>OY821519.1:251770115-253074595 GCA_963682025.1 Cordilura impudica | reverse complement strand
GGTATAAATCTAATGAAATTAATATCATCCTTTAAAATGCTCCACAAAGTCTTGTTATAAGGAAATTTTTTGAATCAAACCTCCTCCTAACATTCACTAGATATATATATATATATATATATATATATATATATATATATATATATTTTTTTTTTTTTTTAAATTTAATTTTCCATAACAATTAAATGATAATTTTTATCCTCTCTGTGATTATAGTTAGTTAAAAATATAATTGGAATTAGATTTCCATCGCTGTCGAAAACAATTTTATTGATAGCTTAAAAATACTTACATAACTAACTTTTGTCACCTGGGCAATTCCATATGTGATGGAATGATATTTTGAGTTGAAAAATTGAAGTTAAGGCTATTTCAAAAAGCTATTTTCAAATGAAAATTCATTCTTCAGTTTGAAAATGATTGTTAATGAGTAAGAGATTTAAAAAAAAAACTCTGAAACAATTTTTTCACTATTTTATTCTTTTATTTTTGAGTAATTTCTTATTGTGTGACGCAATGACATTTTTGCTATCATGACTCTGTCCTGGTATTAAAAGCTAGGAACTTTTGTCAATTAAGAAGCTAGTCAGTTTTTAAACTAATGAATATGTTACATATGATAGATAAGCAATATAAAATTATAGTTCAGAGCTACTTAGCTATAATAGTGTTGAAGTTATTAACTGTCATTTGACGTGACCGAATGACTGTGACGGAATGACTAAAGCTTCTTAAACATGTATTAAAAAAAATTTAGTAAACAAATAAATTTTATAATTATTTTATAATCTAGAATACTTGTAAGAAATTACGTTATGTAACTTGGAACATATTTTAATATACTTTTAAACTTACCTCATATAAATGAAAAAAAATTTTTTTTCATCAAAGTTGACATTTTGATGGAATTGCCCACCTTATGTTAACGTCTATTAAGTTAGCATTTGACGTTAAGCAGTATGAGAATAAAACAGACTCCAAGGGCTCAATAAAAAATTTTAAATTATATTTTTCTTATAAAATTTAAGGATTATTTATTATTTGTTTTATATTAATTAATTAATTAAGCCCCAAAAATGTGTTTACATTTTCTACTGCTTAAAATCAAATGTTAACTTAACAGACCTTAACAGAAGGTGACAAAAGTTAATCATATGTATATATATATATATATAAAAATAAGTTTTTTTCATAAAATTTAAGTTACGGAATAAAAGACAATCATATTTAGTTTATCTATGCAATTAACAGAATTGTTCCTTCGAGTGTTGTGATTGATATTTGACATTTATGATTTTTTCCATTTCTATTTCCAGTTGTTTATTGCTATTTCCCTTGTAGTTTTATAATAAAGAAAAATCATCATTGTTTCTCATATACAAAAATTCCTATTTCGAATACTGGTTCGAATATAGAAAATCGAAAACAGAACATAAAGAGTCCATGAGTTGTTCATAGCATAAGAGTTTTAGCCAACATTTCAACGTTCATTAATCAAGCGGAAATTATGTGGAGGGTGTCGGCATGAAAAATACTGATTATTTTGTTTTTGTTAGTTTCTCTGATCTCTTTTTGTAAGTAGTTGTTTGTTTGTTTCCGATTTAGTAGAGATGGAAAGTGTTATGTAATATGAATGTGTGCATGTATGTTAACACCATTTGAAATATTGTCTCAATAATATTGAGTGCTTTGCATTAGAATGTGTTTTTTTGTGCCAATATACAGGGTAATTCATCTTTTATCTCGCTATGGCAACATTTAATAACCTTGACATTTGTCAACCGATTGACTTAAGAATATATGTTCTTGATACGTCAATTCACTACAATTTTTACCATATATCACTCTACACCAAAACAACGTTGTTCATTGAAAATAGTTGTCCCGTTGTGTTAAATCAACGTGCATAGAAGCACCGTCAACCAACACTATTCGCCGTTAGGTGTCGCATTTTTTTTTGTACGGGACAGTGAAAGATCGCTCACGTGCCTTTCATGAACGTCAAAGACGTTCCAATAAACTGATTGAAGCGGTAAGAGAGAGTCTTGCCGACAAGCCAAATAAGTCGCATCATCACCGCGCTCAGCATATCGGCGTCAGTGGAACAACCATCTTGCCGCGCATTTTGAATGATAAGAAAGATACAAATGCATCCATATAAAGTGCAATTGACTCAAAAAACTTTTCTGGCAGACCGGCAACGTAGCTCAAATAGTTAACATCTTAGTTTTCTATAGATCAGTGTGTGATGAAATTTACAATTGATAGAAATCTATTCTTTATAGAAATCTATTGTTGATAGAAATCTACAGTTGATAAAATTCTAGTTACAAATATATTAATGATAGAAATCTATTATTGATAGAAATCTATTATAGATACAAATACAGGCAGAAATGTGCAGTCCATAGAAATTTATATATGATATAAATCTATTATTGATGCAAATTTATTATTGATAGAAATATACGCTTGATAGAAATCTAAGATTAGCGGAAATATACGCTTGAAGAAAATCTATATTTGGTAGAAATCTAAGATAAATAAAAATCTAAGATTAATAGAAATCTAAGATAAAAAGAAATCTAAGATTAATAGAAATCTGCGCTTGAAATCTATTGTCGATATAATAGATAGAAGTCTACTATTGATAGAAATCTAATATTTAGAGAAATCTCTTAATGATAGAATCTATTTTTGACAGAAATCTAATATTGAGAGAAATCTAAGAGTAATAGAATTCTAAGATTTACAGAAATCTATGCCCAATAAAAGTCTATTATTGATAGAAATCTAAGATTAATAGAAATACACGCTTGATATAAACTTATAGTTAATAAGAATCTAAAATTAGTAGAAATCTACGCTCGATAGAGATCTCTGCTCGATAGAAAACTACCACCGATATAAATTTATTACTGATAGAAATCTACGCTCGATAGAAATCAGTTATTGATAGAAATCTAACATTGAGATAAATCTACTATTGATAGAAATTAATAGAATTCTAAGGTTTACAGAAATATAGGCTCGCTCGAAATCTATTATTGATATAATTTTGATATATATATAATATTGATATATTATTGAGAGAAATCTACGCTCGATAGAAGTCTTTTAGTGATAGTAATCCAATATTGAGAGAAATCTATTATTGATAGAAATCTATTATTGATATCTATATAAGATTAATAGAAAAACACGCTTGGTAGAACTTTATAGTTAATAAGAATCTAAGATTAATAGAAATCTACGCTTGATAGAGATCTATGTTTGATAAAAAACTTTTACTGATGAAAATTTACTTGAAAGAAATCTATTATTATTATTACGTTTGATAGAAATCTCCGACTGAGAGAAATCTACGCTTGATAGAAATATTTGCTCGATACACATTAACTAGTGATGCAAATTTATTACTGATACTACGCTTGACAGAAATCTATTACTGATACAAATCTATTATTGATACAAATCTAATGCGGAAATTAATTCAAATCATCCTTTAAACTGCGGATTCCATGACGCAAAATGATGAGTGTGGTACGATACATTTAGGTTCCCAGCAACACCCTCTCTAACAGCTTCAACGACGAATAGTGAGAGAAATCTATTATCGATTGAAATCTAAGATTAATAGAAATCTATTCTTGAGAGAAATCTATTATGCCGAAAATCTATCATTTATAGAAATATATTATCGGGAGGAATGTTTTTTTGATAGAAATCTATTATTGATCTTTGTTTGATAGAAAAATCTATTATCGATATAAGTTTGTTATTGATAGAAATCTATGCTTGATAAAAAGCTATTATTGATAGAAATCTATTTATGTAGGACGTCTTTTATTGATAGATATCTATTATTCATCGACATCTACGCTTGATATAAACCTTTCTTTTTTTGGTAGAAACCTATTATTGATATAAATCTATTATTGAGAGAAAACTATTATTGATAAAAATCTTATAGTTATAGAAATCTACGCTTGATAAAAGTCTACTATTGATAAAATTTATTATTGGCATAAATCTTTTATTGATAGAATTCTATTATTGACATAAATTTATTATTGACAAAAATCTACGCTGGATGCAAATATATTGCTGATACAAATTCATTATTTATAGAAATGTACTATTGATAGAAATCTAAGATTAATAGCAATCTACGTCTGGTGGAAATCTACGCTTGATATCAATCTATGCTCTATAGAAATCTACTACTAATACAAATTGAATATTGATACAAATTTATTATTGAGAGTAGTCTATAAATGATAGAAATCTACGCTTCATGGAAATATATTGTTCGTAGAAATCTATTATTGGTAGACATCTACGTTTGATAGAAATTTATTGTTGATAGATCTCTACTCTTGATTGAAATCTATAATTGAAGTAAATTTATTATTGATAAAAATCTACTATTGATCTAATCTTAATCTAGATTTTTCATCTCTTAGACATAAATCTTCTAACGTTTTTGTTCGATTCATATAATGAGTTGCTTATGGGCTGGAGAACCTGCTTAATACGTTACGGTGTAATAGAAAAATTTCATTATTGAAATTATATTATTCAAAATTATTATTCCAGTTATTCAAATAACTATTTAAATTTTATATGTATAATAAAAAAAACTGAATTTTTCTCATATTGTAATTGAATAAAATATTTCAAAAATTCTATAATGAAAATTCTATTTCGATTTTTATAAATTTGTTAACAGTGAAACTTATTGTACTTACATATTAGTATATAAAGGAAAAAGTGCCATTTTACATACCTAAAAGAAGAAAAAGAAACTTATATTAAATTTAATTTTAAAATTAAAGAAAAAAATTTAATTTGTTTTACTATAGTTATTGGCCTCTGCAATCGCAAGAACCAAGGAGCAACCCCACACAAAATTATGAAATTTTGTACATAACAGAGCTAGAATAATTTAAAATATCTGATCAGGACTATATTTTTTTAAAGCTTGACCGAGAAAGGGATTGAAACTCTCAGGGAGTTTTTTTTACATATTTCAATATTTTTCATAATTTTTTATTTGTAAATTTAAAGACTGGTTTGTCAATTATATGTCAAAAAGAAGTCTGTCAAATATTATTTGTTTTTAATTAAACACTCTTGCTTTATTTATGAAAAAAGTTTCCCATAATTTTAAATTTATATATCACAGAATAATGATATATCACACAATAATGGTAACTAACAGATCCCAGCCCTCGAAATTCGCGTGGAAATTCCTGGAAATTTTATTTTTCATTTAATAAAGACCCTAAAGGTATGCTAATCAATTTCAGCCAATTCACAATTCAACACTTTTTAAATATTGATTGCGTTACTAGTTTAAGTCCAAAATTATATTTTGATGTTATTGGGTTATGTCCAAAATTATTTTTCAATTCAACACAATTATTATTGTGAATGAAGAATACAAATTACCAAATTGCAAGCACATTAACAAATTTAATAAACACACACATAGCATTGTATAATTTTATGTATGTGTTAGTAGCAAGTTTAAATGCATTTTACACCAATAGTATATAATTTGATGCTTGATGTTAAAAACTAAAAATAAAATCATAAACTTGTCAATATTAGCCCTTTCCATTTGTGGTATTATACACGATCAGAAGAATTTAAATAAATTTTTTAGAAAACGAAATTTTACAAAACTTTCAAGTTATTTTAAGAGGAAAGCAGATCACAAAATTAAAAAAATAAACGCAGTTTTTTCTATTTGTTTTTTCTTTCAGTTCGTGTGTAGTATATACTGTCGGCCGTATTTATAATGAAAATTTATGCAATATCTAGCATGAGTATTATTTATAATGCACTTGGTGCTGCGTTTGCTAAACTCAGATCAACAACTTTTCAAACACTGACTAAATGTGTTAAAACAGCTGATGTGTGTCAAATTAAGCAAAACAAAATATATAAATTACTTTTAAGTGCAAACAAATATTTTTTACTTTGCGGATTTTATAAACATTTTTTTACATAATAATACATAAAATTAAAAACTTAAACTTAATACTTGTAAATATAAATTTTAAAAAATTAAGGAGTGAAATCATACAAATTGAAATGTAAACAGAGTTGATTTTCACTATATCAGGTGGCATTAATGCAAAAACTATGGAGGCATTACGAATTTCAGAGTTGTTTTTAAAGCTATTAGATGACAACAAAATATTTATAATAAATAAACTACGTGCTAACTAAAAACTAAGGCTAATCGGTTGACTAGTAAGACCTCGCGCGACTTGTACACAGCAGCTAATTTTTCATTATGAATTCGAGGGTGTATAAATAGTTTTTTAAATTTTTGTAAAATATTGATTTTTTTATGAATACTTAAAGTCTTGAGTTTAGTGAGAGACGATTTTTAGGCTTTCGGTTTAGAATTTTATTGAATGGCCTAGTCTCATTGAATGTGAATTAAAACACCTTAAATATACACTAAAACCCTAAATTATCAAAAGCTTTTAAAATAATTATAGCTTTCCCTTTCATTTCAGTCGATATTAAAAGAACATGCAATTTTCATTTAGTACAACAATCTTATTATTAAACTTTTGACAATTGCATGTTGTTGACATTTTATAATTTTTTTTTTCAAAAACTTAAACGACAACAATTACTTTTAACTTCTACAAGGCAAAATTTAACAAAAAAAAAAAAAAAAAACAAGAACAAGAATTTAACAACCAAACTTTCAAAGCAATCTAATTTTGGTTTTAAATTTATATCGATTACATTGATTATAGCTTTTGAATGAGAGCAACAAAAAAAAATATATATATATAAAAATATACTAAATACCGCAAATAGCATGCAAAAACATATTCAATGTAAGAAGAAGAAAAAACAGGCGTATCTATTTGAATTCATAGGGCGTTTAACAACAATTATGTATGGAGTTTAGCTGAGTTCTATATCTGTTCGTTTTTCCTACAGCACAAAAAGTTGGCGTGCTAGAATTTTGAATGTCTGGTTGTTTGTTTGTTGTAGTGTATTGTGGCAAAATAAAAAAAAAAATAAAAAATAAATAACAACACAAAAAGTTAAAGAAATTTTTGTTGTTGTATGAGTTAGATTTTATTTTTGAAAAAATTTTAGGACTTAAAAGACAACAACCTTTAAAACCAGGCTGCACATTAAATAAATTAATTGAAACGATTTAAGAAAAAAAGCCCAAAATTCGGACTTACATATGTTTGTTGGTAACATGTGATATATTTCAAAGTTGTTGTCATCATCATACTAATATTGGAATTGAAACTTAAATATTTTGATTGAAATTATCCAAAATTATAAAACAAAATTGCTGACCTTTGTAAAAAAAAAATAACTATAATACTCATTTGTTTTTTGTTTTTTTAATTTTGTTGTTAACAAAATGTTGTTGTTTTTGGTTATTTTTTTGTTTATTTTTAAATGTTGCTAATGTTAGTAAAACTTTGTTCTTGTTTTTTTGCCTTTTCTATTCCGTTTTTATTGTTGTTTTTGTCTAGTTATATATCCTAAACATGCAACTGCATGCTTTTTATTGTAGTTTGCTGGGTTTTATGTGCAGTTTTATATATCTTTGTAATTTGTTAAACAAAAGAGTTGTTGTTTTTTTAGTTGTTATATCCCTCTATTTTTTTTTGCTGCTTGCAACTATTAGAAAATAGTTTGTTACGTTTTCTTTTTTATTTTGTTGGTTGTGTTGTTATAATAACGATATTGATAATTGGAGGCGTTGTTATTCTTTTTTTTTTTCTTTTTTGATGAATTTTTTTCCATTTTACAAATCTAGTTTCGCTATGAAACATATGTTTTAACTACAAAGCAATTAATTGCAGACCAGAAGAGTTTGGTAGAAAAACAAAAAATTAGAAAAATTTTATTTAATCTATAACGAGTTTATTCATGTCTTTAAAAATCTTAAATTTTAAATTGTCTTCTCTTTCCGAAATTTATATTCAGAAAATGCTTTAATATTTTACAAAGAAGCAGTAAAGATTATTTAGAAGCTTTACAAAGCCTACCTTATGTATGGATTAAATATATATTCAATTCAACGAATTTACTATAAAATATCATCGACTTTTAGATACATTTTTTTAAAGCATTTTGCTTTTTTCCCCAAAATGCTCATTTAGTGAAATTTTGTCATAAATATCTATCCGAACTAACAGGCGCTGCGAACTTAGGCCCCAATGAACAAATGCCCAAACAAAAATGAACAAATGCCCCAAAAAATTTGGGCGTAAATTCGCGATGTACAAAAGCCCCAAAACCTTAAAAAAAGCCGCAACAAAAATGAACATATGCCTCAATTTTTCAAAAAATCAAATAAAAATGAACTTACGCCCAAAAAACATTTCGCGCAAAATTTTGCACATATTTTTATTTAATGTTTTTTTTCATGCCAAATATCTATTCAAATGAAAATTTGCATAGTGCTCTTAATATTTTTCCTACAATACGCATTTAAATTCTGTATTCTTTTGCGGCAGCGTCATTTAGCTCGCAACCCCATAGCAATGTTTGCAAAACTTTCATAGCATTTTTGCGTTTTCTCTTATCCACTAAAATGTAAAATATCGGAATGATCTGCAAAAAACATGTTTTGCGGCGATTACAACTAAGTTAGCGACAACTGCGCGGCGCGGGTGTGGCTGCCATACTCGTGTGGAAGCGGAGCGCAAGCGCGGGCGCGATGCGCTCGCGGAGCACAGTTACGATAAATTTTATTTACACTGATTACTTCGATATTTTTTCAGTTTACGAGAAAATAAATAAACTACAAACAAAAAAGAATAACTTAAGTTGAGAACACAACTGTGACGAACGACGAATTTTTCGTTCCGAATATTTGTCGAACGAAATACGTGGTGCGTAACGAACTCTGCGATAGATTTATTTCTATTTCTAACGCCGACGAACGACGATAAATTGGTGTAGAGTGACCGTATTTTATTTAAGTTTTTCAAATGTTTTAGTAAATAAAGTAATTTTTGTCTTTAAGAATTGTTTTACATTTTATTTATAACTTATAAGATAAATAAAATCTATTTTCAATATATATAATTTATATAATATTATTTTACATAGTTTTTTGTTAATATTTATTCTTTTTTGTTTACTGCTTCTTTTTTTTTTTTTAAATATGGTCACACTATCAGCTACAACATATAAACAAAAATGACAAAACTAATTTATTAATGAATATTTATGTAATTTTTTCAGAATTAAAAAATTATACGCTGCCGTACAAAAATTAAGGCTTTTACCATCGTGAACATGATGTTTACAATTGGAATAACTCGTACCAAGTTAAAAATTCTTTTATTCATATTTTTCCAATATTTATTTATGTACATTAGGGTTATGACTTTTTTATTTGTTTTTTGCAAATATCAAATTTTACATGCCCTAGCCAAAAAGGCTATTAAAAAATATTAAGAAACGCAATCTTACTTCTTCGCTGCTCTCAAAAAAGTTTCGGCACCAAACGCGTTGAAATTTGGTCTATATTTTTTTATTTGATTTAAAAAATTTCTTCTAGGTTTACTTTAGGTGCGATGCTCCGAATGGTTTCAAATTTTCACCACTTATAACACATTTTGTTGCGATTCTAGAAAAATATTTTTTTTCGACGGTTGAGATATTTTCCGAGTTATGGACCTCCAAAATTTGGACATTGACTTTTATTTGATATTTTTAAATTTGAAATCCATTATCTCGTAAAACGATCTCTGCAATGTTGATATCTAGAACAACTGAATCAAAAAAATCTGGATCCACTAGCTTCATTTCGATTTATTTTTGACCTCTTAACCCTTTCCCTTCATAAATTTCAAAACTATACAACCAATAAGCAATGCTCGGTGGAATTCTAGAACAATTCTGGCAATATTAGCATTTATCCTAATTCCAAAATAACGAGCAGAACCATATAAAATATGTCAATTTATATGAGGTGGATGGTACGACGTATGGTTTTCAGACCACTGTTTCCGCGAAGACAATTTTGAATTATTAAATTTAAAAAAAAAGGTAATGAGTGTTTTATAAGGCATAATAAATCAGAAACGTAGTAATATTTGCGCAGGTCGTGCTATAATAGTTGTTCAGGACATTTACCTTTCTGCAAAAATAGTCGCACTTTAAATCTTAAATTTATATCATACAATATTCAAATAAATAAATAATCATACCTCGTATCGAAATCTACATTGTTCAAATAATTTTTTACTATGTATATATTAAATTAATAAAAAATATAAAAATTAAAATAAAAAAAAAATCAGTGAGTTTTTTGAAATTGCATTTGGTGCGGAAGGTTTTCCGGCAAAATGACCTGCAAACACGATTTTAATTATTAGTTTAGTATTGCCTATCTCGTGGTGATAGGTAAAAATTTTGTAAAAAATTAGTCATAACACTAATGTACATATTATCAAATAAAAACAATTTCAAATGACGTTACAGCTGTTATGTGAATTCGTCGTAATTGTATTTCATTCGACGAATTTACGCAACGAATTGTTGCCGACAAATTCGTCGATTTGTGCGAAATTCGTCATTCATCCCAGTTGTGTTTCCACCTATAAACCGGTTTCGTAGTTTATTTTTGGAGTATATTTGTTTATAAGTCTTGAAAAAAACTTAATTTAGGCCCCAAACTTACAAATTAAAAATAAACAAATGCCCTAAAATATTTCAAATTGGAATAAAAAATTAACTTGTGCCCCAAAACCCTTACAAATTTTATGGGGCATACCTTCATTTTTTTGGGGCATTATTTGTTCATTGAGGCCTAAGTTCGCAGTGCCGAACTAACAAATTAACAATAAAATGGCATAGATTTGTTATTGCATTAAAGTGCATTTCTTTTTCCAGATTTTCAACAAATACTCATTTATTGCACTTTTTCATAAATATCTATTCGAATGAATAAATTTACATTGAAATAAGATTAATTTTTAGTTGCACAATTATGTATATTTTGCTTTAAAGTGCATTTCTTTGCATATTTTTTTTTATCATAATTTTCAATAATAGAACTTTGTTCATAAATTTTTATCCATACTTTCCATAAAATATAATTTTGAATAAAAGGTATTAATTATATAAAAAATTTTTCAATAAATAGTACTTTTTGCAATAAATATGTTTTTTTAAATAGCTAGTTTTTAATAAAAGGTATTTTTTTAAAAAGATAATTTTCATAAAATGTAATTTGTTATAAAAAGTTGTTTAAAAAAGGCACTTTTAAAAAAGGCACTTTTTAATGAAAGATACTTTTTTCTACAAAGTACTTTTTAATAATATGTGTTTTTTAATAAAAGCTAATTTTTTATAGAAGGTACTTTATTATAAAAATTAATTTTTATAAAGGGTACTTATTTATAAATGGTAGCTTTTATAAAAAAGTACTTTGTATAAAATAGTACTTTTTATAAAAAGTACCATTTATAATACTTATTTTAAGGTATTTTTTTTTAATAAAATGTACTTATTTATAAAAGGTTTTTTTTATAAAAGGTGCTTTTTAATAAAAGGTACTTTTTAATAAAAGGCACCTTTTTATATAAAGTTCTTTTTTATAAAGGGTACTTTTTATAAAAGGTGCTTATTTAGAAAAGGTACTTATTCATAAAAGGTAATTTTTTGTAAAGGGTACTTTTTAACAAAAGGCACCTTTTTATATAAAGTTCTTTTTTATAAAGGGTACTTTTTATAAAAGGTGCTTTTTTAGAAAAGGTACTTATTCATGAAAGGTAATTTTTTGTAAAGGGTACTTTTTAAAAAAAGGGACTTTTTAATATAAAGTTCTTTTTTATAAAGGGTACTTTTTATGAAAGGTGCTTTTTTAGAAAAGGTACTTATTCATAAAAGGTCATTTTTTGTAAAGGGTACTTTTTAACAAAAGGGACTTTTTAATATAAGGTACTTTTTATAAAAGTTTCTTCTTTATAGAAGGTACTTTTTTATAAGAGGTACTTTTTATAAAAGGTACTGTTTTTAAAGGTGTCTTGCATTTATTTAAAACAAATTTCA
Source organism: Cordilura impudica (assembly GCA_963682025.1). Taxonomy (NCBI): domain Eukaryota; kingdom Metazoa; phylum Arthropoda; class Insecta; order Diptera; family Scathophagidae; genus Cordilura; species Cordilura impudica. The sequence continues at coordinate 253,062,523 of OY821519.1, read as the reverse complement.
GAAGCCGAGGCTTGTTCTATAGAAAAATTTTTTCGAAATAAGAGGTGTTCTCTATAAAATTTTTTTTAGTGTTGTTCGGTTATTTTCCCTGAGATAAGTCTTCCAATCTGAGGGGTGTTGCACAAAAAATGTGTATTTCCTCCTGAGATTTTTTGTTAGAAAGAATATCTTAGAACCGAAGGGTTTTGTTTAAGAAAAATTCCTGATGGAAACTTTAAGAGAGTTTTTTGTGTTAAGAAAATTTTTGATCTCCTAAATATATTCCGGAGACCCAAATATATTCCGAAGTTGATTTAGCGATGACTGTCTGTCTGTCCGTCTTTTTGTCTGTGGAAATCACGATCATTCACTCAATAACTAAGCTAGACTTCTTTTTTCCCAAAGGAGTTGCTATTTAAAATCATCAAAATCGTTTAAAAGAGTCACGAGATATGAATGAAATTCGTGAAAAAACTCTTGAAAAATAAAAATTTTCAATGTGTTTGTTGTTTTTCTTATGAGATGTATATGTTGTAATTCTTCTTATTGTTGTGGTCAATGTAGTTATGGCATTTGCCACATGAGGGTCTATGTGTGTTCTTACTGCACGTTAGCCTAAGCAAATATTGCCACATATTTTTTTTTTTATCGTTATCACGATATAATTAAGAAAATCGCCAATATAAAAGAAAAATATAATTCTTTTCTCGAAAAGTAATTTTTTTTAATCAAGTTTTCTCCTTTCTAAAAAAATTAAATTTAAAAAAACACATTTTTTAAAAAAGTACTCTTTTTAAATATTTTTTTTAAAACGTACTTTTTTCAATGCCAGCAAACTTTTTAAAAAGTATTTTTAAAATTAAGTAATTTTTTTTTTAAAAAGTACCTTTTTTAAAAGTACATACCTTTTTTAAAAGTAATCTTTATGGAAAAAATAAATTTTTTATAAAAGGACTCTTTTTAAAAAATTTAATTTATAAAGTAAATTTTTTTAAAGTGCATTTTTTTTAAAGTACACTTCTTTTATGAAGTGGACTTTTTTTTCTTAAAAAAGTAATTTCTTTTAAAGTACCACTTATTTTAATAGTACCCGTTTTTTTAAATACTCTTTTTAAAAAAAGTTTTTTTTTAAATAACACTTGTTTTTTGAAATAGTACCCGTGTTTTTAAACGATACTGTTTTTAAAAAAGTTATTTCTTCCACAAAAGAGGTTTTGTTTTACTAGAAAATTACTTTTTTTTTTATCAAAAAGTTACTGTTTTAAAAAGGTGTCTTTTTTTAAGAAAAAGGTACTGTTTTATATGTGGCCAATTTTTGTTTAGAATTGGTAAATTTTTCTAAAAGTTTTCCAACAATTTTAATAAAGTAGTGATTTTTCAATAATTGGTCGAGGGGTTTTAAGACCGCTCACCTAGGTATATGTATAAACTATTTGCTTGGTGGACTTATAAGGCGTCTACCATAAAAAATCACATCTCTACTTCAAAGTAAAACATAAAAACGTGTGTAGTTTTCATGTCTACAGTAAAATGTCAACAATAAAAACAAAAACACTTTAGAATAAAGGAACTCGTGTGCGTTAGAAGCCATTGAATTAAGTTTGTTGTTCTTTTTCCAACTTATATTTCAACAAAATGGAATTATATATAAATTGCAATGAAATATAAGCAAAGGTGAGCCAAAAATTTCTAACCATGAATTTCAAAAACAATTTATTTTTTTTTAAGAGTCTAGAGCCAAAAAAAAGAAAGAAAATAAATGTTAAATTATTCGAAACGAAACATTTTAGAGAGCGTATTTTAGTGTCTGTATATTTATTACTATTTAATACCATTGCAAATGTTTAAATATTCAATGAATATTTGATGACACTTAAACTGAAAGCCTTTGCAGCGAGTTCTGTACTAACAAAGCTAACTGAACTGTCGGGTTACATAGGTTTTCGCATCAACAATGAGTATTATTGTCTGTTCGGTTTGGAGAATGTATGTCGAGAAAGAGGGTAGTGAAATGACCAGAAATTTTATTGGCAGTAAACCAGTTTAAGCTGATTTCATTTTGCATTGCCTGTCATTTATTTCTTTTAGATTTTATTTACGTTTCATTAATTCATTTATTTTACATTATGTATTTATGTATTATTTGTTATGTTTTTTTTTGTAATTTTGTTAAGCAAATACTCTTATTTTATTATTAATTAATTATTTATGACAAAGCCTATGTTTTTTTTTTTGATTTAATGTTATTGATGTGGCATGTTTAAATTTCAATTTAATTTATGTTCAACATGAATTTTATTAATTCCCGTATTTGCGAACATACTTTTTTTGTTGTGTATTAAAAACAATTAAAATAATATATACTTATATATATATATATATATATTTATATATACTTATACCTATATATATATAAGTATAATTGTTTAAATTATTGTGCTTATAAACAGTTAAATATTATAGTTGTTATTTACTTTTTGTAAATGGCTGTAAAATGGCGTAATAATTAAGTCTCTCTTTTTACTGTTAATATTTTGCTTTCAATTTTATCATTCAAATTGAATTTATTTGGTGAAGTGCTGACATTTACCGGAAATGAGTTTTCTCATAATGTTTATTTATTTTTTATTGCTTGTATATTTGCCATAAAATCTCTGCAAAGGAAAGGGGACAATTATGCATTTAAATAAACAATAATAAAGTGAATTCAATAAAGTGCAATTGAAATTAATAAATAGTTGAGAGGATCTACGTATACTTAACAAAATGCATTTATTTTAAATGCATTTAAAGCGATTTTATTAATCTGTTTTATAACATTCTGAAAATATTTATATGAGAAAAACATCGACAGAATTTGAACTATTTCGACCAGTTCCTACCCATCCTTTTGTCTTATATAATCTCTATTGGTTTTTACAAAATCTTTTCTTTAACAGCATCCTAAAACTAGTTTAGAAAATCAAAATCATATTTAATATCAAGTTAAGTTAAATTTTTTACTTTATTGTTCATCAAAATTCTTAAGAGTACAATGCAGACAGATATCTAGAGAAAATTTATTTTTAAAATTAGTTTAAGTAGAGGAGTAAACACAGACATAAAGTATACACAAGCAAAAATAAATAAAATACAAACACAACGAGAATATTGAGTAAAGCTTTTTGCTAAGATTCTAAGAAATTTTCGAAGAAATCCTTATCGAAGGATTGCCTATATTATGAGATTATGAGGAGTTTTCGTATTAAAAAGTTGTCAGATAAGGAAGAATCCTTACTAAAGAAAAAGCCTTGGTTTATGAGGATTTTTCTAGGGAAACGCCTTTTGGATTCTTCCAACTTTTTTCAAAGAAAAAGCTTTTTAGATGCTAATAAGTTTCCCAGATCGTTTTGATATTCCCGTTTTTTTTTTAGGGAAAAGCCCAGATTTGCGATAGTTTATCTAAGAAAAACTTTCCGAATGGAAAGCCCTAAAAACCCACAAATTCTGTGGATTTTGTTTATAAAGAAACAGATTCTTTAGCTGCATCCATTTATTTTTCTATAGAAAGCCCTTCACACTGGGAAATATTTTTTATATACCGCTTTATAGATTCTTACACATAAGGAACCCCTACAAAGTAACTTAATCATTGGATTATATAGATATTTTCGAAAAACCACAATATTCAGGGAAAATTTGATTTAGAAGTACCCTGGGATTGGATCTCATTCTTTCTATCAAAAGGTAATTTTTTATAAAAGGTTTTTTGTATAAAAGGTTCTTTTTATAAAAGCTACTTTCAAATAGAAGGTATATTTTAAAAAAGACATTTTGTAATTGAAGGCATTTTTTTTAAAAGGTACTTTTTAATAAAAGGTAATTTTTTATGAAAGGTAGTTTTTTTTGATAGGTACTTTTTTCTAAAAGAAACTTTTTATAAAATGTACTGTTTCATAAAATGTACCTTTTTATAAAAGGTACTTTTTTATAAAAGTCTTTTCTATAAAAGATACTTTTTTATAATAGGTGTTTTCTTATTAATGGTACTTTTGTATAAAATGTTCTTTTTTTATAAAAGGTACTTTTATATAAAAGGAACTTTTTTATGAAAGGTACTTTGTTGTAAAAGGTACTTTTTTATAAAAGGTACTTTTTTATAAAATGTACTTTTTTTAAATGGAGTTTTTTATAGAAGAAAAAAAAACACTTTTTTTAAAAGGTACTTTTTTTAAAAGGTACTTTTTTGTAAAAGGTACTTTTTATATAAAAAGTACTTTTATATGAAAGGAACTATTTCTTTAAATGTACTTTTTTATGAAAGGTAGTTTTTTTTAAAAGGTTTTTTTTATATCAGGCACTTTTACACAAGTAAAAGGTACTTTTCTATATAAGTAAAAGGTACTTTTTATAAATGGCGCTTTTAAAAAAGTAAAGGGTACTTTTTAAGAAAGGCATTTTTAAATCAGTGTTAAGATACATAAAAGATATTTAAAAATAAAATTTACCTTTAAAAAAAATTTACTCTTTTACGAAGCAGCTACCTTTTTCGCAAAAAAAAATATTTTTTTCCCAAAAAGCGGTTTTTTACAAAAAAATTAATTTTTTACAGTAAACGTACTTAAAAAAAAACGCGTACATTTTACAAACGTACGTACTTTAGAAAAGTGTTAGTTAAAAAAAAACAAGAAAAAAAAATTATAGAACTCTCCTCACATTTGGAAAGCGCTTTATGCATTAATACTTACAAGCAGATTCCAGCCCTCGAAATTGGAGCGCATATTCTAGCAAATATTATTTTTTCATAAAATAAAGACCCTAAAAGTATGCCAATCAATTATAGCCAATTCACAAATCAACACAAAAAACAAACTCATTTTTATTACAAACACTTTTACAAATTTAGTAAACACACACATAGCATTGTATAATTTTATGTATGTGTTAGTAGTAACTTTAAATGCAATTTACTCAAAATAAAGGAAAAAATTTAAAAATCTGTAAATCTGCAGAACGGCTAAAAAGAAATACCTTTCAAATAATATGCGTTTGGTCAAAATCGGGATAAATCGGTAGAACAGAACATCAGTCACAAGAAATCGCCAAGCCTATTAATATTATAGATAAAATATCCGACAGATTCCGAGGAATATTCCTACAAAGTAACGGATTTTGTAAAGAAACCACCAAATTCTGGGAAAAAATCATCAGATTCTCTATATTGTTTAATACAGAAAATTTTTACAAAAATTCCTTCAGATGTTAAAATATTTTGTCCAATAAAAGCCTCAGATTCGAAGGCATTCTTAACAGATAGCATGACCCGTAGGTTCTGCATAAAACTACTAAGATTTTAAAGAATATTCCTACATACAATATACTCAGATTCTGTGAACTTTTCTTTAAAGATTCTATTTGAATTTTCCAATTGAAAATATTTGTTATTAGAAAATTCAGTATAGAAATTCCTATAGGAAAATTCGCTATTGGAATTTTGTTTGAAATAACGCATACATTGTTGGATAGAGGCAAAAAACAAAAACTCTCCGAATGGGATAGATATTTTTCTATATAAGACTCTTTAGATTGAGATACATTTTACATAAACAAAACCGATCAGATCCAAAGTACCTTTCCCATAAAAAACGCCTGACATTCAGAAAAATTCTCCTATAAAGAAGCTATTATATTTTCCGGATATTACCTTTAGGAACTTTTCTAATAAAAACAAAATCAGTTTCCGATTCCAAGAAGTTTATCGTAAGGAAAACCCTTTAGATTCAGATGAATTTTGCCAATGGAAAAACCATCGGATTCTATGGATGTTTCATGCAGCAGATATTTTGACGAGCAAAAACTACAGATTAAATTTTTTTTGGTTTAGATTGGGAGCCCTTTTTAATGTAGAGTAACCCACAGATTTTGATGCATTTTTGCACAAGGTTCCCTAAAAAAACTATCACATTCTGTTTTTCTTTCGAAGAAAACCCTTTAGATTCTAATCACTTTTTCCAGTGAAAAAAACAGAAAATTTTTGGAAACCCTTAGATACTGAGATATTTTGACTAATAAAAAATCTCACGAGGAAAGAAAGATTGGTAGGCTTTTCTCGGATAAAGTAACCAACAGATTCTGAACAATTTTTTTTACAGATAGACAATAAGATTCTGAGGAAATTTTCGTATAGAACAACTCTCCAGTACTGCGAACTTTTTTCTAAAAAAAACATCTAAGATTTGTTAAGTTTTGCCAAGAGAAAAACAATTTGCTTCTCTGGATCTATCCTATATTTTTCTTTTTGGAAGATTCTCATATTCTGAGATATTTGGTCTAACAAAAAACGTCGGATCGAAAGACAAAATCTTTTTCCCAAAATACCCTCATGTTGGAGAGAATTTTTCAGATAAAAATTACTTACATTTAATTTCTTTCACAGAAGATTGTTCAGTTTCTGGGGGAATTTTCCTAAAAAAATTCCTAGAGCATGCGAACTTTTTACTTAAAAATATTCTTCAGATTCTAATTACTTCCTATTGACGTTTCCTACAAGCCATTTTGCATAAGAAAAAAAATTGTAAGTCATGTATTTTTACAGAAATAATAAAATAAATCACAGATTGTAAAGCATTTCTCTTACAGAACATCTTAAGGAAATTACCTGTAGAAAAACCATCGGAATATCTAAATTTTTGCTAAAGGAACATTTCCTAACAAAAATCCCTGAATTTTTTTGGTCTATGTATACTTACTTCAGATTGAATTTTTTTTTATTCCTTCGAGGTTTTTTCATATAGAATAACCCAGAAATCAATATTCTTACAGAAATTCTCACATAATGCAATGTTTCTGCTAAAGAAAATCATTCAGATTCTTATGACCATCACATTCTCTGGAAAGTTCCAACAGGAATATTCTTATAGGAAATCTCGTTCGGATGCTAGACAGTTTTCATATGGAGAAATCTTCAGATTCTGTTTAATTTCATCTATAGAGAAACCTTCAGATTCTAAGGCTTTTTACTAAAAAAAACAACAGCTCAGATTCTGAGGAATTTTTAATTCGGAATAATCCTTATACAAGAAATAATTTATCCTACAAAGTAATATTATAGAAAACTAATCAGTCCATGAGTATCTCCTCCCCAAGAAAACTCCTAAAACTTTTAAGAATTTTTCCCTCATGCTCCGCACATTTAACTAAAAGAACCCCGGATTTTTCCTATAGAAAAAAGCTCAGATTCTATGGAGACCCAGACTCCGTGTACATTATAAAGATACTCTTTAATTCTAGTAAGTATTTCCAATAGAAGAAACCTTGAGTCCATTTTTTTATTAAGAGGAATGCTTTTCATAATTACTTTAAAATTTTAAAGAAATTTTCTCGTTGTAATTCTAGTAACTTCTCCCTATAGATCACTCCTGAGCTACTAGGGTATTTTTTTTATAGAGTGAACTAGAAAATTATGAGGAATTTTTTCTCAAGAGAAACCCTAAGGCTCTCTGGAAGTTTCTTAGTGGATATGTTCACGTTTTTGAGCCATTTTCTTATATGCCAAACCCTCCGAAACTGAAACATTTTTCTATAGAAAAAACTCGGATTCTGATGCATATTTTAAGAAATACTTGTAAACATAATTTTCAGCTTTTGAATTTCCTGTGGAGAAATCTCAGCGTTTGTGTTAAGGCTAAATTTTAAGCCGCAATTCCTGCAGACAAACTCTTCAAATTCCGCAATATAATTTCTATACAAAGTTCGCATATTCTAAGGCATTTTTCCTATCAATATTATAAAGGAATCCACTTGATATTTACTTCGATTTTAGAAACATTTCCTTTTCTTATCCTTATTCATTTAGCGCTGGCCATAAAAATCTACAAATATATTTGTTGTTTGTTTGCAACAGACTTAAAAACAAAACATGTAGTAATTGCTATAAAAAGATAGTAAAATAAGAGCGAATATAAGAATATAAAATCCGGCCAAAGAAAGAATTTCTAATGTTTTATAGCCAAAGGAAGCACGTTTAACCATGTTCATACATGCACTTGCTAACTTCTAAACAACCAGTGTTTTATAATTTTAATTTAAATTAAGACTTTAACGAATTTTTTCTATGCATTCCTGGCTTTGAGAATGAACCAACGATCTTAGATATGACTAGATACTTTCATTTTGGTTACGTTTAAAGAAAATTCTATGAGAATTTAAATCTTATAATATGATTAAATATTAATTAAAAGATTGAGTTTGAAATTGTTCAGGCTCAAGATCAAATGTTTTTACTTTAAATAAAGTAAAAGCATTAGCACATTTGTTTCAAAAATTGATCTATGTATATTCTGCATGACAGGTTATACAGCTGTTTCGGGAAGAGTCACCAACCCTCATCAGTAACCAAAAGCAGTAGATAGTTTGTTTGGTAAAAAGTTAAATTCATATATATTTGCTGAAAACAACCAAATGAGAATTCAAGCAAAAGTTATACTATTTAAGCCTCTTCCAATATAACAAACTAAAAATAGAACAACTTTGAAACAAATATGATTGTATACGAGTACACATTGCATACTACAATATACATGTTTGTTTTTGTCTTGAAAAAACAAGAAAAACAATTTGTTTTTGCTAAACTTACATTTAGCGTTAACGGCGTGTTTTTTCAAGACAAAAACAAACATGTATATTGTAGTATGCAATGTGTACTCGTATACAATCATATTTGTTTCAAAGTTGTTCTATTTTTAGTTTGTTATATTGGAAGAGGCTTAAATAGTATAACTTTTGCTTGAATTCTCATTTGGTTGTTTTCAGCAAATATATATGAATTTAACTTTTTACCAAACAAACTATCTACTGCTTTTGGTTACTGATGAGGGTTGGTGACTCTTCCCGAAACAGCTGTATAACCTGTCATGCAGAATATACATAGATCAATTTTTGAAACAAATGTGCTAATGCTTTTACTTTATTTAAAGTAAAAACATTTGATCTTGAGCCTGAACAATTTCAAACTCAATCATTAAATTGATAAAGATCGAAAATAAGATTTTTTATTTTTATAAAAAATAATAAAATTAAAAATACGGAGGGCACGCCGTTAACGCTAAATGTAAGTTTAGCAAAAACAAATTGTTTTTCTTGTTTTTTCAAGACAAAAACAAACATGTATATTGTAGTATGCAATGTGTACTCGTATACAATCATATTTGTTTCAAAGTTGTTCTATTTTTAGTTTGTTATATTGGAAGAGGCTTAAATAGTATAACTTTTGCTTGAATTCTCATTTGGTTGTTTTCAGCAAATATATATGAATTTAACTTTTTACCAAACAAACTATCTACTGCTTTTGGTTACTGATGAGGGTTGGTGACTCTTCCCGAAACAGCTGTATAACCTGTCATGCAGAATATACATAGATCAATTTTTGAAACAAATGTGCTAATGCTTTTACTTTATTTAAAGTAAAAACATTTGATCTTGAGCCTGAACAATTTCAAACTCAATCATTAAATTGATAAAGATCGAAAATAAGATTTTTTATTTTTATAAAAAATAATAAAATTAAAAATACGGAGGGCACGCCGTTAACGCTAAATGTAAGTTTAGCAAAAACAAATTGTTTTTCTTGTTTTTTCAAGACAAAAACAAACATGTATATTGTAGTATGCAATGTGTACTCGTATACAATCATATTTGTTTCAAAGTTGTTCTATTTTTAGTTTGTTATATTGGAAGAGGCTTAAATAGTATAACTTTTGCTTGAATTCTCATTTGGTTGTTTTCAGCAAATATATATGAATTTAACTTTTTACCAAACAAACTATCTACTGCTTTTGGTTACTGATGAGGGTTGGTGACTCTTCCCGAAACAGCTGTATAACCTGTCATGCAGAATATACATAGATCAATTTTTGAAACAAATGTGCTAATGCTTTTACTTTATTTAAAGTAAAAACATTTGATCTTGAGCCTGAACAATTTCAAACTCAATCATTAAATTGATAAAGATCGAAAATAAGATTTTTTATTTTTATAAAAAATAATAAAATATTAATTAAAAGTTTTATTCATAAAAGTAATGAAATTTGTAGAGAAGCACCTAATAGTAGAATGCGTGATTTTATTTCAGTGTTAGCCAAGACACAATTGCGAATTAGTCACTACAAATCAGAAAATTATTGCAAAGTTTTTCACTTTTCAGAAACTATTATAAAATATGATAATTTAAAAAAAAAATAAAAAATCATGCCGTGGAACAACAATTGTAGATGATTTATTTCTTTTTATAAATTACAAGTAATCCTTAAATAATGCATATCAACCAATATGTGGGACCGCCTTTTATAAATTATTATTACAAAAAACAAGGACTCCTTAAAGTATGCTTTAGTTTTTTTTAACTTGTATATTAAAAATATCTGATTTACGTTTAATTGCAATAGTTATGTTTGACTACATTTCGTTTAAGAACATTGCCAAACCATCAGACAGCTCTCATTTACATCGAAGTCCATACATTAAAAAAATTTAAATAGAGTTGCATTCCAACATTCTCAATTGAAGTTAATTCATTGCAATCAAAAAGCCAACAACAAACAAGGTAGTCTTGTGTTTTTATTAATGAAATGTATTTAAAACCCATATACAATTTGGTTTCAAATAGAAAATAATTAGGGTATATCTTAACGAGACATTTAACTTAATGAAATGTTGCCTATAATTGAATGAAAATTTTTTAAGTTAATGAATGATCTCAGTATAGTATCGAAATTTGAATGGAAATTTCCTCAGTATACAAGAGTTTTTTTTCGGAGAATAATACTCATAATATGTAAACTTTTATGTATTCATATCTTAAAAAATAATTATGAAAATACGCCTTCTTTCATCTTCAAAACCGTACCCATTCCTTAACTGAAATAGTGTTACCAGAAACAAAAATAATTTGACACTTTTTAAATGAAATCACGTTTAGAGTTCATGACTACTTATTGAAAATGAGTTTCTTTTTTATTTCCAGATATTAAAACAAAAAATTAAATAATTTCATAATGTTAAATTTTTTTTTATAGAGATTATCTTAGATATAAGAATGAAATTTTGTTTGCTTGTAAAGTTTGTTTGTTTGTTTGTGGTTCATAGGAGGGTACACCACTGGAAATTTCTACAGTAGGTAACTATCTATCCGGAACGAACAATAGGCTAGATATATATTTTTTTTAACTTTTGAAGTTGGGCTTGGGACCTGTTATATAAAGTGAATTTTTAACACTTAATTTTAACATATCATATCTTGACTAATGAGACAGCAAGAGCGCTGAAACTATGTACATGTATATATTAATTGAAGAGTCGCGGAAAAAATGGACAGGATCAGATCAGTGGGCGTGGTACCCACATACAAAGTAAAGGTTCAATATCATATAACTGGATTACTATAACAGTGAAAGGCTTGGGACATTGTCTGAATTCATAGGTTATTAATGTGAGTTGTAAGACAAAAAATGGAGGGATGGGATCAATGGGCGTGGTACCCCCTTATAAAGTAAATAATTTATGTCGTATATCTGGAGCACTGTAGTTTCAAAAGCCTTGGGCTTTTTGTGAGTTGATAAGTTGTTAATGTGAGTAGTTGCCCAAAAATGGGCGGGATCTGACCAATGGGCGAAGTACCTCCTATACAAAAAATATTAAGTACCATGAAAACGGCAGTCTTGAAAATTTCGGCAAGTGAAAAATATGTAAAATATCATAAATCGCCAAAACCGAAAATCGCGAATAACAAAAATCGTCAATTTCAAATATCGCCAAAATCAAAAATAGCAAAAAAACAAAATTAGTCAAAATCAAAAATCACAAAGAAATAAAAATCGTCAAAGTCAAAAATCTCCAAAACAAAAATCGCCCAAAAACAAAAATCTCCCAAAACAAATATTGCCAGAACCGAAAATCGGAATTTGTGTGAGTTCATAAGTTATTAATTTGAATAGTCGGACAAAAATGGGCGGGATCGGACCATTGGGAGTCTCACAGTAAAGTAAATATTTAATATCATATAACTCGAGTACTATAATAGAAAAAGCCTTGGGACTTTGTCTGAGTTCAGAAGTTTTTAATATGCGTAGTTGCCAAAAAAAATGGGCGGCATCGTACTATCGTAACACTTCCTATACAAAAAAATATGAAGTACTAAGAAAATGACAGTCTTGAAACTTTTGACAAATTCATTAATTACCAATGTGAGTAGTCGTGGAAAATATGGGCGAAATCGTCAAATTCATAAGTCGCCAAAACCAAAATTCGCGAATAACAAAAATCGCCTATTCAAAAATTGCCAAAACGAAAAAGCGTGAATAACAAAAATCGCAAAAAACAAAACGCCAAATCAAAAATCGAAAAAAAATAAAAATCGCCAAAGTCAAAAATCGGCAAAATTAAAAATCGCCAAAATATAAAATCGCAAAAAAAATCGACAAAATCAATATAAATAGAATAGTTTTCTATAAAAAGTATTACCAGTTTTTATACCCTATACCACTATGTGGTTTGGGTATAATGACTTTGTGCTGCTGTTTGTAACAACCAAAAATATTTGACCTAGACCCATCTTTAATTATACCGATCGAATCAGAATCACTTTCTGAGTTGATTTAACAATGTCCGTCCGTCCGTCCGTCCGTCCGTCTGTGTGTCCATGTAAAGCTTGTAATCAAACTGCAGGTCGCAAATATGAATATATTTTGATGAAATTTGGTATATAAGCTTTTGTCGGCCATGGGATGAACGCTATTGAAATTGGTGAGAATCGGTCCATGTTCAGACCTAGCCCCTATACAAATTACCCATATGAAATCGACATAAATTGCCATAAGATCCAAATTGTCATATAGATCTTACTCAAATTGGGTTTGTATGCCTTCATTACATCCACTAATGAGTAGTCCCAAAATGATCCCTTTGACCCCATATAGAGCTGCTTCCCGATCTTCAGTTAAATCTATTAAAAAACAAAAATATTGCACTGATTCTTCTCAAATTTTGTTTGTATATATTTTTGCAAAATAAAAGATACTTTACCAAACATGGTCAGGATCGGTCCATTGTTGGGCCTAGTCCCCATATAAATATAGCACCCGATATGAACTTTTTCATATTTGCAGAAAAAAAATTATTAACAATGCCACTCAAATTTGGTTTATGCTTATTTTCTATATCGAAGTAGTTGGACCGAAAGATAGTGTCTCTAAACCATGGTATAGGGTATCATATGGTCGGTCTAGACTGACTATAATTTTCTTACTTGTTTTAAATTGTGAATTGTTTGAAAGGTACTGAAATTACTATTTTGTTAAATACATAAAAAACGAAAAAAATCGAAAACATTTTTAAAAATATTTTGTTTAAAGTTTCAACTGATGATGATTCTTTATTGAGTGTTATATCGTTGCAAAGAACTAAAAACACTTTTACATGGTGTACAAAAAACTATATAAATGCCTGTTAAGAAATATGTACGTATATATATTTAAAAACATTTTTCAATATTTTTTGTGTCTTAAATTTTTGAATTTAAATCTTTTTTTATACACATTGTTTATGTACTCATAAAAATAAAATTATTTATATCCATACTTGCTATATAATATGCACAGGACCGACAGGATTGCTACCATCGAACATAAAAAGTCTAATCGGAAAAAATCGGCTAAAACACTAAGTAGCCGTTTTATCCAAAAAGCATGAATAGGTCCTCACTAAAACAGAACAAAGTTTTGCTACATAGCGCAAACCAATAACACCACTCAGCTCATTCTGATTTGCCACAATTTAGAGGACAATTTTTGAGAAAATCCACAAATCTTCACAAAGATCATCTGGTTCACCAATGATAAAAAAGACGTTGTGCTGTCGAAAACGGCGCTTCTGTTGGACGCACTAGGTGCTCAAAATGCGATGTTGGGGTCTGCGTCGAATATTTTGTTCATTATCATATTCAATTTGATAAACATATAAATAAATAAAAAATATTGCTTTATATTTTCTTGTTTGAACGAACACAATATATCTTAATCGTGACCAAAGTGACAATATGGTCACATCCTATATCCAGAGAATCTGCTAGTATAAATTATGGACTGACTTGGGCTAATGAAAAATAATGGAATCGACGAATACTTTATCTCTTCACTGTTAACAAATTCCCGCACAGGAGAAGCTTATGTACATAAACTTTAAGTGAAATTTTCTCTTTTAACAATATTAAACTTAAAATCACAAAATTTGATTAAAGTCATAATAATTTTTAAACTTATTTGATATAATGAGTTTTTTTAATGGTTAAGAAAAACACACACCCATCAAACTTTTACAAGTCACGCATTGGTAATTTGTACAGATAATTTTGTTGAGCATTTTTTTTCTTCTTCAGTATTTCCCTCAAAGAAAAAAAGCTCATCAAGACAAAGAGCAGCAGTAACAATATAAAAAAATAAGTCGTAAAAACCTTAATAATGATGAAACATTATATTTTTCTGCTGCTCATACATGTAGTAAAATTCTTATATTTCACAAAATACGAGTAGATGTATTAATAAAAAAAAAGAAATAACTACAACCATGCTTAATAGAATTTACAGCCAGCCACCTCATTGTCTCACTGGTAATACGAACAATTGAGATTTTAACTCAACAACTCATTAAGGTTATAAAATAATGGTAATAATAACAATAGTGAATACAGACATACACACACACAAACACAAACACACATACATACAATAAATGGAAGTATATCAAACTAATAAGAATGATGAATAGCCAAACTTTGCTATAATACCATGATCTGCTTGCAAATGATTATAAGACACAAACCCATACATACAGATATTTGAGCAGCTATGAGGGGAAAGTATAAACATCATACAAAACGGTTCAAAATTAAGGACAAAAAATGTTTGTTAAACATGAGGGTAATTGCTTATAAGAAAAAAATATATATTTTTTTTATATTTTTCTGTTATATTTTGTTATTATGATAACATAATTTTGATGGAAAATACTCTTTGAAAAAATTTACTTAAGTGAACAATTTAAACATGTTCAAGAAAAACTTTATACCACAATTTAAGATGCTTATCATATACTATAAAAAAATATTTAAAATTTTCCATTGAAACCTTACCTATTATGCTCACCTTTGCCACTATTTATTTCACTTCAATGAAATATTGAAAATTTAAAACCTACTCTAAGGATTGTAATTTATTCAAATACATTTCTTTTGGGCCAAAAAGTGCAAAAAAATCACATTCAAATAAACTTTTACACAAAAAACCATTAATTTTCAATCAGTTCAAGGTTTTTGAATGTGTATTCGAAAAGCAAACAAACAAATCGAACATATCAAAATCAGAGCAACAATAATAACACTACCCCACCCACTAAGTCACATATGAATGCAAATGCAAGTGCGAGAAAGATTTTTTTTTCGCATTGTTTGTTTACTAAAGCCAACAAAAAATAAAATCCGGTTAGCAGTCATATACATACATGGTCTAAATACATTTTAATACAAACCACATGCAAAAAATGGCTAAAATAAACAACAACTAAACTACAAATATGATTTCCACGGTAGAATAACTAAAAATGTAAAAGAAAAATGTACTCAACTGCACTCATTCTTAATTTAAAGAAGTAAAATCAACAATAATAAATATGTAGAAAATAATGAAAACAAAAAACAACAGAATTTCCAATTAAAAAAAAAAAATTGGCAAAAACTGAAATGCACTTATAAGAAGAGGTTTACTCATAGCAGGGAAGGATGACCTAACAAACCGTCTACAATTATGGTCACTAAAGACTTTCTGAGCTTTGGAGGCATCCAAAATATTTATTTTGTACAAAAAATAATTTTTTAAGAACCATTTTTTTAGGGGAGGTAATTCTTTGGAAAAAGGAACTTTTTTGGGTAAAGGTACTTTTTTGAGATAAAGAAAATTTTGAAGAAAAGGTAATTTTTTGAGAGGAGGAAGCTGTTATGAAGAAAAAATTTATATTTTTAAGAAAATATAATATGTAGTTTTTTAAGAAAAGATACTTTAAAAAATATGTACTTCTTTAAGAAAAGATAATTTTTTAAGAAAATTTATTTTAAAAAAACACATTTTTTAGGAAGAGGTACCTTTTTCGAAAGATGTTATATTTTTCAAGAAAAGGTTTGCTTTTAAGGAAATATACTTTTTAAGAATTTGTAGTTTTTTAAAAAAAGGTTAATTTTAAGAAAGGTACTCTTGTTAGGAAAATGTACATTTCTAAAAAAATGCATTTTTTAAGAAAATGTACCTTTTTAAAAAAAATTTAATTTTTCAAGAAAACATACAGTTTTAAGAAAATGTAATTTTTAAGTACTTTTTTAAGAAAAGGTACCTTATATAGGCAACATGCTTTTAAGAAAATTTACTTTTACAAGAAAAGGCCATTTTTTCAGAAAACGTCCTTTGTCAAGAAAGGTACTTTTTTAGGAACATGTAAATTTCGAATTTATTAAGAAAACAACAAGTTAAATTTTTCAAGAAAAGGTACGTTTTAAGAAAATGTACTTTCTATTTATTTTATAAACGACATTTTTTACTTTTTACCTTTTTAAGGACTCACATTTTAAGAATTTGTAGCTTTATAATGAAAAGGTACCTTTCTAAGAAGAAATACTTTTGCAAGAAAAGGTAAAATTTTAAGAAAAGGTACTTTTTCAGGAAAATTTTCTTTTTTAAAAAAGACAACTTTTTTTCAAAAAGTCCTAATTTCATCAACTGAACTTTTTAAAAAAAATGAACATATTAAAAAAATGTTATATATTAAGAAAATTTAAGTTTCTCATGAAATATGTTTTTTTTAAGAAGGTACTGTTTTAAGAAAAATTACTTCTTCAAAAACAGTACTTTTAAAGAAAACCGTTTCAGAAAATGTAATTTTTTAAGGAAAGGCATTTTTTTTAAGAAAAGGTACGTTTGTAAAAAAAGCTTGTTGTTTTTCAGAAAAGGTATTTTTAAGAAAACGTATTGTTTTATGAAAAATTTATTTTATTAAGAAAAAGTACTTTTTAAGAAAGGTAATATATGAAGAAAGGAAAGTTTTAAAAGAAATAATTATCTTTTAAGAAACTTAAATTTTTTAAGAAAAGGTATTTTCTTAAGAAGAACACTTTTTTAAGAAAAAGGACTTTTTTAAGAAAAGGTGTTTTTTTAAGAAAAGATACTTTTTTAAGGAATGGCACTGTTTAAGAAAAGGTACTTTTTAGAAAAGGTATTTTTTAAGAAAATATACTTTTTTACGAAAAGATACTTTTTGAAGAACGGGTGAAATTTTATGGGCTGTTAAAATGGGTCTTATTTTAGTAAAGGTATTATTTAAGAAAAGATAATTTTTTACGAAAAGGAACTTTTTTAAGAATAGTTACTTCTATTAAGAAAATGTACTTTTTTTAGAAAAAGTACTTTAAAAAAATTAAAATACTTTGAGCAGAAAATATATCAAATGTACTTTAAATGTACTTTTTTAGGAAAAGGAACTGCTTAGAGAAAGTTACTTTTTTGGGGCAGGTACTTTTGTATTAAAAGGACATTTTTTAAGAAGAGATAATTTTTTTGGAAAATATACCTTTTCAAATAAAAGGTAGTTTTTGTTAGAAATAATACTTTTTTAAGAAATGGTACCATTTGAAAAAAATGTACCATGTTAAGAAAAAATACTTTTTTAGAAAAGGTACTTTTTTAAGATAACGTATTTTTTTTCTATGTACTTTTTTAAACGTACTTTTTAAGAGAATTTACTTTATAAGAAAAGGTACGTTTTTAAGAAAGGTCATTTTTTTAAGAAACGATTTTTTTAAGAAAAGGTAATTTTTAAGAGGGATGTGCATCCCTGTATAGATCTCCAAATAGCGATTATGTAAAATACATATCAAATCAAAAATTATACAATGCAGCAAAAATAAGTAGAATAGATAATTTTATTATTCATATAATTAGAAATTATATTGCAAAGAGCTCTGTATGCTATGAAAATAATTTAATTATGTCACCATATTACAGTGACGAAAGATACATACAAAAAACCCTCCAGAGTGGATATGTACCACCTGAAGCTTTTGTATACCTCGACATTAATGGATTTATCCAAAATGAAATAGGCATACCTATATTTTACCATATATATAGAAGAGCCAATAAAAAAGCTATCTATTGCAATCAAATCATGATACAAGTATTTATTCAGGTGATAAAAACATTTTTCCAAACATAAATAAAAAAAAATTTTGGTGGCTTAACTAAAATCTCCCCTTCCTACTTTTACCCCTTGACTGAACCTTTTATCACATAAATATAGAAGTGACTTTTTTTGAAATTTTTTTTGTTACATTATACTTATGTATATAAAATAAATCTTATGTATATAAAAAATATATTTAAAACTTCAGATAGAATTAGTATACTTGAGAGCCCGATTATGGGACTATGTATAATAATAATTTATAGTTACTATTTGTTTATTTATAGTTCTAAATACATACACGAATTTTCTTGAAATAAACACTTAAAAAAAAAAAGGGTAATTTTTAAGATGGTGGGGTACCTTTAATAAAATTAAAATTTTTAAATATACTACTTTTTTAAGGAACCTTACTTTTTTCAGAAAATTAACTATATTAAGATAAGATAATTTTTTTAAGAAATGTTTTTTTTAAGCAAAAGGTATTTTTAAAAAAATTTTTTTTCATAAAAGTTACTTTTTTAAAGAAAATTTACTTGTTTTAAGAAAAAGTGCCTTTTTAAGGCGAACTCCATTTTCAGGAAAAAGTTTTTTTCAGAAAGTTATTTATGCAAGTAAAATTTATGTAATGCTAGTTATTATATTATTTTTAATCTGTCTCTACTGCTTGGGCTACCTTCCTCGAAATTCAGTTCTTTTTAGTCTTCTTAAAAAAAAAAAAACATTTAAAAGTTTAATAGTTTTTTTTTCCATGTCGAATGCAAATGTGTATGATGTCTTTTTTAAAAGGTTTTTTTTTTTGTTGGAAGGTGGCAACTTAGAAAAATATGCATTTATATGTTTACCACTTTCTATTTTGGCAAAGAAAAAGTCTTATGTTTTGTATAGTATTTTATTTATTTATTTTTTTTGGAAGGTCTTTGACGGTTCATTGAAAATACATAAGTTTGTTTTGAAATTTAGTTTTTTTTGTTGCAGATTTCATAAGGTTTTTGTAATATGATTTTAGCTAGCACGGTATATGCTTTTTTTTGATAGAAGCAAACAAGTAGTTCGTTAGAAAAGAGTTGTACTTATAAAAAAGTGGTTAAAAGAAATACAAAACAAAAATACATTACAAAAAAATTTGGGTAATATTCACAGTTTTAAATGTAAATTTTTATAATGACAGCTTATAATGGGGTGTTATTCAATTTGTTGTTGGAGATGTTTATTAACAGTGATTTAGGATTTTGGTTGGTTGGATTGTAAATTAAATACTATTTTAGCTATTATTAAAAATATTTGTTTTTGTTTGTAAATGTATTCAATATTTTTCTATTATATTTGTTGTTTTTTTTTAGATTTCTCTAATTAATTAATTAATTTCATATTTAATTATCCGACCTTTCGTTGATGATTTTCTAACATCCTCATCTTCAAAATAAACAGCTCAGTGTTCCTGCCATTGTAACAATTAAACTCACATTATATAATCCTTCTTTGTCAATTTTTCTTACATGTCTTTTTTATACAAAAAGACACAATACGAAACATTTATTTAATGAATTAATGTAAAATATAAAATAAAATAAAATATCACAGTTTGTTTATGGTTGCTTAACGTTTAGATCACACTGCATTTTTGTTTCGAAGTTAATGCTTCGAATATTTTTCGAATATATAATGATGATTTCTGTTTAAAATAGTTCATTTTGTATTTTAAATAAAAATAAAAACATATTCTTTCATTAACCAGCTTTTTTTTTTGATGGCAACAGACAGCTATAGTAATTTTTATAGATATCCTGTATTTAAGTATGACAGAGACTAAAGTTAAAATCTGTTTGCTTTGTAAATGCTTCACGCAGAAATCTGATGTATTTATTTTTTCATTCCGTTTGTATATCCCATTGAAGTATTTCGAATTTATTTACTAATATTAGTATATATTTTGGATCCAGTCATGTCTTTTAGTCCGTCTGCTTTATAGACACAAGCATGAATAATTATTGCATAAAATTTGTTAAAAACTAGAAGCCACTTTTAAATAATACACAATCTTCAACAAAACGTACCATTTCAAAAATATCCTTTATTATTATATTACTAGCTGAGCCAAGATCTCGAAATTCGAGTGCAAATTCTAGGAAATTTTATTTATTCATTAAATTTTTTTCTTTCTATGTTTTTTTAATATATATATAAATATAATTTATGAATATTAAATGAAATTCTTTAAATTTTAAATTATAAATAAAATTCGTTAAATTTCATTATAAATATTTGCTGAACACACAGAAGATATATAAATGGGTTTGTCAGTAAATAATTGTATAAGCGCGTTTTAGTATATGTTAGTAGCAACTTTAAATGATTTTTACTTCAAAATAGTGTACGAGATGGTGCACATTTCTAAAGATGGTGGACATCTGCAAAGAAGTACCTTTCAAATCGTATATATTTTGTCAAAATTGGTTGATAACTAAAGGCGTAGGGACTCACTAAAAATCGCCTTGCCTATTAAAATTATAGATTTTCTATTTTCGATCATTAACCTTTATTAAAAAAACATCGTTTCATATTTTCAAAAAATATGTACTTTTTAAAGGAGAGTATTTTAGGTCCCTTTTTAAAAAAAAAAGTTTTAGTTAAATATTTATTTCTTTCCAAAAAGGAAATTTTTTATTTAAAAGAATCTTTTTAAATATGTACCCTTTTCAAAAAATACCATGTTATGAAAAGTTCCAAATAAATTATATTTTTTTAAATAAAAGTACATTTTTAAAAACAAGTACTATTAAACAGGGAAAATTTTTTTTAAGTAAGTACCTTTTTTAAAACAGTACCTTATTAAAAAAAGTTCCTTATACAAAAAAGTAACGTTGTTATACGAATAAACATAAATCTGAATATTCTACAGCCTCGACACAATATTATAATTCTTCGTCGAATGTATGCCTCATCTGAAGACGATTCAAAATGAAAGCTGGTATGACTTTTTCTATAAACATATGAAAAATTAAGATCTTTTTTAGATTTAAAGAAAAATATTAAGAGCATTTGTTTAACAAAGACCTAAACTCATGCTCGAATATAATTGTAAGTAAAAAAAAAATCATGTGAATCCGAACACAGGGGAGATGTGTAAATATCTAGTAATTAAAGATTTTTTATGTTACTTTTTTAAAATCAAACAGAAAGCGTCATCTATGTACCACTTGTAGCAAATTTGTGGGGTTGTTAAATTATGTATGTGTTATACGTTTATATTGTGAAATTTTTAACATTTTACAGTAAGGGGTTGTTGAATAAGCTGAAAAAATTTTATATCATAATTTTTTTACCAATGCAATCATAAGTCACACCGATTTGTTTTACGGCTCACAGCGTAACATGTAAGCTCACATGTTACGCTATTTTTGTGATTGCACTGTGAAATATAAATTTACCCCTCTACGAGTATAGATGTTTACATATCAAAAATGTTCGGATTATCTAAATAAATTTAAGATTTTGACGTTTTCTTGTATGTGCATGCTTAACGCTGATTATAAAAGCCATTTCGCGCTTATTCTTGTTTTACAACCCAATTTTTTTTTTTTATAATTCTTCATACAAAAGCACATACATATGTAGTTGCAGCAAATATAGGCATTATAAAATGCAAAAAAACGAGAGATTTCCATAACTTTTATTTTAAATACGGCATAGTCTGTCTTTTCTCAAGAGTCATTTTCAGAACTTTGTTTTGCTAGAACTAGAACAAATTTAATCCTTTAACAAAAAACAAATACAATGTTGTTGGGAAATAACTTTCTTCGAAATAAATAATTCTTTGCAAATGCTACTTATTTTTTATTAAAAAGTTTCCTTTCTTTTATTTAAAATTGATTTTTTGTTTAAAAAAGACACTCTTCAAATATTTACTTTTTATGTAGGAAGAAAAGAAATTTTGGAAAAGGAATTTTTTGTTGCTAAATGTAATTAAGTCCAAAATGTACTTGTTACTTAGAAGATACTATTTGTATTAAAGAGCATTTTTTTGTTTTTTTTAATTTTGAAAATTATTTGTTGACAAAAATATATAAATTTTTATATTAACGTTCTTTTATATAAAAACCTACTTTTTGGTGGAAAAGACAAATTTTCTTGCTTAAGCTGCTTTAGGTTCATTAGTTTATTTATATATTTATTATTTTATTTTGGATAGATACCTTCTACTGTAAAAGCTGCTTTTTGTTCCATAAGGTAATTTAAAACAAAAATACTTTTTTTTTGCTGTAAAAACTTACTTTTTGTTGGTAGATTCTCTTCAATAGGTACCTTTAATCTGGGAAAAGGTACTTTTAGTAGAAGAATGTATTTTTTGATAAAAGAAAAAAATTTTACTTATTTCATTTAGAAATAAACTTTTTGTTTATAAAGGTACTTTTTTTTGGAAATAGATACTGTCTGGTTATCGCTTAAAAATATACTACATGTAAAAGTTACTTTCTTTGAAAGGACCTTCTACTTAAGAAAACAATTTTTTTATTCTTAAAGTTACTGAAAGATACTTCTTGCCATAAATACGATCTTTGTTGGAATAGTACCTCTGCTTTTAAAATGTACTTTTTGTTTAAAAATGTTTTTTTCTTTAAGTTAAAGTTTTTAAAAGATTTTTGATGGAAGAGGTACATTTTGTTGGAAAACGTAGAAAGGTCTTGGTATAACGCTAATTTTTATTTAAAAAAAGACACTTTTAGCTAGAAAAAATAAAATTTTTGTTTAAAAGTGAACTTTTGATACTTTTAGTTAGAAACGGTTTTTTTTGCTGAAAATATTTGTATTTAATTTGAAAAGCAAATTTTCTTAAATCAAAAAGGTACTTTTTGTTAAAAACGTTACTCTTTGGAAAATTTCTTTTTAAAAAAAAAGAGTTACATTTCTATAAAAAGGCTAATTTTGTGTAAAAGGGTATTTTTTGTATGAAAATGTATAATGAGTATTAAAATAGGAAGGTGCTTGTTGTATGAAAAAGGTGCTTTTTGTATAAAAAGGTACTTCTTAAAAATATGATTTTGCATAAAAATATACTCTTTTTATAAGAAGGTTCTTTTTATTTAAATATCTACTTTTTGTATTTATTGGTACTTTTTATATATCAAAAGTTAATTTTTGTGTCAACCGTACGTTTCGTATAGAAAGGTAAAAATTACCTGTTGTATACTTTTGTAAACAGAGTACTTTTTGTGTAAAATAGTACTTTTTGTGTAAAAGATACTTTTTGTTTATAGAAAAAGGCACTTTTTTGTACATTTTCTATGAAAGGAAACTTTTGTTATAATAAGTACTCTTGTAAAAAGGGTACTTTTTGTGTAAAAGGTATTATAGAATAAAAAGATACTTCTTGTTTAAAAAGGCATTTTTTGTATAAAAGGTGTTTTTTATAAGAAGCAACTTTTTGTATAAAAAGTTACTTTTTTTTATAAAAATTTACATTTTACAAAAAGCTACTTTTTGTATAAAAGCTACTTATTGTACAAAATGTTATTTTTTGTATAAAAAGGTACTTTTTGTATGAAAATCTATAATGAGTATTAAGGTAGGAAAGTACTTGTTGTATGAAAAAGGTGCTTTTTGTATAAAAAGGTACTTCTTAAAAATATTCTTTTGCATAAAAATATACTCTTTGTATAAGAAGGTTCTTTTTATTTTAATATCTACTTTTTGTATTTATTGGTGCTATTTATATATAAAAAGTTAATTTTTGTGTCAACCGTACGTTTCGTATAGAAAGTTAAAAATTGCCTGTGTATACCTTTGTAAACAGAGTACTTTTTGTGTATAATAGTACTTTTTGTGTAAAAGCTACTTTTTGTGTATAGAAAAAGGCAATTTTTTGTACATTTTCTATGAAAGGAAACTTTTGTTATAATAAGTACTCTTGTAAAAAGGGTACTTTTTGTGTAAAAGGTATTATAGAATAAAACAAGTAAGAAAATTATAGTCGGTCTAGACCGACTATACGATACCCTATACCATGCGTTTAGAAACCCTATCTCTTAGGCCCAACTAACTGGACATTGAAAATAAGCAAAAACCAAATTTGAGTGGGATTTTTATTAATTTTTTTGGCTGCAGATATGATAAAGTTCATATCGGATGCTATATCTATAAAGGGACTAGGTCCAAAAATGGACCGATCCTGATCATGTTTGGTAAAGTCTCTTGTATTTTGCAAAAATATGTACAAACAAATTTTGAGAAGAATCAGTGCAATATTTTTGTTTTTTAATAGATTTAAGTGAAGATCGGGAAGCAGCTCTATATGGGGTCAAAGGGATCATTTTTGGACTACTCATTAGTGGATGTAATGAACGCATACAAACCCAATTTGAGTAAGATCTATATGACAATTTGGATCTTATGGCAATTTATGTCGATTTCATATGGGTAATTTGTATGGGGGCTAGGTCTGAACATGGACCGATTCTCACCAATTTCAATAGCGTTCATCCCATGGCCGATAAAAGCTTATATACCAAATTTCATCAAAATATATTCATATTTGCGACCTGCAGTTTGATTACAAGCTTTACATGGACACACAGACGTACGGACGGACGGACATTGTTAAATCAACTCAGAAAGTGATTCTGATTCGATCGGTATAATTAAAGATGGGTCTAGGTCAAATATTTTTGGTTGTTACAAACAGCAGCACAAAGTCATTATACCCAAAGAAAAGATTCTTTTTGTATAAAAAGGTACTTTATTTAACAATGTATTTTTTAAAAGTTACGTTTTGTATAAAAAGTTGCCTTTTCTATAAAAAGTTATTTATTGTATTACATGATAATTTTATAAACAATAATTTTTTCAAAGGTACTTTTTGTAGAAAAAGGTACTTTTTGTAAAAAAAAATGCTTATTGTATAAAGAGATAATTTTAATATGAGGAGGTATTTCTGTATAAAAAAATATTTTTGTATAAAAAGATAATTTTTATATAAAAAGCTATATATTTTTTTAAAAGGTTCCTTTTGTGGAAAAGGGTATTTTTTGTATAAAATATTACTTCTTGTTTTAAAAGGTGCTTGTTTTAAAAAAAGTTGCCTTTTTGTAAAAAGTTATTTTTTGTATATAACGAACTCTTTATATCAAAAGATACTTTTTGTATAACGTGGTACTTTTTTGAAAGTTCGTTTTCAAATGTACTTTTTGTATAAAAAGGTAATTTTTATAAAAATAGTACTTAGTGTATAAAAAGATAATTTTTATAGAGAAAAGAATATTAGGTATAAAAAGGTACTTTTTTTATATAAAGAGGCTTTTTGTAATAAAAAGGTACTTTTATTATAAAAAGGTACTTATTATAAAAAAATATATTTTTGTCTAAAAAGGAATTATTTTTAGTTTCGTAGAAAAGGCTTACTTTTTATTTAAAACCCTTATTTCCTTTAAAAAAAAATCCAAAAAAATGGTTGGAAAAGTACTTTTTGTGTAAAAGTATACGTTTTTGTGGGAAATGGTACTTTTTGCTGAAAAAAATCCTTTTGTTTACACGTATTTTTTTGAAATAAGAAATTAATTTTCAATATAATTTTTATTCGTCTTTTCCAGCTTTTTGACGACCGAAGGACCATGTAATGTAAAGAACCAAACATTCGTTATTCAAACAACAGCGAATCACAAAAGATTAAGATTTTTCAACAAAAATCGATTTTTTGATATTTGTCTAAAAAAGAAACACATACGAATTTATTATGTATAGTGCAAACTGTAGTCGTTATAAATCGTCCGAATTTGTTACATTTTTTTTTGTGTTTTTTGTTGTAACTACATTGATAAATATGTTTTTAAATAGACCAGGAAGAATACTTTCTGTCCTGCTGTAGTTTATCTTTTGCAGAATTTAGTTTTTTTGTTGTCGCTTTTGTTCATTTACGCACTGCCATCTACAGTTGTAATTCTCTATAAATTTGTCTGAGACTGAATTAGAGTGTTGAGGTGTGTTAGAATTTATACTCAACGATATTTCATTCGTTATTGTCAATGCTGGGTGAAAAATCTAGAAACACAACTAAGATTTATAGCGACCGTATATACACCATTTTGTACATTTCCTAGTGTGCAGGTTAAACTGCAATGTCAATACAAGCAAACACCTTGACTTTGTAGGAAAATTTAAGAGAAAAATTTAAATAAATACTTTGGCAATATATCCTTAGAATGGCAATATAAAGGGAAATCTTTTAGTTTTTTTTCTTATAAAGAAATTCTTTTATATATTATGCCATCAGCCTTTACGTTAGATAGTTTTGTAGTTTTTTTTTTGCCTTAAATGCAGCTAGTGTTAATGAAAAAATAAAGTATATAGCTTTTTTTATTAGTGTCATAACTTAGGTTTAAAGTTTATAACTTTTGTTTATGGCTGCTGTACCGTTTAAAGTTTTAAGGTTATTATTAGAGCTTGAAATCATAAATTTTATGAAAAACTTAAATAGTTTTAGAGTTTATTTATATGAAAAAATATCATAATTTATAATACTCATACGACCTAGTATTCAGAAAATATTTAAATTTCTAGTTTTTTAATTTACAATAAAAAAGCAAAAGGAGTTTTAATAAAATTTTCTATTTGATAACAGGTTAAGAGTTTGTAAACTTTTATTTATATTTAAAATTGCTTAAAGTTTGTTAATGTAAAGGTCTATGAGTATTGTTAATTTAAATAATTTTTTATTTTAAATGTTAATAACTCTGATAATTTAAAAGCTTTTATCATGTTATGAAATCTATTTAAAACTTAAACCTTCGAGCTGTTAACTAGAATACACTTTATCATTATAACTGGCCTTTTTTTCCAGCTCTTTGTAAATTGTGTTTTTGATTAGTTCAACAATTTTATATTGCACTATTTAAATTGTCTTCTATATGAATTTCATTTGTCCAATACATTTGCTTTGGATGTTTTTATTATTTAATATTGCTTATAAATAAAATATTTATTTTAAAAATATTTTAAGCGTTACGTAACAATATTTATGAATTCAAATAGACAATTTAAGAAAAAATTTTTTATATTGCCTTTAATGGACTAGTAACCAGATTGGAAATCATGAACTCTATGAAATATTTATTGAAAATTTTCAAGTTGACTGACAAATAAATTTGTTTTTTTTTTTTTTTTTTAATAAATGATAAATATAAATCAAAGAAGAATATTATAGTCGGGCTAGGCCGACTATGCGATATCCTTTAACTTGAGTTTGCTTGGTGAAGTCATCAATGAATATATGTATGTATGGGGGCTAGGTTTGAATAGGAACTAGTTTCTCCAATACAATGGCAATCGCCCTTAAGCCGAGTGAAACTTACGTACCTGAATTTTGATTGCAAGACTGGACAAACAGGCGGACGGTTGGACTTCGTAAAGATCACTACTTAGTCGATCGGTGTATTAGAAGTTCAGTGTAGGTCAAGTATTTTTGTTAGCTACAAACATCAACACAAACTTTTTGTGTCCTTACCACAGACGGTTATAGGGTATAAATATATAAATCTTGATAAAATAAACAACTATAAACTTTTAAGAATACACCTAAAATTTAATTTATATATAAGTGTATATAAAATGGAATGAAAATTAATATTATTAGCCATCAAGCATGCAACACATAATTTGTTAAAATTATGAGTAGGAGAGGTTAAGGCTGTTATGCTTTTAGGGAATTTACGAATGAGATGATGAGGCAGCTAAGAGTTAAAATATTAATGAATAATTTATGAATTGAAAAATGCACAGAAAAGTTAATTTCATACCGATTAAAATATAAGATTAAAAAAGTTAGCCAATTATCAATATTATTTTTAAACATTTTAATTGCTGTAAACATTTATAAATATTAGTAAAAAATTTTACAAAACCAAAAATTTAAAATATATTTTCAAAAATTTTCTGTATAGTTTAAGAAACATGAAATTAAGATAGAATTTAGACTGACTTATAAATTTCAACTACTAGCTAAAGAATATGACTATTGTATAAATCAAAGCCGATTGAAAACAAGTAAGAGTGTTAAATTCGGCTGAGCCGAATCTTTGGTACCTCCACATCCGTTTTACATTTACATTAATATCTAGACAACTTATTGTCCTATTTACATCAAATGTAAAAAAAAAATATTATAAATAGCAAGAATTTGATAATTTGATAAACTTAATACTAAATTATTACGACAAATAAACTGAATTATTAAAATTTTATAGAGGTGTCCTCATCTTTTTAGACATATCTCGGCACAATGATAATCAATTCTCCCCATTTTCAATACCAATCTGCCCGAAATAATGGCAAATTACGTTGTCATAACCTTACTGAGGTAAATGATTTACTTTGTGAATGAGCAATATTCCAACAGACATACGGACGGACAAACGGACACACGGACTCCAGCTGTAATCACGAATATATACACTTTATGGGGTCACAAATTTATTTTTCAATGCGTTACCAAGGGAATGACAAACCTATATATACTCTTTACTCATTGGTGTGGAGTGTATAAAAAGGCATTTCAAATATAAATTGAGATTAATTTGAGAATTTTTACTCCCATAAAGAGTGAATGGCCTCAGAAAAGAAATCTGTGACATTGTTTTATCATAATTTATAATATTTATGATAATGTCAAAAGTAGTGATTTTTAAAAATCTTTATATTCGCCCGTACGAGTTTCACTACACTAAATATTTATTTGGACAGACGAATTTCATATTTATTTCTCATTCTGAGTTAGTTGGTATTTTAAAATTTAATTTTAGATTAATGTGTAACTGAAAGTGATGTTGGGTAATAAAAATTATAAAAAAATAAATAAAAATTATTAAATTTTTTTATAAATATGCTATTTTTTTAAAATAAAATAATAAAATTTAAGTACTCATGTTTAAATAAAAATTTCCTATATTGGTAAATATTTCCGATAGTGACAGATAATGTTAATGGTATAATAATAATATATTGAATTGTATAAAACGAACAAGGCTGTGTTGAATCTTTGAGAGCCTCCACATGCATCTTAAACTCAATATTACAACCGATGTTGGGTGTGGCTACCACTTTAAAATTGTTGAAACTTTAAATTCGAATATCAATTAAAGTTAGTTGCTTTTTTTTGTTGGACAGTTTCTAGTTTAATATCTTTTTATAAAAAACCATTGGTCGTGTCTGCTATAAAAAGAATTCATTACTATTTGAAAAATTGCATTATTTTTCTTTTAATAGAGTAGAAAACATATAAGTTTCCTAAGTACTTCATAGAACACCAATGAAAGTCATTATTAAACGCAGCCGGCATTAGAATATCCAAAGTTTGATCCCTATAAGAATGATTTGAGACTTAAGAAGTCATACGATAATTAAAAAAAATTCAAATGATTCTTGAGCAAGAATTTCCAGATATTAATATTAAAAAAAGCAAATATTTTTATCTGAATTAGCATATAAATATGTTAATTTAAAGACAAATTGAATACCAAAAAACAAAAAACAAAAACAATAAAAACAGGTAAGAAGTTAAAGTCGCTCTACGCAGCCAAAATATATGCCCGATAAAAAAAATTTAATCAAAATATTTTTTTTTTTTCATAATGGTGACGTTTAATTTGCATTTGAGGTTTACGTGTACTAACAGACGGCCGGGCGAACGTCGCTAAATCGACTAAAAAGTGATGTAGATTCGATTGGTATAAGAGTTGTGCCTGTGTAAAGTATTATTAATAGTTGAAAACATCAACACACGCTTATTAAAAGGGTGTGAAGATAAATATCAAAATAAATATCTGTTAAGATTTTTAACAGAGAATGATATTGTTAAGTATTATTGTTATTGTTATTTCTGTTAAGTACTTAATATGAGGAAACGAAATTTTTTGTTTAAGTAAAAATATTTTAATAATTAAATTTTGACTATAAACATATATCTGACAAATAATAAATTTGTTTTATTATAATTTTTTCATTTCATATAAAAAATAATGTATATTCGCATATAACACCTTATAATGTTTAAGTGAACAAAACGGTTATTTCTAACTGACCTGAATCCGGGTTGTCATATATCAGGTGATAGCCCCATGGGAGTAAATTCTAATGGCATACGGCCTATATTCAATTGATTCTTTTTAAATACTACAATACTAAAGAAATCAATATTCATAAAATCTCCGATATAGATAAGAAAAATAGACGATGCCAGAAAACTCAAAATAAGATATATAGAAATATTTGATACAGATCTTAATGAAAAGTAGCGATTAAATTTTTTTTGAACTGTTTACCAAAATAATTTGTTTCCATTTATGTACGAGTAGATTAAAGTTATGATATTCAACAAATATTACCAAAATTGTGCAATAATCTTTTTTTAAACTCTTTATTTTAACTCATACTCTCTGTCTGTCGTGGGGCAACCCCATCCCCCTTATCCAATTGATCTGAAACTTGGCTCATAGTCTTGTTGTGACTGCAGATTAATTTTGGGGTAGTCATGCACAGTCACGGAGTGATTTACACCCCATTTCCACTCATCCAATCAATCTGGAACTTGGTCCATAGACTTATTGTGGCCAAGGATTAATTTTAAAATAGTCACGCAAAGTCACGCAAGTCACGGAGAGTTTCAAAACTCATATGCATAAGGAAAGAAAGAGTTTTAATAAAAACTTTTTTTTATGGGTTAGATTATTACTCCCTTTATATTAACTTGTACTGTCTGCTTTCCCATACAAAACAAAATCTAGCACGTTACTAGATTTTAGCAAAATCTCACAAAATCTTGTCAAACTTGGGCACTACCAAATGTGTATTTTTAATATTGTAGTAAAAAATTACAATGCAGTGATTAAAAATTGACAAAAAAAAAAAAATAAATAAACAAAAAGTAAACAAATCGAAGACGGAAAGGAAAAAAATATTTATTTATTTAAGGAATTACCATACAATAATAAATTATTATAAAGTAATTGTGAAAGGAGAACTACCCAGCAAGAAATGTCAATAGTGAAACAGTACTGATTCACTATTGACTTTTTCACCAGTACTACTGACCAACTATACCCCAGACAATGTAATTTTCTATAGACATTTAACATGTACGTGTCATTGCAAATCACTAGTGACACTGCTACTATTGATTAGGTAGTGACTAGGAAGTTCTTATGGGACCATATGTAGACATTGGAACCAGATATTCTTGTGCAAATTTTTTTATTATGTTTTTTTAATTTAATTTATTTTAAAATATATTTTTATTTAACTTTTATATTCACTTTTTCTATATCTTGTTTTAAAACTTTAGTTTTTCGTCCAACCACGTGTTTTTCAAACAAAACTCTAGAAATCAAGAAGAAAAATTTTTTTCACAGATAAAGTAAAGTAAATAGTTGACAATGTCAACAAAATAGTAGACAAAAGTGGTGAATTGGGGACACTTGACCCCAGGCTTCCTGCAGGGTAGCTTCTGTAGCCATGAGCTCTTCGTTTGTAACATACATATGAATAATTAATTACAGAATTTTGTTGTTTTTTTATTTTAAAATACTTGTGTTTAATTTTCTTGTTTTAAATAAAATTAATAATTAAAAAGATTGCAATGGTGTTATTTATTTTTTCTCCGTCAGCTTGATAGTCGTAAGTTAACTCTTCATATTAGTTTGTCAGATCATTAATGATCTCATTATGGTTGTTTAAAAAGTTTCGTCATTTTTGAACAAAGCAGCTGAAATGTTTGGCGGCTCACTCTACAGTTTTAGATGAAAGTTTTGTCCGACATAACAGAAACGTCCTGCTCCCAAAAAGAGCCATGTTGAATCTATAATACAAAAAAAATTAGTAATTGAAAAGTTAATATTTTATATACTTACATGTAATAATTGTGGAAAACGCATTTATTTTTGCTATTGAAACAATACATTTAACAAATGCTGATGTGCTTTTTTACGAAAACTTTTTATTTGAAATTGTGCTTTTTTCATTTAATTATATTAATATGTTCTTTTTTAGGATTCTTACATATTTCCTATTATTATAAATATTTTCTGTATCTCTTGTTTATATGTTTTATTTTAATCAGCTGTTTATTGTTGTGGAAATAAAATCTCACAAAATGTCAAAAAAGTTAGATGTAAACAATATAATATATATTTTCAAATTGTAAACGGTATAGATTTTGAAATAGATTTCAACTAAAATCTACTAGATTTTCCTTAGTGTAAACGTACTACAAATTTATTTACAAATAAAGGAAGTATAATAAAAACTTGGTTTTTATGAGTTGGTTTTTAAAACTACCAAATAATAATGAAAATGTACGATATTCATAAAAACTCTCTATTTGGATAGAAAAAAATGCAATATCAAAATATATACCAAATATAACGACATTAATTTCTATACATTTCTACAAATTAACGATATTGTTAAAAAAAAATGACGATATAAATAATATCTAACAAAATTTACGATATCGCTTTAATAATATAATAATGAAAAATTACGATATTCATAAAAACTCTCTATTTGGATAAAAAAAAAATGCAATATCAAAATATATACCAAATTTAACGACATTAATTTCTATACATTTCTACAAATTAACGATATTGTTAAAAAAATTACAATATAAATAATATTTAACAAAATTTACGATATCGCTTTAAACATATGTATGTATAATAATAACATTAAAAAAAATTTACAGAATTTTTTTAATATTAAAAACAATTACGATATCAAAAAATAATTACGCAGCATTTCGACAATATATATACTATATATATATGATAGGAGCTTATGTGCTAAATTTAATCAAAATATATTCATATTTGACATATCGGACACCGCTAAACCGACTCTGAGTCGATCGTCAAATATGTTTGGTAGTTACAAACATCAGCACAAACTTATTATACCCTGACCACATAGTGGTATAGGGTATAAATATTGCTTATAGTTTTTAAATTCCGGTCTTAGATAACAACACATAATTTTTATTTTTCAATAAAGTCTTCTCTCCTTTAGTTCGACAAATTTCGGCTAAAGTTGTTTAATTTTTTTAATCCTTTCGTTTGTTTCACCCATCATTTGATTCAGCGTAGATCAAATCGGTGATATTGATAAAATACAATTTATGATATTGATACAAATATGCAGTGTTATAGAAATATACATAGTTAAGATTTTATTTTAAATAATATATATTGATGGCAAAGAGGTAGAGGAAGTACAAGCCGTAAAATATCTCGGAGTATTTATACAAAACAATTTGTCATGGCATCGCCATATACAACATCTGCAGGCCAAGATATCACCGGCTCTGGGAGTTTTATTTAAATTAAAGTACAAACTTCATGAAAAGACTAAATATATTATTTTTCAATCAATGATTCAGAGCCGTTTGAATTATTTGACTTTGATATTTGGATATAATAAAAATTATGATTTAAAATCCCCACAAATATTGCAGAATAAATCATTAAAAATCGTATTTAATCTTCCCCGATTGTATCCAACTATATCTCTATATAGGGATGTCGCCAAAAATGTTTTACCTATACATGGAATGTACAAAATGCAATTATTAATATATGTTTTTAAAGTACTAATATCGGTCACCGTACTATTTGTTTTTCAGTTAATCAACAAGCTTTCAATACAAGAAACAATTCAAACCTTAGAGTTTCAAGATGTCGTTTAGAAACTACGAAACAGCGAGTAGAATATATCGGTAGTCTGGATTTTAATAGTTTACCGCAAAGTCTAAAAGAATGTTTAACAATTTTTTTATATAAAAATAAATTAAAAGAATATCTTTTGAATAATATTGTAATGTTTGTGATATAATTTTAAATTTGTACAATTATGTATGAATTGATTTGATGAAATAAAGTTTATATAAATAAATAAAAAAAAAAGATGTAAAAAAATTTATTTTATTTTAAATGATAGAATTATTTTAAACTTTCAAAGATATTTTATGAACTGAAATTTTTTAATGTTGAAAAATACATACGATCTCAAATTGATATCATAAACATCGATAGCGATTAGAAAAATATAATATTTTTTTATTACTATTTGTTTTATTATTCTATTCTTCCACAACTCGTGACATTGTGATTGTTTTTTACATTTTTTTTTTAAATTACTTTTTTATGTTTTCCTAAATGTCTGAAACATGCTTTAAGCTGTTTTTGAAATACTTTCAACACAATTCTTCTATGTACTACTCATATTGTATTTATTATTGCCATAGCAGTGTCTGTCTATTTGTTTGTATGTGTAAAGTACTTGACATATTTTCCTAAGTTTATTTATTTTTCTTTTCAATTTTCGCACATTTTCATTGATTAAGTGTAAATACTTGAAGCTAAAAAAAAAATATTATATAAAAAGTAATCAACAAGAGTTCAAGAAAAAATAATAGGAAAACCATTGAACAAATATTGTTGTCTTTGCCAAACGAAACAAAAACAGTTGAGTTTAAGACCACAATTGTAAATTATTGACATTGCTAGTGATATATCAAGGCCCCCGAAGGCTTGAAATATGAAATTAGAAAAATTCCAAGCTAAACCAAACAACACGCGCACAACAATGCGTAGGAAAAAACCAAACGCACACACACACACACACACAGCCATGCAAACGCCAATATCAAACTCCAATAGTTAGCGCCATAAATAATAAATGCAGAGAGACGACGAATATTTGCAGGCGTTTTGACAGTGGCTGGAAAGACATTGTATTTTACGGAAATTAAATTTGAAAACCAACGTCATGGCAAAAATTTGTTCAATTTTGTTTTTGATACTAAAATGTTTTATCAAAATCGAAAATTTTCAAAATATCCTTAAAATCTGTCAATTCGTAAAATTTCGTGTACTCCAAAGTGTATCAATATATCGTGAATTTAGTTTAATATCGTAGAATTTTATAAGAAAAGTTAAATTTTATCTTATATATTAAAAAAATTTATGAAAATTAAAGTCAGTCCGTCTGGCCGTTCTATACGGTCGATTTTCTTCATTTTTTTTTTTAATGAAAGGTATTTAGACACAGATATGTCATCAATCATTGAAATTTACTCAACTCCCACCTTACTCAAGTTATACTCAAACGCGATTCTTCCCTGTACATTTCTTATGAGACACATTCACTCAAGCAATTCGAATTCTCATAGCTCCTCTTCTAATAAATGGATCTTGACCGTTTCACTCTAAGAACACTCAGTGGATCAAGCTCTTTCTTTTGAGCTATTAACTGTTTAAATTCGTTGAGTTTGAGGAAAGTTACTCGTGCAAAATCAAGTTTACATTATGCAACACGAAAGTTAACATACAGATTTCATTACAATAATTGCATAACCCATACGCTGTGTTGAATTTTGAATTGCTAAAAATTTTAATACCTTTAGGTGGCATACATGGTGGCCTTTATTTCTGTGTGTTCAACAAATACTTATATTGAAATAAACTTAATGAGTTAAATAGATTAAAAAACATTGAAAGAAATAAATTGAATGATCAAATAAAATTTCCTAGATTTTGCACTCGATTTTCGAGGGCTGGGGTCTGCTAGTCAATATTACTCTAGAAATATTATAGGTATCATTATAGAAATAGTCTGTAAATATTTTTTGAACGTCGTAACTTTTGTAAACAATATCGTAGAATTTTTAATACTAAATTTTCTGAAAATGGTTTTGATGTTGTTAAAATTTTTTAAGGCAATATCGTAAATCTTGTTAAATATTTTTATATTATAACTTTTTTAAAAATACCAAAAATTTTTAATGGTGTAGGCTTTTTGATAATATAATAATAGAAAAATTTGATATCGAAATTTTTTACCCTATACCAGTATGTGGTCAGGGTTTAATGACTTTGACAATTTTTATACCGATCGACACAGAATAACTTTATGAGTCGATTTAGCGATGTCCGTCTGTCTGTCTGTGTGTCCATATAAACCTTTTAATCAAACTACTGGTAGCAAATATGAATATGTATTGATGTAATTTGTTATAAAAACTTTTATCGACCATAGCATGAACCCTATTGAAATTGGCGAAAATCGGTGTATGTTCAGACCTAATCCCCATGCAAATGATATCTATGAGATAAACTCTAGTTGGGTTTGTGTAGTTTTATGGCATCCATTTATCTTCAGTCCGTAAATAAACCCTATATGACAATTCTTAAGGCGGCTGGTGACGATCAAATAAACCCATCAAACACAAGATTGTGTGCGTGCGGTCGTTCTTTTTCGGCTACACGTATCAGTTGTCGGCTATGTTTGATGAAAGCAAAAATTTTTGATATTTTTATTTGACGGCTGATTATTTGATCATTGCCGGACTTGTTTGACAAACAAACTTCATTTGGTTTGAATTTTTCACGTTGAACACATGTGCGGAAAAAAAATTTTTTTTTCCATATCTTGATTAATGTATACTTATTAAATTTTATATAAAGATATGTACATATAAATATTTAATTATTTATTGTTTTATAATTAAATTATTATTATAATTAATAAGGAATTAGTGAGTAATTAACCAAATTTATTATTAAAAAATTTAGAAATATGATAAAATTTATACAAAAATTAACATATAAATTTAATAATTTTATATTTTTAATTAATTATCGTATTAATAATTGATTCAAATTATAAAATTTTAAGTTGTAAAATTTATAGATAATTAAAACTACATCTTAAAAATATAATAAAAAATCAAATTTTTAAAATTACAATAACATTAAATCATCATCCGACGACGACTTGAGTTGATGCGAACGCTACGAAATCAAAATACAAATGGTGTTTGACTTTTTATTTGTACGTTGCCTTTAAAGCTTCAAACACACGACACTCACACATATGAACTATTTGATGTGTTTATTTGCGCGTCGCAGCCGCCTTTAGTCATAGCACCCATATATAGCTGCTTCTTGATCTTCACTATTTGCTATTTATACCCTATACCACTATGTGGTTTGGGTATAATGACTTTGTGCTGCTGTTTGTAACTACCAAAAATATTTGACCTAGACCCATCTTTTATTATACCGATCGAATCAGAATCACTAGCTGATTCGATTTAACGATGTCCGTCCGTCCGTCCGTCTGTGTGTCCATGTAAAGCTTGTAATCAAACTGCAGGTCGCACATATGAATATATTTCGATAAAATATGGTATATAAGCTTTTGTCGGCCATAGGATGAACGCTACTGAAATTGGTGAGAATCGGTCCATGTTCAGACCTAGCCCCCATACAAATGACCCCTATGAAATAAACATATATTGCCATAAGATCCAAATTATCATATAAATCTTAGTCAAATTGGGTTTGTATGTATTTATTACATACATTAATCAGTAGTCCAAAAATGATCCCTATAGGACAATTCTTAGTCATAGGCCCCATATAGAGCTGCTTCCCGATCTTCACTTAAATCTATCAAAAAACAAAAATATTGCACTGATTCTTCTCAAATTTTGTTTGTATATATTTTTGCAAAATACAAGAAACTTTACTAAACATAGTCAGGATCGGTCCATTTTTGGGCCTAGTCCCCATATAGATATAGCATCCGATATGAACTTTTCATATCTGCAGCAAAAAAAATTAATAAAAATCCCACTCAAATTTGGTTTATGCTTATTTTCTATATCTAGTTAGTTGGGCCTGAGAGATAGGGTCTCTTAACGCATGGTATAGGGTATCGTATAGTCGGTCTGGACCGACTTTAATTTTCTTACTTGTTTTATTATCATTATTTTGTATGTATGTATATTGAAGATGTAAAAAAATATATCGTAAAATTTAACGAATTTGAGTATCGTAAATTTTTTTTATATCTCACGAAATTCAATTAAGCTAAACTTTATATCGTAAATTTCCATTAATATTAATGACCCAGAAATATTTACGTCTCTGAATATACAATCTATATCGCAAACTTATGTTGATATCGTAAAAGTTGGTATATTTGCTTGATATTATATTTAAAAATATAAATCTCTTCTTTTTAATAGCTTACATTTTTATGTACATCGAAGACGATTTTTCTAGGGCTTTTGATCTTGTCGATCACAAGATTTTAGTACAAAAGTTAAAATTTTATGGCATAAGAGGTACAGAATTGACTCTAATAGAAAACTATTTAGAATGAAGGAATCAATATGTTCAAATTAATACGTCTAAGAGCTCAATGAATGTTGTCGAACACGATGTTCCGCAGAGCAGAGTTTTGGGTCCTTTATTGTTCACTATATATTTAAACGATATTAACAATCTATGTCTTGATGGGAAGATGTTTATGTACGCTGATTATTTGTGTATTTTTTACCCGTATAAAGAATATCTGGTTTTTAAAACGTTTGCTAAATGAGATGGTGCTCTAGTTTCAGATTTTGCGAGGTTAAACAAACTTGTACTTAATGCTAATAAAACAAAACTCATAAGATTTAGACCTCATCCGAATCACAATAACAACAATAACATTATATATATTGATGGCAAAGAGGTAGAGGAAGTACAAGCCGTAAAATATCTCGGAGTATTTATACAAAACAATTTGTCATGGCATCGCCATATGCAACATTTGCAGGCCAAGATATCACCGGCTCTGGGAGTTTTATTTAAATTAAAGTACAAACTTGATGAAAAGACTAAATATATTATTTTTTAATCACTGATTCAGAGCCGTTTGAATTATTTGACTTTGATATTTGGATATAATAAAAATTATGATTAAAATCCCTACAAATATTGCAGAATAAATCATTAAAAATCGTATGTAATCTTCCCCGATGGTATCCAACTATATCTCTATATATGGATGTGCCAAAAATGTTTTACCTATACATGGAATGTACAAAATGCAATTATTAATATATGTTTTAAAGTACTACATAATATCGGTCACGATACTATTTGTTTTTCAGTTAACCAACAAGCTTTCAATACAAGAAACAATTCGAACCTTAGAGTTTCAAGATGTCGTTTAGAAACTACGAAACAGCGAGTAGAATATATCCGTAGTCTGGAATTTAATAGTTTACCGCAAAGTTTAAAGGAATGTTTAACTATTTCTTTATTTAAAAATAAATTAAAAGAATATCTTTTGAATAATATTGTTATGTTTGTGATATAATTTTAAATTAGTACAAATTAAATTTCTCCTATTTTGTATAACAAATAATTTTCATTTAAATATTTTTTAATTTTATTAAAATAAGTTTATTTGTCAATTTGCCTCAACAAAGCCTTAATGGCGCTGAGGCTCAATTATGTATGAATTGATTTGATGAAATAAAGTTTATATAAATAAATAAAAAAAAAGATGTAAAAAAATTTATCGTAAAATTTAAAAATTTTAAATATCGTAATTATTTTTATATCGTAGGTATTTTATGATTATGGTCAAATTCTGTAACTTTTGGGGCATCTTTTTAATATTTTTAACTATTTATTTTCTATCGCATATAACCCGATTTTGATTATTGGTATGTTCTAATATCGTAAACAACCAGAATAATTTATATATTAAGTTTTAAATCTAAAATATTAATACACAAGGCGATTTCTTGTGACCGATGTAAAACTTGTAGTTACCGAGCGATTTTCACCAAAAATACCCCTTTTGAAAAGTATTTTTTTTTAGCTGACTACAATATTTACATGTTAGCACCGTCTGGAACATTTTTTAAAGTTTCTGCTAACACGTACATAAGAGATATATTTAAACTTCAAATAAAACAAGTAAGAAAATTATAGTCGGTCTGGACCGCCTATACGACACCCTATGCCATGCGTTTAGAGACCCTATCTCTTAGGCCCAACTAATTGGATATGGAAAATAAGCATCAACCAAATTTGAGTGGCACATTTATAAATTTTTTTGGCTGCAGATATGAAAAAGTTCATATCGGATGCTATGTCTATATGGGGACTAGGTCCAAAAATGGACCTCGGCAAAGTCTCTTGTATTTTGCAAAAATATATACACACAAAATTTGAGATGAATCAGTGAAATATTTTTGTTTTTTGATAGACTTAAGTGAAGACGGGAAGCAGCTCTATATGGGGCCTATGACTAAGAGTTGTCCCATAGGGATCGTTTTTAGACTACTCATTAATGGATGTAATAAACACATACAAACCCAATTTGACTAGGATCTATACTAAAATTTGGATCATATGGCAATTTATGTCGATTTCATAGGGGTCATTTGTATGGGGGTCTGAACATGGACCGATTCTCACTCAATAGCGTTCATCCTATGGCCGATAGAAGCTTATGTACCAAATTTCATCAAAATATATTCATATTTGCGACCTGTAGTTTGATTACAAGGTTTACATGGACACACAGACGGACGGACGGACGGACGGACGGACATTGTTAAATCGACTCAAAAAGTGATTCTGATTCGATCGGTATAATAAAAGATGGGTCTAGGTCAAATATTTTTGGTAGTTACAAACAGCAGCACAAAGTCAGTATACCCAAACCACATAGTGGTATAGGGTATAAAAACTATACAACGCTGAATGTGTGTGTTTATTAAATTTGTGCTGAATTGTGAATTGGCTAGTATTGATTAGCATACCTTTAGGCTCTTATAAAATTATTTATTAACAAACACCGTTATAAATCTTCTATGTGTTAAACAAATATTTATATATGAATAAAAAAATAAATTTTCCTAGTTGTCATTAATATCGTAGATATGTCTTTCTAGTTCATATCTTTTTTCTTAGAGTTAATGTTTTTTTAAAATATACATTTATGAGTATCGTAAATTTCCCTTGTTGTTTTGGTCCACATTTTTTAACAAATAAACAAAATTTTGTAGCTTTTTCGCTGAGTGTTTTGGTTTTTTTTTTATAACGTGAATTTTTAAAAAATATCGTGCATTTTTGTTAGTTTATCAAAGATCTGTTTATTGGTATCGCAAAATAAAAATATTAAAACAATTTATCGAGTTTTTTAGTTTTTGGTTTATATTATAAAATTTACA
Organism: Cordilura impudica; assembly: GCA_963682025.1. Lineage (NCBI taxonomy): Eukaryota > Metazoa > Arthropoda > Insecta > Diptera > Scathophagidae > Cordilura > Cordilura impudica. The sequence continues at coordinate 253,021,230 of OY821519.1, read as the reverse complement.
GCAAGTCCAAAAGTATTTTATATCCTTTCTTTCTTCTATATTTATTGGAATGTAAAACATTTTTAAACTTATTATTTGCTGCTATCTGAATATCATAAATTTTTATCGCACTAAATTTTTCGGCCTAACCCACTGTTCGGCTAAATGAAAATATGGAAGAAAAAAACCGAAACTACAATAAATTTTCGTATTGTGTTTAATTTTTCTTTCTATGCCAAAGTTGAGCGTAATACCAACGAAATGAATAATAGAAAAAACCACTTGTAAGCGTACAATAATGCCTTTTAACATTTGACAATGACACGCACTTTGCTACACATACAATGAGAAGAAGTAAAACAACTTAAAAAAAAACCAAACGTCGTACAGATATTGCAAAATAGAAAAGGAAAAAAGGATCTTGTTGTTAAAAAAAAAAACAGAAAAAAGTTCTAGGAATATAAACAACTTTTTGCTTGCCATATTGAGCGCTTCAATATTGCGTTTATAAGTTTCCTTGAAATGCTGTCAATTACAATACGAAATATAAAAATAAAAAAAAAAAAAAAACAAAGAAAAATTCAGAAGAAGTATTGAAAGAATATTCTGAAAACAATATACATATATGGGGCCATGAGCGCAAAAATAGCTTAAGTGCAAACATCAAAATTATACAGGAGGAACTTTCTTTGTATTATTTAATATACAAACAAGAAGGTCTCATGGATGGCACGCAAACGGCCGTGTTTTCGTTTTATTGCAGATTTTTCACATTTCATGCCCATATATAAATTGGACATCATATTTAAGGTATTTGCAAAGCCTCTCCCCTGAGAACTTTCCTGTAAGTAGATAGACTTAAGCTAAAATTGCGTTCACTAGAGATTCGAAACGGTAAGATAAAATAATAGTACACTAGCAGAGCCCAGCCACGAAATTCGAGTGGAAATTTTAGAAAATTTTATTTTTTCATTCAATTTATTTCTTTCAATGTTTTATGCCGCCAAAATGTATGCTATTCAATTCAACACAGGGCGTGTGATATGCACATATTATAATGAAATTCGATTGCGTTATTGTCTTTATGTCCGAAATTATTTTTCAATTCAACACAGGGCTCTTTTCATATACAATTTTTGCCAACACATTAACAAATTTAATAAACACACAGCATTTTATAATTTTATGTTTGTGTTAGTAGCAACTTTAAATGCATTTTGCTCCAAAAAAATTTAAAAATTTTAAAATCTGTAAATCTGGTGGACAGCTAAAAATAAATACTTTTAAAATAAGCCTTATTTTGTCAAAGTCGGGGTTAAACTGACAAATTTACATCGGTCACAAGATATCGCCTTTCCTATTTATATTATAGAATGTCGATTTTTTTTTATCAAAAAACTCTAATAGAATATCGCGTTCCTTAAACTATTTACGCGGTCATGGCTCGATATGTAAGTTAGTAGGTATTGTATTTTTGTGTTTTCTGGCCAAATTTTCAAAAATGCCCATTTCTTAACACTGCAAAACGAAAAAATTATATTGCATGCGTTCTTAGTTTAACATGAAACATAAGTTTTCTTCTTCTTTCTAAATTTTTTATATAGATTGCGAGTATGATTGTTTGTAATAGTAATGGCGTTTACAACACTGTATCTAACACTTAGATGGCGCTTGTTTCTTATTTGTTCAACATAATAATTCTGATTGTTTTGTTTGAGGTATAGATATGTATTGATATTTGTTAGCTACTATTATAAAGTTGTTTTATTGAAAGTGATGAAAGGTGGAACAAAGAAAGTGAAATGTAAACATTTTTAACAATAAAAGAAAACTTTTAGCTGATGAGAAAATTTCTTCTAACAAAATGTAAGGGTGTGAATGAAGTTAGCGACGAAAGTTAAATATGTTTTTCAAAAATGTTAACTACTTAACAGAGACTGTTAAATTAGCAGAAATTTTGTGCAGATAACTACGAAAGTTAAGTACATTCTAAAAAATGTTATGCAGTATATAGAGAATATTGAAGTAACATGTTTGATATGTATTTGTGAAGATAACTGCGAAAATTAAATACGTTTTACAAATAAGTTGTCGGGTTTAACTATATAGTGCGATTTGGAGATTAGGCTCATTAGTTTACAAAAAAAAAAAAAAAAATAAACTTGATTGTTATTTCGACCTTTTTGTTGTAATTTTTAGATAAAAATAGTTAAGCTTGAGACCATCTAAAAAAAAAAAAATTGAATTTTACAAAAAGGTAAAAGTTTAAAAAAAATACAATAAATTTTTTTCTACCACTATATGGGAAAACTAAATGACAAAATTTAACGAAATGGTTCAATGATGGGCTTAGCCCTGTATGAGGGTATGTAGATTAGAACTAGTTGCTTACAAAATGATAAAAAATATGAAAATCGTTCTTTACGTTTTTGAGAAATACCGTTAAATAAAATAATATGAAATTGTTGATACTACTATATATGAAAACTAAATAAAACAAGTAAGAAAATTATAGTGGGTCTAGATCGACTATGCGATACCCTATACCATGCGTTTAGAAAATTGGTCTTAGGTCGAACTAATTGGGTATAAAAAGTAAGCATTTCCCAAATCTGAGTGAAGTTTTTATTCATTTTTTGGCTGTAGATCTGAAAAAGTCATATCGGATGATATGTTTATATGGGGACCATATTTGACCATATTTGGCGAAGCTACTTATTTTTTCCAAAACAATTGGATACATTTAAATGAATATCATGAAGCAGCTTCATTTGGGGGCTATGAGTAAGAGAATTGGTCTATAGGGTTTATTTTTGGACTACGGATTAATGGATGTAATAAACGCACACAAACCCAATTTGAGCGAGCTCTATATGATAATTTGGATATTATGGCAATTTCAATAGCGTTCGTCCTATGGCCGATATAAGCTTACATACCAGATTTTATCAAAACATATTCACTTTTGCCATCTGTAGTTTACTTGAAAAGTTTATATGGACACACAGACGGACGGACAGACGGACGGACAGATGGACGAACATCGCAAAATTGACTCAGAACGTGTTTTTGTGTCGATCGGTATAAGGAAAGGTGGGTCTAGCTCAAATAATTTTGGTAGTTACAAACATCAGCACAGAGTCATTATACCATGACCATATGGTAGTATAGGGTATACAAACTGGACAAAATTATAAAAATAAAAAAATTGTTTTTCTACTACTATATGGTAAAAGTTAATAAAAAAAAATTGGACAATATGAAGCGATGAGGGGCTTACCATTTGGTCCAACATTTTTATCATTTAATTTTCCCATATAGTAGTAGGAAAATTTTTTTAACGACATTTCTCAAAAACGTAATGAAGGTTCACTACTAATCCTAGTCAAGCAATTTTGCCAAAAATATCTGCATTTTTCCGTTTAGCTTGATACATTTTTCCAGCGATATTCAATAGCTTTAGTAGTGAGAACCATGGAGTTGGCATTATTTTGAAATCTTTTACCACTTATCGAATTTTCAAGGTTTGGAAAGAGAAAATAATTCAAGGGATATAATCTGGTGAATCGACTGCTTGATGGAGTAATTAAAACTTTAAGAACAGAAAAGAAACAAATCCAAATTTAATGTAATCTATGGAATGTTAATCGGGAATAAACTTTATTGTGACTTAAAATGGTCCTACAGGGTTTATATTTGGACCCCTAATTAATGGGTTCAATAAACACATAAATTTGATTGAGATGTATTTAATAATAAGGATTTAGGGGCAATTTAAGTCGATTGTATGGGGACTAGGTCTGGATTTTCAAAAATCGTCCCATGGCTTATATATCAAATTTCGTCGAAAAATATTCATATTTGTGACCTGATTACAAGGTTTCCATTGACACACATCCATACGCATAGAAATGCCGATAGACAGAGGGACGGACGGAAAGACGTATGGATACACAAACGGACGGAAGGTCAGATAGACGGATGGACGGAAGGACTTCGCTGAATAAACTCACAAATTGATTCTGAGTCGTTCGGAATAATAAAGATGGATCTTGGTCTGATATTTTCAATAGTTACAAACATCAACACAAACTCATTTTACCCGGAGGGTACATATAAATTTGTCGTTCTGTTTGTAACACAACGAAGAATGAATTTGCGACCTCATAAAGTATATATATTTCTTGATCCTTATAACAACTCGAGTCGATATAGCAATGTTCGTCTGCTCGTCTGTCTGTCCATCTGCACGTCTGTCTGTCCGTCCATCTGTCTGTCTGGGTAAAGTTAGGATAAAATTATTTCTGATAAAAGTTACAACATATCTAATAAGTTTGCTGAAATTATTTATCATTTAGTTTATCAAATTGTTTACTTTTTCAAATATTTTATTTAGATTTGTTATAAAAGTGCAATAAGTTCAGATATTACTGTAAATGTGAAACCCAGGTGAAGGGTATAAAATTCTTGGCATCACCGAATTTAACACTCTTCCTTTTTTCTATAATTTTTATATAGGTGAATGTCTTATATTGCCTGTATTTTATGTACAGGGTTGCCATCGTCTCACATAAAAGTTCTCTTCGGGAAATTTTGGCAAAAGTATGAACTAGCCGCTGCACAGTGGACCATTTGACGAGAAGGCGGTCAAAAATCTATAACTTTTGATTGGATTGGAATTTTGATATGCGGTTTTTTTTTGTTTGGTAGGTGAGAGTTCAGCCTTTAAGTTTTGCTATAAAACGTAATTCTCGACCGAAAATAAAAAAAGTTACGGAGGGTTTAAAATACATTTTCATTTGTAGTTGAATTTTAGTACAAAAGTGAAGTGTTAAAAGGTAAAAAAAGGTTTTTTTTTAATATAATGTCTTATTTTTTCAGTTAATTTTACAACTAATACTTTTTAACAATTTTTTAAGTTAATTCTTTCAGAAAATGCCAAACTTTGGCCCCCGTAAACTTTTTAGTACTAATGTGCACAAGGGCCAAAGGTTTTTTTTTTTTTAAAGATCCCGAGTTAAAATATAATTTATTAAGCAGCGAACGTAAAAGTTACCTTATATTGGTTCAAGATAGGAAGTTTCAATGAAAAACTCGTATGTTTAAATTTTAGTTAAATTTTTTTTTTTATTGTCTTTTTAAATATTTCTATATCAATTTTTATGGTAAATTTATGAATTATAACAATTTTTATTGTAAATTTACAAAATGTATAAATTTTTAAATCAAGAAAATTTTTTTAACTATATAAAAAAAGTGTAACTTATTGTTAGTGTAATGAAAAAGTACTTTAAATCAACCAATTTTAGCAAAAATTTCTTCTAAATAGCCTTGATTTTCATCTTCTAGAAGTTGTTTAGCTACTTCGTCTAATTCAATAGAGGTAGTTTTCCATTTTTGACGAATATTGGACGTATATGGATCTGAAGTGCACAACAAAATAGTGATAAGGTCTTCATTAGTACAACATCTGGACATTTTCCTTGTGTTGTGCTCGCGAAAGAATCTGTAGTCTTTGTTCCTTTTTTCTTGCGCTTCTTCAGATAGATCTCCTATTGGTAGCATATTGTTTTGAGTTATTTATTCCCCATGGTACAAAATTTTATGTACTGTGGATGGCATATATCTCCAAGAGTATTTTTCATTATAAAGTATAGCTGTTTTATTGGCGTACTCTCCAAATTTTTTTGCATTTATCTTTCTGCTGCATGCTAGAACTTGTAATATGATTTTGAATCGTCTTATTAACTCGTGATCTACACCTGTGATAGATGCTGTAGTTTCCGGATCGGAAAAAAATCTCCTTGCAGTATTTCCATCATTTGTGTTTCCTTCCCCTTGTTTTGGTTGGTCGATTACGAGGCCTAGCTGTAGATATTTTTGTTGAGTTGGTTTTTTTTGCTTTCTTTTTTCTTCATTTTCTTTGTTTTTTCTCACTGTTTCGCCTAACGGACCAAATTCCAAATCATAACCCAATTTAAGAATATGCTCCATGAAACGTATTCTAGCATGAAGAGGGGACATTCTAAATTCGTAGGCTTCCTTAAAACTATCGTCTTCTGGTGGGGGTTGGCTTAATTGACTTGATGTCTTTTGGCATGTAATGCAGCTTGATGTTGACTTTGTTCCAGTTAAAGCTTGTGCAACTTTTCCATCAATCATTGTGAGACACATTTTAAAATGTACTTCAATGTCTTGGTCATCAAATTTAAATATTACTGGTTGAAGTTCCTTAATTTGATCTTTTATTTTTTGAACTTCTTCAGTTATGACATCTTTGGTTTCCTTTTTGAATGCAAATTTTATTGGTCTGCAATACTTTGTTGAAGAAGGAATTTCATTTTCCCATATACATATCAATTTCTGTTGTTCTACTAGTTGACGGCTCTAAGACGCTATACCTTTTTGTTAAGCGCAATGGAACGAAAGATACCATAAATAAATTAGCATCTGATGAATTTTCGGCATTAAATTGCTTGTATTATTTCTGACCAGAGGATCCATCACATCCCCATTTAGAAATTAAAGTAATGCTGCCATTACCAATTTTTTTAAAATGATCAGTATCAAGCGTATTTAGCAATCGTTCTGCAGTATGTTCAAGGAAATCTTGCAATTTTATTTCTGCTGATGTTGAAGTGACACTAATAGCAGACTGTGAAGGTAAGCATTCTTTTTTGGCAGAAACTAAATCTCGATACTCTGGAAAAATCCCACAATTCTTTTCATTGGTTCGCTTCCGCAATTCCTTATATTGATTTTTGGTCAATTTCAAATCCAAAAATAGGGCGAACGCTTCTTCCGGCGTAAATTTCTTATCTTCAATTGGTGTAGGAATGCTTTTCAAAATCCTCTTTGTGCGCCTTGGGCTCGCTTCTACTATTTTTTCAATTATTTCAATTTTATTTTTTTTATTTTGGGTTGGTTGAATTTGGTGCAAAAATGAATCCTTAATAATTCTTAGAGAAATTTCTTCACTGATATTCTCCAGCTTGCGCCTTCGAGAACTTTCACTACATCCGTCAATTGGTTTTACTGGTCGACCCTTTCTTCCACTTTCGTTGGCAGTTGTAGATGCACTCTCAAAAATAAGTTCCTTTATTAACCAGTCTTGGTAACGTTTGTACATCTTTGCCTTGCTGTGAGAGCATTCAATGTACCGTTTTTTAAAATTCGATGCAAAATTAGTAATTTTTCCTTTATGCATTTCAATGTCTTCTAGGTTACTATTCGTGAAGAAGTCGTTGCTCACTATGTGCAAAATTACATCGTCTACATCATTTCGTTGAAAATCAATATCTGCCAGATCTCTGTAACAGTACTTAGCCATTGCACAAATTGTAATGAATAATAATTGTGGAAACATTATTATAAATACTCTTTCTTGCAATTATGTAAAATAAAAATTTTTATCTTTTATTACCACTTTTAGAAGCATAAAAAACCCACACCCTAACCCCTTTTAAAAGGTGAAGCATACCTGCTCATATCTTAAAGGGCTATGTCGCAATAGTTTTTTATTACCATTTACCTGTTATTTAAATTGTTTCCCATTTTGTCAGGTATTTAAACTATATAACTCTAATTCAGACTGTTTATGTGTTTGAAGGATACCTATGTAAATGTACCTGTAGCAATTAAGCCCATTATATCTCAACCCTTTTTTATAAGTATATAACAACTCCTGACAACTCTACCGAAACGCAAAAAAATACACCGCGGTGCACCGGTACGACCAACTTTTGTATTCATAACACTCAGACGGACGGACGGACATCGTTTAATCGACTCAAAAAGTGTTTTTGAGTCGATCCGTATAATAAAAGTTGGATAAAGCTCCAACATTTTTGGCAGTTACAAACATCACCTCAAAGTTAATATATCCTAACCACATAGTGGAGAACTTTTGTATTCATAAATTTTGCAGAAAATATCTAATCTTGGGTCAGAAAAATTGTTCTGGTGCGCACGGGCGCAAACTGGCGCATGTATAATGGGGTATAGTAGTATAGGGGAGGGTTCGGACTATAGAAGAGTGCAAGATTTTTTCTGACTGCTTTTTACTGGCCGGAGTTATGCTCTATTAAGTAGGAGATTTTCGGAAAATTTGGACCTTTTTAAAATTTTTTTTTTTTTAAATTTCGGAATGACTCACTGATTTTACATTTTTAACATTAATAGCATGGAAGCCACAAAATTATACAAAATTAATTCCACTGCAAAATCTTTTAAATCCAAAAAGTTACAGTCATTAAAAAATAAAAATTTACAAAGAAATTTTTAATTTTAGCAAAATACTGAGAAAGCCCATTTTCGAAGACCCTGTTCGCTGTGATATAGTTGAGATAGAGTCGCAATTTTTTGGCTCCCGAGGTTTACTAGTATTTACTTTCAAATGACTAACATAACTTTAAAATCGGTAACAAAAAAAAAAAAAAAATGATTTTTGGCCGCCATCTCAAAATATGGTCCACTGTGCACTGTATCAAATAAAGTTGAAATACGTTCTCACTAGAACAGAACTACGAGAAATATATAAAAGATTTGGTTTATAATTCATTTGTAGCATAATAGCTTTTCATTGGAATACCGCAATGAAAGTCAGATCGTGCATGTATTATACTCTGTTGTATAGGCCCAGCAAATACCTTTCAAATAATGTCTAATTTGTCTTCTTTGGATGAACTTGGAAAAATCTGCAAAAATTACGGAAAATGGCTGTTTTTTTTACCTTTTTTTACTAAAAGGTAACTTATTTTTTCTAGTTCTATAACATATTATAGTTTAAACGCAATCTGAGACCTTTCTTATTAGTGCAAATATAGAGTAGAAGTGCTTCGTATGGTTTCACATAAAGCTCAGAAGGTTCCTAATTTTGATATTAATTATATAATAATTTCTGCAATTTTAGGATCCCTGCTATTAGACTTTATGGACTACAAACATTTTTTTCTATGTTCAATTTTCCTTAATTTGTTGGTCACTATAACACCTTCATCTTTTATTGCAGCCACATTGTGACCAATCATTTTGTACAAGTGTTAACATTAAATAATAAATTTCTCCCCAAAGGCCGATTTATTCAATTTTTTTTATAAAATTTACTGAAACAACTTCGTGTTTCCTTAAAAACTTCAACTAAAAACCTTATTTTTCAAACGTCGTCCCCCACATTAGTAAGGCCTCATAAACTTTTCGTTATTTTTAAAGTTTGTGAGATAATTCCTTTAGAATAACCCACAATAATTTCCATGTTCATATTGTTAAATTACAAAGTTTTTTTTAATGTTTTTTCTATACATTTCGATATGGATGTATTTTTTTGTTTGTTAACTTTTCCTATAATATGCCGGCATAAAAGTACAAATCACCATTTAATCGGTTTAAAGGAAAAAAATTGTTTTATTTAGTGATGGAAAAGAAGATGAAGGCGAAGCATAAAAGGTGTTAAGCAAAGTAGTAATAGAATTGGAAAAAAGGTTAGTTTGTTTAAGTGCTTAGTGTACAGTATTAGCTTTGGTTGTTAAAGCTGTTTTATAGCCGACATCCTTTAGCATACAAAGCTAGAAACTCGTACTGTTGTACCTTTACAAACACTTGGAAACTGAGTGTGGAATAATTGATTATCTAAAGCTTTTTACACCCACGCACAGACATACAAACACAAACACACACAGACGCACACACATAAACACAGCCTCTCATAAAACGAGTAGTAGAAATTTATAATAAAATTCGTTTTTTACATTAAAAGTTTAATGGGAAAACTTTAATTTTTTTTTACAGTTTAGCAAAGAATATGACTGATTTAAGGGGATTTAATAAAAAAAAAAAAAGAAAATAGTAGAAAAAAATTTATAGAAGCCTGCAAAGTCTTTAAGAAATCATCTTAAAAAAGTTTCCATAAAATTTCAATAAGTTCTAAGTATCAACCTTTTTGTGGTATTTTGGCTTTTGTTTTACAGAAATTCTTTATACTTTATGACTTTTTAAGTCAGCTTTAAAGAGTTTATAACTGAATGCTTTATGATTCGTATGTAGTTATTTCGTTTCTCTAATGATTACAAATATGTCATTAATTTAATTTATATATGAAGCCTGACTATATTATACCCTACAGCATGAATTACGGATCGGAGAAAAACTACAAAATTAATTATAGTGAGTGGGGTAATTAATGGTCAAGGGAAATAAACTAAAAATAAGTAAGAGTGTTCAATCCGAATCTTTGATACCCTCCACCCTTACTATAAACAAAAATTATTGAGTAACAATTATAATGGTTATAATGGTTAAATTTTTTAAAATTATGTTAAGATTAATTTTTTTTATTTATTTATTTCGTATTATAAAAAAATAAAAATAATAGTTACAAATCATTAAATCAGAAATTTAAGATTAGATATTTAAAAATAACATAATATTGTGTTTAATAATATTATCATTTAATAATATTATCACTTAAAGTCAGTTAAATTATAGAGATCATTGAAATCATGACACATTCTTCTAAATGGATCAGCATCGACAAATTTTTGACAACAGACTGGGATAAACAGTGGAGTGTAAAAACGAATTGACCATGACGAACGTTGATTGAGATGTTGTCCAAAAGAAAATTTGAGCATATGTCGCCACTTGTTCTTCGGATTTTTTAAAAAATGCAGATCAATCTGAGAAAGTCTAGTTGTATATGAGGGCAGATTAAAAAAATTTATATAAGAAGGTCTTAAGCAGAAAAGGAGAAATTATTTTTGAACCGATTCAATCTTGGCACCGCAAATAAAGTGAATACCAAATAACAAACCCGAATTCTAAAATGGGTCTTACTGGCGAGGTGTATAATTGTCTGGTTACTGTAGGGTCATTGAATTCCTTTACCCATCGTTTAATAAAGGCCAGAATCCTACGCGCTTCCATAATTGTCATTGAAATATGTTGAAAAAAACTATAATTTGGCATCTAATAGAACACACAGCTCCAGGATATTATTTTCTAGTAAATTGCATTTTTTTAAATTTAATTCCTTAAGTCTAGACCGACTATACGATATCCTATACCAAGCGGTTAGAGACTGTATCTCTTCGGCCCAACTAATTAGATATAGAAAATAAGTATAAACCAAATTTGAGTGGCATTGTTATTCATTTTTTGCCTTCGAATATGAAAAAGTTCATACCGCATGCTATATTTGTATGGGGGCTAGGTCGAAAAATGGACCGATCCTATATTATATTTGATAAGGTCACTTATTTTTGCAAAACACATATACATATAAAATTTAAGAAAAATCTATGCAATATTTTTTTTTTTTTGTGAGAATTTTAGGGAATATCGGGTCGCAGCTTCATATGGGGGCTATGACTAAGAATTGTCCTATATAGTTTATTTTCGGACTACTGATAAATGGAAGTAATAAACATACACAAGCCCAATATGACCGAGATCTATGTGATAATTTGGATATTATGACAATATAACTCGATCTCATGGGGGTACTTTGTGTGAGCACTAGGTCTGAACATAAACCGATTTTCACCAATTTCAACAGCTTTCATCCTATGGTCGATTGAAGCTTATATGCTAAATTTAATCAAAATATATTCATATTTTTTAAGAAAACGTAATTTTTTAAGAAAATGTACTTTTCTGGGAAAGGTACTGTGTTTAGGAAATGGTAATTTTCCACAAATTTCCATACTAATCATCATTTCTTACAACTTAGCGATGTATGAGTCACTTGGCTGACTGTATTATTTGACATTAGAATAATCATCCAATTTTGAATTATTTTTAGGATTATTTTGGAAATAAAAAAAGTTTGTAAAATTCTTGTATAAAGCTTAGTGATATATCAGTAGATAAAACTGAGTAAATACGAGAGAGTTGAAAATGAAGAAAATTATGAAATGGTCTAATTCTGTCTAAAATTTCTGAAATTAATTTTCTGGGCAAAGTAAACTTAAGTTCCAAAATTTATATAAGGCTTTTCCATATATATTTTCCAATAGTATTAATATATCAAATTTTCCAAATAAATGTACATAGATCAGGTGTAAATGAAATTGTAAGCTATTGAAATATTCTCATTTATTTCCTACGAGCTGAACCCGGTGTGCTTCGCTATCCCTCATCGTTATAAAATAAAATAAAAAAAAATAAAAATATTTATACATTAACAAAATATTATTTATTTAATTTAGAATTAATTATTGCACTAACAACTTTATATAGTCAAGGGCTTAATAGAAGTTATTATGGATTTTAATTTTTCTAAAATGGGCGTGGTCCCGCCCAGTTTTCTTGTAGTACTATTTCTATTAATTTCAATACGATATATACCAAATATCATCGCCGTAGGTTAAAAATGGCCAAAATACGACGATTTTAAATTTTGGGTTATATGCGCGGGACCACGGCCCTTTGCCCACTAACAACTTTATATATTTAAGGACTTATTATTTCGCAAAAATATCCTTCTGTGAAAATTTCATGACGATCCTTCCAGTAGTTTAGAAGATTTTACGATACATATTTTATTTTTCTAAAGAGGGGCGTGGTTCCGCCCACTTTTCTTTTGGTATGTACTTATATTCATGCCAATACCATATGTACCAAAATGACCGCCGTAGGTCAAAAAATTCCCGGCATATGACGATTTCAAATTTTGGGTTATATTGGCGTGGCACCGCCCCTTTGTCCGATCAAAAATTTATATAGCCTATTATTCCTTCCAGAGCCACAGTAATACGCTGTAAAAATTCAGGGGTTGGCCTCCTATAAAGCACAAACAAACACACATTCATTTTTATATATATAAAGATTGAAAGCAGATAAATTATAATTTAAGGTAAAATGGAGCGAAAAAGGGGGATTTGGTAATAAAAAAATGTATGGCTACCTTACCTGTAGATCAAAAGTGTATAAAACTTTAGGTAAATACATATTACAAAAAAAAGTATTTTGTATAGCAAACATTGTTAGTGGTATAAGTATCTGAATTAAAAAAGGGGGCGGTGAAGTGGGCGTGGTTCATAGTTATATGGCGACGTTAACAGTATTAAGAGCAATATACTACCAAATAAAAAAAAAAATCCGTTGGAAGGAACAAATTTGTACAGAGAACAAAACGTTTAAAACTTTCAAACAAAATTTGGCGTGAAAAGGGGCGTGAAAGGGGGCGTTACGTAAGAAATGTTTATTTCTACCTCGCCTGGAGTATAATGTATATACAATTTGAAGTAGATCTGTTAAAAACTATATGGGAGCAACAACATAATTTTAAAAAAGTGGGCGTAAAAGTGGGCGTGGTCGAAAAATCATGCCAGAGTCCCAGTTAAATGCTGTGAAAATTTCAGGAAGATCGGTCCAGAGGTTTGGTCTCCTATAAGGTACAAACAAACAAATAAACAAACACACATTCCATTTTATATATATAGATGAAAAAGATTTCTCCCAATAATTTCTCTATAGTAAGGCTGGTATTTAACTGTTGTTTTTATTTGTTGTATAATATTTGTTGGCCAGTTTTTGTTTCAATACATACTTATTTCAGTTTTAAGTGTATTTTCCTTAAAATTTTTTAGCCTCTATCAAGTATGTCTCAAGTATTAAAACAACATAGCCTACTTTTAGGATTTATTTTGCATTTCGTTATGTTAGTACATGATTATTTTTTACCACTCTGTGTGTTGAGGTGTTATGAATTTGTCCTGATTCATGTCAGTGAATTTAATTGCAAGCGAATTTAAGAATTTAAGGTTTGCCGCATATATTAGGTAGAAATTGATAGTACACTATCTACAAATTATATATTAGTTTTATGTTTTCATTAAAAGCCGTATTTAATATCTAATATAGAGCTAATTAAAATAAGATTCCTATATTCCGTCCCTACAAGTTTTCACCTTGGTTAGTTCGTATTGTTTTCTTTTCCTCCTGGTATACATTTTCAAAGATTTCATAATTTAAATATTGTAACTTATAAAAAAAATTCTCTGCCAACTTTGAGGAATAAATTTATTATACGCAAACCATTGCCTACATTCAGGAAACATTTAAAATTAATATACTCATTCTATTAAAACTATCCAATACTTTAAATTCTTCTTATCTTTTAATTGCTTTTTTAATATGTTTTTACATACTTTTATTGCGCGTTCATTCTTGCTTTTATTTTAAATGGTATAATAATAATTTTAACATTTCTCATTCTGCAAAGTATTGTGTATTTACTCAACATTATGAAAAGCATATTAAACCAATAATTGTTTAAGTCTGAGGGGTCGATGATTATACACTCTAGACAATTGTCTAGCAGCCAGCCAATGGATGGTTGGCTGAATGCCGGCCAGCTTACAGCAACAGGAAATTCCATATTAAAAAAAATCCATAAAATAATAATAAAAATAAAAGAAGATGCTAAGAGAAGTAAGACAAGGAAAAAAAACCAAAAAAAAAAAACATTCCTCTACCATAAGCATAATTATGAAATGCAGAATATAAAAAAATGTAGGAAAAATTATGCGAAGAGCATAAGGTTTTGTAGTGAGTTTCAAAGGAAGCTCTTGAGGGCTTGGCATGTTAAAGGCGCTATAGCGGAAGTGCATTTTACTTAACATGGACATATTCATTTCTTTTTTTTTCCATCATTTGCATGCTTTTACCAAAGCACAAAGCATCAATCCATAAAACTACTTACTTGAATACACATCAGCAACAAAATAAAACAAAAAATAATTGGAAAAAAAAGTGAAACAATAAAAATATTTTGAGGAAACATTAAAAAAGAAAAACGCGTAAAATTTTATAAATACCACGATTTTTTCATTCACTATTCATTACACTCCAGCAACACTTAGTTTCGTTTTACTTTTCTTGCCATAAAAGGGAGTAAACAAAACAAAGCCTTCTTATAATGTACAGAGAAAATTGCAAAAGATTTAAAATTTTCTATATCTTCTTTATTTTCCTCCTTTTCTTTAACTTTTTTTCTTAATATTGATTTATGAGTTGCAACTCTTAAAATCTTGAGGTTATATTTTGTAAGAAACTTTTCATAGTTTTTCTTCCTATACTGCTTGTTTTTTCTTGTTTGGCTCTAATGAAGTGGAATGAATGATTTGTAGTCGCGCAGTAAAATTTCATTCCTTGTACATCTTAACCACTTGAAAAATAGTTTTATATAAGATTTATGAAACTAATTAAATTGCTTGATGGTTTTAATAACAGATTTGTAAGTAAATAACATTAATTTGAAATTATCATTAAAAATATATAAATTATAAAAGAAGTTCTGTTCTGGATTTATGGTTTATTGTAAGAAATATGAAGTAATGGTAGGAGTGAGTAAAGTGAAACTCCATGACTTACAGTTCCGAAACGATAAATTTAATTGCTGGTTTTAGAAAAATAAAATTATTTATGGATAATTTTCAACCATTAGTATACCACAGTGAACGATAGGCAAAATGGCAATTAATACAGGGAAGCCGAAATTCCAATATATATTTAGTCGTTTCATAAAAAATTTAAATTTTTTAAAAAAAATTGTCTTTAATATCTCAGGGGCTTTTTAATTTAAAAAAAAATTTTTGATTCAAATTTCATTGCAATTTGGAATCATAAGCGATATATATTAGTCCGAGTTCACACAAGGCAACTTTTGTTGCGCAATTCTTGAGTTTGTAGGAGAGAGGGGAAAGAAGAGAGGTATTTGGTACGGAGTTGCTTGTACTCGGCAACTCGTTTTGTTGTGCAATTCGTAATTATAAACACGCAGTTAGCTGCAGCTTATTATTTGACAGTTCTTTTTATTCTTTGCTTCGCTGTGAAAAATTATTATTATTATTTCTTTTAATTTTTAGATAAAAATAATTAAGCTTGAGGCCAAACTTAATTATTTTTATCTAAAAATTACAACAAAAAGGTCGAAATAACAATCAAGTTTATTATTATTTCTTTTATTTTATTATTTTTTTTATTATTATTTTATTTTTTCTTTGACTTCCATTTTTTCACACAAATAGATTTTTCACTTTGGACCAATAATAAATTCTTTTTACACAAGCTAATAAAGTGAACTGTCAAAAATGTAAGAATTTGAAAGCAAAAGAAAACGAAAAGTTGCGGCAATAAATTTCTCTGTGTGAACATTAAGGCAACTTTAAAAGAGAATTGAAAAAAAGTTGCGCAACAAAAATTGACTTGTGTGAACCCTGACTTAATAAATCTAACTGCAAAGAAAATAAATATGAATTTATGTTATTGTCAATTTTGTTTAAATTCAATTTTTGTTTTTCACCAATTTCACATAAGTTAAAAATTATTTTAAAAAATAATTTTCTATATTAATTTAAATGCTAAAACATAAATAGATAAGACAGACACATTTCCATTTGTTAAAAAGTCTTAACTAAATAAACTTTAATTAAACAATTTTACCATTTTACATTTAACTGTTTTTTTTTTTTTTAATATAGTAAAGTGAGAAAACGCAATTTTTTAAGAAAAGGTACTTTTCTAAAACAAGGCGTAATTTAAAGAAAAGGAACTTTTTTAAGAAAAAATTATTTTTAAAACAGGTACTTTTTACGAAAATATTAATTTTTAAGAAACCCAGCAAAACTTTAAATTTAACTCATTATTTATAGTTTTTACTAATACAAACAATGGTCATTACCAGTAAGTATTTACATAAATCATTATCAGGAAGTCCTTACATTTAGCTTGAAATTATTCAAAAGGTATAGGGTTAACATTACCATGTAATGATACGGTAATAACCAATCATTACCGAGGTTTTGCTGGGAAAGTAATTTGAAAAAAAAAATTTTTAGATGTGTTTTTAAAAAAAATGTATTTATAAGAAATGATACCTTATTAAAAAATGATATTTTTTTATTATAAGGAACTTTCTTATTTTTATTAAAAGCTAAATTTTTTATTAAACGGTACATTTATTCAGCAGAGATGTTTTTTTTAAGAAAAAGCCATTTTTTTTAAGAAAAGGTACTTTTAAGTAAAAGTTTTTTTTTTTTTTTTAAGAAAAGGCACTTTTTTAGACAATATACTAATTTCTTCACGAAAATGTAGTTTTTTTAGAAAATTAACTTTTTTAATAAATGCTGCATTATAAGAAAATACATTTTTTAAGGTACTTTTTTGAGAAAGGGTACTTTTATATAAAAAGGTGTTTTCTTAAGAAAATGTACTTTCTTAAGAAAATGTTTTTTAGAAAATGTATTTTTTTAAGAAATGGTACTTTTTTTAAAATAGATACTTCTTTAAGAAAATTTATCTTATCAAGAAAAGGTACTTCTTTAAGAGAGGGCACTTTCTATTTCTTAAGTAAAGTAAAAGTACCTTTTTTGTACAAGGCACTTTTTTAAGAAAATGTACTTTATAAGGAAAGGGTTTGTTTTTTAGAAAATGTAACTTTATAAAAATATGTATATTTTAAAGAAAACATATTCTTTCAGGAAAAGGTACTTTTTAAGGAAAGGTACCTTTTTAGGAAAGGGGTTTTTCTTCAAAAAAAGGGTATTTTCTAAGGAAAATTTATTTTTTTTTTAACTTTTTTAGAAAAGGTAATATTTTAAGAATAGGCACTTCTTAAGATAAGATACCTTCTAAAAAAGGTAATTTTTTAAGACACTGTACTTTTTTGAGTAAAGGTACTATATTAATAAAAGGCAGTTTTTTTTAAAGAAAATGTACTTAAGAAAATTAACTTTCTTATAAATGGTACTTTTCGGAAAAAAATTTACTTTATTAATCTAGTTTTTAAAGAAAGGTACTTTTTAAAGAACACGTACTTTTAAAAAAAAATTTACTTCCTTGAGAAATGGTACTTTCTTGAGAAAAAGCACTTCTTTAAGAGTGTTACTTTTTTTAAAAATTATACTTTTAAAAAAAATATACTTTTGTAAAAAGGCATTATTTTAAGAAAAGGTACTTTTTAAGAAAAAAATACTTCTTAAGAAAAAAATACTTTTTAAGAAAAGGTAATTTTTTGAGGAATGGTACTTTTTTAGGGAAATGCACTTTTTTTAGAAAACTGTTTTTTAAGAAAAGGTACTTTTTTAAGAAAATGTACTCTTCTAAATAAAATATTTTTTTAAGAAGAGGTACTTTTTGGAGAATAGGTAAATTTTTAAGAAAATGTACTTCTTTAAAAGAAAATTTGATTTTTTCAGTATTTTAAGAAAAGATACTTTTTAAATTTACTTTTTGAAGAAAGGATATTTTTTAGGAAAGGGTACTTTTTAAGAAAATTTATTTTCTTAAGAAATGGTTCTTTTGGCGAAAAGGTAGATATACTATTTTTAAGAAAAGATTATTTTTAAGAAAATGTAGTTTTTTTTAGAAAAGATACTCTTTAAGAATGGGTACATTTTTAAGAACGGCACTATTTTTAAGGAAAGGTACTTTTGTAAAAAAGATACTTTTTTAAGAAAAGGTACTTTTTTGAGAAATGGTATTATTTTAGTTAAAGGTTAATTTTTGAGCAAAAGATATTGCGCTTTTTGAGAAAATTTACTTGCTTAAGAAAAGATACTTTTTACCAAAATGTACTATTTAAGAAAATGTACTCTTTTAAAAATGGTACTTTTTTTAAGAATATGTAAATTTTTAAAAAAAGTTTTTTTTTAAGAAAAGGAGCTGTTCGAAAAAAAGGGAACTTTTTAAGTAAAGTACTTTTTTTTAAAGAAAATTTAATTTTTTAATAAAAGTGACTTTTTAAGGAAAGGTACTTTTTTAAGAAAATTTACATTTTGAAGAGAATGTACTATTTTTTTAAAAGAAAATTTAGTTTTTTGAGAAAGGGTACTTACTAAAAAAAGGTACTATTTGAGGCAAATATACTTTTTTGAAGAAAAGGTATTTTTTAAGAAAATATACTTTTTAAGAAAATTTACTTAATTAACAAAAGGTCCTTTTTGCATGAAAATGACTTTTTTTTAAAGAAAAGTTTCTTTTTTTATAAAGAAAAACTACTTTCTAAAAGAAAAGGGACTTTTTTAAGAAAATGTACTTCTTCATACTTTTTTTAAATACTTCCTTATTTGCCATATCTGTACCTCGCCCAGTTTAAAATCATCAAATCTTAATCAAATTTATTATCTATATATTGTTTTTGTCCATGTTCATTGATTATGTTAGTTTTTCAATCAGATATTCTTTCCGAAAATTAAGTACAGATCTTAAGTACATCTATTTAATTTAAAAGCTGAAATTATAGTTTCTGTTTTTTCTTTCTGAAAGCTGGTATGTACTATATACATGTTTTCTAGCTTATGTATACCTTAAAAATGAGGTAAAAATTAGCTTCTAAACATATACTTTAATTTTTATTTTCCTAAAATTAGCATGTGCTTATTCAGTTATTCCTTCCACATCAATTTCTACATTTTCGCTTTTTTTCTTTATATTTTTCCAGAAATTTACATAAAATTTATATTTTTCCTCTTATAAAGGAACAATGCTAATAACTACTTTTTAGTTTTAGTATGTAATTTCTATTAATGCATTGCGGAAATATATTTTCTATTCTCTAATAGGATTTGCACAAAATTAAAGTGTTTTTTTTTGACTTCACCAAAGAACTATTAAATGTTTTAATACAAAAAGTATTAAAGTTTTGTTTATGGTGGATTTGGGTAAAAACTCAGTTTTTGAAGAAGATGGTATTTTTTATGTTTGAAAGTATTAAAAATTTGCAAAAGCTGCAAATTATGTAAATCGGCATTGAAATTTTATATTGTTTTTTAAGGGTTTGAGAAACGATTTATCTTTTATAGGCTGTAAAGTACAAAATGTGTGAATATTTTTTATGATTAGAGAAATATATTGATGGGCAAATTGTGAGTGACTTAGTTTTGCAGACAATAAAACCCAAAAATAGTTAAAAAGGAAATCAGCAATTGACATATGTATAAAAAAAAAGAGAATTTTAACAAATTTGATCATCATCCTACATCTACATCTTTCTGTACTCGTATTTTAAGTATTTAATTTAAGAACTTTGTAAAATAATTTCCCTACATTACATTGCAATAGTGATGCCTTATCAAACATCCCCTAATATGTCCTTTAACTAAGGACTTCCTTTATTCTCTTTATGTAACTTTTAGAGAATGTATTTGAAAAACCACAATGACAGATGTATAAGAACCTAAATCGCTTTTTATGCCAAACAGACTAAAACAAAAACAAAAAAATAAGAAAATACATCTTCTAACAGTTGATGGTGGCTTCTGGGTACGTGCATATGTTCAAGTACATACTACCAATTTATGTAGAAGAATGTGTTTTTAAACATTTAACTAGAGTAGTCTTTGCCAGCATTCAATGGTGCTCAATTTTTTTTACCAATTACATGAAATTAAAAATATTTTGCTAGTGAATACCAAAATTTGGGCTGAAAAGACCTCTGCAGAAAAGATTTGCAGATGTAAAAGTTGGTAAATACTGCTTCTAAATATACATACATACACACACTCGTATTCTTGTTAAGGTCTTCTATATATTCTATGCATGAGTATTAGAGTGACACTTTTTCTTTTATGTACATATATACATATTAGAACAATTTTCATACACAAAATCAGTAATCGTTTTAATACTCAATTTATCGGAAAAAACTCACCTTAAATTTCTTAGATGTTTTCTATATTTATCTAGAACTATTCTGACGCCTTGTTTTATATCCATAGGAAAAAACAAAAACAACGATTGTTAGCTTGAACTTACAAAACAAAAACAATTCACCACTCCCGACAATAAAAACAACTTAACATATAACATTAACATCTGACTAGCCATTTAAAAAAAAAAAATCATGTGAGTCCGATCACAGGGAAGATGTGTAAACATCTAGTAATTAAAGATTTTTTTATGTAATTTTTTAAAATCAAACAGAAAGCGTCATCTATGTATCACTTATAGCAAAAACTGTTTCAGCTAATTCAACAACCGTTTGCTGTAAAACGTTAAAAATATCCTAATATAAACGTATATAAGTGATACATAGATGACGCTTTTAAAAAAGTGGCATAAAAAAACAATTTTATATCATAATTTTTTCACCAATACAATCATAAGTCACACAGCGTTATCTGCTTCAGCTCACACCGATATGAGTTACACTGTCTTTGTGATTGTATTGTGAAATAGAAATTTACCCCCCTGCGCGTATAGATGTTTACACATCAAAAATATAAACACTACGGTGGGCAGCGGAGTCTCACATTGAAATTAGTAACAATTTCCACTGCCACCTTGGATATTTTGCTATTAAATGAATATTTATTAATAATATTATTAGTTTATTAACATTTCTTCTTATTTTTTTACAATTATAGCCTTAAATTTTATAAAATTATCTTGCCAAACACACCACATAACACAAAAGTGGCTGCAGCCGCCTGCTTTAAAATAGTTTTTCATTTTTATTAACAATTAACACTGACACTCATAAAATTTTGTATTCCGAACACAAAACGGCTTCTATGTAATCGATTTATTTAATAATATTATTAGTTTTTTAACAATAAATTAATTTAATTTATAGTTTTCTGCGGATTCTACAAATTTAACAACACAATTGGCAGATCTACCAATTGAGAACTAACGGCATTGCCAGATATAAATAAATGAGTTAATGTGCCTGTGGTGAGTGTCTTAGCTATGTTTTAAACCACGATGGGTTGTGTGGGCAATTTAGAGAATTGTGCTACATATAAAAAACTACAGATAAAATACTAAATTTTCATTTTTAAAAGCGCGGTTATCAATTTAGATTTTTTTATTTGTTTATTTGTTTCTATGGAAATATAATCCTTACAGACTATTTAACATTAATAACATTTATAAAGAAATACAGAAATTAATTTAACATAAAATTAATTTAAAATTGGCTACACCAAAACTACAAATTTATTACATATTGTTTAGATAAAGTATTATATCCCTTTTGATCAAATCTAAACTTTTTTGAAAGTCAATGGTATGATATCATAAAGTTGGTTAAATTCGACACAAACTCGATGAAAAGGATCAGAGTAAGCATAATTTGTGCGAAAACATTTTACAATCAGGAACTGGAAATACCGTGATGTGCGCTGTGAGGTATTTATATTGATTCTGCTGAGGAGAAATTAGAAGTTTAAATTACCATGAATTAATATTTAACATTTTTCTTCGACTTTTAAGCGTAGGAAGCTTAATAAGAACAAGATGGCTTCTATAAGAGGGTAATTGCATATTTGGATCCCAGTAAAGTCCGCGTAGGCAAAATATTAAGAATTGTTTTTGAACGGATTCAATTGAGTTAGAATGTACAGAGTAAAAAGGATCCCAAACTACAGATCCATATTCTAGAATAGGTCTTACTAGAGTAGTAAAAAGTTGTTTTCTTGTGTATAGATCAGAAAACTCCGGCCAACGCTTGATAAATCCAAGTACACCAGATGCCTTGTTAATTATTATTGAGGTATGTTTTCGGAAATCCAGACGCTTATCCAATAAAACACCAAGATCATTAAATGTTTGGATCATTTCTAAGTGTTCCTTGTTCATCATATACAAGCCGTTAATGGGAAAAGATCTTGTAACACCATATATTAAAATTTTTTAAATTAAGGTCCATTAGGTTTATTTTACACCATGTTGTGATATTATTTATATTATATATTGTTAAATGAATAGAATATTTTAACATCATCCGCATACATCTGAGATTTAGAGAATTCAATAGCTGAAGAAAGATCATTAATAAATAGTGTAAATAAAAGCGGCAAACCAGATAGAACATTAATGGATTTTGATTCAGCATTGCGAAATATAACACATTGTTTTCGGCCAGTTTAATAGGAATTTATCCATTTTATAAGTGTAGTACTGAAACCTATACGGTCTAGCTTAAACAGGAGATCATGGGTTACCCTGTCGAACGCTTTACTAAAATCGGTATATATAGCATCAGTTTGTTGTATATTTCATTCACAATCGTTGTAAGTTCAAGTAAATTAATAACAGTTGTGCAGGATTTACGGAAACCATGTTGTTCAGGAGCAAGAATTGAAGATGGTTGGTATGACAATGTATCAGTTAAAAGTTTTTTTAAATAATTTTGGAATAGAGCTCAATTTAGCAATCCCACTGTAATTTGCGATATCGGATTTATTACCATATTTGAATAATGGAATAAAAAAGGATTTTTTCCAATACTCAGGAAAATATGACAGTTTAAGTGATTTATTATAAAGAAACGTTAAAGGAATACATAGGAAGTTTGCACAACGTTTTAAATCACAATTTGGGACACTATCAGGACCAGGAGCATATCATAAATTCAGTTTTATTAAATTATCCAAAACGGTCTATAACGGAATACTTATAATAGATGATTCAGGAATCAAGTATGGATATCCAGACGTATTATTAAGAACTGATGAAGAGTATGTTGACGCAGAAAAGTCTGCAAACATTTCATTTATTGAATTATCGTCATAATTTTCTATATTGTTTAGTTTCATTGTAGTTGGGATATCGAGCGATCTCTTTCTAGAATTTATAAATTGGTAGAAGATTTAGGGTCCTTTTTTAGTTATTTTTAATTTTTATCACATAAATATTATATGCAGAACGATTCGCCAAATTGTATTCAGATCTTGATATAGAATAATTTGTTATTTAAAGATGATCCATGTTCCTTATATTTCTTGACATTTTGTTTTTCTTGTTTTTAAGGCGAGAAAGAAATTTAGTATTCCAAGGACGTGCGAAAACATCAGTCCAGTTAATTTGTGACAAAGCAGAAGTAAGAGCTTTATAGTTTGTTTTCTTAAAACAAAATATGTATTTTATTTTGAGTACGAACTTTACTAGTCAGTTGGTTCATTAACAAAAATTAAATCCAATGAATTACCGAAGGTATTAACGACATTGTTTATTTGAAAAAGATAACTCGAAGACAATCCATTGATAAAATCAGCATTTGATTCTGATGAAAATACTGGAACTAAATGATTGATATCAGGTTCAGACTGCCAAGATATTGAAGGAATGCTGAAATTACCAAATAACATGAAAGAATCGGGTGGTTTTAATTTCTTTGTAATCAAATTAAAAGCTTTTTTGTTCCCCTCATAGATATCACTGGAAGACTTTGAAGGGAGGGACTCAATACAACACAAATAATTTCAGTACCGGGAAGCTCATTTAAGAATACTTCATCAGCTGAGAAAGTGTTTAATATGGCAATTAAAACTGCATCCCTTTACGATTTCCATCATTTCTGTCGCGTCCAAAAATTTGATACTTAGGGCATAAAATTTCAGAGTTGTTGGTACCTTTGTGGAGCCAGGTTTCAGTAAGTATAATTATGTGATATTCAAATTCAAAGCTATTAGCATAAATGAATGGTAACTTCGTATTAAGTCCTCTTACATTTTGATAAATGGCAGAGATAGTATCGATAGGAATACTAATTAGTTTTTTGTAACGGGAACATTAGTTTTGGGTAAATAGGCAATATCATTTTTCGGCTTCTCTTTGTAAATGTATTCACGGGTTATAGAATTAGGAGGCCAAAAATGTGGATCAACAATGGCATCAAATATATCGCTAGGAACAATGAACAATTAAAGATGCTTTGCTTTGTTCTTCAGCGTAATTAAATTTATATATATTTAATTCAAGGTTATGACCGAGTTTTGACTTTATGTAATTGGATACGTCTTTGATGGATGTTTCAGATGATAATCGTGTTACAAATATAGTTATTTTCTTAGGATTTTGTGTTGCTGTAGATGAAGTAGAAGCTTTGTCTGAACTTGATAATAAATTCGAACTATAAGTATCTGGAGTATTTAAATTTTTATTATTATTAGTAATAAGATCGGTGGAATTCTGACTCAAATTTTGGATTATTCTATTTGGTTGAATTATTGGAATAATCGGAGACACAGGATTAGAAATTATATTATTTGTTGACGACTCTTGAGACATGAGGATGATTGATTCAGTAGGATTTACTTGGTTATCTGATTTTGCAGCAAAACGTTTTGATGAACTTTTGCGTTTTGGAGAAGATCGATTTGGAGACGTTTCTAATGATTTAAAGCTATCAAAAACCTCTTTATATTTTTGAATCATAGACGACATTATCTAAAATACATTTTTATACCATTAAATTTTTCGCGATTAGTTTTTATAAATTTAAATAAGTCGATGTCATGTTTCTTACAATTGTTGCAGCATCAACGTAATCCCAGGTTGTCGTTTAGGTCAGCAGCGACATCAGTAGGTATAAATAAACACTTTGTATGGGTGATTTTGTTACAAATCCAGCGCGCAATCATATTTTCGCTATTATTCGAATTTATACAGTACGAATGTGAACAAATCATTTTTATACCCTCCACTCCAGTGTGCAGAGGGTATATATAAGTTTGTCATTCCGTTTGTAATAATTAGAAAATAAATTTTGGACCCCATAAAATGTATATATTTGTGATCCTTATAACAACCGGAGTTGATATAGCGATGTCCGTCTGTTCGTCTGTCTGTCTGTGGAAATCACGATGACGGCATCAATCGGGCAGCTGGGTGCTCGTTGATATAAAAAATGATTCATTTACATCCTGAAAATTTTGCTATTTAAAATCGTCCAAATCGGTCGATTAGGGCCCGAGATTTGAATGAAGAACTAAAAAAAGTCTTGAAAAAATATAATTTTCTATGTTGTTCTTGTCACCATCACGCCCTGAATAGTGCAGCTACAGTGATCATTTTTAGTGAGAATGATTCATCAAATTCATGGGAAGATTTCTATTTCAAAAATCATTAAAATCGGTGGAACAGGTCCAGGGAAATCTCGGAAAAAGTAAAAAAAAAAATGAAAAATATGATGATTCTATATTGTTCTTGTTGTTATTCTAAATGTTGTGTTGTTGTCATAGCTGGACTTGTTGTTTTTGTGGTCGTTGTGGTAATAATATAATAAAAACTAACCCTTTGTACATTTTGTTATTAACTCTGGTAGAAAAATTTAAAAGTTTCCATTGTTTTGGCATCACTCTAAAAATTTGTAAGATCATTTCTGTTATTACCACGAGCCTGCCTGCAAAATTTCAGACCGAATGGCTCACGGGAAATTGGTTAAAATCGATCCAAAATTTTTTCGACAAGCAGACACTACGAGTTAATATAAAGGGAGTAAAAATTCACCAACATCTTAAGCAAATAATGCTAAAATACCCAGTTGTTAAAAAAAAAAAAATAATGTAAATATAGCAAAAAAAAAATTTATGTATAAATTTATTTATATAAACATGTTAAATAATACAAATAATATACATATATTATTGTATATGTATATCCATAACAACTATATGTTAGAAATAAGTCGGTATATTATTTTATTTACATAAAATTCTGCAATATTTTGTTGTGGGGAAAATACATTTCTTTTGCATTAACAGAGTGTCACTTCATTTTGCTCAGCGTGACTATGCCACAGTAGATGGCGCCACAAATTTTGTTCTAATTAGCTTTGCAATAGTTATTTCTATTTTAACATGAATGTCAATATTTTCAAGTAGATATTATACATAACAATGTTAAGAGTATACACGGGCTGGTCTTTTATTTCATACGTTTTTTCATTATTCTTTTACAAATAAGTTTGGCATATTAACTTTT
The DNA here is from genome assembly GCA_963682025.1 of Cordilura impudica. NCBI lineage: Eukaryota > Metazoa > Arthropoda > Insecta > Diptera > Scathophagidae > Cordilura > Cordilura impudica. The sequence goes on along the minus strand of OY821519.1, from coordinate 252,994,542 downwards.
TGTTGTCTTTACAAAATAGAGTTACCGAGTTCATCAATGAGTTTTTTGCTTTCAAAACAATTGTACATAGTTATATAGAATTATTATTCTGCTTTACCTACAAAATATCTGATTGCGATTACATCTAAATTTAAAAAATTGTTTATAAATACTAAAGCATTATTATACTTTTTAAATTTTCCATTCAAATTTAAGAAAATATCAATTCTAAAAACTGGAATTAAAAATGTCCAATAATAAATTACAATTAATTGAATTTCAGAAAATCATATCAAAACGTCGGAAATAATAATTTTAAATTTAGAAGACATCAATTGCATCTTTAATATATAAATTTTATTCGTTAAATACAAATTGTAATTACAAAAAAAAAAAAAACACCAAATACCTATGTTTACATTTAAAAATTTTTACATTTAAAAAAAATATTGACATTCAGGAGAAATTAATAGCTTTTCAGTATCGCGATTCAGTAACTTCTTTTAACTCAAAATTATCAATAAAATTTTTAAACGATATTCGCTATTGTTAAAGTCAGCTGTTGTTGTTATCTAAACGACAACCATTTTTGTGTTGTTTATTCAACAATAAAAACTTAAATTTTTACATAAATAAAAATCATAAAATAGTGAAAATATTTTGCTTATATTAAAAAACTTTTTTATATAAATAAGAAAATTAAATAGCATATTCAATTCATTATATCATTTCAAATAAATAAACGGACATATTTGTAAAAAAATAAAGATATTAAACATAAAGATAAAATCATCCTTTCAAACACGAAGAAATTTGTTTTTTTCTATTCTTCTTTGTGTTTTTCGCTTATTTTGACAGAGATGCCACTTGTTTACAATTTAAATAAATAGAAAAATAGATTTGTCGACTGTCGTTAAGATGTATGTACTTAGTGAATCACTTAATACTTAGTGCAAACAGCAATAGCTGTCTATATATTTTGCGATTGTCGGATCGTTGAAATTTACAGAATCACACTACAGAAAACATTAATTTAAATTCAATGAATTTTAGAAAACGTCAAATGATATTTAAGAATTGCGAACATAAAACCGTTACATAAATAAATGCAATTTGTTGAGAATGTTATTTTTTATATATAAATTTTCACAATTTTTTTTGGATGAAAATTTGAAGTTTTTCAGAAAATAAAGAGAACAAATTATTTTATTTAAAATGTTTGGGACGTTTGGTTTTTTTGCGTTTGGCATCCCTAATTTGAATATTTATTATTATAAATTTATTCTCTATGTTTTCCGACCTATATGGCCGCAATGAAGAAATATTTGGCCAGTTAAAAGAAACTATACAGCCATCTCCAATTAGCACAATTTAGCGCATATAGCCACCCTACACAACCATTACCTTTGCAATGGAGGTTAGGGCGAGCTATTTAATTAGCAAAAACTAAATTAAACGAGAAGTTATGTCATATAAACGGAAACGCATGCATATAGGTATATAACCTAAATGCATGCCGATCAGCAACCACGATGAAAAGACGACAACCAACCCAAAGAATTTGCTGAAATAATTTGGTATTAAGTTTAACAAATTGTTTACTTTTTCCAATATTTTGTTTACATTTATTATCAAGACTCAAACCGAGGTGGAGGGTGTCAAGGATTCGGCACAGCCGAATTTAACACTCTTACTTGTTTTTTTTTTTAATTATTAGAGTTTTAGGAAATTTGATAAGTAAAATTTGGGTTAGGCAACAGTTAAATTGATGGCAACTTTTTATACGTTTTTTGAGTTGTTATGATTTAAATTATTTAACACAGTTTTAGCAAAGAAACACTTGTTTTTGTTTAATGTTTGTTGTTATTGTTTTATTGTTAGTTATTTTGCTTCGTACAGAGTTCAAATATTGTTTTTGTTGTAGAGAAAATTTTGTTGTTTTAAATTCAATTTTACGCTTTATTTATAAAAAATGATTTTTGAATGTACATATATTGTTTGTTCGTTGTTCTTGTTGTGATGTTGTGTTTTACCTTCGTTGCTATGTATAAGCTGCGTTTCATAACTTATATTTTGGCACAATTTCTGTTGTTATTCTTTTAAAAATGTTGGTGTTGATTTATTTGTGTTGATTTTTTTTTGTATTCTTTTAAAGAGATTTGGTGTCTTGTTTTGACTTTAATTCTGAGTAGGTATTTTTGTTGATTTTTATGAAATATTTTATTATTGCGTTATGAACAAAACAAATACAGATATAAATTTAAAAAGAGTTTCAATTTTAATTATTTTGACAACAAAAAAATTATAGCGATATTTTAAATTATGACTTATTAAAGACTGTAATCCTCTTCAGAAGGAACTGAGAACTTGGACAAAAAATTAATATACTTGAAAGGATTACCAAAAAAATGTCCACAATAGATAATTTTATCCGTTTTAGAGTATCACGTTTATTGTGGCTGATCACTTAGGGCAGCCACAGGCATTCAAGTTTACCATATTCGTTATTTGCAATGGCAAGATTGCAACTGCACTAGTAACTAGACTACTTTCGTTCATATGAACAAAACCATCAACAAACACAAAAATTTATTGCATATTCTTGTACACAATTTCGAAAAACCTGTCAAAATTTTTACTAGATAGTTTTGATCGAACAAAATTAGCATTACGACTGGGTGCCAGGATGCCCTATACATTTAGAATCCATTGAAATTTCCATCTGAAATTCAATATTTTAATTTCAAAGGTCTCCGTCCAACCAATAGTAAAACCAAGCTATATTCTACTCTGGGGGAGTTTGCTTCTTTGGGTATAATTATAAAATGTTTGGTGCCAGGGTTTAGACGAGGCCATACGAGCTGCCAAGGTTCGACCAATTGAGGTGGTCAAGCCAGGAAAGGTTCATAAAATACACAAAATGGTACTGGATTATCAGCGGCTGCAGTTGCGAGAGCTTCTTAAAATGACAGACATTTCAAAAAGTGCTGTACATCGCATATTGATCGAAAATTTGGTGATGAGAAAGCTCACCTTAGGATTAGTGCCGCGTTTGCTTACAATAGAACAAAAGCAGCATCGTGGAGAAGTTTGGCGATGTTTTACCGCAATAAAGCCGAGTTTTTGAATCGAATCGTAACCATGAATGAGACATTGGTCCACCACTTCACACCTGAGATAAAGAAATAGTTAAAACAGTGGACTGAATTGGTAGAATTGTGTCCAAAAAGGGGAAGACAGGTCCATCTGCACACAAGGTTATGGCGTCTGGGATATGCGTGGGCTAAAGCTATTTCAGCCTTTATGTGATGAATTTAAGGAAAAAAGCCGCATTTGGCAAAAAGAAAGTGTTGTTTAATCAAGACAATGCACCAGTTCACACATACACTATTGCGATGGCCAAAATCCACGAAAAACGCTTTTGCATTTTATTCAATTCTTTTAATATTTATGTCATAAAGATATCACATCAGAATATGACTAAGAAATAATAAAGAATAATAAGAGTTTTATGATTGAAATACCTTGGAATATTTTATTTCGAAATTACATAAGCCCCATGAGGTTTAAAAGTTAATACAGAATCGAAAAGAATACCAAGATCCATTAATAAATGAAGCCGTGAAAATGATATCTTATTCTCCCCTCTATAATGATACAAAATAGGAAAGTGTTTATATTTAGATAAATTTAGAAAAAGATGGTTATTTAGACACCAATGATATCTCGCTGAAAGTTTATGCAATTAGCTAATGAAAAAATTTATGGAAGAGTTTCAAATCGTCAGGATATAACAAGCACTCATCGTTTATAAATAAAAGAAAACGTAAAGGTCCCAGATGGCTACCCTGGGGTATACCGGACTTGACGTAAATAGGATAAGACAAAAAGTTCCAACTTTAACAAAAAGAACTCTACCGGTTAATTATGTGTAAATATAACTCAAAAAATTTGAGAGAAACTAAAACAGTTTTTGGTTTACGACCATATCAAAAATTTTTGGTATTATTGTATTGTAAGTAAACAAAATTTTTTCCCATATTTGTTGTATTTTCTTTGTCAGGTCGGATTGTTCTGGAAATGTACACAATACTAATGTACACAGCTATTTAATAAACCTTCATTAAATTTAATATTTTCAAAGTTTAAAACATTTTTTTCCATTTAAATTCTCTTTTATTTCTCTTATTAACGAACGATAGAAAAAAGCGACAACGACTGTCACGCAAACGCATATATGTATCTATACATATGTACATATTTTACTAAGATTTTGCAATACTTTTTCCTACATTTAGAACAAATTTTCAAGGAAATTTTTATTGATAAATATTTCACAACACTTGAACTAAATTTTTATATAAAAATATTTGAATTTTCTTTGTTACTAAAAAACATAATAGTGGAATTTAATATAAAAAAATATTAATATTCACCGATCAATCGTACCGCACAGAAATTGAGTAAGAACTAAATTATGTAAGCAAATAAAAAAAGAGTTAAAGTTGTTTTCAGTCGTAATTCGTTAAAAAAAAAAAAAACAATTGTAAACGAAGGAGGAAAGGAGAGCCATACGAGCCTATTTTTAATATTTATCTGAAAAAGCTTTTACAAAACGAAATCAATAACAGTGATGACGAATTAATGGAAGTAAACTATTACAATAAATTAAACGCTTATTTTTAATTTAATTATTAATTAAAAATTAGGAACTAAATTTGCCCGTGTTATTAAATACATATTAACGAGTATTATTATGTTAATATAACAAAATTTGAATTGAAAAAGTTTTTGAACAATATTATATTTTAATATTTTGAACGAAGCTTACGGTCAAGCTCGAGTACTCGAGTAGTGAAAATTAACATTTTTCATGTTTGAAAACATGTAAAAAGATAAATATAAGTACTTAGTATAACAAATGTATACTTTTTGGAATCATACAAGTTCAAAGAATACCATCATTAAATTTTACTTGAATCGGACTATCCTACTGGCGTGGGCACACTACTTTTATAATTTCCTTTAAATTAAATGATTTCAAAATTAAGAGCTATTTTTTGACTAACTCACTATGTATATGATCATATATCTTCTTTAATTACCTTGTTATTTTTTATATTATATGCATTACTGTATAAGAAAACTTATTTTGGCTACGCTATTTATTTATAAAATATATTTGTTTTTCTAACATATATTTTTCTCTTACAACTACACACTAAAACTTCTGTTACTACTTTGTGCTCTCTTATTTTATGAGACAAATGAACGATAGAAAAGAACTACAGCGGCAAGGTATGGCACTCAACGCATACACATTCTATTTATAGTATAATACATTTAGGACAAACCTTTTAAGGAAACTTTGATAGAAAAATATTTCACAATACTCCAGCTACATTTGTATATAAAAATTTTTTAGTTTTCCAAAAAACGGTAATATTAAAAAAATTTAAAATATAATTAACAAATCAACCGCACCGTAATATAAACGGAGCAGGAAATGGGAGTTTTGTATACCAAGTTTGATATTTATCTGCAAAAGCTTAAAAAACGACGTTACTAATAAAGGCAACGTTATTAAATTATTATTAAAAGTATGAAGATTCTAGTAAAATGAAGATACTAGTGAAATGTTAATATAACAATTCGAATTGAAAAAGTTTTTGAACAATAATATTATATAATATTTTATTGTTTTGAACAGAGCTTACGGTCAAGCTCGAGTACTCGAGCTACTCGAAGTTGAAAATGTTTGGTTGCAGACAATCAACAAAAAATGAGATAAATACGCAGTGTTTTTTGTTAAATCCCATATATTTAATTATTTCCCTTTCCGTATTGGTATATCCCTATCCTTTTAAATATTTTATGTTAACACTCATTCTCTATCTCTCTCATCTGGTTTTGAAATATAATACTTCTACTTCTGATGACACACTTTGAAAATAAAAATACTTGAGTAAGTATGTGTAACAAATTCTCTTACCTTTCATAAATTTTTTCTTCGTTTAGTATTTCTTGTGAAGCCTGCATATAAACTCTCTATTAATTCTCTTATTAACGAACGATAGAAAAAAACGACAACGACCGTCACGCAAACGCATATATGTATGTATACATACAACACTTTTCACACATTTAGAATAAACTTTTCAAAGAAATTTTTATTGATAAATATTTCACAACACTTCAACTAAATTTTTATACAAAAATATTTGAGTTTTCTTTATTATTAAAAAACAAAATGATGGAATTTTGTATAAAAAAATTTTAATATTCACCGATCAACCGTACCGCACAGAAACTGAGTAAGAACTAAATTATGTAAGCAAATAAAAAAAGAGTTAAAGTTGAAATTCGTTAAAAAAAAGAACACTTGTAAACGAAGGAGGAAAGGAGAGCCATACGAGCCTATTTTTAATATTTATTTGAAAAAGCTTTTACAAAACGAAACCAATGACAGTGATGCCCAATTAATGGGAGTAAATTATTACAACAAATTAAACGCTTATTTTTAATCCGTGTTATTAAATACATATTTACAAATATTATGAATACGTTGGAAATTAATTTGGCTGAAGATAAGACGTTTTTCTAAGATAATTTATCTGCATTCATATTAATTTATTTAACAATGTATGAAAGGGTACAAAGGTCTTATTAAATATTAAAATTACTCTACTTTTAATCAGTGATATTTTAAATCAGCGATAAAAAACATTTGTAATGAAAAAGAAGGTTGGCATAAATACTTTTAATACAATACTAGAGGACCCCTGCTGTTCCGCAGCATTATATTATATTATATTAATTTTTATAATATAATACCAAAATTTGCCAATAGAAGTTAACGTACAGTAATGCCAAAATATGCCAAGAGAAGTTACCGTACAGTAAAAGTAAAGTTGATTGTCCACGCATAACTTTCCTCAAACCCAACGAATTTGCCAAGAGAAGTAAACGCACAGTAATGCCAAAATATGCCAAGATAAGTTAAAGTACAGTAAAAGTAAAGTTGATTCTCCACGCATAACTTTCCTCAAACCCAACGAATATAAGCTCAAAAGAAGGAGCTTGATCCACTGAGTGTTCTTAGACCCGTGTCAACAGCCTACGTTAATTAGAACTCTAGTTATAGAGGTTTGAGAGAAGAAATATATTGAAAAAAATTTTGAATGCAAAGTTTATTCATAAATTATTTTAATATATAAGATACCCGCTACGTTGTTAGCGTAATTGTTATATTAATTATATAAACCAGAATAATATTTAAAGACAATAAGAAATATAGAGTGGGTGACAATACGACGGAAAATGTTAACAAAATATACATTTGACTACTTGGACGATCAATACCAACATATCGCACCTAAAATACAAAAGAGTCACAACTCAAAACATTCCAAAATTGACGTTTTTCCATAAATTAATTCACAGTACACACTTCCTATCTACTGTAAAAATTTTTTTTTCATAACTATCTTCTTTAACAGGAAAAATGCTGTTATATCTGGGGCACATTTTGACATAATATCACTAGTCAAATGAAAAAATTTCAATCAGAGAGACATAACTCAAAATTATATTTTATTTCCACAAATACAATATAAATTAAAAAAAAAAAGTAATGAAACTACATTTTTTTAAATAATACAATCATTTTTGCATAAACAGGTTTTTGCCTCTCCTGAAAATTTGAAAATTTTGAGTTGTGACTGTTTTGTATTTAAGGTGCGATATGTCATCATAAAGTTAAAAACTCTTTTATTAGTTAAAACATTTGTATGTTTTATTTATTTAATCAAGAAGAAATATTAACATAAATTTAAAAAAAAGCAAAAGTTTTTATTAATTTTTATGCTGTTGACAAAACAATGGAAACCTTTACTATGCAATAACAATACATAATTTTAGGATTAAACGTGACATAATTAAAAAGCAATAAGGCAAATTTTGAATTTTTAAAATGTTTCCAATGTATTGCTACCTACTCTATTTAAGTACTAATTTGTTATTCATCTGTTATTCGAAAATTATTTAAATTATATAGATCAAACATAAGATTTCTTTGTAAAAATAAATATTAAATTAATACACAAGATACATTTAACAACAATTTAATATTAAATTAAAATAATATTGACAATATAAACTACTAATCATGGTTATTCGTGAACAAATGCGCTTAAAATAGATTGCATCATTTTTTAAATAATGATAAATATCTTATAAAACTAGATTTTGAAAAGAACTGAATGTTATTTTTTTATAATTTATAATAATAAAAAAAATATTTCTTTTAAGGTCTCATTTGTAGCTTCTGCATTTGGATTTGGACTATAAAAATCTGTCTTGGCATATAACTGAAATTTGCGTTTCTTTATATGGGAAGGAACACATTTATTAGACTTAAACACATTGGATATACCAAATGATCATTATACTCTGACCATTTAGTCATATAGGATATAGCGACTTTGTGCTGTTGTTTGCAGCTACCAAAAATATTTGACCTAGATCCGTATTTTATTATACCGATCGACTCAGAATCACATTTCTTCCGTTTGCCCGACTGTCCGCCTGTAATCAATCTACAGGTCGTAAATATGGATATATTTCGAAAAAACTTTGTATGTGAGCTTCTTTCAGCCATAGGAAGAACGCTGTTGAAATTGGTGAAAATGCGTGCATGTTCAGACTTAGACCCCATTCAAATTACACTTATGAGATCGACTTAAATGGTCAAACAACTACTTGAAAAAGATCAGCCACTTTCTATACAAATGTGTGATAAATTTGCTCTTATAAAAAACAATTACCATCATGACTTGCTAAAATTTTTTCGCAAATATTTTACATATATTTTCCAAAAATACGTGGTAAAAATAAATACATATTGTATTCCCTCATATCAACACATTATTTTCCTAAAATATTATTTCCTAATAACATATATGCAGTTACAAAATATTTAAGAAACAATTTTGTTAATGAATCAATTCATTATTGTATATGTATATAGTGGTTTTTATGAAACAATCCAAAATTCGTGGATCGCAAAACATCAAGGAAGCGGAGAAAAATTTATGTTATCCCCTGCCTCAAGTTGAAAATGTTTTGTTGCAGACAATCAACAAAAAATGAGATAAATACGCAGTGTTTTTTTTTAAACCCTTATATTTAATTATTTCCCTTTCCGTATTGGTATATACCTTTCCTTTTAAATATTTTATGTTACCACTCATTCTCTATCTCTCTCATCTGGTTTTGATATATAATACTTCTACTTCTGATGACACACTTTGAAAATAAAAATACTTGTGTAAATATGTGAAACAAATTCTCTTACCTTTCATAAATTTTTTATGGTTTAGTATTTCTTGAGTAGCCTGCATATAAACTCTCTTTTATTTCTCTTATTAACGAACGATAGAAAAACACAACGACCGTCACGCAAACGCATATTGTATGTATCCATACATATTTTACAAAGATGTTTCAATACTTTTTCACACACTTAGAATAAACTTTTCAAAGAAATTTTTATTGATAAATATTTCACAACACTTCAACTAAATTTTTATACAAAAATATTTGAATTTTCTTTATTATTTAAAAACAAAATGTTGGAATTTTGTATAAAAAAATTTTAATATTCACCGATCAACCATACCGCACAGAAACTGAGTAAGAACTAAAATATGTAAGCAAATAAAAAAAGAGTTAAAGTTGTGTTCAGTCGTAATTAGTTAAAAAAAAAAAACACCTGTAAACGAAGGAGGAAAGGAGAGCCATACGAGCCTATTTTTAATATTTATTTGAAAAAGCTTTTACAAAACGAAATCAATAACAGTGATGCCCAATTAATGGGAGTAAACTATTACAACAAATTAAACGCTTATTTTTAATCCATGCTATTAAATACATATTTACAAGTATTATGAATACGTTGGAAATTAATTAGGCTGAAGATAAGATGTTTTTTCTAAGATAATTTATCTGCATTCATATTAATTTATTTAACAATGTATGAAAGGGTACAAAGGTCTTATTAAATATTAAAATTACTCTACTTTTAATCAGTGCTATTTTAAATCAGCGATAAAAAATATTTGTAATGAAAAAGAAGGTTAGCATAAATACTTTTAATACAATATACCCGCTACGTTGTTAGCGTAATTGTTATATTTATTATATAAACCAGAATAATATTTAAAGACAATAAGAAGTATAGAGTGAGTGACAATACGACGGAAAATGTTAATAAAATATACATTTGACTACTTGGACGATCAATACCAACATATGTTATCATAAATGTTAAAAACTCTGTTATTAGTTTAAACATTTGTATGTTTTATTTATTTAAGCAAGGAGAAATATTAACATTACTTAAAAAAAAGACAAAACTTTGTATTAATTTTTATGCTGTTGACAAAACAATGGAAACCTTTATTATGCAATAACACTGTGCCATAAAATGATTGGCATGGTCTTGGGGTGGATGATTCTTATACCGAACGATGGTATTAGGTTATTATAGTAGAACCTCCGAAACGTTTGGTTCTGTGTGGGTATAGGCAAATTTTATGCCCCATTAAATATTTCATGTATTTGCCAACACTATTCGTCAACAGTATACAACTTCGAGTTCATGTGTTCTCTACTGAGATACATGCTACTCAGACGATTTTTTTTTGATACCAGTGGTTTTCTTACAGGGCGATAACAAGCAAGATCAGCCATAATTGCTCATCGGGAAACACTTCGAGTACATAGTTTTACTTTCAGAGTGTTAATGACCTCTTTAAGTAGCATATTTGGACATTTTTAAACTCTCTTCTTATTAAATTATCCTGTCTTTGACATATTTAATGGAGCCTGCCTCTAAATGTAAAGTCGTCACCGCACCCTTTCACGGCATATCTTGATAATTTTTGAAATTATGTATATATTTCTCTCAAATTTTCTTCTGCTTAAGACCAGCAGTAAAATCATCTATTATTCTGGATTTCAACTTTTCATAAAACTTTATTCTTGCCATTATTTGATAATAATTGAAAGATAATATCAAAATATATAAATATTTAAATAACAGTTCAGATTTTTTACATTTTCTTTCACACCTTCTTCTATTTTTATTTCTTTAATCAATTTTGGTAAAGAAGTTTAAAAGTTTCCATTGTTTTGGCATCACTAAAATTATATTTCTTTTTTGTTTATCTATTTTCTTTTAATCGTATTTTTTGAACAAATTTGTTATCTTTCAATGGAGAACACACCAAGAGTGATTTCGCCAAAAATACATAATTTTACGATTAAACGTGAAATAATTAAAAATCAATATGGCAAATTTAGAATTTTTTAAAAGTTACCAATGTATTGCTACCTACACTATTTAAGTACTAATTTGTTATTCATCTGTTATTCGAAAATTTTTTAAATTATATAGATCAAAAATAAGATTTCTTTGTAAAAATAAATATGAAATTAATATACAAGATACATTTAACAACAATTGAATATTAAATTAAAATAATATTTACAATATAAGCTTCTACTCATGGATATTCGTGAACAAATGCGTTTAAAATAGATTGCATCATTTTTTAAATAATGATAAATATCTTATAAAACTAGATTTTGAAATGAAGTGAATGTTATTTTTTTATAATTTATAATAATAAAAAAATATTTCTTTTAAAGTCTCCTTTGTAACTTCTGCATTTGCGATTAGAAATTCATCTCAAATTTAGTTTACAAGATTTTCTTTCAATCGTTTCGCTGTATTTATAGATAAAGTTTGAATAAAACTATCATATCTTTATAGCAATAAAATGACATTTTAACCGGAATCAATGTTTATATATTTTATATCATACGCAATAATAAAGGTTTAAACAATTAAACATATTATTAACTAAAATTATGCAAATTTGATGTCATACAAAAAAGTTAAGTTCAAAAGTTCAGATGGTTAATAGAACTATAGAAATCTGTCTGCATATAACTCAAATTTGCGTTTCTTTTTATGGGAAGGAAACAGTTTATTAAACTTAAACACATTGGATATGATTATACTCTGACCATTTAGTCATATAGGGTATAACGACCTTGTGCCGATGTTTGTAGCTACCAAAAATATATATGACCTAGATCCATATTTTATTATACCGATCGACTCTGAATCACTTTTCATCTGTTTGCCCGACCGTCCGCCTGTGTAAGCCTCGTAATCAACATACTGGTCGCAAATATGAATACATTTCGAATATGAATATAGGACGAACGCTGTTGAAATTGGTGAAAATGCGTGCATGTTCAGACTTAGTCCCCATTCTACCCCTATGAGATCGACTTAAATTGCCACAAGATCCATATTATAAAATAGACCTCAGTCATTACATCCATTAATCAGTACTCCAAAAATAAACACTAAAGGCTCGAATTAAAAAAAATGTCTTCTTGGCCGATGTTTGCGTCTCTGGTGGAATCTACATATCAAATTTCATATTACTAAAATACTTTGTAAAGAAGATTTAAAAACGTACCCTTTTACACTTACGGGCCACTTTTAGCCAACTTAAAAGTTTCCCTCTCATCTGATGTTTCTGTCTCTAGTGGAATCCACAAATTATATATTTTATATTCGTTCGTTTAGAAAATACCAAATGTAAACTTTTTCCCTCTTTTGACCGTTTTCCTCTCCTAGACGTCAGAATTAGCAATAAATTCATTCTTTACTGATGCCCACGTATTCAGTGGAGCCTGTATACAAAAATGGCCCCTTAAATGGCCGAACTTCGAACAAATTAAGCGTGAGTCAATGTTTGCTTCTTGGATGGAATCTACACACCAGATTCCCCTTTTTGGCCGTTTCTACCCTCTTAATGTATGAATTTCTAAAAATTACTTCTTTGCGGTTCTTTCCGCACACAAGGGAACCTACAGTCCCAATTCTAAGCTTCTGGATGGAAGGGTTTGGACTGGGCGATGATGATCACCCATGCAACTGTTTTATACATACATAGATATTATTTGATGTTATGGCGATAAGGCCTTACGTTTATTTGATGGTTATATCTAAATTTTGGTTACAGAATATATTTACAAAATATTTGCATAGTACATTTAAAGTTGGTTAAATATATTTTTATTTGTGATATAATTAATTAATGGGTTCACGGAGAAGATAATAAGAATATGGGATTAATATCGCAAAATAATATGCAATCAGAGAGGATATGTAAAACACAAAACCTAGGCTTGGGGGATATCCACAGGTTGGGGGACTAGTTAATGAGTTTATAAAGGTGTGTGTTAATTTGGTATGTACCAATCTGGCTCTAAGAATTTTAATCATATCTAGTCTATTGCGTTAATAATCATATCTTAAGTTGATGTGAAATTGTATATATGTATGTCAACCTAATTTTTCTTTCTAAATATTTTATAGGTAGAAATATAGAAATGTTAAACTATATTAAAGAATTTGATATCGAAGCTCACACAACTATTGAGATTCCATTTATTTATAGCTCAGGAATCAATACGAACTCATTTATGAAGTTTAGAACAAGTCTAGAGAATATAATTAGCAGCAATAAGTATTTTTTAATACATTGTATATGTAACATGTTTAAATATATTCCATTTTATGCTCCAATATATTGCGATAATGACCTTTTCAATTTGGTTGCTGAAATCCAGAAAGTCCAAAACTTTGATTATTTTTTAGTCAAGTAGGATAGACTGATTATAAAGAGAGGAACATAAACATTTAATAATTAATTTAAAACATTTTATATATTGTTAAATAAATTAATATGTAACCATATTTAAAATTAATCCATTAAATTTAAAAATTGGTAAAATCCTACTCGTGCTGAATGCAGATCAGTTTCCCTTTTAAACAAATGTGCTAACATTTTTGTCTTAGAATATATTAAAAAACATTTTATCTTCAGCCTAGTTAATTTCCAACGTATTCATAATACTTGTATTTAAGAATACGGGCAAATTTGGTTTCTAATTTTAAATTAATAATTAAATTAAAAAGAAGCGTTTAATTTATCGTAATAGTTTACTCCCACTAGTTGGGCATCATTATACTATTGATTTAGTTGTGTAAAAGCTTTTTCAAATAAATATTAAAAATAGGCTCGTATCGCTCTCCTTTCCTCCTTCGTTTACAATTGTTTTTTTTTTTAACGAATTACAACTTTAACTCTTTTTTATTTGCTTACATAATTTAGTTCTTACTAAGTTTCCGTGCGGTACGGTTGATCGGTGAATATTACAATTTTTTTTATACAAAATTCCACCATTTTGTTTTTTAATAATAAAGAAAATTCAAATATTTTTGCACAAAAATTTAGTTGAAGTGTTGTGAAATATTTATCAATAAAAATTTCTTTGAAAAGTTTATTCTAAATGTGTGAAAAAGTATTGAAAAATCTTAGTAAAATATGTATGTATACATACAATATGCGTTTGCGTGACGGTCGTTGTAGTTTTTTTCTATCGTTCGTTAACAAGAGAAATAAAAGAGAGTTTATGTATATGCAAAATTCTCAAGAAATACTAAACGAAGAAAAAAATTTATGAAAGGTAAGAGAATTTGTTACAAATGCTTATGTTTTTTTTTTGTATGGGAAAGTGTGTTACCAGAAGTGGAAATGTTATTTATTAAAAACAGATGGATGAATAACACTACTCAAATTAATTGTATATGGTAGGGAATGAGTGGTACTTAAAATATTTAAACGGAAGGGGAAATAGCAATACAGAAAGGAAACATTGAAATATATGGGATTTAAATAAAGTATTCAATAAATACAACGATAATATGAGCGTGAGAGTTTAGATTAGGTTAATTTCAAACTTGCATAAGATGCGTATGTACCCTTTATTTTTTTTGCTAGAAAACATTTTCAACTTGTGGCATGTTAACATAAAATAATTAAAAGGAAGGGGAAATGGCAATACGGAAAAGGAAACAATTTGAATATATTGGATTTAGAAAAACTGCTCAACAAATGGAGTGTTAATAAGAGAGTGAGAATATAGATAATGTTCATTTAAAGTTGCCTAATTTACGTATATATCATATTTTTAAAGATTTTTTGCAACAAAATATTTTCAATTTGTGACAGGGGATAACATAAATTATTCTCCGCTTCCTTGAGTTTATGATCTATCAATTTGTAATGTTTCATAAAAATCATTATATTTATATAGTATGTCTCATAATTATAAGGTCACTTGTTTTTACAATTTTCTCTTAAAATATTGCTCGGATCGTTTTGTACTCTTGGAAAGAATAATTGATCTTTGCATGTGCTTTTAAATAGTGAAAAACTTATATAATTTTTTGTTGTTGTGGTCTTTTTTTTTACTTAACCTACTGTTCAGTGTTTCACAATTATAAGGTTACTTTATTTAGTTTTTAAATAAAACTCAATTTAATAATATTTAATTAAGTTTTTTTTTTTAGCAAATTTGGCCACTTTTATTTTGAATTAAACTAAAAACCCTATTTGTCATATTTTGAACTAAATTTGTTATGATATTTGGAATAATTTTGTCCCATTGTTCCAAAATCACTGTTTTTACTGAAATTAAGTCATCAAATTGACGGTTTTCGGCATAAGCACGACGTGGTAAAATCCCCACACATTTTCCATAGGATTGACATCGGGAAAACACGCTGGCCAATTCATAACATCTATATTTGTTGATACAAACCAATTTTTCGTATATATACTGTTGTGGATTGCGGCGTTGTGCTGCTGATATATGAATTTTTTTTGTGGGGTTTCGAGCTACGAACGGCATTAAACTCATTTTCAGAGTGGAGACATAATCGATGCTATTCATTCTACATGAAACGAAAGGCATTTCCAGCAATCCATCTGCAAATATTGCTCCCCAGACCATAAGTGAGCCACTACCAAAATTTTCTAGAGAAGTTAATGGGTGATTTTCTCAAGTCTCGCCAGTAGCCACGATATCCATCGGGGCCATCCAATTTCCATTTTTTTCATCTGAAAATGTAACCTAAAATAAAATTCTTTTGTTATTAGTGCACTTAAAACAAAAAAAAAAAAATATTAATGTCTTACCTGTTCCCAATTGGCACTCATGTTTTCGCGGGCAAATTGAAGTCTTGCCGATATATGGCGGGGCAATGATCGTGGTACTGGTTTACTTTGGGAGTAAAATATATTTTTATTACTCGAAATAACCCGATATATCGTGGACTTTGAAACCGTTACTTCACTTTTTTGTCGCATAGACTTAAGGCTGTAAAAGGAATGACTCGCCAAACGCATAAGGTGCGTTATATCTCATTCTGAAAGTTTTATTCGTCTTTTGTTTTTACCATAATTGACTCGATGATTCAAAAAGTTTTGGACTACACAGAAAGTTCTTCCTAATGTTCGATAAATTTCACGTAAAGATAGTTTTTCATCTTTATAAGCGAAAATTTGACCATTCTCAATGTCAGTAGAAAAAAAAATCCTTTCCTACAAGACCAATCACTCTCAACATTAATTCACTACTGGCCAATTTTTGTTACATTTTCTTAGAATGACCTTACAATTATGAAACATGAAATAACGGAATATTTCCAAAAATACAACAATAACAACCTTTAACATATTCCATTAGACATTAGTTAAGAGCACATGCAAAAACGAATTAGTCTTTCCAAGAGTAATAAGCGATTGGAGAAATATTTTAAGAGAAGATTAAAAAAAAAAAAACAAATGACCTTACAATTATGAGATATACTATATTAATTAATTGATTTAAAAAAATATTTGTTTTTTTAAATAGCTTATATTTTTTTTCTAACTTATTTCGGAAAATTCTTACTGGTGAAATTTTCTGAATATTTCACAATTTCAACCCTTTCATTTCGAATTGAATTATATTAACATCTGGCATTGTTTTTTAAAAGCTTTTGCAAATAAATATAAAAAATATCATGTTAGTCCGATCACAGGGGAGATGTGTAAACATCTAGTAATAAATAAAATGCGGAAAACAGCGACAAAAAGCTTATTACATATCATAATTATTTCACCAAACAATCGTGTCACACCGATTTGTCTTAATGCGTGTTACGCGTAAGATCTTACGCTCACATATTACGCTGTTTTTGTTATTGCATTGTGAATTAGAAATTTACCGCCGTGCGCGTATAGATGTTTACACATCAAAAATATACGCAACTCTTATTTCCTGCTCCGTTTACATTATATTTTTAACGAAGTAAAACTAGTCCACAATTATAAGTCTTTTTTTATTTTCTTGCACAATTTAGTTTTTACTTAGTTTTGTTACGGTTCTGTTGATTTGTTCATAATATTTATTTGTTCATATATATTTTTTTAATTTTACCATTTTGTTATTTAATACCAAAGACAACTAAAATATATTCACATACATAAGAATGTACTTGAATGTTATGAAATGGTTTTCAGTAAAAATTTCCCTAAAAAGTTTATTTTTAATGTATCAAAAATGTATGGCAAATATTTTGTGTATATGCGACTGCGTGCCAGTCGCCGTTTTTTCTATCGTTCCTTTCTCTCAATAAATAAGAGAGTGTTCATAGAAGTTGTTGTTTGCAGTTGTGAGAAAAATATATAAATATTTAAGAGAAAAATGGCAAAGTTCAGAAGTTAATAGCCATCATATATGCAATGAGAAATGAGTTTAAATAAGAGTAGCCCAAATAAGTTTTCTTACATAGTGGAGAGATAATTTGTAATTGCAATAATACAACAGCGTTTCAAAATTGGAAAAATAAAAGAAAAATTAGGAAGCCAAATAAAAAAAAGCTACCATATTTAAAGGGGGTGAAGAAGAAAAAAATCCTTATATATAAAAAAATATAGTTTAAATAATTTAATAAAAAAAGGTAAGAGAACGTGTAACGCATATCTCTTAGTTATGTACTTAATTTGAATGTGAAAGAGAGTTATAAGTGGAAATGGAATTTATTAGAGCGAGAAGGTTGAATAAAAAAATAAAATTAAAAGTAATTGATAGAGAATAAGAGGAAAAGGAAATCCTAACTTGGAAACGGAAACAGTAAAATATAGGGGATTTAGATAAAATAATGAGAATGAGAGTTTATAATAAGTTCATGTCAATGTGCAAAATCCGCTTTGTTGTTGATCAAAGCTATAATAATTCTCAATTTAAGCCAAGGTTTTATATAAAATTTTGCCCTATTCTTTAGGCTGGTATAATCCATTAATATTTATATATTTAATAAAATTCATTTATATTGGTATGAAGGATTTGACTGATATAAAAATATAATTAATAAAGAAAAAGAAATAAAAATTAATAAGGAATAAGAGAATGAGAGTTTAGAATCATGCCGGGCTTGCCATAATTGGTTATTTATTTCCTTTTTGGTAATGTTTTTGTTAATGAAAGCGAAAATTTTCGATTAAGGTCTGAGGATTATATAAAATTTTACCCGATCAATCGATCAATTTCTTGATGTCTCATAAAATTCATTTATATTGATATGATATAGTTGAGAAAAATATAATTAGTTCAATAGAAAATAAACAAGGGCAAAGTTTTCTGAATCTGATAACGATAAATGCAATGAGATTCGACGGACCTCTAATGTGTTTTTTTTCTGCCTTTAGTAAGATACGAAGTTAAACACTATTTTAAATAATTATTTTATTTTTGTTTCTAGAGAGAGAGAGAGAGAGAGAGATTTGAAATTTATCCCATATTTTTAATTAATTAACAGATACTCAGCCATTTTTTCGAGAAAAAAATTCTAAGGAGTTATAAATCTTACAATTTTTTTTTATAACAAATCTATGTTCTCCTAATAGGATCATATACTTACTCATTAGCCTGATTATAATTGTCGCCAAATAATGGATTAAATTGCGGCTTAATAGTATACTAAATATTGATTATTATTCATGGCTGGTTATGTTTTAAAATTTTGATTAAAATCATGGCTTAATAGTATGCCAAAATCTTGACACAAATATTTTGTGAAATAATATGTTGAGATCTTGATTGTAATCAACGTCTAATTAAATCTTATTTCAAATCGTGGCTAAATATTTATCAAATCTTGGCATAAAACAAAGTTTTATAAAAAAAATATTAAATCTTGGTAATAATCAGGGTTTAATATTATATTCAGTCATGGCTTAATATTATATAGTAAATAATGACATAAATCATAGTTTAATGTTATAAATTATCTATATCAAATCTTGATTTTTTTTTTTTAATTAAAAATTTTTATTTACAATCTATTTTGCAATAATAAGTAAATTATATAAGTACTACTGATACTTAACCTATATTATTAAACTTCATTAAGCCTAACAACGTAATTTATTTTTTGTTTTTATTACGACAAAATTTAGTATTTATATTTACATAATTATATATTTTATAATAACAAATTCTATTTTCTGTATGGTACGTTTAAAACATGAAACCTTTTTAGCCTTTTAACTTCTTAAGATTCATCTAATAGAATAATTGATAGTGGATTTGAATGGTTACTAAAGGTGCGTTCAGACTACGCAAATATTTGACCAAATAAACGTAACCCCTAAATAATGTATAATTTTCCTTGTATAATTTTCATTAAGTTATACAATATATGATATAGAATATAGTTAAATATATTAAATATTACTAATGTAATAAAACATAACTTAATTTTGTCTTTTATATATCATGTAAGATTGAATAAAACCTTCATAAAATTAGGGGTTACGTTTATTTGGTCAAATATTTGCGTAGTCTGAACGCACCTTAAGCCTTACTAAATATCTACAACTAAATCTGTTAATTTCATCTTTAATATAAGAAATTCTAAGATCTTCGTGAATATGTTTGTTGGTCACATACCAAGGAGCAGAAGTAATGAGTCGTAAAGTTTTGGATTGGTATCATTGTAGAATCTCAACATTAGAGTTGCTTGTAGTGCCCCATAATTGTAGGCCGTATATCCATCGCTTTATAGATTTTAACTTTGTTTTCCAGACTTAATTCTGATTTTGGGCCTAGTAGCCAGTAAAGTTTTTTGGTTTTGATATTTAAATGTTCTCGTTTCGCTTAGACATGGTTTTTCCAGGTTAATCTTTTATCAAGATGTATACCCAAATATTTTACGCTATCGGATTTAGGTATTTGAGCGTTGTTAATGTTAAGTGATAGGCATGCATTTTTGCGTAAAGTGAACTTGACTTGAACCGATTTATCAGTATTTATTGTAATTTTCCATTTCATGAACCATTCTTGTAATAGATTTAGTTCACTTTGAACTAATGAAGATGCTATTATTGGGCATTCATTTGATGCAATTATGGCTGTATCATCTGCGTATGTCGCAATTGTGACGTTTTGTGTAACAGGCATGTCTGGTGTATATATTGTATATGAAATCGAGCCCAAAACACTACCTTGTGGTACCCCTGCATTTATTGTGCATATTTCAGATTCCTCACCATCGACTTTTACGAAAAATGTTCTTTCATTTAAATATAATTTAAGAATTAAATATATTGGAGTTGGTAAAAGGGTTTTAAGTTTGTAAAGTAGTCCTTGATGCCAAACTCTGTCAAAAGCTTGTTTAACATCTAAAAATACAGCTGAACAATACAGTTTTCTTTCAAATGTGTTGATTATCTCATTAATAACTCGGTGACACTGTTCCGGAGTTCCATGAGTATGACGAAACCCAAATTGATGCTTAATATCTTGGGTCTCACTTACCGCCTAACCCGACTTAAGAACGATTTGAGTTATGTATGCTATCATATTCTACAAAAAACGCTTTATATTTACGTGAAATCCCCAATTATGTAACACTGTTTTTTAAAAAGATATTAATACAAATATTCTGACCTAAGTCGTTATATAAAAAGCAATTTTTCTCGAGTTAGGCGGTTATTGCTTATGACCACAGATATTATATCAAATCTTGATGCAAATCTTGACTTAAAGTAATGCAATGTAGTGTAATGAAATGTAATGAAATATAATGTAATTTAATATAATATAATGTAATGTATAATATAATGTAATGTAAACTAATGTAATGTAATGTAATTTAATGTAATGTAATGTAATGTAATGTAATCTAATGTAATGTAATTCATTATAAAAATCTCACTCTTTGGCCATAATTGGAGAAAGCCGTTTATTACCAATAACAATAAGAGGCAGCCTAATGAATATAGGAAATTAAACTTTAAATATCCTGTATGGTTGTGTATGTCTGTCTAA
Organism: Cordilura impudica; assembly: GCA_963682025.1. Lineage (NCBI taxonomy): Eukaryota > Metazoa > Arthropoda > Insecta > Diptera > Scathophagidae > Cordilura > Cordilura impudica. The sequence continues at coordinate 252,973,254 of OY821519.1, read as the reverse complement.
TTCTCAAACCAAGGATATTGTTAGACGAACATCCATTCCATTATATGTATGTTGTCGTATGTGTGTGTGTTTTATGGATTTTGCCTGTGTCTACTCTTTCGGAATAAAAACATCAGAGCCTCCACTTTGATGCCTTTTGACAAAGATATAGTAAATGTTCTTCTTTTTTTTTTGGTTAAGACTGATGTACCATCATTTTATTTTCATTGCCTTCTTTTGCTGCTGGTATTTGCAACTTCAGCCTGCCAATTTTTTCTTGTGCACATCTTTGGTGTGGTTTTGTGAGGTTTTTGGAACCAAACTAAATTCACATTGTTATGAACAGAGCTCGTAAATATATATTTTAATAAAGGATTTGTTTTCTTTCATGATGCCTTAAATATGTAGATTTATTATAACTAATGCTGCCACATAAGAGTCTGTGTAAATATTTTCATAAGTATTAATTAAGTAATGAAATTAGTTATAGTTAAGTCAAACATATGTAAGTATAACTGAATGTAAAGGAAAAATATAATAGCCTGAATTAAAATAGATTTAGGAGTTCTTTCTTGGGGGGAGGGGGGGTAAATATAAGGATATCATGTTTTATTTGCGAGGAACACTCTTAATTTAGCAAGGATGTTTTCTATTGTGGCATGGTAACTTTTTAGGTTACTCAGTTTACTTTAAATGGGTTGATTTTCAGCCTCTTGAAAGATAAATCGTCAATTATATCCTCAGTTGGTAATGGCAAATACACATTTGTTAGCCAGAATATGGTCTTTCTAAACAGTGGTGCTTGCTCATCCTTATAATGCCCATCAACATATATATATATATATATTATTTTTTCCATTATTTTGCAGTTATATTCTAAACATGTTTAAGCCATTAAAACTTTTCATTGAAATCATAATCAATGCGGAATTCTGTTTCTGGGGAACTGTTGGCTACATTTTACCATCGCTATCAATATTCTATTGCACTGTACAATTCGAAAATTGTCTTACAATGTAATACATTTTTCAAATAGAAATAAATTATTTCTATTAAAAAAACATCACTGTTTTAATAAAAAAACTCAATAAATAAGTAATTAAAATAAATAATTGTCAAAAAAGAAAAGCAATTAACTTTAAAATTAAATTATATTTGGACTGTGTAACAGTCCGAAAGTTTTTGTTATTGTTGATTTGTAAAAGTTATACTATTCGACTGCCATAACAGAAATTCTGTTAATACAAAAGCAATTCATATGTGAGAAAAAAATTTGTGCTTGGATAATAAAATAATAAACTTACTGTAACGAAACGACACTGGCGGTATGCTACAAAAAGTCTATATTGTCTATGAAAAGAAACGAAGGCCCCAGTATCTTTAATATCAATGACTTTCTTCTCGATTTAAAGTTTCTTCTTGCTTCTACTTTTATTTCCAAGTTTTTAAGCCAACTAATGCTAATAACACCAGCAGCAAGTCGTACTTTTGTTTAAAATTGAGTTTTCAGTTTCAAAAGTGTATAATGCTTAATATTTGCTTAAGAAAATATACACAAATCATAACATAAGTTATACCTTAGAAAGTTCGTAACTTCTTAAATATGTATACGAACTTGTACAAGTATACCTTATTTTTTGGGGACTACTTAATACTTGCCATTCCTTGACAATTTTTTTATTGCATTAATTTTCGAAATACCCAGTATTCATTTCTTTTTAATTTAAACCCATCTGGAGCAGACCGTTGAAAACGGTAAAAAATACCTTAAGAAGGGTGCTTTTAAAATAGGTACTTTTTTTTAAAGAAAAAGAAAATTTTTAAAGAAAACTTACTTTTTTTTTTTTAATAAAATACACTTTTGAAAACAGATACTTTTTTAAGAAAGGGTACTTTTTCAGAAAAGGTACTTGTCAAAGAAAATCTTCTTTTGAAGAGAAGGCACTTGTTAGAGAAACGGCACTTGTTTAAGGAAGGGAACTTTTAAAGAAGAGGTATTTTTTCTGTAAATGTATTTATTTAAAAATAGTTACTCTTTATAAGAAAAGATATATTTTAAGAAAATGCAATAAAAAAAAGTAAGATTTTGAGAAATGGCATTTTTTTTAGGAAAAGGTACCTTTTGATGAAAAGCTATTGTACTTTTTAAGAAAAGCTAAGAAATAGGACCTTTTTTAAAAAAGGTAATTTTTTAAAAGGTGTTACTTTTTGAAGAAAAATTTCTTTTTAAGAAAAAAGTACTTTTTTTTTTTAAGATAAAGCACTTTTTAGAGAAAATTTAACTTTTTAAGAGAAGTCAATTTTGAACTTTTTTAATAAAAGAAAATTTTTCTCAGAATGGGTTCTTTTCTAAGAAAAGATAGAAGCTACTTTTTTCAGAAAAATTACTTTTTTTAGAAAATGTATTTTTTAAGATAAATTACTTTTTTAAGGAAAGAGACTTATTAAAATAATTAAATTTTGTAAGAAAAGATTCTTCTTAAAAAATTTACTTTTTAAGAAAAGGTACTTTTTTAGACAAGTAACTTTTCGAAGAAGTAATTTTTTAAGAAAATTTAATTCTATAAGAAAATGTACTTTTTAAGTTAATGAGCTTTTTTTTAAAAAAAAGTAACTTTTAAGAATATGTACTTTTTAAGACAAAATTCTTTTTCAAGATAAAGAACTTTTTTAAGATAAGACGCTTTTTTTAAGAAAATACACTTTTTAAGAAAATTTACTTTTTTAAGATACAGTAAATTTTTAAGAAAATTTATATTTTGAATGAAAGGTACTTTTTAAACTCCTTCATTAAAAATTGAACTTTTTAAAAAAATTTACTTTTTTAAGAAAATGCACTCTTTTAAGACAAGGTACTTTTTTAAGACAATGACTTTTTTAAGACAAGGCGCTTTTTTTTAAAGAAAATACACTTTTTAAGAAAATATACTTTTTTAAGATACAGTACTTTTTTAAGAAAATTTATATTTTGTAGGAAAGTTACTGTTTGAACTGTTTTATTAAAAATTTAACTTTTTAAGAAAATGTACTTTTTTAAGAAAATGTACTCGTTTAAGGTAAGGTACTTTTTTAAGACAATGACTTTTTTAAGATAAGGCGCTTTTTTTTTAAGAAAATACACTTTTTAAGAAAATATACTTTTTTTAGATACAGTACTTTTTTAAGAAAATTTACATTTTGCAGGAAAGGTACTTTTTGAACTATTTTATTAATAATGGAACTTTTTAAGAAAATGTACTTTTTTAAGAAAATGCAGTCTTTTAAGACAAGGTACTCTTTAGGACAACGACTTTTTTAAGATAACGCGCTTTTTTTTAAGAAAATACACTTCTTAAGAAAATTTACTTTTTTAATATACAGTACTTTTTTAAGAAAATTTATATTTTGAATGAAAGGTACTTTTTGAACTCCTTCATTAAAAATTGAACTTTTTAAGAAAATTAAATTTTTTAAGAAAATGCACTCTTTTAAGACAAGGTACTTTTTTAAGACAACGACTTTTTTAAGATAACGCGCTTTTTTTTAAGAAAATACACTTTTTAAGAAAATATACATTTTTAAGATACAATACTTTTTTAAGAAAATTTATATTTTGCAGGAAAGGTACTGTTTGAACTATTTTATTAAAAATTTAACTTTTTAAGAAAATGTACTTTTTTAAGAAAATGTACTCGTTTAAGGTAAGGTACTTTTTTAAGACAATGACTTTTTTAAGAAAAGACACGTTTTTAACATAAAAAAATTTTCTAAGGTACAGTACTAAGGTAAGATACTTTTTTAATTAAATGCATTTTATTTTAATAAAAAGATATTTTTTTCTAAGAAAATTTACTTTATTAAATAAAGCTCCTTTTTTCAGAAAAGGTACGTTTTTAAGAAAAATTTTTTTTGTTAAGAAAATTTATTTTTTTGAAAAAAGGTACTTTTTTAAGAAAATTAACTTTTTAAGAAAAGGTACTTTTCAAAGTTCATGCACTTTTTGTTAACAAAAAGTGAATTTTTCCAAGAAAATTTACTTTATTAAGAAGATATCCTTTTTTCAGAATAGGTACGTTTTTAAGAACATATATTTTTGTTAAGAAAATTTAGTTTTTCAAGAAAATGTACTTTTTTAAGGAAATGTACTTTTTTAAGACAAAGTACTTTTTTAAGGAAAGATTTATTTTAAGAATAAAGTACTTTTTTTTAAGGAACGGATACATTCTAAAGAAAAGGTACCTTTTAAGAAAAGGTACTTTTTTAAGATGAAATACTGTTTTAAAATAAAATACTTTTTTTTGAAAAAAATTTACGTTTTTTAAGAAAATGTGTTTCTAAGATAACAAACTCTTTTAATAAAAATGGAATTTTCCGAAAAAAAATTACCTTTTTAAAGAAATTTACTTTTTTTTTTACCAAAAAGGGAATTTTTCTAAGAAAATTTATTTATTTAAGAAAATGCAATTTTTTACGATAATGTCCTTTTTTAAGTAAATGTAGTTTGTAATAAAAATTTACTTTTTTAAGAGAAGGTATATTTAAAGAAATGGTACTTTTAAAGAAGAGTTATTTTTGTAAGGAAGGAACTTTTCTTTAAAGAAGTGGACTTAAAAAAAATTATTTTTTAATAAAAAGTTATTTTCTAATAAATTATTTCACGCTTGCTTCAGATTCGAATCAAACACATCAAAAATTCTGGTAAAGTAAAGGTAAAGTACCAAGGTAAAGTACTAAGGTAAGATACTTTTTTAATTAAATGCATCTTATTTTAATAAAAAGGTATTTTTTCTAAGAAAATTTACTTTATTAAATAAAGGTCCTTTTTTCAGAAAAGGTACGTTTTTAAGAAAATTATATTTTGCTAAGAAAACTAATTTGTTTTAAAAAGGTACTTTTTAAGAAAATTAACTTTTTAAGAAAAGATATTTTATAAGAAAAGGTACTTTTCAAAGTTCATGCACTTTTTGTTAACAAAAAGTAAATTTTTCTAAGAAAATTTACTTTATTAAGAAGATATCCTTTTTTCAGAATATGTACGTTTTTAAGAACATATATTTTTGTTGAGAAAACTTAGTTTTTCAAGAAAATGTACTTTTTTAAGGAAATGTACTTTTTTAAGACAAAGTACTTTTTTAAGAAAATATTAATTTTAAGAATAAAGTACTTTTTTTTTTAAAGAAAAGATACATTCTAAAGAAAAGGTACCTTTTAAGAAAAGGTACTGTTTAAGATGAGATAATGTTTTGAGACAAAGTATTTTTTTAAAGAAAATTTATGTTTTTAAGAACGTGTGTTTCTAAGATAACAAACTCTTTTAATAAAAAGGGAATTTTTCGAAGAAAATGTACTCTTTAAAGAAATTTACTTTTTTTTACCGAAAAGGCAATTTTTCCACGAAAATTTATTTATTTAAGAAAATTCAATTTTTTTCGATAATGTCCTTTTATAAGTAAATGTACTTTTTTGTAATAAAAAGTAACTTTTTTAAGAGAAGGTACATTTAAAGAAATGGCACTTTTAAAGAAGAGTTATTTTTGGAAGGAAGGTACTTTTCTTTAAGGAAATGCACTTTAAAAAAATTATTTTTTGATAAAAGGTTCTTTTCTAATAAATTATTTTTCGCTTGGTTCAGATTCGAATCAAACACATCAAAATTTTAGGAAAAGTAATACTAAATATAACATTTAATATTTTTCCTCCCAAAATTTAAAGAAGAAAATGATAGAATTCATTTTATTTATACACGTATAAGCATTTAACAGGTAAAGTTAACAATTTTATAATAGTTTTTCTTCAATTACGCTTTCTTGTTTCTTTGTTGGCATTTCCATTCGCAACGAAGCCAGAAAGAAAAACCTTAACAAATGCAAGAACAAAAGTTTACGGAAAAACCCCTTAAGGTATGTCAACTTAGACAAACTAAAGCGAGAACAAATGTTTGCAGTCTTAGATTTTCAAAGTAGTCATGGAATTAAGTCCAGCAAAATTTCATATTGAGTAATAGAAATTATGGACCTTTTAAGAATATTATAGAAAATTTGTTACCAAGTTAATATACACACCTCGCTGATTTAAATAAACTTTTTTCATATAAAAAGTAAATAAGGATCAATCTGATCGACCAATTTGTATTATTTAAACTAAAAGTAGAACCTGACTGCCCAATTAACTTAATTCAATTCTATTCGTCAAACAATAAAAAATAATATTTCAATTTCAATTTGTACGATTCGTACCACAAACTTGAAATGATTTAATCTAAATCTGAATATGAAATCAGCGCTGCACAAGGTTCAGAAAATACACACATGAAACACACAATGTTCTGTTCAAAAGCAGCCAACACATATCTTTATTTTCATGTCAGTTATGTGCGTTTCTAAATTTTCTACGGTGCCCAACACAACCATGACTGTGTTCGTTTTAATTCGTACCACAAACTTGAAATGATTGAATCTAAATCTGAATATGAAATCAGCGCTGCACAAGGTTCAGAAAATACACACATGAAACACACAATGTTCTGTTCAAAAGCAGCCAACACATATCTTTATTTTCATGTCAGTTATGTGCGTTTCTAAATTTTCTACGGTGCCCAACACAACCATGACTGTGTTCGTTTTAATATTTCGTTATTTACACGAACATTTTTGTATCACATACTTTTTGTTTCAATCACACATAAAGCACACATTTTTGAGTGTTGCTTTATTTGAAGTTCATGTTCTGGTACGTGTACTGAAAAAAAACACAGAACATGTACAATAAACAGGTTCGAGTTCAGTTATATTTTAAGTCGTGTTGTGGCTCGTGTAGTGAGAAAAAACAGAACATGTACAATAAACAGGTTCGAGTTCAGTTATATTTAAGTCGTGTTTAAAATATAACTGAACTCGAACCTGTTTACACGAGCCACAACACGACTTAAAATATAACTGAACTCGAACCTGTTTATTGTACATGTTCTGTGTTTTTTTTCAGTACACGTACCAGAACATGAACTTCAAATAAAGCAACACTCAAAAATGTGTGCTTTATGTGTGATTGAAACAAAAAGTATGTGATACAAAAATGTTCGTGTAAATAACGAAATATTAAAACGAACACAGTCATGGTTGTGTTGGGCACCGAAGAAAATTTAAAAACAACCATAATTGGTATGAAAATAAAAATATGTGTGTGTTGGTCTAATTTATGTTTGTTTACATATATGTACGAGTTTTTTATTCAGTGTGTGTTTTTTTCTGAACTCTGGCGCTGCATCTGAATCTATTTAAGTTTATTGTGAAATTTAATTTATTTCTTGAGAATAAAATATTTAACATTATGAGATCACTTCCCAAAATGTTTGCTGGGTTCAAGCATAATATGGAGAGCAAAAGCATCAATTTCTAAAGATGCTCCGGAGCAAATAATGGAAAATACTACTACCAGGGAAAACAAAAAAAACCTACCTAAAGTTTTAAGGTAGTTTTTGTACTTTTAAAACTTTGTTTTGGGTTATTGAAAGTACGAGTAACTTGGGATTCATGCCGATGTCAATGCTTTGCCCAGCCTGCCTATTGTTGTTGTTGTCAATAATGTTTTTCTGTTATTTGTTCTTTACGACTATAGTATTTTTTTTAACTCAAAACACAGGCTTAATAGTGTTACTACTACTTTTATAACTATTGACACTGTTTTATTTTTACACCATTTCCAATTTGATATAGGATTTTATAAGAAATAAGCAAATAAAGACAAATTTTAGATATCTCTAGATCAGATCAATGCTAGGCTTTGCTTCGAAAGGATGTTCAAGATCATAGATCGGGGTCGAAGGTGGTAAAAAATAAGAATATTTTATTATTTGACCTACTTACGGGTATTCTGGAATTTTGAGTTGGGTCGGGCAGTGCTCCAAATTTCTTTGTATACAAATTCTTTGAACCTAAGAATCACGCAGTAAAAATTTCAAATTAAATTTTAAAAATTAGCAAATAAAAAAAATAAATGGTGTATTTGCAGTAGTTTGTCTCCAATGCTATTTATGTCATTTGTAATCAATGTAATATAGCTGCGGTTTCCGCTTTGTTTATTGTTCACTCGCTCGTTTCACTTTTTTTTTTTTGTTTCATTTACATCGTAGCTGTTTGTAAGTGTGCGTGATAGTATTGTACAAATTCAATAATAGAACCAAAAAAAGATCTTAACTATAAATTTATTGTAATTCCAAACGCGTTTCGAAAAGTTGTTTTCTGGATTGTGTTTATTTCACAATATATTTTTCCCACTCATTGTTAGGTTTGGTTGAAAAATTATTAAGAAAGTTCTACTTCCAGTGGATGTATTTGTATGGGTAACACTTCCGGTTTTTGTTTAACTATTTCAATTATATTGTCTGTAGATAATATTAACAAAAAAAAAAAAAAAAAAACAACAACAAAAACATATAAAGTTATATATCTGCTTTGGTTGTATTTATATTTTTTTTCTTCCTTATCTTGGATTTTTTTGCTCTCTGCTTTTTGTTTAAGATAAAGCACAGAAATTGTTTTTCAAAGTGTTGAAAGTGTTGTCGCTGCGAGTGTACGTGTGATTATTTTCATATAGATACTGTGTTTGTGTGTAGTGTTTGAATTCTCTTTCATTTATGTGTGTTTGTTCAAGGCAAAAGTTTTTGGTATTATTTTTTTTTTGTTCATCATTTCTTTTCGATTGGCTTCATTTAGTGTAAATAATTACTTGAAATTATCTAACATGCCTTTTGTGTTGTTTAACAATAGAAAAATTTGTTAAGTTTTAAGTAATGGTTCTCTTTTACTTGAATATTGATTTTTTAATTAATTTAAGAGTCAAAGCTTTTCAATAAATTTTTAATTAATTTTGAAAATATAAAGATATAAGTTAGTTCTAAGGCACCTAAGTGGCTTGTTGAAAAATTAAAAACATACTTTTTACGAAGAGGTACTTCTGTAAGCAAATATACTTTTCTAAGAAAGGCTACTTCTTTTAAGAAAAGTACTTTTTTAAGAAAAAATTGTTTTTTAAGAAAACTAACATTTTTTGAAAATATTTTTCTAAACAAAAGGTACTTTTTTAATTTCGTAAGAAAAAGGTACTTTTTACGAAAAGATACTTTTAAAGAAAATTTACTTTTATTTAGAAAAGTTACTTTTTTAATGAAAATGTGCTATTTGAAGAAAATTTAAGAAAAATATATTTGTTAAGAAAAGCTAATTAAAATTTTTCTTTTAAGAATATGTCCTTTTTTAGGAAGAACATTCTTTTTTAAGAAAAGGCGCTTTTTTAAAGAGATGGATGGTACTTGTTTACGAATAGACACTTTTTAAATAAAATTTACTTTTTAAAGTAAAAATACTTTTTGAAAAAAGGTACCTTTCTCAAGAAAAGATAATTATTTATAAACTGAACTTTCTTTTTCAAAAATATGCTTTTTTAAGAAAATTTTCGTTTTAGGAAATTGTTTTGAAAAACGTACCATTTTTAAAAAAGTACTTTTTTAAGAAAATTTAATTGTTAAACAAAACTCACTTTTTTAAAAAGATGTATTATTTAAGAAAAATGTGTCTTTTGCGAAAAAAATTTTTTTTTTCTTTTTAAAGAAAAAAACCCCATTTTTAAGACAATGTGCTCTTTAAGAAAAAGTTTTTTTTAATAAAGGCATTTTTGTATTGAGCCGGCACTTTTTTAAGAAAATATCCGTTTTTAAGAATATGTATATTTAGTAGAAAAGCACTTCTAAAAAAAATATACTTTTTTAATGAATGAGACCCTTTTTAGAAATGATACTTTTTTTTAAGAGAAAGTACCTTTTTACGAAAAAGGTAATTATTTAAGGAAATGTACTTCTTTAGAAAACCGTACTTTTTTTTAGAAATGGTACTTTTTTTAGAAAAGGTTGCTTTTAAGAAAAAGTCTTTTTTATGCTTTATACTTTTGTAAAAATGGCACTTATTAAGGAAAGAGTAGTTTTTTATGAAAAGGGAAATTTTTAAGAAATGATACCTTCTTTAGAAAAATTAAAATTTTTAAGAAAAGGCACATTTTTAAGAAATAGTTCTTTTCTAAGAAATGGTACTTTTTAAAAACCAGGTACTTCTTAGGGTAAGGTACTTTTTAACAAGTTTTACTTTTTTAAGAAAACCATTTTATGGAAAAGCATTTTTTCGGAAAAGGTGACTATATGGTGGGGTATTTCCTTAAGAAAAGGTACTTTTTTAAATAAAAGGCACTTTTTACGAAAAGTTAAGGTACCTTTTAAGATAATTTAATTTTTTATAAATGGGAAATTTTTGTTAAAAAATATGCACTTTTAGAACAAAATGTACTTTTTTAAGAAAAGGAAATTTTTTTCAAGGAAAGCAACTTTTTTTTTTAAGAAAATTCACTTTTTTAAGAAAAGTTACTTTTTAGTAAAAGGTACTTTTTTTATGAGAAAGTATTTTTTAAGAAAAGGAAATTTTTGAAAAATTGTACTTTTTTCAGAAACGTACTTTTTAATAGAAAAATATTTTTTAAGAAAAAATTTTGTTTAGGAGGGTACTTTTGTCAGAAATTTTTGAAAAATGGTAGTTTTTAATAAAAAGGTATTTTATGAAGAATAGACTCTGTTTTAGAAAAAGGTAATTTTTTGAAGGACGGTGCTTATTTTAGAAATGCACATTTCAAAAAAAAAGTATTTTTTTTATGAAAAGGTATTTTTTTTAAAGAAAAGTCATTTGTTTTAAGAAAAAGTATTTTTTAGGAATATTTAGTATTTAAGAAAATACAGCTTTTAAGGAAAGGTACTTTTTAAGAATTGGTACTTCTTAAGAAAAGGCAACTTTTTAAGAAAAAGTACTTTTTTAAGAAAACATACTTTTTTAAGAAAATATACTTTTTGAGAATGAGGTATTTTTTGATAAAAGGCACTTTCTTAAGAACGATGCCCTTTTAAGTAAGGGATTTTTCAGTAAAGGTATTTTTGTAATAAAAGAAAGAAAAATATTTTTTAAGACATTGCTTTAAGAAAAGGTACTTTTTTAATAAATGGTACCTTTTTAAGAAATTGCACTTATGTAAGAAGAGGTTCTTTTTTATGAGAATGCACTTATTAAAAAAAAATTTTTTTAATAGTAATTTTTTTTTTAAATTTTCATCTTTAAGAAAAAGTACTTTTTTAAGAAAACAAAATTTTTTTTGAAGAGGTACTTTTTCAAAATTAGTTTTTTTAAGGAAATGTACTATTTAAGAAAAATATGCTTAAGAAAAGGTAATTTGTAATAAAGTACTATAAAAAGTACTTTCGAATAAAAAGGTACTTTCTAAAAATATAAAAATATATTTTTTTCAAGTACTTCTCTTTAAAAAAAATTTACGCTTTTAAGAAAGTTTACTTTTTTATGAAAATGTTTTTTTTTTAAGCAAATTCATTTTTTTTTTCCAGAAAGTTTTATTTTTTTAGAGCAAATTTTTTTAAGTAGTGGTACTTTTTTAAGAAAGCTTTTTTTAAAGAAGAAGTACGGTAGGAAAACCAGTATTTGCTATTTAAATGTTCCTACCTCTAAGATATTAATACCTAGACGAATAAATCATAATATTATGCAATTAACTATTAATCATTCAACGTTACGCATCAGAAGGTCAGATAGGAAGACTGAAGAACAAATTAGATTTTAAGGAAAGATATCAATATAAATTATGGTGGTCTTGGCGAAAAATCTGTACGTGTAAAGCGGAAGCATATTCATCTGGAATTGGGATATATTCTGAAAATAGTGAACATATTAGCCAAACTACATAGGCAATTATTATTCTTTGAATATTGAAAATAGCGATATCCCAAAATTTCTTTAAAATTACTTCATTTCCTTTCTGTTTAAAAGGATTTTAATTGCCTAATTTATTTATATGGTTGTCATATATTCTACAAATATTAATTGCTTTGCACTACGTTTTTACCCATTTACCCTTTTTTGCCGACAATCCAATACATTTCACATTTCAACAACAATTAATTAAAATACCAAAAATCTTACACCTTAACATACAAATCTGCCTTATGGTTAGACACTCTTGTAACCATGATAACGAACACACTTTCGTATTTTGCTGTTTGTCAGAAGTACTGATAATTAAACAAAATTATGGTTTTGTCCTAACAACCAACAATTATGTGTAGTATGTATATTTATGTTCATAAACACCTTTTCATGACGATAAGTGTATTTCGAAAGATATTGACAATCCAATGACACTTGGTGGTGACTTTTAAAGCTAATTTAATTATTTTATACGCACACAGTATATTTCACATCTCAACTGACCACTTATTTTGTAATTAGAGTGCAATTTGTGTTAAAATTATCCAGAAGTACCACACACAAGAGTCAGAGTTGGCTGGAAGCGAAAAACCTCAAATTATGTTCCAAGGCTATAATTGAAGAAAACATGTGGGAATCATAAACATAAAATTTTAAGGTTAACAAGAGAGATTGAAACACAAGAAATATGTTATAGTTGTCATTGGCTTCATAAGTGATGATGTAGCGAATAATTTTGATAATCTTTATTAAGATTTCGAATTTAGGAAAATGCCATCTTTTTTGACAATAGCTCTAAAACTAAAATAACATTATCTTCCAGTTTTTATGAATTATACCACTATGCAGTTGGGTTATAATGACTTTGTGCTGATGTTTGTAACTACCAAAAATATTCGACTTAAACCCATTTTGTATTCAATTTAGTTATGTCCGTCCATCCACCCCTTCGTCCATCTGTCCATCTGTCTGTCCGTCTGTGTGTCCATATAAATCAGTCATGGCTAAAGTTTTCAACTGACGGGCCATTATATAATTAGAAAATTACTCGGGGGCCAAAAAAAAATTTATTAAAAGCTGAAATAAAGTTAATTTAAATTTTCAGCACTAAAATAGTCTAATTACAAAGTCTGTATTTAATGCGATAAATGTAGTCGTTTACAACTAGTGCTTAATTTTTAAATATCTGAATCAAAATTACTTGTTAAAAATTCTTAGTATAGCCTACAAATGTTCATCACTTGTCCTAGATCGCGATGGACTTATATTTTGGTTCATTATAACCAATATTTTTTTTTTTTTTTTTTTTGCCAAATTTCGAATATTTTAGTATTTTTCTTTATTTAGATATTATTCGGTAAATTGTCCGCTTGATGATTAAATAAATCTTGCATAGCCGCACCACATTGTGAATTAATTAATTCCAGGTGAATATCACTTGAACCACTAGACATTAGTAGCAATTGGAATATGAATAATTGACATATCATTTTCAATTATACGAAAACAATTAAATCTTCGATTAATTTCATTTGTCAAAGGACGTAAAAAATGTACGATCGACTGAATAGGCTAAACTCAGGAAAGTCTTCCCTTTCGGGTAATATAAAAAGGTCATTATTTCTTCTTTAAGATCCCATACCCTTCGCAGAACTTTACTATAGCCTAACCATCGAAGATGGCTGAGTAGTAAGCGTCGAGCTCTTCAAGCAAAGATATGAATTATCTATGTTTTATACCTTTTGATCGAAGAAAATTTACCAGTTACATGTTTTATTTTTAAGCAGTTTATTTGGATCAATCGTGCGAATCTTGTCTTGAATTCTTTTCATCTGGCCTATATTTGAACCCGTTAAGTTTGGGAATCCATCGGAAGTCGCATTAACAAGATTTTCTCATTTAATATTACATTTCAAAAGTCATTTTTCACCCTCGTTAATAAGTTCTGCACCGGTAGTTCAATTTTTCACAGCTCCTGTGTAATTTCAAATTCCTCATTAATTGTCCGAACAAAAATCAGTAGTTGCGCAATATCTTTTATATCGCAGCTCTCGTCTAAAGCTATAGCACAGTATGGTCTATTTCTATTTTATAATTTTTCTGACAGCTGCTCATTAAATTATCACTGATTTGCTCAATTCTTCGCGTAACAGTTTGTCTTGACAGGGACAAATTTTGAACCTTGTCAATACATTTCCGAGATTCTTGGCATGGGCTTTATGCTCCTCATCACTCAGATTTGGAGAAATGTCTTTTTTAATTGTACTTTTTTATAACTGCAACCGTTGTTCGACAAACTAGGCATAATGCTTAATTCCTAAACACCGTGAAAAAATATTTTCATTTCCAATATTCATTGAATGCTCGACGCCAATTATCGACTTTTCTTTTTCGTCCACCCATTGTTTAAATTTTTTGATAGATTTTATTTTTAAATGTCACAAACAACAATAAAATCAACACGATAATCTGTTTTCTTTTTGTTCCCCAAGTTTCTGTTTCAAGTTCAATATTGATGCAATTCATAAAACACGTTTCAATGATACTATTGCTAATATTACAGAGTTTTAACGTCTTTTCCATACATTGTACTAGAAGTTTTGGAAAAAAAAAATTTTTTTTTCTATTTTGTAAAATAAAAAAGAACATAATATTTTGAATTTTTATTAACTAAGCGGCCCATATAAACTGTTTTTTTTATTATACACAGCGGGCCACACAAAATAAGTTGGCGGGCCTTATGTGGCCCGCGGGCCGTAGTTTGGCCATGGCTTATATAAACCTTGTAATCACACCACAGGCCGTAAATATGAATATATATTGATGAAATTTGGTATGTAAGTTTCCATCGACCATAGTTGTTGAAATTGGTGAAAATCGGTGCATGTTCACACCTAGTCCCCATACAAATGACCCCTATGAGGTCGACTTAAATTGCCATAATATCCAAATTATCATATAGATCTAGGTCAAATTGGGCTTTTGTATATTACATCCATTACATCCATAATCAGTGGTCCAAAAAACACTACAGGACAATTCGTAGTCATAGCCCCCATTGAAAGCTTCTTTCCGATCTTCACTTGAACCCATCAAAAACAAAAATATTGTACAGATTTTTCGCAAATTTGGGTTGTATATATTCAGGATCGGTTCATTTTTCGACCTAGTCCCCATATAAATATAGCATCCGATATAAACTATTTCAGATATGCAGGCAAAAAAATTAGTAAAAATGTTACTCAGATTTGGTTTATTCTTATTTTTTATACCCAATTAGTTGCACCTAAGACCAATTCTCGAAACGCATGGTATAGACCGACTATAATTTTCTTGTTCAAAATGAATTTGTAGCCTTGTGAAATACGTAAATTAATGTTTCGATACATACTAACCGTACTCCACTACATAAATTTATATTTCGTTTTTGTTATACAACACAGAAAAATTCAACATATTCTGAAAGAAGAGGTAAAAAAAATATCCGCTTCCAAAAGAATTATCATAGATATGTGAAATTTCTTTATAGATTCAGAATAAATCATTCCTTTAAGGAGATAAAATGATTTCCAATCGCACAGCCATCACACCATTATTCCGTACTTGGATGTAAAGCGTGTGCGGCCACCATATGGGAATAATTGCTCGTCTCTGGTCAGAGAATCATGCAGAGTTTAAGCTGCCGCCAAATTGACCTGCAACATTTCCCAAACATCGTCATTATCAGCAGTCTTACTGATGATTAATCGCTCCCGTCGTGTATTTGCGTTATTAAGACGAATGAATTTTTTGAGCACTAATCGATCGAGTTGTTACTTCCCTGACTTTTCGATTGGGTTCTCGATCTCGCCATATATTCGGTGATGAACGTGTGGAATATGGTTATTTCTTATATAGTCGACTGCATTATGAGCACGAATGCGGGTAGGAAAAAAAAAAACACAATCCATCAAAACTCATTAGCGATTTCTTCTAATAATAGTACAATTTCCGTATGGACCCCTTCACTGATCCACGTACTAAACGTCATTAAACCTCAATAAACTTTTGCTCGTGTTGCTTTAAAACCATCTTTAATCGATTCAGCATGCTTTTTCCTTGGAACACATGTACGGTTCAGGTATTCAATCCATACAACATTAAGGAGTTGTGAGAGTTTGAAAAACAAAAATTATCCAAATAATCATATAGATCTCGATCAAATTGGGTTTGTGTATGTTTACTACATCCATTTATTAGTAATCCAAAAATAAACCCTATAGGACAATTCTTAGTCATAGCTCCCATATGAAGCTGCTTTCCGATCTTCCCTTAAATCTATCAAAAAACAAAAATATTGCACTAATTTTTCCCAAATTTGGTTTGTAGTTGTTTTTGCAAAAAATAAGTGACCTTACGAAATATCGTCAGGATTGGTCCATTTTTCTATCTAGTCCCCATATAAATATAGCTGCCGAAATGAACTTTTTCATATCCGAAAGCAAAAAAATTAATTACAATGTCACTCATATTTGGTTTAAGCATGTTTTCTATATCTAATTCTAAGAGATTGGGGCTCTAAACGCAAGGCATAGGACATCGTATAGTCGCGACTAGGCGATCTAGAGCGACTATAATTCTCTTCCTTATTTTTGTTTGTTATTGTTTTTTTTTTCACATGTATAACAAGCAAACAAAAATGATACATATGTATCTATTTTCTATTACTTTTATTTTCCTATATGAGATTTTATCGGAGTACCTTAACATTTTCGTACGTCATTCCTATTTGATCTAGGTACTCCAAATTTAATACTGAGCTGCTGTAAATTATTTCCGACTCACACGACCTTTTGCGGACAGTAAAATATTGTCAACAGACAGACACATAGACAAGTAGACAGAGAGACAGACGGACATTGCCAGATCGACTTTTGTAAGGATTGAGAATTTATTACGATGAGCTACAAAGGGATTGACAAACTGATACTTAACCTCTGAAGGGTATAGAAATTCTGATGTATGTTTGATTTAATAATAAAAATATAGCCCATGCATATACATCTCTTTTACTCTACAAATCTATAATATTAATGGGCAAGGCGATTTCCTGTGACCGATGTAAGTTTGTCAGCTTAAGTCCTATTTTGAGCAAACATCTCATTTGAAAGGACTTTCTTTTTAATTGTCCACCAGATTTACAGATTTTTATATTTTTAAATTTTTTTTGCAGTAAAATGTATTTAAAGTTGCTACCAGCGCATAAGTAAAATTATACAATGCTGTGTGTGTGTTTATTAAATTTGTCAATGTCTTTTCAAAAAGCCCTGTGATGAATTGAAAAATAATTTTGGACATAAACCAATAACGACAATAACGGCAATAAAAAGTGTTGAATTATAAATTGTCTAAAATTGATTAGCATACCTTTAGGGTTTTTATGAAATAATTTATTGACTGAAAAAATTAAATTTTCTAGAATTTGCACACGAATTTCGAGAGGCTTGGAACTGATAGTAAATAAAAATATGCCTTGTAAAAATTTGATTAAAAAGAAGGGAAACAATTAAAACAAGTAAGAAAATTATAATCGGTCTAGACCGACTATATGATACCCTATACCATGGTTTAGAGACTCTATCTTTCGGTCCAACTACTTCGATATAGAAAATAAGCATAAACCAAATTTGAGTGGGATTTTGATTAATTTGTTTGGCTGCAGATATGAAAAAGTTCATATCGGATGCTATATCTATAAAGGGACTAGGTCCAAAAATGGACCGATCCTGATCATGTTTGGTAAAGTCTCTTGTATTTTGCAAAAATATGTACAAACAAAATTTGAGAAGAATCAGTGCAATATTTTTGTTTTTTAATAGATTTAAGTGAAGATCGGGAAGCAGCTCTATATGGGGTCAAAGGGATCATTTTTGGACTACTCATTAGTGGATGTAATGGACGCATACAGACCCAATTTGAGTAAGATCTATATGACAATTTGGATCTTATGGCAATTTATGTCGATTTCATATGGGTAATTTGTATGGGGGCTAGGTCTGAACATGGACCGATTCTCACCAATTTCAATAGCGTTCATCCTATGGCCGATACAAGCTTATATACCAAATTTCATCAAAATATATTCATATTTGCGACCTGCAGTTTGATTACAAGCTTTACATGGACACACAGACGGACATTGTTAAATCAACTCAGAAAGTGATTCTGATTCGATCGGTATAATTAAAGATGGGTCTAGGTCAAATATTTTTGGTTGTTACAAACAGCAGCACAAAGTCATTATACCCAAACCACATAGTGGTATAGGGTATAATTAAAAATATTTGATTCAATGGAATTAGTCCGAATTGATTTGTTGAAGCTGTTTTCTGAAGAATGAAATGAAAAATCATTAATGATTTTTGAGATATAACTCAAAAACTAAGCAAATAATAATTAAGATGAGGAAAAGATATAAGTGGTTTGGCCTGAGAACGCCAAACTCGACTTGGAATTTCATCCGGACTTGGAGTTTCACTCCCCCAGATTAGCTTCTGTACTATATTATTATTTGTAGATTAAATTATGGAATTATTCTTTTCAAAAACCCTTAGAGCCCCTAAAAAATTCCCCTAAACTGGCAACATTACCTCCAACCGTTTTTTTTTTTTTAGTTGGCACAACCAAGTTTTAGTGTAATGACAGATATTTTATTGAGGCAGCCACCTTGAGTGATTTGTTTCTATTTTAAAAACACCTAACGGAATCATTTAATAATCCTGATTCCCATCCTTGTTAAAAATTATAGGAAAAAAAATCAATCTTCAAGCATTTTAGCAATTTAATTTATTCATGTTGTTACTTTTAGCCGAAGAAACTAATTCACTTACCTTTTTTTTTCACTCACTTGCAAAAATCATTTTTGATTTAATTTTCTTTTACAATCAATTTCACAAGTAATTTGATTTTTGTAAACATCAAACAATTTACTTAATAAACACTTAACATAGTAAGATGTAGCTACTACATGCAAACATATGTTTGTATATACATACATACAAACATACATATGTAAATGTATGAAAGGGTTATATGAAAACCTTTATATATGTTTCATTTATACTCAAAACCCCTTTGAAGAAGGTAAGCAAGAAGAAACCAAAAAAAATTATACGAAATAGTTACGCTATTACAACTTTCTTTTCATTATAATATTTTCGGAAATCTTGGTAACATATAAACCTATTTGCAGATATATCTTTCTCTATTCAAGTGCTTAGTAGCTATTTAGCTCATTCTCCTCTTTTTGGCCTTATTGAAAAAATTAAATTTATTTTTCTTATGCTTAAAAAAATTTAAAAAAAAACTGTTTTTTTATCTGCAAAGTTTTAATTAAGTTTTAAGGCTTAAACTACAAACCATAGCATATTGTTAGGATTTTATATTTCATGATAGAAAAATACTATAAATCATTCAAGCATATGTTAAACAAGTTAATAAATCAAATTAACTTACAACAAAATATGTAAGCAATAAAAAAAAATTTTTTTGTTTAATTATTTTATTTTGTGAAAGCTGAAAGAACACAACAACTTGATGAAACTATAAAAAATATGTATTTATATAGAAAAAACACTAAAGCCACTACAAAACCCCATAAAATTTTTTTCAAATAACAAAAAGTGTTTCGGACTTTTAACAAAATGTTCAAACTGTTCTTAGGCAATAATAAACCAGAGTATAAAAAATGTTTCCACCACAAAATGACAGCTATCAATCAATCTTGTTTTTGAAGTAGAGTTAAAATATGGAATTAAGTAGTTTGTGGATACAAAAGAAAAATGCTCAAGCAAGCCTTAAATAAGACTTGATAAAATTTTTTAAAGTGTATTGAAGGAAAAATCGATATAACTAGAAAAAATTTCAATTTAACAAAATCGATTGCAGGATGGTCAGCCCTCCAAATTTACGCACAGTGATTTTGGTCAAAAGACAAAAATCGCAAATTCATTGCAAGGACATGAGTATTGATGGAAAATGTATCTTTGTAAACGAATGTGAATTTAGCAGAAAATTCATTGAATTTAACGCCCTCTACTGACACCAATATGTTTCAAATCAATAATTTATTTACTTTATTTTTGAGCCTTTGAAAGATGCATTTTAATCACTTACATATAAATTAAAATTCGATTTTTTTTTCTGAAAAAGGCACTGTTTTAAAAAAGAAATCCTTTTAAGATACAATACTTTTTAAGAAAATAAATTTTTAGAGAAAAAGTATTTTTTTTTAAATAGAAATTTTTAGGAAAAAATATTTTTTAAGGAAAACCACTTTTTAAGGCAAGGTTATTTTAAGAGAAGATACTTTTCAGTAGCTTTTTCGAACTAAAATGTACTTTTCAGTATAGGTAATTTTAAAGAAAATATACTTTTTTGAGGAAAGTACTTTTTAAGTAAATGTGCCTTTACGAATAGGTGCTTTTTAGGAAAAGATATTTATTTTTAAAAAAGGTACTTTCTTTAAGATAAGTACTTTTAAGAACAGGTACTTTTTTAGAAAACGAACTTTTTTAAGAAAAGTACTTTTTTATGAAAACTTTTATTTTTAAGAAAAAGCTCTTTTAAGAAAATGTGATTTTTTCGAAAAATGTATTTATGAAATTTAAGAAGGTACTTTTCTCAGGTTACTTATCTAATAAAGTGTGCTTTGTAAGAAAAAGTTAATATATTAAGATGTACTTTTTTAGGAAAAAGTACTTTTTTAGAAAAATTACTTTCTCAGAAAATCTACTTTTTAATAGTAGCTTTATTTTAGGAAAATGTACCTTTTAACCAAAGGTCTTTTTTCTAAAAATTACTTTTACTTAAAAGCTAGAAATTGATCTATATTCTGCATGACAGGTTATACAGCTGTTTCGGGAAGAGTCACCAACCCGACCAATTTTTTGAAACAAATGTGCCAACGTTTTTGCTTTATTTAAAGTAAAAACATTCGATCTTGTGCCTGAATAATTTCAAACTCAACCAAAAAGTATATTTTAACAAAAATTTTTAATGCTTTTTTTTTTAATTGAGCCTATTATATATTTGGTTAATCTACATGTTTAGGCTGGGCTAACTTATCGCTGGGTTTTCATTACAATAAAAACCTATAAATTATCCATGACAAATAAATCCAAATAAATTTATTTAAATTAGCCGCATTCCTATTAGCAAATTACAGAGAAAAAGGAAAATAAATAAATCAATCAATTTAAATTTTAAATCCAAAAATGTGAAAACCCTACTTGAAACCCTAATTTAATATGCCAAATAGAGAATAGAAAATGAAAAAGAAATTGCAACAATTTGTCGCCTGACTACAAAAATATGTTTGCCAAATAACTCGCATAAACAGCTTCTTTAGCAGCCGAGAACCCCACAACACAAAAGTAATCATTTGAAATGAAATATTTCTAGCAGGTTAAATAAAGTCAAGCAAATAAAATGTTAGCTAGCAAATGTTTAAACACACTTAACAGGGACATGCCAGACAAAACAAACAATTAAAAAAGGATACCACAAACTTAAAATACACACAATATTGAGAGACATAAAGAACGGCAAACATTGACCCAACATCCACCCTGACATACATACATATGGTATAGAATATACTTAAATATACACTTGAAAAACGAAATTCCAAAAAATAGAACCCTTTCTATTTTGTTTTTGTTCCTTACAAGTCTCAAGTGTTTCGAGTTACAACTATGACCAAATGGCTGAGATTGTACAACAGGAAAAGCTAAAGCGCCGAAAATATGTCATTGATGGAAGAGAAAAGAACAAACACCAGTAATGTACAAATAACCAAGGATTAACATAAAAAATATAGAAAGCTGATGGATACGAGTATGCAATATATGTTTTACAGTTGTTTACATTTGAGAGGACATTTTTCCAGTAAACCTTTTCTTATAAAAGTGCCTTTCGCAAAAAAAAATTGCCATTCTTAGAAAAAGTAGTTTGATAAAAAATATACATTTCTTACAAAACTACCTTTTGTTAAAGTAATTTTCTTAAAATAAAAACCTTTTCTTAAAAAGTACTTCCTTTTGAAAAAGAATATTTTTTTATAAAAAAGGACATTTTGTAAAATAGGTGCTTTTAGTTAAAAAAGTGCCTTTCGTAAAAAAGTACTATTTCTAAAATAAATTTTCTGATGAAATAAACTTTTGTTATAAAAGTAGCTATTCTTAGAAAAATTATATATTTTTCAAAAAAGCTCTTTTCTACAAAAGTGCCTTTCATTAAAAAAGTATCGTTTGTGAAAAAACAAGATTTTTTTTAAAGATTTCCTTTTCTCAGCCTTTAATAAAAGCGTAGTTTTTCTTAAAAAAGTATTTTTTTTAACAAGTAATTTTTCTTAAAAGTTAGCATTTCATTAAAATGTAAATTTACGTAAAAAAGTAGCTTTCCTATGAAAGGTACCTTTCTTTAATAAAAGTACCTTTCCTATGAAAGGTACCTTTCTTTAAAGAAAAGTACCTTTCCTATGAAAGGTACCTTCTTTAAAAATAAGTAAATTTTCTTCAAAAATTACCTAATCTTAAATAGTACCTTTTATTAAAATTGTTGTACCTTTTCTAAAAAGTACATTTTCTAGAAAAGTACCTTTGCTAAAAGTATGTTTTCTTAAAAACCGAATTTTTCTTGAAAGTATGGTTTCTAAAATTAAATTTTCTATAAGAAGTACTTTGTTGAAAAAATACTTTTGTTAAAAAAGTTGCTCCTTTTTAAAAATGTATATTTTCTTCAAATAAGAACTTTTTCTTAAAAAAGTACCTTGTTTTAAAAAGTAACTTTTCTTACAACAGTACGTTTTCTTACGAAAGTAATTTTTTCTAAAAAAGCAGTTTTTCTTAAAAATGTACTCTTCCTCACAAAAACACTTCTTCAAAGGAACTCTCTTTCCTATAAAAAGTACTTTTCCTTAAAAAAATATGTTTTCTTAAAAAGTACCTTTTTTTTAAAAGTGACTTTTCTTACAAAAGTATCTCTTCTTAAGAAAGTGAATTTTCCAAAAAAATAGGATTTTCTAAAATAAGTAGCTTTTCTTTAAAATCTATTTTCCTTACTCCTTTTTCAAAAGCACGTCTTCTTAAAAAAGTCCATTTCTTTTAAATAGTAGCTTTTCATAAAAAAGTATATTTTCATAAAAAGGTACGTTTTAGTTCAAAAGAACCCTTTCTTAATAGGTCCCTTCTTTTGAAAACGTTTTTATAAGAAGCACCTTTTCTAAACAGTACCTTTGCTTACAAAATTATCTGTTCTTCAAATAATGCATTTTCTTAAAAAAGTACATTTTGTAAATAAGTACACTTTCTTCTAAAATCACCTTTTCTTAAAAAAAACTTTTCTTTAAAAAGTACATTTTTTTAAGACGTACCTTTTTAGAAAGCAACTTTCCTTAAAAAAAGTAAATTTTGCTAAAAAGTAAATTTTTTATAGAAACATAATTTCGGAATAAAATTTCTTAAAAAAGTACTTTAAAAAAGAAAAATACATATTCGTAAATGAGTACCCTTTCTTAAAAAAGTATATTTTCTGAAAAAAGCACGGATTCGTAAAAAGTACCTTAACAATTACTTTTTCTTAAAAAGTACCTTTTCTAAGTAAGTTTTCTTTAGAAAGTACATTTCCTTAACAAACGGGACTTTGTTAAAAAAGTAACTTATCTTAAAAAAAGTAATTTGTGTTACAAAAGTGCCTTTTCTTAAAAAGTACCTTATCTTAAAAAGTGCCTTTCCTTAAAATATTAAATTTTCTTAGGAAAGTAGCTTTTCGTAAGAGAGTACCTTTTCTTAAAAAGAAGTAAATTTTCTGAAAAATGTATGGTTTCTTAAAAAAGCATTTTCTTGAAAAAGTACAGTTTTTTTAAATTACCTTTTCTTAAAATGGTACCTTTTCTTAAAAAATATCTATTCTTATAAAATTAGATATTTTGAAGTATTTTTTGTTAAAGGTATTTCTTCTTAAAGAAGCACAGTTTTTGTAAAATTTTGTTTTAAGTGCCTTCTATTAAAAATGTACCTTTTTTAAAAACAGTGCATTTTCTGTAAAAATATAACAACCGGAGGCCCCATAAACTTTATATATTTTTGATCCTTATAAAAGTAGGAGCCGATATGGCGACATCCATCTGAATGTCTGTTGAAAATATTCTCCTGTCCGCAATAGGTAGAGTATTATAATCGACAGCAGTTTGGTATTTAGAGCCTATAGACCAAATTGATCAGGAATTATGTACGAAAATGTAAATATAGTCCGATAAAATTTCATATAAAAAACAAAAAAAATAGTAAAAAAAAAGTTTATACGTAACAAAGATATGCATGGCTAAGTTCAAATGTACAAGAAAATAATAACACTCAAAAAATATATCTACATTTCTAATAAACAAACAAATAAAAATCAAGTTGTATGTATCTACGTTTATTTATTTCAAAGAGCTGTAAAATATAAATTTAAAAAAAAGTCACAAAAATATAGATTCATATTTTCAGTAGTAAAAGCTTGAATAGGAAAAACTTTAATAAAGCTAGATGGATAGAATTTGTCTATGTGTTGGTACATATTTAAGTACTAAAGATATTTTTTTCAAAAAAATTTGAGATTTCTTATCGTATTTAAGGGTTAAGATTTGAATGGATATTATTGACAAATATTTCTCAGGATTACTCATATTACAAAATTTGTTCAAAATAAGCTTTGAAATCTGCTTTCCGCTTTTTATAAGCATCCAATTTAGTATTAAATACATATTCACCGGTGGGTAATGCACAATTCGAAACATCGATTTATCAATTGGCAATTATGATGTCATGCTGTAAGAAATAAAGAACACCGAAAAACTAAATATTTCGAAAATAATTACTAAAAACAAAAACACACTTAGATTATAAGGACAAGTATGATTAACAGAAAATCAACAGAAAATCGAAAAAAAAAATATTTTTAGAAAGGACAGACGTTTATGGTTTTTCGTAATAATTTCACTTTAGCCTAATTTAAAAATAGACACGTTAGAAGATATTTATAAAACTGGATTATACCGTAACATTTGAGACTGGAAGTTTATGTAATTTAACGTGAATATTCAAACCCACTACGCCACGTCGCAAGTGTTTTAAATGACATTTTTCAAATATGGCAAATGGTTTATCTAACGAAAGACATTTACAATTAGTGGAACGTACATTTTCTCCAGTTATTGTTAACAGATAATAAAATAATAGAAGTTGATAAATGAAATTTATTTTTCAGACTAAGTTCAGTTTTTGTTTGAAATTGTTGTCTATCAAGCAGTCATGCATGTAATGATATTAATAAAAAAAAACAAATATTTTAATTATGAAAATAATTTTAATTACAATTACTGCAGTCAAAAACCTCTCAAAATTTAATTTACAAAATTGTAGATTTTCAACTAATGGAACCGAAATGATAGCGAACCAAATGTTAACATTTTTTATACCCAAAAAGGATGCGGTGATCACTTAAAAATACCATAATGGAATTTAAAGTTACTTATCTATACCGTTATCTACGCTTTTTTTAATGCAATTACTTTTTGTTGTAATTTTCCGAATAATATAGTTGCATTATACTTTAAGCCTCTACTTATTTCAAAAAGAAAATCATTTCTAAATTAATTTTGTATATGGATACAGAAATTTAAAAAAAAAATTACTTTTTTTTAAACAGAATCGTCCCTTAAAAAAGTACCTTTTCATAGAAACGTGCCTTTTCTTAAAAAAAATTTTTTTTCTTCAAAAAGTTATTTTTCCACAAAAAGTTCAGTTGTTTTATATGTATCTACTCGTAAAGTAGTAACTTACTTAAAGAGGTACCATTTCTTAAGAAAATACCTTTTCGTAATAAATTGCCTTTTGTCAAAAAAAGTACAAAAAGTAGAATTAAAATAAATACCTTTTTTTTATAAAAAATTCCTTTACTTAAAAAGATAAATTTTCTTCAAAAGTATAATTTTGTTAAAAAGTGTTTTTCTTAAAAAAATCCTTTTCTTAAAAATGTACTTTTTATTAAGAATTATCTTTTCTAAAATTCATCCTTTTAAAATAAGTAAATTTTTCTGGAACAAGTACGCTTTCTTAAAGAAGTATCTTAGTAAAAAGGACCTCTTTTTAAAAAATAAAAAAGCTAATTTTCATGTAAAGAAAGTTCAGTTTCAAAAAAAGTAATATTAATTAAGAGAGTAACTTTTCCTAGGAACGACGTTTCCTTAAAAAAAATACCTTTTCTTAAATAAGTACCATCTCCTAAAACTTTACCCTATCTTAAAATAGTGCTCTCGGTAAAAAAGTTAATTTTCGTAAAAAAGTTCTTTATCTTAAAAAGTGCCTAATCCAAATCAAGTACATATTATTAAAAAAGTTTCTTCCTTTAAAGTAAAGCACCTTTTTTTATAGAAATACGCTTTCGTAAAAAAAATTTTCTTGAATAAATATCTTAAAATATCTTAAAAAAGTATCTTTTCTTAAAAAAGTACATTTTTTGTTAGGGTTATGTATTGTTAACCTTTATTACACTGAATAGTTTTTATTATTCGGTTCGAGATCATGTATATATTTTCTAATAATAGATAAGATAATAATTTTTGTAATGTAATAGGCAGAAGGATGCTGAAGATGAACAAGTCGTGTTGTTCGAAAGTGGTTACTACATCTAGCGCTGTCTTCAATTTTTTCAATATTTCTTTTACATTACAAAAATTATTATTTTTTCTATTATTAGAAAATATATACATGATCTCGAAACGAATAATAAAAACTAATTAAAAGTAAATTTTTTTAAAAAAGCATATTTTTTATAAAATTTCGCCTCTCAAAAAAGGGTATTTTCTTTAAATAAATACCTCTGCTTAAAAAGACTTTTTCCTATAAGCTGACTTTTGGTTGTAAAATAGCTCAAAACAGTACCTTTTCTTAAAAAATACATTTTCTTGAAAACTTCCTTTTGTTAAAAAGTATCTTTTTTTAAAAAAGCACCTCTTCTTAAAAAAAGCAGCTTTTCTAAAAAAAATACATTCTTTTAAAAAATTACCCATTTTTAATGTACGTTTTTTAAAAAAGTACTTTTTGTTAAAAATTACAAATTTTAAAAATTATCTCTTAAAAATATATAAAGTACTCTTTAAAGCACCCTTTTTTATAGAAGTACATTTTCTAAAAAAATTTTCTTTAATTATTTTTTCTTAAGAAAGTAGCTTGTTTAAAAAAGTACGCTTTCTTAAAAAGGTACATTTTCTTAGATAAGGACGCTTTCTTAAAAAACTACCTCTTCTTAAAAATGGACCTTTTCTTAAAAAAGTACCTTCTCTTAAAAAGTACCTTCTCTTAAAAAATAACTTTTCGTAAAAAGTATGTTTTCTATAAAAAGTACCTTTTCTTGAAATATAAACAAAGTATCTTTTATTAAAAAAGTACCTATTTTGTGCGAAATTCAATTGATACTCTCTGAAATTCAATTGATACTCTCTGAAATTCAATTAATGTTTTCTGAAATACAATTGGAAAATGTTGAGTTATTTCGTAAGATTTTGAGTTCACCGCATCAAAAAAATATTTTTTAGTTATGTTGCGAAAACTATCTTTTATAGCTACTCGTGATGTTTTGTGCGATTTTTTTATGTGTTATTTTATGCGGCCCCGATCCATCCATTCCCAAAAAAAATCACCTTTTCTTAAAAAAGTACCTTACCTAAAATAATAAAAAAAAACAAGAAAATACAGTTCAAATTTGTTTCATATAATATTTGTTTTTTAAACAAAAAAAAAAACAATTTTTTTAAATTCAAATTTATTTTATTTGTATTTAACAGAATAATTTAATTGCATTCGATTATAATCCTCTACTATTTTCAATAAGTAGGTTAGTCCTAAAGTAATTTGGGTACGACAAAACTGAACATGGATACAGAAATTATAAATATATTTGCTTTTTCTCTTAAAAACGTAGTATTTCGTAAAGTTAATTTTCGTAAAAAGGTAAGGTATCGCGAAAAAGTACCATTTCCTAAAAAAGTGCCTTTTCTTAAAAAAGTATTTCTTATTTTTAATTATAGTACTTTTACTTAAAAAATACATTATTCTCAAAAAGTACCTTTTCCTAAAAGAGGTAAATTTTCTTAAAAAGTAAAATTGTTTAAAAAGTACCTTCTTCTACTATAATCATAAATTCCAGTAAAAATAATGTTTGCCTAGAAAAGTACATTTTCTTGAAAAAAAAATATTTTTTTAGCTAGCTAACACTATTTAGGAAGTTAATTTTCTTAAAAAACAGCTATTCCAAAAAAATTATCTTTTCTTCAAAAAGGAGATTTTCGTGAAGGAGTAACTTTTCTTAAAAACTACCTTTGCTAAAAATGGGCCGCTTTTGAAAAGGGTATACTTTCTTAAAAAAGTAAATGTTCATAGAAATACCTTTTCTTGAAAAAATAATTTTTCTTAAAAAATCCTTCTTAAAAGAGAAATGCGTATTTTTAAAAAAAGTAAATTCTTGTTATAGTCTTTTTTTTACAAAAAAGTGCCTTTTGTTAAAAAAAAGTATATTTGTAAAAAAAAGTTTTTCTTAAAAGAGTACTTTTCGTGAAAAAACATATTTTCTTTCAAATGTAAATTTGTAAGAACAAAGGTAAATATCCTAAAAGATGCAGCTTTTCTTAAAAAATAATAAAAAAAAAAAAAACATTAAAAATACTGCTGAAATTTGTTTCATAAAACATTTATTTAAAAAAAAAAAAATTTTTATTTTTTAACTTAAAAAAATTTTTTTTTTATTTTTATATTTATTTTTATATATATTTTTGAAAACAATTTTTTTCCAGCGCAAAAGTAAAACCCCGAAATGAAGAAAAATGTAAATTAATATTTTCAGTAGTAAAGCCCTGAATAGAAAAAAGCGAAATAAAGCTAAGATGGATAAAATTTTATCTATTTTAATATATTTTTTCGAAAAAATTTATTGAAATTTCTTATGATATTAAAGGATTAAGTTTTGAAAGGCTATTATGGACTCCTTTTTGTCTTGATATGTGAACAATATATTTTCTGAAAAATTAAATCGTGTGAAGTCATTTTAAAACGAAACAAAATTACAAAATGAAAGACTATAAACGCAGTTTTACTATATTCCTTATCTACTTTCGCACGTATATCATCTGATTCTCTAATACGTCCTTTTGGCTTGTGATTTTTTCCACGTCACATTTAAATCAAAAGCTTTCTCCAAATTTATTTTTTGATAATAAATATATATTTTGCGAGATTAAGGTGTTTTCAAACCTTAACTTGAGATAATTTGTGTATGTTTAATTTAGAAATATCATTAATATTGACCTTTCATGTCAAGAAAGTCACAAAAAATTTAATTTGAATAGGCTTACTATTCAAATAAACCATATTACTCAATTTGTTCAAAATAAGCTTTAACATCTGCTTTCCAATCTTTATAAGCAGCAACTTTGAGATTAAATATATATTCGCCGGTGGGTAATGGCAGGTATCGAAACATCGATTTATCCAATACCAAGTTACTCACAATTATGTCATGCTATAAAAATATAAAAAATTTAAATTTAAAAATAATTATTAAAAAAACACTTACATTGTAAGGACAAGAATGGTTGACATTTAAACATTTTATCAGTAAATCGAAAAAAAATATTTTTAGAAATGACAAATGTTTTGTACATCTAAAATATTTACAAAAATCGGTAGTAACGTTATAGAGAAATGGATGATAGCCATTGGCTTTTCGTAGTAAATCCAAATTAATCTAAACGAAAAATAGGCAAGTAACTTAGATGGCATTTATAAATTAATTAGAATATACCGTAACATTTGTAACTGGAATCTGATGTAATTTGACGTGAATATTCAAGTGTAGAGATCCACCAAATGAATTTCTGTTGCTAACAAAAAAAACTTAAATTCAAAATAACATGTATGAAATATAAATCCAAAAAAATTGATGGCACACTTTGTTGCTACTCAAATACAATGTTTAGCTTAAATACAATGTTTAGCCTTTAATTACCAAAAGTGAAAAATGACACTTTTCATGAAGGCCACTCATTGTTTCTTTTTTTTCAAGTTCAAGTATAAATTTTGTTTACACAATCTTCATTAATAAACACATTTTTTTTATTTAAATATTTTTTTTGAACTTATTTTTTTGTTTTACATTTATTGATTTGATTTTATTTGAATTTGATTTTTATTTTTATGTATGTATAAGTAAGTAATTAAAATTGTAAATAATAAAAAACCAAAAACATTAAGTGCTGAATTAGCACAAAAATAATATAAAATAAAGACCACTGTTGGAGAACAGAATGATTGGTGCTCTGACAGTTGGTAGGCAAACTTGCCCTAACTAAAAAAAAAAAAATTGTTTGATTTCAAAAGGATTAAACACTAAAACTGGTCGGCAGGTTTGCCCCAGAATTAGTTTGAAAAATTAACCAACATAAATTCTACCATAAAAATATTATACAAGCCCACTATGCCACGTCGCAAGAGTTTTAAATGACATTTTTCAAATGTGGCAAATGGTTTATCCAATGCAAGACATTTAATGTTCGTAAAACGTACATATCCTCCAGTTATTGTTAATAGATAATAAATTAATACAACTTGATAAATGAAATTCATTTCACAAACTAAATTCAGTTTATTGAAAATTTTGATTGAAATAGTCGTCTATAAAGCAGTGATGCGTATAATATTTATAAAACACAATTAATTATATTATAAAATAATTTTAATTTCAATTACTGCATTCAAAGACCTCTCAAAATTTTATTTAAAAAATTATATATTTTCAACCAATATAACCCCGATGATATGGATCCAAAACATGTAATTTTTATACCTAAAAAGGATGCGAATAAAAGTACGATGCTTGTATAACGTTACCTACATTTTTTTTAAATCCAATTAATTTTATATGTATTTAACAGAATAATTTAATTGCATTAGATTTAACCCTCTACTTTGGGTAGAGCAAAACTAAATAATGGACACAGAAATTTTAAATAAATTTAGTTAACGGTTTTTATTTTCTTAAAAAAGAAAATTTTCTGCAAAAATCACGTTTTCTTGAAAAAGTAAATTTTCTTGAAAAAGTTTTGATTACTTTCCAATGTAGTACCTTTACTTAAAGATACCTTATTCTCACAAAGTACATATTCTTAAAAGAGGTAAAGTTGTTTAAAAAGTAAAATTTTTTAAATAGAACCTTCTCCCAGAAACATAAAATTCAGTAAAAATAATACTGTGTTGCAGAAAAAAATACCTGGGATGCGATACTTTTTTTCTGATAGGTCTTGTAGAGTACAACACGACCCTGTCTTTGAAATTTTTCGAAACACATTTAAAAACTTGAGTTACAGGTAAAAAGCCTGTTTCTAGGTCCTTCTGAACATATAAGCCAGTAACTTTGTTGAATATTAATCGATTTGGAATTTCACGGATCTAGAAAAAAGAAACTGAGGCCTTTCGAAGTTACGAACACGATATCTAAGTAATATTGAGACATCTGTGCGTATTCCTTCAGCAAACTCATTTTGTTTAAAAATATTCTCTATTTTTGATTTTTGAAAATGTTTTAACACTTTCTTATTTAGGAACCGTATAGTTTATGAACTTATAAAAGTATATTTATTCATGTGTAAAATGCAGCTTTGATTTAAAAAATCTGGTTAAAACTAACTGAGTTATTAAACTTTTAATATTAAAAAAATGGAATAAATGCCTGCACAAACAAATTTTTTTTCGGTTATTCAACTCGAAAATGTTTGCAGACATTTATTTAATTTTTTTACGTAGCTAGTACTTTCTAAAACGTTAATTTTCTTAAAAAAGTGCTATTCAAAAAAATTTAACTTTTCTTCACAAAGTAGCTTTTCGTAAAAGAGTAACTTTTCTTATGAATTACCCTAAAAAATGCCGTTTGTAAAAACGGTCGCCTTCTTATAAAAATATGTACTTGAAAAAGTAATTCTTCTGGAAACAAATGTTTTCTTAAAAAGTAAATTTTCTTTAAAGAATGCTTTTTTCACCAAAAAGTGCCTTTTGTTAAGAAGATAATTTTGTGAAAAAAAGTTTTTCTCAAAAGAGTATATTTTCTTAAAAAAAAACCTTTTATTAAAAAAGTACCTTTCCTTAAAAAGGACATCATCTTAAAAAACGATATTTTCTACAAAAACTACCTTTTGTTAAAAAAGTACATATTCTTAAAAACGTACCTTTTCTTTTCAAATGTACGTTTTCTGAAAAGAGTTCCTTTTGAGTACATTATATCAGAAAAAATGCATTTTTTCTGAGTAAATTTTCTGAAAAAATACCTTTTCTTTAAAAGTGTGTTCCTAAAAAACTACCGTTTCTTAAAGTAGTAAAAGGAAAATTTCTTAAAAAGAGTACCTTTTGTTAAAAAAAAGTACCTTTTCTGTGAAAACTACTTGTTTAAAAACTACCTATTCTTAAAAAAGTACCGTATCTTAAAAAATTAATTTTCTTAAAAAAGTAAATCTGGTAAAAAAGTTACTTTTTTAAGAAAATGTACTTCAAAAAATGAGACTTTAAAAAATATACCTCTTCTTAAAAAGTAAAATTTTTAAAAAAATCAAATTGTCTTAAATAAATAAATTTTCTTAAAAAAGTAGCTTTTTTAAAAGAATATCTTTTTTTAAAAAAGTATCCTTTCTTAGAAAACTACATTTTCTGAAAAAATGCTCTTTCCTAACAAATACCATTTAAATAAAATACATTTTTTTAAAAATGCCTATTCTTCAAAATTATTTTTTCTTAAGAAAGTATCTTCCTTCAAAAATACACTTTCTTAAAAAAGTACCTTTTTCAGAAAAGTACGCTGTCTTAAAAAAATACCTTTTCTTAAAAAAATATATTTTCTTAAAAAAAGTACATTTTCTTAAGAAATTACGTTTTAAATAAAATTCAATTTAAACAAGTAAGAAATTTATAGTCGGTCTAGACCGACTATACGATACCCTATACCATGCGTTTAGAAACCCTATCTCTTAGGCCCAACTAACTATACATAGAAAATAAGCAAAACCCAAATTTGAGTGGGATTTTTATTAATTTTTTTGGCTGCAGATATGAAAAAGTTCATATCGGATGCTATATCTATATGGGAACTAGGTCCAAAAATGGACCGATCCTGATCATGTTTGGTAAAGTCTCTTGTATTTTGCAAATATATATACAAACAAAATTTGAGCAGAATCAGTGCAATATTTTTGTTTTTTAATAGATTTAAGTGAAGATCGGGAAGCAGCTCTATATGAGGTCAAAGGGATCATTTTTGGACTACTCATTAATGGATGTAATGAACGCATACAAACCCAATTTGAGTAAGATCTATATAAAAATTTGGATCTTATGGCAATTCATGTCGATTTCATATGGGTAATTTGTATGGGGCTAGGTCTGAACATGGACCGATTCTCACCAATTTCAACAGCGTTCATCCCATGGCCGATAAAAGCTTATATACCAAATTTCATCAAAATTTATTCATATTTGCGACCTGCAGTTTGATTACAAGGTTTACATGGACACACAGACGGACGGACATTGTTAAATCAACTCAGAAAGTGATTCTGATTCGATCGGTATAATTAAAGATGGGTCTAGGTCAAATATTTTTGGTTGCTACAAACAGCAGCACAAAGTCATTATACCCAAACCACAGAGTGGTATAGGGTATAAAAATCCTTTTTTTTTAAAAGTCCATTTTTATTTAAAAAAAAGTACCTCTTTCCACAAAGTAGCTTTTCTCAAAAAAGTATATTTTCTTAAAAGTACTTTCTTAAAAGTACTTCATCTTTAAAAAGTACATTTTCTTTAAAAGTAATGACTTTTCTCAAAAATCCGCTTTTCCTAAAAGTGAACTTCCCCTTGAAAAATCACCTTTCCTTAGAAAGTACATTTTCTTAAAATATTAGCTTTTCTTAAAAAATCACCTTTTCCTAAAAGGGTACCTTTTCCTATATAAGTACCTTTTCCAAAGAGTTCCTTTTGCTAAAAGTACCTTTATTAAAAAAAGGGTCCGTTTTATTAAATAAGTACATTTTTCTAAATAGTGCCTTTTCTTAAAGAATACTTCCTTTTGAAAAAGTACTTTTCTTTTTAAAAGTACCTTATCTTAAAACAGTACATTTTTATAAAAGGTGGATTTTTTTAAAAGTATAAAACAAAAAAGTAACATCTTTTAAAAAAGTAGATCTTCTTAAAAAGTGTCTTTTCCTAAGAAATGATGTTTCTGAATGAGTAACATTTCTTACGAGTTTCTTAAAAAAGTACTGTTTTTTAAATAGTTTTATTACTTTAAATTATTTTATTTCCGAAACAGTACCTTTTCTTAAATAAGTGCATCTGCTTAGGAAGAAAAGTACCCTGTTATAAAAAGTATCGCCTATTTTTACTATGTCTAATTTATTCTTAAACAGTACTTTTTCCTACAATATAATTTTTCTTAGAATTTTGAATTTTCATAAAAATTACCTGTTATTAAAGAAATACCTTTGTTTAAAAAGATTATTTTCTTAAAGGAAGTCATTTTCTTTAAAAAAAATATCTTTTATTATTTATTTATTTATTAAATATATTATACTTATAACTAAATCATTAGTATAATAAAGAGGAGAACTATGACAACGATGGTCTTTTATTAAAAAAAGTGCATATGCTTTAAAAAAAATACCTCGTTTTTTAAACGTACCGCTTCTTATAAAAGCAGCTTTTGTTAAAAAATATATTTTCTTAAAAATTAAACTTTTCTTAAAAAGTTAATTTTTTAAAAATTTACCTTTTCTTACAAAACTATATTTTTTATTAAAATTTTACCTTCACTTAAAAATGTACCCTTTCTAAATGAAGGGTCTTTTCTTGAAAAGGTGTTTTTTTTTAATTCCCGTTTCCCATTTACTGAAATTGAAATCTAAAAAAAAGTATTCGTCATCATATTTTGTATTTTCGTTGATCAAGAAATAATGCAGTTGCTGTAATTAGACTGCTCGATTGATAATATCGGATCGGATCAAATGCTTAAACTAATTGTTTTAACTTACAAATCGGTCCTGAACAAAAGTATTTGGCTTATGTACAAAGGGAAGAGAAAAGAATCTAAAGGGTAAAAACATATGAAATCAACCAATGAGTTGACCGCACCGATTTCGAATTGGATGAATTTTGTTACGAAGGGAAAGTTAAACATAATAATAGCGTTTGCCAACTTTCAGTATCGTAGCTCTCGTATTTTCAGAATTATGGCCATTCCAAGTTGGCAAAAATCAATAAAAATGCACTCAGATACCTTAACACAATTTTTAATATCTCGAAAAGTATTCATTGTACGTTAATAATCAAGGGCTCATTTTACAGACTAAAACATGCGCCATTCCAAAAAAATTTTTTTTTCAAATTTTCGATCAAGGATAATGTAAATAAAAAAGGACTAAAATTTCCAAAGGATATTTCTCGAAAATCAATATTTTTAAAAATTTCAAAAAAATATATGTTAATTCTTATTATGTTTTGTACAAGTCTGTCAAATTTCAATGTGGAGTCTTTATTACAACATGAGTTATTAAGAAAAAAGCAGGCGAAGGTTTATGTATTTCATGAAATGTACCAAAATACAAAAAGGTGACAAATTACAAAAAGAAGGACATATCAAATGTAACGGAACTTTTTCGACTTTACAACCTAGACGAAATATTTATTGCCTGTTCACACAAAAAATTTACAAATATTTTATGACCTGTGGTCGGCTTATTGGCAGTAGCAAATTCAGTCCCTATTTAAAAAACATTTTATGACCCGTAGTTCACGCAAATTTTCCAATTCAAGAAAAGCAAGGCGTGTATTTTTTTACCTGTAATCTATTTTTTATACCAAAAAAAAACAGTATAAATCGTTCAGAGACTGTAAGACAAACTTCAGTTGAATACTAGATTTCATAAGTGCTAAACGTCAAAGTGTTATAGTGTTAAAGTGACTTGATCGTTTGAAAAAACAAAAAAAAGAGACTAAATATTTAAATAAATTATAATTATTGTCAATACAAAAAAAACGTGCACAATTCATTCGGTTGTGGTATTTAAAAAAAAAAAAATATGCCATTCCAGTCAACATTTTGCTGTAATCCTTTTAAAAAATCCGGTCACACTGGGTGCAATAAAAGTTTAAGACAAGTCCAAGAATGGATGCTACAGTATACTAAGGATAAAAACATTGCGATCTCAAATAAAATTTGTGGGACATGTAGAATAAAATTTTCGCATCTGAAGAAATCTAATAAATCTAATTTGGAAGAAGGTTCAGACATAAACGAAAATGTAGATACTTTCGATGACATTGCGTCAGGCACGGAAAAAGATGACATTGCGTCAGGCACGGAAGAAGTTGCTATTTCAAAATTAAACCAATATTTACCGTATCTGGAACAATCTCCGATAAAAAAGAAGAAGTTACATCAAAAACGGTACAGAGATGGAAAATTCAGGAAAATAAGTGATTCGATTCAAGACAAAATTTTCCACGGTTCAGCACAATCAACTTCGCATATGTGCCCACAATCCGAAATAATAGAACAATTAAAAGAAAAGTTTAAAACATTAACAAAAAATAGCGAGAAAATCCAACTGCTAACAATTTTACCAAAAAGCTGGGCAATACATAAAATTGAGGAAGAATTCCTCCTTAAGCATTTGGTTGAAACAAAGGGTGTGATGAGTACGCCTTACCCAAAACTGGGAAGTCCAATTTCACCAGTGACAAGCAATTTAGTAAAATCCTTTTATGAATCCGATGACGTCAGCAGGTGTATGCCCGGACAGAAAGATTTCGTGTCTGTTTTTGAAAATGGTACAAAAGTCAGGAAAAATAAAAGACTTTTGCTTGGAAACTTAAGAGAAATGTACGCCTTATTCAAGGAACGACATGATGGAATAAAAATAGGTATTTGCAAGTTTTGCCAACTTCGTCCGAGGAATATAATTCTAGCAAATGCGAGTGGATCTCATAACGTGTGTGTTTGTACAAAGCATCAAAATGTGTAGCTGATGATTGATGCCATAAATTTAAAAAAATTAACTGCTGGTGTTCCGAATTATCAGCTTGAATGTTACAAAGATTGTTTGAAACAAATGACATGCATTCCATCTTCTTCAAAGTGTCACCTACGTAAATGTAACAAGTGTCCAGGAATTGAAAATTTAAAAGCAAAACTAAATCAATTACTAGAGCAAAATGATATTGATGAAATAACATATAAACAATGGGTAAGTGTAGATAGGGATAATTTGGAGACCATGATTGGCCAAGCCGACGTTTTTGTGGATTCCCTATGTGAAAAACTTGAAATTCTATTACCTCATTCATTTATTGCAAAACAGCAGGCAGCATATCTGAGCGAAAGAAAATCAAATTTGGAAGAAAATGAGTATATAGCAGTTTGCGATTTTTCAGAAAATGCTTCTTTTACTATTTAGGATGCAGTCCAGGGATTTCACTGGAACAACTCTCAGGCCACTTTATACCCAATTGCTATTTATTTTAAATCAGATGGAAAAACACAACATACAAACTTCATAATAATATCTGATTGTCTTGTACACGATTCTGTACCTGTTCACCTGTTCCATCGCCACCTGAATGTATTTTTGAGAAAAAAGTTTAAAACAACCCCGAAGAAAATCACGTATTTTTCAGACGGTAGTGCTGCCCAGTTTAAAAATAAAAAGAACTTTATCAATTTATGTTATCATATGGAAGATTTTGGATGTAATGCTGAGTGGCATTTTTTTGCAACAAGCCATGGGAAAGGCCCAAGTGACGGTCTTGGAGGTACCGTAAAGAGAGAGGCACGTCGAGCTAGTTTACAGCGTCCATTACAAGGTCAAATAACTACTCCAAAACAATTATATGAATGGTGCCTGCAAAATCTTTTGAACTGTAATTTCGAGTTTTTAACTCTAGAAGACCACGAAGAAGAAGCACGGTTCCTTCAAATTCGTTTTAAAGATTTGCGTACTATTCCTGGAACTCAAAAGCTGCATTCTATTGAACCTGTAGATAAAAAAAAAAATTAAAGTCAAGCGATACGCGGCAGATGCAGATTTTTTAATTGAAATCCTTCAGAAATAAATAAATATGCTGTAATAAAGTGTTTAATAATGATAATACATTATGTTGTACTTTTTATTAAAGGTTTAGCAATGGAGAAAAAGAGTTTAAGCAAAGAAAAGTCGAAAAAGTTCCGTTACATTTGATTTTGCCTTCTTTTTGTAATTTGTCACCTTTTTGCATTTTGGTACATTTCATGAAATACATAAACCTTCGCCTGCTTTTTTCTTAATAACTCATGTTGTAATAAAGACTCGACATTGAAATTTGACAGACTTGTACAAAACATAATAAGAATTAACATACATTTTTTTGAAATTTTTAAAAATATTGATTTTCGAGAAATATCCTTTGGAAATTTTAGTCCTTTTTTATTTACATTATCCTTGATCGAAAATTTGAAAAAAAAAATTTTTGGAATGGCGCATGTTTTAGTCTGTAAAATGAGCCCTTGATTATTAACGTGCAATGAATACTTTTCGAGATATTAAAAATTGTGTTAAGGCATCTGAGTGCATTTTTATTGATTTTTGCCAACTTGGAATGGCCATAATTCTGAAAGTTCGAAGGCTATATGTCTGAAAGTTGGCAAATATTATTGTGCCGATCCATAGATCATGTGTACAAAATCTTATCAAAGTTGGAGGTGATGAGGTCACAAATGTTAATATTTTCGGTTGATTTCATATGTTTTTACCCTAAAGTATTATACACGTCATACACTATTTTGTATGAAGGTTTTTGGCATGCGCTTCGAAAAATAGTAAAATCATTTATAAGGCGACGAGTACTCCAAAAATTTTCATTTTTATCAGGGTATAAACTACTTAGAATTATATCGATTGGAGGGGATTTTCTTTTAAGAATTTTTCCCTCACTGGCTGTTCTTATATAGCTGTTAAAAAGCTGATTTTAAGAATTTTTCATAGAAAATATATTTGAAAATATTTTGAGAGCATAAAAGCAAGAATCATACACATATGTATGATCCTTGAAAAAAGTATATCAATAAATTATCATACTTTTATATATATATATATATCAATTATATTTTAATTCAGTTTAATTTTTAACTTTTTAGCATTTATGCATTATTTTAAATTGAAATCCATTCTAAGAACCACTTCCTGCAAACTCATTTCTAATTTAGTTTCTAATTAAAAATCTCAACAAAAATATTCAAATTTCACTCATGTGGCTGCAACAGTTTATTGAAGTTTATTATTAATTTATTATATTTTTGTATTGTTTTATTATTATTTTTTTAAATTTTATTTAAGTTTCCAATTTTTTTCATTATTGTCATGGCTCTGCTTTTTTTTTGTATCTATCTAGTGTGTGTCCGTGCATATGTGCTAGTTACAATTCCCCTTTAACAATTTATGAATTCAAACCATTTTCATTTGTTCTAATTTTTTTCATTTATTTTAATATAAATTTTTTATTACAATACATTGCATATTTTATGGAGTTTATTGTTTTGCTTTCTATCGGTTTTATGTTGTTTTGAGTTACATGTGAAAATACACTGTTATTGTCAGTTTGTTTCATATCCAGAGAGATACCTGCTGTGCCTGTGTTGTGTGCATGTAAGAGCCTGTCAAAAGTTGAATAAAGTTGTTTTTTTTTTGGTATTTATATTGTAGTGTCTTGATATGTGGCCATTTTAATTTAAAAAAATTTTTAATTAATAAAAAAAAATTTTTTTTTTCTACATATTTATTAAAAAAAATTGATACGTTTTTTAAAAACTCGTTTATAAAGAAGTCTTGATGGGGCGTCTGTAGATTACGGTAAAACTTGTAGAGACCACGAAATGATAAGCGAATCTTAATTTTGGTCACCTGCCCAAGTAAAAGAGTTACCAAAAACAGTTATTTTTTTTAAGTTTTTCATAGTTGATCCAAAGAAACCAGGACATTATATCAAGGATCATACATATAAGAGGATACGCAAACTAAAAATTGCTTCCATTGAAGATGAGTTTTGAGTTAAGTACCAAAATTGTTATCAGCTCTACCGTGGTAGCCAAATATTTGCAAATATTTTTTCGCTTAAAATGTGAATAAAATTTGTTCAACGGAGTCTTATTATTGCCGAATATAGTAAACTGGTATCACCAATCTGTTTTTGTAGGCCATACTGATTTTCAGAATCCTTTGAGGCCCATAGAAAAAGTTGGTCACTAATCTCACCAGATTGAGTATATGGCTTAGAATCGAACTTATACTGCCAAGTCCGTGTATTTTTTCACTGTTGCACTGCGTAATCAATATACTTTATATTCTTTACAAGACAAAACAAAAAAAAAACAACCAATTTTACATAAAGAAAATAAGCATAAATAATATTTTAGTAACATTTTAACTAATTGTTTTGCCTTCGGATATGAAAAAGTTCATATTTATATGGAAAAATGGAAAAATGACCACATTTGAGAAGGTCACTTATTTTTTGGAAAAAAAAAACATGTACAAACCAAATTAGAGAAAAGTCTGTGCAATATTTTTATTTTTTGATAGATTTAAGAGAAGATCTGGAATCAGTTTCATATGGGGGCTATGACTAAGAACTGTCCTATGGGGTAAATTTTTGGACTACTGATAAATGGATATAATAAACAAATACAAACCCAATTTGACCAAGATCTGTGTGATAATTTGGATATTACGGGAATTTAAGTCGATCTGATGGGGGTCATTGGCATGGGGACCACGTCTGAACATGTACCGATTTTCACCAATTCCAATAGCGTTCATCCTATGGCCGATAGAAGCTTTAATACCAAAAATTTCATAAAATACATTCATATTTGGACACACAGACGGACGGACGGATGGATGGATATCGCTAAATCGACTCAGAAAACGATTTTGAGTCGATCGGTATAATAAAAGTTGGGTCTAGGTCAAATGTTTTTGGTAGTTACGAACAGGTGCAGAATGTCTTTATACCCACATAGTGGTATAGGTTATAAAAACTAAACAATTAAATGCCAAAATGAAAATCGTCCAAAACTAAAAATCGATACCATATTGAGTAAAATTTTATAGGAAGAGTCAGCCAATTTTATATGTGGCGCAAACAAAACGCTCCCATACAAAATTCTCTTAAATGAAAAAATGAGAAATGAAAAATTATAAATTAGTAAATTGTAGTCGAAATCGATAAAAATTACTATAAACAAATTTTTTTGTTTCTGATCTACTCATCTGCCTAATAAGAGTTACATATTAAGTGTAAATAAATTTTTTAATTTATTCATATAAACTAGTAGATCCCAGCCCTCGAAATTCGAGTGCAAATTCCATGAGATTATATTTTTTCATTTAATAAGGATCCTAAAGGTAGGCTAATCAATTTTAGCCAGTTCAATTTTTTAAATATCGATTATTGTCGTAATTGCGTTTGTCCAATTATTGGTTTATGTCCAAAAATAATTTTCAATTTAACACAATTATTACTGTGAATGAAAAGAACAAACTTACAAACACATTTACTAATTTAACGAACACAGACATAGCAATGTATAATTTTATGTATGTTTTAGTAGCAACTTTAAATGCATTTTAGCTACTTCAAAAAAATGTAAAAATTTAAAAATCTTTAAATCTGGTGGATAGCTAAGAGGAAATACCTTTCAAATAAGATATGTTTGGTCAAAATCGAGAGAAAACTGTTTAACAAATTATCGGCCACAAAATATCGCCTTACCTATTAATATTATAGATACTTAGTATACAGTTAAAAAATAAATGAAGAGTGTCTTGTACAACTGCATGCTAATATGGGCATTGAGTTTTTGTTAACATTTTTCGCCTGTGGCGCAAGGTTGAGCTCTTTTCACTGCATAACTTTAGTAGACTCTTGAGTGCTTAATTTTTTGCTTTATTTTTTTTTTTTTTGATTATTTTTCATATTTTCCATATATATTTTTCATATTTTTCATATATTTTTGGGCAAAATGTAATTTTTTGCGATTTTTAATTTTTACGGATCACTGTTTATTGGGCGTTATTTCCTAAAGCCTAAAAGTTGACTCAATTTTAAATTCTTCTTTTTCGTTTTGATTGATTTGGCCTGTTGCCATTCCAAATATGGGCAGACTGTATATATTAAAATTTTGTAGTCCTTTTGTAACGAATTTTTTTTTATAATTTTCGAACCATGACTATTGCGTAATTGTATGTTCACCTCTGCAGCAATTACAA
The DNA here is from genome assembly GCA_963682025.1 of Cordilura impudica. Classification (NCBI taxonomy): domain Eukaryota; kingdom Metazoa; phylum Arthropoda; class Insecta; order Diptera; family Scathophagidae; genus Cordilura; species Cordilura impudica. The sequence goes on along the minus strand of OY821519.1, from coordinate 252,931,080 downwards.
ACATTCACGTATTTCAGATTTCTATCTACTATTTATTGTATTTGCTAAAAACTATTTTTTAAATAAAAAAAAAACAATATCTGATATATTTTAACACTTTAAAATTAAAGTTTTAAGTGCATGGTTATGAGTGTTTATGAAAATTCAAAAAAAGCTTCAATTGTTTTGCATATTGCATACTTTTAGGATAATTTTTTCATATTAAACTAAAGCATATTAAATAGGTCAGTAGAGTATAGAGAATAAAAAAAAAAAAACAAAACAAAAACACAAGAGATAGAATGCAGTTTATAAATGCAATAATATAAAAAGCTTTATATACAAATAACTGTGTAAATGTGTAGATAAAATTGTGAAAATAACTTTTATTAAATATATGTAAATATAAAGGCATTATGTAAATGATTTAAACATTTTAAATTTGCTTTACGTTTTTTTACTATAAATTTAGTGTTTAAAATTTTTATGGTAGGACTATAGAATTTGAAAAAATATTTTGACATATGCAACCCATAACTTTAAAAAACTTTTAAATTTTCTTCAATTGGTGACATTTCATTCCACGTTTTTTCTTATTTTTTTGAAATAAAGCAAACATGCCGTTGTATCCTGAAAATATCTAAAATTCCCATTTGGTTTGAAATTATCTTTAAAATGTTGATATTGTCTTCTGCAAGTCATATTAAAATTCTACTACTTTTCTAGAGGATTTATTTCTACTTTGCCAGCTAACAAATCCTTTTGATATTTCCTCATCATATTTTATACAGGAAATAGAAAATTTTTTTCTCTTCAGCCTTCCGCCAAGATATTCTAAAAGTTGATATATCTCTTAGGAGGAGAAAAATGAAGTGGATTCTTAGAATTTCGTTTGCATTTTTTGTGTAGAGACAATATTTCAGACATGTCTTTAAGAAATCCTTGCCAGCATTGTCGTCACAACCACAATGAAGAATTCCTTAAAATTATTTTATATTACAAGTTAAGATGATGACATGTATAGGGCATACATACATACGTAGTTTTTTTTTTGTATGTTTGCATAAATTTCTAGGTTTACTGGCAAGTAAATGCTTGTTTTAGACACAAACGCCAACACATGTTAGATATTTATGTTGGTCTTTGGGCGAACTTCTCAAACTGTATATTCTGGTTTTACTCCAGCAAAATAACATTTAGTAGTTTTTTTTTTTTGGTTTAAATGTTTTTCTATTATGTTTTCCGTAATCATTTATCGTGCCGTTTGCATATTATTTGTGTTATTCTCGTGTTATTTGCGCTAGCTAAAGAAATTATAATGCGCTCGTTAAGCATGCAATTTTTTGTAGCTCCAGCACAATCCCTAATTAAATGTAAATTATAAAATCCTCTAGAGCAATGGTAACATTGAATGCCAAAAGGCCAAATCAGCTAACAGTATTAAGAAGGTAAGAGAAGGAATGTTGTTTAACGGATCTAAACTTTAGCAAATTAAATATTTGAGGAAGGATTCCAAAAAGATAATTGTGTTTTGAAATTCGAATGGGCATATAATAATTATTGGAAATCGACTTTATTTCAAAAATGAACTTTTTAGGGAAAGGTCTTTTTCTTGAAAAAAGTACTTTAATTAAGAAAACGTAATATTAAAAAATATTAAAATTTTAACAAAAGATGCGTTTTCAAGAAAAAGTACTTTTATAAGAAAATGTACTTTTTTTTAAATTTGACTTTTTAAAAAGGATACTTTTATAAGAAAATTAACTTTTTTCAAATTTGTACTTTTTTAAGAAAATGTACTATTTAGAAAAGTTACTTTTTAAGAAAAGATATTTTTTAAAAAAAGGTAAAACTTTAGGACAGGGTATTTTATAAGAATATGTAGGTACTTATTTTAGAAAAGGTACTATGTTAAGAAAAGATAATTTTTAAGAAAAGGTACTTATTTAAGAAAAATTACTTTTTTAAGAAAAAGGTACTTTTTTAAGTAAAAGTACTTTTTTAAGAAAATTTACTTCTTAACGAAATGAATTTTTCGGAAATTTTAATTTTTATAGAAATGGTTATTTTTGCTTATAATGTGCTTATTCCTAATTTCTTTATGGAAAAAGTTTTTTTTTTATTAAAATGTACCTTTTTAAGAAAATGTATTTTTTTGGGGAAAGGTACCTTTTAAGAAAAGCTACTTTTTTAAGAAAATTTACCCTTAAGCAAAAGATACTTTTTTGGAAATGGCTATTTTTGAATAAAGTGTACTTTTTTAAGAATAAAATTTAAAACTGAATCAAATGTACTTTTTTAAGAAATACAATTTTTATTCAAAAGGTTTTTTTTTATTGAAATGTACTATTTTAAGAAAATTTACTTTCTTAAAGAAATGTACTTTTAAACAAAAGAAATTTTTATTTGCTATTTTTTTTTTTTACAAATGTATAAATATTATTATTCTTTTTTTTTTATCTCTTCAATAATTGAGCCTGAAAAAAATAATATTTTTACATTTGTAAAAATATGAAATAACAACTAAATAATACGGAAGGCATGCCGTTAACGCTAAATATAAGTTTAGCAAGACAAATAGTTGTTTTAAGGAAAAAAGAAAAACAACAAGTATATTGCAGTAGGCAAAAGCATACACATATACAAAAACACTTGTTGCAAAGATGTTCTATATTTCGTTTGTTATATTGGGGAAGGTTTAATAGTAAAACTCTTTGCTTGGTTTCTCATTGCATTGGTTTCACAGCAAAGGTATATGAAGAAAACGTTTCACCCAGCAGCCTACTGCTTTTTGTTACTGATGAGGATTGGTGACTCGACCCGAAACAACTCTATAACCTGTCATGCAGAATATAGATCAATTTTTGAAACAAATGTGCCAAAAGTAAAAAATTAAAAAAAAATTTATTTTTTTTGAAAAGGTTCTCTTTTAATAAAATGCTTTTTTAAGGAAATGTACTTATTACATAAGGCACTTTTTTAAAGTAATTGTCCTTTTTAAGAAAATTTTCTTTTTTATGAAAAAGTACTTTTTTAAGAAAAGGTAGTTTTTAAAAAGTTGATTTTTTCAGAAAATCTTTTAAGAAAAGGTCCTTTTAAGGAAAATATACTAATTAACGAAAATCAACTATTTCAAGAAAAATAGTTTTCTTGTCTGGAAAAGTACGTTTCTAAGAGAAAGTGCTTGTTGAAGAAAATGTACTTTTTTTAGGAAAATTAACTATTTCAAGAAAACTTACTCTTTTCAGAAAAGCTACTTCTTTAGAATATGATATTTTTTAACCAAATTAACGTTTTTAAGAAAAGGTACTTTTTTAAGAAAAGGTACTGTTTTAGTCTTTTAAAGAAAAGTTAGTTTTTAATGAAAGGTATATTTTAAAGAAAAGGTAATTTTTTAAAAAAAGGAACTTTATTTCAAAAAGGTACTAATTTAAAGCTACTATTTACTTTATTAAGGAACGTTAATATTTTTAAAAGGTACTTTTTTAAAAAAGGGTTTTTTTTGTAAATAATGTAGTTTTTTTAAGTAAAGGTACTTTAAAAAAAATAGCGTACTATTTTAAAAAATTTGCTTTTTAAGAAACTGAACTTTTGAGAAAAGTTACTTTTTTAAGAAGAGGAAATTCTTCACGAAAATGTACTTATTTCAAAAAAGAAATTTTTTATAAAGATACTTTCTTAAAAATACACTATTTTAGGAGAACGTAATTATGTAATGTAATTTAAAGTACATATTCTGACTTTTTAAGAAATTGTACATTTTCAAGAAAATGCCGTTTTTTAAGAAAAGGTACTTTTAAGATATTTTACTTCTTTCAGGATATGCACCATTTAAAAAAGAAATTTAGTTTTTTTTTAAGAAAAACTGATTTTTTTAAGAGAGGCACATTTTTAAGAAAATATACTTTTTATACCCCATACCACTATATGGTTTGGGTATAATGACTTTGTGCTGCTGTTTGTAACAACCAAAAATATTTGACCTAGACCCATCTTTAATTATACCGATCGAATCAGAATCACTTTCTGAGTTGATTTAACAATGTCCGTCCGTCCGTCCGTCCGTCCGTCTGTGTGTCCATGTAAAGCTTGTAATCAAACTGCAGGTTGCAAATATTAATATATATTGATGAAATTTGGTAAATAAGCTTTTATCGGCCACGGAATGAACGCTATTGAAATTGGTGAGAATCGGTCCATGTTCAGACCTAGCCCCCATACAAATTACCCCTATGAAATCGACATAAATTGCCATAAGATCCAAATTGTCATATAGATCTTACTCAAATTGGGTTTTGTATGCGTTCATTACGTCCATTAATGAGTAGTCCAAAAATGATCCCTTTAGCCCCATATAGAGCTGCTTCCCGATCTTCACTTAAATCTATTAAAAAACAAAAATATTGCACTGATTCTTCTCAGATTTTGTTTGTATATATTTTTGCAAAATACAAGAGACTTAACCAAACATGATCAGGATCGGTCCATTTTCGGACCTAGTCCCCATATAGATATAGCATCCGATATGAACTTTTTCATATCTGCAGCCAAAAAAATGAATTAAAATCAGACTCAAATTTGGTGTTTGCTTATTTTGTATGTCCAGTTAGTTGGGCCTAAGAGTTAGGACATGGTATAGGGTATCGTATAGTCGGTCTAGACCAACCATAAGTTTCTTACTTGTTTAAGAAATGAAACCTTTTTAGGAAAAAACATATTTACATAAACTGCTTTTTAAATGAAATGTACATATTTAAGAAAACGTACTTATTTCAGAAAACGTACTTTTTTGAGGAAAAGTTATTTTTTAAGAAAAAGTACTTCATTTACGTTTTTTTTTTTTTTTGGAAAATCTGCTTTAAGAAAATGTACTTTTTGCAGAAAAGATATTTTCTTAAGAAAATTGTCTTCTTTAAGGTAAGGAATTTTTTTTAAGAAAACCTTGTGTTATTTTAATCGATTCTATATGAAATGGTGGCTTGTTATATCAGGAGGAATATAGGACATGTGCCTACAACTTCGGATTGTAATTGAGTGCAGTCATGGCTTCATCAGCTGCCTTAGCTATGGCTGTAGTTTAATATTAACTTGTCTTTCAACTTAAACCGCATATTTTTTATTAATACATTTCTCGTCTTCAGTGGCTGGAATAGTTGCATTTTGTAATACAAATTCAACTAAATATTAGTGTTGACAGACAATGATCGTTGCTTATCATTGCGATCAATACATCATTAATTACATAGACTTCCGACGTTTATGTAGAACATAACATGTACTTATATGTAAGCCGAAATTATGGCTTAATATTTTAATTTATTATGGGAATAATGATGAATAATATGGAATAATATATAAGATGGGATTATGGCTTTATAGGTTGTACGTAACTCAGGATCACTGCTTAATATTTTCTTGTAAGTAAATTTCGGTGTTGCATAAAACTGAAAACCAAAATCGTGGTTTTATATAGTGTAGAACTATCACTTTAAACATTTATTTAAATTTATAAATTAAATCTGGACTTAATATTACTAAATATCATACAGTATCGTAAACTTTATTGAATAAAATCTTAAGAATTTTCAAGATTTTGAGTTCAATCATGGCTTTGAAGTTATACTATTAAAAAACTTGGCTTAAGCCTAGCTTAATAGTTTTCTGCAAACCGACTTTAATCGTTGCTTCATATATATACAAATTTTCGATTGGAGTCTAATATAATATTTCTGTGGTTTTCTAGAATAACCGCGTATGTCATAAAATCAAAATGTTCAGGGGAGCCAAAAAACGTTATATTTGAAATTATGGGCTCGATATAAAGTTTTTAGAACATTTTATTTAACAGTCCTGCAGTTATGGGCAATAAATACTTTATATAAAATTTTGAGTCAAAAATCTTCAGAGGAATAGATCCTAGAGAAGGACGAAAAAACAATATGTAAATTACTCTTAAAGTGTGTGCAAATAAAACAACTTATGTCGACAAACGTCGTTTTCTTTGTTGTTGCTTGAAAAATGGATTTTTTTGTTCGTCAACAAAAAGTTAACGGGAATTAGTATAACGTATCAAAAATAATGGTGACAAAAAATATCAGAAATAAACACACAAGTTTTTACAAGTGGTTATACACTGAAAACTAATCCAAAATTATTTTGCAGTTTTTTTTTTCATTAATAACAACGTATGTCGCTATGTGTCGTTTTCTGAGAAAATAATTTGTCAGCGATCAAACGTAGGTTGATATACGTCGTTAGTGCTGCAAATTAATTTAATAAACGTTTAAGTTACGCCGTTATTTAAAGAAAAAACTCAGAAATGGTCAACATTTAAATAAAAAAAATTGAACACATGTAAAGAGCGTTAAAAATTAATATATTTGGCATCATTAACTCAAAACTGACAAAAATGGACATACGTGGTTATTCCAGAAAACAGATTTACACAGATTTATCAATAGCTTTACTACAAAAAGATATATATTATCTTGGTTTTAATTCGAGCTTAATATATTTTTTGTAGACTGGTTTTCGCCTAGTCTAATTGTCATATGTTAATAAAAAATTTTAATTAAAAAAATGCATTATTTCCGAATGTTCTCATTGTACATGGCTTAAGGTTATACATAATTTTGAGCTCAAGTCCAGCTTTCCATTTGTTTGTGGAAGCGTTACTTGTGGAATTTAATTCTAAATTCAAATTTACCTGAGCTTACTTTCTAAAGGAATCTTGTATTAAATCATAGCTTAACACTGTTTTCCATGATTTTGTCTTCAAAATAATGACTTAATTCCACAAATGTAACTTTATTTTTAGTTTTCTAATTTCATAACGTACAGAATGTCTATTTAAATGGTGGTCTCATTCATTCAAGCAAAATCGTTACTTATTTGAAGCCCTCACATTTTTTAGGAGCTTAATTTCATTTAGAATTTCAGTTGAGTTTAATTTTTTCACATCCACGACTTTCTTGATTTGCCAAAACTGAATTTTATTAAATATATATTTAATACGAGAGGAGCTTAACTGCATTATTTGCTAATGCCAAACCAAATTTTAAGTTTAAGCTTAGCTTAATATATATTCGGAAATTGACGTTCTTCATTGAATTCAAATCGAACTTAATATTTTTCAGGAGCTTAACTATAGTACTCTATTAATGACAGATAGTATCTTGAGTTGTATTATGGGTTAAAAAACTTTCCAGGAGCTTAACTTCTCTTAAAATTTAAGCCGAGCTTAATATTTTGTCTGAACTTTGACTAGCTTAATCTCGAAAAATCTGAATTTGATGCTGGTTTAGTATATTTAATATAAAACATAATTTTGACTTTAAGCCAAGCTTAATATTTCACGAGACCGATTCAAATAGTGCATTCATTTGGATTTAAATTAAAAATTTTAATTCAATAAAAAATTAATTATATTCAGGAACTTAACTGCATTAGTGGCTAATGCCACTGCGAATTTTTAGTTTAAGCCTAGCTTAATATATTTTGCGCAATTCAAGTTCATTGTGGAATTCAGTTTTAACTAAATTTTTTTTGCCGAACTTGACTTTCGTGGTGTTTTCAGTCAGACAAAATCTTGATTTATGTAGAGGCTTAAAGTTGTTTACAGAAGCTTTATTTCTTTTAGAATTTAAGTCGAGCTTAAGATATAGTCAAAACTCTGACTAGCTTATTTAACGAAATTTAGTTTAATGCTGGTTTAGTAATTTTATAATCGATCTTAATCCAAGCTTACTATTTTACACGAGGCCGGCTTAAATAGTGTCTTCAAGTGAATTTTAATAAAAATTTTGAATTCAGTAAAAAATTATTAATTTACAGGATCTTAACTAAATTTAAAGTTTAAGCCTAGATTAATATATTTTTGGAAATTAACAGTCATTGTGGAGCTGCACGTTATACATTTTCCGGATCTTAATTTGTTTTATAAATCGAGCTTAATATTTTCTCAGAACTCTGAATAGCTTAAATTGAAAAATTGAGTTTAATTCCAGTTTAGTAAATTTAATATTAAACAGAACTTCGGTCTTAATTCAAGCTTAATATAGTTCATGCGACTGTGTTAAAAGTGGAATTATAAGGAATTAAATTAAAATTTTGAATTCAGTAAAGAATTAATTATTTGCAACTTCAATCCAAGCTCAATATATTTCACGAAATCGATTTAGAAAGTGGATTCGAGTATATATAAATTAAAATTTTTAATTTTATTAAAAAACATAATTTTTCCTGGTACTTTTATTTTTTATTACTGGCTTATGCCAAGCCGAGTTTTGAACTTAAGCCTAGCTTGAAATTTTTTGGGATGTAAAATTAATTGTTAAATTTTTCTTCAGCTTGACTTCCTTTCTTCACACAGAATCTTGATTTCAATCATGGTTTGCTAAATTGTATGGAAGGCCTACTTTTTTTTAGAATTTAAGTCGATCTTAATATATTTTAGAACCCTGAATAGTTTGATTTAACAAAATTTAGTTTAATGTTAGTTTAAAAATTTCACATCAAACAGAAACGCGGTTTCAGTCCAAGATTAATATATTTTATGGAAGCGAGTTAAATAGTGGATTCATCTATAATATTAATAGCCAAAGCTAAGGACTCCTTCTACGCTCTTAGTTATCAATCGATTTTGAAAAAAAAAACATACCATTTGAAAGGTCTTTCTTTGCAGATGTGCATCATTTTTGCAGATGTGAACCATCTGGTATATTTTTTGCAGTAATAATCATTTAAAGTTCCTCCTAAGCCATTAATAAAACACATACAACTATACAATGCTGTGTGTGTGCTTATTAAATTTACTAACGTGTTACCCTGTGTTGAATTGTGAATTGTCTAAAATTGATTAGCATACTTTTAAGGTTTTATAAATTTATTTATTAACAAACCCATTTATATATATTCCGTGTGTTCAACAAATATTTGTAATGGAGTTTAATGAATTTTATTTACAAATTCACAATTTAATGAATTTTATTTAAATTTTCATAAATTTTATATATACTTACATATATAGATTAAGAAAAGAATGAAAGAAAAAAATTGAATGCAAAAATAAAATTTCCTAGAATTTGCACTTGAATTCCGAGTGCTGGACTCTGCTAGTATTAATTAAAATATTGAATGCAGCACTTTCGGGAGCCTAATTTCATTTTTAGTGTTATGCCATAACTAATTTTGAGTTCAAGGCAAGTTAAGTCAGGCTTTGGGAGCTTGAACTCAGTAGTCGGTTGTCTTGATATAAATCATGGCTTAACTTTAATATCGATCGTTTCTAGAGCTTGACTTAAATATTGGATTAAAATCAGACAAAATGTGGGCTGAAATCCAGGCCTTGAATATCTAAGAAATATCAGAACAAATTTTGAATTTTATGTATATCAACTAAATATTTTCCAGAGGTATGGCTTCTATCCTTGTATAATACTGAGTTTTTATATTCTACACTATTACTTGGTACCTGACCTGGAAATATTTTTTGTTATACTGATCGATTTATATGACGATGTCCGTCCTTCCGTCTTTTAATGACATCCAAGTGTATCACATTTGTATGAATCATAGTACATTAGCTTAACTTTATTAGATTAATGTTTGATTCAAATATTTCTGCTAATGAGTGAGTTAAAAGTCAATTATATATTTTGCTTAGTAGACTTCCCTTCTAGAATTTTGCTTCTGGCTTCTCTTGCTGTCAAAAACTGTATATTTAAATATTAAACATTGACAAAAGGCCATCATATTAGATGATGATTAAGATTGTTAACCGGGTTGTTGTTGAAGTGCACTCTACGTAAATGTTGGAAAAAAAAAATCAACTGAAAGATCTCTGAAGGATGACAACAACAAAAACATTGCTTTCAAGATAATGTGATATCATTTTGCACTTGATTTTTGTAAATTTTCTTGCTTATTTTAATATTTGTAAACGGCTATGGCAACAGACAAGATTATACAGAATATTATGGAAATATTAGAAATTTTGTTCAAACTAAGTGAAAGACTTTCATTTTGTTCCACAACAAAATGTCTCAGTTGTCAAGGTTAATGTTACAACTAAATAAGACTTAAGGGATATTGTCACGAAAAAATTATATTGAAATAAAACAAGGAAAAGCTATAAAATTATGTCTTTAATTTTTGTTTTGAGTGTTCTTTAAAAAGAATTCCTTCATTATTTAATTTGACCTTAATGTGGTGTGAAGTTCGGCTTCCTTCTACACATTTCTCCATATTATCGTTTAAAAATTTGTCATATTTTCTTGTTGGATATCACTTGTTTTATATTTTCATTGCCGTTATAAAACATGCAACAAATTAAGTAACATAAATTTTACTAGTCTACGTCATAGCCATCATCGTCGTTACGACCAGCAGCAGCAGCAGCAATAACATTAACGTGACTATAACTGTAACAGCAAATATGTCATGTATTCTTTATATTTTAACTCATTCTCTTACGTTGCTTTGTGCCAAAATATCAGTTTACAATGCGAGACAATGTCAGCCATAAACTTTAATATTTTGTGGTTGTTATTCTGAGACAGTCGTTAAAAGCCAAATTACTAACCATGCATGTATGCGGTAGGAAGGAAGACAGACGAAATTCATGTAACAAAATAAAACTAAAGAGAAAAATTAATATATTTTCCAACAATGAATAACAACGTCAAAATATAAATTTATGGGATTTGAGAAGCTTCAAAATACTTGTATCAGCTGCAAAATGCTAAATTTTAAACTAACGAGTTTAACTTTTGTGAATAAAATGCCACTTTTTAAACGGCGATTGATAGACAAAACAAAGGATAAAGGCAATATAAAATGATTGAAATTCAGTTTTGATAATATGTATATTAAGCTAAAATTTGTATCCAGATTTGACATAATATGAAACCATCATTGAAAATGATATTAAAATATCAATACAGTTAAGATTTAATATGATTTTAAGGCCGTATTTTAATCAAGAGTTGATATTTTATGAAGTTCCCATTTAAGTTAAGATGTAAAGTAATATTTTGTACATTACCTCGGCATAATTTGAAACAAGATTTAAGATATGATATAAGTCAGGGTTTGATAAAGTTTTAAGCCATGATTGAATATAATTAAGCCCTGATTATAAACAAGATTTTATTTATAATTAAATCTAGATTTATTATAATGTTAAGCCCTGATAATAATGAAGATTATAATAATATTAAGCCTTGATTTTAAAAATTAACATTAAAGCTTGGTTTAATGTAACCTTAAACCTGGATAATAAAAAAATATTTTTGTATTACGATTAGCATAAAAATTTGCAAAAAAAAAATTAAGCCATGCTTGATAATCAAGACTTAATATATTGCTAAGCCATTATATATTTAGTATACTATTAAGCTACGATTTTAGTGAATATATGTTATAAATATTAAGCCATGATCTTATACAATATACAGATAGCCACTAATTGAGCCAAAATTTGTTAAAATATTAAATCACGTAATAAATTCAGGTTTGATAAAATATTAATCCAAGATTGAATACAATATTAAGCCCCGATCATAAACAAGAGTTTATTTTTATTTAAACCTAGATTTGATACAGCACTAAGCCCTGATAATAATCAAGATTAAATTAATATTATGCCTTTAATAAAAAAAATTAGTATTAAGCCTTGTTATTCTCTTTCAGAAACGACTTGCTTAAAAATATACTAAATAGTAAGCCATGATTTCTGGCAAGATTTTATATATATATATATATATATATATAAAAGAGTTGCGTGTAAGCCGAAACCCTTCGACCCAGAAACTTGGAACTTGAACTGTAGGTTCCCCTGTCGACGTAATGATCCACTAAGAAAGGATTTTTGAATTTCGTACATTAAGGGTGCAAAAATGTGCAAAAAAAAAAGGAGGGGGAATGGTATCAAATGAATCTAGGAACATGAAAATTGATGTGTAGAATCCTTCCGAGATGCAAACATTGGCTGGGGTTTAATTTTTTTTTCGAAATCCGGCCATTTAAGGGGGAAAACTGCCAAACAGGGGAAAAATTGTACATTTTTTATCTTCTAAACAAACGTATTGATTAGAATAGAGACAGAAACATCAAATGAAAGGAAAACTTTTGGAAATTTGGGTGTTAAGGGGATAATATCGGCCTGTAAGTGTAAGTGGTATGTAGATTCCACCAAAGACACAAACAACGGCCAAGAATAAATAAATTGTAATTAGAGAATTTAAGGGATAAAAACGGCCAAAAATGAGAAAACTGGTACTTTTCAACTTAAAAATTTTCATTTGAAAGACATTTAAAAAAAAAAACCAGTTAGAAAATTATAGTCTATACCATGCGTTTAGATAATTAGTCTTAGGCCCAACTAAATTATATTAATCTCTAGATCTGAAAAAGTACATATCGGTTGCCATATTTATGAGGGCCGATCCTGACCATATTTGGTAAAGTCAATTATTTTTTACAAAAACATATAAAACCGAATTGGAGAACAATCTGTGGAATATGTTTGTTTTTGATAGGTCTAATTAAGAATTGTCTTATAGAGTTCATTTTTGGACTACTGTTCAAACCCAATTTGAAATTTAGATCTTATGGTAAGTTAAGTCGATCTCATAGGGGTCATTTGAATGGGGACTAGGTCTAAACATGCACCCATTTTTACCATTTTCAGTAGGGTTCATCCTATGTCAGATAGAAGCTTATATATGAAATTTCACCAAAACATATTTGCAACCTATAGTTTGATTACAAGGTCGCACATAGACGAACAGACAGACGGACGGACGGACAGACATCGCTAAATCGTCTCAGAAAGTGATTCTGAGTCAATCTGTATAATAAAAGCCTGGTTTAGGTGCAATATTTTTTTGGTATATACAAACATCAGCACAAACTCATTATGCCCTAACCACATAGGGTATAAAAATAGTTTTCTGCAGGTTCGTAACTTGGGTCTCCCCTTAAGTCACGGCTATCTTATATATAAACCATAATTCAACAACGGCTTAGGTTAGGTTATGTTGACAAGAGAAGCTGTGTTTACACATAGCTCATAGCCGTTGTACCCGAATATACACTAAAGCCAGAGAGTCGGCTTGTTTTGCGCTCTGCATCTCCATATTCACCCGGTTTCTCCCCTATATTAACTTAGAAATTCTGTTTTATCTGCCAATTTCCTGAATGGTTTCCAGCATATCTCACTAAGACCCAACAGGCTGGTAGTGTTCTAGCGTTTCATCATCCTCACCGCAACCTCTATATGTAGCCGATTCTCCCCGTCCTGTATGGTTTAGGTGAGCCCTAGTTCCATACAAATGACACCTACCTATGTGATCGACTTAATTGATCCAAATTACCAAATTAATCAAGTTTATATCTCGGTCAAATTTGCTTTATGTGTATTACACCAATTAATCAATGATCAAAAAATTAACCCTGCAGCACATTTCCTAGACATAGCCCCCATATATAGCTGCTTCTCGATCTTCACTTACATCTATCAGAAAAAATAATATATATATATATTCATATATTGTACAAATTTTTCTCAAATTTGGTTTGTATATGTTTTTACCAAAAATGTGTGGCTTTACCAAGTATGGTCCCGACCCATCCATTTTTCGACCTAGTCCCCATATAAATATAGCATCCGATATGAAAAAAAATTAATAACAATGCCACTGGAATTTGGTTTATGTTTATTTTCTGTATCTAATTAGTTGGACCTTGTTTTGATAGTGGGTCTTTTTTCATTATGAAAATGACACATCAACCAGTTTGGCGATTTTTTTTTTAATTATTCGCCTGCAGCGCAAGGTACACCCAGCGTTTTAAAAATGCAAGCAACCAGTTTGGCGAAAGGATTGAGCTCTTTTCATTGTCCATATTGTTATGCAGTTGTTCAAGACACTCTTCAATTATTTTTTTAAATTAATGCTTAGTCTTTATTTGATTACATTTCATAAACAAAATCCATTTGTTTTATAACTATATGGGCTATTTTTCCATAACGAAAAATTAATTTTTATCTATAATATTAATAGGCTAGGCGATTCTTGTGACTGATGTTTTGTTCTACCGTTTTATCCCGATTTTGACCAAACGTATATTATTTGAAAGGTCTTTCTTTTAAGACGTTTGCAGATTTACAGATTTTTAAATTTTTTCCCTTATTTTGAGTAAATTGCATTTAAAGTTGCTATTAACACATACATAAAATTATACAATGCTATGTGTGTGTTTTTATACCCTTTATCACTATGTGGTTTGGGTATAATGACTTTGTGCTTCTGTTTGTAACAACCAAAAATATTTGACATACACCCACCTTTAATTATATCGATCGAATCAGAATCACTATCTGATTCGATTTAACGATGTCCGTCCGTCCGTCCGTCCGTCCGTCTGTGTGTCCATGTAAAATTTTAATCAAACTGCAGGTCGCAAATATGAATATATTTTGACGAAATTTGGTATTTGATCTTTAATCGTACATGGGATGAACGCTGTTGAAATTGGTGAGAATCGGTCCATGTTCAGACCTAGCCCCCATACAAATGACCCCTATGAAATCAACATATATTGACATAAGATCCAAATTATCATACAAATCTTAGTCAATTTGGGTTTGTATGTATATATTACATCCATTAATCAGTAGTCCAAAAATGATCCCTATTGGACAACTCTTAGTCATAGGCCCCATATAGACCTGCTTCCCGATCTTCACTTAAATCTATCAAAAAACTAAAATATTGCACTGATTCTTCTCAAATTTTGTTTGTATATATTTTTGCAAAATACAAGAGACTTTACCAAACATGGTCAGGATCGGTCCATTTTTGGGCCTAGTCCCCATAAAGATATAGCATCCGATATGAACTTTTTCATATCTGCAGCCGAAAAAATTAATAAAAATCCCACTCAAATTTGGTTTATGCTTATTTCTATATCCAGTTCATTGGGCCTTAGGGTATAGGGTATTGTATAGTCGGTCTAGACCGACTATAATTTTCTTTCTTGTTTAAATTTGTTATTGTGTTTGTAATAAAAATGAGTTTGCTGTTTGTGTTGATTTGTCTTTATTTAATGAAAAAATAAAATTTCCTAGAATTTGCACTCGAATTTCGAGGGCTGGAATCTGTTAGTATAAATAAATATTTAATTTTGCATAATTTTAATATGGAAAATATTGATTAATTTTTGAGCTTGTTTTTTGACATTTCTCATATTTTTGGGCCATTTTATATTTTTGGGCAACATTTCATTATTTATTTTTGGGCCATTTTTCATGTTTATTTTTGGCAAAATTTCATATATATTTTTTTTTGGCGTTTTATAATTTTTTAGGCCATTTTTCATTGGGTCATTCTTCATTTTATTTCTTGGACGATTTCTCAGTTTGCGACATTTACTAGTGCCCAATAAAAATTATCCCACAAGCATCCGAAAAACAGTAACAGAAGCCATAACCTTGCATGCAAATTGAACTGTCTTCGCGTTCTTTGGACACGATTATAACATTTCAACCCACTCATTTGACTGTTGTTTACTCGCAGGTGTGAAGTGGTGGACCCATGGTTACGAAGCGACGAAAAAACTCGGCTTTATTGTTGTGAAACGTCGCCAAGTACTCTATTGAAACATCTTCATGACACATTTTTTGTTCAATTATGAGTATACGCGGCACCCATCTTGCGCGGCACCAACTTTCTAAATGCTTATAATTTCAGTAAGAAACGCTCCTTCAGTCCATGATCATTCAATACCATTTTCAGGATATTCTTATACGTTTCTGCCGTGACCACCTGAATTGGTCGACTGTTCGTGTGTGCAGGTCAAAAAAAAAGGAATAGCAATGACACTCAAATTTGTTTTGTACTGACTTGCTATAAACATTTAGTTGGATCTAAGACCCTTTCTCTAAATGCATGAAAGTATGTATTGTATAGTAGGTCCAGGCCAATTCCAATTTTCTTAATTGTTTTTTTTTTTTTATATATTGTAGCCTGCTAGAGTTGAAAATATCAATAAAATAACTTTTTACTGAACAGTGTTTATATCCTATACCATTAAGTGGTCAGGGTATAATGACTTTGAGCTGATGTTTCTAACTAAATATTTGACCTAGACCCATCTTTCATTAAACCACTAGACACAAAATCACTTTCTGCGCCTTCTGTCTGTTTGTCCGTCTGTCTGTGTGTTCAAGTAAACTTAGTAATCACACTAAAGGACCCAAATATGAATATATTTTGATAAAATTTAGTATATATGCTTTTATCAGCCATAGGATGCTTAAAATCGTTTCAAGTTCCAACCTAGTCCCCATACAAGTGAGCCCTACGAGATCGACTTAAATTGCCATAAATTCCATATTATCATACCGATCTTGGTCCAATTAGCTTTGTGTGTATTTATTACATCCATTCATCTGTGGTCCAAAAATAAACCCGATAGGAGTTAGTTAAGCTGATTTCCGATATTCATTTAAATCTATCAAAAAACAAAAATATTCCACAGATTTGTCTCAAATTTGGTTTGTGTATTTTTTTGCAAAAAATAAGTGACCTTTTCACACATGACCAGGATCGGTCCATTTTTCGACCTACTCTCCATATAAGTATAGCATCCGATATAAAATTTTTCTCATCCGAAGAACAAAACACATAACACATAACTGACATGAGAAAGAGAAAAGAGACTACAGCTTTAGCTCAACACATAATAGACAAACGGCATAAGTCAGATTTTGAAAATACAAAAATATTGGATAAAGAGAGAAGGGAGAACATTAGACTGACACTGGAAAATTTGAGAATCCAACAGAAAGGAGATAGGGCAATCACTATTAAAGATGACAAAGACAAATTAGTCCACTCTGTGATTTTATAAACAACTGTGATATAGATTTTAAGTAGTATATGTTTCTTGTGTTTTTTATAAAAAAAATTTAATGTTTTAGTTAATTTACAAATTTTTTCATAAATGTAAGTTTTGCTTCGTTTTGGCCAAAATTAAAATTAAAATTAAAATTAAAATATGGAAAAATTTTAAATTCAATAACAGATTCCCTTGAAAATGTCGACAACAAATCGATGAAACGTCGGGTATAAAAATGAAGTAAAAATTATTTTATTTGCATTGGAAAAACGACCAGTAAGCTCGATAAATAAAAACCAAAGACTCAAATTTGGTTTAAGCTTATTTATTTATCTAATTATATGGACCTAAGAGATATGGTCTCTAAACGCATGGTATAGGGTATTGGTCAAGACTAAATATAATTTTCTTACTTGTTTTTATGATTTTTTTTTGTCAGATTTAGGTAAATAACGGAAGGCTGCTTTATATGCTTTTATATTAGAGCGAATCTAATTTTCTTATTTGTAAGAGTAAATAAAGCCAAATTTCAGAACGAAATTTTACAACATTCTAAATCTAAAGGACAGCAGCGACCAGTCGTTAGGCCAATTTTGTTGGAACAAAACTAACTTGTAAAATTTTTAACAAATTTTTGGAAACTGTGTACACGATTACGGGATTGCCATTGCTAATAAGGAATATTGTCAGTCACAATAGATAGGATTTTCAGAAACCATAGTGAATTTTTTTTGTAATCCACTCAAATATACTAATTTTTTTAAGTTCTCAGGATAACAGACTTAAATATATCCAAATTTAAAATGTCGCTAAATCTAACAAAAAAAATTGCTAAATGGACTATCGTGGCCACATCTTTTTTAAACAATCATATTATTTTCACGTTCTTGTAATATAGCAGAATTTTTATGGTTAATATTTTGTTTTCAACATAATTTTGACACCCACCACAGGCACATTAACTCATTTATTTACATCTGGCAATGCCGTTATATCTCAATTAATAGATCTCCCAATTGTGTTGTTAAATTTGTAGAGTCCGTATATAATATAAATTAAATTAATTTATTGTTAAAAAAAACTAATGATATTATTAAATAAATCGATTACAAAGAAGCCGTTTTGTGTTCGGAATGCAAAATTTAATGAGTTTCAGTGTTAATTGTTAAATAATATTAAAAAATCTTTTATTGCAGATGGCCGAAGCCTCTTCGGTGTTAAGTGTTTAAGGTTTTAATTGTAAAAACGTCAGAAGAAATGTTAAAAATTAATAAAATTATTAACAAATATTCAATTAATAGCGAAAAATCCAAGGTGGCAGTGAAAATTGTTATTAATATCAATGTGGGACTCCGATGGCCACGGTAGTGTCGTTTGTTTTTTTTTTTATTAGTAGCTAGGCAAATGTCAGTTGATTTATTTCTGTTGTGCAGTGTGGTGAATTGTTTTTGTTTTGTTAGTTGAAATTGACAATTAGTTCTCAATTAGTAGATCTCGTAATTGTGTTGTTAAATTTGTAATGTCCGTATAAAAATATGAATTAAATTAATTTATTGTTAAAAAGCTAATGATATTATTAAAGAAATCGATTACATAGAAACCGCTCTGTTGTCGGAATACAAAATTTTATGAGTGTCAGTGTTAATTGTTAATAAAAATGAAAAACTATTTTAAAGCTGCCGGCTGCAGCCTCTTTTGTGTTACGTGGTTGTTTGGCAAGATAATTTTATAAAATTAAAGGCTATAATTGTAAAAAAATCATAAGAAATGTTAATAAACTAACAATATTATCAATAAATATTCATTTAATAGCAAAATATCCAATGTGGCAGTGGAAATTGTTACTAATTTCAATGTGAGACTCCGCTGGCCACCGTAGTGTTTATATTTTTTTTAAATGGCTAGTCAGATGTTAATGTTATATGTTAAGTTGTTTTTGTTGTCGGGAGTGGTGAATTGTTTTTGTTTTGTAAGTTCAAGCTAACAATGGTTGTTTTTGTTTTTTCCTGTGGACATATAACAAGACGTCAGAATAGTTAAAACATCTACGAAATTTAAGGTGAGTTTTTTTACGATAAATTGAGTATTAAAACGATTACTGATTTTGTGTATGAAAATTGTTCTAATATGTATATACATCAGAGAAAAAAGTGTCATTCTAATACTCATGCATAGAATATATAGAGGAATATGAGTATGTGTATGTACATATGTATATTTAGAAGCAGTATTTCCAACTTTTACATCTGCAAAACTTTTCTGTAGAGGTCTTTTCAGCCCAAATTTTGGTGTTCACTAGAAAAATATTTTTAATTTAATGTAATTGGTAAAGAATTGAGCACCATAGAATGCTGGCAAAGACTACTGTAGTTAAATGTTTAAAAACACATTCTTCTACATAAATTGGTAGTATGTACTTGAACATACGTACCCAGAAGCCACCATCAAATGTTAGAAGATGTTTTTTCTTATTTTTTTGTTTTTGTTGTAGTCTGTTTAGCATAAAAAGCGATTAAGGTTCTTATACATCTGTCATTGTGGTTTTTCAAACACATTCTCTTAAAGTTACGTAAAGAGAATAAGGAAAGTCCTTAATAAAAGTACATATTAGAGGATGTTTGATAAGGCATCACTATTGCAATGAAATATAGGGAAATTATTTTACAAAGTTCTTAAATGAAATACTTAAATTACGAGTACAGAAAGATATAGATGTAGGATCATGATTAAATTTGTTAAAATTCTCTTTTTTCATACATATGTATGTTAATTGCTGGTTTCTTTTTTGAACTATTTTTGGGTTTTATTGTCTGCAATGCTAAAAACCTTGGAATGATTTTCAATAATACCCTAACGTGGAATGATCAAATTAACAAAGCTTCTGGAAAAGTTTATAGTATTCTCCGTAGTCTTTGGTCTTCTCAGTACTTCACACCGCAGAAAATTAGATTTGTTCTTGCAAAATCGTTTATCTTACCTACGCTTTTATATGGTTGTGAATTGTTGTCAGGTTGTGTTAGTGCAGACATGGGTAAACTTACATGCGTCTTTAAAAGTGTAGTTAGATATGTTTACGGTTTACGCAAATATAATAGTATCTCCGTTGTTCTAAATAAAATTTATGGCATTTCATTTGAAGACTATCTTAAATTTAGAACTTTACTTATTTTCACTAAAGAACCCGTTTACCTTTTCGAGCGATTACTATTCACAAGATCTAACCGTAATAACTGTCTTGTACCAATACTGTACAATATACTAATATCCGAAAGACACTTTTTTGTAAATGGCATACGTCTTTGGAACTCGTTACATACTGTAAATAATCAACTTCACAAAATATCAAATACAACATCATTTAAGAAAGAACTATTTAACCTTTTTCTCAATTGATTTTTAATACTTCATTTTAATTTCTTTAGTTAATTCAATTTTAATTTCTATATAATTTTTACCTGCTGTGCAGGATATTTTTACACTTTATTTTTACATTTTTATTTTATTTTTTATATATTTTATATTATATTTTATTTTATATTCTTCTAATTTTAATTATAAATTAAACTTACATACATTCTCCTTATTGAAAATTAATTTGTTATGACTAATGTTGTTTTATAAGATTTTAAATCTTGTTACATTAGGATTTTCATTAATAAAAATTAATAATAATAAAAAATATTAAGTCACTCACAATTTGTCCATCTACGTATTTCTTTAATCATAAAGAACATTCACATATTTTGTATAAAAGAAAAACCGTGCCGCAAAACTTTTAAAAGCAATATAAAGTTTCAATGTCAATTTACATAATTTGAGGCTTTTGCCAATTTTTAATACTTTCTGACAAAAAAAAACACAAAAAACATCTTTAGAAGTTATGTTTTTCTCAAATCCATCATAAGTAAAACTTTAAGACGTTTTATTATTTATATTTTAGGAAAGTTAAAAAATCAACCTTTTAATTTAATGCAAATCCTATTAAGCAGTAGAAAACATATTTCCACAATGCATTAATAGAAATTACATACAAAAACTAAAAAGTAGTTATTAGCATTATTCTTTTATAAGAGAAAAAATATAAAATTTATGTAAATTTCTGGAAAAATAATAAAGAAAAAAAAAACGAAAAGCGAAGAAGTAACTGAATTGGCATATGCTAATTTTTAGAATAAAATCATATGCTAAGAAGCAAATTATTAACCAATTATTAAGGAATAACTTAGAAAGTATAAATACATACTGCTTCTAAAAAGGAAGAACTGCAAGTATAATTTCATATTTCAAATTAAGTAGATGTTCTTAGGGTTTCGGAAAGATGATTGAGATTTTATGATTTATAATGGAGCGAGGTAAAAATATGACAAACAAAACAGTTCCTTTCATGAAAACAGTAGCATATCTTACAAAAGAAAATTGCAAAAGAAAATATCGTTTCTTAAATAAGTAGCTTTTCTTATAAAAACTTATTTTCTTAAAAAATAGCTTTCCCTAAAGCCCTAAACACATAACTGCGAGTTGCGAGTGCGATTAAAAACGAAGCTTTTTGCATGCGAGAATTTGTGCTTTTGTGCTTTTACAAAATCATCAAAATGTTTTCGAGCAGCTGATTGTCCTACTGTCAAACATAATTCAATTGTAAATTGTATACAAAGCTGTTCATTTAACAAACAATAAATGTAACAAAATGAATAAAATCGAAATTATTAACGGGTTTAATAAAGTAATTACTATAGTAGGCATCGCGTTTAATGCCTATCAGCTGATTCTCCTCAATTCTATTCCCTTGCGAGTGTTTTTACAACTTAAGTTGGCAATGCCACACAAACAAGCTTGACTATCGATCTCGCTTCCACATATAGAAAAAATCATGCTGCCTCATCCTGTTTTTTCTTGCACCCGCAACTCGCAGTTATGTGTTTTGGGCTTAAGAAGTAACTCTTTCCACAAAGGTACATTTTCTTTAAAAAAGTACTTTTTTGCCTTTTCTAAAAAAGTAGCTTTATTCAAAAGTAACTTTTCTTTAAAAAATCAAAATTAAAAAGGTAAGTTTTCTTAAAAAAGTACATTTTCTTTAAAAAAAAGTACTTCTTAAATAATTGCCTTTTATTAAAAAATTATACCTTATCAAAAAAGTACCTTCCTCCAAAAAGTACCTCAAAGAAGAACCTTTTCATAAACATATATAGTACATACTGGCTTTTAGGAAGTGATAACTGCAAGCTTAATTTCAGATTTCGAATTAAACATATGATTTTTAGATGTTTACTTATGTTTTCGGAAAGAATATTTGGTGAAAAAAATATCAGTAGCTAACCGTAACTAATAAAGTTATTATTAATATTTATTTGATTTTTCTTTAAAATAACAATTCATTTAATTAAAATTTTGATGATTTATAATACAGCGAGGTACATATATGCCAAAAATTTATCAAAAAATATTTAAAGAAACAGTTCTATTCGTTAAAAAGAAGCATATCTAGAAGTAAATTTAAAAAAAAAACATTTTCTAAAAAAATAGGTTTTCTTAAAAACAGTTGTTTTTCTTAAAAATCATTTCTTAAAAAAAGTAAAAGGTGTAATTTTTTAAAATAGTACCTCTTCTAAAGAAATTACCTTCTCTTAAAAAAATTCCTTTTCTAAAAAAAGTATATTTTACCAATAAAAACAATACATTTTTTTCTTAAAAAAGTACCTGTTCTTAGAAGTGCCTCTTATTAAAAAATTAACCTTTCTTAAAAAAAATCATTTTCTCCAAAAAGTACCTCAAGCTATACCTTTTCCAAACGAAGTGCCGTTTATTAAAAAGAAAATTCTCTTTAAAAAAAGTATATTTTCTTAAAAAACGTTAACCGTACTTAAAAAAGTAAATGTTCTTCAAAAGGACATTGCTTTAAAAAAGTTCCTTTTCCTAAAGAAGTAGCTTTTTTTAAAGAAAAGTTAAAAAAGTGCCTTTGATTAAAATATTACCTTTTTATTAAAAAAGCACTAAAACAAGTACCTTTTTTCAAAAAATAACATTTCTTAAAATATATCTTTTCTTAAAAAGTACCTTTTGAAAAAAAAGTACCTTTTCCGTAAAAAGTACCTTTCAAAAAAGTACCTTTTCCGTAAAAGGTAAATTTTCTTAAAAAACTTCCTGTTCTTAAAGAAAAGCCTTTTATTAAAAAAGTGTCTTTTCCTAAAAAAGCATATTTTCTTAAAATAGTAGATTTTTTGAAAAAGTTGACTTTCTTAAAAAATAGCTATTCTTAAATAATACCTCTTGTTAAAAAAGTATATCTTCTTTACAAAATTACCTTTTCCTAAAAGAGTAATTTTTCTTTAACCTTAGCTATTTCTTAGAAATAATTTTTCTTAAAATAAGTAAATGTTCTTCAAAAAGAACCTTTTCTTAAAAAAGTGGATTCTTTGAAAAAATAACTTTCCCAAAACAAGTTCCGTTTGTTAAAAAAGTACCTTTTCTTAAACAAAAATTATAATTTTCTTAAAAAATAACTTTAGTTAAAAAAGTACATTTACTACCTTTTCTAAAAAAAAGGTTTCTTAAAAAATATAAATTCTTGAAAATGCGCCGTTTATTTAAGAAAATTACATTATCTTAAAAAAGTACCATTCCTTACAAAAGTAAATTTAATATACCTTAAAACAAGTACCTTCACTGATATATTATATTTTCTTAAAAAAATAATAAATTAAAAATACATTTTCTTCAAAAAGTACATATTCTTAAAAAAATACATTTTCTTAAAAAGTAAATTTTCTTAACAAAATACCTTTCCTTAAAAAATATATTAAAAAAAGGGTTATATGCTTAAAAAAGTACCATTTCTTAAAAAAAGAGCCTTTCAACTTGTAACATTTCTTAAAAAAGTATATTTTCCTAAAATAGTGCCTTTTCTTAAAAATATTCAAAAGTATCATATCTGAAAATATCACATTTTCTTAAAATGTACACTTTCATCGAAAAAACCTTTTCTTTAAAAAGTACACTTAAAAAAGTTACTTTGCATCAAAAAGTACCTTTAATACAAAGAGTACCTTTTTCTTCCAAAATTAAATTTTCTTAACAAAATTATATATTCTGAGAAATGTTTCTAAAAATAAAATAAATAAATCAAAAAATATGTGTTTTTAAGAAAAGGTTTAAAAAGTATCTTTTCTTCAAAAATTACCTTTTTCAAAAAGTAAATTTTCTTTAAAATTACCTTTTCTTCAAAAAGTATCTTTTCTTCAAAAAGTACATTTTTTAAAAACTAACTTTTCTTAACAAAAAGTATATTTTCCTCAAATAGTATATTGTCTCATAAAAAAATATTTTTATAAAATACATTTTCTTCAAAAGGTATCTTTTCTGAAAATTGTACATGTCCTAAACAACTACGTTTTCATTGCATAATACACTATCTTCAAACAGTACCTTGTCTAAGAAAGTTTGTTTTCATCAAAAAGTACCTTCTCTTGAAAAAGTACCTCTATTTCAAAAAGTGCCTTTCTTGGAAAAGTAAATTTTCTTAAACAATAATATATATTCTGAAAAACATATCTTTTCTAAAAAAGTACCATTTCTTAAAGAAGTACTCTCTATTAAAAAAGTAATTTTTCATCAAACAGTTCCTTTTCTAAAAAAAGCGCAATTTCATAAGAAAGTACCTTGTCTTCAAAAGGTACCATTTTAAAAAAAGTACCCATGCTTTAAAAAGTACCTATTTAAAAAAAGTGTTTCTTAAAAAAGCACGTTTTCTTAGAAAAATATCTTTTCTTATAAATAAGCTTTTCTTAAAAAAGAGCCATTTCTTTAAAAAGTGTGTTTTCTTAGAAAAGCACCTTTTCTTGAAAAATTACCTTTTCTTGAGAAAGTATATTTTCTTCAAAAATTACCTTTTCTTCAAAAAGTACCTTTCCTTAAAAAAATAACATTTCTTAAGGTATGATCTGCGGTTCAAGTCCACAAATAGAACGTTTTTTTAAAAGTGCTGTAGGTCAGTCTTTTTTCAATTCATCAACTTTTTAACGTGAAAGTAGTAGACGCATTTTTCTAACTTTTTCCATACTTGCTTATGTTTCTATGTTTTCTTAAAAAAAGTAACCTTTCTTCAAAAAGTTAGTTTTCTTCAAGAAGAACATTTTCTTAAAATTGTTTTTAACAATTTCGGATTTCTTCAGCTGCCCTCGTAATAAAAAAAATATATTTTTTTTTTTATAGATTTTTAAGCTTTCTAGTGAAAAACTTTAATATTCAAATTTATTTTAAGGAAATCATGGTATTCTGAAATTAACAGCTTTTATTATTATAATACTTGACCCTAATACTTCGATTAAGCCTATATTATGTTTGTTTAAAGTCAAACGCTTAAAGAGCGGAAGGCTCACGATTTGGTATGACGGTACTTAGCAAATGGTTGGCACGCATATTTAAATTGTAAAATAAATTTTAAAAATAGTCCTTTTGTTTTTGTGCATACATAGAAGGCAGAGGAGCTAACCAAGTTCTTAGCAATAATACTGTGCAAGAAATCAAAATATAAAAACTACTGCAAAATACACCAAGTTGAAAAACAAGCCATAATAAAAGAAACGCTAAGCATTTTGGTAAAAACAAAAGCATCATAAAAAAAAGTTAGCAATTAAGCAAATGCTTTAGAGAATTTTAAAGAAATTCTTTAAAAGTCACTTAAAGAAAAATAATAATGGCATATTTCTTATGAAATAGCGACAAGCAATCGAAACTGATTTTTTTTAAATGCACATTTCAAATTTCCAAACTTTGTGATACAGAATTTATATTAAAATTATGCTTTAATATACCTTAGCTAATGATGCCTTAAAGTATGCTTCGTGTTAATGATAAAAAAAAGCAAAAAAAATATGGGGAATATATTTCCACACAAGTGTTTCGCATAATACTGCGGAAATATGGAATTTTGTGGCAAATTACTTATAACGCAATGCTACCGTAAAGTGGGAAAAATGTGCAAATTTATAAAAATTACAAAAAAAAAAATGTCTTTATATTTTTGGTCACATATACAGTCTTAGCAAAACATTCATTTGTAAACATATATATTTACATATGAAAGTGAATATCATTTCCATTCTTATTCACTTATACATTAAACATTCTCTCACATAAGCAAGACAAAACATTTACTTTATGTACATTTGAATTTCTCAGAGACAATATTTTACAAACCATAAAATGTTGTTTGTCTCTGGAATATTACAGACAGATTGTATATTTACGTCAACATATGTATGTACATTGTACATAGGAATAGCTAAATAGTACAGACACAAGATTTAAGAATAATGCTTACAATACATGTACAAATAAGTTTTGTATACTTATTACTTAAGCTTTAACTTCCGCTTCCGCCATTGCATGAAAGTGTATGTGAAAGTCTTAAATTGAGTGATAGACAGGCATATAGCGAAACACATTTTGAATTGTTGTACGAATTTCTGGTCACTCTACCTTTGTTTGTATGGTCATTTAGTTAGCAAAAATAAATTTAACATTCTACAGAAAATAATAATAACCAACAGTTTCCAGCCCTCGAACTTCGAGTGCAAACTCTAGGATATTTTATTTTTCATTAAATAAAGACCCTAAAGGTATGCTAATCAATTTCAGCCAATTCACAAATCAACACAAAAAACAAACTCATTGTTATTACAAACACATTAACAAATTTAATAAACACACACATAGCATTGTATAAATTTATGTTTTTTTTTAAGTACCAACTTTAAATGCAATTTACTCGAAATAAAGGAAAAAATTTAAAAATCTGTAAATCTGTAAAACAGCTAAAAATAAATACCTTTCAAATAATATACATTTGGTCAAAATCGGGTTAAAACGGTAGAACAAAACATCGGTCACAAGAAATCGCCTAACCTATTAATATTATAGATAATAAAGAAATATTGACAGAATTAAAAATTACCGAAACTTTTAAACATGTATCTTTTTCCTACGAACTTTGTATTGTGCAGTTAAAACATTCCATTATATATAATTTTTTTTTTTTTATTTCAATGTTTGCTGATATAGAATATTTTTTGATTTTTCATTCGGTGCAAAAATTACCATATTTTTCGGCGTTCCTACTAAGGAGCAAGCGAATGCGAAAAACATGGATTTTTCAAATTAAATCCTCCACTCGACGATTGTTTTGAATGAAGCGATTTTTTTTTTTTGGCTAGTATTGATTTCGCTATTTTGGAATTGACATCTTTGATATTGAATATTTTTTGGCGATTTTTGTTTTTCGCGGTTTTCGGTTTAGCGAGTTTTGAATTGGCGATTTTTTAATGTAAAATAGGCTGAGTTCCTTAGATAACTCATACCCAGGACCCAATATGGACTGTAACTCATATTATCCTCAAGGTGAGTAGTGCGATTTTTATTTCAATGTTTGCTGATATAGAATATTTTTTGATTTTTCATTCGCTGCAAAAATTACCAAATTTTTCGGCGTTCCTACTAAGGAGCAAGCGAATGCGAAAAACATGAATTTTTCAAATTAAATCCTCCACTCGATGATTGCTTTGAATGAAGCGATTTATTTTTTTTGGCTAGTACTGATTTCGCTATTTTGGAATTGACATCTTTGATATTGAATATTTTTGTTTTTGGCGATTTTTGTTTTTCGCGATTTTCGGTTTAGCGATTTTTGAATTGGCGATTTTTTAATTTAAAATAAGCTGCACCGATAAAGGGATTAAAATATGAGCGCCACTCCAGCGATTTCAGCCCCCTCCTTACACATTACTTAGATAACTCGTACCCAGGACCCAGTATGGCCTCTAACTCATATTATCCTCAAGGTGAGTAGTGCGATTCGATTGAAAAATGCAATATATTCCCTTACACATTTTGACCCCAATGTGTAATGATTGATGGATCCATATGCCGTTCCACAATTATATTCGCTGTATTTCGGTGTGAAATAATTATGTTCGATAGGAAGTATTTGCTACATCCTAATATGAAGAACCCTTGAGTAAACCCCTTGACCTGTTTTTGCTCCTATCCTCGAGACATCAGAACAGACTAAGTTCCCAGTCCTGTCTATGGAAGACTTTGTTGTCCAGTCTACCCTGGAAAGAATTCTATTTCTAAAATTGCCACCAAGGTTCGTCATATATTCAGTATGCCAATCAATATCAAGTATTTGCTGCTTACATTATAAGGATCGATCGCCCTAATGTCTGCTATAATTTTTCATAGTTCGGAGAGAATAATTTTGAGATTCAACAATAGTTTTTTCTATTTTTTAAGATTTTCTTTCGAACAAAATTTGGGTTTGAGATTATGATAACATCATGGTCGTTCCTTACCGCGCGAGTTAAATGAAAGTCCACGAATACATTTGGTTGGAATGTTAATATGAACTGCTCTTTACTTTATTGTTTGCTATATTTTTATACAAAAATATTCTTAATCTAAAACTATAAATATTCAATAAAAAAATATGCTTATGCTATTGGTTTCTTTTATAGAACGTTTAATTGGTTGGTCATAAAACAATATTGTATTTTGTAGGAAGTAAATGACGAAAACAAAGTGAGTTTTTCATACGAAAGTTTATCGACACTTTGTTTTCGTTTTGAAACTGTAATTTTGGTGATTTGACATTTATTTTATTTTAAATGATTGAAATGAATAAACAAAATTTCAATACAAAGTTTATTAACTCTTTGTTCTAGTTTAATGACGAAAACAAAGGTATCAAGTTTCAATGAATGAAGTAAGTTTCCATATGAAAGTTTATTAACACTTTGTTTTCGTTTAAAATTATAATTCTGTTAGTTTGACATTTATTTCATTTTAAATGATGAACTGAAATAATTATTGAGTAAACAATTTTATTAATACAAAGTTTATTAACACTTTGTTCTAGTTATTAAAAATTATAATTTTAATAATATGGTATTTATTTTATTCTTGGTAATTTATTCTTATGCTAGATATAGGGTTTTCAAGTTCGATGGAATCTGTTGAGTTCAGTGTTCCATTGGACTTAACTCCTCCCTCCTTAGATTGAAAATTCTCCTGGATTTTCTTAAGAGATTTTTTGTATTTCTTATAAATTATGATTATAAAAGTTAAACATATAATTGCAATACAGATAGTTAGAAAATAATTACCAATTATTGAATTAAAATGTATTGCTTTATGATATTTCAATTCTTCTATGGTTTTTATATGTTCCACTTCATTTATAGCTATTTGATCCAAAGAAATGGTTGTTTCCATATTATTTAAATTTAAATTTGGTGATAATGCAAAACTGGTTTTATATTCTTTTTGTTTATTTTCATAAATATTGCCATCAATTTTTATTTTGCAATCATTAAATGTAAGAAGTTGATTTCCACTTAAAACTAATTTCCTGCTGTCGCAGTTACTTTCTACCTTTGCACCATTTACATTCTTTAGAAGCACCATTCCCTGTTCAACCTCTAAAATTTCTTCTTTATTATTGAGAATTTTGTAACACTTTTGCTTATTACTAAAAATACATAGGTTTGATTTTTTTAGATTGGAAATATTTTGTTCGTTATTGTAATTGTAAACAGTATTATTGATAATAACAATTTCTTGTATTCTTATATCCAATTCAAAACCTTCCTTGTTTTTAATTGGCATAATCAATGATTTTGGGACTGTAATAATATTTAGTGGTATCTTTATAAAAAATACAATTTGTTCATTCCGGTATTTAGCAACTGTTAATTGTATTTGTTGTAATTTATTGAAATCAATATTTAAATCATTAATTTCCTCTGGTGTTAGTATATTGTTAGTCATAAGATTGTGGTTAGCTGCAATAATATTATCTTGTATATGCTCAATCTGTTCGTCCAATGTTTTAATCTTTAGCACCAAATCAAGATAAAAAATGTGTGAAAAAATATCTAAGTTATTTTTGTCTATTGAATTGATTTTTGCCAGAATAATATCTCTATCCGATTCAATAGTGTGTTTTAAGTTAGTTAGTGTTTCATTGAAATGATTTGTAATTTTTATTTGTTTGTTTGCGGTTTCTATTATATTATGATTATTGTTATCTATAATTTGTAAATGATTCTGTATTGTTTCCCTATCTTCTTCGTCCATAGTTCCTGCCATCCATTTCAGACCTGATCCCAAAACATTAGCTAAACCTCTTTTACCTCTATTCAATTGTAGAGTACGAAACTTTATTATAACCCTGTTAAGCTGAGCTTGTAAGACTTGTTTATTTATGTTAGACTGCTGTATACTATTTTCAATGTGGCTAATTATTTCCTGGATTTCACTTAGATAAATGGTGTGAACTATCGTTGTATATGCTTCGACCATTGTTACATTGTCCAACTTAATTTCCGTATATCCACTGTTGCCTTCATTTATAGGTTGAATCAATAAGTTATTCATTACCGGTGATATTAGTAGGATTAGAATCGTAAGCCGTAATATCCAGTGAATCTGCAAATTTAAAGGGACGTTTGATGTTAGTTGGGTGGATATTATCTACTTTCAGTTTTCTATAACGAGGTTCGTATTTATGTCTTAAAGCTTTATAATTTTTCACATATGCTTCTGGTTTGTCATAATTAAATTGTTCCCTATTCAAATTTCTTTTTGTTATAATTTTATCCTTAAAGTCTTTTAATCGATTATATAATTTTATTTTATCTATTGTTCCTTGTATTACATCAAATGGTCTGCTCATCGTTGTTGAGTGAATGGATTTATTATACCATTCAACACATTTATACATTCGCTCTTGTACTGATAATTCTGATCGTTGAAATTCTAATGTTCTAAACTTGTCTGATATGCTACTATGTAATCTTTCGATATCTGCATTTCCTGTATGGTTGTTAGGTTTGGTGAAATGAACTGTAATATTTTCCTCTCGTAAAAAGTTCTTTACATTGATGGATGCGAATTCGTTGTCTGTAACTACTTTGTTTGGTTTACCTCTCATTGATATATAGAGTCTAATTTTCTCTACTATTGTACAGCTATTTCTGTCTTCCAAATATAACATAACTGCGTATTTTGAAAATTTGTCAATGAAAGATAAAAAACTGTGTTTCTTATTTGTATATACGTCCATATGTACTATTTCATTAACATCTTTTGGTGTTTCTGTGACATGAAATTTTGGTGTTATTGGTTTCCTATCATATTTGGATTTGTTGCAAACATTACAATTATTAACGTATTTCTGAATAAAATGTTTAAGATTGTTAAAATAAATTTTAGTTTTCAAACCACAATAATTTTCGTTAATTCCTGCATGACCTGTTTCATTTTTATGGTATTTTGCTATATATCTATACAATTCATCCTCATTCAGCATATCTTTAGCGTGATAAACACATCGGACAAATTTTATTGAGTTACCGAATATTTCAATTAGCTTTAATTGTACTTTATTGTACAAATGATCAGACAATTCGGTGTAAATACCTATCTTCAAATTTCTCTTGATAGTTATATTCCTTCTAATTATATCGGTCATTGTACCGGTTATGATATCGTTAGTGTTTAAAAAAATTTTATGTTTGCCGTCAATGATTTGAGTTTCATTAGTTTTGTTATCAGTTAGTATTATTTGCTTCTCAAATCTATTAACGACTGTGTCCAAAATAAAAAAATGATCATTCAATTCTTCCTGTTGAGAATGGATAGTTGCAGCCACACTCATTTGATCATCTGCCATGAAAACAATATCATTTGGTGCATTTATACGGCTCATAAAATCGGCTACAACGTTCTCTTTACCCTTGATGTAACTTATTTTAAAATCATACTCTCCCAACCTCAACAGCCAACGCTGGAGTCTTTGGTTTATATCTTTACCCTTGGTTTTGGATTGAAGCCAAACCAATGGTTGATGGTCCGTAAATAGTTCAAATTGCCTGCCATATAGATATGGACGGAAGTAGTTTACTGCCCAAACAATAGCCAGCAATTCTTTTTCCACAGTCGCATAATGCCTCTCGTGGTCATTCAATGTTCTACTTGCATAGGCAATTGGATGATTTTCCTGAGACAATACGGCACCTACAGCATAACCACTTGCATCAGTAGTTAATTTAAATTTTTTTGAATAATCTGGATACTTAAGTATCGGTGGGTTAATGATCAACTTTTTCAATTTTTCAAAGGAATCATGATAATTAGGATCGTTGAGATTAATTTTCGTATTCTTCTTTAGATATTTAGTTAATCCTTGTGCAACTTTTGCGTAGTCTTTAATAAATTTTCGGTAGTACCCCGTAACTCCTAAGAAAGATTTTATCTGTTTAGTTGTTTCAGGAAGCTTTAGCTTCTGAATTGCATCAATTTTATTTGGGTTAGGTCTTAGACCTTCCTCGCTCAGAACATGACCAAGGTATTCAGTTTCCTTCGCCAAAAAAACGCATTTGTCGAGCTGTATCTTCAGATTATGCTCTCGTAATTTTTGAAAAATTTTGTTGACACTCTGTACATGCTCTGTTAATGATGTACTAAAAATTAAAATGTCATCTAAATAAACAACGCAAATTTTATTAATATATTCTCTAAGTACCGAGTTCATAAGACGTTGAAAGGTTGCTGGAGCATTTTTTAATCCAAAGGGCATCCTGTTGTATTCAAAATGTCCCAAGGGAGTCGAGAAAGCTGTTTTTTTTCTATCGTTTGTATTCATGAGAATTTGGTGAAAACCCTTGGCTAAATCCAATGTTGTAAAATAAGTAGATTTTCCCAATTTATCCAATATATTTTCTATATTGGGTATTGGAAATTTGTCGTCCACCGTTATCTCGTTCAATTTTCTGTAGTCAACAACAATGCGCCACTTCTTCCTGCCCGATTGGTCCATTTTCTTTGGAACAACCCAGATAGGAGAATTATAGGCAGAGTTACTTTCCACAATTATTTTCTGTTGTAACATTTCTTGGATCTGCCTGTTAATTTCGTCTTCATGTATTTTGGGATATCTGTATATTTTAGAGTATACAGGTTTATCTGTAGTAGTAATTATGGAATGTCTTATCTCATGAGTATGAGTAAGTGAATCACCTTCATGAAACAACAAGTCGCTATTTTTACTTATGAGATCACGAAGAAACTCTTTTTCTTCGGAATTCATGTCGACTCTAAAAAGTTTTTTAATGTTCTCCTTATTGACATCTAAAAATTCCAATGCATGAATCTCGTTATAATAGCAAGGAAATGAATTTGTAAAAAAAATTTTTCTATCATTAATCTGAATATACCGTTCTTCTAAACAAATTTTTGCACCTAAAGGTTTCAATATATTATTACCAATTATTCCATCAAATCTATTATTAGTCAATTTCAACAATTTCCAAGCCATAAAATTATTATCGGAAAACTCTTCTGGGATTTCCGTGACAATTTCCTCACTTATAACTACTTTGCTTGCCAGAGTTGAGAAAATTAATGGTTTTCTTAATTTTATACGTTCATAACTAGGAAGTGCATTACAATTTAATATTGATGTGGTTGATCCAGTATCAATCAAACATCTTATCTTGGAATTACCAATAGTTAATTGTACTATCGGTAAACCGTTTTCTTTTTGGCTGAACGAAAATTTGCTTCCTCATTCGGAACAATTTCACTCTGTTCAATATGATCTATTTCCATCGGTTCAACATTATGTCGATGTTGACCAGAATTTTGTCGCGACTGATTAGATTGTCGGAACTGTTGCGAATTTCGAATTACGTTTGAATATTGCCCTTGCCGATTATCAAAACCTTGTGTTTGTCGATTTGAATTTGGAAAGTTTTGTGTTTGGTGACAAGAAAAACCTTGTGTCCGTTGGTCTGGGAAATTCTGTCTACTCGGTCTAAAATTTGTTTGTCGAAAATTTTGCCTTTGGTGAGGTTCGGAATAATTATGGGTAGAATTTTGGTTAGTGTATTTAATATTTTGATTAGTATTTCTAAAATGTCGATTATTTTCCCTGATCATGTCGCATTCCTGTAAACAATGATATGCTTCGCGAATAGTATTAATATTTCGGCTATATATAACACTTGCCAAATGCGGAGGTATACCATTAACAAAAGTTCGAAAAATCATTGATTCGTTTATATTTGGGTTGAATTCTAATGGTTTACATGAATCTTGTTCGTATTTTGTATTCAACTTATCTAATATTATTTTTAAATTATTATATAATTGACTTACATCATTGTTTTTTGTTGATAGTGCTCTATGGTATAGTTGGGTGTAGCTTTCCCTGATGCCGAACACCTTTAATAGCTCATTTTTCACGTTCTGCCATGATTTATCGGTTAAACCTCGAATTATATTGGCTGCTTCTCCCTGTATCTTCTTAAGTATGCAGCGATGGTATATATATTCCTCCATTTCACCATCTTGAAAAATTCGTAGGAAGATTTCGACTTCCTGGATGAATGATGATATGTCATAGTCTCGATCTTTTCCAGTGAAAACATTTATTCTATCTACTTCCTTCAAAAGGATAGAAATTGGAATCGGACCCAACGATGATGTTTCTGTTGGCACTGCTGTGGGTGCTGATGTTTGTGTTGGAGCAGAAGTTAGTGTTGCTGTTGATGATGTTGATGTCATTGTGTTGAGTATATCGTTGCTTTGTAATATGTTGAAGTATGGTTTAAACTGTGGTGTTTCAGTTTTCTCCGTATCTTTAGGCATCTCCCTGGAGTTTAGACACAATTCACTGTTCCTTCACAAACTCGAACCGTAACGAAAAATAAGTTCTTTAGTCTTTTTTCTTCTTTGTTTTCAAAATGATATTCTTCGGAATATATTAAAATTTTTCACAAATATATATTTTTTTTTTTTTAAAGGATATTCTTTAGAATATCTTCAGTATTTTAACAAATGTTATTTTTTTTCAAAAAAGGATATTCTTTGGAATATCTTCACTAATGTTTCACTTTTTTTTTTTTTCTTAAAAAAAAGGATATTCTTTAGACAATTTTCACTAATGTTTCTTTGTTTTAAAAAAGGATATTCTTTAGAATATCTTCATTAATTTCTTTTAGATAGCGTCGCGACCAAATAGGGATATTCTTCAGAATATCTTTTGGATTTGTTTGCCGACTGCGCCAGTTAAATGAAAGTCCACGAATACATTTGGTTGGAATGTTAATATGAACTGCTCTTTACTTTATTGTTTGCTATATTTTTATACAAAAATATTCTTAATCTAAAACTATAAATATTCAATAAAAAAATATGCTTATGCTATTGGTTTCTTTTATAGAACGTTTAATTGGTTGGTCATAAAACAATATTGTATTTTGTAGGAAGTAAATGACGAAAACAAAGTGAGTTTTTCATACGAAAGTTTATCGACACTTTGTTTTCGTTTTGAAACTGTAATTTTGGTGATTTGACATTTATTTTATTTTAAATGATTGAAATGAATAAACAAAATTTCAATACAAAGTTTATTAACTCTTTGTTCTAGTTTAATGACGAAAACAAAGGTATCAAGTTTCAATGAATGAAGTAAGTTTCCATATGAAAGTTTATTAACACTTTGTTTTCGTTTAAAATTATAATTCTGTTAGTTTGACATTTATTTCATTTTAAATGATGAACTGAAATAATTATTGAGTAAACAATTTTATTAATACAAAGTTTATTAACACTTTGTTCTAGTTATTAAAAATTATAATTTTAATAATATGGTATTTATTTTATTCTTGGTAATTTATTCTTATGCTAGATATAGGGTTTTCAAGTTCGATGGAATCTGTTGAGTTCAGTGTTCCATTGGACTTAACTCGCGCAGTTAAAAAATTCCTTTACTCATTTTATTTATTCATTTTTTTTTTTTTTTTTTTTTTTTGAAAAACAACTAAAATAAACTATAAAATACAATGAATATTTATACAGAGAAATATTCGAGCATTTTATTAAAAAGTAGTTTAGTCGGTTGTGTTGGTAACACATAAACACAGGCACAATGATGCAGACATACAGATTTAGTTACAGACAGTGGCAGAAAAAAATCTAACTATACAAATACACCGTTTATTCTATAGAATCTCATAAGTTGTTTACAACAATAAAAATATGTTGTGAACACATGTTTCAAGTGTATTTGTTGCAATTGTTGTTTGTTGCCATATCTTGGCTTCATCCCACAACATCAACAACAACAATTACATATTTTAATTTTTATTATTATCTACAAAGTTGCAATTTAGTGCAATGACTCTTTGCTATTGTATTAGATCTATGTGTGTATGTGTGGATGTGTGTGTGTCTTTCTGTTTTTTTTTTTATATGAGTTTTTATGTGCGGCTGCATTAACGCTTGTAAATATTTGTGTGTGTGTGTATGTTAATGTGTTGTTTATTCTATTGTATTGTGTTTCTCGTCTTGTCTTCCTTATTCTCCTTCAGTCTTTAGGGCATAATAAAAATCCCTGTTTCAAAGTACATACTTGTATTTGTTTTTTCTTGTTGTTGTTCTTGGTGGCGTGTTGGTTTCGAGAGAGAGAAAAAAAACGTGAGTTAAGGGTGATAAAGTGATTATTTGTGTTTCGAGTTTTGTAAATGAAAAATATGAAATATTTACAAACAAAAGAAGGAAGATTAAAAAAGTAAAATATTGGTTAAATTCCAGTTGGTTTAAGTGGACCTATGTTTAAAAATGTTTATTAAGTGAAAACGGAAAAGATTTTCAAAAAAAAGAAAATGAAGTAAATCAGCAGCTGGATTTTTTGAAATTATTTATAAATGATGAAAAAAATTTTAAATACATCATGATAAGGCGGCTTTTGGGCAAACAAAATATGAGAAACTGAAACAAAAACGAAGCACATATTTTGCGGACAGATTTTTCATGGCCAAATATTTTGCAACATGTTATGTAGGCACTCAATTAAGTAGCACATAGTCTCCCCAATCTCTGGGATTTTTAATCCCCGATTATTCATAACCTTGCAATTGATTTTTTCTATAATTTCTGGCAAAGTAACCTCGTTTGGATGACCTTGATGGTAATCAGCAAAACGGCATTTATAAAGAAGGTACCAAGTCCTAATAAATGTAATTTATACTCAAGCTATTTACTGGTGAAAAATCTACATTTTGACAGGTGTGAATAGTAGTGCCTTCAGCAAATAATATCCTTTCAAATTAAATAGCGACATCTATTACCAAGACAGTTACTTTTTACATAGTACTCGTATAAATTTAAAGATTTCTTACATAACCATTATATGAATACTAGCAGATCCAGCACCCGAAATTCGAGTGCAATTTCTAGGCAACTTTATTTTTCAACTTAGCCAATTCACAAACCAAACACTTTTATGGTTTATTATTATTGTGAATGAAGATAACAAACGCATTAAGAAACACATTAACAAATTTATTGAAGCATACATAGCAAATGTATAATTTTATACGAATACTAGCAGACTCCAGCACCCGAAATTCGAGTGCAATTTCTAGGCAGCTTTATTTTTCAACTTAGCCAATTCACGAACCAACACTTTCATGAAGATAACAAACTCATTAACAAACACATTAACAAATTTATTAAAACATACATAGCATATGTATAATTATACCCTATACCACTATGTGGTTTGGGTATAATGACTTTGTGCTGCTGTTTGTAACAACCAAAAATATTTGACCTAGACCCATCTTTAATTATACCGATCGAATCAGAATCACTTTCTGAGTTGATTTAACAATGTCCGTCCGTCCGTCCGTCCGTCCGTCTGTGTGTCCATGTAAAGCTTGTAATCAAACTGCAGGTCGCAAATATGAATATATTTTGATGAAATTTGGTATATAAGCTTTTAGCGGCCGTGGGATGAACGCTGTTGAAATTGGTGAGAATCGGTCCATGTTCAGACCTAGCCCCCATACAAATTACCCATATGAAATCGACATAAATTGCCATAAGATCCAAATTGTCATATAGATCTTACTCAAATTTGGTTTGTATGCGTTCATTACATCCATTAATGAGTAGTCCAAAAATGGTCCCTTTGACCCCATATAGAGCTGCTTCCCGATCTTCACTTAAATCTATCAAAAAAGAAAAATATTGCACTGATTCTTCTCAAATTTTGCTTGTATATATTTTTGCGAAATACAAGAGACTTTACCAAACATGATCAGGATCGGTCCATTTTTGGACCTAGTCCCTTTATATATATAGCATCCGATATGAACTTTTTCACATCTGCAGCCAAAAAAATTAATAAAAATCCCACTCAAATTTGGTTTTTGCTTATTTTCAATGTCCAGTTAGTTGGGCCTAAGAGATAGGGTTTCTAAACGCATGGTATAGGGTATCGTATAGTCGGTCTGGACCGACTGTAATTTTCTTACTTGTTAAATTTGTTATTGTGTTTTTGTAATCAAAATGAGTTTGTTTTTTGTGTTGATTTTTGATTTGACTACAATTGATTAGCACACCTTTAGGGTCTTTATTTAATGAAAAAATAAAATTTCCTAGAATTTGCACTCGAATTTCGAGGGCTGGAATCTGGTAGTATATGTATATTAATACGTGAAAGAAAATCTCTGTGACCGTTTTTAAGCAAAATGCGCGAACGGAGGAGTGTGAAATTTGGCATATGGCATCGTATGGATTATATAAATATTTATAAATAATTGTATTTATCGCATTTCAAGTGTGAATTGTTTAAATTAATTAGCATACCCTTAGGCATCTATAAACGTATTTATTAACAAACTCACTTATATATCTTCTGTGTGTTCGACAAATATTTATGATGAAATTTAATGAATTTTATTTAAATATTGATACATTTTAAGTTTTCGCTATTTTGTTTTTATTATATTTTGTTTTTCTTTTGCGTTCTTGTGATTTTTTTTGTTTTTGCCATTTTGTGTCTTAGTCAATTTTTTAAATTTTATGTTGCTGCGACTTTATGTTCTGGCGGTTTTGTGTTTCTACGATTTTGAGATTCTGCTTTTGTAAGTTCTTATATTTTATATCTTATTTTTTTTTTGTTTTTTGCGATTTTTATAATTCGTCTTACGATTTTACCTTTTTGCGATTTTTCAATTTTACGTTTTTACATTAACGCTCCTAAGGCACCCATTCATTGAAACCACTTAATATTCAATATTTGCGAAATATTAATAAAAAATAATTTCTTTTAATATTTCTTTTAAGAAATGTTTTGCATTTTCCCACTTGTGATTTTGCTTTTGTGCGATTTTACAATATTGTATTTTTGATTTTTTGCGATTTTCTATTTTTACAATTCCGTTTCATAATTGTTATTCGTTTCTCAGATTATGTGTTTTTGCGTTTTTTAGTTTTTATGATTTTGCATTTGTTTTTTTATTTGTGACCTTCTCCGAGAAAAGGGACCTAGTGTGTCAAAAAACGGGTTGTGTCAAAAACGGTGGATTCTGGTACCTAAAAGGGTGTAGAAACTTTAAATGCGTTTTTCTCTGAAAACATAATTTTCACACACTAGGTCCCTTTGTTCGGAGAAGGTCACATTTGATGTTTTTGTTATTTTGTTTTTTTTTTGCGAAATTCAGTTTTTGTTTTCAATGGTGCGTGGGAGAACAGAAGAAAGCGTATATTTCTAAAAATTCATAACTGCACTGTATTCTTAATCGGACCGGTTTCTGGCATTTC
Source organism: Cordilura impudica (assembly GCA_963682025.1). NCBI lineage: Eukaryota > Metazoa > Arthropoda > Insecta > Diptera > Scathophagidae > Cordilura > Cordilura impudica. The sequence goes on along the minus strand of OY821519.1, from coordinate 252,891,528 downwards.
AGCCTTCATCAGCAATTTATTTAACATTGTTTTAATTGTTATGTTCTAATTGAATGGATTGTTTCTATATGAAATTTTTATACTTAGGGCGGCCATGAGGTTGGAACCTGCGACTGTCTTACATACACTCGTACTTGCACCTTTTGGTCATGCGCTTTAACGCACTCACCTCAGGCCTACGAGCAGTGTGGTTAGGAATCAGTTTTCATACCGTACATACCGTACGTTTTTGCCATTTTAATCTGCGATTTTATATTCTTACGTTTTTGCAATTTTGCGTTTACACAATTTTATTTTCTTCCGATTTTGTGCGTTTGTGTTTTGGAGTTTTTACGTTTTTGCAATTCCTTTTAAAAATTTAATCTACACGAAATACTTATAAAAAATAGTTTCTATTAATATTTCTTTTAAGAATTATACTGCGTTTTTACGATTTTGCGTTTTCCAGACTTAGCGTTTCTGCGTTTTGTAATTGCGATTTTGTCATTTTCATTTTTATAATTCCTTTTAAACACTTATATCTGTGGTCACAAGCGATAACCGCCTCAGTCGACTTAAGAACGATTTGAGTTATGTAAGCTATCATATTCTACTAAAAATGCTTTATATTTACTTGAAATCCCCATTTCTCTAAAACTGTTTATTAAAAAGTTATTAATGAAAACATACTGACCTAAGTCGTAATGAAGCCCCATTACATTTACATAAAAAGTTATTTTTCTCAAAAGCATGACCACAGTTATTAGCTTTTAAGATTTTGTGCTATTTTGATTTAAATTTTTTGGTTTTAAAATTTTGGGTTTTTGGACTTTTACAATTCCTTGTAAAAAGTGTTGCGTTTCCGCGATTTTGCGGTTTTAGTTTTTTGTTTGTAATTTTGAGTTCCTGTGATATCTTTACAATTTTGTTTTTGCATTTTCTGTTTTATCATTTTTATGATTTTGCGTTTTTGACATTTTGCATTTTTACGATCTTAATTTTTTGCATTTTGGCATTGTTGCAGTTTTAGGTATACGCGATTTTATGTTGTTGCGATTTAAGGTATCCGCGGTTTTGCACTTTTACTTGCCGTTTTTGCTTTTGTACGATTTTACAATTTTGTGGTTTTGTGTTTTTGCAATTGCATTTAAAATGTGTTACGTTTTTGCGCTTTTGCGCTTTTACGGCTTTGGCGATTTTGTGTCTTAGCATTTTTGTGGTTTTGCGTTTTCTTTTTTGCAATTTTGACGTTATGCGAATTTTATACGAGTGTCTTTTTGCGATTTTAGGTTTTAGAATTTTTTTATTTTGTGTTTTTTACCATTTAAATTTTTTTTTAGCAATTTTAAGTTTTTACAATTTGGCGTTCTGCGCTCTTGTGATTTTAGGTTTTTCGCGATTTTGCGCTATTTATACCCTATACCACTATGTGGTTTGTATATAATGAATTTGTGCTGCTGTTTGTAACTACCAAAAATATTTGACCTAGACCCATCTTTTATTATACCGATCGAATCAGAATCACTATCTGATTCGATTTAACGATGTCCGTCCGTCCGTCCGTCTGTGTGTCCATGTAAAGCTTGTAATCAAACTGCAGGTCGCAAATATGAGTATATTTGGATGAAATTTGCTATACAAGCTTTTATCGGCCATAGGATGAACGCTATTGAAATTGCTGAGAATCGGTCCGTGGTCAGACCTAGCCCACATATAAATGACTCCTATGAAATCAACATAAATTGCCATAAGATCCAAATTATCATATAAATCTTAGTCAAATTGTATTTATTACATCCATTAATCAGTAGTCCAAAAATGAGGACAACTCTTAGTCATAGGCCCCATATAGAGCTGCTTCCCGATCTTCACTTATATCTATAAAAAAACAAAAATATTGCAATGATTCTTCTCAAATTTTTTTTGTATGTATTTTTCCAAAATACAAGAGACTTTACCAAACATGGTCAGGATCGATCCATTTTTAGGCCTAGTCCCCATATAGATATAGCGATTTTGCGCTATTTATACCCTATACCACTATGTGGTTTGTATATAATGACTTTGTGCTGCTGTTTGTAACTACCAAAAATATTTGACCTAGACCCATCTTTTATTATACCGATCGAATCAGAATCACTATCTGATTCGATTTAACGATGTCCGTCCGTCCGTCCGTCCGTCTGTGTGTCCATGTAAAGCTTGTAATCAAACTGCAGGTCGCAAATATGAGTATATTTGGATGAAATTTGCTATACAAGCTTTTATCGGCCATAGGATGAACGCTATTGAAATTGCTGAGAATCGGTCCGTGGTCAGACCTAGCCCACATATAAATGACTCCTATGAAATCAACATAAATTGCCATAAGATCCAAATTATCATATAAATCTTAGTCAAATTGTATTTATTACATCCATTAATCAGTAGTCCAAAAATGAGGACAACTCTTAGTCATAGGCCCCATATAGAGCTGCTTCCCGATCTTCACTTATATCTATCAAAAAACAAAAATATTGCAATGATTCTTCTCAAATTTTTTTTGTATGTATTTTTGCAAAATACAAGAGACTTTACCAAACATGGTCAGGATCGATCCATTTTTAGGCCTAGTCCCCATATAGATATAGCATCCGATATGAACTTTTCATATATGCAGCCAAAAAAATTAATACAAATCTCACTCAAATTTGGTTTTTGCTTATTTTCTATATCGAGTTGGTTGGGTCTGAGAGATAGGGCCTCTAAACACATGGTATAGGGTATCGTATAGTCGGTCTAGACCGACTAAAATTTTTAAACTTGTTTTATTTTAGGGTTTCGCTATTTTTCCACTTTTACGACTTTGCATTTTAGTGATTTTGCATTCTTTTTAAAAATTGTTCTGTTTTTTCCATTTTGCTGTGGTGCGATTTTAGCGTTTTCGCGATTTTGCGTTTTTGAGATTTTATGTTTATGCAATTTTGCTTTTTGCGATTTTATACATATATTTGTATATATCCTATTTTACTTATGCTGTTAATAGCAATCGAATTTCCGTGCATTTTAGGAAAATAATTTAAAAAAATACGTACAGCGTACACATTCATCGAATCAGCAAGTCTATTACTCAAGATAGCATCCGCTAAGTGATGAGCTTAAGATGAATTTCGATTTAATATTTGTTTTTATTTTTAAAAATGAGTTTTCGATGACATTCACTTAGTTTGGCAGTTATTATTTTCAATTCGTTGCTAAAAAATGAAAATCTCTAAATTCTTTTTTCTTTTTTCGAAACATAAAAAATTTTTTAAAAACCATGAATGTATTACTTATTAGCTTTAATAAAAATCCAGTTGGCCGCAATAAAACCAAGTTATACAGGAGCCTTAACTAAACTGAAAAAATTTGGAACAAATTCAATGTGATTTTAGCCTATCTTAGCTCATGTACATAATTTCTCCCGAGCATATTTATTTTTATGGCCCATTTGGACAAAAATAAATTTTCTTGACCCTGTTTTTTATTGTGTGTGTGTGTTTTTTTATATATATGTATGTAGATGCAGAGGGCATCATGTGTTAGACAAATATTTGGCTGTCTATCAAAACATCAAAACATCTATTCACTGTTATTCTAAATTCTAACTAATTGAAAAGAGGACAAAATTTTACTTTTGCACTTAACGAAGGCATCACTTTTGACTTACATAGTTAAACATAATTCAGTGTTGCCATATGTTCTAAATATATCAGTATATTAGAGAAATTAAATTGTTTTTGTCATGCAGTATTGGAAAGGTTGTACACTTCTACGTATGAGTATTAGAAAATATATTAAAAAATTAATTATACGTAGCCCACTGTTTTTTTTTTTTTAGCAAACGCACAAATAAAGACTCAACTTTATATGAAACTAGCATATGTTACAGGACGCTAAAAAATTAGCAGAATTTTGTCTTTGCTACCGAAACTTATATTCAGAGGGTAAAAATGGTAAAAAAAAAAAAATGGGAGTTTTTTCGTATGCCAAAAACATTGAAATTCGAACATAAAAGACATTCTCCCATGCAAAAATTATTGTTAAAGGAAGTATTTTTTTTGGATGTTATTTTTTTTTATAACAGGAACCCTATATAGTGGTTTGTACACCATGTAAAATTATTTGACCAACCATTTGATTTTAAATTCTTTGCCTTATCAAATATCTCATTATGTTCTAAATTCATTTTCTCTCTCTTACAGATCCTTTCAAAATTTTTCAAATTCTCAAATATAAATTCTAATCAAAAGGTAAGTACACTCATCAATTATTTACAACGCAATAAAAGTACAATAAATAAAATACGACATTTTAAATATGTTTCAGTTTCAATCCTAAACAATTAAATACGATTTAGTTTAAAAATCTACTGAGCTACTTTGTGTTATAGTAAATTGATTTGACTTTTTTTTATTATAAAAAGTTTGTATCTACAAAAAAAAAATATATAAATGAATACTCACAAATAAATACATTTTAAAATTTCTTACATATGGCTCAAAACTATATTTCCAATCATGGCCATTTTACATTTCAATGTAACAATTTCTGTAGCTTTTTTTCTTTGTATGCAAAATTGATAAAGAACTACTTATGACAGAAAAGTTTTGAAAAAAGGAATTTTTCTTGTAAGATATGTAGTACAAAAACTTAAGGAAAGGCGTTCAAGTGAAAAACTTATTGACTTCATTTCTTCATATATAAGTGTTTAGAAGGGAAATTCAGTAGTTGGCCGAATTGGTTGGAAGAGTTGCAGAAAATGTTAAATAAACATCATTCGTATTCTGAAAAAATTGTATGTAAAAACTAAATTGCAAAGCAAATACAAAGCAACTATATATACACAATTGAATACAATATTTGCTAGAAAATTGAAAAATTGTTTAGAATGTCGATACAATTTATAATGTATACTCTATATCATTGTATGGATCTCTATCAAGAAAACAAACTTAAATTGTTAAAACTACATATTTTTCAATGGAATTGCATTTTGTAAGCTATGAATAAATATAGAAACTTAAAGAAAAGTGTTTTAGTTTAAAGCAAATAAAAGTTATGGGAAATTAATTCAATCGACATTTACTAAAAAAGCAGACCTAATAGTAACTTACTTTAAAAAAAAACACTTTTCTAAGTAAAGATATTTTTTTAAAAATAGGTACTTTTTTAAGAAAATATAATTTCTAAAGAAAATTATCTTTTGAAGAAAAGTAGCCTATATTTTCTATTTTTAAGAAAAAGTTCTTTTAAAGAAAATTTAGTTTTTTTAAGAAGAGATACTTATTTAAAAAAAAACTTTCTTCACAAAAGTTAATTTTTCAGAAAAGGTACTTTTTTAAGAGAAGGTGCTTTTTTCGGAGAAGCTAATTTTTTAAGAAAAGTTATTTTTTTGAGAAAAGGTAATTTTTTAAGAAAATGTACTTTTGAAAAAAAGTATACACCAGTTCTTCTTTAAGAAAATCTAAACTTTATCGAAAAGGTACTTTTTGCAGAAAATGTTCTTTTATAAAAAAGTGTGCCTTTAAAAAAGGCGCTTTGTTGAGAAAAAGGTACTTATTGGAAAAATATTTTTTTTTTAAAGAAAATTAACTGTTTTAGGAAAATATATTTTCTTAAGAGAAGCCACTTGTGGGAGAAAATGTACTTTTTTAAGAAAAGATAATTTTAAAAAAGGCACTCTTTTAAGTAAATGTAGTTTTTAAAAAAATAATTTTTTTTTAAGAAAAGGTACTTTTTAAGAAAATGTATTTTTTCAAGAAAAGACACTCTTTTAAGAAAAGGCATTTGTTATGAAAGCGTACATTTACTTTTTTAAGATAAGGCCCTTTTTATGAAAAAAAAAACTTTCAAAAGAAGGTACTTTTTCCGGAATACATACTTTTCGAACAAAAGTATTTTTATAATTAAATGTACTTTTTCAGAAAATTAACTTTTTCAAACAAAGGCAATTTTTAATAAAAGCTACCTTTTTAAAAAATTTAACTTTGTAATCAAAACATAGTTTCTAAGGAAATGTACTTTTATAAGAAAAGGAACTTTTTTAGAAAAGGTACTTTTTTAAGAATATTTAATTTTTCAAAAAAATTAACCTTTTTAATAAATGCTAAATTTTCAAGAAAAGGTTATTTTTTTAAGAAAACTTACCATCTAGTGAAAATGAATTTTTAAGAAAGGACAGTTTTTCAAAAAATTTAAGTGTACGAATTTAAGAAAACGATTTAAAAAAAAAACTTTTGAAACGAGTGTCATAAAGGTTCTATTTTTATGAAAAGTTTAGCGTTTTTTTAACAAAAAAGTACTTTTTTAAAAAGTTTTTTAAAAACAGGTGCTTTTTTAACAAAAGGTTGTTTTCCAATAAAATAATTTTAAAAAACAATACTCTTCTAAGAAAATGTTTTTAAGAAAAGATAATTTTGTAGAAAAAGTACTTTTTAATGAAAAGGTACCTCTTTAAGGGAATATAATTTTTTAATTAAAATGTAATATGTTAAGAACATGTACTTTAAAAAAAGGAACTTTTGTAAGAAAAGGCACTTTTTGAAGAAAATATATTTTTTTTTTTTAAGAAAATGTACTTTTTTGAAAAAAGTTACTTTTTTAAGAAAAGTTCTTTTTTCAGAAAATATACTTTCTAAGAAAAGGTAATTTTGTAAACAAAAGAAAATTTTTAGGAAAAGGTACTTTTTGATGAAAATGTCCTTTTTATAAAGCACTTTTTAAAGAAAATGTACTTTTTTAAGAAAATGTACCTTTTTATGAAAAGCAAATTTTATAAGAAAAGGTACTTTTTTAGAAAAGGTATTTTTTAGGAAAACGTACTTTTTAAGAAAACTAAATTTTTAAATTAAAGGTACTTTTTTAAGAAAATGTATTTGAAGAAAAGGAACTTTTTTAAGAAAATGTACTTAAAAACATTTTTTTTTAAATTTCCTTTTTTAAGAAAATTAACTATATATAAGAAGAGGTAGTTTTTTAAAAAACTGTACTTTTATAAAGAAAAGTGCTCTTTAAGGAAAATGGGCTTTTTTAAATACAAGACACTTTTTGAAGGAAATGTACTACCTTCCTAAGTAAATATATTTTTTTTAAGAAAAGATAATTTTGTAGAAAAAGTACTTTTTAATGAAAAGGTACCTCTTTAAGGGAATATAATTTTTTAATTAAAAGGTAATATGTTAAGAACATGTACTTTAAAAAAAGGAACTGTTGTAAGAAAAGGCACTTTTTGAAGAAATGGAAAAGCTACTTTTTTAAGAAACGTTCTTTTTTCAGAAAATATACTTTCTAAGAAAAGGTAATTTTGTAAACAAAAGAAAATTTTTGTAATTTTGTAAACAAAAGAAAATTTTTAGGAAAAGGTGCTTTTTGATGAAAATGTCCTTTTTATAAAGCACTTTTTAAAAAAAAATGTACTTTTTTAAGAAAATGTACCTTTTTATGAAAAGCAAATTTTATAAGAAAAGGTACTTTTTTAGAAAAGGTATTTTTTAGGAAAACGTACTTTTTAAGAAAACTAATGTTTTAAATTAAAGGTACTTTTTTAAGAAAATGTATTTGAAGAAAAGGAACTTTTTTTAGAAAATGTACTTAAAAACATTTTTTTTAAATTTCCTTTTTTAAGAAAATTTAACTATATATAAGAAGAGGTAGTTTTTTAAAAAACGGTACTTTTATAAAGAAAAGTGCTCTTTAAGGAAAATGGGATTTTTTAAATACAAGACACTTTTTGAAGAAAATGTACTACCTTCCTAAGTAAATATATTTTTTTTAAAAAATGTGTTTTTTAATAAAAGATATTGTATGAAGAAAATTATTTTACAATAAAACGTATTTTTTATTAAAAAGTTTTTTGTTAAAGAAAATTGGCTATTTTAAGGAAGGGAACAACTGTCTGAAGAAAATTTACTTTATTAAGAAAATGATCTTTCTTAAGGAAGGTACTTTTTAAGAAAAAGTACTTTTTTTCCTTAAAAACTATGTTTTGATTACAAAGTTAAATTTTTTAAAAAGGTAGCTTTTGTTAAAAATTGCCTTTGTTTGAAAAAGTTAATTTTCTGAAAAAGTACATTTAATTATCAAAATACGGTTTTTCAAAAAGTATGTATTCTGGAAAAAGTACCTTCTTTTGAAAGTTCTTTTTTTTCATAAAAGACACTTTTTGAAGAGAATGTACTACCTTCCTAAGTAAATATATTTTTTTTAAGAAAAGATAATTTTGTAGAAAAAGTACCTTTTAATGAAAAGGTACCTCTTTAAGGGAATATATTTTTTTAATTAAAAGGTAATATGTTAAGAACATGCACTTAAAAAAAAAGGAACTTTTATAAGAAAAGGTACTTTTTAAAGAAAATATATTTTTTTTTTAAGAAAATGTACTTTTTTGAGAAAAGCTACTTTTTTAAGAAAAGTTCTTTTTTCAGAAAATATACTTTCTAAGAAAAGGTAATTTTGTAAACAAAAGAAAATTTTTAGGAAAAGGTTCTTTTTGATGAAAATGTCCTTTTTGTAAAGCACTTTTTAAAGAAAATGTACTTTTTTAAGAAAATATACCTTTTTATGCAATGCAAATTTTATAAGAAAAGGTACTTTTTTAGAAAAGGTATTTTTTAGGAAAACGTACTTTTTAAGAAAACTAATGTTTTAAATTAAAGGTACTTTTTTAAGAAAATGTATTTGAAGAAAAGGAACTTTTTTAAGAAAATGTACTTAAAAACATTTTTTTAAAATTTCCTTTTTTAAGAAAATTTAACTATATATAAGAAGAGGTAGTTTTTTAAAAAACGGTACTTTTATAAAGAAAAGTGCTCTTTAAGGAAAATGGGATTTTTTAAATACAAGACACTTTTTGAAGAAAATGTACTACCTTCCTAAGTAAATATATTTTTTTAAAAAATGTGTTTTTTAATAAAAGATATTGTATGAAGAAAATTATTTTATAATAAAACGTATTTTTTATTAAAAAGTTTTTTGTTAAAGAAAATTGGCTATTTTAAGGAAGGGAACAACTGTCTGAAGAAAATTTACTTTATTAAGAAAATGATCTTTCTTAAGGAAGGTACTTTTTAAGAAAAAGTACTTTTTTAAGAAGAGGTAATTTCTAACCAAAAGGTGATTTTTATAGAAAAGGTATGTTTTAATAATATATTTCAATTAAAATTGGTTTTGAAGTGGAAGATGCTGTTGAATCATTTACCAGCATTTAAATATATCAATACCCAAAAAATCCGAAAATAAATAAACAGAAGACTATGGATATTATATCAGAACACTAAAAGTTCATTAAATAAAACTAATTTTAAAAGGCATCTCAATATTTAAAAAAAAAACACTGTTAAAAGAATATAAAAATGATTTGATGAAAACATTATTAAATAATATTGATGTATCACGAAATGTCAAGTATAGTTTATGGATAGCAACAAAAAATCTCAAACGTCCAACAAGGAGGAACATACCAATTAACGATGCTAATGGAGATTAGTGTAGATCTGATAAAAGCAATGCTAACTCAATTAAAGAATATCTAGAACAAACTTTCAACCCGTTTTCATTAAATAATCCAGCAGACAGATGTGAAACTGAAAACTTTTTAGATAGACCTTGCCAAGTGGACGTATAACTCCATCAGCGGCGCGAACAACTATTAATAAATTATACAACACAAAATCTCCAGGATATGATAGTATCGACTCCAAAGTAGTAAAATATTTGCCTGAAAAAGGTCCACTTTTTCTTACGACCATATTCAACTCTACCCGTATCATACATCACTTTCCATCTCAGTGGAAATATGCAGAAATAGTTATGAAACTTAAACCTAATAAACCGGAAAATGCTGTTGCATCTTATAGGCGTATTAGCGTACTTGGTCCCGTACATTTTACAACATTCACATCAGATATGCCTAATACGGATGGCCTTACAATTGCTACTTATGCAGATGACACTGCTATATTAGAGTAACCTCTGAATTGGTACAAAATAAGTTAAACTTGTAGAAAATCTTGGTTAAATAATTGGAACGTTAAAGTAAATACAGAAAAGTAGTCCATATTACATATACGTTAAGAAAAAACGATTATCCACCTGTATACTTAAATGGTGCTAATATACCGATAAGTAACAGCGTTAAGTATCTGGGTCATCCTCTTGATAGAAGACTTACGTGGAAGGAACATGTTAAAAAGAAATGTGAGCATTTAAATATTAAAACGAGACGAATTAAGTTTAGAAAACAAAGCAATCTTCTACAAAACCATTCTCAAGCCAGTTTAGACTTATGGTGTCCAACTTTGGGAGACTACCACCAATTCAACCAATGAAATTTTTCAGAGATGTCAATTAAAAACATTACGGCTATTAACAAATAATGAATAGTAATAATATATACAATGATCTTAAAATTTCAAAAGTATAAGATGATATTTACATTTGTGGCAAAAGATACCTTAATAGACCTAGGAATCACCCAAATATATTTGCTATCTCTTAAATGATAATGATGATATAAAAAGGTTTCAAAGGTTCCATACACTCGACCTACCCTTTAGAAAATAAAATGTGAATATATCTATAATATTCATAAGCTAAGCGATTTCTTGTGACCGATGTTTTGTTCTACTGTTTTATCCCGACTTTGACCAAACTTATATTATTTTAAAAATATTTCTTTTTAGCCGTTTTGCAGATTTACAGATTTTTAAATTTTTTCCTTTATTTTCAGTAAATTGCATTTAAATTTGCTACCAACATATACCTAAAATTTTACAATGCTATGTGTGTGTTGATTAAATTTGCTAATGTGTTTGTAATATAAATGAGTTTGTTCTTTTGTGTTGATTTGTGAATTGGCTATAATTGATTAGCATACCTTCAGGGTCTTTATTTAATAAAAAAATAAAATTTCCTAGAATTTGCACTCGAATTTCGAGGGCTGGAGTCTGCTAGTATATATTAATATGTAAGTAATGATAGTTGAATGATCTTAGTAAATTAAAGATTGAAAAATTTACTGAGATCATTGGAAATCAGTATCTCAGCTAATTTTAATTGTTATAAAATTTGCTTATTGTCTTGAAAAAAAGAAATATTCCCTCTGAACAGTGGTAAGACATTACCACAATAATTTTCGCAAAGTCACCGTTGAGCAGTATCTACTTTTGGAATAACTTATTTCTGATTTAAAAAAAAAATTCTCAGCCATCAAAAAATTTGTCCATTTTTCAACATCTTAAAAATTATTCCATTACTAAACAACTTGGTAGCCAGACAAATACTCCCTTATTAACAATAAGCTTACTCTTCACAAACATAAAACCACTTTATTTTCATTTTATATTATCTGTCGTCCAACACGTTTAAATCTGAAAGGAAAATTTCGAAGAAGAAATAAAAATGAAATATGAAACTATGGTGTTGAAAGATATTTCATGCCACCTTTTGAGACAGACACTTCTTTAATAGTTTTTTACTATCTCGAGATTTTCGTAACACCTTTTTTTATGATATTTATTTTTTATATATATTTTTTACACTTTTTTTTTTTAGTAGTTGCAAGATTATTTATGTCTGCACATGGTTAACCCGACATTTATAATTGCCGCAAACATGTTGGAGCTGTAAACACATAAACACACCATCACATATATCTACATTAAGAAATAAGATGATGATGAAGACCATCATTATCATCTTTATTAGTATTCTAAGATTTCGTTGTTGTTTTCTCTTCTCTTGTCCTTCATCATTGCTGCTGTTTTTCTTGCGATAGACAGAAGGAAATGAAACATCAAGAATGTCGAGTGTTCTAAAAGATATATTGCTTTTTTATAGAATTTCTGGCTCAAGTTTTTATTTATTTTATGGATTTTTTTTTTGTTCTTCTTAATTTTTAATGTCTTGTTATCACTTAATGGAAATTTTAAATCAAATAATGTTTTTTTTCAGTCTTGCTCGACTGAATTTTTAGAAGAAAAAATACGTTAAAAAATGATAAAACGAAATAAAAGGATTCAAGCTTATCTGGACGTTAAGATTTTGCAAAATAGAAAATATTGTGCTATAAACTTTGATCTTCACTGAATGATTTTCATTAAAATGAATACTGAAAATGGCAAGTTTAGTGGAAAATTATGCAGAAGCATTAGAGAATTTCAAATAAGCTGGACGATGTGATGTGAATTTAAAATTTTTTTTAGTGTTATTTTCACTTCTTGCTTATAATAATTAAACAATTTTAAGTGCATAATATTTAAAATATAATAATTAAGAACTTTCATGTGCATTAACTTCGCATCCCAAGGAGTAGGAGTTGGTACTATAATTTAGTACTTGGACTTTAAACAGATGTTAAAGGCTGATATATTCACTTCTTTAACGACAGTAACAAATCTATTCTAAAAAGCCTAAAGCTTGTTTGCTCTAACAAGGAAGGTCTAATGGATGGCACACATAATTTAACAACATTAACCTATTTAATTGTATCCTAAGTAAAAAAATTTGAAAAAAATTGCCTTCTTTGTAACAATTTTGAAAGAAGTATTCTCGTATTGGATCTATGAGATGAAAATTGTGGTTTGGAAAGGACCGATCCTTCCTATTTGCAGACATATCACGATTTTTTAAATTAGAGCTAATTAGAGCATTACCATTTAATGTTAACTATTTTTCTTTAATTGGTATTGTTTCAAGGAATTATAAAAAATTGAAACAAATTCTTTAACAAAACAGTTACGGTTGAGGAAAAAATAATTACCATTAAATAGTAGTGAAATTTTTTGGAATTTGATTTAATTCTTCTAAGGAAATTTTAAGACGAAGAAAAAATGTCCAGTATAGTGTGACTGGCGGTATTAAACAAATTCTGGAAGGGATTTAAAATAAAAAAACGGTTTATAACACATTTTTTCTTATAAACGTGCATATCTTCATATCGGATGTTATATTTATATGGAACAAGGTCGAAAAATAGACCGATCCTGACCACATTTGGTCAATTATTTTTTGCAAAACATGTACAAACCAAATTTGAAAAAAATCTGTGCAATATTTTAGTTTTTCGACAGATTTAAGTGAAGATCGGGAAGCAGCTTCATGTTGGGGCTATGATTAAAAATTGGCCTATAGGGTTTATTTTTGGAAATAATAGAAATACTCAAACCCAATGTTACCAAAATTTATATGATAACTTTGATATTTTGGCAATTTAAGTCGATCTCATAGGAATCATTTATATGGGGACTAGGTCTGAACTTGAATTTATTTTCACCAATTGCAATACTGTTCATCCTTTGGCCGAGGGAATCTTATACCGAAAATTTCATCATAATATTTTCATATTTGGGACCTGTATTCTGATTTCAAGGTTTACATGGAAACACATACGAACGGACGGACGGAAATAAATAAATAAATAAAGCAAGAACATTTGCACATTTCTTTCAAAAATGTATACATATATATTCTGCATGAATATTTCATGCACGTGTAATACCGAGAAATTTTGGAGTCACAGCCGCGACTCCAAGACCCCCTGATAAGTATTTCGAATCTGTGTCTATTTGGATGCATGGGTTGCACTCGGGTTGATTCTCTCCAAAGAAGTTCCTTGCGATATTCAACATTTTTGGTTTTGTTATCAGGCGCAACAACATATAAAGCGTACATTTTGCGAAAAAGCTAACATGCCTCGAAAAATTGTCCATGAGAAAAACATGCATTTTCTAGACTCAGACCGCAGGCACTCAAGAATTGGCCTTGTGGTTTGAATTCGATTAAACTCAAAGTTCGGTTGGGATCATCTTAGTCCTTGGGATGAGAACTCCCTCTCCTTTAAGTTTTCGTAGCGTGAATCACATTGATCGTCAGTTTTTCTTATCACGAAACGCGTTCCATAGCATCAGCTTTGGTTGGCTTAGCTTTCTAAGCATGATAACTGCCGAGCCAACCTTCAGTTCGAGTTTATAAATTCAGTTGGCTAGTTGGTGGCTTCATCTTCGTTGGTTATACAGGCAATACATTTGAATGAATGCACGGTAACAAAGATTTAATTCTGAATTACGAAAATTAAGTTATCCACGTCTTTGTTTTTAGCCGCCAAAATTGCTCGCTCACTCAAACATTTGTTATTTTATCGTTAGCAATGCTATTTGGAAATACTTTGTTCATGAGCTTGTCGACGATGAGATGAAAATACAAAAATTCGAAGGAAATGAGATCAAAACGCTCGATGACGTGGAGAAATCTTCAGCAGGTGGATCTTTCAGCAATGCATCTCTGATGTTTGCAGCCAGCTGATTTGATGATTTGAGGCAAGCATTTATTTCATCGGCACTAAATTAAGCCTATCTAGCCGATTCCGTCCAGGTACAGCACAGCTACTAATATTACTAACAGATGACGTCACACAAATTTGTAAAGCACTTGAATAATTACTTTGTATGGAGGGTCCACGCCTATTGATTCAAAAACGCCAGTTTTTAGCACGGCTAATCATACTAATGCCTCATTAAATCAAACAAAGTAGCGTTGCTGTCTCTTTTATATGCACTGCTACTCTTATTTGTAATAGATGACCTCACATAAATTTGCAAAGCACTCCCTGTCATAGTACGAGTATACGAGAGATTTGATATTGAATATTTACTTTGTATGGGAGGTGACACGCCCCGTGAATTATTCAGATATTTTAATAGTTCTTCTGCTATTCGGGGCAGAGGCGAATCCAACAAACCAAAAACTCATTAAAATCGGTACAATGCTCTTGAGTTATAAATTATGTTAATGTTTTATGTATTTAGAGTTGATGAATAATTTTCTATGAATTCACAGTAAGAAAATTGTTTTTCATAATTATTTTGTACTTAACAAATAAATGTTTTTCGTTTTTCAACGGGCCCACAGGGGTTGAATGATAGTCAAAATGAGGATTAATTCAGGGAAGCCGTGTTTAAAAAAATAATATATTAAATATATTAATATATTAAAAACTACCATTTAGGAAAAAAAAAT
Source organism: Cordilura impudica (assembly GCA_963682025.1). Taxonomy (NCBI): domain Eukaryota; kingdom Metazoa; phylum Arthropoda; class Insecta; order Diptera; family Scathophagidae; genus Cordilura; species Cordilura impudica. The sequence continues at coordinate 252,876,516 of OY821519.1, read as the reverse complement.
ATTTTTTTTTTAATTTTGTTAAACACTTTTTTGTTTTTCGAAAAAAATTACCTTTGTTCACAATTTTTGTTATATTTTTGGATTCTATAGAGATAAATTAATGAGTCAAATTGCAGACTATAGTGTACTTGACGCTAAACTAAAAAAAAATAAACCAGCAAATAAATATGTTTTTATAATGTAAAAAATTTAATACCCAACTACTTGAATTTTTATTTATTTTTTTTTTTTTTTATTAATTATGCTCCATTTCAACAAGATTTTGGTTATTGTAATTACAATTACATCATGTTTAACATAATAATCGTTATCAGTTTCATAGTCATTATCCTCATATTCATCATCATTTACCTCCTCTTCACCTGTTTCTGGCCCGTGAAAAAATAATTTATGTAATATGGGAGGCATATTAAACCACGGTAGAGCTTAACGAAATGTCTGGCCATGTTGTGAGTATAGTTTCTTTACTTTTCAACTTGAATCTCATGTCCACAGGATACAATAATAAGTGTCACATGCATTCGCTCTAGCAATTCTTTGTTCACTTTAGTAATTTGTACAGAAACAACTGCATTCTGAAAAAAACGTCTGGCAGAGTTTCCGAAGCCCTGCTTCGGTTGGTCAACGATCAGTAGTAGGACATCACTGAGTAGGACTTTGGCAGTATTTTTTCATAATTTCTATTCTATTCTATTTGGAATTTTACGGTAGATTAGACTGCAAATTAAAATATTAAATCGTCCCAATGTTAAGATTGTTGAACTAAAAAAAATTTTTTCATAATTTGTAATACTGAGTATAGTAGTGATTTTTTATAATATAATGCAGTTCTATTTAGACGATGAATTTTTAGCAAACCAGAAGCTTTTATTGCAGGTTAGCTATTGAGTTTGCAGCAAATATACGCAAAATGTTTTTTTTTTTGAATCCACAAGCTGAAATCCCATCGTGAAATCCGATTTCACCCGATAACACTTTGAAACTGTATATTTACTTCAAAAATACCTTATTTTTGGGATAATATTCCAAAAAAATTTAAAATATTTCTACAACATTTTTCTACAAAAACATCGCCCAACAAGATAGTCCAATACCTGAGGTTGAAGATTCCATTTAAAAAAGGTTTGATTTTAGAATAAGTAACCAAAAAAAATTTTGTTTTCTCTCTTTATTAATTTGCAATCTATCATTTGATAATAAGCAAATTTGAAACAATCCAGTATAATAAAAAATAATCATATAGTATATTATATTATTATGTAATATCACTACTATAATATAATAATAAAATTATTTATATACAAAATAACATTAAGATAGTTTCAGAAATGTATACAATTATACAATATATTTACAATTTATTCCCTAAATGTGAGATCTAACACATGTATTCTCTTCAATCTTTTTGTTTCATTGGTTTCATCTAATAAATAAATGGCTAATGTAATAGAGTGATTAACTCAATATATTTAAATATTTGTTCGAAAACCTTTTGATTTCATCCTTCACTTTCGGTATGTTGAGATCATTATGAATTGTATTATTTTTCACAAACCGCTGTGACTTAGATTGAAATCTCTGTAATATTTCCACATTGGAATTGCTCGCAGTTTCCCAGAAGTGGATACCATATGTGAAAATTGGTTTGATGATCACTTTGTATTTTATATTCTACACTTAGCTGCGATTTCGGACGAAAAAGCCAATACAACTTTTTAAATTTATTGTTGGGTTGTTGGCCTTTATTTTTGAGATGTTTTTCCAGGTGAATCGCCGGTCATATATGTATATTCCAAGATAATTGACACAGTTTTTATGTGGTATAATTTCATTGTTGATGCTTACAGGGTGACAGTCGCCTTTTCTCATTGTAAATATAATGTGGTTAGATTTATTTGAGTTGACTTTTATGTTCCACTTAGTAAGCCAGTTTTGAGTGGTGTTGAGTTGATTTTGCACTAAAAAAGATGATTCGGCTTGCATTTCACTAGCTGCCAATATAGCTGTATCGTCTGCATATGGTGCTACTAAGACATCATCGGATATTGATAGGTCAGATGTGCATAAAGTGTATAGAACGGGTCCCAGAACAGAGTTTATCTCTAAAAATTGTGAATAATCATTGTTATGTTTGACTTAACAGAATTTATCAGATAGGAACGATTTTAAAAGTAAATAATATGGTGTTGATAAAAATCCCTTTAGCTAGTACAATAGCCCTGCATGCCATACGCGATGGAAAGCCTGCTGAACATCCAAAAATACTGCGGAGCATTCTTTTTTTCCAAGGCTTCCGAAACATATTGTACAATTCTATGACATCTCTCAGGCGTCCCATGCTTGTAGCGAAAGCCGAACTGATGCTCTGCGCTTCGATCAAGGGCGCTATTCTACGAATGAATATTCCTTCGAATATTTTAGAGAATGTCGCCAGCCAGCTTATAGGTCTGTAAGAAGTTATGGACTTTTCTGGTTTGTTGGGTTTTAGAATCATGATAATTAGTGATGGGAAGTGACTAAGTCTAATTGTGTCATTAAAAATTTATGTTAAAAATAATAACCCTTTTTTGGAATGTTTTTGAGCATTTCAGCATTGATCTGACCATAACCTGGTGATTTTTTTTTTAGTTTAAATTATTAATTTCGCTTCTTATATCAGTTAGTCTTATGGGACTTATTTGAAGATCCATTTGATAGGGTGAGTCAAGGAAATTTAGTACATTTGCTTCATCTAAAGAACCACAATTAAAATTAAATGGTTTGAATACCTTTTCTAAATACAGAGCAAAACCCGATGCCTTCTCCTGGTCAGATTTGAGCCATCTATATCTTTTATACTTGATAGGCGCATCTCTTTTTTGCGGTCGATTTATATACTTTGTGGCACTCCACAGATTATGTTCGTTACGAGCTGTTGGGTCTAAGCTTTGTAGGTAATTTTTTATAGAGTTGTTCTTAAATTGTTGTAGGTGTTGAGTTAATTCTTTTGTAGCTTTGTTGAGATTTCTCTTATCATGTGGGTGATGACTTGTTTGCCATAGTTTACGCAGTTTCCTTTTTTTCTTATTAGGGTTTAAATTTCAGTTGAAATTATGAATTTATTGTTATTTGACAAACTGCCGTTTGAAGGCGTTGAAAGTGCGGAGGCCACTATCAATGGATTCGTAAAAAATTCAACATTTTCGTCGATTTCAGGTGCTGTTTTCAGAGGAATGTTTAAATTGATATTTTTGTCAATCCAGTATTCGAATGACTCTATATCGGTTTTTTTTTGAAAATAGATGACCTGTAGTAAAACAGAGAGTAGCACTATATGTTAAGAATATTGGTGAATGGTCAGAGCAGAGGTCAAAACTTTCAAGAACATCCAAATGGTGCCTTGGAATACCGTTGTACACAACAAAATCTAATAGATCTGGGAGCCTATTAGGATCTGTTGGCCAATAAGTAGGTTTTCCTGTTGAAATAACAAAGAAGTTACTATTTTGTATGCACTTATATAGTTCATTACCCTTTGGGTTAAATGTTCGGGAGCCCCACCAAGGGTGTTTGGAATTAAAATTTCCTCCAACCAGAAATCTGAATCCTAATTTGTCAAAGAAGCGTTTAAAATCAGTTTGATCAAGTATGAACCGTGGAGAAAAGTAGACAGCTCCAATTGATAGTGGACTATTTTCGCTCATAACAGAGATAACGGTTGACAGCACTTGGTTTTTATCTAAAATTTTGTATGATATATTTGACTTAAAAATAATGGCAGCACCGCCTTGTGCTTAATCATCGGGATGGTTGGTATTGGTTTAGGTGTAACCTTTTATATGAAAATACGATTTGCTAGTGAAGTGTATCTCTGAAATTAAAAGTATATCGATTTTGTTGTTATGAAGAAAAATTTATATTTCCTGCCTATAATTGGCGTTCCATATTACTATCCTGAGATCTATTTGCATAATTTATTATTCAAAAGTGTTAACATTTTCAATGAGTTGCTTGTTTGTTCGATTTGGGTTTGCATCAATTTCTCTAATCTCACAAAAGAGGTGTCATTTGTATTTGATTTTGCAGTATCAGCATAGGATTTAAAATTGTTTTGAAATTGACTTGCTTGGTGTAATATATTTTGATCAGCATTTTGTCGATTAAGATATGATGTCGAATTAAAAGGATATGAACTAAGTTCCTGTTTTTTTCTAATAATATTTTGATACACTCTGCAACTGCGGTAATTTGCTGGGTGATCCTGATTACAATTTTAGCAACCTGCAGAACTTTCTCTATTTTCTTGTCATTCTGCAGTGGGGTGTTCGTCACCACATTTGACGCATCGAAAAGTTTTTGTACAGTAAGCTTTTGTGTGACCATATTGCTGGCATCTGTAGCATTGCACCAGTTCTTTCACTTTTCTTGGTGGTTCTATTTTTACCACAGCATAGTTTAAATGTCTTTAATTCTTTAAATTTTTAATATCTCCAAAGTGTGGAAAGTTTCACTTATGAAAATGATAACCGAGCTCATACTAAAGTGAAAAGTGCCTGATATAATAACCACAGCCTTTAAATTACACTAGGATGTTACTCAAATTGTCTACAAAACTCTCTTAGCAGAAATTGTAGTAAAAATAAAAATTCATACACTTAATGTGACCTTTAACCACCCAGTTACCGTTCCATTGTATCAGTCTGTTCAACCCTCTATACTCCGTAAATTTGCAATTTTTTTTTCCATTTGTATATTTAACAATAAACAAACATGGAAATTTTCAGTTTAATGAAATGAAAAAATTTCGCAAATTGAAATGTAATTCCAACAAACAAGTGGCTGCCAACTTATAATGAAATGTACATGGTTTATAAAGGGAAAAGTAAAGCGCGTAAGGAAAACTTACATGGCTGTAACATGTATAATATATCAATTCAAATTCATAGTTTTTGTCTTTGGAACTTATGCATATGCATGATTTTTTTCTATTAAGAGAAGCATTAGTTGAAATCCGTAAAAAAAAATGTTTTTTTTTTCTATATTTTAAGATCTTACTAAAATATGTTGGTGTCTCGAATAGCTGGCTGACTGCCGGCTGCCTGGAGGTTCACAGGCACATGTATGACAGCATGAATGTTTGGTTTTTTATTTAACAAACATTTATGTAAAGACAATGGATATGTTTATATATTTATATGTCTAAATGCATGTTGAAATGCGTTTGTAACTCTCTGCGTTCGTTGGGGTATGTATGTCTATTTTATAAACAACATGTTAAGCAGACATTTTTTTGTTGTTGCTGCTATACTTCTATGTAAGCTTTACTTCCGTTTTGTAACGGAAGTTGGCTGGCATTTCAATGGCGGCTGGCTGATGCTTGCCTGCATTTCAATTTACAAAACAAAAAAACCAAAAAAAAAAACATATGCTACGCTTTCAATTTGTGTCATTGTGTATGGCGCTTGGTGCGTGTGTATTTTATAGACTCTATCTCTATAGTTAATGTGGCATCATGTCTATTTCTATTACCACTAGATTTTCTGCTTAGTTTTGTTTCAATTTCAGTTCCTTTAGTCTTGATTTTCTTGTATTCTCTTATTCAATTTAAAATTTCGATGCCACTGTCATGGCGACAACAATCAGCATGCATACATATGACGTATGCACATTAGGGTGACACATTTATATTATTGTGGAAATCGTTTGTATTTTTTCCGAAAATTATTTGCAGAATATTATTATTTCGAACAATTAAAATATTTTCATTAATTCGGTTGTCGATTTCTTTTTCCTATGCATAGCATTGTTGTTTTAGATCCAGTGCCACAGAAATACTGTCACCCTAATGAACATGCAGTTCAAATGCGTCTGCGATTTCCACTTGAACTTTTACAACTTCCTTGTGGCCATAAAACACGATGTGTACGACTGCCACTTACAACACAGTACGTGTACATGTGCAGTTGTGAAAAATAAAATAAACTTTATTTCTAAATAAATGCATAAATCTAACATTCTTATAGCAACGCCAGACACTACGGGGCAAGTTACTGTCGTAACTAATTATAAATAATTATAGACCCTATATATATATATCAAAGCTCAAATTTATCGTAAAGAATAGCTTACCTACGATTACAGCTTAGATGTTCTTGGACAGATACTAAGATCGCCTCTAATATGACATATCGCACCTGTACCTCTAAAGTGAGTCAACTCAAAATTTTTAATTTTTTCTAAATTTTTTAGTGTAATCGACCTTTTTCTTATTATATTTGGGATTTGTATTAGAATATTCTAATTTGGGCTTTCAAGGTCATGTATTTCCTTAAATGTAAATAAAAGATTAATTTATTTCATTTTTTATCCAACGTTTCTCTGGTATTTTCCAGCTTCATCAGGGATAATATTTATTAAATAAATAATCTTTGGTCAATCTTTACATTTAATTTTCAAAAACATATAATTTCTTTTTATACACCACGACATTAAAACACAAAAAATAAATTAAAAATAATAAATGCAAAGATAAAAATTAAATATCACAGTTAAATCTATAAACTAAGTATCACAGTTGGAGTTAGAAACTAAACTAAATTTTTCAATTTTCACTTTTTGCAAGAAAACAATACACAATGGTCATATCTGTCCACTGTAAAAATCTTACATCGGGTTTTCTTGTGTTTCGCAAAAAAAAAAAATACAGTTGTAACCCTCTTTGTAATATAAGAGTAGCTTCTTTAGAATCCACTAAAAAGACTTATTTTAAGTTGCAACCAAAAAACTTGTTATTTTTGAATATCACTGAAAATCGCAAAATCAACTACCGTTGATACACGTGTATTATTCGCAATTCCTTACAATGAAACAATTGTTTTTCAATTTTATAGTAAATACTAAAAAAAAAACCGTTTTTTGCCTCTACTGAAAATTTGTTAATTTTGAGTTGACTCAGTTTAGAGGTACAAGTGCGATATGTTGAAACTGATTTTTATCTCAATATTTGTATAAAATTTCATTGCTGAGCTCTTATTGGTTGCCGAAATCTATAATATTAAAAGGCTAGGCGATTTCTTGTGGCCGATGTTTTGTTCAACCGTTTTATCCCGATTTTTACCAAACGTATATTATTTGAAAGGTATTTCTTTTAAGCCGTTTTGCAGATTTACAGATTTTCAAATTTTTTCTTTTGCTTTGAGTAAATTGCATTTAAAGTTACTACTACACATACATAAAATTATACATATGCAATGTGTGTTTTATTAAATTTGTTAATGTGTTTGTTAATGAGTTTGTTATCTTCATTCACAATAATAATAAACCACAAAGATGTTAGTTTGTGAATTGGCTTAGTTGAAAAATAAAACTGACTAGAAATTGCACTCGAATTTCGAGCGCTAGAATCTGCTAGTATAAATAAAAATTCGCAGTCAAGTATGTATAAGATATAATCCAAAAATTTAAAATTTTATTTATATTTTCGTTTTTTCATTTATTTTTTTCTCTAAAACAAAAACAGAAGTAAATTTAATAATCTTTAAAAACAATATTTGCAAAAATAGAAATATATAATTTGATGAAATTTGGTATAAGCTTTTATCGAATATGAGAGATCGTCGAAAATTGCCATAAGTTCTAGATATTGATCAAACTTAGTTTATGTGTGTTTATTATACTCATTAGTATAAAAACAATTACGGTCCTCACTAAATGCAATGCTATCAAAAAGCAAAAACAGCGCATAGACCTAACTCAGACTTGGTTTCTAAAAATAAATAAATAAAATAAATGACCTAATTCGGACGGGATCAGTCCATTTTTTTGACCTAGTTCCCATATAAAGATAACATGCTTATCTATAATATTTATGGCAAGGCCATTTTTGCGACCTCTTCGACGCATTTAGTAAACAATCGATTTTGAAAAAAAAAATTCCACTTCAAAAGTATTTCTTTGTAGGGGTGCATCATCTTTACAGATGTGCACTATCTGGTACACTAATAATCATTAAAGTTGCTCTTAACACATACATAAAACATATAAAACTATACAATGCTGTGTGTGTGTTTATTAAATTTTTTAATGTGTTTGCAAAAATTGTATATCAACAGCCCTGTGCTGAATTGTGAATTGGTTAAAATTTATTAGCATACCTTGAGGCTCTTATAAAATTATTCATTAACAAACCCACTTTATTATCTTCTGTGTGTTCAACAAATAATTATAATCAAATTTAATGAATTTTATTTAAAAGTGTGGAATTGTGAATCGGCTTAAATTGATCAGCATGTCTTTAGGCTCTCATAAAGTTATTTATCAAATGAAAAAATTAAATTTCATTTCTCGGGGGCTGGGCTCTGCTAGTTCGACATTAATTTTTCTTCAAGTAGACTAGATATCAACCATATTGTATTTTAAGTGTGACTATTTTTATATCATATACCAGCATGTGATGAGGATGTAATGAGTTTGTGCTGATGTATATAATCTCCTTTTTCATATCGATCACTTTCTCGTCGATTTTGCGATGTTCGTCCGTCCGTCCGTCTGTCTAGTCCAAAAAGATACCCTGTGGGACCATTTTTAGTCATAGGTCCCGTATAAAACTGTTTCCCGATCTTCACTTTAATCTATCCAAAAATACTGCACAGATTGTTTTCATATATGGTTTGTATATGTTTTTGAGAAAAGTAAGTGACTTCACTAAATATGATCTTGATCAATCCACTTTTTACCTAGTCCTCATAAAAAATAAGATATCATGGGTCAAAATCTATGGATATATTTGGAAAATTATATATTATTAAATTTTAACATTTCTTTAATAATTTCGCAAAATACAGGATTTAATATAAATATGTGTATTTTATTGACTTTATTTAAGCTGCTGTAGATTTTTAGCCTATTCCTTTTGATTCGTAACCATAGTGCAGCTAGTGGTTATTGGTTGCTGATTAAGTTGTTTATTTGTGATGCTGTCGTATCTTATAAAAAGCACGTTCTATCTCTAAATCGGTTTCTTATTAGGCTATTTTTATACTCAATAACATTCTGTGGTCAGGGTTAAATGAAATTGTGCTGATGTTTGAAATTAACAAAAATAGCTGAACTAGACCCAGTCAATTTTTAGAATTCGGATCGTTTCATTATTGCTATTTGAGCCCATTTTGTGATTTTCGTCCGTCCGTCCTTCTCTGTGTTTATTTACCAATTTACACCAATTGGGGTTTTTTCTCCTCAATCGATTAAAACCGTGTGCCCGAATCGGTTCTTTGACTTGAAGATATTTTATAAAAATTTTCTACACGACATTACAGAATACGGTCATAAGACCCTTTTTTGAATCTTATAATATGTGATATCTTATACTAAGCCTTGACCAACTATAACTTTCTTAGTTGGTGCTATTGTAGCTTCTTCTAGTGTTTATGTTTTCGTATTTTGTCTTTTATATGTTCGAAGTTATTGTTATTGTTGTTTAAAGCTGGCGATTACTGCTGGCTGCAGTTGTTTATATTTTATACTGGTAATAGTTTATTTACTTTTGTGTATCTGTGTTGAGTTTCTGTAGGAGTGTATCTGTATTTGTTTATGTCAGAAGATGTATTATTTGGTGTCCTTTACCACATTTATTTGTTTCGTTAACATTTCCTTAGTTTTTTTGCGCCCCTCTCTCTATCACTCCCTCCCGCTCAGTAGGTTGCTGTAATCAAACATAACCCTATACATACCAGTAAAAACTTGCCATTGTTTGGATATCGGTATAACAATGACAATATACTTATATAAGTATGTGTGTATGGCTACATATAAGTTTTTGTGTATGCTTGTGGTTGTGTGCGGTTGTAGTTGTATCATGTGTATGTCTTTATAAACTTGTATTTCATTTGTGGTTTTTGTGGTGTCGCATATACTTCAGTTCAGTTCATTTCAGTATTTTATGACAAATTGTCTCATTTTTAATACGAAAAAAAAAACTATCTGTATAAAAACATGCTTCATTATTTTTTTTATTTCAATACACATCTTCGTTAGGTAATCAATAATCAATTAAACAAGTTATATTGATGTACTTGTTTAATTGATAATTGATAGGTTTTTATTACAAAAAAAAAGGGATATACAGAAAATAGGAATGAAGTCCTGGAAAGAAAATTTAACTAATTTAAAGAAATTCAAAAGATACGAGCATATACAAAAAGTCTACCTTTTGTGAAAGAGACAATACATTAAAAGAAGCATTTTCTTTAAGTATATTTTATAAATCTATTAAATACTTATCGATATTAAACATGCAGTGAGTGAAAATACAATTGAAACTTTTAACACAATATATTTTTGATGACTTGAACGGCCAAAAAACTGGATCATAAAATTTTAAACTATTTTATTAATTTAAAAATTTGTATGTTTTATTTTAACATAAAATTGCTTAACTGCAGAAAAAAACATGAAAGAATTAATTTTTATGGTGCTGACCAAACAGTGGAAACCTTTGCTATACAGTAATTCAAAACTTTCCTTTTTTGTTTTGTTTCAATATTTTAAGTACTGCTTCATAACGGCGCACAGTGGACCATTTGACGATAAGGCGGTCAAAAATCTATAACTTTTGATTGGTTTGGAATTTTGATATGCGGTTTTCTTTGTTTGGTAGGTGAGACTTTGGCCTTTAAGTTTTACTATAAAACGTAGTTCTCGACCGAAAATAAAAAAAGTTACGGAGGGTTTAAAATACATTTTCATTTGGAGTTGAATTTTAGTACAAAAGTGAAGTGTTAAAATGTAACAAAAGGTTTTTTTAATATAATGTCTTATTTTTTCAGTTAAGTTTGCAACTAATACTTTTTAAGTTAATTTTTTCACAAAATGCCAAACTTTGGCCCCCGTAAACTTTTCAGTCCTTATGTGCACAAGGGCCAAAGGTTTTTTTTTTTTTTTTTGAAAGATCCCGAGTTAAAATATAATTTATTAAGCAGTGAACGTAAAAGTTACCTTATATTGGTTCAAGATAGAGAAGTTTCAATGAAAAACTCGTATGTTTTTGCTTTATTTAAATTTTTTTTTATTGTCTTTTTCAATATTTCTATATCAATTTTTATGGTAAATTTATGAAATATAACAATTTTTATTGTAAATTTACAAAATATATAAATTTTAAAATCAAGAAAATTTTTTAACTATATAAAAAAAGTGTAAATTATTTTTAGTGTAATGAAAAAGTACTTTAAATCAACCAATTTTAGTAAAAATTTCTTCTAAATAGCCTTGATTTTCATCTTCTAGAAGTTGTTTAGCTTCTTCGTCTAATTCAATAGAGGTAGTTTTCCATTTTTGACGAATGTTGGACATATATGGATCTGAAGTGCACAACAAAATAGTGATAAGGTCTTCATTAGTACAACATCTGGACATTTTCCTTGTGTTGTGCTCGCGAAGGAATCTGTAGTCTTTGTTCCTTTTTTCTTGCGCTTCTTCAGATAGATCTCCTATTGGTAGCATATTGTTTTGAATTATTCGTTATTCGAAACATTATTATAAATACTCTTTCTTGCAATTATGTAAAATAAAAATTTTTATCTTTTATTACCACTTTTAGAAGCATAAAAAACCCACACCCTAACCCCTTTTAAAAGGTGAAGCATACCTGCTCATATCTTAAAGGGCTATGTCGCAATAGTTATTTTTTACCATTTACCTGTTATTTAAATTGTTTCCCATTTTGTCAGGTATTTAAACTATATAACTCTAATTCAGACTGTTAATGTGTTTGAAGGATACCTATGTAAATGTACCTGTAGCAATTAAGCGCATTACATCTCAACCCTTTTTTATCAGTATATAACAACTCCTGACAACTCTACCGATACGCAAAAAAATACACCGCGTTGCAACGGTACGACCAACTTTTGTATTCATAACACTCAGACGGACGGACGGGCATCGTTTAATCGACTCAGAAAGTGTTTTTGAGTCGATCCGTATAATAAAAGATGGATAAAGGTCCAATATTTTTATCAGTTACAAACATCACCTCAAACTTAATATATCCTAACCACATAGTGGACAACTTTTGTATTCATAAATTTTGCAGAAAATATCTAACCTTGGGTCAGAAAAATTGTTCTGGTGCACACGGGCGGAAACTGGCGGGTGTATAATTGGGTATAGGAGTATAGGGGAGGGTTCACACTATAGAAGAGTGCAAGATTTTTTCTGACTGCTTTTGACTGGCAGGAGTTATGCTCTATTAAGTAGGAGATTTTCGGAAAATTTTGACCTTTTTTAAAAAAATTTTTTTAATAGTATGGACGCTACAAAATTATACAAAATTTATTTCACTTCAAAATCTTTTAAATCAAAAAAGTTACAGTCATTCAAAAATAAAAATTTACAAAGAAATTTTTAGTTTTAGCAAAATACTAAGAAAGCTCATTTTCGAAGACCCTGTTCGCTGTGATATAGTTGAGATAGAGTCCCAATTTTTGGCTCCCGAGGTTTACTAGTATTTACTTTCAAGTGAATAACATAACCTTAAAATCGGTAACAAAAAAAAAATGATTTTTGGCCGCCTTCTCAAAATATGCCCCACTGTATAATTTTCCACAATAATTTTGTAGGTGATATCCATTGAAATTTTTGCCACTCTGAATTAACTGCCTCTATGAGATCTGTCTTGTTTGTGTCTTTTCGTGTCCGTATTTTTCGATCTATAATTTCCCATAGATTTTCTATGGGATTGAGACTCGAAATTATTAACTGAACCAGATGACAGTCATTTTGTTACCACTCTTGAGGTGTGCTTTTGCACAATGCATGCGCATGCGGAAACATTACGTTATTTAGAATATGCCTGTATGCAATACCAGTTAGAGTATTTTTAACTACATCTATTGACCCGAAAAGCAACCCCATATCATAATGTAACCTCTTCAGTTTAACTTGAACTCATCTGAAAAGATATTAAAATTCCGTCTGGACCATTTCATGTGTACTTTAGCAAAATTTATGAGAGCCAGACGAGCTTTCTCTGATATCAGTGGTTTCTTCATAGGACGATAGCAAACCAAGATCAGCCTCAATTGATCGCAGGGAAACTGTTGGAGCTCATATTTTTAGTTTCAGATTTTTAATGTACTCTTTAGTTAGTATTTTTGAACATTTTTTACTATTTTTTTAATTATCCTATCTTTGACTCTTTTCACTGTGATTATTCGTATAATGTTACTCACAAATTTTCTTTTGCTTACGACCAGCATAAAATCATCTGTTATTCCGTTTTTAATGCTTTACTAATCTATATTCGTGCCAGTACTTTATAAGTAATTAGAAAATTAACACATTGAAAAATTCAATTGTGTTTAATAAAGAGAAAACATCAGAAACTATCAGTATTTAAATAATGGTTTGATTTTATATATTTTCTGTGATACCATCTTTTATTATACCCTATACCACTATGTGGTTTGGGTATAATGACTTTGTGCTGCTATTTGTAACAACCAAAAATATTTGACCTACACCCATCTTTAATTATACCGATCGAATCAGAATCACTATCTGATTCGATTTAACGATGTCCGTCCGTCCGTCCGTCCGTCCGTCCGTCCGTCCGTCTGTGTGTCCATGTAAAGCTTGTAATGAAATATGAATTTATTTTGATGAAATTTGGTATATAATCTTTTATCGGCCATGGGATGAACGCTATTGAAATTGGTGAGAATCGGTCCGTGTTCAGACCTAGCCCCCATACAAATGACCCCTATGAAATCAACATATATTACCATAAGATCCAAATTATCATACAAATCTTAGTCAAATGGGGTTTGTATGTATATATTACATTCATTAATCAGTAGTCCAAAAATGATCCCTACTGGACAACTCTTAGTCATAGGCCTCATATAGAGCTGCCTCCCGATCTTCACTTAAATCTATCAAAAAAGAAAAATATTGCACTGATTCTTCTCAATTTTTGCTTGTATATATTTTTTGCGAAATACAAGAGACTTTACCAAATATGGTGAGGATCGGTCCATTTTTGGGCCTAGTCCCCATATAGATATAGCATCCGATATGAACTTTTTCATATCTGCAGCCGAAAAAATTAATAAAAATCTCACTCAAATTTGGTTTATGCTTATTTTCTATATCCAGTTAGTTGGGCCTGAGAGATAAGGTCTCTAAACGCATTGTATAGAGTATCGTATAGTCGGTCTAGACCGACTATAATTCTCTTACTTGTTTTTATTGTTTTAATCAACTCTGGTACAGAAGTTTGAAATTAAAATTTTTATTTTCAGAAGCCATACGAATTCATATAGCACTTTAAGAGTTAAAAAATATTATTTGGCTTTTATATCATATATCGATATATTGATCTAATTTCAATTTTTTTATTAAATACTTGGGAACCTATAACAACTTACTCAATATTTTCAGCACAAGTGTAGAGAAGACAAGCAGTAAAAACATATTTTTTACATATTCTGACATGTATCAAGAGAGATCCCATTAGAATTATTCGTTTACAAGTTTAAGAGATAAACATAAATCATTATTCTAGACCAATTAGTGTCTTGTGTCTTTTCGTGACATCATATTTCAAAACCTGGAGTCGAATCGCCGTATTCGCTATCGAGTGAGCTTTAATATCGAATAAAATTTCGTAACGTATCAAATAGCCTAATCGCAGCATACGTTTAAAATCGAAACGAAATCTTACAAAAATTGTAAGAGATTCATTTCAAATGTAAAAGAAGAAAAATATATGTTTAATGAAAATGATATAATATCTAGCAAAAGAAGAAGAAACCCATAAAAAGGAAATATAACAAAGTAAATAAAATTATAAAATATGAATAAATGTCCACTATATTAAGATACGCTTTTAAATATTTTTAATAAAGTAAAATGCTGTTAAATTAAAATATACTTCATTTATTGAATACTAGATGTAACCCGGTGTGCTTCGCTACACCCTCCCCCGAATCATTATGAAAGGGCTCACGCAAATTCCGAAGGCTCTCACTATTACAGAAATTCAGATATATCACATTTAATATCAAGTTTGTGTGGGGGTGTCAATCCCACCCATTTTTTTGTCAGACTATTCACGTTAACAATAGATGACCTGAGACAAATTTGCAAAGCTTTCTCTATCATAGTTCTTAATATATATGATATTAAAAATTTACTTTGTGTTGGACGTGCCACGTCTACTAAAAATATTTTAAAAAAAATACTGCCTGTAGCACTTCCCTATCCGCAGTAAGACTCTGTGAAAATTTCAGGAAGATCAGGTGAGTAGTTACGGAGATTACCTCCTACAAACAAACAAACAAACAAACAAAAACACATAACCTCTTTATTATATTGTATAGATAAATTAATAAGTTACAAAAATGTAAATTTTTATGAAAAAATTGAGCTTGTCTTACTTTGATGGGTAACCCTTTTAGCATTTCTATTTCAATCGACTCTATTTCATAATCTACATTTTGTATAGTTATACTTAAAGCAACCCGATGCGCTTCGCTGCACCCATCGTAACGAAATAAAAAAATGGAAATACATTTTGTAGAAAACTGCTTTATTTATTTTTTTTTTTTTTTTGGCGATTTTTGATTTTGTCGATTTTTGATTTTGGCAATTTTTTATTTTGGCGATTTTTGATTTTGGCGATTTTTGACTTTAAAGATTTTTGTTTTTTGGTATTTTTAATTTTGGAAATTTTTGGCTTTTGCGATTTTTGATGTTGGCGATTTTTAATTTTTGGCGTATTTTGTTATTCGCAGATTTCGGCATTGGCGATTTTTTTTATTAGCAGATTTCGGCTTGACGATTTTTGATTTTGGCGACTTCGCCCATATTTTCCACGACTGTCATTTTCGAAGTACTTAGTATTTTTTTTGTATATGAGGTGCTAAAACTTTTTCTATGATAGTACCCCAGTTATATGATATTATATATTTACTTTAACGATCTCACCCATTTTTTGTCCGACTATTTACATTTATAACTCATGAACTCAAACAATTTCCCAAGGCTTTGAATACTGCATTAAATGCTTATTTTGTACGGAAGGTGCCACGCTCACTGATATGATCGCGCCCATTTTCTTCCGAGTACTAACATTGATAACTTATGAAATCACAGAAAGTCTAAAGGATTTCACAGTTATAGTACTCCAGTTTTATGATATTAAATATTTACTTTGTAAAGTCCAAAAAATTATGGCCTATTGTTCCTTTCGGATATAACTGCCTATCCTACTGTAAAAATTTCTAGACGATCGGTTCAGTGGTGTAGCCTAATGTAAACCACAAACAAACAGACAAAACACCATTTTTTTTTATACAGTGTCGTGCAAAACAAAAGCCACAAATTCCATAAAAATAAACAGTGATTTATTTCGAATCATATTTCATGTAGAAAAAACTGTGTTCATAAATTATTTACATTTATATACGCTAAGTAACTCATAAAATATAACACAACTAGCTGTGTAAAACAAAGGCAACGCTAAGTAACTCATAAAATATAACACAACTAAATAGCTGTGTAAAACAAAGGCAACAAATTAATATTTCGTATGCGACCCATCTTTGTGGCATAGATTCAATGAGATTATTAAGAACTGATTCGGGAATACGTTGTCACTCAGCTTCTAGACTGTAGAAGAGTTCATTACGATTTGTAAATCGTTTTCCGGAAATACTGTTCTTTATTGTCCCAAATAGTTTTTCAACGATGTTGAAGGACTAGAAGCCCATTCTCTTCTATAAAATCTTTGAAATAATCAAATCGAATTTTGATACGTCACTAAATAGAACGGTTTTCCATTTCTGCACGGTGCTAATTCAGGTATGTTTTTGCAAAACTTAATCCAAAACAATAAAAAAAAAAGAGAAAATCATTAGCCGAGTTAACATAATTATACAAAAATAACAAGTTTATATGACTCAATATGTTTTTATTTTGACCTTTTAATTTTTATTTTATTTAATTTATTTAACAAGTTTATAGTTAATTACGTTTTTTGATATGTTATTTGATCAACATCGGTTTTTAAGTGGTCTGTAACTTTTTTAATTGTTTTCTGCACTTTCGTGCACGTTCAATTTAAGGGTTCTTACAACTTCATTAGATGAGCCAAAGGGAATTTTTTTTTACTACGACATATTTTTCTATCATCACGCAAAGAAGTTTTTCGTGGACGTCCTCCTGAATGCTTTACGCTAGCTTGTTTTGTCAGCTGATACCTTTCGCCAATCGTGCTTTTGTTGTGCACGATTAGCAGCATATTCATCTCCATTTAATTTATATTATATTCAATAATAGGTAAAGCTTACAGCTCATGCTCTGTCCTTATATTATTATAGATTCATCTGCAATATTTTTTTTTTGCTTTTATAATGGGTTGTTTCTCTACTGCTTCATGCTCATTTATACTTTCGTCATTTGATGCTTCTTCAACTTGATCATCACAATTCTGTTCCACGGTATTAGAAGAGCCTACAGTTTTAATCAATACCGGCAGCCGGAAGAATTTGTTCTTCCAAACGTGTTGATAGTTCTTCTTGGTATGGTCCAGCTCCGGTTTTCTTTTTGGATGCCTTATAGAATTGTACCTTTCTCCACATTTTTATACCATATACCACCATGTGGTTTGGGTATCATGACTTTGTGTTGCTGTTTGTAACTACCAAAAATATTTGACTTAGACCCATCTTTTATTATACCGATCGAATCAGAATCACTAACTGATTCCGTCCGTCCGTCCGTCCGTCCGTCCGTCCGTCTGTGTGTCCATGTAAACCTTGTAATCAAACTGCAGGTCGCACATATGAATATATTTTGATGAAATTTGGTATATAAGCTTTTATTGGCCATATGAACGCCCATGAATGTTATTGAAATTGGTGCGAATCGGTCCATGTTCAGACCTAGCCTCCATACAAATGACCCCTATGAAATCGGTATAAATTGCCATAAGATCCAAATTGTCATATAGATCTTACTCAAATTGGGTTTGTATGCGTTTATTATATACATTAATGAGTAGTCCAAAAATTATCCCTATGGGACAACTCTTAGTCATAGGCCCCATATAGAGCTGCTTCCCGATCTTCACTTAAATCTATCAAAAAACAAAAATATTGCACTGATTCTTCTCAAATTTTGTTTGTATATATTTTTGCAATATGCCAGATACTTTACCAAACATGGTCAGGATCGGTCCATTTTTCGACCTAGTCCCCATATAAATATAGTATCCGATATAGACTTTCTCATATCTGCAGCAAAAAAAATTAATAAAAATGCCACTCAAATTTGGTTTATGCTTAGTTTCTATATCCAATTAGTTGGATATATAATTTTCTTACTTGTTGCATCTTTAACTGGAGGGCCACACTTAATTAGTTTTGTTGTAAGCTAATCCCACTGGCCACAATTGGGTAATATATCTTTTGTTAAATGGGGTGCTTAAAAATGTTTCTATTTCGTTTTTTGGAGCTTTATCACGTAATTGATACAACTTTCATTTTAAGATGTTTTAGTTACTATTTAATATTTAACATATTTATTTTTTCGCTTTTGTTTCTCAAAAGAACGAACACTTTCGACCGATTGCTCATTATCGAATGCCATCTTCTGAAATTTCAAAACTACTTGCATGATTTAAAAATAAAAAAATTCGATGCTACGATTTGACCCCTGACAGAATTGAAGTCTCCCAATTTTTTAGTTTGATAGGACCTTAGTTTGTATTAGGTCGAATTTAAACCAATTCATTTAGGGTAAGACCTTATTTTTTTCATTAACTTAAAATAGAAGTTCTCCAAAGTCAAACATTAAATTCTTATTTCTAAAAATAAGAAATTTCGCCAATTTTAAATCCTTTAGTTTAAGCCAACTAAAATAATACTGAAAGCATGTTGAACAATCAAGTGCACCTGCACAAATAAAAATTTTTTTTTGCGTTTAAATTCCATAGTTTTCCTTTTCTAATGCAAAACGTGATAATTTGAGCATATTTTTGGAAAAACTTTTCACTTTTTGCACTGCAACATAAATGTCTTCGAAATAAAACTTTTATAACCATATTGCCAAAATTGAAACAAAAAAAAATTGCCAAAATAAACCCTTCCAGAAGTCTGCATGTGTTTTGCTAATGTCAGTGTCAGCTGTTGCAGTTGTAGTATACGTTTAAAAAAAAAAAAACAAAAAGAAAACTTTTGCACTTGTCAAAAATGGTGTTGATGAGAAGGACGTTGTGTATGAGTGTTAAAATTCTAAATGTGTATATGTTTGTGTTAAAAACTTCTGTTTTTTTTTTTTGGGTGTAAAACAAACAAATCTTTTAACAAATCGAACTTACAAAAAAAAAAGAAAGAAAAAAATCAAAATCACAAAAAACTCAAATCAAAGTTAACAAACCCACAGCAAGCATTTACCAACACTACTACTACTACAGCTAGCAAACGTGTTTGGAAGGTTTTTTTGTTTTTTTTGATGTGTATATGAAGGCCACACATTTACTTTTACACAAATCTGTTTGTTTCTAAGTTCAAATATGATTTAAACTGAACAACATATTTTGTTTTGATTTTTTTTTTTTTTTTGTTTTTTGAAATACAAAACACAAAAAATATTCCATATAAAAGTTTATTTCTCTAGAAATTTTATGCTGGTATTGTAAATATGGATTTAACTAGCAAAACAGCTGTGGCCCTTATGTTTCTGCGTTAGTCAGGGTTTATTTTTAAATACATATATACATATATTTTTTGTCGAAATTTTGTTGAATTTGCATGTAGAAATGTTGTTAGAAAAGATTAAATGCAAATACGAAAAATCAACATAGAAAGTTGTAAAATTATGGATTTTCCATTCATTTGTTTAGAGAAAATCTAAAAAAAAATAACAATAATGAATTTTTATACATTTTGAAAATCACTTTGGCAAAATTAAAAAAAAAACTATTTTTACTATTTTTATGCCATGGAAAAACCCTGAAATGTGGGTCAAATACTTTAATCAATAAAAGCCTGCAATCTTATATATTAAAAGAATTTTTTTCATTCAAGATTTTTTTCAATATTTTTCTTCTTTCAAACCTCTATAACTAGAGTTCTAATTAACATAGGCTGTTGACATAGGTCTAAGAACACTCAGTGGATCAAGCTCCTTCTTTTGAGCTATTAACTGCTTAAATTCGTTGGGTTTGAGGAAAGTTATGCGTGGAGAATCAACTTTACTTTTACTGTACGTTAACTTCTCTTGGCATATTTTGGCATTACTGTACGTTAACTTCTCTTGGCAAATTTTGGTATTATATTATAAAAATTAATATAATATAATGCTGCGGAGCAGCAGGGGTCCTCTAGTATTATATTAAATTAACCAACAGTAATAATAAAATCATGACTAAAATTTTTAAATAAGGAGAAACTCCTTGTCAAATTCTAGGAAATTTTATTTTTTCATTAAATTTTTTTCTTTCAATGTTTCTATGAATATTTAAATAAAATTCATTCAATTTTGAATTTTTAAATAAAAGTCATTAAATTTCGTTATAAATATTTGATAAACACACAGAAGAGATATAAATGGGATTATTAATAAATAATTTTATAAGAGCCTAAACAAATATACAGGCGATGAATTGTGAATTGCCTTTAGGCTCCTTTAAAATTATTTATTATAAATATTACATTTTATTTAATATTATATATTTATAACCCATATTATACATACATTTTATTATTCTGCATTTCTTCTGCATATGATCTCTAACTATGCCAAATTTCACACTCCTCCGTTTGCGCATTTTGCTTAAAAACTGGTCAAAAGATTAACCTTCTTGTATTAATATATATAGATAAAGCAGTAAAATTTATAAAACTTCTAGGACTCTTGGCTTTCACATGATATTTTTTTTTTTTTTTTTGTTTTTTTGTAAAATATATTACTTTTAAATGAAAACATGACGATGAAATGAAAAAGTGTAAACGCAGTTTTATTCCATTTAGTCTCTAGTTTCAGACGTTTATATCTGACTCATGTATAATATGTATTATAAGACGGTGTATTTCGTAGCGAACTAGAGTGTTTTTTACCCGATAGAACTTGAAATTGTAAAAAATAACACAAAAAATAAATTTTTAATAAAAAACACAAGTAAGAAAATTATAGTCGGTAGAGACCGACTATATGATACCCTATACCATGCGTTTAGAGACCCTATCTCTTAGGCCCAACTAACTGGATATAGAAAATAAGCATAAACCAAATTTGAGTGGGATTTTTATTAATTTTTTTGGCTGCAGATATGAAAAAGTTCATATCGGAAGCTATATCTATATGGGGACTAGGCCCAAAAATGGACCGATCCTGACCATATTTGGTAAAGTCTCTTGTATTTTGCAAAAATATATACAAACAAAATTTGAGAAGAATCAGTGCAATATTTTTGTTTTTGACAGATTTAAGTGAAGATCGGGTAGCAGCTCTATATGGGGCCTATGACTAAGAGTTGTCCCAGGGATCATTTTTATACTACTCATTAATGGATGTAATAAACGCATACAAACCCAATTTGAGTAAGATCTATATGACAATTTGGATCTTATGGCAATTTATGTCGATTTCATAGGGGTCATTTGTATGGGGGCTAGGTCTGAACATGGACCGATTCTCACCAATTTCAATAGCGTTCATCCCATGGCCGATGAAAGATAAAATACTAAATTTTATCAAAATATATTCATATTTGCGACCTGCAGTTTGATTACAAGCTTTACATGGACACACAGACGGACGGACGGACGGACGGACATCGTTTAATCGAATCAGATAGTGATTCTGATTCGATCGGTATAATTAAAGATGGGTGTAGGTCAAATATTATTGGTTGCTACAAACAGCAGCACAAAGCCATTATACCCAAACCACATAGTGGTATAGGGTATAATGATTGCGGTCAATTGTTGAAACCACATCTCACCCGGATCAATGCCATCCATATTTTCAAACCAAAAGTCATTGATGATGGTGCGGTAACGATCTCCATTTACCGTAACACAAGGGCCGGTTTAATTTTTGAAAAAATAATGCCCGAATATTCCACCAGCAGTCTGTAGGGTTTGTTGTCGATTTCCTCACCCCATATTTGGCCAGTTTGTTTATTAACCTACCCGTTAGGCCAAAAATCAGCCACATCGCTGAACACAAGTCTGCGGATCAGTTTCCAACTGCTATAGAGCCCAATCGCCGAAGGAATGACATAAAAGTCGGTCTCGTGGTATTAATTGCTACACCAGCTGGACCTTACACGGGTATATGCCAAGATCTTTGCAGAAAATTTTCAAAGTAGTAGACGGACATAGCCCCAATTCCGGCGAATATCGAAGAATCCATAAATTTTGATCTTTTTCCACACTTTCTTTTGCAGCGGCGTTAATCTCATCAGTACGCACATTCCTTCGACGTGTTGGTGTTATCGGATCATTTGGAGTGCATTTGGTATAAATGAAATCTATCCATAATTCGACAGACAGCTTACTCTGATGAAAGATTATGTGAACCATAAAGATCACGAAGCCAACTATAAGTTGCGTAATCATATGGGGGCTATGCCTAAGAATTGTTTATTTTTGAAATATTGATAAATGGATGTA
Organism: Cordilura impudica; assembly: GCA_963682025.1. Classification (NCBI taxonomy): domain Eukaryota; kingdom Metazoa; phylum Arthropoda; class Insecta; order Diptera; family Scathophagidae; genus Cordilura; species Cordilura impudica. The sequence continues at coordinate 252,853,852 of OY821519.1, read as the reverse complement.
ATAAACATACACAAACCCAATTTTACCAAGATCTATATGATAATGGTAATTTAAGTCCACCTCATAGGGGTCATTGTATGGGGACTAGGTCTGAACAATTTCAATTTCAATAGCGTTCGTGCTATGGCTGATAGCAGCTTATATGCTAAATTTCATCAAAATCTATTATATTTGCGACCTGTAGTTTGATTAAAAGGTTTACATGAACACAAATACGGGTAGACGGACAGAAATCGCTAAATCGACTCAGACAGTGATTCTGAATCGATCGCTATAATAAAAGATGGGTCTGAGTCAAATATTTTTGATAGCTACAAACATCAGCACGAACTCATTGTACTCTGAGTGGTATAGGGTATAATAAATACAGATGTAGTTGGAAAATTTTTAAAGTCATAACAAATTTCGGTCCGATAAAAGACAATAAAATATGAAAAGAAATATCAACTCATGTGTATATTTGCAGTTTCTGAAATAAGATTTTATATCGACAGCTCAATTCCAAAACATGTTAAGTCGAAAAAGTGAGTCTTGCAGGAGAAGCTGGTAATGTTTTGCAACTAAATTTTGGTCACATAGATATGTGAGATCTTTTCGTTCTTCTTCAGTAAGACGAAATGCAGACGTATATGCTCTCGGTATTTCTTGAGGAATCAAGTTATCCTTCCTCCGCTTTATGGTTTCGTCATATATTTTAATTTCTTTAAAGTCTTCGTCGAATTCATATATATAAAATAGTTTATAATTTTCTTCTTTAGATATTTGAACTTCTCTGATTTTGGACACATTCAATTTTTAATTTTTTGTATTTTTGGTCCAATTTGTAACTGTAACAAGTTGGTTGAAATTTAAAAAAATCCTCATTTTCCATTTCAATTACTCGTACAATGGTGCGGTTTTCTTAGCATTTCCTATCAAAGAGAACCATTCCATTGGAGTGTGTACATGTACCTTCATTTTGGGTATGACCTTTTTCAAGAAACTTGTGAGTAATATCAATGTCAAGTTTACGTGGAATCTGTACATAAAATGCGCACACAAACTTATTTTTATTTTATTTTGTTGGACCAAAAATTATATTTATTTATACAGCTCGACACTTCTACTGCACCTTTCTTTGTAACAGTTTCACCTTATACAAAATAAGATGCATGCTTGGAGCTGAGGTCGAAAATTGTGAAGTTATAAGAGTGCAACTTTCTTCTATAATAAATGTGTAATCACATTATCATTGTCAACACTTTCTTGTTTGTCAATGTCCTTTAACTCTCTAGATCTTTGTTCGCAATATATATATATTAATTGAAGTCAGCCTTAATGAGATTCTTTTCGTGCTCATTCGAGTTTTTAAACCTTACGCAAAAATCCCATTTATCTTTTTTTGGAATATTTTATATTATAAATGTTAAAATAATTTTTAAAAGTGAGGCGATATTTTCTCTATATGTTTCTTTCGTTAGAAGTAATTTTGAATATTGCTCTATAATCTGGAGTCCTTATTATAAAACCCATTCTGCCAGAATTGAAAAAATTCAGAAACTATTTACAAAGCTTGCATTTAAGAAAATAAATTGGTCCGGAGATGTTCTTTCTTATGAAAGCAGGCGTAAATGTCTAGGACTACAATCTTTAAGAGATCGTAGATCATCATTTACTATAATGTTTATATTTAATATTTTAACAAATAATATATGTTGTGATGCTTTGTTTGATTTAGTGAGGGTTCATACTCCTCATCGTGATTTACGTAACGAGCGTTTATTTTATGAAGATTTTCATCGTACGAATTATGGAGTTAATGAACAAATTACAAGATGTTAAAAGCTTTGTAATAGTTTTTCAATCCTTTTAAATTTCAACTTAGATAAAAATAATTTTAAATTGGACTTATTTAAGGTTTTCAATTAATTCATATTGTAAGTTTTAAACTAAAAATATTAATTATTGTATAAACATTATTATTACATTCTGTAAATCAGTAGACTAAATAAATAAATAAATATTATAGTAACTTTAAATTGGCGTTATGACCTTTTTCGATAAAATATTTTTCGTATAAACGGTACCTTTATCTCTCTCTACCTAAGTACATCTCCTTTGATCCTCTATGGCAATAGTGAGATTCTACTAAAGCAAACTCGTTAACGTACACTATTACTATATTTATTTTTTATTTGGCTGAGTTAATTTTTCTCTTTTATCCGGTGATATAAATTCTGAATTAGAATGCTTTTTGTGTACAACAGTTTCGATGGTTTGTTATATTACTGAAAACGTTTTCAAAAACATAGATTTTCACACTGCTAGCCTTGCTTCCATGTTATCTTTTTGAAAACACAGAAAGACTTTCTTGACTCTGTTTTGCGAAAACTTTCAGTATTTCTGCACACCTTTTTTTATATAATGTTATTAAATTCGAAATATATGCCCATTGAAGTTCCTGATTTCCAGTGTTCTAAAAGTGTTCAAAAATCTGCATTCTATTTTCTTCAGATGCTTTTTGGGAACATTTCGTTCTACAGAATTCTCCACAAGATTTTTTAGTTCCTTTCTTGGCTTTAAACAACCACTTGCTATTAAATACTCCTTACCTCTGCTTTGTCAAACATGTTAAGTAGACATATCAGTTCAAACTATTTTTTCAAGTTAGGGGAAAACCCTGCTGCCTACACATGATCATGCTAAGTACACAAGAAAACGTCAATTCCATATATTGTTAAGTGTACTTAGAATTTCATCACATTAAAAAAGTTCAACAACAAAGTGTAATAAGTACTTTTTTGTTTGTAACTTTTGATTAGATTAGCCGATCAACACCAAAATTTGACGAAATTTAAGTTGAAAAATACTTAATTGAAAAACGTAAAAAAACAAAAACATGCTAAGTCGAAATAGCATAAATTGGAATTGAGCTGTCGATATAATTTAATTGAATAAATTTCTAATCACCAAGCGAATATTTTAGAAAATTACACAAAAGCATGTTCATTGTTGAACAAGTAATCTTTGTGTGTTTTTGGAATCTACATACTGAATTTCATACCCCAGGCTCAAGACAACAAAAATGGCCATTTTCCCCTTTTAGGCCAGTTTTACCCAATAAGCCCTCGAATTTGGCGAAAAATCTTTTTATCAAATCTTAATTTCCTCGATTCATATGTTTAGAATATACAAGAGGTATCGTTTTCCTCCCCCCTGAACATCGAATTACAAAAAATCCCTTCTTAGTAGATCTTTATGCCGTTAAGGGAAACCGCGTTTCAAACTTCAAGTTCCTAGCGTCAGATAAATTAAAATCATACAGTGTAACAGAATAAATTATAGTAAGTGATGAGTGTAACTGTATACAAATATAGTTCGTGATATTTTGAAACCTATCGCTATTCAAAATACTTACCAGACGCACAGTGGGTTGAAAAGCATGAAAAGTGAGGATTAATTCAGGGAAGACGTAATTTCAAAATATTGTTAATTTTTTTTAATGGATATTCATTAATGCATAAAAAACCACCATTTAAAAAAAAAGTGGAAAAAAATTTGTTTTAACCCGTTAGGAGCTTTTTTGTGTTTCGGAAAAAATGATCTTTTCTTACAATTTTCGCTGTAACTTTGGAATAAAAAGCGATAAATTAGTAAATGAAATTGCAAGTTAGAACTTAGTCAATGTGCTTTTAGAAAAACTAAATTTTTTTTTAAAAATGAAAAAGGAATAAATATTTAATATGTATTTATATTATAAAATTTGAATTTTAAAATCCGATTTTATTTTCCAAATTCCACATTTCCACAAATTTAACTCAAAAAATTCACATTAAATAATATTATGTTTTTATTGATGAATAATTATAAGCACAAAACAAACAACCATCTCAGAAAAATTAAAAAAATTAATTCAATTAATATTGAATATATTGCTACATTTATAATTGAAAATTTTGTATGCATTTATTGTTATTGTTTATTTTTTATTTTATATTGTTCTTATTTAAGAGAAACTTATATATATATATATACAATTAAAATCAAGGATCCTCCGTATTATCATCGCCTTCATAAATATAATCAGCATCTTCATAATTATCATTATCAATATCTTCATTAATCTCTTCTTCATCAGAAATGTTGGGCAAAATTAATAAATCTAGTGCCATCTGTGGTATATTATATATTTTTTTGGCATAATTTTTGCTTTTAGTGCTAATTAAAGGATCCGAACTAAGAAATAACCTATTGAATATATCTTCATTTGAATTCTCCCGACTGCATTTACGAGAATAGTGTTCTCTGTAATTTTTAAAATCTTTATTTATAGTTTCTTGAGCTTCCTCAGATAGTTGACCTATTGGCAACAAGGCGTATCTTACTATTTCTGTCCCGTGAATAAGGAATTTATGTAAATGGAATTTTTAAATGTTATGTATCAGAGTTTAGACAAGGACATCTTTTTAAATTGAAAAATTTATTTGCAATCTGTCTTAACACTTTTAGTTTCCTGCAATTTTTTTATATTGTTCTAAAACTTTTTACCCGAGAACATTTTGTAATTTCAGAGCTTCGATTTTTCGCTCCACTATAATGTGCATTATCATTAAAATTATTTATTGTAATACTAGGTTACACATTTACAACAGCAACAATAACAATCACAGCTATGAAAATAAACACAAAACAAAAACTAAAAAAAGATTTTTTCTGTTGTGTTTTCAAGCATTTTTATACCCTATACCACTATGTGGTTTGGGTATAATGACTTTGTGCTGCTGTTTGTAACAACCAAAAATATTTGACCTAGACCCATCTTTAATTATACCGATCGAATCAGAATCACTTTCTGAGTTGATTTAACAATGTCCGTCCGTCCGTCCGTCCGTCCGTCTGTGTGTCCATGTAAAGCTTGTAATCAAACTGCAGGTCTCAAATATGAATATATTTTGACGAAATTTGGTATATAAGCTTTTATCGGCCATGGGATGAACGCTATTGAAATTGGTGAGAATCGGTCCATGTTCAGACCTAGCCCCCATACAAATTACCCATATGAAATCGACATAAATTGCCATAAGATCCAAATTGTCATATAGATCTTACTCAAATTGGGTTTGTATGCGTTCATTACATCCACTAATGAGTAGTCCAACTAAATCCGAAAAAACATTTTGCCAATACTTGGCAACGAATGTAATATTAAAGTTTTTATTAAAAGTCCCCAGTATAATATTAAAAAGCAAGTAAGAAAATTATAGTCGGTCTAGACCGACTATACGATACCCTATACCATGCGTTTAGAGACCCTATCTCTCAGGCCCAACTAACTGGATATAGAAAATAAGCATAAACCAAATTTGGGTGGGATTTTTATTAATTTTTTCGGCTGCAGATATGAAAAAGTTCATATCGAATGCTATATCTATATGCGGACTAGGCCCAAAAATGGACCGATCCTGACCATATTTGGTAAAGTCACTTATACTTTGAAAAAATATACACAAACAAAATTTGAGAAGAATCAGTGCATTATTTTCGTTTTTTGATAGATTTAAGTGAAGATCGGGAAGCAGCTCTATATGGGGCCTATGACTAAGAGTTGTCCAATAGGGATTATTTTTGGACTACTAATTAATGGATGTAATATATACATACAAACCCAATTTGACTAAGATTTGTATGATAATTTGGATCTTATGGCAATATATGTCGATTTTATAGGGGTCATTTGTATGGGGGCATCGACCGATTCTCACCAATTTCAATAGCGTTCATCCCATGGCCGATGACAGCTTATGTACCAAATTTCATCAAAATATATTCATATTTGCGACCTGCAGTTTGATTACAAGGTTTACATGGACACACAGACGGACGGATGGACGGACGGACGGACATTGTTAAATCAACTCAAAAAGTGATTCTGATTCAATCGGTATAATTAAAGATAGGTCTAGGTCAAATATTTTTGGTTGTTACAAACAGCAGCACAAAGTCATTATACCCAAACCATATAGTGGTATAGGGTAGAAAAACAGTTCGTAATACTGACTTTTAAACAGCGTGAAGGTTGTTTACCTTAACTTCAGATAAAACTATTAAAACTATTTGTTTTTCTAGTTTAAAAACATATTTAAATTTTGTGCACAAAACAAGATTTTTACGTTTTTACATTTAAAAATATTTATATATTTCAATTGTTTTTGTTTAGAAACCCCATAAATATTCATTCGGCATCACGTATTATCTGACAAAACTGACAGCTAAATATATGCAGTCATACAGATACATGCTCTTGCATACGATTCTAATAAAAGCAAAAAAACAATATTGAAAAATAAAGGATATGCCAGACAGACTGATATTAAGCCCTATTGGCAATTTGCTAAATAGTTAACTAAATCCTATAGATTTTGTATATTTATACAATAGTAAAAACAATATCAAACATTTGTGTTAATAATCAATATTGAAAAGTTTTAAATTATTTTTTTTAAGTATTTAAGGACACCTTAAAGACATTCTGACATTTAAAGCAAAATGTTACAAGCTTTAGAACAAACAAAATATTTTCTTGCACCCTATAACCCAACAACTCTTATCGGTTCTGCTGAAAAAGAAAAATAACAACGTTCTAACAACACAACAAAATGCAACAATTGCAATATTTCTATATTCAAAATACAAACGACTGAATGAATGAATTTTTTATTTTTTATTATTTTTTTTTCTTCTTCTTTTTGTTTTAGCGAATAACAATTTTTCCGTATTGTTGTGCTGTAAATAACAAAAACGGAACGGAAAAATATGAATTTGTGGTATTAGAGTAAAAGATGTGCATGAATTTATGTAGTGGTGGCTGTGGGCATATTAAATCTCCATATACAAGAGTTTTTCAGTTGTATATCCTTCGTAGTACTTGTTACTGAAGTGCTGTTGGAAATTGAGCATTATAGCGGGTTTTGATTTGGGTCAGCCACATTTTTCAGTTTATTTCAAATGCTATTCTGTGGTGAAGTGTTGTTTTTTTTCACATTTTATGTTTTAAAAAGAATGATGTTCACTTTTAGAATATGATTTGCAAAAATTTGATATGCCGCAATAGATTCAGAAATATAATAACTAAATTGAAACTACATTCGAGGATGTAATCGTGGGGTTTGTTATGCTTGAGTTATTTTTTTTCTTGATTTTTTATAAAATTTCGATTCTAAGCTTAAGTTGTGGTATTTATTTTGGCTTTCATCATTTTGATATTTAGATAGAATTTAATATTTTAAAAGCATTCTGATTAATTTTGTGTTTTATCAACCAGCCAACTATTTTAGTTTTTTTTTAACCCTTTCAAGGCTTTAACCTTGATTTTGTATAATTTTGATTCTAGTTTCGATCATGTCTTATTTTTCTTCGATATATTTTGTTTTAAGAAAAGTTTCATTCAACATTACGTCTTAGGCTTAAATCATGGCTTTGTTTAACATTGGTTCTAGTCTTCAATAGTGGCTTTATTTAGCATTGCCTCCATCCAGGCTTAAAACGTGGTTTTATTTAACTTAGGTTTATTATTTATTTAACAATGGCTTTATCCAACTTCTGTTTTATGCATCAATCGTGGCTTTATTTAACATTAGATTTAGCCTTTAATCGTGGCTTTATATAAAACCGTCTCCAGGCATCAGTCGTTAGTTAACTTAATATCACTACTAGGCTTCAATCATGGCTTAAGCTTTAATCGTGGTCTTCTTAAACCTCGCCCCTAGGTGTCAACCAGGGTTTTATTTAGACTCGATTCTAGACTTCGATCATGTTTTTTTTATCGATTGTTAGTTTCAGGCAAGGTCTTATTATTATAGTCAAAGTTTTATTTGACTGCGAGTCTACGCTTAGGCCAATTGTTTTACAAAGGCTTCAAACATATTTCTATTGAAATACTAACTAAAATTTTAATTACGTTGGATTCTGGACTCAGCGAGTGCATTTATTTTACCTACATTTAAGGCTCAACAATGGTTTTATTTAACTTCGATTCTTAGTTTCAGTTAAGGTTAAATTTAACTTCAATTCTAGGCTTCAATCATGATTTTGTTTAACCTCGACTGTAGGCTTCTATTTAACTGCGAATGTATACTTCAATCGCTGCTTTATTTAACATAGAGTGTAGGCCACAATTAATTTTTTTATCTTCGATTTTAGAGTTGAATCGTAGTTTTATTTGACGTCGAATATTTTTATATTTCAGTGATTATAGAGCTTAATCATGATTTAATTAAGAATAGATTTTAGGCTTCAACATTGGTTTTATTTAACTTGGATTATAAGTCTTCAATTCAAAGCTCCAATCATATTTTTATTTAACCTAAATTCTAGGCTTCAATAATTTATTAAACTTAGATTCTAAGCTGCAATCATAGTTTTATTTAATATCAGTTTTAAATTTCAATCGGCTTTATTAAACTTAGGTTCAATAGTGTGGTTTAAGTAGTTTGTATATATTTTTAATTCAATGCTTTAATCGTGGAATGTGGAATGTAAAATTTATGCGCCATATGGGGATAATTTTGCTAAACGTGTGCATGTAACTAAATCCTTTTTGGATAATACAACACGTTCTCGTACTCGTGCAGTGCCTACAAACAAAAAAATTTCAGCTGCAACATTTCACGCACTTTTAGGATTTTGCATAAAGATCTCGGTATGATGCCATACAAAGTACAATTTGTGCAGGAACTGATGCCGTAAGATCATCCGTGACTTTTTCGGTTATCTATTTGGGCTACGCTTGAAAGAAGAGAAGCATTTGTACCGAAAAATCATTTTTGATAACCAAGCTCATTTCATCTCGGTGGGCAACAAGCAAAATGGTCAAATCTGGGATACAGAAAATCCACACATGACTGCTGAAAAGCCAATGCCTCCAAAACGATGCACTGTTTAGTGTGGTTTTTGGGGCGGCGTTAATATTAGGCCATTTTTCTTCAAATAAGCGGAAAGCAAATGCGTAGTGTAGTGTAAAATAAATTAGTGTAAATTAGTGTAGGAAAATAAATTAGTCGAAAATTTACTGAAAAATTGTGTTAAACGTAAGGGCTACTGCAAGCCCAGCCGAGGAAGTTAATTGAATGACATAGTGTTCCATAATTAACAGCAAGGATTGTACTTTTAATAAAAAAACTCGAATGAAAGTAAAATTATGAGTTTTTTAACTATAGAAAAATCGAAATGCAAAACTTATATGACTCATCCTGTATTACCATGACTTAGTTGGCCTACAAAATCGCATCTTTGGCGCTGATTGCCCACGAAAAGCCTGTCCTTTCCTTTCATTTTTTATGTCTTTTCCGGTATTTTGTCGCTTTGAACTTTAATATTTTTCTTTATAATTTTTACTGGAAGTAAAAATTTTTCAGTAATCGTGACACGTTCTTAATACAAAAATGTTTTGAAAATTTTCCGGTGCCCACTCAATTGAGGTTTCCATAGTCTTACCTTACAGATACATATATGTATAAAAAACTATGATGTGTGCACAACAAATTGTTTTTATTTTTGTAGTGTACTTAACACGTTCACCAACTCGTTTGTAGGCGACTGGTTCAAGTTATTGGCTAAAAATTACTTCTTTCTTGATTCATTTTCCACAACGGCCGTAGTGCATTTTATCCTGCTTAAATTGCAATTTTCTTAAAAAACAAGAAACATTTTAAAAAATACTAAATATTTCTCATTTTATTCATTTTTACCGTGAATATAATTGGTCAAATTAATTTAATTGCCATGATGGAATACAAAAGTCTATTTCCACAATTTGTTCGTTATTTGAGAAAATTGCAAATTATATAAACGTGGATTGGTGGCGCTGGTCTGATTTGAGCTAGCAAACATAGAACTTGCAGGGAACATACGAGCCGATAAATGTCTTAAATATGTATATAGTTATAGTTATAGTTATTCTTCTTTATTCAAATTTAAATTAGTAATTACAACATACGACTATGACATTGTGTTGTCAGTCGGATAGAGAGTTACTTAAATACGTTACAATAACGTGTTTTTTTTTTTTTTTTTTTTGCAAAGTGAATTAGTAATTAAATTCAGAGATAAGTTCCTTTCTATAACCCATCGCATCTGTAATAAAATGATATATTTTTTTAAAATATGTTTATGCATTATTTAGCAAGCAAATCAAATCATTTTCCGTTAAGAAAGCCTTTTTAAAATATTTATATCTGAACTCGAGGAGAATTGGGCATTTGGCTATAAAATGAAGTATATCTTCTGTATCTTTTAGATTGCATAGTGAACATATACGTTGTCTTTGCTGTTGAAATCTTGTTCCATTGAGCTCAATTAGATCATAATTGTTGTAATTCTTTATTTTTTATTTCTTTGATTAGCTTCCACCAATCTTTACTATTTTTAACATTATTTATTTTATTTTCTATGCTTTTATAGTATTCAGATTTACTTTTTTCACATACAAGTTTCAATTTTTTATTTTCAATAAGATATTTTTCCTTGCTGGCTTCTGTGGGATTTTGGCGATAGAGTTGTAATGTACTAAATGATTTTTCCCTGGAATTAAAGCATTTTATATTAAACCGTTTGTTTCTTTTTTAATTTGAAACTCGTTTTCATAACAATTTTGTTTTGACATATGTATAATGTCGGTTATTTCCTTCAATTGTAATATATTTCTTTGTTGTTTATATGAGGATAAGTTTTGATCCAGTTTTTCTCTGTATTCATTTTTCTTTCTCTCATCCCATTTGAGTTTAGGCAACAATTTCATTGGTTTAACAATGTTTGCAATTTCTATGTTCATAGTTAGCATTATGGACATATGGTCGGACCATATTTTATTTTCTACCGTAAACCTTTTAATTGCTTCCACATTAGCATGTGCCACCGCACATATATCAATAACTGATTCGCCTCTGCTGCTCATAAAAGTAAAATTTCCTATTTCATTACCTATTGTACACCCATTTAAAATATGCAATCCAAAATCTTCACACAGGTCCAAGAACATCTTCCCTTTCGAGTTTTACTCATGATCTCTAGATTTCCTTGAATCGAAACCTGCTTTAAACGTTGATTTAATAAAATCGTCAAGGGGTTTTTGTAGGCTTCCTATTCGGATATTAAGATCTATTATAATTAGGTTTTCAACATCTTCGTTAATAACAAAATTGTTAACCGTATCATAATCTTCCTTCCCCGATGCTGCTCTCAAATATAAAGGCATTATATTAATAGTTTTATTCATAGTTTTCAGTATAATATAGTTTGTGCCATTTTCTGTTCTAAATTGACAGTTAATATTTATTCGTTTTAGATCTTTTTTCAATCCATAACCATAGCCTTTAATTCCTCTACCATAATTACTGATTCTTGTTGCTGGTTTCCAAAAAGTATCGTATGCATTCAAAAACTTTTTAAATCTTTCTATTTTTAATTCTAACATGTAAGTTTCTAATAATATAAATACATCACAAGTTTTTATATATTGGAAAAATTCATTGTATAAAACTTTGTTTTCTAATCCATGTACATTATAAGATAAAATTTTCAAAAACATTGCTTTAGATTTAGATTTAGGTCATTACGGATACGATTTGGTTTTACAATACATTTTTTTGTTTTACATATTTTACTTTTATTTATATGAATATTAGTTAATAATTTTTTGAACAAAATTTAGTTAAAATTTCATAATAATTCAAATTAACAGAATTTATAACCTGTCCATATAATTTTTCAAGAACTACATTTCCGTTTTGATTACCGCTTATTAAAATTTTATTCTTGTTCCATCTCAGCCATTTACCTTTTATATTCATTTTTTCGTTAAGTACCATAATTTTATGTTTGCTACAAACTTCCTTGATGCATTTTTTGAGTTCTAACATCACCCGCTTGTCTTGTTGTTTTTCGGTTGTCAGATCACGTTCAACAATTATTTTAGAGCTAGCTAAATTCTTTGTGTTTTTGAAAATGTCCTTCACTACTTCTCCAGAACTAAACTCAGCCACGACACCTATTTCACCACCCTTCTCTTATAATTTTCTAGTGGACAGTAAGCATATTTCTTTAGATATTTTCAAATTATGCTTGCAGCAATTTTTTACAGCTTCTAATGTAGATTTGGTCTCGATTCCTTTGAATATTAGAATATTTCGTTTAATATGTTCTTGTAAATAAGTGATTTGTTGATGATCTTTCTCTTTTTATTCCCTAGTTGCCTGATTTCATTTTTTAAATGTTGATTTTCTGATTTAACTTCATCTAGTTCTAAAGAAAGACTACTAACATTAGTTTTTATTTCCTCAACGTCTTGCTTCATATTCGTTAGCTTCTCATCCATAAGTGTTGACATAAGTTTCATCAAATCAGTAACGGCCATTGAAGCAACAGCATTTCCATCATTTTTACCTGGTGATAAATCTTCAAACCTTCGTTTAGCTGATTGCCCATCAATATTTTGTGTCATTTTTGAGCAGTTTTAAATATTCAAGAAAATATATTTTACAGGACTGCTTTATCTTTCAAGTTTGGAAAAAGGAAAAAAGTATTGCCTACCTACGGGCACTTGCAAAAATTGTAGTTATCGTAATATTGACAGCAGGGGGGCTACCGCGTAACTCGATTCGAAAAAGAAAATGTACGAGTACGAACAAATACTACTGCGCAATACGATTTTCGTATTAACTCTGTACTACGAAGATGAACGGTATTTACGTAAAAAACATTTGAAAATTCTACGAAAGCTAATTTGGTAGTGACAAAACGAAAAATGTAAGTATTTTCACAATTATAAAATATTTAAAAAGTAAATAACCTATATAATTTGATTCTACTTATAAAGGAATACTCCAAAAAGAAATTTATATACAAATAAACAGCAATACGAAGCAATAGTTGACTTTATGGTGAAGCATCCAGATTTGGCAAAAGGTCATCTTAAAGTTCCAGATGCTAAAAACAAGTCTAACAATTTGTGGAAACGTTTGAATTCCGACTTAAATATTTTGGGACCACCAGAACGTGATGTTCCTGGATGGAAAAAAGTAAGTTTGTTTTATATATTTATATATTTTAATAATAGATCTATGATATTTTTCATAAGGTTTGGGCAGATTATAAGACTCATGTCAAAGCTAAATGCCGTCGGAACCGAAGCAGTATTTCTGGAACCGGTGGAGGACCAAGCAAATACTGCTCCCTCACTCCACTAGAACAGCAGACATGTAATCTGCTCTCAATTGAGGAGGCAGTTAGTGGAAGGAGTAGTACCTTAGAGTTTGGGGCCGCATCTTTACTAAATACAGTGCCATCAACCAGTGAAAATTGCTCTCCTGAAAATCATATTGAAAATGAGCTGAATGATAACGACATGAATTCTGATTTATCCACTCAGGAGGAGTATAGTGAAAAATCCGCTCCATATCGACCAAAAAGAAATGTTTTTAGCAAGGATGCCCTTCTGAAAAAACAGGTAGAAAACCAAATGAAATACCATGAAAATTCCACAATAGTTTTAACGGAGATAAATCAAAATCTTGCTGGTGTTCAAAAATATTTGAGAAGAAGTCATGATATTCAAGATCGAAGATACAATCTTGAATTGAAAAAATTTGAACTAAAAAAAGAAAAACTACAACTTAAAAAAGAAATTTTTGATTTTAAAAAACGAATAGAGTTAGAGAAATCTAAAAGAAAATTAGAACAATTAGAATTGAAGAAAAGCATTTTAAATATTGAGTTGGAAAAACATCGTCTTATTTAGTTTGGAACATTTTTTTTTTTTTTTTTTACTTTTAGAATTAAATTAATTTTCGTTTATCGTTGAATTTGTTTTTTTTTTTTCTGTAAATAAATACATATATCATTTTTTTTTCATTTTTGTTTATTGTTGAATTTGTTTGTTTTTTTCTGTAAATAAAAACATATATAATTTTTTTTTATAAATTTCTTTGCAAGTTGTTTTTTATTTCATCTCTTATAGTTTTCGCCAAGTTAGTTACATTACCATTTTCAACGTTTGTGCTTGAAGGAGCAATATAAGCTTCACTTTCTACGTTTTCTACAGGAAATTGCTCAACATTATATTGTATACAAATGTTGTGTAACGCACAACAAACATTCAGAATTTGAGCTGCTTTTTCTGGAGTGTAATGTAGTTCTCTTGCAGCTAAGAGGCAACGCAATCTTGCCTTCAATAATCCAAAAGTTCTTTCAATGATAGATCGTGCTTTTGAATGTTGTTGATTAAAATATGATTCCGAAGAATTCTCGGGAGCATTTCTGTATGGAGTGAGAATCCAAGGTTCTAAAGGATATCCAGAATCACCTAAAAGAAGTTATACAAGTAAATACAAATTTTACATATGTTTGCAGCTAATTTCATTTTAATAATAAAATAAAAATATTACCAAATATTCTAGTTGATCTATCGCCATTTTCAAATTTTTCATTTAAATATTGCCTTTCGCTTGACCAATTCCAAACATGGGAGTCGTGACATGCACCACCAAAACGTCCATTGATAGCCCTTATATACATTTCATGATCACATATCTGTAAAAAGAAAAAAATAAATTGAAATTTCTCATATTTAAAGTAGAACTTACCGCCATAGCGTTGATACTGTGTTTTAATTTTCGATTAAAATACAAATGTTCATTGTCACTTGGTGTTATTATTTGAATATGTGTCCCATCTACTGCTCCAATTACTCCCGGAATTCCACTTTTATCATAAAAGTATCTTTTGGCCTCTCTTTTCTTTTCTTCTGTTGACTCGAATACAATATGTTTCGGACAAAGAACTTTTTCAATTGCTCGGCATACTTCCGACAAACAACTGGACATCGATTGTTGAGAAATACCTAAGTGTCGATCTTGTCCAATTTGATGTTGGTACCCACCTTGTGCAAGGAATTTTAGTGAGGCTGCTAATTTTAATAAAGGTGGTATGGCAGTTGATCTTTGTGCAGCCTTTAATTCACATTCTATGCTATTCATAACATAAGTGAACGCGCTCTTGTTTAGCCGGAAGTTTTTGACGAAACTAAAAGTTAATTTTGTTTATTCTTTTATGAGTTGTTTTTTATGTTTCTTACGTTTTATCATTAAGATTCATAATATCTGATTTGTCCCTTACTAGTTTTCTTTGCACTCTCTCTGGAATAAAATCGTCACTATCTTCTTCAAACCACAAAGAAACACAATCCATTTTAATTTTTTAAAGCAAGAAATAATTTATTTTTATTTATTTTTTGTTCTGTTTGCTGATTATATTTTTTTGTTTTGGGATTTTTATATTCAAATTGACATTTGAATTGAAGTGCAACCAAGTTTTCTAAGATATTTCCTACTTGCCTTTGAATGCAACTCTGTTACCGTTCCGAGCGAATTACGCAGTACGATTTAACTTTCGATTCGGAAATTCTTTTCGTAAATTTTTGCTTTTCGAATCGAGTTACGCGGTAGCCCCCCAGTATTAACGTTTATCGTATTTCAAAGGTTGTACGAGAAGAGTATTAAATTGCACAGCAAATTTTCAAATGTAGATTTACACCATACCTTTGGTCTTAAATCTGGTGTTTATCATTTATTTTAAGTCCAAATCCAGTAAGATTTCCAATATAAAAGAAAATAGAGCAAATCTTCACATACAGCTGATTATGACTTTTTGGTTTTTGTTAGCTTAATATATATTTTTATTTTTTTATAAGGGTTTGGCTTAATTTTATTTCACTTTTTTCCAGCTTTTTCAAATAGAAACCTTTATGTGCTTATCACTACTTTGTTTAGCGATATATTTATTTATCAATTTAAAGTACCTTTTTCATTAAATTTTATTTAAAAAACACGGACAACTTAAAAACACGTCTGCTCTTCTTAAACTTCATTTCTCATCTTCCTTATCTTAAATAATCAGAATCAATTTTTCCTACGAAGTTTATATTATCTATTCTATAATATTAATAGTCTAGGCGATTTCTTGTGACCGATATTTTGTTCTACCGTTTTATCCCGATTTTGACCGAGCATATATTATTTAAAAGGTATTTCTTTTTAGCTGTTTTGCAGATTTACAGATTTTTTAATTTTTTCCTTTATTTTGAGTAAATTGCATTTAATTGTGTGCATTTGTGTGTGTTTATTAAATTTGTTAATGTGTCTGTGATAAAAATGAGTTTGTTTTTTGTATTGAGTTTGTTAGGGTCTTTATTTAGTGAAAAAATAAAATTTCCTAGAATTTGCAGTCGAATTTCGAGGACTGGAATCTGCTAGTACTTTTAAAACATTTTACTTTATATGAATTGTATTTTTTATTTTTCTATTGTTTTTCTATTCGGTGCAAAATTTGTAAAATTTTTCATCATTACTACTCTGGATCAACCTACATGTAGATGCCCATGAGAAAAAGGTGAATTTTCCACATTCAATCCGGCAACACTTAACGATTGGCTTTGAAATTATATCGTTTGGCAGTTTTTTAGTTTTAGCGAATTTTGATTTTGGCGATTTTTGATTTTGGTGATTTTTGATTTTGAAGATTTTTGTTTTTGTCGATTTTTGAGTTTCGCAATTTTCGGTTTTAGCGATTTTTGATTATGGTGACATTTGAGTTTGGTGATTCCGCCCATATTTTCCACCACATCTCTCAATGGTTATTAATGTGCTTGTCAAATGTTTCAAGACTATCGCTTTCATAGTACTTCATATTTTTTGTATAGAAGTTGCCACGCCCACTAATACAACTCACAGTCTGATGGACTCACACAAAGTATAAAGGTTTTCCTTTATATATTGCTCCAGTAATATGATATTATATATTTACGTTGTCTGGGCGGTGCTATGGACACCGCTCCGATCACGCCCATTTTTTTGTTAGGCGAATCACATGATTAACTTTTGGCCTCACGAATAGTTCCAAAGTTCTCACAATTACAGTATTGCATTTAATATTTACTTTGTATGGATGTGTGACGCCCATTGGTCCGATACTGCCCATTTTTTTGTCCGAGTACTCACGTTAATAGAGATGACCTCAGACAAATTTGCAAAGCTGTTTCTGTCATAGTACTCCAGATATATAATATTAAAAATTCACTTTGCATGGATGTGCGTGCTATGACGACATTGATCTTTTATCATTATATACAAAACTTATAATACCATGAAATCATTAAACATTTAGCTTACACAAAAAATTATACTAGCAGAGCGCTGCACTCGAAATTCAACTGCAAATTCTAGGAAATTTTATTTTTTTCTTTCAATGTTTTTTTTATTAATTTGTGAATTTTTAAATAAAATTCATTCAATTTTATTATAAATATTTTTTGAACAGACAGAAGATATATGAATAGGTTTGTTTCTAAATAATTGTATAAGAGTCTAAAGGTATGCCAATCAATTTTAGCTAATTCACAATTCAACGCAAATTTGATAAAATAGATAAAATAGATGAAGCACTTCTGCAAAGAAATACCTATCCAATGGAATATTTTTTGTCAAAATCGGTTGAAAACTAAAAGCGTAGAAGAGGTCACAAGAAATCGCCTTGCCTATTAATATAATAGATGTTGTCTTGGCTAAATTTTTGCATACAAACAATGCTTGCAACATTATTCTGGTAGATAATGTTAGCAACAATGTTGGTACTTAACTCATAAATCTCACGCAATCGAACCAATATTACATCTGTGCATCCTTAGTTTATACAAAAGGTGCAGAGTAAGCATAAAGTTTGATCATTTCTGTTTTAATTTCACTAAAAAAATGTTTCACTTAAAATGTCTGTCAATTTGATATGGCATGATGACGAAGCCTGATTCGCGATACCGCGGCAGAGATGACACGTGTCACTTGAAAAGTTATCTCTGCTCCAAGTTAAAACTTCAACAAAACTTAACTTATTTTCAATTTAATCAAAATTTTTAACTTTGCCATTTGTTTTTAATAAATTTTATACAGGCAATTTATGTACGAATATTTTATACCACTTTTTAATATTCTCCCCTTTTCCGTTGTTGTTTGTTGAGAGTTTTTTTTTTTATCTTCATAATATTAAAAATGTCAAATGCATTTTTGTTCAGTTTTAAATTCAGCTTATTTATATGAAATTTTAACTTCCTTTTCCACAATACACTAATGTTTTTATTACCATACACCTGTTTTCACCCATTAATTCGAATGTTTATGTTCTGTAAGTTCGGTTAAATTTATATAACTTTTGTTTTTTGCTTATTCTCTTCATACCAAAATATATATTTCCATTTGGTGTCAAAGTAACTTTTATATATTGTATGATCTTGACATTTACAATTGAAATATATTTTTAAACGAACAAATTGTTTTTTCTTTTCTGTTCCTTCATATACTGTATGTCAAAGACATGCATGAACATGTTTGGTTTGTAAAGGAAAACAACATATGCATGTGTTTGTTTGAGATTTAAGCAACAAATGATTTGGAATGAAAACTTTAAGTATATTTTGTTTGTTTGTTTGTTATAAAAAATACGCTTTGAATTTTTAAAAAGTGGATGTGTTTTTGAAAAAAATACAAATACAAAAAAACGAAAATAAAATAATGTTATTGTTGTTCATTACACATCACTAAAATATGTATAAAGTTAAAAAGTTGAGCTGTAGTTTTGAGAAAAGTTTTATATCTGTTGAAAATAAATAATTATAATTATAATAGAGTTTGAAATTATTCGGGCTCAAAAATTTTTAAACGCAAAAAAATAGTAAATCCAACTGGAGATTTTGCCGTTATTACTGAAAATTAAAAATTTTTTGTTGTCAAATTTGCAAATTTGTTTACACTTAAAGAATATTTACACTTAAAAAAAAAAACGTTAATAATATTATCTAAAAATCTTGCTATTACTACGGAAAAATTTATTATTTTTTGCTCTCAAATTTGATAATTTTAAAAAACATTTTAAAAATAAAATTGCAATAGATTTTAATTGCATTTGTAACAATGGTAGGTTCCGTTTATTATTATTTTTTTACTAATACTACGTTTTTCGTTCTTAAATAACACTGAAAGGCAATTATAATTATTATTCATTTGACTCAAATATTGATTGCAATTATTCCATATTTTGTTCAGTGTTATTTCTGTTCTTTAGTAGTTTTTTGACTTCTTCATCTTAATCCCGATGTTCCACTTTCCATTGATTTCGAATACTGGATCTGATGTTGCCAATAATATATTAAATAGATCTTCATTTGTGGAATTTCGTGAAATTTTTCTAGTATTGTGCTCTCTATAAAATCTGTAATCCTTATTCCTTTTCTCCTGAGCCTCATCTGATAGATCTCCAAGTAGCACTAAATAATATTTAATGATATCTTCTCCATGATAAAGGATTTTGTGAACTGTTGCAGACATATTTCTCCATGGGTAGTTGGTTGTATATATTTTTCAGTTTCCTTAGCATAATCTCCAAATTTTCTAGAGTCAATTTCTTCATTGCACGCAAGTACCTCTAGGATTATTTTAAATCTGAAAATAAGGTTGAAATCCACTCCTGTTATATCAGATGCTGTTTCTGGATCTGAAAATGATCTTCTTGCGGTATTGCCATCATTTGTATTGCCTGACCCTTGTTTTGGCTGATCTATAATCAATCTAAATTTGCGCTATTCATCTTGAACATGTTTCTTTTTTGAACTTCTTAATTCTTTGTTGGTTTCGTTGTTTCTTACTGATTCTGAAGACCCGAAATCCAAATCATAACTGATTTTTAGTATGTGTTCCATAAGTCGTATTCTTGCATGTAGTGGTGATAATCCAAATTCATATGCGTCGCTATTATCTAATGATTTTGTCGGGACTTGGTTTAATTGGCTTGATGTTGCTTGGCATATAATGACAATTTGTTGCCCATCTAACTGTAATTGTAATGGCTGTAGTGTTGCAATTTGGGCCTTGATTTCACTAACTTCTTTGTTAATGGCATCATGAGTTTCTTTTTTGAATTCAAATTTGATTGGCCTGCAGTATTTCGTAGAAGATGTTGTCTCATTTTTCCAAATATCCATTGTTTGCATTGTACTAGTCGAAGGCTCTGAATCTTCCAAAATCTTTTTCAATCGCAAGGGTACAAATGATACCATGAACATATCTGAGTCCGAAATATTTTCACATACTACTTGTCTGTATTATTTCTGTCCCGAAGAACCATCACATCCCCATTTACAAAAAAGAATTAACTTTGTGTTTCCCTATTTCTTTAACTCATTTCCTTTTATTGATTGAAGCAAGCGGTCGGCTGTGTGATCAATTAGAGATTGTAGTTGTACCTCTGCCGAAATTGGTGTGATTATAATTGTGTCCTTTGATGGCAAACAGTCAATTTTAGCACGCAATCTGAGCTGCATATATTGCTGTTTTGTTAATTTAAAATCCAGAAATAATGCTAATGCCTCCTCATTTGTGAACTGTTTTGCATTGCTCGGAGTTGGTATACTTTTAAGAATCCATTTTGTTCTCACTGGACTAGTTTTAACAACTTTTTCAATGATATCCACTTTTGTTAATTGGTTCTGTGATCGTAATTGATGTAGGAAAGATTCTTTTATATTTGTACAACCAATTTCATCGTTAACATCTTTAAGTTTCCGCCTCTTAGATCTATCGCTGCAGTTGTCAAATGATTTGCGTGGTCGTCCAGCCTTATCTTGCTTTGCTGTTTCTGCAGCGACAGTAAGTTGGCGTTCTACCAGTTTGCACTTTTTATATAAAAATTTTGTTTAGTGCTTTGCTTTAGAAAAAATATTGACTTTTATCGTAATTTGAATTTTTTAAGAGTAATTTCATTAAAATGAAAAAAGTGTTCTACCCACGGGTCGTCACGGTTGCATAAGTATATATAGGGTTAAAGAGGACACTTTCTCCGGGTGGTATACGTTTCTTCTTCCCTTTTGTTCCATAGAAGTTCTATTCCACTAAAGTTGAAATATGAGAAAAAATATAATAGTTTCATAAATATTTCATAACGCCCCTAATATTAAACGGTAGAGCTGTGAGCACTTACAACAACTAAAGACCGTAATCCTACCAACATTATAAAAAAGACCGCAGGTTATTATCGATGATAGCTTGCGAGTAGTAACCATTTATTTTTGATAAAAAACAAAAAAAACACCTTTTTCTGAAATTAAAAAAACAGTTGAGTTTGACAGCATGCCACGCCCACAATTAGCAAAAGAAATTTTTGGCTACCTTAATCTGGATATATTAGCTAAAAAAAGGCTTTAAAATGTTGAAAATCGGTGACAAAAACAAATGAGTCTTTTGGCTAATGAAAACAAAATTTCAGGCACAGTGCGGATGTGTTGTTGTTTTGCGGTGAACATCGTAACATGTTTCCTGAGGTAGTGACGAAGAGTTTTAAAAAATGTTGTTTTTTTTTGCAGCATTTTGAAGTGAAAAACACGATTTTTGCTAAAAAAATTTCGGGAATTTGTTGTTAAAAAATGGGGAAGAAAATGGAAAATGTGTAGATATAGTGTGTAAAATTTCAAAAGAATATTTTGAGTTATGATGTTCACGGACCTCAAACATTTATTTGCGAGAAAATCGATTTAATGTTTTTGCTGCGATTTACTTGAAATTTTGACACGAGACTCTCGACATGTTGTATATTCAGAAAGAGAAATGAAAAAAAAATGTTTTAAAACCTTCCCCCCCCCCTCTCTTAATTTGCATGTCTTTCAATAACTACATATCAGACCTATGTTTAAATTTCACTACAGTTTCTTTATTCGACCGTCATGTAGAGCTTTGGACAGGGCTTCCTGTTTTATTTTAGTTTGTTGCAAAATAAGACTGAGCGGTTTAGACAAACTTTATTATTTGTAACTAATTATTTTTTTTAGAAAACGCTACTTTCGTAAGGGAGGATAAAATACATTTTTTTAAAAGAAATTTCACTTTTTTAACATTTACTTTTTAGGTAAATGTTCTTTTTAAGAAAAGGAACTTTTTTCTAAAATTGTAGACAAAATGTTCTTAATTAAAAAAGGTGATTTTTAACGAAACCGCACTTTTGTGCAAAAAAATTAACTTTTGTGACGAAAATTTTCTTATTTAGAATAAGTATTTTTTAAAGATAAGATCTTTTTCAAGAAAATGCACTTTGTAACGAAAATAAACATTTTTGGCGAAAATGTACTTATTAAGAAACGTTAGTTTTTTAAGAAAAAATATCTTATATCTTATATATTAAAAGAATTTATGAATAAACTTTGCATTCAAGATTTTTTTTCAATATTTTTCTTCTCTCAAACCTGTATAACAAGAGTTCTAATTAACGTAGGCTGTTGACATAGGTCTAAGAACACTCAGAACACTGCTTAAATTCGTTGGGTTTGAGGAAAGTTATGCGTGGAGAATCAACTTTACTTTTCCTGTACGTTAACTTATCTTGGCATATTTTGGCATTACTGTACGTTAACTTCTCTTGGCAAATTTTAGTATTATATTATAAAAATTAAATATAATGCTGCGGAGCAGCAGGGGTCCTCTAGTAGTTTTTTAAAAATATTTTTCTAACACTAGAGTTATATATTAAATATCCTTAAGTAGTCAGTCTTTCTCCTATACTCTTTCTTAATTTATATTGTTAATTACTTTCATTTATATATGTTTCTAACTGTTAAGAAATATTTTGTTACATTTTATTTGTAACTTCTGGTTCATATTTTCTTTGAATATTTATTGTAGTATTTTATTGAAAATGAAAATATTTTTTCTTGTGTCTTAAAACAACATCCATGAGAACAACATCATGAATCAATAAATAATTAAAACCTTAAAAAAATTGTGTTAAATCAATTAACTCCAGGGGCTAAATCGGCGCATTCGTTATCGAAATTTTTCGATCGAAATCATTTTTTTATTTCCCAAAATAAAATGTTAAGAATAATTTTTCTTTCTCAAAGTTGAAGAATTATGGCCTCTAATTAAGAAGAAAAGCGAATCGTGGCCGAGCGTTTGTCCGTCTTCCTCAAATATTAAACCAAAATATGGAATTTCGATTGATTTTACTCGATATCTAATGCGGTGATTTGGCCCCAGGTACTAATTTAAGAACAAGTACTTTTTTAATAAAAGCTAGCTCCTTAAGCAAGGGTACTTTTTAAGATCACGTACTTTAATAAGAAAATGTACTTTTTTAAAGAGAATATAATTTGTTCGGACAAATCAGTTTTTCAGAAATTATGCATTTTTAAGAAAAAGTATACTTGTAAGGAAATGTACTCTTTAAGGATATAGTAATTTTTTAAGAAAGTTAAATTTTTTGAAAAAATACCTTTTTAAGAAGAGGTCTCGTCCACTTATTTAAATCAAATTAAATTTTTAAGACAAAGTACTTTATTAATATGTGATACTTTTTTTAATTTCACTTTTAAAAAAATATACTTTTTAAATAAATAGTACTTTTGTAAGAAATATTATTATTATTTGTTTAAAAAGGTACTTTTTTTAAAGAAAATACAATTTTTTAAGAAAAGACTTTTTTTTAAGAAAAGCACCATTTTTAAAATTAGAACCTTTTTAAGCAAATATATCTCTAAAAAAATTTACTTATTAAATAAAAGGTACTTTTTAAAAAAAAGTGCACTTTTACGAGAAAGAAAAGGTACCTAATTCCGATAAATCAGATTTTCAGAAATTATGCATAAGAAAATGTACTCTTTAAGGATACGGTACTTTTTTAAGAAAGTTAAATTTTTATGAAAAAATACCTTTTTAAGAAGACGTCTTGTCTACTTATTTAAATCAAATTAACTTTTTAAGACATAGCACTTTATTAATATGTGATATTTTTTTAAATTCACTTTTAAAAAAATATACTATTTTAATAAATAGTACTTTCGTAAGAAATATTATTATTATTTGTTTAAAAATGTACTTTTTTTAAAGAAAATATAATTTTTTTTAGAAAAGACTTTTTTAAGATAAGCGCCATTTTTAAAATTAGAATCTTTTTAAGAAAATATATCTCTAAAAAAATGTACTTTTTAAAAAAAGGGAAATTTTAAAAAGAGTGCACTTTTACGAGAAAGAAAAGGTACCAATTACAGAAAACGTACCTTAAAAATAAAAAATATTTTAAAGAAAACGTAATTTTTAAAAAGGTATATTCTAAACAAAATTTTCCTTAAAAAAATTATCAAAAAGGTATTATTTTTAAGAAAAGATACCTTTTTTGAAGAAAATGTTCTTTTGTTGAAGAAAATGTTATTTTAAGAAAACTTATTTTTAGGAAAATTGACTTATTATGAGAAGCTACTTTTTAAGAATATATAAATGTATAATAGCAGAAGGTTCGTCTTTATGTGAATTTACTATTTGAGGAAAATTAAGTTTTTTTAAAGAAAATATACTTGACTAAGAAAACAAGTTTTCTAAAATAAATGCCTTTGAAGGTACTGTATTTTTTTCGAAAATGCCTTTTTTTCAGAAAATAGATAAATGGTACTTTTTCCAGAGACGGTACTTTTTCAACAACATATATAAAACATACATAAAAATCTTTACTTCCTTAGGAAATGGTATTTTTTAAATAAAGGTCCTTTTTTAAGAAAGTACTTTTTCAATAAAAGGTACTTTTTGAAGAAAATGTACTTTTTGATGAAAAGGCACTCTTTGAAGTATGGGTACTTTTTGGAGGAAAAATACCTTTTGAAGAAAAATACTTTTTGAAGAAAATTTACTTTTTTAATAAAAGGTACTTTCTTAGGAAAAGGCACTTTTTAAAAAATGGTAAACTTTAAGAAAATGGTACTATTTATTAATGGTTATTTTTATTGAGAAATGGTAAAGTGTTTTTTAAAAAGGTACTTTTTGAACAAAAAGGTAATTTTTTACGGAAATATATATATATTAGAAAAGGCAGTCTTTTAAAAAAAGGTGTTTTTAAAGGAATATGTACAGCGTGTACCACATAAGTTTTGCATTTTAAATTTGCTATATATAAAAAACTCATAATTTGTTGTCAATCGTTTTTTTGTTTTGTACGAAAGTACAATCATTGCGGTTAATTACAGAATACTGTATCAGGCAGGCCCTACAGTAGCCCATATGATCAACCTAATTTCGTAGTATATTTTCTACAGTATGGAGCTGTATTTTTCCGATGACTACCCTCAAGTCTTTTACAGTGTCACTGTCGACGCTGGGTGATTAGCATAAAACTTAGCCTTAGTAGCTCCCTGCAAATAATAGTCCAACGAGGTCAAATCGCATCGCCCGACTGGCTAATAATACGATTTTCAAAATAGCCATGCAAAATTTAAAATGTTTCACGGCTTGCGTATGTTATGTTATCCAGATCCATATTGTGGAAAAGTAATCGGTCGTCATAACACGTTACCACTTACCGATCATTGTAACGGATTTGTCTTCCGCATCTTCGAAGAAAAATGATGATTTTTCGGTAAAATGCTCAACTTCTTCCAATAGTACCGTAACCCAATTAGAGAAGCAAAAATGTTGCGGATGCTAGTGTGGCATCAGTTGTTGAACTAATTGGACTTTGTACATATCGAAATTTTTAGGCAAAAATCCACACAACGCAGTGCGTGAAATTTTTAATTCCTGAAAACGATGGCAAGTTGAGGCGCTCGGTTGCTCTTGCACTCTTTGGGCAAAAGCAGCAATGTACGAGCATCGGAACATATTGTTTTATACACAAACGATCCTTTTGTGCCCACAAGTTTGACAAAATTGTCCACATATTGCCTAGAAGGAGGTTTTCTTTTACCGAATTTTGATCGAATTTTTTTTGGTATTTTCGGTTTTTCAAGCATAATCGACTCATTTCTCCAACTGCATATACTTTGCTATGATAATAGCTTCTCATAACACATCTGATATTAGTGTTGCCGTAATCGAAATAAGCAGTAGTTCAAAATGTAAACACTGGTTTTTTAAGAAAAGGTTTTTTTGTTGACTAGGTTTACATTTAAGGATAAGTATTTTTTAAAAAATTGTATTGCATTAAGAAAAAGTACTTTTTAAACAAATGGCACTTTTTTAATGAAATTTATTTCTTCACAAGAGGTAATTATTTTTCAGATGAGACTTTTGGATGAAAATGTACTTTAAAATGACAATCTTTTCCATTTACTTTCTAAAAAAAACAACTTTTTAATATACGGCACACGGTGGCTCATTTGACGAAAACTCGTGCCAAAAATCAATTTTCGAGTTGTTTGACTGGGCAAAAAGGTTTATAGTTTTTAATTAAGAACTGATTGAAGTATCAAATTCTGAAATATCATCCATTTTAAGTGTATAGCTTAGTTTGTACAGCTGGTCAAAGTTGGACTATTTTGTAAAAGAATGAAAAATGCCAAAAAAAAAAATCAATATTAATGCAGAGTTCAACTAGTGTTTGTTCAAAATCGGTTGGAGATAAAGTCATGAATTTTTTTTCTCTTGATTTTAGGAACAATTTCAAAGATATTAAAAAAATATATATGTATTTTTTAGAAAGGCCTAATTTTTATAATTTTTTTTTTTTTTAAACCTTTATTTTTTGCTTAATTTTCAAACTTTGAGTTGAGTTTTAAAAAAAAGGCCGGGCGTGCAAGAAATTTTGAAAATTTTGTATTATTGGGGGAATGTCCATGAAACAATAAAAAAAAAAACCATTGCCACAATCGTGCCCGATTGGAGATATTTGACCATTTATGAGTCAACCCATGCCACATTACAGGTTGAGTAGTACCTATTATACTAAAGTTACTACTTAATATCTTTGTTATTGGATATGATAACTTCCTGAAAATTGGCACATAACTTAATTACAAGAAATAATTTTAAATTTATACTCACCGACTAAGCCACGCCCCCTAGAAGAGTACGCTCCCATACGAAAACAGCAATTTTACGATTTTATTGAAAAACTTTAATTTTCTACGAAGCAATCATCAATGTTTTCAAACAAAGCAACCATTTCTGGCGAATATACAGTTTTTAATTCCGGTATTGATCTAACATGTCTCAGTGATGAAATTTTTGGGTCAGAAGACGCTAAGAGCATGTTAAATAAATCCTCGTTCTGGCTTTTTCGGGAAAACTTTCGAGTCTTTGAGAGTCTGTACTTTTTATAATCCTTGTTCCTGGCTTCTTGTGCTTCTTCGGATAATTCCCCAATAGGGAGAGATTGGTACTCCATAATTTGTTTGCCATGATCTAAAACTTTATGAACCGTTGGGGTTAACATTTTTTTTGGATATTTTTCTTTAATTAACTCGGCGGTTCTTGAAGCATAAATTCCATATTTATTTGCGTCGACTTTTTCTCTGCAGTTAAGAACATTAAGCAAGACCTGCACCCTCTTTATGATTTCGGAGTCAATTCCAGTTATATGAGCAGTGATGTCCACATTTTTGAAAAATTTCCTTGGAGTGTTGCCATCGTTCGTGTTTCCAAAACCTTGTTTCGGCTGATCTACTAGAAGCCCAATTTCCTGGCGAAATTCTTGTTGAATTTTCCTTTTGACATCCGCTCTATCACCTTCTTTTTCAGGCAGAGTATACGCAAGCTTTAAGAAAAATTCCATGAACCGTATTCTGGCATGTAAGGGAGATATGCCATACTGGCAGTTGAGTTCATAAGCTATTGAGTCATTTTCATTCTGGAAGTTCTTTTGCGTCCTCTTACAAATTGCGCAAGTTCGTGTAGATTTTGTATTTGTGATTTCATTCAGGACTTTACCATCGATCATTGTGAGAAAAAGCTCGTGGTTTATACGAAACATTTTATTATGAATGCAAATTTCTGTTGGATGCAGTTCACCGATTTCATGTTTTATGTTGTTAACAGTGGTAGTTATATGTGCAGGAGTTTCTTTAGCATATTGAAACATTACTGGTCTACAAAAGTGAGTTGAAGATGGTCGAGGGTTTTTCCAATGTTCAGCCAAGGTAGACTTTAACCTCAATGGAACAATTGAAACCATAAACATATTTGCGTCAGAAAAGCTCTCATCATTATGTGGCGTAATTGATTGTTTGTATGCACTTTGTCCTGAGGATCCGTCGCAGCCCCATTTTGTTAGTAATGTTAAATCACGTGGAAGTAAATCAAGTTCTTCCATGCTTTTCGTAGTGATTATCCGCTGAACAGTGTGGTTCAACATATCTTGAAGTTTAACTTTAGCTAGTACATCTGTTATCTCACAAGAAAGTGGCACAGTTTCCTTTTTGGCTGACGTTATTCCAGAATAGCTTGGCAAAATGTCTACTTTCTTTGATTTTAAGGAATTGCGCAATATTATATATTTTTCTTTTGATAACCCCAAATCGAGAAACAAAGCTAAGGCCTCTTCATTATTGAACTTTACATTTAATGTGGAGTACGGTGGAGTAGGAATGCTTTTTTGTATTCTTTGAAGCCTTTTCGGGCTCGCCTTGGATATTGCTGCTGTTATACTGCCTTTAACCCTTTCCTTGTTCTTGTTATAATTTAGTGATAAGGCTGTCGAAAGATTTACCGTTGACATATTTTCAGTAGCACCAGTAAGCTTCCTCTTTGGCTACGTTTCGAGCACTCATCTATTGAAACTTCGGGCCTTCCTCTAGAGCTTTTCGAAGTAGTGGGTTTCTCCATTTGAATGTCATCAAAAGTCAACTTATTATTTTCAAGCCATGTTCCATAACTTTCAATGAACCTATTTCGGAACCGATGTTTTGCAATCCACTTTTGTCTTATATTTCTATAAAATCGTTTCAATGCATTTTCATGTTCCTGAATATTTTTGCAATTTAACTCTTTAGTTACAGCTATTATAAAGTTCTCAGCACTATCACTCTTTAAAAATAGTTCAAATAGTTGGTAATACGACAAAGCCATTTTTAACAAATTATGAAACACGCGTTGTTTGACGAAGTATATAAGTTAAGTTATTTTTTATTTAAACTTTCAATTTTTTTAAATCTATGATGATTAACAAGATATTTCAAACTTTATCGAGAAGACACTTGTTGTCGTGTTGGCGTTCAAGCAGAGAGAGACCGGAAGCTCAGAAGTTGGTTGCGACTACAATATCATTGAAAGCCATTTTTCCAGAGTCAGCTGTTAAGTAAACACAGGGAGAGTAGTAGCTTAAAATAGTAGTATAGGACTAGAAACACAATCAAGCCGTAAATCGGTACTCGAATACATATTTACATATGACTTCTAGAGGAGTACTTAGTCAAATCGGGGAACATATATATGGGGACTATATCTAAATCTGAACCGATTTCTCTCAATTTTAGTATAGATTGTCTCAAAATTTCGATTGAAGCAAAATTTCGATCTGTACTTCAAGAACAAAAGCACAAAAAACAAAAGTCTGTAATCTACCAATTTACCCGCCCTTTTTTTTAGGCGTGGTACTCTCATCTTTACAGAACATAATCTTTGAAGTCTCACTATTTATCAGTAAAAGTTTCAAATCGATATCTGCTGTAGTTCAAAAGCAATGATTTTTGGCACGTGTTTTCCCAAAATGAGCCACTGTGCGGCGCCTTATTTTTTTTTAAGAAAATGTATTTTTCCAGAAAAAACATATTTTTTTAAAGTAATTTTTTAGAGGAGGTATATTTTTTTTTATGAGAAGACTTTTTTATTATGAAAATGTACTTTATTTAGAAAATCATCTTTTTTAAGTTTAAGTACTTTTTAGGAAAATATATCTTAAATAAAAAATACATTTTAAAAAGGGGGTACTTTTTAGACAAAGATTCATTATTAAGAAAAAGTAGTTTTTAAGGAAAAGTTTTTTTGTAAAAAAATGTACAATATTAAGAAAATTTAGTTTTTGAAAGAAATGTATTTTTTTATAATAAAGAAACGTTATTGGTTTACAAAACTATACTTTGTTAAGAAAAGAAAAAATATTTTTTGAAGCAAACATTTTTTAGGTAAAATATATAGGTACTTTTTCAGAGAGGGTACATTTCAAGAAAATTTATTTAAAAAATAAAATCCCCTTTTTAAGGAAACCATATTGAAAAGGAACCACTTTGAAGGAAAAGTACTTTTTTTTACGATTTTACGAAAATATACTTTGTTAATAAAAGGATTTTTTTCACTTTTAGGAACTAATTTTTTTTAGGAAAATTACACTTTTTTTAAAAAAGGAACTTTATTAAAAAGGTACCATTTTGAAGAAAATGTACTTTTTTAAGAAAATATACTTTCTTAACAAACTGATTTTTTTTGCAAAATGCACTTTTTTAGGAAAGATTTTTTTTTGGGAAAATTACACTTTTTGGGATAAAGCAATTTTTGGAAAAATAACATTTTGACATTTTTATATGACCTTTAATACTTTTAGATTATATTGATGTTTATTTGCTTAGTTTTTCAGCTATGAGTCAAGAACAATTGATAACTTCTCATTTCATTCTTCAAAAAATAGCTTAAGCAAATCAAGTTAGTCTAATTTTATCGAATGAAATTTTTAAAACAAAATTGTGATTTTTTTCCCTTTTTGTAATATATTTTTTGAATAACATGAAATATGAATGATATTTTTATATTTTATATATTTTATTCTGTTTTTTTGCATGGACATATTAATAAAAAAAATTAATTTAAGCCCTAGCTACAATTTTGATGAAGAATGAAGTGAGAAATCATGAATGGTTTTTGAGTTATAGCTGAAAAACTATGATTGGAGGTTTTACTACAGGACTAGTATTTTCACCCCTACTTGGAATTCCTTACACCTAAGATAATGACCACGAGAGTGTTCAAGGGTGTTATTATTTTAACGCATGACTGTTAAATTTATGAAATTATATATTAATAATACGGCATGACGGAGTCGGTCGGTCACAAGCGAGACTAGGTATATTTTATAGAGCCATCCTATTTTCTGTGTGCACTTTTATAAATTTTTTTAGTACTTAGCCTTTGGGTTTCTAAATTTAGATAATGTTTCAGGTTGCTTTATATCAATTTAAAAATTCTTCAGGGGTTGTTTTTCACAATATCAATTTTTTGTTAATTCTTGCCAGTGAGATAGTTGTAAACATACTTTGAAGATCTCTTCTTATTATTTAAATTAAGATATATTTTAATAGATTTGTCGTAGCTTAATTTTTTTATGGCATCAAAAATATATTATGATCTCATAAAGGCTAGAAATAGATTTAGTAGAGTCCAATCACTTCTTAGCTCCTATGACTTGGACCTTAAGAATAAAGTACTATAAAAATTTATGTTTTAAATTTTCTTTAGCACTGAATGTATATGAAAACTGCAAGTAGAACTTTTTTTACTTCATACTTTATAACTTTGCAACAACTTGTTTTTAGAATTATGCTTAAACAAGATGCCGAAAAATATGCCCCTTGAATTATATTTTTCCATTCACTTAGTTTCTTTGCAAACAATTTGCCATGTTAATTTTCTGTCTATATAAGCTTTTCATTTCTAGTTTGGATTTAATTTTTCGACATGCATTTCATTTTCTGCTTATTTAGTTTTCAAAGAGCTGCTTTACTTATTTTAAACAACAAACCAACATAGAAATAAAAACAAAAAACAATTTCTCAAGTCAAGTTGTGGTTTAGCTTTTGGAGTAGTTTCTTTGTCGCCATTATTTGCAGCGCTTAAGTATGCATGCAACTCTGTTCTAGCTTACGGTGGCTTCATATTTTTTTTTCTTTTTATTATTTTTTTTTTTTGCTCTATAGGTTTTTATTTTGGTTGATGAAGTTCAGTTCTTTTTTTTTTAATTCATCTGCTCTGTTGTTGTTTTCGTTATCAAACTGGTATACATAAAAGGCTAAAGTAGGAACAGCAACAACATGAAGCCATCAAAAAACCACAATCAAGACGTCTGACGTTTTGTTGAATTCAACAGACGTTGGCAGATTGTGGCTAAATATGGCTGCCAGTTAAAAAGGTGGTTGCTGTATGATTTTCGCTGTAAATTTTTGGTTGACGTTCAAGGTATTTCATTTATTTTGTTCATCCTCAGACAAGGAGAAAACTGTTATTGTAGAGACTCTTAATGTGTGTTTGTTGATGGGTAATTTAAATATTAATTATTTAGAGAATAAAAAAAAAATTTAATAATACAACCGCTTTACTTGCAATACGATGGTTTTGTCAAGTGTGACAAAAATATTTTGCTTAAAACCAGTAATCAACTAAATTTAATTGAAAACCATATTCTAATTGTGTCATTTCCATTTGGCAGACATGGAAAGCAGCCTTTTCAATTATTTTTTGAAAGTTGTATTAATTTATTGCTTTAATAAATAGTTGTAGAGTAAGGAAACTGTTCAAAAGCTTCTTGAAAAAATCTGCTCCAGATAAAAAAGAGGTGTCTATATTTGAGAAAATAGCGATCCAGCTGCCTCAAAATTAAAAGTAGACTAATTAAATATTTGTCACAAAATACTTTGATGGAAGGCGTAAAAACTACAATTGTCCATTAATTTTTGGCAAGACAGATTCCAACAATTTGTCAACATTGCATACGTATGAATGATATTTTAATATCTTCTGATTTTTTTAATATTTATCATACGGCAATACGGTAATTTAAAAATATTTAGAAAAATTTTTAATAGAAATAAAAATATAAAAAAATAGCGATAAATCGTTTTAGAAAAAATAAAATTTGGCTTTCCACCGCTCTGATTATTTCTTAATGGCAGCCTTTGAGCTTTAAAGGAACAGATCTTTGAAAAATCGTGGCTATCACGTCAAGTCCAAATCAAAACATTAGTCTTTGACAACTATTCTTTACATATTCTAAGATAAAATCGAGTTTGGGTTTAAGTTAAATGACGATTTAAAGTATTTTTATACCATATACCATATACGGTCAGGGTATAAAATGACATTACGCTGATGTTTGTAACTACCAAATATATTTAAACTAGACCCATCTTTTGTTATATCGATCGGCTCAGAATCATTTTCTGATTAGCGATTTAGCGATGTCCGTCTGTCCGTCTGCATTTTGATAAAATTTAGTATATAACCTTCTGTCGGCCATAGCATGAACGCTACTGAAATTAGAGAAAATCGATGTATGCACAGACCTAGTCACCATACAAATGACCCCTATGAAATCGACTTAAATTGCAAAAGGATCCACATTATCACATAACTTCCGGTCAAATTTGGTTTGTTTGTGTTTACTCATCCATTAACCACTGGTCCAAAAATGAACCCTATAGGACAATTCATAGTTACAGCCCCCATAAAAAGCTACTTTCCAATATTCACTTAAATCTATCAAAAACCAAAAATATTGCACAGATTTCTCTCAAATTTGTTTTGTGTAGGTTTTTGCAGAAAATAAGTTTTACCAAATATGGCCAGGATCGGTCTATTTTGCGCCCTGGTCCTTATACAAATATAGCATCCAATATGAACTTTTTCAAATCTGGAGGCAAAAAATAATAATAAAAATTCCACTCAGATTTAGTATATGCTTATTTTTTATACCCAATTAGTTGGACCTAAGACCACTTCTCGGATGGTATAGGATATAGGGTATCGCATAGGCAGTCTATGCTTTAACATTCTTACTTATTTGGGATGTTTTTGAGCATTTCTGCATTGATCATAACCGGGTGATTTTTGTGAAGTTTAAATTATTAATTTCATTTTTAATTTAAGTTGGTTTTACGGGACTTGTTGGAAGATCCATTTGACAGGGCGAGTCATGAAATTTTAGTACATTTATTTTATTTAAAGAACCAGAATTAAAATTGAATGGTTTGAATACCTTTTCTAAATACAGAGCAAAAACAGATGTCTTCTCTTGATCAGATTTTAGCCATCTATCCATCATTGATAGGTCCATCTCTTTTTTTTTGGGTGTTTGGAATTCAAATGTCCTCCAACCCGAAGTCTGGATCCTGATTTTGCAAACAAGCTCTTAAAATCATTTTAATCAAATACGTACCCTGGAGGAAAGTAGACTGCTCCATTTGATAATGGAATGTTTTTGCTCGTTACGGAGATAACAGTGGACTACACTGATTGTTTTTGAATTTTATATAAAATTTTGTATGATATATTTGACTTCAAAAGAATGGCAGCACCGCTGTGAGCTGAATCAGCAGGACGGTTGGTACTGATTAAAGTTTAACCTTCTATATGAAAATACGATTTGCTGGTGAAAAGTGTCTCTGAAATCAAAAATTTGTTTGAAGAAAAATTTATATTTCCCGCCTAAGTTTGGACCATTGGCATTCCATATTACTATTCTGAGATCTATTCTGAGATCTATTTGCATAATTTATTAACCAAAAGTATTAATATCTTTAAAATGTTTTTTGTTTGTTCAATTTGTCTCTAATCTTGCAAAAGACGTATCACTTTTAATTGATTTTGTAGTAAAAGAAATGCAAATGACATTTTTTTTAATTTGTGGCTGCAAAAAGTTGACATCACATACTATTGCCTGATTTTCAATATGTCATATAAACTGACAACAAACGATTGCCTCAAATGACATCTTGTAATTTTCTATTCGTCGCGTTTACATTACATCTTATAAACGAACAAAAAATCCGGCTGTCAAATACAAACAAATTGCCAACATGCTGGCAATTTAATTTCTGATGTCAAATGTTGACAGGGGTTGTAAATGACAAGACTTTCAAACCCCGTTTTCATACAACTGACAATAATTGGCAACAATTGCCATTGAAAATGACATAATGAAAACCAGGCATATTTTTATTATACACTCCAGAGGTAGAAATTTTTGTATCTTATAAAATATATACACATATTCTCGATTCCTATAACAAGCGGAGTTAATATATCAATGTCCATCTGTCCATCTGTGGAAATCACGACCACGCTCTTAATAGGTCAGCTAGGATGCTCATATTTATTTAAACTAGCAGAGCCCAACCCTGAAAATTCGAGTGCAAATTCTAGCATATTTTATTTGTTCACAACATTTTTTTCTTTCAATATTTTTTTAATCTACATAAGAAATGTATCGTTATTTAATAAAATTCTTTAAATTCTACATTTTTAAATAAAATTCATTAAGTTTCATTATAAATATTTGTTGAACCCACTGGGTTTATCAATAAACAATATTATACGAGTATAAGGGTATGCTAATTAATTCTAGCCAATTCACAATTCAACACAAATTAAATAAACATACACACACAGCATTGTATAGTGTTTTATTTGAAGCTTAAATATGTGTTTTATTTATGTGTTAGTAGCAATTTTATATAAATTGTACTCCAAAAAAATGTAGCAGATGGTAAACATATGTGAATATAATGGACATCTGTAAAGAAATATCTTTCCATTGGGTGTATTTTTTGTCAAAAGCGGTTGGTAACTAAAAATGTAGAAGAGGTCACAAGATATGGCCTTACCTATTAATATTTATTTAAATCTATAAATAGTAATTTAATTTTTTTTAACACAATTTACTTTTTTCTTATATATTTTCTTTCATGCCGAAAATGATTCAGTGACATCCTGAGCAGTTTGGTATTTAAAATCATTGAAATCAGTTCAATAAGTTCTGAGATTTCAATGAAAATGTAAAAAAAGAAATATGATTTTTTCTATGTTGTCTTGTTATTGTTGTTATTCTTCATTTTTCATTTTGTATGTAATCGCTGTTGTTGTTGCGGTCGTTGTGTTTGTAGCATTTGCTTCATGAGTGTGTATGTATCGTTATACTCCTCATGTCATATTAATTTAGGCTAGTGTTGCCACACTTTATTTAACGTTATCCCGAAAAATCGTCAATATGAAAGAAAAATAAAATAAAAAAGTAAACTTTTTTCAAAAAAAATATACAAAATGAAATAACTGTTTATAGCTTTATAGAAAAAAATAGATATTTATCAGATTTTGATTTTTTTTTTCTTTTTGCAACAATTAAGATGAAAGCAGTTCTTCCTTTAAGAACTGTAAATTAGAAGTTATACAAAAATGTTGAAGTTTTTCTATTTGAAAACATTTCCAATTTTTCAAATTTGAAATTTTTCCTATCTATAATATTAATAGGCTTGGCGATTTTTTGTTTTGTGTTTTGTTCTACCATTTTATTCCGATTTTGACCAAACGTATATTATTTGAAAGGTATTTCTTTTTAGATGTTCACCAGATTTACATATTTTTAAATTTTTTCCTCATATTTTGAGTACATTGCATTTAAAGTTGCTACTAACACATACATAATATTATACATATGCTATGTGTGTGTTTATTAAATTTGTTGATGTGTTTGTTAATGAGTTTGTTATTTTCATTCACAATAATAATAAAATAAAAAAGTGTTGGTTTGTGAATTGGCTAAGTTGAGAAATAAAGTTGCCTAGGAAATGCACTCGAATTTCGAGCGCTGGAATATGCTAGTATAAATTATCATGTTTTGACAAATTCAAGATATTTTTTTAGTGTTTAAATTGTATTTCCTATTAAAAATACGTTTAAATATTATTCTTCATTCAATATTTGTCATATTCTAACAGTTTCATTGTAAAATATCCGCAAATCTAACAGAGCTTAGGAAAAGTTAATAAAAATAATTTTCCATACTCTTGACAAAATTAGTCACAAAGTAATATGGTAAATGGAAAATAATATACCGAGTTTTTTCAGAGACCGCACAATACGTGTTGTTATTGATGGGTTCTGATCTAATGAGTTTCAGCTTAATTCAGGGATACCCCAAGGTTCCCGTCTTTCTCCTTCTCTTTTCATTGTCCTTCTGTACGAACTTCTTAGTCAAACTTTTAACTCTATATACTCTTTCGCAGATGACAGCAGCGTTTATCATTCATTTTTCTTCAATTGTATATCAAGTCGTTTGGAGGTTAGGGGTAAGAGGCGGACAATAACGGACACACTCAATCAAGACCTTTAACAATTTCAGAGTGGGGTATAGCGAATAGGGCTGATTTTAAGGCGCTGAAGACTCAATGTTGTCTGTTTACCTATATGGGTGGTATAGGTATTGAGGAATAGGCTACTCTTGCTGTTATGGGCATGAGAATCCAATGTGATGTTCGATGGAACGAGCATGTTTTTCAAGTGTCGAAAGAAGCATTAAAGTGTCTTGGTCTTCTAAAACGGTGCAAATATTACTTCACTCCTTCTGATTTTCTTAAAATATATAACACTTACATCGAACCGAAAATGTATTAAAACTCCCATATATAGGCAGGAGCTTCAAAGTCTATTCTGGAGCTACTCGACCATGTACAAAGGAGGACGTTGATGCTCATTAATGACAGTATGGTATCCAACTCTATTGACTCGTTGGAACATCGTCGATATGTGGGTTGTGTAAGACTGTTCTAAAGATACTACCACGGGAAATGTTCTTCTGCGATTAGCGAACTTATTCCAAGAGCCCGAGTTTCGGTTCGCTCTACCCGCTTCTCTAGTAGATCACATCCGTTTGTAGTCTATTATTCAGTTGACCGCACAACGCATTGCAAAGAGAATACGTTTATCAGTCGAACTACTCATATGTGGAATAAACTTTCCGCACCGGTCTTTCCTGACAGTTACAATCTAATAAAATTTAAGTCAAATATCTACAAACACTACTCCCTCTTTCCTCCTTCCCATAAAGTATTTTCCTGAAATCAATACAATACACTGCATTTGTAGAGGGCATCCCCTGAGTGTTGGTTAATAAAAAAAAGATATAGAACTTAAGTTGAAATTTGTTCTTCTAGAACCCTGCGACGAATAAAACGACTTAGTTACATTTCCACAAAAAATTGCTAATTTAATATATTTTAAATATATATCATTGTTTTATTATTGACAGGAATGAAAATAAGAAAAACTATTAAAATATATTTTCTCTTAAAATCAAAATTAAGACATCATAGGGTTAAAGAATTCCGCCATTTTACTTCTACACTTTCAAAACAAAAAAATGTAAAACAACTCCCTCAAAAATGTTGATTAAAAATTACTTACTCACTCCAACAACTTCTTACAAAACAAAAAGTTTCCATTATTTTAACAAAAAAAAATCATAACATAACATAACCAGCCGTTAAGAGTTACTAAAAGAAAATGGCATCCAAAACAAGCAGACAACTCAGAGTCTGCTACAAAAAAATAGCCATAAAAAACTGTTTAACCAAAAACGAAGAACAACACTTAGCCAGAATTTTAAAATAATACTTGTCATGTTTTTTTTTTCAGTTACAAAAATTTATCCATATCATGTGCTATTTTTATAGACCATTTTAAAATATCAAAAACAGTTACTTGGACAATTGAGGTGATGGCCTTTTCGAACAAAAAAATATTCAATAATTGAAAACATTTTAAATTTTTATAATTTCTATTTGTTGTACCAAAATGGAATTAAATTGAGTGCCATAGCCTTGAACTAATGAAAATATAATTCTATGAACCCCCTCCTCCAAAATATATAAATTATAGAGGAGAGGACTTTGCCATTTGAATTAGTTAATTCATAAAAAACGTATTGTCTTTTCACCAATGAATTCTGTCAATAAATTCCCCCACTTGATAGAAATATGTTTAATTCTCTGAATGAAATATTTGTTCAATCATTTTGGCCTTCAACATATTTTAATATAACATTTTATGATTTTTTGATGAAATTTTTTATTTTGTTTTATTATATTTTTTGTTTGTTAAGCAAAAATACATTGAAAAAGAGTAATAAAACAAAAACGCAATATACAAAAATATTGTTAATGAATTTGCATGAATGAATATTTGAAAAGGTTTAACATAAAGCAAAAAAAAAAAAACAAATAAATGCTGAAAAACCAATAAAGTTGAATAAATTTCAATTAAATTTTTCCCATTAAATATGGCAGCCTATTTATTTTCTCAGAATATTTGAAGGACAAAAAAAATTAATATTGACTTTCTGTCCATAAATAATAAAAGTAGAATTTGATCTTTGTTGTGAATAAAGCCGAAGTTTAAACTGAAAAGTAACAAGTAAGAAAATTATAGTCGGTCTAGCCCGACTATATGATACCCTATACCATGGTTTAGAGACCCTATCTCTTGGGTCCAAATTTGAATGGCATTTTTATTAATTTTTTTCGCTGCAGATATGAAAAAATTCATATCGGATACTATATTTATATGGGGACTAGGTCGAAAAATGGACCGATCCTGACCATATTTGGTAAAGTCACTTATACTTTGAAAAAATATATACAAACCAAATTTTAGAAAAAACTGTGCAATATTTTTGTTTTTTGATAGATTTAAGTGAAGATCGGGAAGCAGCTCTATATGGGGCCTATGACTAAGAGTTGTCCAATAGGGATCATTTTTGGACTACTGATTAATGGATGTAATATATACATACAAACCCAATTTGACTAAGATTTGTATGATAATTTGGATCTTATGGCAATATATGTTGATTTCATAGGGGTCATTTGTATGGGGGCTAGGTCTGAACATGGACCAGTTCTAACCTATTTCAATAGCGTTCATTCTATGGCAGATAAAAGCTCATATACCAAATTTCATTAAAATATATTCATATTTGCAACCTGCAGTTTCATTACAAGCTTTACATGGACACACAGACGGACGGACGGACATCGTTAAATCGAATCAGATAGTGATTCTGATTCGATCGGTATAATTAAAGATGGGTGTAGGTCAAATATTTTTGGTTGTTACAAACAGCAGCACAAAGTCATTATACCCAAACCACATAGTATAGGGTATAAAAAGGGTCAAAGATATTTTTTTTTTAAATGTTTTTACAATTTTAGATAGAATTTGGGAGTCCATTTTTGCTGCATAATAACAGTTACCTTTTAAAATAGTTGCCGGGAATTAAGCAAGAGAACTAATAATTACAGTACAACTATGCTGAAATGTTTTCCTAAAAAATTAAGAACTTAAGATACTACCTAGAACGGCCAATTAGGTTACTTAAGGGCCAGATTTATTACTGATATAATTAAGGCATTTCGTTGCCAGCATATTCTTACTTCTATACTTATTACAGGGTATTCAAATGTCGTCCTTTAGCAAGCAATCCTCAAACATTGTATATAAATTTCCTAAAACAACTTTTAGCCATTTCACTACAAAAAGAGTAGCAGAAAACAAATTAACGAATTACTATTTTATTTTAACCAATTCATGGTTTGTGTTTTACCATTTTGTTTAGTATAAAAGTTTTTTTTTACAAATTTATATCATAGACTCAGCCAGCCGCTTGTCTCCTGTTTATTTTTTCCCCTATTTCGAGTGCAATGAATTGGTTAGTAGATTTAAAATTTCTTTACTAATGAAATAGCTTTTAAAATTTTATTACGTAAGCGGTTGTTTTTAGAAATCTAACCCCAACTTGTTGTTTGCATATTATTTAAAAAAAAAATGATTTATAAGCGAAAAAAAAATTCAAAACACTTCTATTGAAATTTTAAAAACTCAAATACATCCTTTAACTACTATTATTTAAAATCTTAATTATTATTTAAAAAAAAAGTATTTTTATATGAAAAAAGCTATTAATTAGCTTCTGTTTTGCAAAAAGCCTTTATTGTCAAACCATGTGTCACTTTGTTTGAAGTCAACAAGTCGTCATGTCAGACTTACCACCACTACTATTCATTAAATTAAACGAAGAAAAAGTGATATGTAAAAGTAAATATTTTATGGTAGAAAAAACCGTAAACGTTACCTGATGAGTTTCTACTAACAAAGCCTTTTAAGCCTTTAGGTAAAATATGTATGACTAAACTTAAAAAAAACTGTTGTAGAACTTCAGCACTCACTCTATTAACCACTGAAACTCAACCTCATACTTAAACTGAAAAAAAGTGACAAAAGGAACTGTCACTCATTGTCAAAGTGAATAATTTTTTTCATTAACAATTCGAACATCATCACCTTCCGTTAAATACTCCTGCTATAACTAACACTATTTCCTAAATGCAGTCAAGAATATAAGAACTCCCAAGGCTTAGGCACCTAAGAGACAGAAATAGCGATCCCCGCATGTGATGAATGTCGTAGATGGTTTCACAACAGATGGAAAAGCCCCCGCCTCTGGAGTCCACATGGACTACCGTTAAGAGCAACAGGAAGAGATTTAGAAAGCCCAAGCCGGACGCCATGATCATAAAGGGGAAGTCACGTATGCGGATATCCTCCGGAAGCTTAGAACAGACCCTAATCTGAACGAACTAAGTGAGGAAATCAGCAAGATTAGAGGACGCAGAAAGGAGATCTCCTCTTGGAAATGAAGACCACAAATGGAGGGGTAGCCGAAAAGTTTACCCAAATGGTACAAACTTAAGGAGGAATTAGTCGTAGAGTGTAAAGATATGGAGGGCATTACTACGAAATCGAAGATATGTAATGTTCTTAGTAAGGCATTGAAGCTAGCTGGCCTAGATGACAGCATAGTGAAATATATCCGAAGAATCTACGGAGGTATTCAGACCGTGATAATTAGTCTGCCAGTATTGGAAGCGCGGAGAGCTCTCGGCTAGTCTATATGCCAACTGAGAGAGTCGCTGACACTGTTAAGGTGCTTTAGATGTCTGGAATTCGATCGACATCCTGTAAGTCCGACACCGACAGATCAAAATCCGGCCGGAGATGCGGAGTTGAAGGTCGCATCTAATAAAATTGTGAAGGTGAACCTAACTGTATGCTGGCTAGTCGAGCGGAAGTGGCGACAGAAGACACATACCTAGAAGCTATAGATGCCCTATGTTCAGAAAGGCGCTGAGTAGCAACCAAAATAATATGCATCAAGCTCAGTATCAACCATTGTGCTGCAACGCAGGTTCTCCTACAACACACCATCTACGATATTAAATCAGACGTAGTTATAACAAGCGAAAAATACAAAAACATTTAGGAAAACGACGCATCAGGTAAAGCAGCAGTGTGGACTTGTAAAAACAAAGCAATAGTGGATGATATGAAGCAGTTAACTGAAGGTTTTGCCATGGGGAAAATTGGGGACATATTCTGAAGTTTAAAAGGCTTATTGATAACATGGTAAGGGACACAAGTTACCGCAGACCAGTTATCATCGCAGGAGGTTTTAATGCATGGTCAATTGAAGCCAGAGTACTAACGAGAGGGAAAAAGTTCTACTGGAAGATTTCTCAAAGGTCGATGTCGTCCTCATGAACAAAGGAAACACCAAAATATTTAGAAGAGCTCGTTATGGTTCGATTGTTGATCTTACATTTGTAAGTGCATCCTGGCTAGTGCCATAGAATGGAAAGTGATTGAACACTATACTCATAGCGACCACCAAGCCATAATATTTACGGTGAGCAGTGGTGGACCTACCTCGAGGGAAAGAAGCATTTCAAGACTGGCCAAAGGTTCTGCAACAACCTTATCGAAGATGGTGCTGTATCTAGTATAAAATACCAAATCGGGGAGGCTCAGAAAATGACATGTGATGCTTCCTTATCAAGGAAAAGAACGAGTCAAAGAAGAAACGAAAATTATTGTTGGAATGAAAATACAGCCACACTAAGCGAAGAGTGCCTGAAGACTAGACGAAAATACCAGAGTAGCGGATTTCATGTCTAGCAGAGAGGCCTACCACCAGGCAAGGAAGAACCTAGAAAGAGCCATAAATCGGAACCAAGTGGCGGGGCAATGCATTTCATGTGGTTATGTCACGCCTAAAGGGAAAGAGATTAGCACAGATTACATGCTCCGATTTAACAGGCAAAATAGTGAGAACTATATTCCCGGAGGGAGAGCAACTTCTTTTACTTCTTTTACTAAAGCTGTCAAAGATTGGTTTCTATTCGGAAATGCTTTGTTGGTTTCGTTATTATTTAACTGGCCGTCTTTCTACGGTTT
The DNA here is from genome assembly GCA_963682025.1 of Cordilura impudica. Classification (NCBI taxonomy): domain Eukaryota; kingdom Metazoa; phylum Arthropoda; class Insecta; order Diptera; family Scathophagidae; genus Cordilura; species Cordilura impudica. The sequence goes on along the minus strand of OY821519.1, from coordinate 252,810,989 downwards.
CAACAGATGGAATCTGTTCTAGATCATTCATTTTGACCTCTGGTATACGGCAAGGTAGTATCCTGGGTCCCTTACTTTTTAATATTTATATAAATGATATTTATCACTGTTTTAAAAATTCGAAATATCTTTTGTATGCCGATGATCTTAAAGTTTTCAAACCAATTTCAACAGTTACGGATATTTCTGATCTTCAGGATGACTTAAATAGGCTTATTTTATGCTCTGATTGTAATGGCCTTCAACAATCGACGTGATCAACTATATAATGAGCATAGCCAGGAGGGCAATTCAAGGCAAATGCCCTAACATGAATATAAAAAACACTTTGAACTTTGCGGGATGGAAGCATATCGTATCGTTGTTATCAAGTGATGTTCAGTATAGACTGAAGAGAGTTAGTGATGTTATTAGAAAAGCTTGTAGAGAATGTATGACTAACTACTACTATAATAATTTAAATCATATTCAACAAGATCCAAAAAAAAGTTGGAAATTTTTGAACGAAAATCTTGGGCGGAAACTTAAAGCTGAATTAAAAATTTGTGATGATAATGGAAACATAATTGCTGATGATAAAAAAGAGTCATGTGTTTAACACCTATTTTCTTAAAATTCTAAAAACTTTGAAGCTACAAATTGAATGCTTACCTGGAGATTCATGTAATAGTCTAAGAACTCTAAACCGATGTCAAAGTGTATTTAACTTTTTCCCCACAAACAATTTAGAAATTATTAATATTATTTCGAAACTTGATTTAAATAAGAGCTGTGGCTATGATGGTATTTCACCAAAAATGTTATTTCAGTGCAAAGATATTATTTCGCCATACCTCTTAAGAATTTTTAATAATATCATTCGCACTTCTGTGTATCCTGATGACTTAAAAATAGCTAAAATTATACTTATACCTAAGGAAAATAATGCTATTTTATACCCATAGCTTTACTTCCTATAATTGACAAAATTTTTGAAAAACTCCTCCACGAACAATTATCGACATACTTTGATGAAAACAATTTATTATATGAATGTCAATATGGGTTCAAAAAAGGAAGGGGCACGGAAGAAGCTGTAGTTAATGTAGTTAATACTATATGTCAGAGAATAGATAATGAATTTACTGGCGCGGCTGGAATTTTTTACGATTTCTCGAAAGTGTTTGACCTTGTTGATCATAATATTATTATTGAAAAACTTTCTTATTACGGTGTCGATAGACGAGCATTAGCTTTGATAAAAAATTACTTAGCAAACAGAAAGCAATATGTTGAAGTGAATAATCATAAGAGTCACATGTTGATTATGGAGTGTTGATTATGGAGTGCCACAAGCAAGTGTTTTGGGCCCATTGCTTTTTAGTATTTATTTTAATGATATAAAAAATCTAAAGCTTTTTGGAAAATTGATTATGTTTGCTGATGACATACAAACATGAAACTGTTCTAAGAGCTTATATGGAATATGATGCAGCAATGATTGCGGAGTATGCAAGGATAAATAAATTGTGTTTAAATGCTGAAAAAACAAAACTGCTAAGATTTAGGCCATATCTTGTTCATAATCAAAACTTTAGTATTTTTGTAGACGGAAAGGAAGTACATGAATCTAATTCGACAAAATATTTATAAATTTGAAAATAAGTTTAACATAAAAACAAAACTAATAATTTACCAATCTCTAATTCAGAGTCACTTAAATTATTTAGCTATTATTTACGGTTGTACGAAAAGTAATGAATTGAAATCACTTCAATTATCTCAAAATAAAGCGCTGAAAACTGTTTTTAATCTTCCACTAACTTTTTCAACATTAACTCTATATAGAGATGTATCCGCAACAATTCTTCCTGTGTAACTTCTCCTTTATGTTTTCAAATCTACTAGAGGACCCCTGCTGCTCCGCAGCTTTATATTATATTATATTAATATTTATAATATTATACCAAAATTTGCTACGAAATTTCGCTACGAAATACACCGTCTTATAATACATATTATACATGAGTCAGATATAAACGTCTGAAACTAGAGACTAAATGGAATAAAACTGCGTTTACACTTTTTCATTTCATCGTCATGTTTTCATTTAAAAGTAATATATTTTACAAAAAAAAAAAAAAAAAATATCATGTGAAAGCCAAGAGTCCTAGAAGTTTTATAAATTTTACTGTTTTATCTATATATATTAATACAAGAAGGTTAATCTTTTGACCAGTTTTTAAGCAAAATGCGCGAACGGAGGAGTGTGCAATTTGGTATAGTTAGAGATCATATGCAGGAGAAATGCAGAATAATAAAATTTATGTATAATATGGGTTATAAATATATAATATTAAATAAAATATAATATTTATAATAAATAATTTTAAAGGAGCCTAAAGGTATGCAATCAATTTTAGGCAATTCACAATTCATCGCCTGTGTATTTGTTTAGGCTCTTATAAAATTATTTATTAATAATCCCATTTATATCTCTTCTGTGTGTTTATCAAATATTTATAACGAAATTTAATGACTTTTATTTAAAAATTCAAAATTGAATGAATATTATTTAAATATTCATAGAAACATTGAAAGAAAAAAATTTAATGAAAAAATAAAATTTCCTAGAATTTGACAAGGATTTTCTCCTTATTTAAACATTTTAGTCATGATTTTATTACTGTTGGTTAATTTAGTATAATACTAGAAGACCCTTGCTGCTCCGCAGCATTATATTATATTATATTAATTTTTATAATATAATACCAAAATTTGCCAAGAGAAGTTAACGTACAGTAATGCCAAAATATGCTAAGAAAAGTTAACGTACAGTAAAAGTAAAGTTGATTGTCCACGCATAACTTTCCTCAAACCCAACGAATTTAAGCAATTAATAGCTCAAAAGAAGGAGCTTGATCCACTGAGTGTTCTTAGACCTATGTCAACATAGGATTGCGATGAATTTAAGGATTGAGAGAAGTCGTATGGAAACATCGAAGCAGAGGGTGGACCACGTAGGAAGTTTGGAATATAATAATCTCCCAGAAACTATAAGAAACATTCAGAGAATTTCGATTTATAAAAAAAATATTAAAGATTATTTATTGAAAAATCTAGAAATGCTTGTATTGTAAATTATCTACTGTTCCATGATTTTTTTTCTTCAAACTGTTGTTTTTAAGTATATTTTTTTTCTTTTCATCTTTTTTATATAATTATTATTATTATTTTGAGCTTCAAATATTGTAAATTGTAATTTTTTTTTTTGCCAACTGGCCTCAATAATGTCCAATGGACGCTGAGGCACTACTACTGTAATGAATATTTTTATATATAAATTTAAATAAATTATTATTATGATTAAAAAAAAAAATGTGTAAACATCTGGTAATAAATAAAATCCAGAAAACAGCAAAAAAAAGGCCTATTTCTCGGATAGGACACTATGGCACGAAGCTGGCAGGGATACAGAGTCGTACGTCGTTACGGCAAGAGTTCCCCAGGACTCAGTTCAAGGACCCTTATTGTGGAACATCATGCATGAAGTTCCGGAGGAAGCAACAATTATTGGTTTTGCAAATGACATCGCAGTAGTACTAGAAGCGAGACATCTAGAATAGTTCAAATAGTTTATAAAACTTTACATTAACGTTAATAAAATTCTACAGGAAATGGTGTGTTAACGTAGCAAGACCTTACTGCTTATTTTGATACATTGCAATAGGCCTGAAAGTTGTTTCTAACAAGAACCAGCACCGAATTTTGTTATTTTCTACCATGCATGCCATTAGCGGTTTTACAAGAAAAAAAACTCTAAAATGTCCGTGTAATGTTAGTTACTTTTTTATTTTATTTATTTATTTTTTTTTTTTTGCTAAACAATTTTTAACAATGCAATAGTAACAAGTCTGTCTGCTAGCTGACTATCTGACTATCTACTTGTCTGACTGTCTTTGTGTCAATTGAGAGCTGTTTGTATATTTATTTTGCAAATTTTTTTACGATCATGCATGTACTAGTTTTTTAAGGCTTGAAAATTCCATAGAAAATAATTAAAAACTTCGTTCTGGCACGAGAATAGTATACAAAACATATAAAACCAAACAATTTTTTGTTTTTAAGTTAACAAAGTTAAAATGCAGGTATAAATTTCAAATATGATTAATTGTAAGCACAGTTGATGTTAGCTGGATTTAATTAAAGAAATGTAGTGCTTAAATGTAATTAAATGAGAATGTTTGGTAATTTCGTGTTATTGTAACAGTCGTTAATTTAATTCAGTTGTTGAGGTTGCTAAAGTGATTTTAACTTTAGTTTTAATTTGAACATTTAGTATGAATTTAGTGGTTACTTTGATGTTGCAGTAAGTGTAAAAGGGAAACACTGATTTAAATTACACAAGGTCCCTCATCGATTACATTAACGTTGGAAAGAAATCTATATTCGCCAAAAGATTTCTTTTGCTCTGTAAAGAAGAAATATAGAGAGCTGAATCCGGCGAAAGTAGTGAATGAGAAAGCAATTCATTGGATTTTTCACATGATAAAAAAAAAAATGTGTATTTTTAACTACCATTTCATTTGTGTTGCTCGGTATGTTTACTTGTTTGTCTGTGTGTCTTTTAACAATTTAATGCAATCAATTTATTCATCGATTTTATTTGCCAATATAAATATTTACATTATAAAATAGTCGTTGCTGTTGTATATGACAATAAATATTGTTTTTATTAAGCGATGATTGCAAATGATTGCAACTACAGTTACTCATACGATTACTTAGCTACGACTTATAATAATTTTAAAATAGGTATTAAAAGGAAATTTTCAAATAATTACAAAAACTAAAAAACTTTATCTTCTTCCTAGTGCCACATAAGGAATTTCATTTGTTAATATTTCTTTAGCCCAAACAAACAAACAAACAAAGGAAAGCTTACTTGTTATAGTTATATTAAAACATTTAAGATTTCTGTTTTTTTAATTATAAATCTATTTTATTAAAAGAGAACGGTAAAAAAATCATTATGGAAGTATTAGTTCCAGTCATGCTAAAATATTTCTAACTCATGGAATTTCCCAATGTTTTAAAACTCTCGTTATCATATGTAGTACTCCAGATGTATAATATTTAGTATTTACTTTGCATGAGAGGAATCAGCCCCTTTAGTTCTATCATGCTCATTTGTCTCGAAAGCTCACATTAAAACTTATGGACTCATATCACGTTTCAAAACTTTCACTATCGTAGTACTTAAGATATAAATATTAACTTTGTATGGCATGTGCCATGCCCTCCAGTCCAGTGTCATCCACTTTTGTCACGATTACTTAATGTTATAACTTATGAGCTTTAGTGGCAAAGCTTCCACTGTAGTAGCACTCCAGAAAATTCTCGTTGCGTGGGAGACACCACGCCCATTGGTCCATTTCCGTACATGTTTGGTACGATTACTTGACATACTTAATATTAAAAAACACCTTTTCAACTTCTTTAAGAAACTGTACTTTTTTAAGAAAATTTACTTCCTTACGATAAAATACTTTTTCAAGAAAAGATATTCTTTTAAGAAAATATATCTATTTGGAAATGTCTCTATTGTAAGAAGTGGGACTCTTATAAGAATTGGTTCTTTTTAAGTAATTGTAATTTTTTTAAGAATGGGACCTTTTTAGGAAATGGTACTTTTTTAAGAAATGATACTTTTTTTTGAAAAATTTACTTTTTTAAGAACAGATACTTTTGTAAGAAAACGTAGTTTTTTAAATCAATTTTTAAGAAATTAAAATTTTAAGAAATGGAGAAGTTAGTTTCATAGAAAATGGTACGTTTTTAAGAAAGCATACTTTTTATAAAAATGTACTTTTTTAAGAAAATTTACTTATTTATGATTTACTTATGTATTTTTTATGAAATGGTACTTTCTTATCTCTTTGGAAAAGTTAATTTTGTACGCAATGGTACCTTTTAAGAAATTGCAGTTTTTTATCAAAAGATACTCTTTTTGTAAATTTGCTTTTGTAGGAAATTGTACTTTTTTAGAATTGTGATTATTATACAAAATTTACCTTTTCAACAAAAGGTATATTTTTAGCAAAAGGTACTTTTTTAACAAAATGTAATTTTTTAGGAAGAGGTACATTTTTAGGAAGAAATACTTTTTCTAAAATAAGTATATTTTCTTAAAAAATTATATGCAGTCACCCACTTATGTCAGTGACTGCATACATATTTAATATAGCCCAGTTGCTGCTGCAATTGCAGCTGCTATAAATAATGCTTAACTGTGTATATGTACGTATTATAATTTTCAATTTTCAGCGGTATTATTATTACTTGTTTATATTTTTTTATTATTTTTTTTTTTTTTTTTGTTTAAATTGTCAATATATTTTAGTGCTGCATTTAATATTTGTCGATGCTGTGCATGTTTGAATGAAATTTTTAAAAATTTGTTTTGAAAAGATAAATGTTCAATGAATTTCGATTAAATTAAGCAAAGTGCACCAAAAATTGTTTGACAATTAATTGGTAGTAATATACCCCCAGCCTTCACATACTTATGTGGGTCATGAACAAATGGCTATAAATGACAAACGTTGATGCTAGTGGCTGTAGATTAGATAGATTGGATGTCATTAAAATATATTTACCATTTAGGCTAATAAAATAGTTGAAATCTGAATTAGTTTTCTGAATATAAAATGTGTTTTGAGTAATTTAATTTATGGTTTTGTCCCGACAAAGAGTATTCTTTTCTTATGTATATTATATTTTCTACACATATCCAACTAGAGCGACCCTTCATTATAAGGCGGGGAAAAAAAAAGTGTTCAAACTTTCGGTCTCACCCCCTAGAAATATGCGAATAGGAAAAAAAACTGAGAAATACAAAGTTTTGTGCCAATCAAAAAACATTTAGTCGTGCCTCAAAGCGATTGAAAATTTCAAGTGCGGAAATATTACTTTTTTCAGACAATATCACTTCCGTTTTTGAAAACAAGTAAGAAAATTATAGTCGGTCTAGACCGACTATACGATACCCTATACCATGCGTTTAGAAACCCTATCTCTTAGGCCCAACTAACTGGACATAGAAAATAAGCAAAAACCAAATTTGAGTGGGATTTTTATTATTTTTTTTGGCTGCAGATACGAAAAAGTTCATATCGGATGCTATATCTATATGGGGACTAGGTCAAAAAATGGACCGATCCTGATCATGTTTGGTAAAGTCTCTTGTATTTTCCAAAAATATATACAAACAAAATTTGAGAAGAATCAGTGCAATATTTTTGTTTTTTAATAGATTTAAGTGAAGATCGGGAAGCAGCTCTATATGGGGCCAAAGGGATCATTTTTGGACTACTCATTAGTGGGTGTAATGAATGCATATAAACCCAATTTGAGTAGGATCTATATGACAATTTGGATCTTATCACAATTTATGTCGATTTCATAGGGGTAATTTGTATGGGGGCTAGGTCTGACCATGGACCGATTCTCACCAATTTCAATGGCGTTCATCTCGTGGCCGATGAAAGCTTACATACCAAATTTCGTCGAAGTATATTGATATTGGCGATCTGCAGTTTGATTACAAGGTTTACATGGACACACAGACGGACGGACGGACGGACATTGTTAAATCAACTCAGAAAGTGATTCTGATTCGACCGGTTTTTGGTTGTTACAAACAGCAGCACAAAGTCATTATACCCAAACCACATAGTGATATAGGGTATAAAAACTATCTATATTTATACCCTATACCACTATGTGGTATAGATAGTTTTTAATAAAAAAATAATAGAATCCAAGGTAGCTAAAAAAATGTATTTAAAAAAAAAATATTTAAAAAATCAATTAAATTAATAATAACATAAAGCGAATAAATAAATAAAATACATTTTCGTCTTTTCAAAAATGGAAAAAAGGTAAAGATATTTAATAAAAAAATGATATAAAAGCAATTAAATTAATATTTGAATTTCACAAATAAGTATTTTTTGTTTTAAAAAAACTTCCTTACCGAGAAACACAGGTAATTTTTTAAACATAATATTAACATATTTAAAATAAATAACCAATTTTTTCTTAAATTCAGTTATATTAAAAAGCACGATTTGGTAAAATTATATCTTTAGGAATCTTTAGAAAACTTTGTTCAGCGAATTTATTTCGAATTCTTTGAAAACATATCAAACCCCACAACTAAGGTTTTGGGAGATTTTTGGACCAAAACATCAAAACAAATAAATCCTAATTTTATCAATTTTTATACCCTATGCCACCATGGGGTTTGCGTATAATGACTTTGTGCTGCTACTTGTAACTACCAAAAATATTTGACCTAGACCCATCTTTTATTATACCAATCGACTTAGAATCACTTTCTGAGTCGATTTAGCGATGTCCGTTCGTCCGTCTGTCCGTCCGTGTGTCCATGCAAACCTTGTAATCAAACTGCAGATCGCCAATATGAATATATTTTAATGAAATTTGGTATATAAACTTTTATTAGCCATTGGACAAACTCTATTGAAACTGGTGGAAATCGGTTCATGTTCAGACCTAGTCCCCATACAAATGACCCCTATGAAATCGACTTAAATTGCCATAAGATCCAAATTATCATATATATCTCGGTCAATTTAGGTTTGTGTATATTTATTTCATCTATTTATTATTTGTGCAGAAATTAATCCCATACGGCAATTATTTGTCATAGCCCCCATGCTTCCCGATTTTCACTTACATCTATCAAAAAACAAAAATATTTCACAGATTTTTCTCAAATTTGGTTTGTTTATATTTTTTCAAAATACAAGTGACTTTACCAGGTCAGGGTCGGTCCATTTGTCGACATAGTCCCCATATAAATATAACATCCGATATGAACTATTTCATATCTGCAGCCAATTGCTTATTTTCTATATCCAATTAGTTGGACCGAAGAGATATGGTCTCTAAACCATGGTATAGGGTATCATATAGTCCAGACCGATTATAATTTTCTCACTTGTTTTCAATTGTTTTTATTTTCTGTTTCCATAACACGCTTCGTTTCAGTCAAAATTTGTGCGTACTTTGCTTTTGTACTTCGTATAAATTTTCGTTCACTTGAAACGAAACGTGCTATGCAAACAGTCTATATATATATGTACATATCTGCTTAAATATTTATTATTGATAGCGTTAACAAAAAATAACTCGTATATTAAAGCAGGATTGTCTTTTACTCGATTGGATAGGCCTGGCAAATAAATACCTTTCATACGATTTATATATATATATTTTTTTTATTTTTTGATCAAATGTGAGAAATCTTAAAAAACAAGTAAAAGTTTTAAAATCGGCTGTGATGAAGATGAAATGAGTTGTAGCTGACACATGTCTCTGCGAGATTTAATTGTGTTTTTATTTTTTTGAAAAATTTACTTTTTTGTGGGGATTAGGACCCGCTAAACTCATAAATCTGGCCATTTTACCGGACTTCCATTTACCTATATGTCGACTTTGTATGTAAATGAAAGATTTGGTTTATTTGCTGTTCAATTAATTTATTTCATTACTTTCGGATCAAATCAAAAATTATAAAAGTTAGTAAAAAAATATATTCAATTAAATTCATACTGTTATTATTTGAAGAAAAAAAATATAAAAAACATAGCCGAAAGAAAAGTCGTGAAAAAATTATATTATCCATGTTTTAGCTTGAAACAATTTGTATGCAGATGCACATTGCATTTCTCGCACATATAAATTGTTGGCTTATCACATCCGTTCAGTTGACAACAACGATGTTTTCCCTCTGATTATAACGTGTTTCCCATAAATTTTTGGACTTATGAACAAGCGCCAGCGTTCGAAATTTCGAACAGTTTAATTATGTTTTGTAACTACACAATTTTCATAAACCGTGGCAACACTATTTTCTTTCTATAATTTCCTCTCCTTACTTGAGTTGTCATTCCTTTTCATCTCGCCTCTTAAGTTTTAAAAAAATCTTTATTGGGATCAGTTATAAAAAATTATATAAAATTATGTGTGGTACCCATATATGACATAAATAAATTTTTGTTATCGAAATTTTGGAGGGTTCGAAAATGATTTTAGAGGTATGGTTCCTTGGATAAATATACTTCTTATGGCCCATAGTACCAGAATCGCGATGAGCACATGGAGTAAAAATAATTGACCCACCCTGATATGTATATATAATATATATATGCATATTCAATTAATATAATTGACAAATAAATAAAAAAAATGCCATATATTGAAACATTTAAAAATACCCCAAAAATCTGGGATCCCGTTCTCGGACAAACTATAAAATTATACTATAAATCTGATTACATAATTGAAACTAGCACATTAAATTTCATGTATGTACCAAATTGCATAATTGTGCAATATCTCCTTCTAATTAGGTTCCATCTTGTATGGGCTCGCTTCACTGTGAATCCAACGAACTCGGTTCTTGTGATTGCAGAGACCTGCAACTATATTAAAATTAGTTAATTTTGCTTCTTTAATTCTAAAATTTATTACCTAATATAAAAGTCTTTTTCTACTTCCAGGTATGTAAATGGCATTATTTCCCTTTTATAATAATCTGTAAGTACAATAATATTTAAAGATACTAAATTTACAAACATCGAAAAAAATTTATAGAATTTTTAAATATTTTATAGAATTACAAATTAAAAAAAAAGTTTTTAATTATTCGTATAAAATTCAAATAGTTATTTGAATAATCGAGAGTGATAATTTTGCATAATATGATTTCAATAATATAATTTATTTTTTAAGTCGGCATGTGAAAATCAGGTCCCCAACACGATAAACAAGTTGTTATAAGAATCGATTAAAAAGATTGGAAGATTTGTGTCTAAAGGATGAAAAATCCAAACTAAAACCTTTTCAATCGTAGATTAGTATCAATAATACATTTCAATCAAGGGCAGATTTCTATCAGTAATAAATTTACATGAACAATAGATTTCTATCAAGCGTAGATTTCTAACAATTATAAATTGTTGTCAATAATATATTTATATCAATAATTAATTTCTGTAGAGCTTAGATTTCTAATAAATTGAGATTTATATCAAACGTAGATATCTATTAAGCGTAGATTTCTATTATTCTTAGATTTCTATAAATAATATATTTAAATCACCAACACATTTCTATCAATAGTAAATTTGTATTTATAAGCATTAAATTTTTATAGAGCGTAGGCTTCTGTCTATAATAAATTTATATCAATAATAGAACTCCATCAATTACAGATTTCTATAAATAATAAGTTTTTTTCAATAACAAATTTCTATCAACCCTAGCTTTGTATCACTTATTAATTTATATCAAACGTAGATTTCTGCAAATAATACATTTATATCTATAAAATTCTATCAATAATAGATAACTACCAAGCATATGTAGGTGCAAGTGCAGATTTCTGTCAGTAATAAACGTACAACAGTAATAGAATTCTATCTATTATAAATTTTTATCAAGCGTAGATTTATGTCAGCAATACATTTATATCAATAATAGAATTCTATCAACAATAAATTTTTATCAAAATTAGATTTCTATCAAGCATAGATCGCTATCAGTTATCAATTTATACCAATAAAATAACTCTATCGAGGATAGACTTCTATTAAGCGTAGATTTTTATCAATCAATAAATTTCTGTAATTAATAAATTTATCTATCAATAATAGATTTCTATCAATAATAAAAAAAAAAAAAAAAAATTTTTTATCAGTAATAAATTTCTATCAAGCATAGATTTCTATTGATTATAAATTTGTATTAGCAAGAGAATTCTACCGAGGAAAGATTTCTGTCACGCGATTTTATCAATTATAAATTTTTATCTGTCAATAATAAAGTTATGTCAATAATAAAATTGTATCAAGAATAGATTTCTATCAATAATATATTTTTTTCAATAATAGATTTCTATCAAGCGTAGATGTCTGGCAGTAATAAACTTATATCAATAATAGGATTCTATCAATATTAGAATTCTATCAATAAAAAATTGTTGTCAACAACAGTTTTCTATCATGGATAGATTTATATCAGTTATAAATTTATATCAATAACAGAATTCTATCGAGGATTGACTTTTATCGAGAATAGCCTTATATTAAGCATAGATTTTTATCAATCATAAATTTCTGTCAATAATAAAAGTATATCAATAATGTAATTCTATCGGCAATAGATTTTTATCAATAATAATTTTTTTTATATCAATAATAGATTTCTGTCAAGCACAGATTTCTATCAGTTATAAATTTATATCAATTTATCAATTTATTTATATCAATTCTATCGATGAAAGTTTGTTCAATAATAAACTTCTATCAAGCATAGCTATGTATCACTTATTAATATATATTAAATGTAGATTTCTGCAAATAATACATTTATATCTATAAAATTCTATCAATAATAGATATCTACCAAGCATATGTAGGTGCAAGTGCAGATTTCTGTCAGTAATAAATGTACAACAGTAATAGGATTCTATCTATTATAAATTTTTATCAAGCGTAGATTTATTTAAGAAATACATTTATATCAATAATAGAATTCTATCAACAATAAATTTTTATCAAAATTAGATTTCTATCAAGCATAGATCTCTATCAGTTATCAATTTATACCAATAAAATAACTCTATCGAGGATAGACTTCTATTAAGCGTAGATTTTTATCAATCATAAATTTTTATTAAGCGCTGTTATCTATCAATAATAAACGTATATTAATGATATAGTTCTATCCGTTATAAATTTCTATCAAGCATAGATTTCTGTTAGTAATAAATTTATTTATCAATAATAGATTTCTAACAATAATAATTTTTTATCAGTAATAAATTTCTATCAAGCATAGATTTCTATTGATTATAAATTTGTATTAGCAAGAGAATTCTGCCGAGGAAAGATTTCTGTCACGCGATTTTATCAATTATAAATTTCTATCAAACATAAATTTCTGTCAATAATAAATTTATATCAATAATAAAATTGTATCAAGAATAGATTTCTATCAATAATATATTTTTTTCAATAATAGATTTCTATCAAGCGTAGATGTCTGGCAGTAATAAACTTATATCAATAATAGGATTCTATCAATATTAGATTTCTATCAATAAAAAATTGTTGTCAACAACAGTTTTCTATCATGGATAGATTTATATCAGTTATAAATTTATATCAATAATAGAATTCTATCGAGGATTGACTTTTATCGAGAATAGCCTTATATTAAGCATAGATTTTTATCAATCATAAATTTCTGTCAATAATAAAAGTATATCAATAATGTAATTCTATCGGCGATAGATTTTTATCAATAATAATTTTTTTTTATCAATAATAGATTTCGATCAAGCATATATTTCTATCAGTTATAAGTTTTTTATTAAGCGCTGTTATCTGTCAATAATAAACGTATATTAATGATATGGTTCTATCCGTTATAAATTTCTATCAAGCATAGATTTCTGTTAGTAATAAATTTATCTATCAATAATAGATTTCTAACAATAATAATTTTTTATTAGTAATAAATTTCTATCAAGCATAGAGTTCTATTGATTATAAATTTGTATTAGCAAGAGAATTCTACTGAGATAAGATTTCTGTCACGCGATTTTATCAATTATAAATTTCTATCAAACGTAAATTTCTGTCAATAATAAATTTATGTCAATAATAAAATTGTATCAAGAATAGATTTCTATCAATTATATATTTTTTCAATAATAGATTTCTATCAAGCGTAGGTGTCTGTCAGTAATAAACTTATATTAATAATAGAATTCTATCAATATTAGATTTCTATCAATAAAAAATTGTTGTCAACAACAAGTTTCTATCATGGATAGCTTTATATCAGTTTTAAATTTATATCGATAATAGAATTATATCGAGGATTGACTTTTATTGAGAATAGACTTATACTGAGCGTAGATTTTTATCAATCATAATTTTCTGTCAATAATAAAAGTATATCAATAATGTAATTCTATCGGCAATAGATTTTTATCAATAATAATTTTTTTTTTATCAATAATAGATTTCTGTCAAGCACAGATTTCTATCAGTTATAAATTTATATCAATTTATCATTTTATTTATATCAATTCTATCGATGAAAGAGTTCTATTATGCGTAGTTTCTATCAATTATAAACTTCGGTCCAACGTAATTTCTGTCAGTAATAAATTTGTATCAATAATATAATTCTATATCAATAATAGGTTTCTACCAAAAATATTTTTTTTTCAATAATTAATTTCTATCAAGAGTAGATTTATATAAATTGTTAGAGTCTATCAAGCGCAGATTTCTGTCGTTAATAGAATTCTATCAATTATAAGTTCTATCAAGAATAGATTTCTGTTATTCAATAATAGATTTCTATAGAGCATAGATTTCTATCAAGTGTAGATTTATATCAGACGTAGATTTCTACCAAGTGTAGATTTCTATTAATCTAAGATTTATATCAATAATAGATTCCTATCAATAATTAATTTGTATACGCAATAAATTTCTATCGGGCGGAGACTTCTGTCAATAATAAATTTATATCAATAATAGAATTCTATCAATAATACATTTCTATCAATAATACATTTTTTTTTCAATAACTGATTTCTATCAAGCGTAGATTTTTATCAATTATAAATTTGTATCAAGCGTAGATTTCTGTCAATAATAAATTTATATCAATAATAGAATCTATCAATATTAGATTTCTATCAATAAAAAGTTTTTGTCAACAACAGGTTTCTATCATGGATAGATTTATATCAGCTATAAATTTATATCAATAATAGAATTCTATCGAGGATTGACTTTTTATCGAGAATAGCCTTATATTAAGCATAGATTTTTATCAATCATAAATTTCTGTCAATAATAAAAGTATATCAAAAATGTAATTCTATCGGCAATAGATTTTTATCAATAATAATTTTTTTTTATCAATAATAGATTTCTGTCAAGCACAGATTTCTATCAGTTATAAATTTATATCAATTTATCAATTTATTTATATCAATTCTATCGATGAAAGAGTTCTATTATGCGTAGTTTCTATCAATTATAAACTTCGGTCCAACGTAGATTTCTGTCAGTAATAAATTTGTATCAATAATATAATTCTATATCAATAATAGGTTTCTACCAAAAATATTTTTTTTTTTTCAATAATTCATTTCTATCATTTCTATAAATTGTAAGTTTCTATCAAGCACAGATTTCTGTCGTTAATAGAATTCTATCAATTATAAGTTATATCAAGTATAGATTTCTGTTATTCAATAATAGATTTCTATAGAGCATAGATTTCTATCAAGTGTAGATTTATATCAGACGTAGATTTCTACCAAGTGTAGATTTCTATTAATCTAAGATTTATATCAATAATAGATTCCTATCAATAATTAATTTGTATACGCAATAAATTTCTTTCGGGCGGAGACTTCTGTCAATAATAAATTTATATCAATAATAGAATTCTATCAATAATACATTTCTATCAATAATACATTTTTTTTTTCAATAACTGATTTCTATCAAGCGTAGATTTTTATCAATTATAAATTTGTATCAAGCGTAGATTTCTGTCAATAATAAACTTATATCAATAATAGAATCTATCAATATTAGATTTCTATCAATAAAAAGTTTTTGCCAAAAACAGATTTCTATCAGGGATAGATGTATATCCGTTACAAATTCATATCAATAATATAAGTCTATCGAGGATTGAAAATAGACTTATATTAATCGTAGATTTGTATCAATCATAAATTTGTGTCAATTATAGAACTATATCAATAATGAAATTCTATCAATAATAGATTTTTATCAATAATAATTTTTTATCGATAATAGATATCTAGCGTAGATTTATGTTAGTTATAAATTTATATTAGCAAGAGAATTCTATTGAAGAAAGATTTCTATCAAGCGTAGATTTTTATCAATTATACATTTGTATCAATAATACATTTTTTATCAAGAGACTTACATCTATAATAGATTACTATCAATAATAGATTTCTACCAATAAAAGATTAATATCAATAACAGAAATATATTAAGTGTAGATTTCTAACAATTATGAATTTCTATCAATAATTTGTTTCCATCAATAATAGATTTCTATGAATAGTAGATTTCTATAGAGCACAGGTTTCTATTAAGCGCAGATTTCTATCAATTATACATTTTTATCAAGCCCAGATTGCTGTCAATAATACGTAGAGATATCTACCAACAATATATTTACACCTATAGAAGATTTCTATCAAGTGTATATTTCTAGCAACAATAGATATCTATCGAGCATATATTTCTCTCAAGCTGCTGCCAATTATAAATTCGCCTCAAGATATTATATCTATATCTATGAATTATATGTTGCTATCAATAACAGATTTCTTTCAGTAATAGATTTATATAGATATTTGTAACAGATTTCTGTCAACGGTAGATTTCTATCAATTATAAATTTCTCTCAAAGGTAGATTTCTAGAAAGTGGAGATATCTATTAATTATAATTTTCTAAGAAGCGAATATTTCTAACAATTATAAATTTTTCTGAGAAGCAAAGATTTCTGTTACAGAGGGCGCTATTTTTATGACGGTATTAAAAACAAACAACCGATTTCCATATGTTTTTTTTTTAACTTTATTTAACTTGGTCCATCTCAATTCATTTAGACTACTCTTCGAATATAACATTAATCCAATGACCGCATCTATTGGCCGCGGCAAAAAGTGCCCTTTTCCCTGAGTCTTTGTGGCTTACGCTTTGCGTTTCAAATAACACCACATAAAGATGTCTGGAGTGGTGAGACCTGAAGATCTTTGTGGCCAGTCAATGTCGCTTTTTGTGACATCACACGTGCAGGGAATTTTTTTTTTGTAGTAACTGCATTGTATGATTTGCACCGTGGTATGGTCATTATCTCGTTGAAACCGTCCAGACTCTTTTTCACTCATTTTCTGGCAAACATAATGAGCCAACATTCACCGATATCGGTTCCTATCGACTTTTTCACTTTCTCTGAATAAAAATGGCCCATGATCGTTTTGGCGCAAATGCCGGCCCTAGCAATCACTTTTTGGTCTGTATCACCGTTGCTCAAATGCGACAATTTTGCTTGATAAATCCACCACAAAGTGTGAGATGTGCCTCATCGGTCATCAAAATTTGCCTCCAAAATATCAGGTTCAGTTTCTGGCACTTGAGCGACTATTTGGCAGTATTACAAGCGACGTGCCAGCAAAATTCTACGAGTCAATTGCAATTTGTACGGAAGCAGATGCAAAACATCATTCCAACTCATTTGGTTTAACGGCAAAACTCTCTCTTACCACTTCAATCAGTTTACTGGAACGTCTTGGTGGTTATTGATGTGATGCAAACGATCTCTCACGGTTGTCAGACAGTGCTTCTTGCAACTCTTCAGATAGAAATAAGTAATTATTATCAATATTGTCAAGTAAAGAAAAACTTGTAACTTAAAATTTAAATGGAATTAGAATTTCAAGGTTAAGTATCGATAACAGTATTAAAATGGTAACGGTAACCAAGAGTGATTATAATATTGACACAGATGGAGGATATCAAATATTCGCAAACCCGAATTTAACACTCTTCCTTGTTTTACATTAATTGTTTATATTATTTTATATATGCTAACATAGAACCCGCTTATAGTCAAATTAAAATTCGCAAGAAAAAGCTCCTACAATGTAACTCTAGCCCAATGTTCAAGATATTTTGTGTTGTATAGTACGTTGTCTATACTTAAATGACAACTAAAAAATAACTTTAAGTTAAGAACGCCATATTATATTTTAAAACAATTGACTTTTTTGAAGTAAAAACTATTCGCAAAAGTGTTAAACCACAATGAATGTGAACTCTATATTTCTGCACTTCCGCTTCCTAAGAGCAAAGTTTAAATGCCTGCACATAGAAATCAAAGCGATTATCAAACCACACTTATTTAACCACGTAAATACACCAAGAAATATACACATTCACGCAATGAACGCAATAGAAAAATATTTGCATTTAAAGGGTGAACTAAAAACAAAAAAAAGCCAAACAACTGAAAACAAACAACAACTAAAAACATAACAAACGAATAAACACAGCTCACATGTAAAGCCTAACAGATACGTTATCATGATTATAAATTTTACAGCATACACAGACATATAAACATTTACATACAACACACTTTAACTGCGAATTTTATACACAGTCGTATTTTTAAATATATACAAAGTTTCGTATAGAATTACACCTTCACATACGCTTATGCTGCTAACAAAACTTTGTAGGCCTGTTTTTTTGCCCAAAAACGTAAGCAACCATGTTTACAAAGAGTAACCAACAACAACAAGAACAACAGCAAATATTTAAAAGAATTAAACGAAACGAAAATAAAATAAAAATGTTGGCTGACCAGATTAAACCACGTGAATAAAAATGTCTGAAATAACTTCCGTTGGCAAATGCACATTAAACGCACAAATACACACACTCACACAGCTACTTGTACACTCATACCCTCTGCCACATAAATACTCATGCATGTTTTATTATTATTATAATTTTTTTTTTGTAAATGAAATTGTAAGTAATACTTGCCATCTTTTAGTGAGCAGGAGGCGGATGTAAGGCATCCGGAATAAATAAAAAAAAAATTAAAGCAATGTTACCTACAATGTAAGCCTTAACAGTGTGACCGGGAGTTTCTATTTATTTACCAGAAACGGATTTTTCTCATATCCTAAAAATAAATGTTTAAAAAATAAGTTTATAAAAAATTACACGATCATCTTTTCAAGTACTTTATCCAGCGTTGCCAACTTCTTTCAAACTAAAAAACGCGAAACTGTATCTAAAAAAAAACGTTAAAAGGCGGCTTGAAAAGTTAAATCCTTTAGGAAGCAATAAAAAAATGCTAAAGCAGTGTATCCTACAGGAGAACCTTTAAAGGGAGGAGAATGTGATCGGATTTTTTTTTTTGCAAAGAGGTTCCCCAATATCCTCAAGCATATTTTCAAGCAAAAAATGTCCGTTAGAGTTTATTTTTCGACTACTAATAAGTGGATGTAATAAACATACACAAACCCAATTTGACCGAGATCTATATGATAATTTCGATATTATCGCCATTTAAGTCGATCTCATAGTGGTCATTTGTATGGGGATTAGGTCTGACCATGCGCCGATATTCATCAATTTCAAAAACGTTCATCCTATAGCCCATAGAATCTTATATACTAAATTTCATCAAAATATATTCATTTGTGCAACTTGTAGTTTGATTACAAGGTTTACATGGGCAATCAGACGGACAGAGATCGCTAAATCGACTCAGAAAGTGATTCTGAATCGATCGCTATAAAAAAAGATGGCTAAAATATTTTACTTTTTACAAAAATCAGCAGAAAGTCGTTATACCATAATCCCTAGTCGCACTAAAAGTCATATTTGGTTGCTGCCTAGTGTTACAAGTGGAATTACAATTATTTTTACATCTTCGGGGTCCACAGAGGCACTGAACATTAAAAAAAAAAACATCATTTATGAGTTTTCGTTTGTGACCAAATTGTGTATATTCTGAGTTTATAAGGGTTTACCTCGGGCTGTTTTTTATTTCATTGTTATACCCTATACCACTATGTGGTTTGGGTATAATGACTTTGTGCTGCTGTTTGTAACAAGCAAAAATATTTGACCTAGACCCATCTTTAATTATACCGATCGAATCAGAATCACTTTCTGAGTTGATTTAACAATGTCCGTCCGTCCGTCCGTCTGTGTGTCCATGTAAAGCTTGTAATCAAACTGCAGGTCGCAAATATGAATATATTTTGATGAAATTTGGTATATAAGCTTTTATCGGCCATGGGATGAACGCTATTGAAATTGGTGAGAATCGGTCCATGTTCAGACCTAGCCCCCATACAAATTACCCATATGAAATCGACATAAATTGCCATAAGATGCAAATTGTCATATAGATCTTACTCAAATTGGGTTTGTATGCGTTCATTACATCCACTAATGAGTAGTCCAAAAATGATCCCTTTGACCCCATATAGAGATGCTTCCCGATCTTCACTTAAATCTATTAAAAAACAAAAATATTGCACTGATTCTTCTCAAATTTTGTTTGTACATATTTTTGCAAAATACAAGAGACTTTACCAAACATGATCAGGATCGGTACATTTTTGGACCTAGTCCCTTTATAGATATAGCATCCGATATGAACTTTTTCACATCTGCAGCCAAAAAAAATTAATAAAAATCCCACTCAAATTTGGTTTTTGCTTATTTTCAATGTCCAGTTAGTTGGGCCTAAGAGATAGGGTTTCTAAACGCATGGTATAGGGTATCGTATAGTCGGTCTAGACCGACTATAATTTTCCTACTTGTTTTTCTCTACGTTTCGTTAGCTTTATTCCAACTTCTTTAGGAGAATTTTTGTTTTTATTGTTGTAAAAATCTGGTAACATTCAATATTTATAATTTAATACAACAAGAAAATTTAATATTACTACTTCAGTTTAAACTTACGATGTGTTTTACATTGTCAGGATTATTATAAATTATAAACTAATAAACGGGACATCACGAATTTAATAATAAATAAAAATAAATAACCACGGCACAGAAAAACTATCACAATCTAAACCTTAATAGTACTATCACAGAACTAAACTAATTTAAATTATTGCAATCGAATATTGCAACTTCGTATTGTCTTTATGCTCTTTATGCGTAGGCTCTTTAATGTGTAACGTTTATTTTCTCTTTTCTCTTTGTCCAATATCTTTACTTTTTCAAAATTCACGATGTGACCACTCTCCTTAACATGTTGGGCTAAAGCTGTGCTTTCATTTCCCTTGCTTATATCGGCAGCATGTAATAATATTTAAAATTTTATAAAATCAAACATTTTTTAATTAAATTTTTTTAATTACCATATATATCTGCTCAAAGGAACAGAGAAAATCACGATTTGCAAATTTTCTTTAATAAAAAGTTCAATTCTCGAAAAAAAAATTAACCCTCATAACAAATAAATATTTCATATCTATATTATTAATAGGCTAGGTGATTTTTTGTTACCGATGTTTTGTTCTAACGTTTTACCCCGAGTTGGACCAAACGTATATTATTTGAAAGGTATTTCTTTTTAGCTGTTCACCAGATTTACAGATTTTTAAATTTTTTCCTTTATTTTGAGTAAATTGTACATACATAAATTTGTTAATATGTTTGTTAATGAGTTTGTTATCTTCATTCACAATAATAATAAACAAAAAAAAGTGTTGGTTTGTGAATTGGCTAAGTTGAGAAATGAAATTGCCTAGAAATTGCACTCGAATTTCGAGCGCTAAAATCTGCTAGTATCCATGATTATGTGAAGTAGATTTTTATAAAAATTTTAATTTAAACAATTTTTGTAATAATTTTTTTCATTGTGAATATATCTCCGCCGATCCTGAAAATGAACTCCAAAAATTTTTATATAAAATACTTTACATTTAGTTGTGTAAATTTCAATATCCACTTGGAGCCAAAGTAAAATTCGAGCCATTACTTTATCCTATTCCAGCTTAAAGTCTTTTATATGACCGGCTTTTAAGTTTTAAAGCAAATAGCTGATTTATTTAAGACAAAAATAATTTTTGATAAATGAATAATTTGTGTAAAATGCAATCGCATGTTTTTATTATTTAAAAATGTGCTTGATAAAGCCGTGCCAATTTAAAGGCGTGCTACATTTATGGCAACATAAATCACTTAAAGCTGTCACAATGACTTTATATTTTCATTTTTATTACCCTAAGTCTCTGAGGAAAACCTGTAGCAAAACAAAAATTCTAATTAATGTTTTCCACATTTAACAATCTTTTATCAAACTTATTATACGAATATAAACAAAGGACTTTCTCAAATACACTTATGTAAAAAAAAAACTTTTATGCTTCATGTGTGCTCATGTGAGCGTTCGTTCATATGTGTTTGTGTTTGTGTTTGTTGGAACGTCTAAATTTACTAAAACTTCATACAGTAATTGAATTTATAATTAGTTTTATGCAAATGCTTAAGCAACACGCAATATTTTTACTTTTGATACAAGTTCAGTTTATTTTTTCTACTTTCAGTTATTTTCCCCAAAAGTATGTCTCCTTTATTCAATACATACTCGTACATACATACACATCAGTATGTGTGTTAAAGGCTTAATTATACAATTATAATTAAGTCGCTAAATGCGTGTCATTTTGTATTATGTATGTAGATGTGAGGCAGATTTTGTTTCCTTTGTTTCTTCAAAAAGGATTATGTGTGAACGCCGTATGTGTGTATATCGAAATGTGTGTATGTTAAAGCATGTGATACGCATACATTTATTTTTATGTTCACTGTTAGCAAAATAGGATATTGATTTGAAATGTCATATTAAATCAATTATTATATTAAGGTTTTAGGGATTTTTAAATCATGAGCTGACGTTATCTTTAAGTTATTAGGAGTCTTATGTAAAAATGATTTTGGTTCCGTAGGAATATCGATTTTGATCGTGCTTTTAGTGAAAGCATAACTTCAGAATTTAGTATTTCATCAGCGATGGTAGTTTCATCCAAACACAAAGCCCAAAACAATACCCTGACCTAGACCCATCTTTTATTATATCGATCACTCAGGATCAATTTCCGAGTCGATTTAGCGATGTCCGTCCTTCCGTCCGTCTATCCGTCCTTCCGTCTGTGTATCCATGTAAACCTTGTAATCAAACTACAGGTCGCAAATACGAATATGTTTTGATGACATTTAATATATAAGCTTATATCGGCCATAGCATGAACGCTGTTGAAATTGGTGAACTAGAACATAAAATCCAAATTATAGATCTCGTTCATATTGGATTTATGTATGATTATTACATTATAATAATAGATGATTATTACATCTATTATTATATCGATCACTCAGGATCAATTTCCGAGTCGATTTAGCGATGTCCGTCCTTCCGTCCGTCTATCCGTCCTTCCGTCTGTGTATCCATGTAAACCTTGTAATCAAACTACAGGTCGCAAATACGAATATGTTTTGATGACATTTAATATATAAGCTTATATCGGCCATAGCATGAACGCTGTTGAAATTGGTGAACTAGAACATAAAATCCAAATTATAGATCTCGATCATATTTGATTTATGTATGATTATTACATCTATTAATCAGTAGTCTATAAATAAACCCCGTTTGACATTGCTTAGTCATAGACCCCATATGACCGATTCCCGATCTTCACTTAAATCTATCAAAAAATAAAAATATTGGACAGATTCTTTTCAAATTTGGTTTGTATCTGTTTTTGTAAAATATAAGTGACCTTACCACATATGATCAGGATCGGTCCATTTTTTGACCTAGTGCCCATATAAATATAACATCCGATGGCAACAAAATTAATAACAATGCCATCTAAATTTGGTTAATGCTTATTTTCTATATCTAATTAGTTGAACCTAAGAGATAGGGTCTATAAACGCATGGTGTAGGGCATCGTATAGTCGGCCTAGACTGACTATAATTTTCTTACTTGCTTTTTTTTGTTGCATGGTATTATTTGTAATAAAGAACAACAATACATAGCTCCTACAAAAAGTATTTTTTAAAGAATATTTTTTCCAATGTAGAAAATGAAGTTTCCAAAGCAAAGGAAGTCTTTTAGAACAAGCACTTTATTAATAGCATTTTCGTTTTAAAGAAAATGTACCTTTTTTAGGAAAACACACATTCTTAAGAATAGGTACTCTTTTTAAAAAAAGAGCCTTTCTGAAAAACGGCACGTTTTAAAAACGATACTTTTTTAAAAGAAAATATAATTTTTTAAGAAAATCCACTGTTTAATGTAAATATAAATTTTTAGCAAAAGGTACTTTTTAAGAAAAGTTGTTTAGATAAATTAACTTTTTTAAGTCAGTAGTTTTTTAGAAAAAATCACTTATTATGAAAATTACTTTTTTAAGAAAAATTACCGTTATTAAGGGAAAAGTACTTTTTTAAGAAAATGTGCTTTAAATGACAGAGTATTTTTTAGAATAAAATTAAATTTATTAAGAAGACTTTTTAAACTTTTTTAAACAAAACATAATTTTTCTGGAAGAGGTACTTTATTAAGAAATGTTACTTTTCAAAAATTTTTTTTTGGAAAAAAAAACCTTTTTTTTTATAAAAAATGCTTCTATAAAAATTTTTTTTTTAAGTACTTTTTTTTTAAATTTACCTTTTCAAGGCAATGTATATTTTGCAGAAAAAACATCCTTTTAAGAAAAGCTATTTTTTATGAAAAGGTACTTTTTTAGGAAAAGGTACTTTTTAAGAAAAGCTACTTTTTTAAAAAAGGTTATTTTTGTAAGTAGAGGTAAGCTAAGAAGAGATATTATTTGAAGAAAAAAAAACTTCTATAGGAATACCTTTTCCTTTTTTTTAAGAAATTGTACCTTCTTACGGAAATGTGCTTATTTAAAAAACATTTAATTTTTTATGAGAAAGGCACTTTTTTAAAAATTTTACTTTATTAAAACATATAATTTTTTTTTAAGAAAATCCACTTTTTTAAAGAAAACATAATTTTTTTGGAAAATGTAGTTTTAGTATCTTTATATTTTCATACATAATTTCTCACTTATTTGGTCAAGAAGCTCCATATTTAGTGCCAACATCGATATAATGTCAAGCAATATTATCCTGATACTACCAATATAAATGATTTATTTTCACTCGAAATATGCCCTATACACAGTGGTATGGAGAGTATTTATTATTTATTTTATTTATTTATTAACCCATCATTGAAATTATAAGCTAATTTAACTAAGAGCAATAGCAACGTAGGCCTTCAGCTCAATATAAATATTACAAAAAGTTTACTTAACTTAGGGAATTGTGTTATATTTTGTTATAAAGGTTGCATAGTTTAAGAAATTTAATCATTAATGATATGTTATCGGGAGAGGGTGTGGATAGTGGATGTAGAGGACTAGTATTTTTAAATGTTACTCTTCGGGCGTTTTCAGTTTTAGTGCATTGGCAAAGAAAGTGTGATGGTGTAGTTGGTAATGAAATATTGCAGTTACAAAAGGGTGTAATATTTGGATTGTATAGTTATCCATGTGTTACTCTGGTATGGCCTAGTCGAAGCCTTTCGAATATGATGAAGTCAAGTCTTTTAGCATGTGTTTGATTGCCAGTCATGACGTCATAAATATTTTTTTTATAATGATTGATGTTTTTGTACCAGGTTGATGATGAACTGAAAGAATGGTCTCTGTCAATATTATCAAAGTGTTTGTCAATTAGATTATCAATGTCTTTACGATTATAGTTTTGTGTCGTAAGTAAAGGGCGTTTTGCTGAATATTTCGCCTCGGAATCTGCATATTAATTTCCTTTTATGTTGCAGTGGCCAGGAACCCAGATTAATGTTATGTCCGGCAACCTTTTTATTAAAATGTTCCTAATGTTAGAAGGGTAAAACTCAGAGTTTGATATATTTGCGATGGATGCTAAAGAAGAAAGGGAATCTGTACAGATAGAAAATTTTCCTTTTTTGTTGTAAACGTATAACAATGCTTCGTGAATGGCTATCAACTCTGCAGTAAATATTGAACTGTGGGTGGGAAGGATTGCCGTTTTAATTGTTTCAGTTTCAGTAGTTATACTGTACGTTATCGATATATCGGTTTTAGAACCGTCAGTGAAAATAAACTTAGAGTCACAAAGTTTACTTTTGATCGAAGCAAATAAGATTTTGTATTGGGAATGATCTGTATTGGCTTTAGCAAATTCATGTACGGATGTATCTATGCTGCCTGTATTTAGTAACCAGGGAGGAAATTTCTTGACTTTGTTGCTATTAATGAATGATGGTAGTTCTAGTTTTCTACAGTTTTGAATTGTTCTATATATAGTTGAAGGTATTCTAGGTATCTTTTTTGACAGTTTTGTTTTTTTAACTATTTGAGTCAGAGGGGTGTTACTGTTGTACAGTAGTGTACGAAACAATTTAGAGGTTAGTATTTGATTTTGTGCATTTAAAGATCTTATGTTAGCCTCCAAATACATATTTTTTATTGGAGTTGAGCGCAGGGCGCCCAGCGATAATCTTATCGCCGCATTAATTATGGAATTAATTTTCCTCAGAACCGAGTAGGGAGCTGAACCGTAAATTGGCAGACAGTAGTTGACTTTTGATAAAATTAAAGCTTTTACAACAGAAATTAAAGATTTAGTGTTGCAGTTAAATTTATGGGTAGCGAGACATTTAATAATATTTAATCTTTTCGTCAATGATGATGTTAAATAGTCAATGTGGTCATTCCATCTATAGTGTTTATTTATTAATATGCCAAGAATCCTTAAAGTTTCAACCTCAGTTATAGCAAAGTTGGATGAGGCTATATCACAATGACAGTTTTTGAGTCTGCAAATATGAATATATTTGCACTTTGACGTAGAAAGTGTAGCGCCGGAATAATCACACCAACGATTGATGTCGATAAATAGATTATTGAGGTTTAACACAGGATTTTTTTCTCTGGAAGACGGTATTATCAAGTTAAAGTCATCTGCGTAGGCACAAAAACCAATTTCCTTATGTAGCGATATTAGAGAGCATAATTTGTTGTAGGCTATAATGAAAAGGATTACTGACAGGGGTGATCCCTGTGGAATACCATTGTATAAAGGATAGGGTGTAGAATAATTGTTATTTATTTGAACTGTAATTTTTCTGTTTTTCATAAAATTTGTAACATATTTTATTATTTTTGGGCCAACTCTCCATTCTGTTAGTTGATCTATTATTGAATGGATACCTATTTTGTCAAAAGCTCGCTCAAAGTCGAGAGATATAATAGTTGTGTGCTTACGAACTGAGAGACTATGGGCAATTTGATAGTCGACATAGAGTAGACTATCAATTGTTGAGCTCGCCTTTTTAAAGCCAAATTGGCGATTGTTTAAAAGTTTGTTAGAAGTAACAAACCACCATAACCTGTTGGCAATAATTTTATCCAAAACTTTGGAGAGACAGGGGTTTAAGGAGATAGGGCGATATGATTTGATCAGTGATTTGTTGTTTTTTGGTTTTAAAATGGGTATGACTATGCTGTTCTTGAATTGTTGTGGGATATAGTTGGAGAAAATAGAATTATATAGTTTAAGAATTCTTACTTTCAGTTGATATGGTAGCTTTTTTAACATTGGGTAAGATATTCTGTCAAGTCCTGGGGTTTTACCTTTCAGCCTGTTAAGAGTAGAAGAAAGCTCGATGTAGTTTATATCGTTTTCAATTGTAATTGCTTGATTACATGGAACAAATATTGGCAGATTAGAAGCCGCGTGTTGTTTATTTGATTGAAATTTTGTTGAAAAATTTGCATCAGATGAGTTAGTTGACCAGTATCTACCGAATTCTTGACCCATTTTTATTTTATGGAGAGTATATAAAAGTACTTTTTAAGAAAACTTACTTTTTGAGAGAGTAATTTTTTAAAGTCAG
Organism: Cordilura impudica; assembly: GCA_963682025.1. Classification (NCBI taxonomy): domain Eukaryota; kingdom Metazoa; phylum Arthropoda; class Insecta; order Diptera; family Scathophagidae; genus Cordilura; species Cordilura impudica. The sequence continues at coordinate 252,783,329 of OY821519.1, read as the reverse complement.
AGTACTTTTTTAAGAAAAGCTACTTTTTGGAAAAACGTACATATTAAAGAAAGCTACTTTTGAAGAAAGGTACTTACTTAAGAAACCGAACTTTCTTAAGAAATTGTAATTTTTTATGAAAAGGTACCTATTTAAAAAAGTATTCTTTAAGAAAGTTGCTTTTTTAACAAAATCGTTTTTCACAAAAGGTGCTTTATTAGGAGTACTTTTTTAATAAAGAACATTTTCTTTAAAAAGTCTTCCTTTAGAAAGTGTACCATTTAGAATGGTATTTTTAAACAGGTATTAATTTAAGAAAATATTTTAGAAAATTAAATTTTTTTAAAAAGATACTTTTTTAAAGAAAATATAAGTTTTCAAGCAGACTTTTTTGACAAAAGGTACTTTCGTTAGCAAAGCTTCTTTTTAAGGAAAGGAAAGGAGTACTTTTTTTTAAGATATATTACTTTTTTAAGATATATTACTTTTTTAAGAAAAGTTATTGTTTTAAGAAAAAGTATTTTTTAAGAAATTGTACTTTTTTTAAGAAGGTGTAAAGTATATTAGGGAAATTTAATTTTTAAAAGAAAATATATTTTTGTAAAACAAAATAATTTTTTAAATAAATGGTACTTATTTAAGCAGACGCGCTTTTGATTACTTCCTTTTTTCAAAGACTTCAACTGTACAACTTACAAAATTATAGCTAAGGCTCAAATAAATAATTTTTATCAATATACCCATGTAAAAACAAGTAAGATAATTATATTCGCTCTATACCCTATACCGTGCATTTAGAGAATTTTTCTTAGGTCAAACTAATTGGGTATAAAAATAAGTATAAACCAAATCTGCGTGTAATATTTATGAATTTTTTTGCCTGCAGATTTTAACTTTTTACCAACAAACTATCTATTTCTTTTGGTTACTGAGGAGGGTTTGGTGACTCTTCCCGAAATAGCTCTATAACCTGTCATGTAGAATATAGATCAATTTTTTAAACAAATGTGCCAGTTTTTTTTTTTTTTTAAATATTTTCAAACTCAATATATGGCATAATTTTAGATATTTTTGAATAAGAAACATTCTGTTAAAAGCTGTGTAGTGGGCTAAATACTACTCGAAAAAGACTAGCCACTAGAATGTATGAAAATATGTTTGATATCTTTTTACAAATAAATTTTCAAGAACATTTGGAACATTTTATATTTCTATTTTAATATATGTACAGAAGGTTAAAAACATTCCGATAGAAATGTCGACATGATGGAACAATTAATTACTCGAAAAAATTCAGAAATTTGTAGAATACTCATTAAAATTTGTAAACTATTCCAACCAAAGTTATAGCGTCGGAATAGCACTACTCGACTGAGTTTCTACACAAATCTGTGAAAATATGCTCTTGTTTGAAGTTTGATAACATTTTCCTGTAAATTTTCCACAATGACTTAACAAAAATTATGTAAAGAGAACGCTTCTTCTAGTTTCAAAGCATTTGCTCACTGCCCATAATTAGCCTTATTCACAGATGACTCATTTAAAAAATTAAGCACTTGCCATTGATAAGGATCTCTGGACGAACAACTACTCGAAAAAGATGAGCCACGTTCATACAAATGGGTGAAAATTTGCTCTTATTTCAAGTTTGATGTAATTTTATAAAACACGTACATAATTCAGCTTGAGTAATTATATTTTCATGCTTTTTTTCTCGTAATATGACAGTTTTAATATTAGATGTACGGATACTTTTTCCTGCAAGTGTATGTCTAATTTATTATTTCGAATTTTTAAAATATTTTGTGCTGAAACCCCCTTACATTTTTTCCTTATCTTCAACATTTTTTCATCGTTACCTTAACGATATTTATCAGAATCTAAGGATTTTTTTTAACTACAAAACTCGGGAGAAATTTTTGTGCTACAATTAATCTACTGCGCTAAACCAAAATTTTACTGAGATTCCCAAAATTTACTGTTAACCATATTTTGCAGTAATATTCTATAGGCAAAATTTAAATATTTAAATTGCGAATATATAAATTTCTTAATCAAACATCCAACTGTCAATATTTGCTGTAATAACTACTTGTTAATATTTCAACTACTTACCCTAGCTACCTTAATCTTGAATGACAAAACAGTCACACATCGACGCACACATATACATACATACGTTTCTTGCATGTCTAACAAGTATTAATGTAAGATTTTTTGAAAGCTTAACATTAAAGCTGATAACTACCTCTTCGAACTAAATCCCATACTTGACAATATAAAGAAACATGCTAAAAATTGTTACTTATACACATACAAATACACACACATACACATGCAGATATTAACCTATACATTATTATAACCATCCCGAGCACATAATTATACACTTTCTTAGCTCTTTCCGGCTTAAACGTATGAACATGAGATACAAATGTACAAAAAATAAATAAAGTAATATAAAAAAATAAGTGAAACAAGGTGAAACCTAATACCCGGTAAAGGTGAATCATTACATTATTATAATCATGCAAAAATATAAAAAGCTGAAGAGGAAATTGTAGACTCTGCTGCGGTGTGCGGTGGTGGGACGTTAGCAGACGCAGCCACATTTATCAGAGAACCATGATATGAAACCTCCATGAGTTTGGCAGTGCCTTCCTGTATAGAAAAAATAGTTCATCTCTCAACGCCCTTGTCTCAAATCCACAAGCCCAGTCAACATATTTTGGTCGCTGACATTTGTTCTACCATGTAAATTTAATATAAGTTTGTAAGTGTGTAAGCCAAGTCATGTTTTACATACAAAATTCATATTGACATGTTGTCAATGGTTGTGCAAAAAGAAAAACACCACCAGAAAAATTATACAAGGGAGTGTATTATAGACTTACACATACACACACTTGTTTATTTATACATACTCATACATATGTAAATAATCTCTTACATATAGTATACGCACGTAGGCAGGCCATAACTAAAGATTGTGACTATGGGTGTGTTTGTGTATGTGTGTGTGTGTGTATTTTCACGGTATCTTTACTCATTGTAAGCCATAATATCGATTAAGGATTATGATAATGATTGTGTGCTTAAATTGTAATTGCACACACATTTTAACAAACCCCATATTCAAACGCACACTCGCACACATTTGCATACGTGTTGCCATCACAATCATCAAACACTAAGTTATACAGTGGCGAGATGTAACTTTTTGTTTGGTAGAACTTGCTAAAATTAAAAATATATAAATTTTCTCGTAAAAACGTAGATTTTTTAGTTGAATATCACCCTGCAACCGCGTCTACAACGAAGTCTTCTAGAAAGGTGAACAGGTTTCTTTAATGTAGGGCGAAAATGAGATGTCATGGAAAAAGCTATGGTCTTCACCAAGGTCCTAAAGTTTTTAGATTTGGCATGATTTAAAGTAAATTTAGTTTTTTGCATTAATATTTCAAATGAACGACTAATTTTTCTTGTTATTTTGCATAAAATTTGTTAAGGTCAAACTGAAGTACTCGCGCTACTCGAGCTGCTCGATAAGATATTGAGCTACCAAAACCGAACGAGTATCTCGAGTAGAAAAAACTAACATTTTTCGTGGTTGAAAAGGATAAATATTAGTGTTTAGTGCAACAAATACATACCTTTGCAATCGTACAAGTACCGGAAATATCGTACTCAAACTTCACTTTAATAGAACTGTCCTATTGGCGTGGGCAAACTGCTACTTGAGAAAGCTGGACCACTTTCCATACAATTATATCAAAATATTCACTTGATAGATGTTTGACATCATTTTACACTCTTGAAATATTGAAACATTCTGATAAAAACTGTGGAGTGGACTTACTACTACTCAAAAAAAATCAGCTACTTTCCACTAAAATTGTAACATCGCAAATAGCGACGTACATAAATAACAGGTAAACACAAATTAATAGCACCACACACATACTGTTTGACACTATACCAAACAGAGTACACTTAAATATAACTTGTAATTCTCAAACAGTTTATATGTCAAATAGGATAAGTATACAAAGTTGATGTAGGCAAAGTTGGTCTTGTTTTCGGCAAGTCAAAGGATGGCAAAAAAAATAATTATAATCGGTTAATTAATCATATGATTAATTGCATGAGTAAAATAACTGATTGCAATTAATTGTAATTATTAAGTAATAATCGATTAGTTGTCGATTTATAAGTTATAGTTAGGGCAACAAAAAAAATGCATTAATAAATTTTTTGATATAAGTAAATACATTCTTTTTAAAATTTTAAATATTTATTCAATGAATTCATTGAATAAATGTGTAAAATTTTTTGAAAAGAATCTTTTAGATCAAAAAATTTATAAATGCATATTTTTGGTATTATTTTAAATATTACTAGATGTAACCCGGTGTGCTTCGCTACACCCTCCCCCTCCCCCCCTTCCGAATCGTTATGAAAGGGCTCACGCAAAGTCCCAAGTCTCTCACTAATACAGTAATTCAGATCTATCACATTTATTATTAAGTTTGTGTTGGGGTACCACACGCATTTGTCTAATCCCGCCCATTTTTTTTTTCTGACTACTCACGTTAGTAATAGATGACCTGAGACAAATTTGCAAAGCTTTCTTATCATAGTACTTAATATATATGATATTAAAAATATATTTTGTATAGGAGGTGCCACGCCCACTAAAAATATTTAGAAAAATTCAAGCCTGTAGCAATCCCATATCCGTAGTAAGACTATGTGAAAATTGCAGGAAGGTCATATGAGTAGTTACGGAGATTACCTCCTACAAACAAACAAACACACATTACCTCTTTATTATGTTAGTATAGATTTTTTTTCAATGCTTGATGATACTGATATACAATGTTTTTTGTTTTTCATTCGGTACAACAATTATCAGATTTTTCGGCGTTCCTACCCTGGAGCAAGGTACATGTAGCTGCCCATGAGAAGAAGATGGATTATCCATATTAGATCTGGCAACACTTAACTATTGGCCTTGAACTTAGAATATCATTTGGCAATTTTTCTTTTTATCGATTTTTGCTTTTGCCCATTTTTGATTTTAAAGGTTTTTGTTTTGGGCGATTTTTATTTTCGCGATTTTTGCGTTTGGCGATTTTTGATTTTGGCGATATATTTTCCCCGACAAATCACATTGTTAACTAATGAACTTGTCAAAAGACTGTCTCCTTCGTAGTGCTTCATATTTTTTACATAGGAGGTGCCATGCCCACTAATCCCATCCCGCCCAATTTTTATTGGACTACTCACATTAATATCTGATGGACTCATGCAAAATGTCGAGTCTTTCCCTTTTATAGTACACCAGTTATATGATATTAGATATTTACTTTGCATGGGCGGAGCTACACCCACTGCTTCGATCACGCCCATTTTTTTTGTTCGACTAATCATACAAAGAACCTATGGGCTCACGCAAAGCCACAAAGCTCTCTCTTTTAAAGTACTCCAGATATATGACATTAAATAGTTACTTTGCATGGGGAGTGCCACGCTCATTGGTGTGAACCCGCCAATTTTTTGTCCGACTACACATACTAAGCTCTAATGGTGTCGTGCAAAGTCTCAAAGCTTCCCTTTTTTAGTACACCAGTTATATGATATCACATATTTACTTTGTACGTGCGGTGCCATGCCCACTGCTCCGATCACGCCCATTTTGTGCAACTAATCGTATGCATAACTTATGGGCTCACACAAAGTCCCAAGACTACACTATAACAGTACTCCAGATATATGGCATTTTATATTTAATTTGTATGGTAGGTGCCACGCCTATTGGTCCGATACTGCCCATTTTTTGTCCGACTACTCACATTAATAATAGGTGACACCAGAGAAATGTGAAAAGCTCTCTCTATCACACTACTCGAGATATATAATATTGAATAATTACTTGTATGGGAGGTATCACGCCCACTTCTCCGATCCCGCCCATTTTCGGCGTAACTACTAATATTAACAATAGGTGATCTCACACAAATTTGCAAAGCTCTCCCTATCATAATACTCAATATATGTATATGATATTAAAAATTTACTTTGTGTGGGAGGTGCCACGCCCACTAAAAATATTAAAAAAGTTATAGCCTATAGCACTTCCCATATCCGCAGTAAGACTCTGTGAAAATTTGAGGAAGATCAGATGGGTAGTTACGGAGATTACCTCCTACAAACAAACAAACAAACAAACAAACAAACAAACAAACACACATTACCTCTTTATAATATTAGTATAGATTACAATCGAAGCTTGTATTTTGCATTTGAGTATATATATTTATTTATGTAACTATAATAATATATTTAAAAAATCTTAAAATAAAAATTAAATTAAAAATTTACTTCAAAAAAATTACTTTATAATAATCAATCCACACTTGTTAAAATAATAATTTTGACAACCGTTTTGTTGTAAGTCTGTTTCTTGAAAATACAATGACAAGAGGTGACAATAAAGCAGTGCTGCCAAGCACTGACAAAAACTCATTTGCTCAAGAAAAAATTATTTCTAAAATTCCTAATCATTGATATCTAAGGCTCATGTGAAATTTTTTTTCAGTAATTATTGTAATTGATCGCTTAAAAATTCAATTAATTGAAAGGAAGTCTACGATACAATTAAATCATTAATTGGTAAAAATTAATCGATTATTTCAGTCTTTGCGATTAATCTTGCCATCTCTAGGCAAAACTCGGATCAATTAACTGCAAAGTAAACAATCAGTACACATTTAGAACGAAGATCGGCTCCAGTTGTCAGCGATAAATTTACTCCAGAAACACCAGTTGTCTGCTCTCGCTACTCCAACAGCCTTGGCTCTCTGCTCTGGCTAATCCCTTATCTTTTCAGTCGACGTACAGCAACACGACGGTTATCAACCCCATTCGATACCCGAACATCTCACCACGTTTGCAAACTACCTATATTATCGGAGTCTGCGGATTAACGTAACCGATATTACCGAGGTATGCCGATTAACGTAATCGAACTACCGATTTTATCAAGGTCTGTTGATTAACGTAGCCGAGCTACCGATAATACCGACGTCTGCCGATAATACCGAACTAGTAATGTTACTGAAAATTGCCGATTCCTTCAACACCAACTACTATTAGCCGACGCGAAAAGCTATGGTCTTAAAGTCTTTGCAATTATAAAGCTTAGGAGAGAATGCCGGCTTTAGGCGATCGATCGAAATTGTATTCTTCAGGCCATTGATCTCAAGCGTAAACATCTTTTCAGTGCATTTAGTTATTGGAAAAGGTTCATCGTAAGGAGGTTGAAATGGTTTCTTACCAGCATGTCGTCGAACGAAAACGCGGATGAACGAAAATTGTACGGTTGGTTTTACGCACAGGGGTGACGGGTTTGAAATCTGCTGTCAATGCTAAGAATTTCGTCTGCTAGCTGACGATAGTACCGTATGTAAGCTCAGTGGTATTACGTTGACATCTTCACGGAAACTTGCTCTCACTCCAAGCAACACAGTTGGCAAAACATCCATCCAATTTGAAGTATTGTAACACATGATCGAAGTTTTTAGAGATCGATGCCATCTCTCGATCATTCCATTCGACCATGGATGATACGGCATTGTGCGGGTGCGCTACGTACCAAGAACGTGAGTCAGTTTCTTGAAGAGTTCAAATTCAACCGGACGAACATCACAGCTCGAACATCTGCTATAGCAATGGGTACCGGCTAGCGAGTGAAACGCTTGATGTACGTAGCGATGTTTATGTGTCCTCTACACTTCGGTAGGGGTTGATCCAAATCTACATCAAAGTGATTGAAACGCTCTGGATTGAAACGCTCTATTCGAAAAGGCACAATGAATGATCTTCGTTGTGGTATTTACACTACCATGTGGCAAGTTTATAAACATTCTGGAACAAATGACGAGCAGTATTTGTGGAGACTCCACGGAAGATAGGAGCAGACTCAAACAAAACTTGAATAGATTTCAAATTTAACGACGATGGCTTGTTTTGTGACAAGAAATCTTGCAAGTCCTTGTCAGTTTTCTGTGCCTCTGCTAATTCTTTTAAATCAAAAGAGTCTTCGATATGAAATAATGCATCGGCAACCACATTATCCGGACCCCTGATATGGCTTATATCAGTTAAAAACTGTGATAAGAAACTAAGCTGACGAAATTGAGACGAGTATTTTTTTAGTGGCTTGTAATCCATAAAGATGATGTAGTTTCGGCTTTCAAGCATGTGGCGATAGTACATCACCACGGAGTATGCAGCTAGAAGTTCTCGGTCAATCGGAAATCAAGTCCTTGCAAAGCATCATGCATAAAGCGCTGGAAAGCTTGTCCAGAACTGCACAACCCAAATGTATTCAAATTCGAACAATCCAAATGGTGTAATGATTGCCGCCTTCGGAACATCCTTCGTTGGACAAGGGCTTTGATTTGATGATCGCAATAGATCAATCGTTGAAAAACAGATATTGTAGACCGTGACCTTGAGTAAAATCATGGATGTGCGGTATGGGGTATCTATCAGGAATTGTTTGAGAATTCAACCGACGATAGTCCTAGCATGATAGTCATCGACTATTCTTCTTTGCTGTCATGTATGGAGGGCTCACCCAACTGCTATTCGAAGAGCAGCAAAGTCCTTGGTCTACCATATATTGGAATTTACGTTTCACAATTTCTAGTTTGTTTAAGGGAAATCTTCGAAGTTTTGTTGTAACTTAAGTCCAATTCATTGCGATGACCAGTTCAATGATATGTTTTGCATTTCTTGATGTGGTGGATGGATTGGTTATATCTGGGAAACGAGGAAGTAAATCGTGGTATGGTATACCATTTACCATTATTTTCAGTTACAAATAGTTTGAAATCAATCCCAGACGTCCCTGGGAATAAAATACTATTTCGGAGTCGATGATTCGGCTTTTTTTTTTGTTTAATCGACGAGCTAGCCAAAGTCTTAAAAAATCCGCTCCAATGATCGAATGTGAGATATCGGCAACCAAAAACTTCCAATAGAAAGAACGTCGCAATCTAAGTGTCGGTGAAATTAAGACATCGCCATAAGAGTTTATTAAAGTGCCGTTAGACGCAACAAGCTTGTATTTGTGTGGGTAATATTTTGTGTGGATGAACTTTATCCAGGTGGGACAGCAAACTTTTATTAAAAAAAGTAAATTTTATTAAAACAGTACCTTTTATTAAAAAAGTACATTTTAACAAAAGTGCCTTTATTAATTAATTACCTTTCATTAAAACAATAAATTAAAATTAGCGTTTATAAAATAAGTGCCTTTGATTAAAAAAGCACCTTTTCTTTAAAAAGTACTTTGTTTTAAAAAGTACCTTTTCTTAAACAAATGTATTTTCTTATACATATATCTAAAAATTCTTAAAAAATTAAGTTTTCCTAAAAAAGTACCTTTTTAGTAACTACTATTTCTTAAAAAAGTAAATTTTTTTAAAAATAACCTTTTCATAAACAAATACCTTTTCCATAAAAGTACCTTTTTTGAAAAGTACCTTTTTCGAAAAAAGTACCTTTTCTAAATAAGGATATTTAGAAAAAAATACTTTAATTTTTTAAAAAACTATCTTTTCTTACAAAAATAATTTTTTAAGATAATTAAATTTTTTTTTTAATTTAGTTTTTTAGGAATTTGTTCCATTACGTTAAAATTTTTGAAACATTAAAAAATTCCATTAATGGCAATTTAATTTAATTCAATTCCACTGAAATTAAATTTCATTCAATAGTTTGTTCCCAATATATTTTAATTTAACCACTGTCTCAATATCATCATCATCATCTTCATCATCAACGATAGATGTTTACTATAATTTTTAACCATTTTTATTCAACCGTATTACGGATGGTAGAAAATTAAAAAATGAAAACAATGTAAAGTTCGATGGATATACGCCAATGTTAACATGTGGTTTGTTTACATGATACCAAGTTAAACTTACACTCAAAGTTATTGGCAAACAAACTTATTTGCTGCTAAAATATGCTCAAATACATGTTTAAGTAAAAGCTATATAAATATGTATGTTAGCAAATGTATGGGTTAAAGTACATTCATAAGTGCATATTCACATACATTAACAATGTTTTAGTGTTAAGATTGATTAGGAAATTTATGCACGCATACACACACTCAATACATACATATATGTATTTATACAATGGTCTCTTTTGTTTAGTTATGTATATTGTTGCGAAAAGCCTTAATGTTTAGACAATTTGTGTGCGTCGAAGAATGAGATTGTACAAACAATCAGGCACTTATTAACAAAAGCAACAACTCAACCCCAAAATAGCGGAAAATATCTCGAATTGATGATACAAACTACTTAACATATACGAACATGTTTAAAACATTTCAATTATGCCTATCATTGAGGAATGTTTAGAATTTAGCAATTGCATGGCATGCATAACACACAGGATATCTAGATTAGCAGAGATACGTAGTATACATACGCTGTTTATGAGAGAAAAGAATTTTAATGAAAAAAAGCAGCAACAAATTTAAATTTCTAGAATTGTTCATAATTTTATTATTGATACACTTCACTACGCTTTCTATTTTAAGTAGTCTGGTTACTCAGCATTTAGGGCTTAAAAAAAATTTAAAAAAATTTAAATTTCATTAATTAAATTTAATTAATTTTAATTTTACCAAGAAATATATTTTATGAAAAGTACCATTTCCTCAAAAGCTATATTTTATTAAAAAAGTGTCTATTCTTCAAATAGAAATTAGCTTTTCCTAAAATAGTAGAATTTTTTAAAATAGAAACTTTTCTTTAAAAAATGTTTTTATTAAAAAATAAATTTTCCCAAAAAAGTAAATTTTCTTAAAATTTAAATTTTTCTTAAAAGAGTAATAGTAAAGTAATTTTTCTTCAAAAAATACATTTTCTTAAAAATTTTTCTTCTCTTAAAAATAACTTTTCTTAAACTAAAAGTTTTTCTTAAAAAGTAGCTTTTCCTAAAAAAGTTGATTTTTTTATAATAAATTTTTCTTAAAAATATAGAAAAAAAAATACCTTTTCTTGAAGAAGCACATTTTTGTAAAAAAAAAGTACATTTTCCAAAATAGTAACTTTTCTTAAAAAAATCATCTTTCTTTAAAGAGTGCATTTTCTCTTAAAAAAGTAGTTTTTTTTTCAAAATTCGCATTTTCTTAAAAAGTACCTTTTTTTAATAGAAATTTTTCTTAAAAAGTAGCGTTTCGTAAAATAGATCTTCTTGATATAGAAACTTTTATTAAAAAATAGTTCTTAAAAAAGTAGATTTTCCTAAAAATTTGAATTTTTCTTAAAAATTAGCTTCTCCTAAAATACTAGACTTTCTTAAAATAGAATTTCTTAAAAAAATTGTTTTTATTAAAAATTTAATTTTGCCAAAAAAAAAAAGTACCTTTTCTTAAAAAACATTATTTTTTAAATAGTACCTTTTCCTAAAAGGATCTTTTTCTTCAATAGTAACTTTTCTTACAAAAAAAGTTTTTCTTTCAAAAATTTTCCTAAAAAGTATTTTTTATTAAAAAAAACTACATTTTCTTAAAATAGTAACTTTTCTTAACAAATTGTTTTTCATTAATAAAAGTAGTTTTTCTCAAAAAAGTACCCATTTCACCCACCCACCCACCTTTTACAAAAATTTAAATTTTACTTAAAAATTAGTTTTTCCTAAAATAGTAGTTTTTCTAAAGGAAGCTTTCTAAAAAAAAAATATTTATATTAAAAATGTAAAATTTTCTAAGAAAGTAGATTTCCTTAAAATTAAAATTTTCTTAAAAGAATGGTGTTCTTAAAAAATATCTTTTTCTCAAGAAAGCAACTTTCCGTTAAAGAGTAAAAAAAAAAATGTTCTTAAAAAGTATATTTTCTTAACTAAAAAAAGTACCTATTCTTATAGAAGCACAGTTTCTTCAAAAATTTAATTTTCTTAAAAAATTATTCTCTTTTAAAATAACCTTTATTGAAAAAGTTAATTTTCTTTCAAAAATGAATTTTTTTCAAAAGGTATTTTTCTTAAAAAATTGCTTTTTGTAACCTATACCACTATGTGGTCCGGTAACTGCCAAAAATATTTGGCATAGACTCATATTTTATTATACAGAAAGTGAGTCTGAGTAGATTTTGCGTTGTCCGGCTGTCCGCCCGTCCGTCTGTTTGTCCATGTAGACATTTTAATCAAAGTGCAGGTCGTACCTATGAATAAATTTTGACGAACACTGTTAAAATTGGTAGCAATCGGTGCATGTTCAGGCCTAGTTCTCGTACAAATGACCCCATAACAGATTGACCAAAATTGCCATTAGATCCAAAATATCCTATATTTTGGTCAAATCGGGTTTCTATGAGTTTATTGTATTAATTTTTCAGTAGTCCACAAATAATCCCTATAGCAAAATTCTTAATAGCAACCCCCATATGAAACTGATTCCCAATCTTCAACTAAACTGAATCAATGAACAAAAATGTACCACTTATTTTTTTTCTAATTTGGTTTGTTTTTGCAAAAAATTAGTAATCTTACCAAATATGGTCCGGATCGGTCCATTTTTTGACCTAGTCCCCATATAAATATAGCATCCGATACGAAATTTTTCATATCCGAAGGCAAAGAAATTAATAACAATGCCACTCGAATATGGTTTTTGCTAATTTTCTATATTCTATATTATTTTTTTTTATACCTAATTAGTTGGACCTAAGAGATGGGGTCTCTAAGCACAATGTATCGTATAGTCGATCTAGACCGACTGTAATTTTCTCAATTGTTTGTATTTAATTTTCTTAAAAAACACCTTTCTCAAAACTACTATTTTAAAAATTGCACTTTCTTAAAAAATAGATTTTTTTAATTAAGTACATTTTCTTAAAAAAGTACCTCTTATTACAAATTTACCTTTTCTTAGAAATTAAGTTCTCTTACAAAAGTCGATTTCACTAGAAAAAATATTTTTTTTAAAGATAAATTTTCCTCAAAAAGACCGTTTGTTTAAAAATTAAGATCTTTTGAAGAAAGTACCTAATCAAAAATAGTACCGTTTTTTAAAAAGTACCGTTTCTTAAAATGAAATGTTATTGAAAAATTTTCTTTGTTAAAAAGTACCGTTTTTATAATACATCACGCGGATGATACAGTGGAAAAAATAAATCAAAATCTACAAACTTCTTTTGATATTGTAGAAAAGTATACTATTGATTGGAACATGAGAATAAACATACAAAAATGTGAAACAATTTTATTTAGACCTCCAGTGGATAGATGTAATACTAATATAAAAAGAAATTGGAAATCGTTTGGGATTAAATCTAATCTTAATAATTGTTCAATACCAAATAAAGAAATTGTTAAATATTTAGGTGTATATCTAGACAAATTCTTATATTTTAATAATCATGTAAATGAAATAATATTAAAGGCAAGACATGCATTTTTTACGTATAAAAATATATTTTATTCCAGATACATAAAAACAAGAATAAAAATTATTATGTATCAATCCTTAATCAGGCCTATTATAACATATGCGTGTCCAATATGGTTTAATATTTCACCATCCTACATGGAGAAGATAAGGGTATTTGAAAGAAAATGCTTAAGGGCATGTACTAAACTTTATAGAACGTCACAAAGTGAATATGTAAAATACGTATCTAATAAAAAACTCTACAGTGTTACAAACATAATAAGAATAGATAATTTTATAATACATTTAATAAGAAATAACATTGTAGGATGTACATCTTGTAAAGAAAATAATTTAATATTGGCACCGTACTACACAAATGAAGATTATATAATTAATTCCTTACAAAAAGGGTACGTTTCACCTGAGGCTTTTTTATACCTCGATAAAATGAGGATGATCCAAAATGAAAATGGCACCCCAGTATTCTATCACATATATAGACGTGCCAATATCAAAGCAGTTAATTGCAATAATACAGCAAATATTGATTTCAGATACAGCACCAGTACATCTAATAAAGATCTTTACATTTCGCAAAGATCAAAAACCAAAAAGTATTGGTGGCTATGTTAGTAACTTCTACATCTTTCTATTTTAACCCTTGACTTTTTATACCCTTTTGCTATTTATGTAATGTTTTTATCAAAATTTTTCATTACGAACAAAATATATAAAATAGTCTTCATTTGAAGTACGGAAAACATAAATTATTTTTTAAAAGAAAATATATTATTAATACTAATAATACTAGAGAGCTCGGGTTAGGGACTATGTATATATATAATTAATATTATTATTGTTCACTATTGTTTATTATAGTTAAGAATTAATAAAGAATTTGTGTAAATAAACGTTTAAAAAAAAAAAAAAAAAAAGTACCGTTTTTTAAAAGTAGCTTTTTTTAAATACCTTTCTGAAATGATATCTTTTCTTAAGAATTTGAGTTTCTTTAAAAAACACCTTTTCTAAACACCAATTCTTACATGTACTTAAAATGTACTCTTTCTTAAAATGTACTCTTTCTTAAAAAAAACTCCATTCTTGAAAATAAATTTAAAAAAAGTGCTTTCTCACAAAAAAGTACATTTTCTTAAAAAAAAGTACAATTTCTTAAGTACCTTCTCAAACAAAGTACCGTTTTTAAAAAACTAAAAAGAAACCAACTTTTCGTAAATGTGCCTTTTTTTAAAAAAATATCTTTATAAAGCAACTCTTCTTAAGCAAAAACCTTTTTACAAAGTACTTTTTTAAATACCTTCCTAAAATAATAACTTTTCTTAGAAATGTACGTTACTTTAAAAAACTAGTTTTCTTAAAAAAGAGCCTCTTCTTAAATAAGTTTATTTTTTTTAAAGTACTATTTTGTAAAGAAGCACAATTTCTTAAATAGTATTTTTTTAAAGTACCTCTTCTTGAAAAGAACTCCTTTTAGAAAAAGTGCTTTCTCTCAAAGAAAGTATTTTTTTTTTAAATTACATTTTATTGAAAAAGGGCTTTTTCTAAAAATGGTACCTTTTCTTGAAAAAATGTCCTTTTCTTAAATAATAATGTTTTCCTAAAAAAAAGTATCTTTTGTTAAAAAGCACCTTTTTTTAAAATACATTTAATAAATAACTTTTTCTGAAAAGCATTTCTTAAAAAAGTATTTTTCTCTAAAAATTATCTGCGTCTAACTAAGTATATTTACTTAAAAAAAATTATTTTTTCAAAAAGTCCCTTTTCCTTAAAAATACCTCTTTTTTAAGAAAGTATAGTTTTTATAAAAATTACGTTTTCTTAAAAATTTACCATTTCTTAAATAAGCATTTTTCATCAGTTAAATCAATTGTCTCAAAAAATTTTATAAAGCAGGAACGAATAATAGCGCACTTGCCTAATTTTGCAGCAGGGACAAAGAACAACCAACGGTTGTTGCCATAAATAAAACTCGTTTATTTTTTTAAACTTGAAAACCTAATTTATTTATTTTTTTAATTTTAATTTTTATTTAAATTAATTAAAAATTTTTTTTATTAAATTGAAGAATGGCCTATTTTTGGCCAAAATTTCTGGAAGAGCTCTCGGGCTAAGTGGTTTTCACTAAAGAAACATTATATTTTTCTTTAAAGTTCTCAAAAATCTAGCTTTTCCGGATCTTTACGCCTTCATATTGCAGATAATCGCTTTTTGCGTTAAAAGTAATCGATTTTAATTTTTAAAGATTCAGAAAACACGATTATATGCTAAAAAGTCTCTTCCCTTTTTGTGCTATTGATCATAAATTCAAGTTAATGTATCGCAATTGTTGTTGTTATTGTTATTATTAATCTATTAACACACCATTAAACACTTTCATAATCACAATACAGTTAACATTGGATAATGTTGCTCAAACAAAACAAGGAAAACAAACAAAATATAAAAAAAAAATTGAACAACAAATCTTTTACCATAAATTCAATCTAAAATTTATAGCACTGTAAATACAATGGCATAAAAGTCAAATGACAAAAAACCGCAAAAAATATACAAACATATAACCGAGAAGCAACACACTTAAAAGCAGACACGCATAAAAACAATAAAATACACTTACATTTATTAAGTAAAACTTATTGCGAGAACAGCTAAGCAAATGCTCAGACGGACATACGTGTATTTATAGTCGCTCACAATGATCATATATTTACTGGTTATATTCGCAGTATGATAAAATGAAAAATGGACCATAAATATTAAAATACAAAATGCTCGTACGTACAAGAAGACAATAAATATTTAAACATTTAACAGCAGCAAACATAATAGCAACAACAACACAAAAAAAAAATTTGCAATTTGGCGAGTTAAATACATGTGTGATATGGGGAAAATGTTGCACAAGTTAAACGACGTGTAGAGAGTTGAACTGCTTGAAATATGTGGTGCCAAAGCAGTAAGAATGAAGGGAAGTATCGAGAAGAGGAAAAGTCGAATTTAGCAAAAAGGATTTATCGATATTAAACATGAGTTTCTATAGTAAAGTGGATGGATATTAAAATTCTATCCATTAGCAATTACATCTTTGGTAAAATATTATCCGTTAAGATCTCCGGTTATAATATAACTAGTAAAACCAACAGAGAGAATTGATCGTTTAAAAGTGAATCAATAGTATAATTTTTATATAGTTGGTCTACAGAAATTTGTTTTTCACTTTAAGAAATAAATATTCCACTTTGTATAGTCTTTGAACCAAATCCTGCTTTTAGAGATTCATTCTGTAGTAGATTATTTTCATTTATAATTCCAAGGTATTGTTATATTAAGATATACTAGCAGATTCCAGCCCTCGAAATTCGAGTGCAAATTCTAGAAAATAATTTTTTCATTTAATAAAGTCCTTAACAGTAAGCTAATCAATATTAGCCATTTCACAATTCAACACTTTTTAAATATTATTATTAATTGGTTTACATGCAAGACTATTTTTCAATTCAACACAATTATCATTGTGAATGAAGAAAACAAACATTTTTTTTTTAACAAACACATTACCTAATTTAATAGACACATACATAGCATTGTTTAATTTTATGTATCTGTTAGTAGCAACTTTAAATGAATTTTACTAAAAAAAAATGAAACTTTAAACTTCTGTAAATCTGGTGGACAGCTAAAAAGAAATACCTTTCAACTAAGGGGTGGTTGGTCAAAATAGAATTAAAACTGACACACTAACATCGGTAACAAGAAATCGCCTTGCCTTTTAATATTATAGATTTACGATAAGCTTGTAAAAATCAAAAATGTCATGTGCGCTTACGATATTTTGATTAAACTCATCTTATAGGAAATTGTTCAAAGATATCGAATTTGCTACCATCAATAAAATATTTTTAGTTTAGAAGATGTAACCCTTCAAACTTGGCCGATTTTAAGTTTTCAAAAAACCCACAATTTTTAATTAATTTGGTCCATAATATAAATAAAACTAGGTAACTAATGGTAGTTTTTTATTACTATTGCTTTATGTATTTATTCAGTATATTATAAAGGGTCCGCCATCTAACGTTTTTTTTTTTTTTCAAATAGTGCTTATTTCATGAATGGTAACACTTAGCTCATGTCTGATTTGACAGATAATTAGTTTTATTCTTCCGCTGAACGAATATGGTTGTGTATACGCTTGAACAACGCTGGGAAATATTGCGACATTACTTTGAAAATCATGGTAATGTTTCAGAATGTGTGCGAAAATTGCGTACGTATTTTGGAAGAAGAGAAGCACCGTCAGCTCCGTATGTTCGTTATCTTGTGAAAAAAGTGAAAGAAACTGGCATCCTCATCGATAAACCAAAGCGTGAAATGCCAAAAAAAAGTGCGTACACCCGAGAACATTGCTGCTGTGGCAGCAAGTGTGCGTGAAGCGCCATCAACATCAATTCACCGTCGTTCTCAAGAATTGAACATTTCGGATGCATCATTGAGACGAATTTTGCATAAAGACCTTGGTATGACGCCATACAAAGTCCAAATGGTTCAGGAGTTGAAGCCAACTGACCATCCAATGCGTTTTCGCTTCGCTAAGTGGACCCGCGATCGACTTACAGAAGATGCCGATTTTGCCAAAAAAAAATCATCTTTTCAGGTGAAGCTCATTTTGATCTTGGGGGGTATGTAAACAAGCAAAATTGTCGCATTTGGGGCACAAAAAACCCGCACGCATACATTGAAAAGCCGATACACCCAAAACGAGTCACTGTTTGGTGCGGATTTTGGTCCAGAGGCATAATTGGGCCATTTTTCTTCGAAAATGAGCAGGGAGTGGCCGTTACAGTCAATGGCGATCGTAATCGGGCCATACTGAACGAATTTTTGTTCACAAAAATTGAAGAGGAGGATATTGGCAACATTTGGTTTCAACAGGACGGCGCTACGTGCGACACAGCCGAAGCTACCCTCGATGTTTTGCGCCCTGTTTTTGAAGATCGCATTATCAGCCGCAGAGCTGATGTCATTTAGCCACCTCGGAGCTGCGATTTGACACCGTTGGACTATTATTTGTGGGGTGCCCTCAAAGGTAAGTGTTACGCCAACAAGCCAGAGACAATTGACGCTTTAAAGAACAATATTCGTGAAGCCATTGGTGAAATACAGCTGCACACAATCGATAATGTGCTTAAAAATTGGACCGATCGTGTAGGCTACTACATGGCCAGCTGAGGCAGCCATTTGAATAAAATTATTTTCCATTATTAACCGGAAGGATTGTACTTTCAAATAAAAAAGGAAATTTAAGATAATATTCAGTAATTTTTTTATAGGATTTTCAAAAAAAAAAAAAGTTATTTGGCGGACCCTTTATATAAAAAAATTCTACTGTTTGCTTTGTGGTTCTCCCAGTAAATCGCTATTTACCAAATGTCTATTTTTCACTATTTTTCAACTTTGATGGAAAATAAAAAAAATATAATTTTTTATATCTGCAGTATTTTCGAAATATGTTCTTTACCTAGTTCAACAAAGCCCAACTGCTCCTTCGACTACTAGAGGTAAAAAAAAAAATGTAAAAAAAAAGACATTGTCCCAAAAATTGTATGGCGTGTATCCCTGGTAAATTCAGGTACAGAGACAAGGTGCACAAATAAATTATTCTTTTAGAATAGCTTACGGAGGTTACAGGATCTTGTGGACTATACAGTAACCCTACTGTTGGAGAGGCTTCCTGAAAATGAGTTGGAAAATCTTCCTGAGAAGCTGACATTAATCAGTAAATGGGGCTGCAATGGATCATCCCGACAAAAAGCTTATAACCAAAGGATATCTTCTAATGACGCTATAATGTCAGACGAAAAAATATGCTTTTTGCCATAAATCTGCGGCTTAAATCTCATGTTTCCGTACACTGGAAGATTGCAAGGGAATCGCCGGGCCTCATAAGTACCACAGTGGAGGACATTCAAGAACAAATTAACAACATTAAGCTTGCACCTCCACCTGACTATGATAGGTGAAAAAGTCGTAAACGAAATGACAAATACAACCTCAATATTGTCATGCCGATTCGAAAAAAAAAAAGAAAGAACTTCGGAAACTTGAACGATTCTACAAACGAGGAGAGCAATTTTAACTATCGAATCTAGCCATTGCACGCAATGATAAGGTGTATGGAATTTTTTTAAAATTAACTATCAGTCTTTGCCAATTGGAGAGCTTTTCGAAAAAGCTCAGGGTCCCACGACAAATTTTATAAAAAATATAGATGTTCGAACACGTTTAAAGCATCAAGGGCTAGACAAAGTGAGGATCCACTTATTTCGCGTCTGTGGCATGTAAAGCCACGAAAAGGGTTAAGTTTCAATAATTATAGTTCAGAAATGATAAGTCTATTATGAATTGTGATAATTATTTTGAAACAATTCGAAGAAATAAATTCGAAAAATCTTATTATTTTTTTATTATTTACGGATAATAATTTTAAAACCTAAAAACCTTGAAACAGAAAAATAAAAAATAAACAATTATTAAACATCATGTTTGTAATTAACATAAACATGATTTTTTCATGCCGTTAACAAATTTCGGCTTTGATAATCCATAAGTAAGCATCTAGAAGGCTTTACGCCTTGTTCAAAAACATTTCATAGGTTGGACAATTATATATCATATGCCTATTAATTTATTCGATTCGATTATTCACAAGTTATGATTTTTGCAACGAGAAAACTCAATGACGTATGCCTGCTTTTATTTAATAAAATTATCACTCATACGTCCAATACTTCTTTAAGAAAATTGATTTTTTTTAATGAAAGGTACTTTTTTTTAAGAAAAGGTGTTTTTTAAGAAAGAGTACAATTTAACGAAAATTTGCTGTTTTAAGATAATTTAATTTTTTAGGAAGAGATATTTGTTAAGAATAAGTAATTTTTTTTTGTTAATTTAAAATATCATCGGTTACAATGAAAAATATATAAATAAATTTGTATATATGTACATTATTTGGGAATAGGTACTTTACCAAAAAAATAACCTTTTTAAGAAAAGGTACATTTTAAGACAAAATGCATTTTTCAGAAGCAATACTTTTTTAAGAAAATGTCCTTTTTTAAAACAGACACTTTTAAGAAAACGTATTACTATAAGAAACTTTACTTTTTCAAGGAAAGCGTACTTTTTTCAGTAAAGAAACGTTTTTTAAAAAATTTAGTTTTTAAGAAAGGCAGTTTTTTTAACAAAATTTAGTTTTTGAAAGATTTTTTTAGAAACAGGTACTAATTTCAAATAAAACGTAATTTTTTCAAGTAAAAGGTACTTTTTGAAACATCATGACCTGTTCATCCTTTGTTATTACAAAAAGATACTTTCTTTTTTTAAAAAAGGTACTTTTTGGGTATAAAAAATAATAACGTTTGCATTAGCCGATTGCACTAATTAAATTTTGAGAAATTTTTGACTGCAGTAATTGTAATTAAATTTATTTTCATAATTAAAATTAATTGTTTTTTTTTATTAATATAATTACATGCATGACTGCTTGATAGACGACAACTTCAATCAGAAATTTCAATAAACTGAATTTAGTCTGCAAAATGAATTTTATTTATCAAGTTCTATTATTTTATTATACAATAACTGAAGCAAATGTACGTTTTACGAACATTAAATGTCTTGCATTCGATAAACCATTTGCCACATTTGAAAAATGTCATTTAAAACTCTTGGGACGTGGTGTAGTGGGTTTGAATATTCTCGTTAAATTACATCAGGTTCCAGTCACAAATGTTACGGTATGTTCCACATTATTTACAAATTTCTATTAAGTTACTTGTCTAGCTTTCATTTAGATTAATTTGGAATTATTACGAAAGGCCAGCGGCTATCGACCATTTCTATATAACGTTACTACCAATTTGTGTAAATATTTTAGAAGTACAAAACGTCTGTCCTTCCTAAAAATTTTTTTTTTCGATTTTCTAATTAAAGATTCGAATATTAATCATACTTGTCCTTATACTGTAAGTGTCTTTTTGTTTTTAATAATTATTTTTGAAATATTTAGTATTCCTTTGTTCTTCATTTCTTACAGGATGACATAATTATCAATAACTTGGTATTGGATAAATCGATGTTTCGATTTCTGCCATTACCCACTGGTGACTATATGTTCAATATTAAAGTGGCCGCCTATAAAGACTGGAAAGCAGAGGTTAAAGCCTATTTTGAACAAATTGAGTAATATGGCTTATCGGAATATTAATCCTCTTCGAAATATTTTTTTTTTTTTAACTTTCTTCGCATGAAAGGTCATTATTTATGGTATTTTTATAAAAAACACACATAAATTATCTCAAGTTTTGTAAAAACTTTACTCCCTAAAAATATAGATATTTTTTTCTAAAAATATATGTTTTTTGGGAAAACTTTTAACTGCATTTTTACTGAGTTTATTTTTTATATTTATTAAAGAAAATATAATTTTTGGAAGAACCTTACCTTTGTATGAACACTTAATTAATTCTATATTTTTTAAGAAAATTGACATTTTGGGAAAGCCTCTTTTTCAGAAAAAGAACTTTTAACAAAAGGTACTTTTTTACGAGAAAGTACTTTAAAATAAAATTTTAAGGAAAAGCACTTCCTTAAGAAATTATGCTTTTTAAGTACTTTAAATTTTATTATTTTGTATAAAAATAAAAAATCTTATTTTAAATCTTTATAATTTTAATGATTGAGTTAAAAATTATCAGGCTCAAGATCAAAGATTTGTACTTTAAAAAAAGCAAAAAACATTGGCACATTTGTTACATAAATTGATCTATGTTCTGCATGACCTGTTATACAGCTGTTTTGGTCGAGTCACCAACCCTGGAGTAACCAAAAGCAGTAGATTGTTTGTTTGGTAAAAAAGATAAATACATATATATACCTTTGCTGAAACCAACCTAATGAGAATCCAGGAAAAGTGTTATGTTATTCAAGCTTTACTAATATAAAAAATTGAAATATAAAACAACTGTGAAACAAATATTTAAACAAAAAATTTGATCTTGAGCCTGATTAATTTCTAAGTCAATCAAATGTACTTTCTTAAAAAATTGTATTTTTTAAAAAATTAAAAAAAAAATGTTTTTCAATCATGCGTGGTAGAGAAGAAGAAAGCAAGCATATAAATACTTCTAAAATTTATAACTACACAGTATCTTTAATCCGACTAGTTTCTGGCATTTCAGCCTTCATCAGTCATTTTATTGAACATGTGATAATCGTTATGTTATATTTGTTATTGTTATAATTCTATACGATATTTTTCTACTTAGGGCGGCCGTGAGGTTTGAACATGCGTCTAACTATCTCACATACACTCGTACCTGCTTTTTTTGGTCGTGATCTTTAAAGTTTTATTTTTTAAGAAAAGGTATTTTTAAAAAGAAAGCCTCTTTTAAAACAAAAGTTATTTTTTTAAGAAAATGTACTCTTTTAAGAAAAGGTACTATTTTAAGATAAGGTACTTTTTTAGAAAAGGTACTTTTTTGACAAAAAATACGTCCTTCAAGAAAAGCTCATTTAAAAAAAAATTTGCCTTTTAATTAAAGGTATTTTTTTAAGAAAAGATAAAAAATATACTTTTTTAAGAAAATATCCTTTTTTCTACGAAAAACTACTTTCTTAAGAAAATGTACTATATTAAAAAAGTTTACTTTTTTAAGAAATTTTACTTTTTTAAGAAAATTTACTTAAAAATAAAGTTATATCTTTAAAAAGTGATAATTGTTTTTTAAAAAAAGTACTTTTTAGGAAAGTTACTTTTATAAGAAAAAGTACTTTTTAAGAAAGGTACTTTCATAAGAAAAAGTACTTTTTGAAAGAAAAGATATTTGTTCAAGAAAATTTTGATTTAAGAAAATGTATTTCTTTCTAAAAGGTTCTTTTTAAAAAAAAGTACTTTTTAAAGGAATGTTCTTTTTTAAGAAAATGTACTTGATTACGATAAGGTACTTTTTAAAAAAATTAACTTTTTTAAGAAAATTTACCTGTTTAAAGAAAGGTAACATTTTAAAAAAGGTACTTTATGGAGAAAACATATGTATGTTCCTAGGAAAAGTTACTTTCTTAATGAATATTAAATTTTATTATGTTTAAGAAAAAGTAATGTTGTTAAGAAAAGGTGCCTTTTCAAGAAAAAGTGCTCTTCAAAGGTTACATTTTTAAGAAATGTTACTTGTTTAGAAAATGCATTAAGCAGAGGAATTTTTTTAAGAAAGATACCTTTTTAACAAAGTGTAATTTTTTCAGAAAAATGTACTTGTCTTAAAAAGACAATTTTTTAGAAATTATACTTTTTAATATAAGAATATTTTTAAGAAAATGTTCTTAAAGAAAATATATAAGAAAATAAATAAGAAAATGTTCTTAAAAATATTCTTATAAAATTCTACTTAAAAAAAAATACCCTTTAAAAAAGAATCCACTTTTCTAAGTAAATGTACTTATTTTTAACAAAAGGTAATTTATTATGAAATGGTACTTCCTTAAGAAAACGTACGTTTTTAAAAAAGTTTGTGGAAAAGGAACTTTTTGTGGAAAATACACTTTTTTAATAAAATGTACGTTTCTATGAAAAGGTACTTTCTTAAGAGAAGATTCTGCTTAAGAAAATGAAAACCTTTTATTTTTTAAATATTTCCGTGCCCATATTCAATATTGTCGTTTCCAAATTACTTTAGAAATAATTTTCTTATTAAAATAAGTAGAGGCTTAAAATCGAATGCTAATAAATAACTCTGAAAATTACAACAAAAAAGTAATTGCATCAAAAAAAGCGTAGATAACGTTAATAGATAAGTAAATTGCATTAAGCTCTTTTTAAGTGATCACCGCATCCTTTTTGGGTATAAAAAATGTTAACATTTGGTTCGCTATCATCTCGGCTGCATTAGTTGAAATGTTCGATTTTGATTGGAGTAATTGTAATTAATAATTGTTTTTTTTATTAATATCATTACACGCATGACTGCTTGATAGACGACAACTTCAATCAAAAATTTCAATAAACTGAATTTAGTCTGCAAAATGAATTTCATTTATCAAGTTCTATTATTTTATTATATATTAACAATGACTGGAGGATACGTACGTTTTACTAATATAAAATGTCTTTCATTGGATAAACCATTTGCCACATTTGAAAAATGTTATTTAAAACTCTTGCGACGTGGTGTAGTGGGTTTGAATATTCGCGTCAAATTATATCAGGTTCCAGTCACAAATGTTACGGTATGTTCCAGATTTATAAATATCTTCACTTTACTTGTCTACTTTTTTTTTCAATTAGGTTAATGTGGAATTATTCCGAAAAACCAACGGCTATCGACCATTTCTGTATAACGGTACTACCGATTTGTGTAAATTTTTTAAAAGTACTGCTAAACGTCTGTCCTTTATAAAAATATTTTTTTTCGATTTTCTGATGAAAGATTCGAATATTAATCATACTTGTCCTTATAATGTAAGTGGGTTTTTGTTTTTAGTAATTATTTTTGAAATATTTATTATTCCTTTGTTCTTTATTTCTTACAGGATGACATAATTGTCAATAACTGGATATTGGATGAATCGATGTTTCGATTTCTGCCATTGCCCACCGGTGAATATATGTTTAGTTTTAAAGTAGCCGCCTATAAAGACTGGAAGGCAGAAGTTAAAGCTTATTTTGAGCAAATTTTGCAATATGAGCAATCAGGATAAAAATATGTCAATATCCTTTCAAATCTTAATCCTTTAACACCATAAGAAATGACCAACAAATTTTTTCGGAAAAAAAAATTGTTATTTGGATGACGAATTCTATCCATCTAAATTAATGTTTTTTTTTTTTATTCAGGCTTTTACTGCTGAAAATATAAATTTATATTCCCTGTGACTTCTTCGGCGTTTATACCTTTGTGCTGAAAAATTTTTGTATTTTTTTTTCTTCAAAAATATGAAATTTAAAAAAAAAAATCAAAACAAATATAAACCCATAGAATTTCGTTTTTGTTTGTTTATTCGCGATGCGTACACAATTTATTTTCGTACGTCATTCGTCGCCTATTCGGTCTAGGGGCTGCAAGTTCAATACCAAACTGCTGCAGATTATGACGAACATTTAAAGCCTAAGTAGTAAGATTCACTCTACCTATTGCAGAGAGTAGAATGTTTCTAACAGAAATTCAGACGGACATCGCTATATGGATTCCTCCTTTTAAAGGAATATACATTGGATCGTCGGTTTTAATTTTTTTATAAGTTACAATGGGATTAACGAACCCCTACATATACCCTTTACACAATGGTGTGGAGGGTATAAAAATACAGATTTTTTTTTTTAAATGAATGTTTTATGCAACAAATTTTTTGTAGGATTATAAAATTTGCTTGTTATTTTTTAAGAAAATTTGCTTTTTTATGGGCAAGGTGATTTTTTCAGAGAAGTCTTCTTTAAAAAAAAATTTTTTTTACAGAAACGGTACTTCTTGAAGAGATATGGTAGTTTTAGAAACAAGTACTGTCTTAAAAAATTTATTTTTTTTAGGAAAAATATTTTTTAAGAAAAGATACGTTTAAAGAAAATGTACCTTTTTAAGAAAAGGTAATTTTTTAAAAAATTTACTTGTTCAAGAAAAGGTACTTTTTAAGAACAGGTACTTTCTTAACGACAGGTACTTTTTAAGAAAAGTTATTTTTTTAGGAATATGTGCTTTTTAACTAAAGGTACTTTTTCAGAAAAGGTTCCTTTTTAAGAAAAATTACTCTTTAAAATTATGTACTTTTTTAAGAAAAAGCACTTTTTCAAGAAAAAAAGAAAAAGTGCTTTGTCATAAAAGGGATTCTTTTACAAAAAACTACTATCTTAAGAAAATTTACTATTTTATTTTAAGTACTGTCTTAAAAAATTTATTTTTTTTAGGAAAAAATATTTTTTAAGAAAAGATACGTTTAAAGAAAATGTACCTTTTTAAGAAAAGGTAATTTTTTAAAAAATTTACTTGTTCAAGAAAAGGTACTTTTTAAGAACATATACTTTCTTAACAACAGGTACTTTTTAAGAAAAGTTACTTTTTTAAGAATATGTGCTCTTTAACTAAAGGTACTTTTTCAGAAAAGGTTCCTTTTTAAGAAAAATTACTTTTTAAAAATATGTACTTTTTTAAGAAAGAGCACTTTTTCAAGAAAAAGTGCTTTGTCATAAAAGGGATTCTTTTACAAAAAACTACTATCTTAAGAAAATGTACTATTTTATCAAACGTTACTTTTTTCAGAAGTCGTACTTTTTAAGAGAAGGTAATTTTTTAGAAATTGTACTTTTTTAACAAAAGTTATTTTTGTTCTAATTAAAAGTTACTCTTTTAGAAACAGGTACTTTTTAAGAAAATTTACTTTTTCTAGAAGAGCTATTTTAAAAAAAAAGTATACTTCTCCGAAAAAACAACTATCCTTAGAAAATGTACTATTTTAAGAAAGGGAACTTTTTTAAGAAGTTGAACTTGTTTAAGATAGTTTTTTTTTAACAAAATTTTTTTTTTAAGTAAAGTTATATTTCTGCGAACAGATGCTCCTTAAGAAAAGGTACTTTTTTAAGAAAATGTACTTTTTAACAAAAGCTTATTTTTTTAATAAAAGTTAATTTTTTAAGAAATGGTAAGTAATTTTTAAGAAAAGTTACTTTTTTCAGTAAAAATACTTTGTTAAGGAAGTTTATTTTTTAAGATAGGCTAATTTTTTGAGGATATTTACTTTTTTTAAGAAAAATTTACTTCTTTAAGAAAAGTTACTTTAAAAAAATTTAAAAAGGTGCTTATTTAAGAAAGGGTCCCTTTTAAAGAAAGGTACTTTTTTCAGAAAGTTTACTTTATTTAAAAAAGTGAATTCTTAAGAACTGGTCTTAGAAAATTTACTTTTAAAGGAAAATTTACTTTTTAAGAAAAACGTTCTATTTAAAAAAGAAACTTTTCTAAGAAAAGGCCCTTTTTTAAGAAGATCTACTTTTTTAAGAAAATTTACTTTATTTGCACAATGTGAATTTTTAAGGAAATGGGTTTTTAAAAGAAAATGTACTTCTTAAGGAAAACGGTCTATTTTAAAAATGAACTTTTTACGAAAATATACTTTTTCAGGAAAAGTTGCCTTTTTAAGAAAAGGTACTTTTTTAAGATATTGTATTTTTTATAAAGAAAAAAATAGTTTTGTGGGAAAAGGTATGTTTTAAGAAACGGCATATTTTATAGAAAATTTACTTTTTTAAGAAATTTCACTTTTTTAGGAAAAGGTACTAATTTACGAAAATGTCCCTTTTTAAGAAAATACACCTACATACCTAAGAGAAGGTGATTTTTTACGAAATGGAACTTCCTAAGAAAATTTGCTTTTTTAAGGAAATGTTTAACTATATATATAAAAGTGAAAGTACCCTCCCATACAACTACCCTCCCATACAAAGTGATTCTTTTTTATTATATATATTGAGTACTATGACAGGAAAGCTTTGCCAATTTGGGTGAGTTCACCCATTATTAATATTAGTAACCATCCCAGAAATGGGCTGGATCGGATAAGTGGGCGTGGCACCACCCATATAAAGTAATTATTCAATACTATTTATCTCGAGTACTGTGATAGATACAGCTTTTAAAATTTATCTGAGGTCATTTATTATTAAAATGAGTAGTCGGACAAAAATTCGACGTGATCGAACCAGTGGGCGTGGCACCCGCATGTAAAGTAAATATTAAAGATCATATATCTGGAGTACTGTAATAGTGAACCTTTGGACTTTGAATGAGACCATAAGTGATTAATGTGATTAGTCGAATAAAAAATGTTCGTGAGTGGAGCATACAACTGGAGTACTAAAAAAAAGGAAAAGCCTTGACAGTTTTTACGAGTCCATCATATATTAATATGAGTTGTCAGATAAAAAATGGGTAGGATAATATTAGTAGGTGTGGCATCTCCTATACAAAATTATGAAGTACTATGGAAGCGACATACAACTTTTTAAGAAAATTTAATTTTTTTTTAAGCTAAAGGTACTTTTTTAAAGTAGGTAACTTTTATGAAAAAATACTTTTAAAAAAATTTAATTCTTTAGAAAAAGTTAATTTTTAAGAAAAAGATACATTTTTAAAAAGGTTCTTTTGTAAGAACTTCTGAAGATAATAAATTTTTTAAGAAGTAGGTGTACAAA
Organism: Cordilura impudica; assembly: GCA_963682025.1. Taxonomy (NCBI): domain Eukaryota; kingdom Metazoa; phylum Arthropoda; class Insecta; order Diptera; family Scathophagidae; genus Cordilura; species Cordilura impudica. The sequence continues at coordinate 252,754,635 of OY821519.1, read as the reverse complement.
AGGCACTTTTTTAAGAAAAAAAAAGTTTTTTGTTTATTGAAAGTCATCGTAGCCAATCGTAAGTAATAAATAAGTAGCAGACATGGTACTAATTCATTAGTTAGACAAATTAATTACCAATTTTACTGAAAGCTGTTTAAAGTGAAATCCCATTAAAGTGAAAATTAAAACAAATTCTAGTCGAGTTTCCAAAACAAAACTTATGGTTTAGTATGGCTTCCATCCCTTGCCTATTACCACATATGTCTATCTTGACTTTCGGTTTTTCAATCTCACTCCTCTATCACATAAAGGAAGGAAGGATATTCGAAACATATTTCAATTCTACAGCCCATGAATTTTTGATGTTCTAAATAGAATAAAAAAATACATATATAAGTATTTATGTACGAAACCATACTAAACACATACAGCAATCGTAAAAAGAACAAACATTTGTTAAGAAAAATGTCAACAGCCTAAATATATGCTACAAAAAAGGCTAAAAAGTACTATCATAAAGAAAATTTCCATTATATATAAGCCTGTAAATTCGAACAAGAATATGGGCAAACATTTAAAATAAACTAATTTATTACTTTAATTCCACTTTATAAAAATTTTCCCTTACAACGACTTTGTCTGTTTGTCCTTCCATCCATCTGTGTTGGCTCTCGAACATTTATTTGCATTGTTGACTTTAGTTTTATAAGAATCAAATGAGTTTTTCTTCCGGATTTCTATTTTATTTCTTTTATTTTCTTATTAAAAGACGTAAAAGATGTGTTGTCATAGTGTTTTAGCTGTTTTTTTTTTTCTAACATATATTTTTTAGTAATAAATGTAGATTTATTTTTTTATTTTTTGGCTTCAGTCTTTTGTGGAAAATCAAATTATGTTTTAAGAGAATATTGGTTTGTAAATCAGTTCCTAAAGTCTTAGTGTCTATTGGTTCTAAGCTTAATAAGATTTCTTTTGTATAATTCCATATTATTGTATAAAATTTTTGAGCAACGAAATGATTCTTTTGTTACCCAAAACTAAAGTGTGAAAGTAATTTATTACAGAGTTAGGAAGTGGTTGGTTGTTTTGTCGCCATAGAGTTATAATTCGTGAGGAAACTACATTAACTCAGCTGCCTCTTTCAAGCAAATTTCATTGAAATTTTAAATAATTTATTTATTTATTTTTTATTTGTTTATATTAATTACAATACATATATTAATAACAATTTGTATGCTAATTTGGGTCCAGAGATAGGCCGGGTGACAAAGACTATTTGGCTGGTTTTTGCAGCGCCAGACCAAAGCCTCTAGTGGGAATCGAACCCACGACCCCCGCATGATAGGCGAGCATGCTACCTACTCACCTAGCGGGGCACTTTTTTTTAAATAATTTTAAAAATGTAATAATATTAAAAACCATTTTAACTAGTTTTTAAAATATATTATCTTAACAACTTTATTTTAATATACTCGTATTCCCACTTTTATAGTTAAGTTGTTACCTTACATTATTGTAGGACTCAAAGGACTTGTCCTCTATATATTTTATGTATATTTAAACTGATTTTTGTGTGTGTGTGTTTTTTTTTTGTATTACAAAAAATAATGTTAAAAAAATTATACCTTTAATATGTTTTTTATTGCGTTTTTCAATTTTCCATGTATTGCATGTTGTTGAATCGTTTTTAAACAAAACATATAATTGCCACCCATTAAAATCATGTCAACTAATGCCAACGCTTTAGGGGCACCAGATAATGACACACACAAAAAAAAAAGAAACTAAAACAACAGTTTAGAAAAACAATGAAAGCATATGGGTTAAAACATAAAAAAATTGCAGATAGTTTTTTTTTAAATAAATTTCACTAAAAACCTAGCTTAACCATAGCCTAAACCTTTAATAATTTGTTTCAACTCATAGTGTAATCGGGTCTATTAAAAACAAATAGATGTGTTTTTAAATTGAAGATAGTTTAATTAAAGTTTAACTAAAGTTTAAACATAGTTTAGCTAAAGTTTAACTTTTTAAACTGAATTAATCTAAAAGCTTAGCTTTTTGAACTGATTTTAACAAATAAAATCTAATTTTTTTTTTTTGTAATACATATAGGAAAAATTAAAATAACGAGAGTTTTTTTTTTAATGCCGGTTAGTTAAACGGGAAACAGTTATAAACTGAGATTATCTTTCCAATTGCTTCTGCAGTTTTAATGGATATAGTTTCTTCGTTTTATATAAATGTTTTTCCAACTCTCATAACTCTAAAATCTGGTGAACTGATAAATAATGTTAGTTTAGTTAATCTCACGGTTTTTAAAGATTTAGTGAAATACTTTTATAGTTTAACTAAATTGGGTGATATTACCCTTCCAACAATTCAACGTAAGATATCTTATTTTAAATAGTTAAAGCGTGTTAATCTAAAAGTTTAAGTCTTTTATTAAAACCTTGTTTCCGATATAAATCAAATCCTAGTATAACCAAAGTTTAAATTTAAAAACTTTTAATATAGATTTTCTTAACATTGACTTAAAAAAATAAGAAACTAAAAAGCTTAAAATTTTTAAAACTTGTTGCCAAATTTGTTGGTGGCTTTTGAGTTAAACAAAGTTTAACTTAAGTTTAACTATACATGAACTAAGTTTAAAAAAGTATACGATATTTTAAGCTTCTTGCCAAATTTCTGGGTGGCCGTAGAGTTAAAAATAGTTTAACTTAAGTTTAACTTTAAATAAACTAAGTTTAATTTTATTTAAATAACTTTAATTTTTAAAAGCTAAAATTTGTTATGCAGCCTCTTAATAAAATGCAATTAAGTTTTTGTTCAAAATAATCCAATCAAACATTACGTACGATGTCATTTTTTCAATTTAAATATATATGGGTTTATCTGAAGTATCTACCTTTTAGTTCCACCTTAAGAAAAGTTTTTTTTTCAGTTTAACAATAATTCTATTTAAAACCTTTATTATTTGTTTTGTTTTAAAAAAGAAACTTATTAAAATGTTGTTACGAGTTAGTTTAAGTTTATCTCTCAGCAACTTAGGTTTGATTTTTGGGATGTTAATTAAATTTAGTTTAGTTAAACTTACCTCTACGTAAGCAAAAAATATAAGTTAAACCTATTATTGCTTAAAGTTAACCTCAATAAGCCGATATTAACAACATATACCCCCTCTTTTACAGTCAAATTATTCTTTAGCAATAGTTTTTGTTTTCTTTAATAATATAAAAGAAGAACTTAGTTTAAATGTAGTTTAAGCTTTTGTAAAACTTTTTCAACTTTTAATTTAATTTTATTTTTTGAAGGTAATAGAAATAGGGTTTTAATTAAAATAAATTTTATAAACATTTGTTAACCATAGTTTAACTTTACTTAAACTATGTTTAAATTTCAAAAATTAAAATAATTAAAATTTTCTTTTTCTGATATAAGTATATAATAAATTTTTCTAAAACCTAGTTTGACTATAGTTAATCATTACATTACCAAATATTTTACAATAGTTAACTTTGAGCGAATTTTTGGAAGAAGTTTAGTTAAACTAAGAATAATCTGTTTAAGTCTGAACCATCTATTTTAAATTCTGATTAAAGAAATTGTATTATTTTTTTCATTTAACTCAAATTCTGTTTAAAGGTGGGACCGAAAATAACAATTATTTTGAATTTTTTTTTACATAAAAAGAACACATAGAAGTAAATATCAGAGAACCGGTGCAAGTATATAATTTTGCTAAATGTGAACAAGTCCTTCAGAAATCGCATTGCTTTTAAGAATTTTGATAAATTTTTTTTACTTTTAAAATAACATTTATTTTTGTTTTTTTTAACGAGTTTATCTTCAGCCTATACCTTTGAAAGCTAAGTTTATCTGTAAAAAGCTAATGGGAGCAATCTTTAGTAAGTGTCTAGTTAGTGTACTAAGGCCCAGTTTTTGAGATGTCAGTTAAACTTAGTTTAGTTAAACCGAGAATTAATTTTTCAGACATGTCCAAATTCATAAAGGAATTGATGAATAAATTCTGGGTTTAACAAAACTAGGTTTAACTGATATCTTAAAAACGGGGTCTAAAAGGAAATCACCTAGTTTAACAAACATATAGCAATGCCTAGCCTAAGACCGAGTATTTGGGAAATCAATTGAACTATGTTTAGTTAAACTCACGGGTTTTAAAACTTTAGCCCGATTTTTTTTTAATGTTAATTAAACTTATTCAGTTTTTGACTAAAATCCCTAAAACTCATTTTTAGTCAAATAATTTTAAACTTAAAACATAAACTAAGTTTAACTGACAACTCAACAACTCGCCATAAATCTAACAGGATATAAACTTCTTTTTATCATTATGTTTTCCCAGCATTGAATATTTTAACAATAGTTTAAACTGGGTTTTATCAGTTAGTTGCTTTAGACGAAGTTTTTGAATGTCGTTAACTTACTTTGATTTAACTTATTTTGACTTCTTAGTCGAATAGTTAAGAGGCATTAAGCCTAGGATTTTGGATGTCATTTAAACTAGGTTTAGTTAAACTCACCATTTTAAATGCCTTAGTCAAATAGTTTTAGAGTTGTAATTGTTAAAAAGCTGAGTTGGGCTAAACTAAGTTCAACTTAAGTAAGTTTAACTAAACTAAGTTAAACTTAATTGTCACCAAAATACTCGGCCTAAACGTTAAATTAATTGGCTTGTGTGCCCAAGTTTAAATTGACAAAAACTTGGTTTAATTAAAAAAAATAAGATTTGTGGTTTTTATTAAATGCTCTTTGGTTTAAATTCAATTTTGATTGTAGTTAAAATATGAATTACCTATATTTAAGAACGGCGTTTGTGGAGTGACTATTTGGGTTATTAATCTAGCTGTGGCTTGCGTAAATATGGGCAGTCTGTTTGTCAGTTCTAACTTATAAATATTTAAAAAAGTGGCAACAGTTTGCGATCATGGAATGACCCATATCGTAAATGTTAGTTTATTTATTATATTTTTTTTTTCTTTTGGGACATGTATGAGTATTTGCTTTTATAGTTGTTACAAGAATTGCAAAAAAAAAATATCTTAAAAACAATTTACAATTTACTCTACTTAATATAAGATAAGTAAAATAGAAAACATCAACCAGGGCGGGCTAAATAACACCGTATTTTTACTTCAATAAATTTATATAGCAGAAGGCAATATGTATAATGATCTGTTAAAGATTTTAATATATTATATTTCTTTCAATTCATGCACTAGCTCGAAATTAAGCCAGACTTTAATTTTACTGTATAACTCACATATGGACCCTCGAAAAAGGATTTGTGTCAAGAATTTATCCTATTATATGCATTAACAGCTGGTTTTGTGCTGCTTTATTTCTTAGAAATAACCTGCGAATTAAATTTTAACAAGAATAATTTAAAGGCAATAAGGTTGAAGTGTAATCAAATAATACTTGACCACCAGACTCCTACACATCGTAGCTCAATACAAATAAATTTGCAGGAGTTTAAAATGTCATCCATTGTGGTTTGTGATAATAATTTATAGGAACAAATATAGAACAATGGGACTCTAAAAGACTAATTTCTTTCTTTAGGTGTAACCAATGTCAACTCAAATTTATAATAATATCCTTTACGTCTATGTGGCGTTAGGCATAATAAAACCTAGTAAAGTGCTGCTGTTTTTTGTGCTCATTTTATAACTGTAATTCATATCTTGTGGGTGTTGTTAGCATATTCGTTCTTACTTCTAATATACATACACCTATACTTAAAAACATAAACATATTTATAAATAAATAGATCTCTGGTCGGGGTATGTATGACCAAGGGCTACAATCTGGTGATTAGAGGCGATGCCAACGCTCATCACACCTTATGGGGTAGCACTGGTATCAGCAACAGAGATGAGTGCGTTTTTAATTACCTTCTAATGACTAATTTGATTATAGATAATAGAGGAAATTGTTCCACTTCCTATAATAGAATTAGGGACCAAGTTATTGACACAACGTTGGTATCAAACTCGGACACTGTTAGAATTTTAGACTGGATTATTGGATAATCTACAGCATTGACATTTCTTTGGGGGGATTGATTCCATATCATAATCTGGATTAAATTCCGCTGTCTTGCACAAAATCTACCGCTTCCAGATATGGGAAGGCTGATCAGTGTTCAAGATGTTTAAAACTCAGGACGCCTAGTGACGAAAACAATTATAGAAGCATATCTAAATTCCTATCCCATGTGCATGCCCTCTAGAAAAATCAACAATCAGAGAGCTTAAGCTACTCTGAACAGAAACTAAAAAACTTTTTATAGGGCGAAAGAACATAGGAGCACTGATACTTTTAAAAAGGCAACATGCAGGGCTAAGAAGGAATCATGTACCAGTTTCTGTAAGGAACTTGAGGGAACTAACGAAGCAGCAAGGCTTCGTAAAGTTCTTTCCAAGGACCCGAGCATACCACAACTCCTAATTTAACCTGGCGATAGTTTCGGGGAAAGCAGCAAATATACTATCGAACTTCTAATGGATACTAAATTCCCTGGTAGCAGAGATGAGGTATTAAAAGATAGCTCCTCGAGTAATTCCTAAATATGGACAAATTAGATCAATATGTCATGGCTATTAAGGATCTCTTCAGGCAGCCTGGCTTTAGGGTATATACCAAACGAGTGGAGAGATATTATAGTGGTCTTTATCCACAAAGCGAGAAAGACAAACAATAGTGCCGCAAATGACTACAGACCTATCAAGAAATTGGTAGATGTCTATGTGAGAAGTAAGCTCACGCCGGACAACTTCTGTAAAGCTCAACATGCAAGAAACAACATGCTCAAGAAAAGTTCGGTGGATACGGCTTTACACGAAGTAGTTGGGATCATTGAGGATGCCTTCATTATAAATAATATGCTTTAGCTTCTTTTTTGGAGGTAGAAGTGCGTTCAATAATGTCAAAATATTATCGATCCTAGAATTCTTAGACAATACGGGCACGGATACACTTATAATCTTATGGACTGGCAACACGCTGAAGAGCAGGGTGATAAAAATTAGCATACGTGATGGGGAAGCGAGGAAAGTGGTGAAGAGGGGAACTGCACAAGGAGGAGTTATATCTCCTCTTTTCTGGAACTTTATGATCAATAAAATTCTCCATTCTTTCTACAGAAAGGGCACCAAATTGGTCGCCTATGCTGATGACGTTATGCTTCTGGTCAGACGTTGATTCCTAGTAATGATCAGTGATCTCGTGAAGTCGGCATTGGGTAAACTTGACAAATGGGTAAGGGAAAATGGTGTGGTAGTTAACCCCTCTACAACAGAGTTGGTTCTCTTTAATTACAAACATAACTGAAAATATATATTTTATAAGGTAGCCACTTTTCACTAAAGTCTTTTTTTCATACTGCCGCCATCTATACATCAGGTCGGGTTGTTCTGGGATTGTGTTCGTACATTAACGTTATATTCAGATTAGGAATTGTAAGCTTAGCACTTTCTATGGTATACACGGGTCTTAATTTTGTTATTAGATGGAAGCTTTGCATACGTTTTTATTTCCTTTTGTCCCTCAACATCCGTCATTTATTAAAGACTTGATTTGTTAGTAGGTCAGATAATATTCTGTCAGCCAAATTGAAGTCAAAGCGATTATCAAATGAACTTATCTGAAGTGTGATCACTTTTGTATTTTCAGAGCCTAATTTTCAATATTGTTTTTACTAATTTGTAAATTCTTAAACTTTAGCCACTTTTAAATTTGCTATGCCAAATTTCCAATATTGTATATTGGTAGAGAAGGAAATATATGGTTTTTTCACTTAAATAATTTTTTGGAATAAGAAAGATTCAGTTACACAAACATCTGGTCAACTGATCCGGTGGGGAACAGTTTTTCGTTGCGAAAAAACCCAGTTTGCTTATATCTTTTAATGAAATTAAATGAATAACATTAAATTTAAATAACATTAAATTTAAGTTTAAATTTCGTAATAATTTATTTTTTTTACAGTTTTCATCAAAAACATATGTTTTTGTTTTAAAAGCTTGTATTTACCAAAGCAATTTTGTAAAAATGTTGTAGCACTAGTGATAGAGAGAATGTGAGTTGAAAAAATAGAAAATGAGAAATCTCCCAATGGAAATAATATGAATTTTATTTCAGTGTGGTGATGCTCTGCGATTTTTTACTTCAATATTATATTAAAACGCCGTAAAGGTCTGATTGTTTTTATACTATGAATCCGTACTTGTGATAAATTACATCTGTGCAGAATCTGACGCGGTAAATGGCAAAAAATATTTTTCAGAACATGGCCCCAAAAACTTAAAATATATTTTGTATAATGTTGCCACTTTTTTATAAGATTTCCACCATATTAGGATTTTTCAAACTACTACCGTCATCTATACGTCTACTGGGGTAGTTCAAGGACCGCCCCCATACTAGATGAGCGGGTGGTGCAAAGAAAAACAGTGAGTTCGCTTATCTCAGCAGAACACTTCCCATTTTTATATCTATAATACAGTGTACAAACACAACAAATATTCCGACGATGCTCCAATGTGTCAATAGAGTTGGTTACCCATCTGTCATTGATAAGCACCAACACCATCCTTTGCACACGATCCAGAAGCTTCTAAGTAGAGCTATGCTCAAATATTTGCAATTTCATTACAAGGTTTTTATGGACGGACAGACAGACAGATAGACGGATGGACAGATGAATGAATATATAAAAGGGATCTTTTCGACACGATTTTTAGTCATCTAGCGACTTGGACTTTAACCTCGTGTTAATTGAGTTCCTGAGTATTCTTAACTTTATGTGAAGCATTTTAAGAGATTTTCATATTAAAATTTGTGAATATTGTAATGACTGAGTCGGATCTCGTTGGATGAAGTATATTTTCGTAGTCAGTAAATGTATGTGTTAACTTTTTCAGACCATTATTGTTTATTATCTGAGGTATTAATCCAGAACTTTGTTTCCTTTACCATATAGAATTTACTATTTGCTTTGTTCTTGTTTTCAAATAACTCCTCCATAAATTAAACGTCACAATACTTCTGGTCACTACTGTTTAAGTGACGAAGAGCAAATATGTACAATTTTAACTTTAGTTGTTTGTTCACCATTTAAATGAAAAATTAATGACAAAAGTGATTTTTAAGTAAGGTTTATGATTACGTTGACATTTTTTTATCCATCAAACAGAAATTTTGTGCTGTTCAGGTTAAATGTAGGTGTAACCAAATAGTAAAGTGTACAACCATTTTGGGGCTGACCACGAGCTAACGTGTCATTAAATTGTCATCAGGAATTTATTGAAATTCTTTGTATTTTTATGAGGATTTTGCTTTAACTTTTTGGTTTTTATTTTCTTTTCAGTTCTTTTTTTTTTTTTTTTTTTTTGATTTGTAAAAGGAAATGTGAAGTAATTAAATTTTTTTATTGTACGTTGACTCGTAATAAATTTATGCATATATAGTTAAAGGAATGTTCTTTAACTTGTGTTATTTAAACTTTGTGTGTAGAGGTAAAATAAAAAGTTGGTCTTAATGTCATTGAATAATCGATATTTAAATAAAACTCAAACTGTATGTCAAAAGCAGCTAAACTACGTTTTTGTTTTAAAAATAAAACTTTATAAATTTAAAAATATGTGTGCCTTAAGCATTTCAATCCATTTTTAAAAATAAATTAATAATATTTATCAAACAACCTCAATCAGCATCAATGTCTAACTGGAAACGATTTAGTAAATTTTTTCATATAGCTTTATTCATTTTCCATAGCATTAATAAATGTCATTTAGTTTGGAAGATAAATAAACACTTGAACCAACTGGCCATCTGCCTAAAAAAGGTCATATTTTAAGAAAATATATATACAGAGAAACAAACAAAAACACTTGTAGCAAAGTTACAAAATCTGTAGATTTACAATATTGTGCACCCTCCATCAACATCTTATTTACTTAACTGCTCATCTAAAATGAGGTTTGCTAAGCCCAGATGAATTTGGGAACAAAAGCCGTCCCATGTTGCAGCTATCAATCGCTTGTAGGTTTGATTTGAACGACCAAAATAAATCAATTTTAATAACTATTCGAACCAGAAATAAACTTCTTTAAAATGCTGCAACTCGTAATTAAGTGGTTTTTGGTTTCAGATATTCCAATTAAAATTTTAGTTTTTGAAGCAAAGTTTTCTTACCTGGCTTATGGTAACGCTTCCTAATACTCAATAAAGTTAAGTAAGGCAAAGGACCAAAGATACTTAATTACTGCCTTCTTAACAGCCTCTAAAAATAAACGATAAGAAGGCAGATATTTGAAAATTAATTTTGCCTTATAAAATAAGCGACTTTAATTCACTTATAGAACCCTAATTTTTTTTTTTTTGAAAAAAGTGAATTTTGGCTGCTGAAAAGAGAACAAAAGTCATGTCTTATGAAAGCAGCTTAGTAAGCGATGGTAAACTTAACTATCCTCTAAAAACCTGCTTCAGGGTGAGAAACTATTATAAGCTCTGCCCAAACAACTTTTCTTCCAAGCAAGGTCCTAAAAATATGGTACGGACTATGTTTTCGGGAATTTAAAAAATAGTGTTTGTTCCTCAAAGGGCTGGTTGTCTAATAGAAAGAAAAAACAGTTGTTGTTGGTTGGCTCCTGGTGTCCAAAGAATGTGAGTTGGTATATTGGGGCCACTTGTGAGGATTTTATTACCAAAGGATTATAAAAAATAAACTCAAATTTTAATAATTTTAAGAAAAAAAAACCTTTATTTTATTTTCTAAATACGAGCTGGTGTTGCCTTTGGCTGATCGCTTTCCATTTATGATGCACACAGTAGGAATGAAAAAAATGTGTGAGAAAAACGACGCCATCTCGTTTATATGCCGGCGGCGGAAAAACCGCTTCGTGGGCTGCCAAACGGAACTACCAACTCGTTGCTCTGGTCTGTTGGCAAATCCATTGCATAGTTTGTCGGCCCAGTCAGACGGTACGTACATTGTCGGCCCGATTTAGACGGTACGTAAACAAATAGTTTTGGACATTAATGGTGATAAATGAAAACAAAAATTGGGTTTCTCTTCAAATAATTTCTCTCTATATGCATTAAGAAGTAGAAGAAAACAATAAATTCAGTTGCAGCTGAGATTGCGCTTTTAGATAATCTTAATTTAAGAACTGCTCCATGTAAACTATCACAATCTTAATAGAAAGAAAGCAAAACATAAATAACCAATTGGTACAATGTAATTCCCTATAATATCTCTATTGACACGTATTTATATGCCACCTTCAGCCCGACCTACAGCTTCTATTGTTCATTTTCTAAAAAAAGTACCTTCTCTTAAAATATTAAATTTTCTTTTGAAAAAGTACATTTTCTTAAAACAGTGCTTTTTCTAAAAAAATACCTTTCATTAAACATGTACCTTTCCTAAAGAATAATTTTTTTAGAAAATCAGTTTCATTTAGTAAGTTTATTTTCTTACAAATAGTGTTTTCTTTAGAAAAGGTACTTTTTCTTCACAAAATACCATTTATTTAAAAAGCACCTTTTCTTAAAAAAGTACCTTTTCTTTAAAAAAAAATAACATTTCTTAGAAATTTATTTTTTCGCTAAATTATTTTTTCTTAAAAAAGAGCCTTTCCTTTGAAAAGTAGCTATTCTTAAAAAAGTACCTTTTCCTAAAAAATATCTTAAAAGTACCATTTCTTAAAAATTTACATATCCTTTAATTTGCAATTTTTCTTTAAAAAAAGTACCTTTCCTTTGAAAAGTACCTTTTCTTTAAAATGTTCCTATTGTTAAAAAAGTGCCTTTTGTTAAAAAAAAAAATACCTTTCATTAAACATGTTCCTTTCCTAAAAAATAATTTTTGAAGAAAGTAAGTTTATTTTCTTAAGTTTATTTTCTTACAAAGAACCTTTCTTTAAAAAGTACATTTTCTTTAAAAAAGTACCTTTTCTTAAAAAAAAAATAACATTGCTTAGAAATTTATATTTTCGTTAAAAATAATTGTTCTTAAAAAAGTACCTTTCCTTTGAAAAGTAGCTATTCTCAAAAAAGTACCTTTCCTTTGAAAAGTAGCTATTCTTAAAAAGTACCTTTTCTTAAAAAATATCTTTGCCTTAAAAGTACCATTTCTTAAAAAATACATTTTCCTTAAAAAGTACTATTTCTTAGAAACTTATATTTTCGTTAAAAGTAATTTTTCTTTAAAAAGTACCTTTCCTTTGAAAAGTATCTATTCTCAAAAAAGTAGCTTTCCTTTGAAAAGTAGCTATTCTTAAAAAAGTACCTTTTCTTAAAATATATCTTAAAAGTACTATTTCTTAAAAATTGACATATCCTTTAATAAGTTATTTTTCTTTAAAAAGTACCTTTCATTTAAAAAGTACCTTTTCTTAAAAAAGTTCCTATGTTCTCTTTTTTCTTAAAAAAATGCATTTTCCTTAAAAAGTTCTGTTTCTTAGAAATTTACATTTCTTTTTAAAATCACATTGGGTTTCCTTATTTCTTGAAGATTACTGGAAACAAATTAATTTAATATATTTTATATTGTGGCTGAAAACGTGTGATATCAATTTTAAAAAGTCTGAATAATTTGTCTTCTTCTGCAAAAGACTGGATAATTTAAGCTTCAATAAATTTCACGTTTCGCATCCATAAAGAGGGATAAATACTAGAGTTGAAAAGCTTATTTTATGAAACTTGTTCTTGATTTATGAACTCCCCACTTTTCTGAGAGATCCAAAATAATTTGTCGTTTATTTAATACGGTTAGGCATATCCCTAACATTCTACCGCCTAAATAGCAAAATATTATTCTGGAGTTGGCCCAGAAGCTTGAGCAAGGAAAAAACCTTTGACATTGACACTCTTAGGGACCCCCATACAATTTGGAAGTGTTTAACAACCGGCAATATTAAATAAAGAAAATCTCACAAACATTAATGAAGGCCCAACAATAATAAGAACTTTTCCTATTAAAACAACAAGAAATAGAAAATAAAATCATTACAATTTGTTGGATATTTATAAAGAATTAAGAAGAACTTACAGATGTTATTCATTAACACACACATATACTATACGCTATCGGACAGCGAGAAAAAAAAGCTATAAAAATGTCGCTTAATTGCAAAAATTCCATTTTATAACAAACAAAACTTTTTTCTTTTTTTTTTTTGTTGGAATATATTTTGTCTTCTTATGGCCTCACAAAGAAAAAACTGAAGAAGAAAGAAAACAAAACAAAAATTGTCAAATACTCAGTCCTGTTCCTTTCATTATTTTTATTGATGACAACAGACGTATCTTTTGTATCAATGGTATTAAACATGAATGTGTGTGTGTGTGTGTATGTGTGAATGTTTTTTATTAGACATTCGTCTTTTTCCCAGGGCTGTTTGTGAATTGTTGTTAAGACTCGTTAGCAAGATTACTTTAATGGTTTTTGGTTGGAGCAGCAGCAGCAGCATAATAGCACAAAGTGTTCTACGAGCAGTATAAAGTAATTTTGTTTTATTTTATTTTGCAACTTTCTCTTATTTGGATGAGTATTAATCTCTAAAGATTTGAAGTGGTCATTGAATGACAGTTTGCTATACCTATTTGAATGGGCCATAAAAAAAAAACGTAATTGTTATTGGAGCCTGCCCATCGTCGGCAAAACCGTAAAATAGAATTTCTATGGCAACGATAAAACTGCAAACTAGGTTTATGCAGAGGGATGAGTAATGACTAAACGTGACTTATTGGCAATTTATTGGGTATAATTAGTTGGCAGTTGGAGAGCTAAGCAAAATAAAGTTTTCTGTGTTTTTATTATTCTTTGGCCGATAATAAAACGAAATCAACATTCCTTTTGTCAGAGCATACGATTTGTTATTTGTAGAAAATAGATGTTTATATAGTAAGGCAATTTTAAGATAAGGATTTGAATTTTTAAAGACCACTTCACCTGAAAAACCAACGAATGATGAATAATGAATGCTCGCTACAAATGCAGTGCATTTTCTTGATCTCAGGAAAATTGGTTGTGGAAAGGAGGAAAGTAGGATATTAAATTTAATGAGATTGTAAGTGTCAGGAAGAACTTGTGCGAAAGTTTATTCCACATACGAGTCAATATAGTTGGATGCTCATCTATAATATTAATAGGCTAGGCGATTTCTTGTGAATGATGTTTTGTTCTACCATTTTATCCCAATTTTGACCAAACGTATATTATTTGAAAGGTATTTCTTTTTAGTCGTTTTGCAGATTTACAGATTTTAAAATTTTTTCCTTTATTTTGGGTAAATTACACTTAAAGTTGCTACTAACACAGACATAAAATTATACAATGCTATGTGTGTGTTTATTAAATTTGTTAATGTGTTTGTAATAAAAATTAGTTTGTTTTTTTGTGTTGATTAGTGAATTGGCTATAATTGATTAGCATAACTTCAGGGTCTTTATTTAATGAAAAAATTAAATTTCCTAGAATTTGCACTCGAAATTCGAGGGCTAGAATCTGCTAGTTTTAATTAATAAGGACCAACGTCGTCCTTAGCACACGGTCCAGTAGCTCCAAAATAGACTGAAGCTTCTGTCCCTATGTGGGAGTTGTATCTATTTTCGGTCGCATCTAGGTAATATAGATTTTAAGGTGATCGGAAGAAGTGAAGTAATTCGAGCACCGTTTTAGAATAAGAAGACACTAAAGCGCTTTTTCCAACACTTGAAAAACATATTTGTTCCAACGGACATCGCGTTAATTCTCACGCTCACAGCATCAAGAGTATCCAATTCCTCAACACCTATGCCACCCATACACAGATGACATTGTTGATTGCAACGCCCTATGGAGCATTGGGTCTTTCGCGCATTAAAATCAACTCTATTCTCTCTACCCCACTCAGACATTATTATTATTAACATATTATTAATATATTGATCTCATCATGGTCCCTAAACTCTTAATGAAACTGAACATCGAATACAGAGTTGAAAGGGCAATGGTATCTTATTATAGCTGTAGAAAAATGTTCGAAGTGGGTTTGAGTCCAAAAATGGTATACGGCCATCAAACGCCTCATTCTCACTAATGGCTTCCTAGTATGATAGACAGCGACGAGCACGCAGTTCATTGTTGACCAACTATAAGAAGTCCAATGGTCAACATGCTTTGGAGTATAATTCGCACCTGCCCCTCAGAACCTCTCAATGCCTTACTTCATATTATTCCTACTGACTTGTATATAATGGGAACCTCTCCTAGAAGTGCAGCACGATTGGTGCTACAGGTTCATGGAAAGTCTAAACTTGAGGTCATGCTAGGCTTGTAAATCTGTTACCTTTAAATTAAAGACTAGAGTCTGATTATTTTACATCTAGATTCGATTTCGAAAAATCGCTGCAGGTCAAGTTCCCTTCTAGAAAGGACTGGATTAGAGATAATTCAACTTCAGGGTGCAACACTTGAGTCTTCACTAAAAACTCAAAGATGAGGGGAGCTTATATGATTTTGTACGCCCATAAGGGAGAGGGAAACTGGTGATCTGTTTTTCGACAGTCACTTTTCTGTCTCTCTTAACTCTCATATAATATTTTCGATTCTGGTACGACAGGGCAAGGAGGAACTGCCAACTCACCTTTCCATGATTACTTTTGTACGTGTCCCAGGCTATAGGGATTTTTACGGTAGTGAACGGGCAGACGACCTGGTAAGAATAGATTCTGCTCTTGATGCTTCTTCTGCGGTGTCAGTTGCAACTTCACTGGTAACTATTAAGGATGTAATCTTCGTACACTTCTTACGAGCAGCGGAAATTAATGAATGAATATTGACACATGCCTGAGTCCAAGGCCCATATCAAGGCTTACGTCCGTGTTGGTGGGTCATTGGCTGATCGGTAAAAACGCAGAAAGACTAGATCTTTAGTATAATGATAACTACCGGAGCTGTGGTACACCTGGGGATAGTATACCATCTCTTTTGTGAATGTGAAACTTTAGGAAGAATTACGTTCAGAAAACTACGCAGATACTTACTCGATACCCTATCTGGGATATCGGGCTTAGAGCTATTTGTTCTTGATATCACAGGTTGTATCTATTACTTTTTAGCAATATATCTTCCGTGTGGTGTGGGTTTTCAAAATGGGGTCATTTGACTCTACTTTTTTATTACACAGCTGGTAAACTACCAATTAAACCAAACAACCTACCTACCATTTCCCCGTCATTCTATCGCCCTTAACATTGATATTTGACCAATAGTATCATATGAAAGAAGTTTCCAATCCATTAACATTTTTACGATTTATTGAGGCTTTGACCTGGAATTTCTGATTTTAACACGAATAATTTTTTTGTAAACTAGGCTCTCCGTCTTCAAAAGTAATTTATACTTTTCTGTGCAATAAAAGGCCAGAGAGAAAAATAATACTGTATCGAAATAACAAAGTAACATGCAATTTAAATTTTTCGGGTTTTTCAATTTTCAATGGTAGTACTATTTTTGACAGCTGTGCCCAATTTCATGACAATAGTTTCTTTGGCTCAATAAAGACTCTCGTTTTTGCCAACAACTAAAAGTGAATTTGGAGATTTTAACAATGTCTGATATGTTGAGCAAAGAACTTCCATTAAATTTTGTTTGCAGAATGAAAATTATGCTGCAGAAACGATAAGGATCCAGAAGACCTCAGGTGACTAGACTCTGTTGAAAAAATTGTTTACAAGTAATAAAAAGAGTTGCAAGTAGACAGAATGAAGTGCGCCTTGGATGAGAAAAGAAACCATCAACTAATGAACAAATTGTAAAGGGAAACAAAGATTTGGCACCAAAAATTATCATTTAATTATCTAACGTGTCCAATTCCGATTGGTTCCGGAAACATGAAATTTTTATGAAAATAAGCCTTTTGACTATCAGAATGAAAAGAAGCAAATTCATACGAGGGATGAGAATTGTCCAAGGTCCCGAATCAACCAACCAATATCGTACGAAAGTAGAAGCAAGATCGAAAATATCACGCTAGAGTCTTTTAGAAATCAACGTTATGTTATAAATTCTTATTTTTTGTAAATACTAAAAGGACTTTTATTGAACCTATTTAGATGATTTTCAACAGCTACCTGTTAAGAATGTCTATGAATAATTTTCACTAAAAATGAGCAATCCATCTTATCCGTTGAGGGCGTGATCATGATATCCAGAGACCGACAGATAGACATCCTTGTTATTATGATCTAGAATATATATATTTTGTGGGGTCCAGATTATTTTTATAACTACCCTCCTGCACACTGGTGCGGAGGGTACAATTATTAATACTCGCATTAATCATTCTCCAATATTAAACCCTCTTCATAGCATGCAAATTTTATTTATATGATTTTTTTATGTTTTCAGTTCCTTCATACATAAATAGTTCCGATGCATTTGTATATTTTGTGGGGTCCAGATTATTTTTATAACTACCCTCCTGCACACTGGTGCGGAGGGTACAATTATTAATACTCGCATTAATCATTCTCCAATATTAAACCCTCTTCATAGCATGCAAATTTTATTTATATGATTTTTTTATGTTTTCAGTTCCTTCATACATAAATAGTTCCGATGCATTTGTTTTTGGGTTTCTTTTGGGTACATATTGCATATTTACATTCTAAATTCAAACTAATTTAAATGAACACGCAAGCCATACAAGAAAAACGAACAGTATTTAAAAAAATACCAATAGAAATAGAAATAGAAATATTACAAGCAAATACTCAAACTCGAGCTCACAGTTAAACTTACCATAACTGCTTGTATGTACGAGTATGTTCGAATATTCGAATATTAAAAGTGGTGTGTTGAAAACATGGCCATTACTGGTTAACAAAAAACCATAAAAACCATTTAAAAAAGTTTCAGTTTTTTCTCCCATGTCTGTATGTTTGTTCGCTAGTTGTTCTAATAATGATAACAGTGAAAGTTGTAGTAGTGGTGTTGGTGTTAGTGTTAGTATTAGTTATACTAACATTAGTTGTATGTTTTTGTTTGTATGCATTTCGGTAATTTTTTTGTTTGTTTTTTTTTTTTTTTTTTTTTGTAGTATTTGAATGAAAATATGTACATAAATGTAAATAAAAATTAAGGGGTTTGTTATGAAACGAAATGTTTTGTATACCAGGGAATGTGAACCAAATACTGAAGATATTTTTTTTTTAACAAAAACCAAACGTAATTTAAGGGACAAGATAGGAATCAACAGAATATTGGAAGCACTAAAATACTCAAAGTAAATTTGTATCATACAATGACCTACAACTAAATATATCAACCCAAGACTCGTATGTGGGGCACTCACAGGTCACTTTACATTTAGAAATATCTTATGTTTGAAAGATGATGAATACTCACGCGAATTTTGGGAACCCAGATTATTTAATGAACTCGTTTCAGGCCCTCAACTCTGTATAGAACTGGTTTCCGCACCTCGGCACAGTAAAAATGCTTGTTCTTCATATATATTTATAAACGTTAGAGTAACATGCGGTTGCTCTGGGATAACTCAGCTGTCCCAGAGTCCTTGCATAAATTTTTAGTAAAAATGGGCTCTTCGCTTCTATATGGAATTATATGGGTTTATATTATGTTGTTGTTGTTTTAATTTCGCGGGTACTGATTGTTCGCTTGTATCGCAGATACTGCGGTTGCTGCTGGTACTCTCTTCACTAGCCTAGCGACCCTATACCCCTGTGGTGATTAGATTGTAGTCCAACAATTGAACGGATGTAATTCAACCCTTGCTGCAGTAAATTGCCTGCCTCTTCAATCCTCGAACGAATATAATTCGCCCCCATTCTGGGACGGATGCATGAAAAATTTAGATAACGCATTAGATTTCCTAGTTGTGGTTCCCACATGACAGTTAGGTTTTCTCTAAAGCTCTATATCTGCATAGTACATGATATCCTGTCTCCTCTTCACCGGGCAACACCAATTCACTAGATGCTATTCCACTAGATACAATTTCACTCGATCAATTCTACTAGGGAATAATTTTTTACTTCGCAAACGCATCAGTTAGTTTAAAATTATTAAAAAATTAATTAATTATAAATTAAGTATTATTTATACCAAGTAAAATCGTCCGAGTGGAATTTTTCCTAATCAATTTGTACTAAGTAGATTTGTCCGAGTGAAATTGAATCCATTGTCTTATGGATTTGCATCCAGCTGAATTGTTCTAGTCACATCAGCCGCTTAGCTTTCTGTGTTCTTACTTATTAGCCAGCGAGCTGTCAATATAACCATGAGCCTCGAAATGTCTCTTTTACTTCTGCTGAGGAGAGTTTTAGGCCATCTTGTTTCTCGTATGTCTCGCAGTCCTGAATATTTCAATATTCTTCTATCGATTTCCTACTGCTTGCAGAAAAGCAACTATTCCTGCATTTGTTTTTCCATCTGCTGGAACTTTACTTTCTGTCTATGCTGAGAGCTTGGAGCTTTTGTTTGCTGAGATACTGAGGCTCCGTTCTCCTGATTTGGGGCAAGTAAACAAAGACCACATTAAAACAAAAAACGGAGGGAAGCTTGTCAGCGACTAGTCGTCTTTTACAACTAACTAGTCATTCAGGTTCTCATAACTGCTGCCAGCCAACTTAAACTTTCAAGTGATGTAGAAGAAAAGGAAATATAAGATTTGGAAGGGAGGTGATGGACAATTATTTTACGTATCTTAAGAAAATATTTAGACAGTCATCTGTACATAGTAGAATATTATCCAAGTCACCTTCCGAAGATAACAAACTTATTTCACTTAAATCTTTCATGCCCGCATTAATTGGGGAGTGGTTAAACATTTTTCAAGTTTAGTTTAGACCTAAATATAAATTGATATCAATTTCAAAGTCCCATGTATCCTGGTTTAGCCGTTATAAAATGTTGTTTGAAAAATGACTGACCGCCATCTAAAAGTTTTTTTTTATTTATTTTTTTTTTCTTACCTTTAAACAATATTTTTAAGTACCTAATATTAATAGGCTAGGCGATTTCTTGTGATCGATGTTTTGTTCTACCGTCTTATCCCGATTTTGACCAGACGTATATTATTTGAAAGGTATTTCTTTTTAGCCGTTTAGCAGATTTCCAGATTTTTATATTTTTTCCTTTATTTTGAGTAAATTGCATTTAAAGTTGCTACTAACACATACATAAAATTATACAATGCTATATGTGTATTTATTAAATTTTTTAATGTGTTTGTAATAAAAATGAGTTTGTTTTTTGATAAGCACACGTTTAGGGTCTTTATTTAATGAAAAAATAAAATTTCCTAGAATTTGCACTCGAATTTCGAGGGCTGGAATCTGCTAGTTTATTTAAACTTTTAAATATCTTTATTACTTTTTTTTTTTGATTATATGTAAACTCACTTTTTGCAGAAAAAAATTTTACGTGTGCATTCAAATAAGATTAGCTCTCACATGATCTCCATCAATACTTACAATAAAACAACTAGTCTTGCACAATATATTAAGCTACTCTGGGAAAAAAACTGAGGAGAAAAAAATAAACATTACGGGACTTAGATAGATCGTTCAATTGTGCTCACATTCGTCCCAAAATAAATTGAGTTTCGTTTGTTGATATTGACTTCTAACGATTCGGGACGAATTTTCTTAAATAGCCATCAAAATGTTATGCTTCATTTAGCTCTGTAGTAATATTAAGGATTAGTATATTCCATTTTATTGTCGAATCTTAAAGAATCCAATATCGTTTTTAATCCTTAAGTCTTTTATAGATTAAATCTTCAACCAAGTGGCAAACTATTTCGTAAGCAGGAAGTATTGAAAATATTTCAATGACGCACTGATCGATTGAGCTGAAACGAATAGGGTATAGTTTTTGATTCGATTATAGTTTTTGATTCACAGAATGAGGTCTAAAATCTTTTTTGCGAATAGAAGTTGATCGTATTGACAATCGAATGTTCGAAGCTTCGAGGGCAAATACATAATTCTAGAAATTTCTATCAGAAAAAAAATTCGTTTCAACTTCGTGGGCATTTTCAAAAATTACAAGTGATCTGAAGAACCATTTTTAATTCAACCATAGTCACTAATGTAACACACTAAGTTTTCTTAAGATTTCCTGGCTCTGACTTCCACATTTTGTTTCCAAAGTATTTAACTTAGAAATGAACAAACTTATTCAAAGATTCACGACACTCGAGATTCGAAATTTTTTTTTTCCAATCTTTTTATAATCTAAGAAATTTTAGTATTTCGCCAATACTCAAACTGTCGATGGAAAAAGCAGAACTAAATATATTTCCATCTGGATACCTTCCCTTTTTTTTTTGTTAATGTAAATACCTATGTGCGATTGTCTCCGTATGTATTTGTAATAGTTGTGCTAGTACTTAGTTTTTGTTGTTGTTGTTATTTTTTATATAATGATATTCATTCATTATAACATTTTGCAACATTAATATTCCATTTAAAATATTTCCTCTTTCCCCACATACACAGGCTTGGCTCTTAAGAATAGCGATGTAACTAGAAAACAAAATTTACATAAATTATAGTGGAAATAAAGGCGGTTACAAGGGATTTCGTTTTTTGGGTTACAACAAGTATGTTAGCAAAACTTAAACAAAATTGAATTTATTTTTTAATATTGTTGTAATATTTTTTTGTTGTTGGTTTAGTTGATTGTAATAATATTTGCGCTAGTTATTTGCTAATAAATTATGGATTTGCTAAAATGGCGTTTAGGTAAAGGCATCAAGGAAAATGTTTAACAAAATTTTTTGCATACTAAGGGGGATTTGTTAAAAAAAAAACCAATATTTGAAGTATACTTTTAAAAGTTAAGTAGTTATTGAATTAAAATGTGGCATACTACTAATGGTACTTGTGAGCTCCAAAACAAGATAAAATTATTTCTAGTGCTGAAATTGTTACTAAATCCTTGCTTTACTGAAATAAAGTTGTCTCAACTATCAATATATAAACTTCAAAGAAATAAGTTTGTAGGAACTGAATGTATATTTTGATATTCTAATATGAGGATCTTCAAATTTAGTACTATTTGTAGTTCCATTGGAATTACTCGTAGCTTCCTGTTAAAGACGCAAATGGAACAAACTTTATCTGAAACTGGTCAAAAAATCTATTGAAAAAATAATTTTCTCTACACTGTTACTTGTTAGAACAACACTATGGTTAGGATGTAATGATTTCGGGGATATACTGACTTAGAGTTCTTCTATAACAGGGAGATTATGTCATCTATATTTGGTAGTTACAGTCTTCTGTTTCTACTGACACTTCTTTACTTTTAAACGAAAAATACATCAGTTTTTACTGCTGTTTGCTGTTTGGTCTTCCTTTTATGGTGGGTTTTATAGGAGGGCTCTTTCGCAGATCATTTTCATGTCTATTGTATATTCTCTACGGATGCCTAATATAGATAATTATTGTAAATTATGCACATATTTATATATAATTTTCTTATATCTATTAATAAATAATAATAATAAAATATTCTCTACGGATGCAAAAATTCATGCGACTTCACCATAATTAAGTCGAAGCAGAACATTATCCCCCTCGTCCTCTCATTTCTATTAAATATTTTGAAGAGAATAGCGATTCATCTCACAGAATGTCTGCTAAGCTGGAGTAGCTATTTGCCTCCTAACAGGGCAAAATAAGACGTGTCAGTGGAGGCGGATATACATTTAGTCATGCGATTCATTGCAAATGCATAGAACGTAAAGACTAAGCCTTCTTGGATATATAGAGGGTCATACATGATTTCAAATATGAGGCAGCCGTCAACTAGAGAGTGAATGATTCCATAATCATGGTTTCTATGAATCTGTCCAGACGTACGATAGAAATATTGTGTCATGATAATTTAGTGGGGAAAAAAGGAGTGCTGGTCAAATTAGGCAGCATCGTTATAAGGATCATCTCTAATGCAGACTACGTTGCCATCACAGTATTTGTTAAATATCTACAGACACAGTCTGTATGCCTTAAACTATGTATTTATAAAACTACTTTCTGAATACAGTGCAGATAGTGTTTTCTTGGGTACATGCAATCAAGATAACAAAGTACAAGATTCCTTTATTTAATTCCGGAAATTAAATGTGGAATAGTTATATTTATTCGATAGTGCTAAAGTATCTTAGAGTTATCCTGGACAAAAATCCAATCTGGAATTTTAGCGCTAAAGCGAGATCGTCAAAATCATATTATCTATAAATATATGAAGGCCATAGCCAGAATCTGGGGTTCAATCGTTATAATGTCTTCTGGCTGTACAACACAGTGATTTTGCACATTTTTGTAACTGCTGTAATGTTACCGCAAAAATCACTTCCAAGTTTTGGTTTGCGCTACAAGTTGCTACCATGATGTTAACTTTCCTGTTTGTGAGAAAGCCCTGGGGACTTTTTTGATTTTCAAACTCTCACAACTCCTTAATGTTGTATGGGTTGCATAGACGAACCGTACATGTATGCGATGCAAAAAGTATGTTGAATCGAGTAAAGCTGGTTTTGAAGTAATGCAAGCAACATTTTTTATTTTATTTATGTTTAAAAACGATTAGTACGTGGATTAGGGAAAAAGGTCGCTACGGACCTTGTGCTATTATTAAAAAAAATTGCTAATGAGTTTTGTTGAATTGTGTTCTTATTTTGCTACCTGTATTTTGTTTTTCAATCAAATGCCTGCGAAAGAACTATGGTTCCTATATCATCGCTTTATGCTAATCAAAAAATTCATTCGCTTCGGTAACGCAAATACGCGATTGTAGACTGCGACAACAGTAAAACTGCTGCTATTGACGACGTTTGCATGCCAACTTGGCGTCAGCTTATATCCCGTACGATTCGCTGACCGTGGACGTCGCACACGGTTCTCACGAGACATTCCGTCCGAGACAGCCAATTATGGCTGTGAGAGTCGAAATCATTTTATCAAAGGAATGATTTACTCTGGAAAGTTGCCTAGTCAAGAGCGTGAGGTAAATCAAGGGTAGAATTTGTATATCAATTAGTAGAGAGATAGTGAATAGAGGCCGCACAAATTATGCTGACAATTTTTTCTCCACATTAGCTGCGACGCGTAAATTGATGAGGCAGAAAACTGCATTTGTTGCGTGTCCAGTTTGGAGTTCATTGTTTGGCTTCTACGAAGGCAATGTATCACTGTATTCATCATATGTTCCGAAGAAAAATAAAGAGGTAATTTCGCAGTCTACAATGCACTATACGTAAAATGTAGACACAACTGAAAAAAGGGAGCCTATGGTTACTCTGGATTGCAATGCTAATAAATCCGGCGTGGATACAATGGATCAGATGCTTGGCACAAATTTTTGCAAACGATCAACAAACTGCTGGCCACTTCCAATGGTCTACAATATGGTAGATATTGCTGTATTAGCTGCATTCATATTTTATAATGCAAATAAGTCATTAAAAAACCCGATAAGCCACTTTCAATTTTGGAATTGCTCACGACACAATCAGCACTGCCTTATATTGAAAAGCGAGCCATAAATGGACGTATAACGTATGGAAAAAAGTATATGGTACAAAGTAATAATGGTACTGTACTAAATAGTAAGATTACATATCCAATTGAATACTAATTTTTTACAACGCTTCATATATCCTCTATTAAAAAACATTAACTACTCTCATGTTTATCTCACAGATTAAGTTATTTAAATTTATTATTTTTTATACATCGTCTTCGTATAAAATAAGTATATGGTACATAAGAAGAAAGTGATTAATTTTTTTAATTTAATTTATTAGTGTTACTTAGATTGTTTATCTGTTTTTTATTAAATAAAACTAATGACAGATCAAAATGCCCAGAGGAAGCCATTTGTCTCTTGTGGAGCGTACAAAAATAGATTTATATCGCGAAACTGGGCGCACAATAAGAGATATTGCCCTTACGCCTAATAGATCAAAAACAACAATTCAAAATTATGTCAAAAATCCAACATCATACGGCACTATAAAAAGATCTGGAAGACATCCAAAAGTAAGCGATCGCGATAAAAGATCAATTAGACGCCTGGCAGTCAAAAACAATTTCAGTTGTGGTCAAATAAAAGCAAAGCTAAGTTTAAATATTACTTCCCGATGAATAAACCAAATTTTAAATAATGATTTACACATTACCAAACAAAAAACTTTGCCAAAATCCAAGCTTACACCAAAACACAAGGGAGCAAGATTGGCACTTGCAGAAAAATATAAATTCTGGGAGGAAGAATGGAAAAATGTGCTCTTCAGTGATGAAAAAAGTTTAACCTTGACGGTCTGATGGTTAGCAAGGTTATTGGATAGCTAAAGGTCAACCACAGCAAATACGGGTAGCCCGAAATTTTAAAGGAGGATCCCTTATGACTTGGGTAACGTTTGGTTACAAAGAACGTTCTCCGATTTGCTTTATATCTCATAAAATGAATGCGGAGAACTATGTAGAATTGCTAGACAATGTCCTTATAGACTTTGCTGAAGAAAATTATGGAAATAATTTTACTTTCCAGCAGGACAACGCTCCTATACACACGGCAAGATAAACAAAACGTTTTTTCGAAGAAAAAATATCGATGTTTTGGATTGGCCCCCCTTAAGCCCTGACCTAAATCCAGTGGAAAATCTTTGGGGAATGCTTAGCCAAGCAGTTTATAAAAATGGCCGTTGTTATAATTCATTAAACGAGTTAAAATCAGCTATAATGGAAGAATGGTCTTCATAATCTCGTCAACTTAATGCCTCTCCGTTTAAATGAAGTTATTGCTAACGGTGGAGGTAATACACATTATTAGAAATAAAAAGCGTCACTTAATTTGTATGAATTTTGTTAATTTTTTATTATCTTCTCTTTTAATTTAGTTTGTACCATATATATATTTACACGGAAGTTTCTTATTTTTTATTATTAAATAAAGAAAAAAAATTAATACTTAAAATTTATCGGAAATTTTTTTTACTATGTCTATAGAAACTATAAAAGGTATTAGCTCAAAGTTTAAAATATTTCTAAAAAAAATCTTTCAATTAGTCACCTGTACCATATACTTTTTTCCTTACCTTTATTCCAGGATTCGAAGTGCTATGGAAGCATTCAATGTAAAAATAAAATTAAATAATTTTTAAACACACAAAAATGGAAAAATCAAATATTTTTTGTCGCTCTAGGTGGTAGCAAAACTGACAAAAGGAGCTGTACCTTTTTTTGCGCTTCGATCAAATCGGCCGGCATGCCAGATATGTTGTGTGGAGTACGGACGCCGGCGTAAAACTAGAGCATATTGCTTTACTTGTACATAGCAGTTTGTGTTGGGCATTCAACATTGCTGCATCGTTGCAATACTTCCACAGTCGGACTGGAAAATCAGCAAGAAGCATCACAGCAATAATTTATTTAATTTTCTCATGTATTTTAATATTAAATAAAGCCGAAATTGTATAAAAAAATTTTTTCTTGTGCCTTTTTAAATTCTTTCTTTTAACTCACACTCTCTGTCTGTCTGTCGGTCTGTCTGTCTGTCTATCTGTCGTGAGTCGGCCCGATTCCCCCTTATCCAATTGTTCTGAAACTTGGCCCATACTCTTGTCATGAAAAAAGATTAATTTTGGGGTGGTCAAGCACAGTCACGCATAGTCACGCACAGTCAGGGAGTGATCTAACTGTCATTTCCCCTCTTCCAATCCATCTGAAACTTGGTCCATACACTTGCTGTGAAAAAAGATTAACTTTAACTTAGTCACGCACAGTCACGTATGGTCACGCACAGACACGGAGAGACTTAAAACGGATTTCGCCTCATCCAATTATTCTGAAACTTGGTTGGTATACTTTCTGTAAAGAAATATTAACTTCGACGTAGTCACGCACAGTCACGCTTAGTCACGCACAGTCACGGAGTGATTTAAAACACATTTCCACTTATCCGATCGATCTGAAACTTGGTCGATAGACTTGTTGTGAAAAAAGATTAACTTTGACATAGTCACGCATAGTCACGGAGAGATTAAATCCTCACTTCCCCTCATCCGATCTATCTGAAACTTTGTCCATAGATTTGTTGTGGCCAAAGATTAATTTTAAGGTAGTCACACACAGTCACGCACAGTTACGGAGATATTCAAAACTCATATGCATAAGGAAAGAAAGTGTTTTAGAAAAACTTTGTTTTTATGGGTTAGATTATTTTATGTTTATATAATCTAAAATGCACAATCAAAACCATCCAAACACACCACATCAAGCAAAATACCATACAATTCATTATACTTAGGTCCCTGCGGATCTTTTTCGCTATTTTAAGTTCAACGCGAGACTTCACAATCGGAGCGTTAAAGATGGTGTTACGAAAAAGGTCGGATATATATAAAACCAGAAAAAAAAAAAAAAACCCCGAAATAGGTATCCGCTTAAATATAACAGGGAGAGTATTTAATACCAATCTTAGTACACATCCCCATGTAAACCCACCAATATTTTTGACGGCTTATATATATTTTTTTTAATTTCAATATTTATTTACAGATTCAAATTTTTTCTTTTTTTCTTTTTATGTCCCAGCACCAAAAATGGCTTTACAGACTAATAAATAGTAGGCAATGTATTTTATACTAACTTTTTACAAAAATAATATACATTATAGAAAAAAAAAAAAAGAATACAATATTTTCAAAATTTATTTAAAATGCCAGAAGTATTTCAACATTTTCTAATAAATATTCTTTGAGATTAGTCTTAAAAGTGGATAAAACAACTATGTTTTTTTAACACGTTAGGTAATTGATTATACTCGCTTGGTCCAGAAAAAGTGACACATTGTTTAGTTACCCCAAGTCGGCATCTTACCACCCTTAAACTCATCGACTGTCTAGTGATTCAATGAGTATATGATACTTTTTGATTAAAATTTATGGTATGGGAACCAATACCTTTAGTGCATTTAAAAATGTAAACCAATAGTTGTTCCTTATATAACCCTTTTATTGGAAGTATGTTTTTTGCAAAATATTTAAATAAATCAATTGTACTATACGGGTACCTTAACGGTAAGTTAAAACGACTTTCAGTGCTTTATTTTGTGCTGTATGCAGTGATTTCATAGCTGTTCTAGATGTACCACCATAAATCATAGGAAGATATGATAAATGAGAGTTAATTTAGGAGTTGTAAAGTAGCATTTTAGTATCAGCATTAAGTTTATTTTTCAATTTATATAGGATACCAATTCCAGACGAAATTTTTTATTTTAAATGATTCATATGATTTTCTCCCCATTATATTATGATTTAGATATATTCCGAGGTATTTCACACTTTCCCATTCATCTATAATATTTCCATTAATGTGCACCTTCATTTCTCAAGACATACGGTTTACATCTTATAAATTTTGTTTTTTTTTTTTAATTTAGGATTAATTTATAAACTAACAACATCTTCGGCTGTAATGCTGTCATGTCTAGGACCTTTTTTCATTTTCAAATTATCCAAAATGTGTTCAAGAACAACACTATGGTTGGGATGTTATGATTTCGGGGATATAATGACTAAGAGGTCTTCTATAACAGGGAGATTACGTCACATATATTTGGTAGTTGCAATCTTCAGTTTCTACTGACACTTCTTTACTTTTAGACGAAAAATACATCAGATTTTACTGCTGTTTGCTGTTTGGTCTTCCTTTTATGGTGGGTTTTATAGGAGAGCTTTTTCGCAGATCATTTTCATGTCTATTGTATATTCTCTAAGGATGCCTAATATAGTTAATTATTGTAAATTATGTACATATTTATATAAAATTTTCTTATATCTATTAATAAATAATAATAATAAAATATTCTCTACGGATGCAAAAATTCATGCGACTTCCCCATAATTAAGCCGAAGCAGAACATTATCCCCCTCGTCCTCTCATTTCTATTAAATATTTTGAAGAGAATAACCAACATTTCTCAAGACCTACGGTTTAAATCTTATAAATTTTGTTTTATTTGAATTTAGGATTAATTTACAAGCTAACAACATCTTCGGTGTTATGTTGTCATGTCTAGGACCTTTATTCATTTTCAAATTATCCAAAATGTGTTCAAGTTTTAGCTTTTCTGTGGCTTCTAACACAAAACTTGTAGTAACACTTTTAACTGTACGAAATATATTTATATCATCATCAGAATTGTGAAGTATATTCGCTCGCATATTTCGAACCGACTCAAAGAAAAAAACTATTGAATGTTGACGCTTTTTCGGTATCTGGCGTTAAAATAGTGTTATCTGTTGTTATTAATAAATTTGATTACTCTAACTTTTTTTCCAACTATTTTGTCTAAAAATTTCCATTTTTTTCTTCTTCGCATTTTTCTATATAATAAGAGTAATAATCATTCATAGATTTTTTATTACTATGCTTATTCGTTTAAGACTCTCTGCAACAAGCAGGTTTTATTTATCTTTCTTTCTTCTTTCTTTCAACAACTTGCTTTTATAAGATATTAAAGAAATTAAATTCTCAGGCATCCATGGGCTCACTTTATATCTAATGTTCCTCTACTTTGTAATTAGTGAATCACATTAACGAGCTTTTCACATTAATCCTCAGAATTGGATAGAATATCATCTAGATAAGACCCAAATTTTTTGTAATCTATTCGAATTTCCTTTCAATAGTAGTTTCACTGTGCCGGAAATCTATTTTAAAACGACAGAATATAAAATTATGATCAGATAACGTATACTGAACTGAGTTTACTGACATGAGATTTGAAAAATTACTAAAGACAGAATCAATACATGATTTACTTCCTGGCCTTGTTATGAGATTATGACGTGAAGTGAAGTTATATTCAGAAAAACCATCCATCAAAGTTAAACTAGAATTGTTTATACATATCAGCTTAATATTAAAATCCCCAATTAAAACGCATAGAGAATTTTGAACTTGTGGTAATAAATTTTCTAACATTTCAGAAAAAGATGATAATGAACATTTTTGCGATTTATAAAGTGAAGTAACATGATAACATGGGTTTATTATCAGCAAATCCTGAGAAAAGGTGGACACCAAGCCAAAAAAAAAAATGTTATTTAATATGCACATGCCATACATCAAATTAAAGCACAAGATCTCTAGTTCAATAATCTAACAAAATAATTTAATTATTTTAAGAAATGTTACTATTATAGCCATATCTGTGATGATTGTTCTTAACATTTTTAAATTATCATATTAGTTGCAATCCGGTAACATGTTTTTTTTCCAAGCGATGCAGTCCAAAATGGCTGACTTGATGTTTTAAGTTGGTAGAGACGTCAGTGGTTTGTTTTTAATCAAAGGAATTGCAAAGCCTCAAGTTTAAAGGTATATAATATTCTCTTTAGAAAAACTAATTATCATGTTACAACCGTAAGAAAAAGTATCCTTTCAGTTAGAATAAATCGGATTCTGTACTTATTATTGTTTTGTAACTTGTGTAATAATATCAAAACTAACACTGGCCATATATGCAAATATAATATAAACAAAAATGCTATTTTGCCCAGTTATAACTATATACAATTAGTGTTACGGTTGTGACACAAAATGTTTCGGTTGTGACATGCCATTTTTGTTGCTGTTATTTACACACTATAAATATGGGGTAAAATTTCGTTTCCACACACGTGTAAAAACAACAATCATACACACACACAATGCAAATCAATCACACGATGTATAAGAACACACATTTATTATTGATTTGACTGAATTTCTTAATTCAACAATATTATGGGATCGTACAAAGAAGGGTAAAGAAGATCGGTAAGTGTTAAAGGGTGATGAGTGCAGAATAGCAGACGGACGAAGTTAAATTGAAAAAAACGGACACTGAGAGATATATCATCACAAAATTGACGTTTTTGTACTCAAGCGAGTACAGTGGAATCGAATGGGTTACGAAATATGTAGTCATTCAATATAATTATGTCAGTAGATAATAAGTTAGCAGACTTAAACAAACCATTATATCTGTGGTCACAAGCTATAACCGCCTAAGTCGACTTAAGAATGATTTGAGTTATTTATGCTATCATATTCTACTAAAAACGCTTTATATTTACGTGAAATCCCAATTTCTCTATCACTGTTTATTAAAAAGTTATTAATGAAAACATGCTGACCTAAGTCGTAATGAGGCCCCCATTACATTTATATAAAAAGTTATTTTTCTCAAAAGCATGATATTCGACGACTTGGGTTATGTATGCTATCATGTTCTACTAAAAACGCTTTATATTTACGTGAAATCCCCATTTCTCTAACAATATTTATTAAAAAGATATTAATATAAACTAGCAGATTCCAGAGCTCGAAAATCGAGTGCAATTTCTAGGCAGCCTTATTTTTCAACTTAGCCAATTTACAAACCAACACTTTTATGGTTTATTATTATTGTGAATGAAGATAACAAACTCATTAACAAACACATTAACAAATTTAATAAAACCCACACAACATATGTATAATTTTATGTATGTGTTAGTAGCAACTTTAAATGCAATTTACTCAAAATAGAGGAAAAAATTTAAAAATCTGTAAATCTGCAAAATGGCTAAAATGAAATACCTTTCAAATAATATACGTTTGGTCAAAATCGGGATAAAACGGTAGAACAAATCATCGGTCACATGAAATCGCCTAGCCTATTAATATTATAGATATACTGACCTAAGTCGTAATGAAGCCTCATTACATTTATACAAAAAGTTATATTTCTCGAAAGCATGATTTTTGCTTGTGACCGCAGATATTATCTTGGATACCATAATGACGTGAAAGATGGCAAAATTTGCATTCAGTACTTAAGAAAAAAAAGAGGGAAAGTTGCCGCATTATGTTTAACCTACTAATGATGACTTTGACACTGATGTTGGAATAGTACAGATTAAAGATTATTTGCCTATTCCTAAAGATGTTCGGGGGAAATTGTATTTCAAAGATAACAAGTTTTTAAATTTAGTATATTCATAACATTGTAATATCAGTATTGTAATAGCTACACAGTTACAACTAACTCCAAGGGACCGCTAAAATGTTTCATAATAACGAGATTTTCGTTGTAATGGAAATTGTTTGTAATAAAACTAATGCCAATTCATTTGTTTCTTTTCTTCCTTGAAAGTTTCTCGCTTGTGGGTTAAATAAACTCTATGATAAATGCTGAATTTCTATTTATTTCTGTACTATGTCACAACCGTAACGCACTTGTCACAACCGTAACAACTTTTTAATATCGTTTTCTAAGGGACCAAGAGAGAAAAATTTTTGAATACAACTCGTAAATAGTTAAATATATATCTGTGTTGGCAATTACTTTTTTTTCATTTCTGTATTTTGCTCAACGGGGCACAAAACGTAAAATGATAATCAAGGGAAAATATATGCGTCACCAAATGTGTCACAACCGTAACAACAGCAAATTAATTTTTTGCAATAAGTACAATAGTAAATTGAATAAATGAAGGTTCCATAATTGTACCTTTAGGTGAGTGCTAAACCCCAAAAATTTTTCATAATGTTTTCATAAGACAGGATAGCTGCAATCACCCGGTAAAGGTGTACTTTGTGTCACAACCGTAACCAGGATTTGCTGTTATTTATTTTAATATCCGGCAACGATATGTATATTAAATCCAAAAAACCCTTACTCTGAGAAAGACGTTCATTATATTTTATTTCCCTTTTAATATATATTGATGTTCCTCCATAACAGTCACTTCTGCAGCAATAAGAATAACTAAAGACCTGAGATGGTTTGTCCATGCCGTATGTAGCGCTTCATAGGCTTTGGGAAAGTGGTTCGAATGATACTACATTCGCTCTACGTTACTTTGGAGAAAATGTGAAAAATGTGGAAAAAAACAAAAACTTTAGACATTTGTCCCTTCTTGGTTCTCCTCTAATTGTCAAATGCTGCAGCTAAAAAAGAAATATGAGTCCTTTATTTTTTACTCGCCTATCACATATCTAAACTGCACCGCATTCTAAGGCGATAACCTAGGAGAACTTCCTTATAAGTGGTGTTTGAATACATGCAACATCTTTTTCAAAATATCCTTCTTTTCTCCATCCTTCTGTTGTCTGCAAATAATATAAACTTTAATTATTTTTAATTGCAAATTCTTTGCAACTTTTTTTTGTGCTAAATACATGGTAAGAGTTATAACGCTACATTAATATGCATGATTTCTATACAATTAAGACCTTTTTCTGTCTATTTTTCACTACAACATTTAAGATTTTTATCGTGCTTTTTTAATCAAGCCACCACATACCGGTCTATTGAAAAAGTTTTTTTTTCGCAACCAAATGAGAATTGCCCTCTGGTAAAGAAAACTTAAAAGAATAAGTAAACAAAACAATAACATTATGATAATGATTTGAAATAGAGTGTAAAACATTGCCTACTACGAAACGAAGGTGGTGGTTGTTATCTACAAAATAATAAAGATAACACAGACAGTAAGCATCCTTAAAATCATATACTGTCGCAAATGCTCGCTCTGTCATACTCCAGCCAAACAAGTCCGTCCGTCCATCCGTCCGTCCATGCAATGACAAAACAGCAAGACTCTTAAACAGTTTACAAGTTAATTGAAAACCTCTTTTGCTCGGCATAAATTTAGATGTAGAGGGGAAGGACTGCGGCTGCAAAGAGGAGATGGTTAACTGTAATGAAAAACCACAAAAAGGCCAGTCAACTTAATGGGCAACAAAATGTATAAAACGAAATAATCTTAATTGAATTATCAAAAATAATAGGCAGGACTTTAAACACGATAAAAAAGTGTAAATGTCTCAAATAAGAATCTGACTGGATAGAAGTTTTCGTGTTCTTAAGAAACTGTAACACTTGTAAATCCATACATACTTGTTGAATAGAGACTTTCAACTTAACACCCACAACTCCATATAAATAATAACACCCGTTTCATTCGCTCTAATTTATTATCTCTGTAAAACGCAAAGGTCTAAAAAAGGACCTTTTTTCTTTGCTTATGCATGTTTTTTTTTTTAATGTGTAAAGGATTTCTAAATAAGTTGCCTTTTTATTAGTTTATTAAAGATGTCTGACTGTATATTTATTTTAGGTTTTTAAATAGTCAAACTTATTAGTTTCGACCATTTTTTTCTTCTTCTTCTTCTTAAATATGCCGTTACTTGTTTTTAGTATATTAACAAACCAGTTAATGAATGTCCAAAGGGTTGAAACTACATTAAAAAAATAAAAAAAAGTATAAGCGAAGAGAATAAAGAATGTTAGTAACCAACCTAGAATTGCCGTACAATATAAAAATATGGAGTATGACTGGAAAAGGCTGTTTATCAGTGAAACTCTACAAATTTAAAAACACTTTGACATTTTGAAAATGTGGACCACCTATAGTTAAAAATTGTATCCTAAAACCTAAAGGATTATCGTTTCAATCACTGTCCCAAAAATTTCACGAATGATAACAGAGGTTTCTTTCCTTAATTATTTCGGGATCGCTAAAATCAATGGTTTTGAAAAGCCCCCTCAACACTCTAAAAATTCTATAATGAAAACTGGCTTCGAACAATAACTTCTAAACAAGAATAAAGAAAGTAAATAGTGTTTACTAACGTATGGGAAAAAATAGTGAATAGTTTGAGTGTGATAATTGCAAAAAATTTGCCATGAAACAAATTAGGTATACTTAAACTAATTTTGAAAATTTCGTAAAGGAAATCAGTCCAAGAAAAAGATTGACATTGTTAATCATTTCAAGGACACAAGGTCTAAGAAGAACAATGTTGATAAATAACAATAAAGGTGTAGAAAGAAAACCTGGTTCGGGAAGGAAATATCGTTTGCAAGACTAAAAAATTCGCCATTAATTGAAAGCTGCAACCATGGGTTGCAGTGCAGAATTTTTCCTGGAGTTAAGAAACAAATATCAATGCCAGAAAAATACAATTAAGAAATATCTGGAACCTAGTGGAGTTCAGAAGAGAAAAAACGGCACCAGCAAAAAAAAATTATTGAATCCAGACTACGATTCTTTTCTACAAATTACTTATTTGCAATCACTGAGTAAAAATGTGTGATGGATGATGAGTTGTACTTCACAGTGGAAGCAGTGGATGTCAAGAAAGGTATAACAATGAATCTTTTCAACATAAAGTATTCAAAACATTTAAGTATATATGTATGTAACACCAAATTTTCAGAAAACGTTGAATTGTGGTTAGCGATTGGCTGTAAATGCAAACGTTTATAATGAAAAGTGTACTCCAGTACTTGAAAGATTCATAAAAAAAATACCATGAAAATGAAAAAATTGTTTCGTCCCGTTATGCAAAAGTTGAAAAATTTGCTTCACAGAAAAATCAAATTTGTGCCGAAAGAGAACAATCCACCAAGCGTTCTCCAACTTAGACCCATAGCAACTTTTTTGGCAATGTGGATTTCCTCATTCCGAAAATAAAACAGAGTTAAGAAGCATAGATATAAGCGGAATTCAGAGATCCATTGCTGACCATGGGGTCAATATTTTTATGTAAATTTAGTCAAATCTTGTATCTAATAAATAAATAAAAACCCACAACTTTGTTTACGTATTTTTTTTTTGCCTATAAGTTATTCAAGCAAAAATAGGTTGGGTTCAACTTGAACCCAAAATATCAGACACTGGATTAGTAGCTATTTAGAAAGAATAATCTTAGAAAGTACCTTTTGTTAAAATAATTCCCTTTTATTAAAAAAAATCAAGAAAACAATACTCGAGTTATTTTCTTTCTAGTTGATAAACATGTATGTTTTCCTTAAAAAGTACCTTTGCTTAAGAAAAAGTAACTATTCCTAAAGAAGTATATATCCTAAAAAGAAGTATCCTTTCATAAAAAAGTAACTTCTGCCAATAAACCATATTTTCTTAAAAGCAATTTTTTATAAAAAAGTACAATTTCTTTTAAATAAAAACTACCGTTTCTTAAAAATTTAGCTTTTCTTAAAAAAGTATATTTTCCTTAAAAAAGTACCCCTTCTTAAAAAAATACCTTTTCTTAAAAAGTATCTTTTCTGTAAAAAGTACTTCTTAAAAACTAAATTTTCATAAAAACTACCTCTTCTAAAAAGTAACTTTTCTATAAAAGTATCTTTTATTAAAAAAGTACCTTTTATTCAAAACGTAGCTTTTATAAAAAAAAAATACCTTTTCTTACTAAGCTATTTGCTTAAAGAATCTTTTCCTAAAAATGTACCTTCTCTTCAAAAAGTACTTTTTCACAAAAAAAGTATTTTTTTAAATAATACATTCCCTCATAAAACTACCTTTTCTTGAGAAAGTATATTTTCCTAAATAAAACTTTTGATTCTTAAAAAAAAGTACAATTTCTTTTAAATAAAAACTACCGTTTCTTAAAAATTTAGCTTTTCTTAAAAAAGTATCTTTTTCTTAAAAAAGTACCCTTTCTTAAAAAAAATACCTTTTCTTAAAAAGTATCTTTTCTGTAAAAAGTACTTCTTCTTAAAAACTAAATTTTCATAAGAACTACCTCTTCTAAAAAGTAACTTTTCTATAAAAGTGTCTTTTATTAAAAAGTACCTTTTATTCAAAACGTAGCTTTTATAAAAAAATACCTTTTCTTACTATGTAAGCTATTTGCTTAAATAATTTTTTCCTAAAAATGTACCTTCTCTTTAGAAAGTACTTTTTCACAAAAAAGTATCTTTTTAAATAATACATTCCGTCATAAAACTAACTTTTCTTGAGAAAGTATATTTTCCTAAATAAAACTTTTTATTCTTTAAAAGTTCATATAATTAAAAACTGCCTCTTCTTAAGGCAAAAAATACCTTTTCTGCAAAAAGTTAATTTTCTTTCAAAAATACCTTTTCTAAAAAAGTAAGCTTACTTTAAAAAGGTACGAAACTACATTTCTTAAATAAAATTTCCTTTTCTTAAAAAAGTATATTTTCTTAAAAAGTATCTTTTCTGATAAAGAACCTTTTCTCTGATAAAGAACCTTTCCTCTTTTTAATAATATATAAATTTTCTTACACAAGTGCCTTTTCTTAAAAAAGTACTTTTTTCTTTAAAAAAAAAAGTAAATTTGTCTAAAAATAGTACCTTTTTAAAAAAAAGACACTTTCTTAATGAATGACCTTTCCTTAAGAAACTTAATTTTCTTAAAAAAGTTCCACTTCTTAAAAAAGTTACTTTTCATAAAAAAGTATTTTTTTCTGAAAAACTGCCTTTTCTTTCAAAATATTTTTTTAAAGTCCCTATTCTCAAAAAGGTACCTCTTCTAAAAAATCTAAAATTTCTTTAATAAGTACATTTAAAAAAAAAAAAAAGTACCTTTCTTAAAACATGCCTTTTTTGAAAAAAGTAATTTTTCTTAAAAAGTATCAATTCGTAAAAATTCATATTTTCACAATTACCTTTTCTGCGAGAAGTAACTTTTTTGGAAAAAGTACATTTTCTTAAACCACCATTTCTCAAAAAAAACGCACTTAAAAAGTAAAAAGTAAATTTTCATAACAAAATATTTTTCTTAAAAAATACTTTTTTTTAAATTGCATTACTTAAAAAGTACCTTTTTTTAAAAAAGTACCTTTTCTTAAAAAAAGTACCGTTTCTCAAGTAAAGTTTCTCAATAAAGTCCCTTAAAAAAATTTTTTTAAAAATATCTATTTAATATCTGTTTCCTTAAAAAAGTACACTTTCTTAAAAATTTTGCTGTTATTAAAAAGTACATTTTCTTAAAAAAGTAATTTTTCTTAAAATACTATCTTTTCTTAAAACAGTACCTTTTCTTGAAAAAGTACCTTTTCTTACCACACCTTTTCTCAAAAACGACTTTTTCATAAAACATTTTATTTCTTTAAAAAAGTACTTTTTCCTAAAAAAAAGTAACTTTTCACAAAAAAAAAATACCTTTTCCTAAAAATTACTTTTATTTAGCGAAGGACCTTTCTATAAGAACTTAAAATTTCTCTAAAAAGTTCCTCTTCAAAAATAAAGTTTTCTTGAAAAATCAAATTCTTCGCCAGAGTACCTTTTCTGCAGAAAGCACCTTATCCTAAAAAACACATTTCCTTAAAAAAGCATTCTAAAAATGCATATTTTGTTCAAAATGTACCTTTTCTTAAAAAGTTCCTTTTTTAAAAAAATACCTGTTTTTGCCTAAGAAATGTTTAAGTTATAAACCCTGGGTACAGTGGATTCTTGATAAGATGCACGCTTTTTACGTTTAACGATGTTTTTGGGTTGAGTGTTATTCCCTCCTGTCCTGCGACCAAGTAGATCACCCTCTGTCAGTTTTGTATTACTTCCTATTTACTTTTAATCCATTATAGCATTTAGGAACTTGGTGATTGATGTAAAATCGCATTTTGTTGATGAAATGTTAGAGCATACATACATCAGAATATATACTTGTAAAATGTTATATTTTTTCCTGATGAATTTTATATATTTATATAAGCAATTTTGATATTTCCTTCGACATTAGTATTCCTTTAATAAAACTTATTAACATTTTTCTTTTTCTCTCTTTCAGGTATGTTATTCCATAACATAATCTGTAAGTATTATAAATAAAATAAAAAGATTTAAATATTAATTGTTTCTAATACAATTGTAATGAAATTTTTAAGGATTTAAGAGCGATTAACATTAAACTTAATAATGACAATACCAAAAATTGTGACATGGATTTGAAATTGACTTTCATTGAATTATCAATGGCAAAGAAATATTGTCATAACCGACATGTTGCAATATTTTTTATCAGAGCTTACAAGACTTACATTCAATCATTTAGTAAGCTAAATAATATTTGAAAGAAAATAAAACGAATTTCCTTGTTTCGAAAGCATTTATCTTGCAAATCAATCACTCATCTTAGTTTTCGTTCAAAGCTAACCCTCTCAAATAAATGAAATATTGAATTATGTTTAGCTTTTCAGAATTTCTTACACTAAGAAATCATGTTTAGTGGAAATTTCATGTCTGCAGGAAAGTCCTGTCCGAACTTATTATAACCCCTGGGGTATGTCAAAACTAACAAATAGAAAAACATACATTCATTAAGCTATGAATGACACTTTACTAAACCTTATGATCATGTTCATTAGTTGTTTTAATATGGCTGTTCTTTTGTTGTAGTTGTAATGAAGCTAGTTACTTTTTCGTTAACCTAAAACAAAAAGTTAGTAATGAAGTTAAACTAAATGTTTTATAATTTATATGAAACAAACACGCAAACACTTTAACTTAAGTCATTTAAAAAAAATATATACATATATACTCACATATATGTACATACAGAAAACAAGAAAGCCACAAGTAAAAGTATTAAGAAAATAAATAAATTAAGAACTTCCTTAACATTTGCGAAAAGAAAGTCGTCTTTTTCTTATTACCCATAGTACAGATATTTCATCTTAAAAACCACGAAAATTGTAAACACTATATCGTCGCTCTACCTTCCCACTACCCCGCTTGAAAAAGTACTTAAATTTGGCCAAAAATATAATTAATTGCTGCAACAATATACTTTTGTTTTTGCTTCTTTTTTTCTCTTAAGTTTTTGTTTCTGTTGTTCTCGGTAATTTATCCTTAATCCTTGCTGTACATGTAATAGACGTCGAAGTGTATTAGGTAGAGTTTATGTGCGTGTGCTTTTATGTGCCGGCAATGTTTGTGAGTGCTTGAGAGCTAACGTTGGCAACAATATATCATTTGTTGCTTATGTACATTTCTAAAAAAAGAAAACTTATTCTATTTTATTATTGTTGTTGTTTTTCTTATATTATAGTTTGACGCTCTAAAACAATATCTTCCTACACCATTTTGAAATTATATTTCACATATATGAAAATTCAATTTTGAAAGTAGAATGTCCTGATAGTTTTATGCTTAAGGTTTTTAATAACAAATCCTTAATAGCTAAGCGTTCAGAAACAACACAGTACTAGATATTCTTACTCTTGAATCTCACTCTTTCAGAAAAATTTTCAGCATCTGGATTTTTTTTTTACAGAAAAAATCTAAAAATCTTTTGCTGATCTGTAGGGAAACTTCATCATAGCTTCTGGTTTATTTCCCATGAAAATGTCCTTAAGTGTACATGGTTTACAAGGGCTGCTTTTTCCTACATAAATAGTTCAGTAGAGTCAGAAGCTTTTGATTTATTTTTTTTATCAAGATTCCTTGGTAGTCGTATCTGTTTGTGTTCAAGAATCTAGAGATTTTCTTTCGGAAAAATATCCTAAAATTATAACATTTTTGTAAATGAAATACTTCCTTATTAAGCAAGGGCTTTTCTTAAAAATTCCGCAGAACAGTGATCGCAATGAAAGAGTCATTTCGCTGAAACTTACTGAGGCAAATTGTCATGCTCTGAGACACAATACACAATATCCGTGACTTTTGTACAAGAGACGGGTTTTTTAGCAAAAAAAAAAGATCGTTCTCTCCTTCTAGCTCAATACACTTTGTACAATATTTCCCCAATTTGTTGTGCCTTCCAAATAAAAGGATTTCAGAAGGTCTTCAAAATACGCATCAATCTAATGAATGAGTTCATCCTTCCAAACCTATTTCTTTAGAAATTAGTCACTAGAATATGGCGGATGGTAATTTTTTTAGACTTGGAAATAGAAAATAGTTAATAGGGGCTAAATCCATAGAACATGACGGATGAGGTAGCAATTCTTATCCCATCTCAATGCATCCGTGCATTGCCTTGATAATAGAACATTTTATTAAACATTTAGGCCAAGACCTAATGCGATCGTTTTTTTGTATATCGTTGTTTATTCCAATCAACAATTTGACTAAATATTCTTCGTTTATTGTTTTGGCCTTTTGCCCACGTACCTCCCAAAAAACTGTTGCCATAAGTTTGTTGGCCAAAAAGCCCACCTCGGTATGTTGTAATGGATCCATGTTTCAGCTACTGTTGTGAAAACGAGCAAAAATTCATTCGTATTGCGGTTCAACAAAACACATCTACTCATTTAAAATCGAAGTAACAGAGCCTCAGATATTTTGCGCACTTCTTAATCTCTGCTTGACTAACACTTAATCGTCAAAATTTTTTGACTTATTGATCTGAACCATAAAATTTCTCCTCTTTTAGAATGTTTCATTTTCCAAAAAAAAAAATTTTTTCTAAGTCCAACGATTCTCCAATTTTTGTACCCCTTCCAAAAAATAGGATTTTTTTCTACACTTTCGGCCGTCCAGAACGTTCAGCGTCATTTGTATTTGTGCGACCACAACGACAGTCAGTAAACCACTTTTCTACCATTGAAATCGATGGTGCAGAGTCTAGTATTATCAAGCTTTTATCAAGCTTTTCCTTGGTTTGATTGATGGTTTTTTTTTTGCAAAAAATAATGCTTAATGAGCACTCGAAATTCACTTTTTTCCATTTTTAAAAACCACGAGGTTGTATGTTTTGAACAGCTGTTAAACGCAAAGTAAATGACGGAACTTGCTCAAAATTTTACAGTAGTCTATTCACAGGTGGTACTTGATGGGAGCAGTGTTGCATTTCATATAACTACGAGGGAAGTTCGAAAAGTCACGGACTTATTGATCTGCCCTCGTAGATAGGTTAAGTTCAATTAGGTTTTGTTAGGTTAAGTTCGGTTTGTTATACTCTATACCATTATGTGGTCAGGGTACTATGAGTTTGTGCCAATGCTTGTAACTGCCAAACATGTTTGACCTATTATACCGATTGATTCAGAATCACTTTCTGAGTGAATTTAGCGATGTCCGTCCATCCATCCGTCTGTGTGTCCATGCAAATCTTGTAATCCAACTACAGCTAGCAAATATACATGTTGATAAAATTTGGTACATAAGCTTCTATCTGCCATAGGACAACCGGTACAGAAATTGTTGTAAATCGGTGCATATTCAGACCTAGTCCCAATATATATGACCCCTATGAGATCGACTTAAATTGCCTTATAATTCATATGAACATATAGATCTCGGTCAAGTATGGTATGTGTCTGTTTATTACACCAATTAATCAGCAGTCCAAAAATAAACCCTGTAGGACAGTTCCTCACTTAAATCTATAAAAAAAAACATAAATATTGCACAGATTTTTCTCAAATTTAGTTTGAATATGTTTCTACAAAAAATAAGTGACTTTACTAAATATGTTCAGGATCGATCCATTTTTCGACCTAGTCCCCATATAAATATGGCGTCCGATATAAACTTTTTCAGAATTGCAAGTAAAAAATTAATAAAATTCCACTCAGATTTTGTGTGCGCTTATTTTTCATATAGCCAATTAGACCTTTTCTCCAAGCGCATCGTATAGTCGGTATAGACCGAATATTATGAGATCAGAGGAAAACTGGAGTTCGGTTTGCTCCTTTATAACCATCATCAACTAGAAGCTACGCATAGCAATAAAATAATAAGAGCATTCATAAATCAAAATATCGGCAGTTTCGAGGGGGGAATGGTCGATGAATTGGGAAGGCTGTTAGTGGATAGGCAACGCTCTACGAGTTGAATAATACCATTAATACCTTTATGTGATTACGCACCCCAATTACTAAAAAAAAGTTAAGTAAGTTTAAGTCGAGTTAAGTAAGGTTAGATTAGGTTAGAATAGATTAGAGTAGAACAGATAAGGTTTGGTTAGGTTAGGTTAGAGTAGAAGAGATTAGGTTGGGTGAATTTACGTTAAGCTATGTTAGGTTAGGTTAGATTAGGTTAGAATAGATTAGATTACGTAAAGTTAGGTTATGTTAGGTTTGGTCAGGTTAGGTTATGTTAGATTAGGTTAGGGTGGGTTGTGTAGGGTAGGTTAGATTAGAATAGATTAGAGTAAAATAGATTAGGTTAGGTTAGTTTAGGTTAGGTAAGGTAAGGATATATTTGATAAGGTTCAGTTAGGTCTAGTTAGGTTAGAATAGGACAGTTAGTTGGTATAAATCGCTAATTAGTTAATTGAAAATCAAACACATATTATGATAATAAGACAATGCTACATTTTTGTGGTTACAAGCATATTTGATTATTTAAGGGCAACAATATCTAACCGACCAAATGGAAAGCATCCTAATACATATGGGGAAAATTTGTGCATCACCAACGAATTTAGTAGGTACTTGTCATAGTACCAACATTACGTTTTAACTTATGATTAGGACGTCATGATAAATCACTACTTCTGAATAGGTATTTTTCAGAATCATTTTTCTAAGTACTTCATAGCACTTTTGTAAGTTAAAAATCTTCATTTAGAACATGAGAATCAATGATTGGCAATTCACAATTCAACACAGGGCATGTGATATACAACTATAATGAAATTCGATGAATTCTGAATTGGCTAAAATTGATTTAAAAATGTTTATTATTAATATTTTATTTTATTTAATTTAATATATTTTTAACACATATTGTACACAAATTTCAAAATTCTGCACTTCTCCTCCATATGAACTACAACTTTGCCAATTTTCACACCCCTCCGTGCCCGCATTATGCTTAGAAAGGTATGAAAACATTTTCCTTCAACAAATAATATATGGTTTTACTATTCGAGGCCTGAACTCTATATTAGTGACAGAGTAAATTTAATCTTACAATTATATTTTGGTAAATAAAAAAAAACAAGTAAGAAAATTATAGTCGGTCTAGACCGACTATATGATACCCTATACGATGCGTTTAGAGACCCTCTCTCTCAGGCCCAACTAACTGGATATAGAAAATAGGCATAAACCAAATTTGAGTGGTATTTTTATTAATTTTTTCGGCTGCAGATATGAAAAAGTTCATATCGGATGCTCTATCTATATGGGGACTAGGCCCAAAAATGGACCGATCCTGACCGTGTCTGGTAAAGTCTCTTGTATTTTGCAAAAATATATGCGAACAAAATTTGAGAGGAATCAGTGCAATATTTTTGTTTTTTGATAGATTTAAGTGAAGATCGGGAAGCAGCTCTATATGGGGCCTATTACTAAGAGTTGTCCAATAGGGATCATTTTTGGACTACTGATTAATGGATGTAATATATACATACAAACCCAATTTGACTGAGATCTATATCATAATTTGGATCTTATGGCAATATATGTTGATTTCATAGGGGTCATTTGTATAGGGGCTAGGTCTGAACATGGACCGATTCTCACCAATTTCAATAGCATTCATTCCATGACAGATTAAAGATTAAATACCAAATTTCATCAAAATATATTCATATTTGCGACCTGCAGTTTGATTACAAGCTTTACATGGACACACAGACGGACACGTTAAATCGAATCAGATAGTGATTCTGATTCGATCGGTATAATTAAAGATGGGTATAGGTCAAATATTTTTGGTTGTTACAAACAGCAGCACAAAGTCATTATACCCAAACCACATAGTGGTATAGGGTATAATTAACT
Source organism: Cordilura impudica (assembly GCA_963682025.1). Lineage (NCBI taxonomy): Eukaryota > Metazoa > Arthropoda > Insecta > Diptera > Scathophagidae > Cordilura > Cordilura impudica. The sequence goes on along the minus strand of OY821519.1, from coordinate 252,710,120 downwards.
AAACCGACGATCTTTTTACTATAATGTCAATTATCGCTTTCCATTGTCATATTTATACCCTATACCACTATGTGGTTTGGTTTGCTGCTGCTTGTAACTACCAAAAATATTTGACCTAGACCCGATCGAATCAGAATCACTAGCTGATTCGATTTAACGATGTCCGTCAGTCCGTCCGTCCGTCTGTGTGTCCATGTAAAGCTTGTAATCAAACTGCAGGTCGCAAATATGAATATATTTCGATGAAATTTGGTATATAAGCTTTTATCGACCATAGGATGAACGCTATTGAAATTGGTGAGAATCGGTCCATGTTCAGACCTAGCTCCCATACAAAGACCCCTATGAAATCAACATAAATTGCCATAAGATCCAAATTATCATATAAATCTTAGTCAAATTGGATTTGTATGTATTTATTACATCCATTAATCAGTAGTCCAAAAATGCTCCCTATTGGTCAACTCTTAGTCACAGGCCCCATATAGAGCTGCTTCCCGATCTTCACTTAAATCTATCAAAAAACAAAAATATTGCGTTGATTCTTCTCAAATTTTGTTTGTATATATTTTTGCCAAATAAAAGAGATTTTACCTAACATGGTCAGAATCGATCCATTTTGGGGCCTAGTCCCCATATAGATATAGCTTCCGATATGAACTTTTTCCTGTCTGCAGCCAAAAAAATTAATAAAAATCCCACTCAAATTTGGTTTATGCCTATTTTCTATATCCAGTTAGTTGGGCCTGAGAGATAGGGCCTCTAAGCGCATGGTATAGGATATCGTATAATTTTCTTCCTTGTTATACCCTATACCACTATGTGGTTTGGGTATAATGACTTTGTGCTGCTGTTTGTAGCAACCAAAAATATTTGACCTAGACCCATCTTTAATTATACCGATCGAATCAGAATCATTTTCTGAGTTGATTTAACAATGTCCGTCCGTCCGTCCGTCCGTCCGTCTGTGTGTCCATGTAAAGCTTGTAATCAAACTGCAGGTCGCAAATATGAATATATTTTGATGAAATTGGGTATATAAGCTTTTCTCGGCCATGGGATGAACGCTATTGAAATTGGTGAGAATCGGTCCATGTTCAGACCTAGCCCCCATACAAAATACCCATATGAAATCGACATAAATTGCCATAAGATCCAAATTGTCATATAGATCTTACTCAAATTGGGTTTGTATTCGTTCATTACATCCATTAATGAGTAGTCCAAAAATGATCCCCTTGACCCCATATAGAGCGACTTCCCGATTTTCACTTAAATCTATTAAAAAACAAAAATATTGCACTGATTCTTCTCAAATTTTGTTTGTATATATTTTTGCAAAATACAAGAGACTTTACCAAACATGATCAGGATCGGTCCATTTTTGGACCTAGTCCCTTTATAGATATAGCATCCGATATGAACTTTTTCATATCTGCAGCCAAAAAAATTAATAAAAATCCCTCTCAAATTTGGTTGTTGCTTATTTTCAATGTCCAGTTAGTTGGGCCTAACAGATAGGGTTTCTAAATGCATAGTATAGGGTATCGTATAGTCGGTCTAGACCGACTATAATTTTCTTACTTGTTTTTTATTGATTTCTCTAATTACGATGGCGCTCCCAGAACAAGCCCACCTAACGAAGAAAACACACAAATTTGGGAAAAACGCGGCAATAACTTGGCATAAAACTCGCCATGATTGTTTTTCTTTTTTGAAGGTAATCAATTAAAATGATCTCACGCACATTCCAAAAACAGACGCCATAACCTTTCCTGCAGAACTGTTTTCGCGTTCTTTGGACACGATTCTCCCATTTCAGCCCACTGTTTTCACTGTTTCTTGTTCTCTGGTGTGAAGTGCTGGTCCCATGTCTCATCCATAGTTATGCTAAAATCTGGCTTTATAGCGGTGAATTATCAACATATATGTTACTCTATTTAAACATCTTCAAGACGCTGTTTTTGTTCTATTGCGCACAGCTTTGTTATGCCCAAATTTCGGTCAATATGCGATGTATGGCACTTTCAGCTAGTTCACGCACCTTTAGTCTACGATCATCCAATACAACTCTGTGGATTTTCTTAACCGTTTGTGGTGTATCTACCTACAAAAGGCCTCGTTTAAACTCTGCCACCCAATATTTTATAGCTGTAAGCGAAGGAGCAGATTCCCCCAGAGTAGAATCTAGCACGTCTTTAATATTGATTGGGCTGAGGCCGGTCAAATGAAAGTATTGTATTGCATAACGGTGACCATTATTTTCTATGTTTACAAATTCATTGGGATCGTTTAGTTTTGATGGCTCCAAAAAAAAAAACAATAAAAAACGTGGTGCCTTGAAACTTAAGACATATGTTTTATAAGATTGCCACTTTTCACCAAAGTAAATTTTTTTTTAACTACTGCCGCCATCGATACGTCAGGTCGGATTGTAAATTTATATTTCCAAATAATAATATTTCTATTGTTTTTTTTTTTTCATAATAATGACAAATTTAGAAGTAGTTTAAAACCATAAGTCAGGAAGTTGTTATTTGGTAATACCAACAAAGAAGTGATTCTTAAAGAATAATCGACCACAAATCGAAAAGAAGAAGAAATTCTTAGAACAAGGAAACTTGTTTTCCTTAAAAACTAATCTAAAATTTAGATTACATAGTTCAGTACAAAAATCAAAAATAATTCAATACCAGTCATGCTTTGTTTACGGCATTATTAATATGTGGAGTCCAGATTAATGATATTAAATGCTTACATTCTAATGAAGTTACCGAGACCACTGCTTCCTTTTCCGCTCATTTCAAGTACGTCTATTTGCATTAATAACCAATAAATTCACACAAAGCTTTAAGACCCAATCTATAACAGTACTCCTGATAAAAAACTGAAAAATATTTTTTCAGTGAAGATGCCACTCATCTTGGGCTCGACTTAATAACTTATGGACTCAAACAGTTCTCATTGACAAGTTTCAGGGTGCTCGATATCGAAGCACACAAGATAGTTTATTTTGTGCCTTATGCTCCAATCCTGCCCGTTTTTAACTCTAATAATCTATAGACTCGAACATCATTATTTTGAAGTGTTGGTAATGCTGTTTCCTGAACTTTTATCGAGATACCTGGAAATGGTGTAATTTTCAAAAGAGTAGCAACAACATTACAAAAAATGGTGGAAATTAATGTTAGTGCGTGTTTTGTCGTGTTATATTTTTTCCATTTGTTTTTTTTTTTTTTTTTTTTGTTATAATTTTAGGTGTGTTCTCAAGTATTTATTCAAGTCATTAGGTAATAAACTGTTTCCATGTTAGACATAATTAGTTCCAAAATGTATATGTGATGAATGGTTGGAAATTTTTAATAATAATGCAGTAAATATTTTCAATTACTCGTTATTCAACAAACTCTAAAGGAAATGTTAATAAGTTAGCAGGAAAAGTTCCTTGATATATTAAACTAATCTTGCATAGCTTGTTATATATACGATTGCTTTAATATGGGGGAAGCTGGAAGAAGAAAGGAATGACTATTAGTATAGTATAGTAAATAATTAAAAAAAAAGAAAAAGTGCGAAAGTGAGACACCTCTGAATAGAGTGTGTTATTATATTGACTAACATACACGTAAGAAAGAAATAAAAGGTGCAAATCACCTCGCCATTACAATATTAAATATCAGTTATTAGAGGGATAACACGATTAAAAATAATCTCATTCAATAATAATTTAACACAACCATAGAAAAATTACAAAATAAAGTCATTCCATAATCCTCTTCAACCAAATTTCAAATCTCAACATCTTCCAACAATTTTGGAAACTTTAAATCCAAAGACATACACACTTTAACTAACCAATGACCTATTAACTTTTAAATGATTTTCAACAAACACTTCGAAAACCACAATTCCATGTAACATCACTTCTTTTTTGACTTTGCCTTAAAGAAGAGCATATAAAATCTAATAAACGTATTCTAAAAAGAAAAGAAAAAACATAAAATTGTTACTTTAACTACAGACACACTGTGCAAAACCTATTTTAGACATCAACTTACAACTACAAAGAAAATAAATTTTAACATGAAAATCACGTACTGGAAAACACCACAAAACAACAACAGCACAGCAACTATTAAACAAAAACCAAAAATATAAAAAATAGGCCAGGCAACAGAAAATCTTGGTATACTCGTACTACTACAAACCAAACAACAACAAAAAAAATCGGAAACTACAGTAAGGAATTTTGATAGTTTTTATTGCTCAAACAACAGGGGAGTTTAGTGACTAAGCCTTTTTTTTAAGGCTTTACAAATGTAAAAAAGAATGTTAGAAAAAAGCAAGTGGAGCAACAACGTGACTATATAAAACTGATATAAAATTCCAACAATCAAACAACCCCCCACCTAGAAATAAGTAAGGAACACAGAGATTGACAGGAAATAAAGATATATATGGTGAAGGAGTTTTCGTTAAGCTGGAATTTAAAAATTTAGCTTAATTCGACCCAAGTTTAAAAATGTCATATAAATTAATAAATGTATTCAAACAAAAGACGCTACAAATATAAAATGAGTTGCAAAGTTTAGCAAATGAAATTTTTATGATGAATTACAGAATATAAAATACTCGAAGAGGAAATATATAGAGGGCTTATATTCAAAAAGTGCTATCTGCATTAATAATTATTTAAAAGAGAACGTGTAAAACCAATTTATTAATAAGATCTGAAAGTATTTGGCGATCAATTTGCTACAATATCTATTAAGAAATAGTCGTACTAATCATGTATGATATCAAAATGAATATTATATTTGACGGTTATATCAGAGAACAGTATGGAATCAAAAATTAATATTGCTGTCAAATGTAGATAGCACTTTTTAAATAAAAGCCCTCGATATGTTCTTCATTCCATTTGTAACCCAAAGAAATAAAAATCAGCTACCCCTTACAGTATATATATTAATAGTACTTTATTGAGCAAAATTAGTTATTTGAGAAAATGCCCATCATAAGAAAAGTTACTTTTTAAGGAATGGTACTTCTTTTTTTAAAAAAGGTACTTTTTTCAGAAAAAGTACTTTTTTCAGAAAATTTTAAATTTAAAAAAAAAATACTTTTTTAAGAAAAGGTACTTTTTGTTAGAAAGAAGCTTTTTTAAGAAAAAGTACTATTTTAAGAAAATGCCCGCTTTTAAGAAAAGTTGCTTTTTTAAGGAAAAGTACTGTTTTAAGAAAACAAAGTTTTTTTTAAAGAAAAAACACTTTTTTAAAAAAATTGAAAATTGTAAAAAAGGTGCTTTTTGTAAAAAAAGGTACTTTTTAAGAAAAGGTACTGTTTTAGGAAAAAGCACTTTTTATGAAAATGCCATTTTTTAAGAAATGACACTTTTTATGAAAAATTATTTTTTAAGAAAACGTCATATTTTTAAAAAAGTTACTTTTTTAAGGAAAGGTAATTTTTTAAATGTTTTAAGAAAATGTATTTTTTTAAGAAAATGAGTTTTTTAACAAAATAAACTTTTTCAATATAAGGTACTTTTTTAAGAAAATGTACATTTTAAGAAAAGGTATTTTTTAAAGAAAATGTAATTTAAAAAAAAGTGCTTTTTAAGAAAATGTATTTTTTCCACAAGAAAAGATACTTTTTAACAAGAGTACTTTTTTGACAAGCACCTTCTAACAAAAAATACCTTTTTATCAAAAGGTAATTTTTTAACAGAAGGTACTATTTTAGCAAAAGAAATAACTAAGAAAATTTATTGTTTAGCGAAAGAAGTGCATTGTACTTTTTAAATACTAAGTACTTTTTAAGCAAAAGTACTTTTTTAAGAAAATGCTCTTTTTTAAGAACAGTTACCCTTTTTAAGAAAATGTACTTTTTAAGAAAATTTATTTTTAAAGAAAACTAACTTTTTAAGAAATAGTACTTTTTTAAGAAAATGTATTTTTTAAAGAAAATATACTTTTTTTAAGAAAATGTACTTTTTTAAGAAAAGGTACATATTTAGAAAATTTACGTCTTAACGAAAATGCAATTTTTAAAGAAAATGTACTTTATTAAGAATATGTACTTTTTTCAGAAAAAGTTTTGTTTCTACAGAAAATTGAGTTTTTGGAAGAAAAGGTATTTTTTTAAGAAAATAAATCTTTTTACGAAAATATAGTCTTTTAAGAATATTTTTATTTTAAGATATGATACTTTTTTAAGAAAATGTACTTCTTTAAGGAAAGGTATTATTTTGAGAAAAAATACTTTTTTAATTAAGAGTACTTTAAAAGAGCACTTTTTTAAGAAAAGGTACATTTGAAGAAAATTTGCGTTTCAACGAAAATGCACTTGTTAGAGGAAATGTACTTATTTAAGATAAGGTACTTCTTTAAGAAAATGTATTTTTTAAGAAGAGGTACTTTTTTACGAAAGATTCTTTTTTAAGAATATGTACTTTTTCAAGAAAAAGTGTTGTTTTAAGAAAAATTATTTTTTTCATTTTTAGGAAAATATACTTCTTCACGAAATATATTTCTTCAAAAGGTTTTTGAGAAAATATACTTTTTCAAGAACAGGAAAGTTTTTAAGAAAAGCAACCTTTTTAAAAATATGTACTTTTTTAAGAAAAAGCGCTTTTTCTATGAAAAGTTATTTTTTTTATGAAAATTTACTTTTTCAAGCAAATTTACATTTTCAAGAAAAAGTGCTTATCTAAGAAATGTTTCTTTTTTGAGATTAGGTATGTTTTTAAGAAAATGTGCGTTTTTATGAAAAGGTACTTTTTAAAGAAAATGTAATTTAAAAAAAAGTGCTTTTTAAGAAAATGTATTTTTTCCACAAGAAAATGTACTTTTTAACAAGAGTACTTTTTTGACAGGCACCTTCTTAACAAAAAATACCTTTTTATCAAAAGATTAATTTTTTAATAGAAGGTACTATTTTAGCAAAAGAAATAACTAAGAAAATTTATTGTTTAGCGAAAGGTACTTATTAAAAATCGTACTTTTTGATAAATGGTGCTTTTTTAGTAAAAGGTAATTTTTTAACAAAAAAACATTTTATAACAAACTCATTTGAGCAAATGTACTTTTTTTTAGAAAAAGGTAGTTTAAAAAAAAAACTTTAAAAAATTAGTTTTCAAGAAAAAGTATTTTTTTAAGAATATGTAAGAATAGGAACTTGTTTAAAAATTATTTTATTTATTTATTTATTTTAAGAAAAGGTAATTTTTTAAGAAAAGCTACTTTTTTTGGAATAGGTACTATTTTAAGAAAGTTATATTTTAAGGAAAGGTACTTTTTCAAGAAAAAGTGTTTTTTTAATAAAAGGTAGTTTTTTTAGGAAGATGTTTTTTAGAAGATGTACTTTTTTTAAGTAAATGTAATTTTTTAAGAAAATGTATTTATTTCCCCAAAATGTACTCTTTTAACGAAAGGTATTTTTAAACAAAAGTACTTTTTGACAAAAGATACTTTTCTAATAAAAGTTCCTTTTTTAATAAAAGGTACTGCTTTAATAAAATTTACTTCTTAAGAAAAGTTATTTTTTTAGCGAAAGGTACTTTTTTAAAAACGTACTCTTTTCAGAAAAATAACTGAGATGACTGAGATGATCACTCTCGTTAAAATTTTCTTATTGCATGTTATTGATTCATTATGGACTTTTACCACAATGTTTGGGATTTTAGCCTAGCTCGTATCATTTGTTGTAGGGTATCATATAATCGACCTATACCGGCTTTGACTTTCGTCAGTTATTTTTTGCTGTTTCACAACACAAGACTTCCCTTCGATGTTGCAAGCACCTGCCTTTAGAGTGTAAAAGAGAATGGCTAGAAATAGAAAATTCCCTAATACTTGTGGTCTCTTGGTTACAGTTTTTTCATTTTTTTGTCTTCTTTTGGACATTTTGAATGCAGTACTGCAGTAATTACGTGTAAAGCCTCTTAAAATTTGAAAGTTTTAAAAAAAAACTTAAAGTGTAATAGCGCAGCACAATGTTAGAGTATTTGACATGGCATGAATAGAAAACGCTTTAGGTAAAATAGCCAACACTAAATTGAAATATGGATATAAATATTTGTTCGCGTTAGAGAAGCCCACGAAAACACACTTAATTAATTTAAATTTATCGATTCTAATCTGGTTATTTTGTTTTGATACCCTAAACTACTTTGTCAAGGGTATAATGAGTTTTTGCTGATGTTTTTAACTAGCAAGAATACTTCACTTAGATGACCTATCTTTTATTATTCCAATCGATTCACTTTCTGAATCAATTTAGCGATAGTGTCCGTCCATCCGTCGGTCTTTTCTTCGTCTGTATATCAGTGTAAACTTTGTAATCAAAATACAAGTCGCAATAGTCGATCGCTATTGTTATTGGTGAACATAGCAGCATGTTTTTACTTGAATTCTCATTAGGTTGGTTTAAACAAAGGTATATGAATTTTACTTTTTACAACAAAAAGTGTTTAAAACAACGTGAATTTACGAGTAGTTTGAAGAAACACATCTTTTAATAAATTACTACCTCTTTATTTCTAAAATTATTCTATAGTACAACATACAAAAATCTTCTAACTAATCTAGAACTAACTTCTTGTCTTCTTGTGAGACGTTATTAATGGGTGGGAATTTACACATGCGTGTTCACTAGATAAATATTTTTTTTTACCGTTGTCCTTTTATGGCGTTGTTTTAAGAAGTGTCTACTTTTATCATACAACTTAAGTACACACAGAAGAAGTGTTTTTACCCTATGCTAATTTATTATATTAGAATGTAAAACATACCCCAGCTGTGTTATTTTCATAATTGATTAGAACATAAATAAACATTTTAAACATTATACTTAAAAGCATATTCATATTTCAACACAAACTATCTATTGCTTTTGGTTACTCATGAGGGTAGGAAACTTGATCTATGTAGAATGTAGTTCAATTTCTAAACAAATGTGCTTTATTAAAAGTAAACATATTTGATCATATTTTAAATTCAAAGGATGGAAAGAAAGAGCTTTTGTATTTGTAAAAACGGTAACAGCAACAAATTCGCAAAATGGTTTTAAATTTTCCCGCTCATTAAAACACCCCATCCTGATTGTGCGTGCTATAACTGTTTTCAAGGTTTCCAGATCAAAAAAGGAATCACTATATTTCGAAAGCTAGATTAAATGGCAAAAATTAAAAATGAAGGCGAGTACACTCGGAGACCATATGACCCATTGTGATACCCTTTAGAAAGTGCCGGAAGGTGGATATCAGAACAGAGATTACAAAGTACAGATAGATTATGAAAGGAGTATGGAAAAGAAAGGACAGTGAAAATGAACTCTTTCGTCCGCTATGCGTCCCTCCTGAACCAGCCAGAATCCCTCAGCAAGTCCACAAGGTCACCGAGTGGAACATCTACTATGAAGCCCAGGTTATCGAAGAATATTTGCCCTAGATATCTAAGGCGCTGCTCCTTCAGTCCTGGAGATTCTCACAGCAAATGTTTCACTGACTCCTCCTCGTCCAAATCCATACAGCTCCTACTGAAGTCAGCTCTCGGGGCACCTATGCGTTCAGCCGTCCGCCCTATTACATAGTGTCCCGTCAGTACTCCTATAAGTAAGGCTGATAATCCCTTAACCAAAATCAAGGAGTGCTTTCGTTCTCCTTGGATTAGGCAAGGGCCATAGAATCTGGAATATTCTGAAAGAGGTCAGATTCGACAGCTCGGATAGAAGGAATTTAATATCAGTGTGCTTTGTATCGTCATTCAGATCATTTTCTTTGACCACACTATGTCCTGGAACCCATATTAGCCTCACGATGTGTTGTCGGATTTGGTCGAGGCACCTGATGCATTCGATATAACTGTCCTCGATTTCAGAGCTTTTGAGAGAAGCAAGAGAGAGCAGCAAGACTGTCCACAAAGATATTAATGGTCGTTGGATACATATTAAGCTCCAGAATTATTATTTTGTGAATCTTGGCCTGAAAAACGCTACATTTGTTGATTTTCCGAGATACCTAAATGTGAAGTTGATCAGAGTGGACCCCTGACTCTGTACCCACTTCCATCTTAGAACCATCGGTATACAATGAGATCGCAGCTCTGTTTAATGACTTTATGCTGATGCTTGTAACTACCAAAATATTTTACTTAAGCCTTTATTATACCGATCGACTCAGAATCTGTCCATCTGTCTGTCTGTCCGTCTGCGTGTCCATGTAAACCTTGTACTGAAACTACAGATCACAAATATGAATATATTTTGATGAAATTTAGTACTAAGCTTCTATCGGCCATATTATGAATGCTGTTGAAATTGGTGAAAATTGGTCCATATTCAGAACTAGTCCACATACAAGTGACACCTATGAGATTGACTTAAATTGCCATAAGATCATATATATCTTGTTCAAATTGGGTTTGTGTTTGTTTATAACATCCATTTATCAGTAGTCCAAAAATAAACCCTATAGGACAATTCTTAGTCATAGCCCCTTTACCAAATATGATCAGAATCAGTCCATTCTTCGCAATAGCTTTTTTATTTTTCAATTAATTTAACAAAAAAAATTCAGCACTTATTGCACTATTTACAACAAATGTAAACAAGATACATGAAAAAGTAAACAGTTTGATAAATTTCACAACAAAATATTACAACAAACACACTTAATTTGTAGAGGTCTTTATTTACTAAACCATATCTTGGCGCAATGTTGCCCGATTTAGCCAATTTGAAACACAAACCATCTAGAAATAAAGACAAACAATATTGGCCCAATTTTACCAATGTAAATGGTTTTTTCCTTTGTGAAGGAAAGTAACTTCAACAGTCACACAGACGGATATCGCTATATCAACTCGAGTTTTTATAAGGATCAAGAATATATATACTTTATAGTTGGAATTTCATTTTTCGAACCATTGCAAATGGAATGACAAACTGATATATAGACAGTGTGGAGGATATAAAAATGAGAAACGTTATAGAATAACCATATAAAGCAGTACATTAAATATCTTTTTAACATAACAAAAAAAATTCCCTTTTAAAAGATTTTATTTCACTACTCGTACCCTTTCTGAATTTTATATTTTTCTGCCTGTTCATAGGACTTGTTGGCAAAAAAAAAACAACACACTTGTCTTTTGGTATGGTATTTTAATTCTTGTTCTATAGCATACTTTTAGGCCTTTATGTTTATCAGTCTGCTGTGACCTCTTTTTCAGTTGCTCGGTGTGCAATAGACGCCTGCTTCATTGTACTCTCGTTTTATAGGTCGTTGGAAAATTTATATGCACAACATGTTTTCTATGTTATGTTTGGGGAAGGCCAAACGAAAAAAAAACAAAAAAAAAACATTACATTAAACAAAAAAAAATTGTTTTTCACTAACACGATAAACAAAATCATGAAATTTGATTCCTTTGGTTAATATGGTAGGTAAATGTATTTGAAGGAATTTTTATGGCTAATTTAATAATTTGCCTGGCACTTATAGAATATTAATAAGGTGGTATTAAGAAAAAAAGAGAAATCATGGAATAAGAACCCCAGAATATGCTTTAATATTTATAAATTTTTTTTAAAGCTTACCACAAGGCAGCAGATGATATTTAATTTTAAATTTTTATTTAAAAAATAAAATATGATCGCAAATACTGTAATATTAAAAAATTTCATAAAATAGAATAATTTTAATGCCAAAACCTTAAATATATTAAAATTTTCTATTTCATTATAATATGAATAAGATTTAATTATTTTTAAGTTTTGTTCAATATTTTCTTACTCACCTGCTGGAAACGTGCCTAAGTAATTAAACGAAAGATTATCTACTTAACAGCTACTATTATAACACAATCATAACGCCAGCATAAATATTTATTTAATTATTATTAAAACAAAAGCAAAAAAAAACGTTTGTTGTTTATCCTTAAAACAACTGCAAACTAATTTCAATAATAAAAACAACAACAAAAATTACTTTCGAAGTATTAAAATATTATAGGGAAGAGTTCAAGTTTAAATATAGCAATAATATACAAAATAAAGAAAAAAACATTTACTGCATACTTTGTGGTTCGTAGAAAAAAACAAAAATCGGCAAATAATTTGCTAAACAAGTGGAGTTTGATTTAATTTTAAACAAATTTATAAAGAGTAAAAACAAACTACAACAACAAAAACATATTCGTTATAATAGTTTTGAAAAAAAAATCATACAAAGTTAGTAAAATACCAACGATAAAGAGTTTATAACAATGATTTTTTGTTGATTTTGAGCTTTTAACAGCGATTTTTTTTTTAAATTCCATTCAGTCTAGACAGCAAGTGGTATTTGTTAATTCAAAATATAGTTGAAAATTAAGAGAGGGAGAGCATTAAAAAGTTTTAAATTACTTTTTAACATGTTAGTGAAAAAATTTTCATAATCTAAAGCCTATTTAAGGGCTAATAGGCACTATGTTTTTAGGGAATTATTCATTTAATTAGACTTCCTTGGTAAATGTTTTGTTTTAAGCTCCACAACACTATGCAGAGGGTATTTACACTTGCTAGAAAAAGTATTCGTACACTTAAAATTAAAACCGTTATACTACGACAAAAAAAATAAGAAAAAAATTACTGAGGTGAATTGTTTATTTTCCAATAAATTAAACCGTGCTACAAAATAGAAAAAAATTAATATTCTTTTAAAATGCCCTAGCGCTAGTTTTAGGCCTGGTTGATAAAAATCATTTTTCAATTTTTTGAATATTGAATACACCCTCAAAATCTAAAATTATTGGCCAAAATTTTATTATTAAATTAAGGACTGTAATGTTGAAAATTTTAGGATTACTGAGTGCATTTGACTTGATATTCTACTGACTAAAGTGTATATGGTTATACTTATAAAAATAATTATATATCAAATAACCAAATAACCTTTTAAAAATGGATCGAAGGACCACTTCTCTGTTTTTCTCATAGCCTCGCGTCTAAATAATTATAATTCTATATTTATTTGTATATTAACTTTTAGTGCTTGTTAGCTCTCTTTAACCTCTCTTGCAAAGATTAACCGCTCTTAGAACAATAATGTAAATATAGTACACTCTTCCATGGCTCTAAGTTAGTTGACAAATATATACTAAGGCGACACCTTTTGCTATATATTATGCGGTTGCAACGATTAGGTTCATAATATTAAATTTATCCTATTTTTTACCTGATGATGATCGGAAAATTCGGTCGAAATATTGGGTCAAATAATATATATAAAGAAAAAATATTAATAAAATTAAAACATTAAAAAAACTTTTTTGTTTATTTTATTAAAAATTTTATGACTGAGGTCATAAAATCAAATTAATTAATTTATCCCATTTTTTAAATATCTGTAATTTTAGGAAAATTTGCAGTCCTAGTACCTTCGAACTATCGTCCTATTGGCGAACAATTTCTACTTAGTTCTAAGGACCATTGTAAGTTTAATGTTTACAACATGATATCATCTTCAATTTACAGTTATAAAAGTTGTGTATAATTAAAACATAGTTATATGTTCGGTAATATATAGCCAGCCTTGCTTAAGTATATAACTCCACACTAATTTCCACTAGCAGAGCCCAGCCCTCGAAATTCGAGTGCAAATTATAGGAAATTTTATTTTCACACTCATTGATAACTTTAAAAGAGCCTAAAGGTATGCTAATCAATTTTAAACAATTCGCACAAATTTAATAAACACATGTACAGCATTGTATAGTTTTTTATTTGAAGCTAAAATATGTGTTTTATGTATGTACAGATTGTGCAAATCTGTAAATATGGTGTACATCTGCAAAGAAATACCTTTCAAATGGTATATTTTTGTCACAATCGGTTGGTAATTGAGGGCCTAAAATATGTCACAAGAATTCGCCTTGCCTATTAATATTATAGATATAACTTTTTGTGCTCTTTAGTTATCTCTCTATATCGTATTACTAATCCATTGTTTTTAACACTGTTTGAGGGATTAACCTCATCGTGTATAAATAGTGTCTCTTTTAGTATAATTTTAACAAGTATACATATTTGCTATATTTTTAATAAACAATAATTCCTTTATCGTTAGTAATTTTCTTTTAAATGTAAGCCTAGGACATTTCGATAATTTATTTAACATGATCATGTTTCCATCTGGGACATAAATATAGTATGTTTAGATCCCTGGGTTAATATTTTAAATTCACCTTAATTCCCGCATAGTAGGTACATTTATATTATTTTATTTATTTTTTTTTTAATTAATTAATTTACAATTGTGAACTTATTTCTAGTCACCTTCCGACCATGATTAAGTACAGGGTAGTGCACGAATCGTGCTACAAAAACCTAACGTAATCAGCCCAATTACGAATATTCTCATGGAATTTCATTCTCACGGAAAATACTTTTCTCGAGAAAAAAAATTCTCCAATTATAAATTCCGCGTGAATAAAAAAATGAATAAGTGGCATCATCGAATTTCGAAGCCAGTTGTTTTGCTTATTGACAATAAATTTTTTATTTTTTTTTTTGTGTGTGCAAACGAATATAAATTTATTTTAAAGAAAAATTAAATAAAAAATGAATAGCATAGCTATGATGCGAGCATTTGTGGAGGAAATTTGTGTTGTACAATAACAACAACGAAATAGCTAAAAGATTGCTAGAAGTCAATTGCGGCCTGAATCTATGGAAAACGCAATCAATGCCGGAACTGGATTTAATTAAAGTTAACAAAAGTTGAAGGTGTGCTTAATTTGTGGTCTTCAACCTAAAAGAACAATAAATTATTAATTTTTTTTATTTAAATTTTGTTTTATCAAAGTACTTTTTACATATTTATGTAAACTCCCGTCTGTTTTGCAAGGGAAATTTTTTGAGGGAAAAAACGAAAATCAAGTGCATTGAGAATAACTACTTTTTTCCCATTGAATTTTTTTTCCGAAGGAATTTTTATTCATAATAGGGGAAAAGGGAGAAGTGAGATATTTCATGCGGAATTTTTGTTTAGAATTGGGCTGAATAACTTTTTTGCCGTGTGAGTAATTGGCGTATATTCTTTATTTGGCAGGTTACTATTTAGATTTATTAAAATGAATGCTTGTGTTAGCGAAAAGAGGATTTGTACCTTTTCTTAAAAAAGTACATTTGCTTTAAAAAAAAATATATTGTCTTATATTGCCTTTTTACAAAATTTGTATTTTTAACTTCCCATTTCTATATTAGAGGTGGCAACTCCTTAGTAGTAGACAGCTAATTTAATTGTATCGTTTTATATTTATTATAATTTTTGTGTCTTTATTTTATGATTGTGTTTTCGAAATAATTTCGATAAAATTACTTTGATTATTTTTAATTATTTCATGTTAATAATATTCTCTTTCACTTCCCTTGTATGGTATGAACATTTCATATTGTATGTACGAGTTTATTGTATAGAATATTTATGTGGCAATTAATATAACATTTATAACTCTTGTCTAATCGAAAAATCATTATGGCATTTACGTTTTATTAATTATTTAATTGTATTAAATGTACAATTAAATGTTTAAATGTATTTTTTTATTTATTTATTTATTTTTATTTTTTTTTTTTTTGTTAAACAATTACCAAAACAACAACTTGAACAAATAGAATAGTAAATAAATCATATTATGTTATTGACACTTTTATTAATTTAATTTAAGTATTGAAAACCGTTATACATGAAAGATAATTATATTTGATTAAAATCGACCGATATTAAATTTTACTTATATGGTTACTCTATAAATTTTGTCAGTTTCTGTTATGGTTTGTTAAGTTAACATTTGAATTTATGGGCTTTGCAAGTGTAACATACTCTTCCTATTTATATATTTTATTTTAATATTCATGTAATTCATGTAACAGAATATCTCAAAATTTTGAAGATCCTCCTGGAAAAAAATACAAAGGCAATTTTCAAGAGATTTAAATAAAAGAATACAAGATTTTATATAAAAAAAATCTTGCATAAAAGCCGTTGAAGTATAAAAATTTAGGAGAACTGACGAAAGCCGGTCAATTTTTCTGATAGAATTTTTATAAAACTTTAACTTAAGATCTCTTATTTACAATCTGATTGTAGAAAGTAGTAAAATTATTGGTTTTGTTTCAATTAAACAGACTGAAGCGTAAAGAATTATAAGACTATCAGAAACACTGCATTTAAATTTAAATTTCAAATAATATCATATAAATAAGCGTAATTCTTTATAATAATTAATTCCAAAGAAGAAAAAACAATGAGTTAAATATAATCACTAATTTACATGGAAAAACATATTTCAACATTTATATGGATATTATTATACATTATTATATACTTTTGTCTACTATAATTATTAAAAACAAAAAAACAAAAAGAAGAGAAATCACAATCTCATTGTTAATGTATTTTGTTTGTTAGTTTTTTTTTTTCATATTATAATACAATGTTTTATTTATCCTTGTAAACATATGTATGATTTTAATAAAGTATTAAATTTATGCCATTCAAACTGAGCATAATAATAATAAAAACTATTTAACATATAATCTGTTTGACAGACAGATGAGCATACTCACATAAACCATGTCTGGACAATAATATTATTTTACATTCATATTAATTTTTAACCTCGTTAAACCTTTAATAGTATCAAGTTAAACAAGATATCCACAAAAATTATTATAGTTTATGGGGCAACTGTTGTATACCATCCTCAAATGGGAATAAAATAAGAGAAAGAATTACAGTCGGCTAGGGTCGACTATATGATGAGCTGGATATATTCTTTTAACCAAAATCTAAAGATTTTATTCAATACTTACAAAGCCCAGCTCCCGAAATTCGAATGCAAATTCTAGGAAATTTTATTTTTTCATTCATAAATAATTTTATAAGAGCGTAAAGGTATGCTAATCATTTTAGGCAATTCGCAATTCAAAAAAAAAAATTAATAAACACACACACAGCATTGTTTTAGTTTTTTATTTGAAGCTTAAATATGTCCTTTATGTGTGTGTTAGTAGCAACTGTAAAAGAATTTTACTCAAAAAATATTTGCCAGATGATGCACATTTGTAAATATGGTAAGCATCTGCAAAGAAATACTTTGCAAACGGTATATTTTTTTGTCAAAATCAGTTGGTAATTGAAGGTGTAGAATATGTCACAAGAAATCGCCTTGCCAATTAATATTTTAAAGATTAATAATAGTTAGTTGCAAGGCGAAAAATCGTCCGTTTAAAAATTATTAAATAACTAATTTTAATAAGAGAAAATACTTTAAAAACACACTTTTTAAAGATGTTATTTTTTAAGAAACGCTAAAATTTAGTTCTTTAAGAAAATGTTACTTTTTTAATGAACCATACTATTTCTAGAAAAGTTAATTTTTTATTAAAAAGTGTTTTTTAAAGAAAACGTTTTTTTTTAAGAAGATAAACTTTTTTAATAATATACTTTTTTAAGAAACAATTTTTTTATGGTTTTTAAGAAAATTTACTTTTTCAAGTAAAAGTAGCTGTTTAAGAAAATATGCTTTTTTAAGGAAGTCCTTTTAAACAAATTTATTTTTTAAATGTACTTTTAAGATAAGGTGATTTTTTTAATAAAATTAACGTTTTTATACCCTCCACTCCAGTGTGCAGAGGGTATATATAAGTTTGTCATTCCGCTTGTAATAATTAGAAAAATATAACAACCGGAGTTGATATAGCGATGTCCGTCTGTCCGTCTGTGGAAATCACGATGACGGCATCAATCGGGCAGATAGGGTGCTCGTTGACATAAAAAATGATTCATTAACATCCTGAAAAGTTTGCTATTTAAAATCGTCCAAATCGGTCGATTAGGGCCCGAGATTTGAATGAAGAGCTAAAAAAAGTCTTGAAAAAATATAATTTTCTATGTTGTTCTTGTCACGATCACGCCCTGAATAGTGCAGCTACAGTGATCATTTTTAGTGAGAATGATTCACAAATTCATGGGAAGATTTCTATTTCAAAAATCATTAAAATCGGTGGAACAGGTCCGGGGAAATCTCTGAAAAATTAAAAAAAATGAAAAATATGATGTTTCTATACTGTTCTTGTTGTTATTCTAAATGTTGTGTTGTTGTCATAGCTGGACTTGTTGTTTTTGTGGTCGTTGTGGTAATAATATAATAAAAACTAACCCTTTGTACATTTTTTTATTAACTCTGGTAGAAAAATTTAAAAGTGTCCATTGTTTTGGCATCACTCTAAAAATTTGTTAGATCATTTCTGTTATTACCACGAGCCTGCCTGCAAAATTTCAGATCGAATGGCTCACGGGAAATTGGTTAAAATCGATCCAAAATTTTTTCGACAAGCAGACACTACGAGTTAATATAATGGGGGTAAAAATTCACCAACATCTAAAGCAAATAATGCTAAAATACCTAATTGTTAATAAAAAAAAAACAATGTAAATATAGCAAAAAAAAATTTTATTTATAAATTTATTTATAAATTTATATAAACATATTAAATAATACAAATAATATACATATATTATATATGTATATCCATAACAACTGCATGTTAGAAATAAGTCGGTATATTATTTTATTTACATAAAATTCTGCAATATTTTGTTGTGGGGAAAATACATTTCTTTTGAATTAAGAGAGTGTCACTTCATTTTGCTCAGCGTGACTATGCCACAGTAGATGGCGCCACAATTTTTTTTTGTTCTAATTAGCTTTGCAATAGTTATTTCTATTTTAACATGAATGTTAATATTTTCAACTGGATATCATACAGAACAATGTTAAGAGTATACGCGGGCTGGTCTTTCTTTCATACGTATTTTCATTATTCTTTTACAAATATGAACATAAGTTTGGCATATTAACTTTTTGTTGTCTTTACAAAATAGAGTTACCGAGTTCATTAATGAGTTTTTTGCTTTCAAAACAGTTCTACATAGTTATATAGAATTATTATTCTGCTTTACCTACAAAATATCTGATTGCGATTACATCTAATTTTAAAAAATTCTTTATAATTACTAAAGCACTATTATTCACATAAATACAAAATTGCACTTATTAAATTTTCCATTCAAATTTAAGAAAATATCAATTCTAAAAACTGGAATTAAAAATTTCCAATTATAAATTACAATTAATTGAATTTCAGAAAATTATATCAAAACGTCGGAAATTATAATTTTAAATTTAGAAGACATCAATTGCATCTTTAATATATAAATTTTATTCGTTAAACACAAATTGAAATTCCAAAAAAAAAAAAAAAAAAAAACATCAAATACCTATGTATGTTTACATTTAAAAAATTTTTACATTAAAAAAAAATATTGACATTCAGGAGAAATTAATAGCTTTTCAGCACCGCGATTCAGTAACTTCTTTTAACGATAGTCGAATCGTTAAAAAAAGAAAATTGCAAAATTACCAGTAAAATTTTTAAACAATATTCGCTATTGTTAAAGTCAGCTGTTGTTGTTATCTAAACGACAACCATTTTTGTGTTGTTTATTCAATCGATAAAAACTTAAATTTTTAGGTTGAAATGTCGTCATACATAAATAAAAATCATGAAATAGTGAAAATATTTTGCTTTAATTAAAAAACTTTTTTATATAAATAAAAAAATTAAATAGCATTTCAATTCATTATTTCATTTTCAAATAAATACACAGAAATATTAGTAAAAAAATAAAGATATTAAACATAAACATAAAATCATCCTGTCAAACACGAAGTAATTTGTTTTTTTCTATTCTTCTTTGTGTTTTCGCTTATTTCGACAGAGATGCCACTCGTTTACAATTTAAATAAATATAAAAATAGATTTGTCGACTGTCGTTAAGATGTGTGTACTTAGTGTATCACTTAATATTTAGTGCAAACAACAATAGCTGTCGATATATTTTGCGATTGTCGGATCGTTGAAATTTACAGAATCACACTACAGAAAATATTAATTTAAATTCAATGAATTTCAGAAAACGTCAAATGATATTTAAGAATTGCGAACATAAAAACTGTTACACAAATAAACTAAATTTGATGAGAAGGTTATTTTTTATATATAAATTTTCAGAATTTTTTTTGGATGAAAATTTGAAGTTTTTCAGAAAATAAAGAGAACAAATTATTTTATTTAAAATGTTTGGGACATTTGGTTTTTTGCGTTTGGCATCCATAATTTGAATATATATTATTATAAATTTATTCTCTATGTTTTCCAAATATGGCAATATTTTAATAAAAAAATTGAGAGAGTTTTTTTTTGGTTATTATTTTGTTACTCCATCCGACCTATATGGCCGCAATGAAGAAATATTTGGCCAGTTAAAAGAAACTATACAGCCATCTCCAATTAGCACGATTTAATGCATATAGCCACCCTACACAACCATTACCTTTGCAATGGAGGTTAGGGCGAGCTATTTAATTAGCAAACACTAAATTAAACGAGAAGTTATGTCATATAACCGGACACGCATCCATATAGGTATATAACCTAAATGCATGCCGATCAGCAACCACGATGACCAAAAAGCAAACACCGAAATAAATCCGAAAGAATAGGAAAGACGAAAACCAACCCAAAGAATTTGCTGAAATCATTTGGTATTAAGTTTAACAAATTGTTTACTTTTTCATTTACATTTATTATCAACACTCAAACCGAGGTGGAGGGTGTCAAAGATTCGGCACAGCCGAATTTAACACTCTTACTTGTTAAGAAAGAGTTTTTTTTTATTTAGAAAATTTACTTTATTAAGAAAATGTGTATAAAATGTAATGATAGTATCATGCAGAGTTCCAGAGTTAGTAAAGATCAAACTATACGTACATATTAAGATATTATTTTTATATAAATTTTTGAAAATTCTTTTTACTATTTTTAAAAGTATTTGTTTCTTATAGACGGTTTGGTACTGGCTCCGGAACCGCATGCTTTCTAAAGATTGGAAAAAATAAACGTGGTTCTAGCGATAAAAAAAAACCTGTGATATTAGTCTTTAAGCTTAAAACTGATTTTTTATTTATTTATTTTGATTATTTTTATTAATGTATTTAATTTTATTAAATTTGTGTCGTGATGTCCATTTTTTTATCTTTAAATTTATTAAATAATAATAACCAGACAATCTAAGTTTGGATTAATCAAACTAATAATAAATAAATTTTTATACACTCCTGATGAAGTTGAACAATCTTGTAAGCTGACCATCATAGCCCAAAAGATATAACAACATAAAAATCTATTTTTGGTAGATTTTTAAAAACATTTCACATCATCATTTTTGAGAATTCGTCCCGTGGTATCACAACGGACCCCAGAGTCTAAGTGTGCTGGTCCTTGGATCAGCAGCCACTTCCAACCTAACCTAACCTAACCTAGGGTTTTTCTAAGTCGATACAGGGTTGCTGAAACCGAGTTTATCTAAAGAATGAAGTTATGAAACATTTTTTTTATTTTTCTATCGTGGTTTATTTTCACATAACCAGAAAAAGTACTTCTGAAATTTAATACTAAAGAAAATAATTCGCGGTAAAATTTAGTTTATAGGTTTTTTTGATTACCTTAAAGTAGAAAAATCTGTATTCCCCAAAGGAAACCCTCAATAACCTGGGGTATATGGCAATGTATTGGAGTGAAATTTAATCAGTTAGAAAGGTCCCCTGGAAACAGCTCTCATAAACTTATTATACGCTATACCACTATGTGGTCAGGGTATAATGACTATGTGGTGCTTATGTTTGTAACTGCCAAATATATTTGACCTAGACCCATATTATAGATCGACTCAGTTTCAATTTCTTAGTCTATTTAGCGATGTACATTCGTGCGTCCGTCCGTCTGTGTGTCTATGTAAACTTTGAAATCAAACTACAGGTCGCAAATATGAATATATTTTGATGAAATTTAGTCTATAAGCTTCTACCAACCATAGGATGAACCCTATTGAAAATCGGTTCATGTTCAGACTTAGTCTCCATACAAATGACCCCTATGAGATCGACTTAAATTATCATTATACTCGTATCCAAATTATCATATATGTAGGTCTCGTTCACATTAGGTTTGTGTGTGTTTACTACATCCATTTATCAGTAGTCCAAAAAATTAACCCTACATGTAGGACAATTCATAATCATAGCCCCCATATGAAGCTGATTCCCGATATTTACTTAAATCTATCAAAAAAAAAAGAAAAATATTGCACAGATTTTTCTCAAATTTGGTTTCTGTATGTTTTTGCAAAAAATAAATGACCGTACCAAATATAGTCAGGATCGGTCCATTTTTCAACCTAGTCCCATATTTATAAATATAGTATCCGATATGAACTTTTTCATATCCGAAGGCAAAAAATAATAAAAATCTATGTCTAATTAGTTGGACTTAAGAGAGAGGATCTCTAGGGTATCGCATAGTCGGTCTACACCGACTATAATTTTCTTACTTGTTTTTTGTATAGAATTCACATTTAATATCTACGTTAATGCTGACTATTACGAAAATACTTTCAATTAAGCATTAAAGACTTAGTTTCTTCAATCTTTTCTTACTCAAAAAAGAAAAAAAATAGCAATAATAAAATAATTATAAGAATTTAAAAATTTTTTTTTTTTTCTAGATGAATTTTTTTAACGTACTCCTACCTATAAAAAAAACTTCAGATCCTACCTTTGTGGTTTTCTACTTCTTGTATATTTTTATATGGAATACAGGGAACGCAATCCGTTTGGTTTTGGTGAGCCTGCAAAGGTTTAACCACCAAGACAGCAAGATAACTCATGGTTATAATTTGCTCTTTCGCGTTCTTTTCTTGCACGTAACATACCCATCTGCCTCTTTTTTTCAATAATGGAACGCGCGAGGAAGAGTTTTGTTCAGGTATATTCTACGGCACAGAAGTAGCGCCATGGTCGGTTGGGGATGAGCAAGTCCCGGAACAGGCAAAAACAAACGATGTTTTGCATGGTTTTGCTTTTCTGGCTAATTGGAGTTAATTCTAGAAGTATATGAAAGTATTGTATTAAGTTCAATAGATAGTTGCATTCATGGCTGATAAGTCAATCATGTTACTAAAGACAACCATCGACCGGCCGCCTTTTAGTTTTTCGTTTACAGCCATTTATATATAGAAATCAGTTCGTCAACTGTGTCAACTTCACCCTTAGTTCGGTTGTAACATGATATTATTTCTGGTAGCTTCTTTCCAACAATCTCGACTTCTGGGGTGTTGTGAAGAGTACTCTGCACCACTGTGCATTTAAATTTTCTTCCAACCTAGGAAACAAGTGTAGTATCTTTGGTAAATTCAAACGTATACTGAAAAAGTGGAGCTTTTTTGCATTAGCAGAATCGAGCACTTGTTCTTATGCATTGTTCCAGCCATGATCAATTTATTTTGTTGTAATTTTTGACCCAACTCATAAGACGTGAAGAAATTGTACATTGTAACGTTATGACCTTTTAGGCCCTCGACCAGGTGCAAGAAAACTAGTTGTCCTTTATTTTTTTCTGGGACAGCTTCAGCAGCTCTCCCAAGGTATGGTTGGATTTTCAAGACATTGAAGGTTTTTGCACATGCGAGTACCAAAAATTTCAAACAATATATTCAATAACATTCAACTTGTGAACGCCAGCCAATATCAAAACAGCCAAGTATGCACGAAGCATCGAATTCCTAATAGTTTTCATTCTTTAGCCCGCTAAATGCATTCACTTTCCAAAATGATTTTCTCAATATGTGGTGGAAAAAATATCAAGAAAGCATCCTTGATACTATTTACGCGTGATGAAGTAGTATTTGTAGTACCTGGCCCTAATCTCAACACATTACCGGTTCGATTGCGATCTGGTGTTTGCATAGCTGTTGCGCTCCAAAGCCTTTTGTAATTTGAGAAAAACAAAGGCTCAATATCAACAAAATCAGCAGCGGCATCAACTTCTGCATCAAAACTCCATAGCCCACCATTTACAAAATACACATAATTGTTTGGTTTCTAGCCTTCTTTTTACACTTGGAGTACAAGGTACTATTTTCATACAACTTTCCTATGACGAGTAGAAAACTACACCAAGCATACCAAATTGAAGTTGTCGAAAAACAATGATCCATGTATGATTTGAAACTTAAAATTAATCCATTTCGGTTCATATACATGATAAAGAAAGAGTCAAGAAAATGGGTAACCAAACTAACAGTTTTAGAGAGTTTTGAAAAAAAAATGTTTTCTACACCAAGGTACGACTACGGTTAAGAAAAATTTTATTTTCATCTTTTGGCGAATTTATATGATAAATATTGCATTTAGAAGACAACTGTTTTTATTTTATGATAAAAAAATATTATTTTTAGTAGATGAAAAAGTTGTATCCCTATCCATTGTACAAAAATGTCTTTTATGGCCTCACAGAAAAAACAATTATGCAAGAATTTTAATTTAATACAAACTATGTATATGAATCGAGCATGATTTTTTTCTTAAAACTTTTCCGTAAATAATATCAAATTGTTCATATATGTATATTATGTTAATTAAACATCGCTTATTAAACAAAAACTCGTTCATTCAGAATAATAAATTATTCATACATTTTTCAAGCCGATAATTTTTTGATTATTCGAAACAAATAATATGTTATTATAATAATTTTTTTTTAAATAGCTTTTCCAAAACTTCAAATGAATCTGTTCGTGACAGCTTTGCGTGGTTCAAATCCCATCTCGATATATTTTTTTTTTTTTTTTACATATTTATTATCTATTATTTTTTATTTATTTTTTTTATTTATTTTTTTTTATTTATTTTTTTTTTTTTTTTAATTAACTAATTTTTTAAAATTTTGGCGATATTTTAAATTCCCTGCTAAGAAAATTTGCACCAAAAAGACACTGTTCTGAAACTCTTATTCTATAGAGTATCGCACTGCCGGCATAGGCCGTCTATAACCTACTTTTATGTTTAATTTGTTTTAAAACCCCCTGATACATTTAATATGCTCTTTAGCCATCATTTTGAAACAACAATGACATATTAAATGCTTGCGATGAAATTTTTTCAATGAATACATTTTTTTAATAATAGATTTTTTTTGTTAAAACAAAAGGTCAGCTTAAGTTAATCGAAAATCCTTTATTAACGTTAACATTATTTCATTTTTTTATACATACATACATACATACATACATACAATTTAAAAATTTATATAAAATATTAATTTGTTTTAACCACACAGATATTGCCTATAAAATGTAAATGTGGTAGATATTGTTGAAATTGATTAAAATATTGTGGGTTTCTCAAATAACCAAGTTTTTAAAACGCATGTATATTTTTGGTGAAAAAAACAGCAACATTTCCATATGAAATGGCTCAATACGAAATTAATATACAAAAATTAAAAAAAAAAAAAAAAAGTAATGGAAAATGAAGAAATCACAATAAAATAAATATATTTCAAAATTGTATTATTTTTCAGTAAGAGAAAAGTGAATAGCGATATGTAGAAAAATAACCTGAGCTCATTGTAGCTTTATATTTCGACAAATTCACTGAAAAAATCTTCGGCCACATGCCATTTTTGGTTTCTTATAATTTATTTTTGTTTTATGTTCAAGCCAGAATAGAAAAAAATAAATAAAACAATAAAAAATGGTAAAGAAAATTTTAAAAAATATTAAATAAAATAAACGAAAAAAATTCGTCCTAGTCCGGATTGGAACCGCGATATACTCTGTTCATACAAAAAATAATTGCATTTGCCCGTCTAAAATTTACCGTTTTAAAAAAGGTATTTGTTAAGAAAATGTATTTTTTTAAGAATGAAATGTTTTTTTTTTTTTTTTTTTTTGAGAAAACGTACTCTTTTGAAGAAAACGTATTCTTTTAACAAATTTTCCAGAAAATTTACTTTTTTTTAAGAAAAAGAAAAAAAAAGGAAATGTAATTTTTTTAGGAATGAATTTTAAATAAAAGGACATTTTTATTTTTAACAAAAGATACTTTTTTAATATTCTTACAAAAACAATTTTTTTACTATTTTAAGAAAAAGTATTTATTTTAAACAATAATTTTTTTTTAAAGAAAATGCAAAATAGAACATTTCGTAATAAAATTTAATTTTTTTTTTTTATCTTATTCTCCGCATACGCTACAGAAGTTATCGTAAATAAATTTAAAATTAATCATTTACATTTTCCTTCGCAAACTTTATTTAAAAAAAAAATTGCTCCTGAACATCCTCAACTCAGATGTTAACGCAACAAGTAGTTTTCTTCAATACTATATATACACAAATTTTTAAACCAAATGGGAATTCCAACTATGTAGGTATACATAAGTGAAATAATAAAAATCATAACAAAACATTTAATTTAGAGATGAAGGCGTGAGCAATATTAAAATCAAAATAATACATTTATGGAAAAAGTGATAAAAATCAAAATAATACATTTATATGGAAAAGTGATAAAGACAAAAAAAATATATTTAAATCATTGTTTTATTATTACGAAATTTAATGTAAATTTATAACAGGTTGTTCAAAAAATTTTAGTTGAAACAATTTATATTTTAATTGTTCAAAGTATACAAATTTTTATTTAATATTGGATAATATTTCTGTGTTGTAATAAGTTTCAAATATTATAAAGAAATAGCAGTAAACATTGTAAATAATGCTAGCTACACACGAGGCAACCGGTTGAAGCAATGGTTGTAGCAACAACGATACACACGTAGCAACGGTTGCCTCAATTAGCCAGAATATCAAAAAGTTTTGATATTTTTCGTTGGTTGAGGCAACCGTTGCTACGTGTAAATCATTGCTGCTACAACCGGTTGCCTCGTGTGTAGGCAGCATAATATTTAAAATTACCTATAACACCAGGGTTGTTAAACATTTATTTTAAATAATTTATAATAATAATTAATAAAATCACTTGATTTATTATAAAAATAAGCTTTATTAAGAGAACTTATTTGTTAACAAAACGTACGTTTTTTCAGAAAAGGTAGTTATTTTAGAAAATTTACTTTTTTATGTACCTATTTTGAAACAGGTACTTTTTGAAGAAAATTTACTTTTTGAAGAAAATGTACTGCCTTATGCATGGAACACATAGACGACAGCGGCTACACGAACACACGACTACAAATGCTGCTGGCTGCAATTGTAGTCGTGTAGTCAGCTACTTAATTTTTTGGAAAACGACAGCAACATACAACAACAATATAAACAGCTGTTTTTATACAAATGCATTTTTATTTCAGTAGTGCCAATTATATTTTTTTTACCTAATTAAAATGGAAAAACATGCATGATTCTGTATAAACTTGACTTAAATATAAATTTACTTATTTATGATGAGTTCCAGTAGCAGTGTTTCAAATTATTTTGATATTTTCTGTTTCCAAACTCAATGTTCCATCTGTATCGATGTTTACTGTGTTTTGCTCTCTTATTTCATTGAGAGCAGTCGTGCTGTAATGTTGTTTTGTATATCGGAGTAAAGAAAATAAAAGAGAGACGAAAATTGAACATAATGAAAATTTTAAGAATTTTATAAATAATAATGAATAGTAAAAATGAAAATTTGAAGAATTTTAAAAATAATTGTGATAATAAAAATATGAGGAATTTTATAAATTAATATAAAAATTTATAAATTAATATATCTTATAAATTTTTAAAAATTTTATAGCTAAATATAAAATTTATTTTCTTCCGCGTATATTTGTTTATTATCTATACTAATCTATACTAATATAATAAAGAGGTAATGTGTGTTTGTTTTTTTGTTTGTTTGTTTGTTTGTTTGTAGGGGGTAATCTCCGTAACTAGCCATCTGATCTTCCTGAAATTTTCACAGAGTCTTACTGCGTATATGGGAAGTGCTATAGGTTATAATTTTTTTAATATTTTTAGTGGGCGTGGCACCTCCCACACAAAGTAAATTTTTCATATCATATACATATATTGAGCATTATGATAGGGAGAGCTTTGCAAATTTGTGTGAGGTCACCTATTGTTAATATTAGTAGCCACGCCGGAAATGGGCCGGATCGGAGAAATGGGCGTGGTACCTCCCATACAAGTAATAATTCAATGTTATATATCTCGAGTACTATGATAGAGAGAGTTTTTCAAATTTGTCTGATGTCACCTATTATTAATGTGAGCAGTCGGAAAAAAATGGGCAGTATCGGACCAATAGGCGTGGTACCTGCCATACAAATAAAATATATAATGCCATATATCTGGAATACTGTTGTAGTGAGAGTCTTGGGACTTTGTGTAAACCCATAAGTTATTCATATGATTAGTTAGACAACAAATGGGCGTGATCGGAGCAGTGGGCGTGGCACCGCCCGTACAAAGTAAATATATAATATCATATAACTGGTGTACTAAAAGAGGGAAGCTTTGGCACTTTGCAAGACACCATCAGATCTTAATATGTGTAGTCAGATAAAAAATTGACGGGTTCACAACAATGGGCGTGGAACTCCCCATGCAAAGTAACTATTTAATGTCATATATTTGGAGTACTGTAAAAGAGAGAGCTTTGTGCCTTTGCGTGAGCCCATAGGTTCGTGGAAAATATATCGTCAAAATCAAAAATCGCCAAACGCAAAAATCGCGCAAAATAGAAATCGCCCAAAAATAAAAATCTCCAAAATCAAAAATGGGCAAAATCAAAAATCGCTAAAAAAAATAAAAATTGCCAAGTGATATTTTAAGTTCAAAGCCAATAGTTGAGTGGTGCCAGATCTAATTTGGAAAATCCATGTTCTTCTCATGGGCAACTACATGTACCTCCAGGGCAGGATCGCTGAAAAATCTGATAATTGTTGTACCGAATTAAAAAAAACAAAAAACATTTTATATCAGCAAGTATCAAAATAAATGAATCTATATTAATGATCTATACTTAGCATAATAAAGAGGTAATGTGTTTGTTTGTTTGTAGGAGGTAATCTCCGTAACGACTTATCTGATCTTCCTGAAATTTTAACTGATTCTTACTGCGAATATCGGAAGTGCTACAGGCTGTATTTTTTTTTAATATTTTTAGTGGACGTCGCACCTCCCATACAAAGTAAATTTTTAATGTCATATATATTAAGTACTATGATAGAGAGAGCTTTGAAAATTTATCTCAGGTTATCTATTATTAACGTGAGTAGTCAGACAAAAAAATGGGCGGGATTGGACAAATGCGCATGGCACCCTTTACAAACTTAATATTAAATGTGATATATCTGAATAACTGTGTTAGTGAGAGCCTTGGGACTTTGCGTGAGCCTTTTCATAACAATTCGGAAGGGCGGGGGAGGGGAGGGTGTAGCGAATCACACCGGGTTACATCTAGTATTCAATAAACACACAGAACTGATGTTTTGTTTTTGGTTCCATCGTCTGTATTAAAAAATGGAAACATGTTTTTTCGCATGTTTCTCTTAACGTTCCATCGTGTGTACGCAGCATTATAATGCATTATTATAACGTAAAAATAAATAAATAAATTTATTTAATCCCTTTTGATTATTAATGGAATTATTATAGCATTTCATTTTGCGATTAATTTTTTTTAACAAAATAACATATTTCATAGCACTAATATTTTGTTATATTTTGTTATATTGTCAACACTATTTTTGTTCTATAGCCAACAAAAAACGAAATTATCCTAAGTTGCTACAGCGACAAAAGTTGCCATGTAGCCGTGTTGGTGTCAAAATAATCGTTTTCATATAAACGTGTGTATTTTATTTTTGACAGGCTGTAGTCGTGTAGCCTGTTAGCTGCAAAACCAAAATAGTGTTGACAATATAACAAAATATGTAAAAGAAATTAGTGCTATGAAATATTTTATTTTGTTAAAAAAAAGATCGCAAAATGAAATGCTATAATTGCATTAATAATCAAAAGGGGTTAAATAAATTTAATTATTTATTTTTACGTTATAATAATGCATTATAAATAAGTAATTGTTTATTTAAGTCAAGTTTATATACAATCATGCATGTTTTTCTATTTTAATAAAGTAAAAAAAATATAATTGGCACTACTGAAATAAAAATGCAGTTGTATAAAAACAGCTGTTTATATTGTTATATTTTGCTTTCGTTTTCATAAAAATTAAGTAGCTGACTACACGACTACAATTGCCGCCAGCAACATTTGTAGGCGTGTGTTCCTGTAGCCGCTGTCGTCTATGTGTTTCATGCATTAAGAATAATATATTTTTGAGGAAAAGGCACAATATTGAGCAAAGGTTTTTTTTAGTAGAAGTTAGTTTTGTAAGATAAGAAATTTTATTAAAAAAGTTGTAATTTAAAAAAAAATTTATTTTTATAGAAATATGTTTCCGCCTTTAATGTCCCGCTTAAAAAAGTTCCCTTTTAGCTAAAACTTATGTTATTATCAAATTTTACGTCCCCAGTTCACTTGTTCAGAATATGAAAAATTTAAGATTTTTCCATTTTATCCCATAAGCGATTGTATTAAAAAATCTTTCTTCGGGTTTAATCTTCATACCAAATTTCAGAATCTTAGATTCATTTGTTAAGAAGATACAAAAACTATTCGAAGTACCAAAAAACCATTTTAGAGCAGCTTCAGAGGATCCTAAGTTCCAAGTGTTTAACTTCAAATACATTTAATCAAGCAGCGTTACAGAATCAGTCGGTAATGAAAGTAATATATATTATTACCGTTTTTTTACATTTATACGTGCTTGTGTAAAATTCATTTATAATTTTAATTTATAATTTTAATAACATATGAATTTAGAAAACGTTTGTGCTTTAAAAGCGACAATTCGGAATTTGTTGAAATTTGGTATGCAAAAAAACATTCGATTTGAGGCATTTCTCATTTTTTTATTGGAGATGTGTCTCTGCCTGACAATATTTACAAATTATAACACAATCTATAATTTTTCTGAACATTTCAAAAAATTAACATCTACTTTTATGAGTTTTGAATAACTTTGTTTTTGTTTTTTTTTAGCTAGGTGTTGGTTAGACATTGTGAATAAGAAAAAAATAAAATTCTCAATATTGTTCTTCATAAAATATTTTGTTTCTTTTCTACTTACAATATTGTAAGTATAAAAATAAAATTAAAACCAATTGATAATGGAAATATGTGTTAAAAACAACGTTATATGCTAGAAGTACATATATAAGAATACCAAACCTGTTGTATTTCAGATTCTATTAAAGCGGAATATAAATTCTTATAGCGCAAAACATTTTTAAGTTATTAAACATATTTTTTTTGATGTGTAAACATCTATACGCGCAGGGGGGTAAATTTCTATTTCACCATACAATCACAAAAACAGCGTAACACAAATCGGTGAGAGCTGTAACACAAATCGGTGTGTGACTTATGATTGTATTGGTGAAAACATTATGATATAAAATTGTTTTTTATGTCACTTTTTTAAAAGCGTCATGTATGTATCACTTATATACGTTTATATTGGGAGTTTTAACGTTTTACAGCAAAGGGTTGAATAAGCTGAAACAGTTTTTGCTATAAGTGATACATACAATCACAAAAACAGCGTAACACAAATCGGTGAGAGCTGTAACACAAATCGGTGTGTGACTTATGATTGTATTGGTGAAAACATTATGATATAAAATTGTTTTTTATGTCACTTTTTTAAAAGCGTCATGTATGTATCACTTATATACGTTTATATTGGGAGTTTTAACGTTTTACAGCAAAGGGTTGAATAAGCTGAAACAGTTTTTGCTATAAGTGATACATAGATGACGCTTTCTGTTTGATTTAAAAAAAGACATAAAAAATCTTTAATTACTAGATGTTTACACATATCCCCTGTGATCGGACTCACATGATTTTTTTTTTTATTAATTTTTCTATCGCGGTTTATTTTCACACAATCAGATAAATCACTTTTGAAATTTTCCCGTAAAGTAAATTATTCACAGTAAAAGGAAATAGTTTTTGACATTACAAATTAAAATCCAGTATTTTGCAAAAGCAAACCTCAATAACCCTAAGTGTTTGTCAATGTATTGACGTGTAATTAAATCCATTAAGATCTACGATAATCATCATCATTCCGAAAATAATTTTTGTAATTAAGCATTAATAACTTAGTTATTTAAAACTTTTCTTTCGAAAAAAAAAAATAATAACTTATAAATGCAAATATTTTTTTTTTTTTTTTTGAAGATGAAGGTTCAAATCCTAACTCGGACAATTTCTTTTTTTTTTACTTATTTATCGGACAGACGTACAATTAAAAATTTTTTATTAAATATTTATTTATTTTAACCGCACAGTGCTATGGGTTTTTTAAATAGTTCCACCAAGATTTAAAAAATCATGTGTATTTTGGTAGAAAAACACAATTTCCATATGAAATCGTTCAATATGAAAATAATATACAAAAATACATACATAATGGAAAATAAAGAAAAAATCACAATAAAATAAATTTTAACATTTTATTTCTCAGAAAAATAAGTTGAGCTCATTCTATAGTTATGAGTATATTTTGACAAATTCACTGATGAAATTAACATTGGCTTGTCATAGGAGCGAAGTTTTTCTTTAAAAAATTTTTAAGTTCTTTTAAACAAGTGAAAATTATTGAAATTTTATTTTTTCCGTCTTATGACAAATTTGCACTTGGGATTCTTGTGTGCTTGCCCTAGGTCTTCTTTACTTATTCAGCTATTATTCGTTTTTTATCTTTCAATTTGTTTCATTGTTCAAGCAAGAATAAAAAAAATTTAATAGAAAAAAATGCAAAAAATAGTAAATTGAAAAAAAAACTACCAAAAATGAAAAGCAGCACAAAGTCATTATACCCAAACCACATAGTGGTATTGGGTGTAAAAATATGAATTTATTTAACTTCGAGTCATCTGTTTCAATACAAATTTAAACAAGAAATTTATATTCGGTCTTCACCGACTATATGATACACTATATCATGCGTTTAGAGAATTGGTCTCAGGTCCAACTAATTGGATATAGAAAAGAAGAAAAAATCAAATTTGTGTGGCATTGTTCTTCATTTTTTTTTTTGCCTGCAAATATGAAAAAGTTCATATCGGATGCTATATTTATATGTGAACTAGATTTGAAAATGGACCGATCCTTACCATATTTGGCAGTCACCTATTTTTTGTGCAAAAAAAAACATACAAACCAAATTTTAGAAATATCTTAATTTTCTTTCTTTTTTGGTTAAGTGAAGATCGGGAAGCTGCTTCATAAGGGGATAAATTTGACTTAAATGTACAATTACTTATTTATAATGCATTATTATAATGTAAAAATATATAAATACAGTTATTTAACCTCTCTTGATTATTAATGGAATTATAGCATTAAATCAAATATTTCATAGCACTAATTTCTTTTACATATTTTGTTATATTGCCAACACTATTTTTGTTTTGTAGCCGATAAAAATTGAAATTATCCTAAGTTGTATACAGCGACAAAAGTTGTCGTGCAGCCGTGTACCTGTGTTGATGTCAAAATAAACGCTTTCATATAAACGTGTGTATTTTATTTTTGACAGGCTGTAGCCGTGTAGCCGCTGTCGTCTATCTGTGTCATGCAAGATTAATCGCAAAGACTGAAATAATCGATTAATTTTTACCAATTAATGATTAATTGTATCGTAGAATTCCTTTCAATTAATTGAATTTTTAATCGATTAATTACAATAATTACTGAAAAAAAATTTTCACATGAGCCTTAAATATCAATGATTAGGAATTTTAGAAATAATTTTTTCTTGAGCAAATGTGTTTTTGTCAGTGCTTGGCAGCAATTTGAAGTAAATTTTTAATTTCATTTTTATTTTAAGATTTTTTAAATATATATTATTATAGTTACATAAATATACTATACTCAAATGCAAAATACAAGTTTCATTTATAATAATATTATAACTAGGCAATCATTTATAAAGTATTTGATCTAAGATTCTTTTTAAAAATTTTACACATTTATTCAATGAATATTTATGACAATTTACAACTTTAAAATTCATTGAATAAATATTTAAAATTTTAAAAAGAATGTGCCCAACTATAACTTATAAATGGACAAATTAATCGATTATTACTTAATAATAATTACAATTAATTAATTGCAATCAATTATTTTTTTACTCGTGCAATTTAATCATATGGATTAAATTAATCGATTAAAAAAATTATTTTTTTTGCCATCCCTAGTTATGCATCATACATCTTTTTCTATTTTAATAAAGTAAAAAAAAATTATTTGGTAGTACTAAAAATAAAAATTCATTTGTATCAAAACAGCTGTTGTTATATCTCGCTGTCATTTTGAAAAATAATTAAGTAGCTCACTACATGTCTATGGATTTCACACATAAGAACGAAGTAGCTCTTTTAAAATAAATAATTGAGCTAGAATAACAGTACTAGCCGTTCAATACATCCTCAATTCGGATGGTAGAAAATTAACAGTTTTCTTCAATACTATAACTAAAAATTTTTGAACCATATGAGAATTCTAACCATGTAGGTATATAAAAGTGAAATAATGGAAATCATAACATTTATTTTAAATAATTTATAATAATAATTAATAATATCACTTGATTTATTTAAAAAAAAGCTTTTTAAAAAATTAACTTTTCCAAAACAATTCGCTTTATTAAGAAAACTTATTTGTTAGGAAATTGTATGTTTTTTCAGAAAAGATAATTATTTAAGAAAATTTACTTTTTTATGTACATACGTTTTTAAAAAAGGTACTTTTTGAAGAAAATGTACTTTTGAAGAAAATGTACTAAGAATAATAAACTTTTTGAAGAAAAGGTACAATATTGTGAAAAGGTATTTTTTTTAGTAGAAGGAATTTTATTCAAAAATTGTGATAATTTAAAAAAAAATATTACTTTTATAGAAACGGGTTTCCGCCTTTAATGTCCTGTTTAAAAAAAAAATCCCTTTTACTAAAACTTATGTTATTATCAAATTTTACGTCCCCAGTTCACTTGTTCAGAGTATGAAAAATGTAAGATTTTTCCATTTTATCCCATAAGCGATCGAATTACAAAAAAATCCTTCTTCGGGTTGAATCTTCGTACCAAATTTCAGAATCAAAATGGTACCCTTTTGCCTTTTTTTCCATTTTTACCGTCTTAACACATCGCAGTTTATTTTCACACAACCAGGGGTCAAATCGTCGCATTCGTTATAGAAATTTTTCGATCGAAATTATTTTTTTATTTTCCAAAATAAAATACTAAAAGAAATTTTACTCTGTCGCAACTAACGAGTTATGGTCCATAGTTTGTAGTAAAAGTGAAAAGATGTCTTTATGTAATAGACCAAAATATGGAATTTCGAATTTCCAGTATTTTTCAGAAGCAAACCTCAATAACTCGAAGTGAATGTCAATGTATTGGCGTGAAATTGAATCCGTTAGATAGGTCTTGGTACAGCTTTCATAATCTTATTTTTTTGTATAGAATTACGTTTAACATCTACAATTAATCATGACTATTCCGAAAATAAGCATTAAAAACTTAATCTGTTAAAAACATTTGTAGTTACTAAAAACTTCTGCTCGAAAAAAATTATTAATAATAATAATTTAAAAATGCAAACAATTATTTTTATTATTATTTTTTTTTTAATTATTTTTTCACCTTTTGATGAATTTAAAAATATATAAATGAAAAATATTTTATTTATAAGACAATTATTGTTTTTGTTATGAAAAAAAATATTACTTTTAATAAACGAAAGAGTTGTATCCGTCTCCATTGTACAAAAATGTTCTTTATGGTCACACAAAAAAAAAAAAAATACAGTTATGCATGAATTCAATTTTAACACAAATCGAATCGAACATTATTTTTCTTAAAATTTGTCATAAATAGTATCAAATTGTTCATACATATTATGTTAATTGAACATCGCTTATTAAAGAAAAACTCTTTCATTCGGATTAATTAATTATTCAAAAATTGTTCAAGCCGATAATTTTTTGATTATCATAAAAATATAGATCTTTAATTATTTTCTTTCTTGAAACAAAGTTATTCGAAACGAATGAAATGTTATTATAATTAAAATTTTCATACCCTACACCTCTATGTGATAGGGGTATAATGACTTCGTACTGATGTTTATAACTACCAAAAGTATTTACCTAGACCCTTGTTATACCGATCGACTTAGAATCACTTTCTGAGGCGGTTTAGCGATGTCCATCTGTTCGTTCGTCGGTCTGTGTGGGCATCTAACCCTCTTAATCAAACTATAGTTTGCAAATTTAGTATGTAAGCTTCTACAGCCCATAGGATGAACGCTATTGAAATTGGTCCAAATCGGTTAATGTTCAGACCTAGTACCCATACAAAAGAGGGTGATCGACTAAAATTGCCATAATATCCAAATTATCATATGGATCTCTGTCAAAGTGGATTTGTGTATGTTTATTACATCCATTTATCAGTAGTCCAAAAATAAGCGCTATAGGACAATTCTTAGTCATAGCCCCCATATAAAGCTGATTCACTTAAATCTATCAAAAAACAAAAATATTGCACAGATTTTTCTCAAATTTGGTTTTGTATATTCTTATGGTAACAAATAGATGACTTTACCAATTATGGTTAGGATTGATCCATTTTTTGACACAGTCCCCAAATAAATATAGCATCCCATATGAACTTTTTCATGTCCGAGACAAAAAATATTTTTTAAAAAATCCACTCTATGTTGGTTTATGCTTATTTACTATATCTAATTAGTTGGACCTAAGATATAGGGTCTGTAAACGCATGGTATAGGGTATCGTATAGTCAGTCTAGACCGACTATAATATTATTTTAAATTGCTTTTCCCAAAGTTTGAGTGCAGTTGTTTATTGATGGTACGGTATGTTCGTGATAGCTCTGCATGCAGCATGCCGTGGTTCAATTCCTGCCTCGGATAATTTTTTATTTTATTATTATTTTTTTTTTTTTTAGATTATCCATTTATTACTTATTATTATTATTTTTTTTTTCAATTAATTAGTTTCTTAAATTGTGGTTGTTATTTATTTTAAATTCATCGCTACGAAAACTTGCACCTAAAAGACGCTGTTCCGAAACTCTCTTTCTATAATGTATGGTATTGCCGGCCTAGGTCATCTATCACCTACTTTCATGTTTAATATATTTTAAAACCTCCTATTAAACTTTATATGCTCTTTACCCATCATTTAGAGTCATTTTGAAAATAATACATTTTTGTATACTTTTTTGTTAAAACAAAATTTAGTTTAATGAATGACATTTTGAATAAGAGAAATAAAATAAATAAATTCTCAATACTGTTCTTCATAAAATATTTTATTTCTTTTTTACTTACAATATTGTAGGTATAAAAATTTATTTTTAATAAAATAGAAACCAATTACCAAAACTCAGCTCTATATTTATTTAAATTACAAAGAAATTGTCTAGACTGTAATATGTTAAAAAATATAAATATTATTTAATTACCATTTAACTTTATAGACAAGTATAAGAGTATTTGACCCTTTTAGTCAAGACATAAAAATTGGAAATTGTTACATTTTCATAAATAAATTGTTTTGATAGAAAAACACAATAATTTTCCTTAAACATGACATAACACGTCACAGCTAATTGTACTTTGTTGTTGTATCAGAAGAATAAATGTGGTAAAATTATATTTTAATATTTCATTTAGGTGAACGTTTGAAAATAAATAACTTTTGGTTTTATTATTTTTTTTTTATTTGCAGCTTGAAATAATAATTAGAACAAATTAAAGAATTGATTAAGTAGAAAATACTGGGAAGTACTTTTTAATTAAAATGTTTCTGTTTTATTTTACGAATAATGTCAGCTAACTTTTAGGGGTATTAGTAAAATGTTTTCCAAATATTAATTATGTGTGTATACTTATAATGGATTGTATCGATTTTACACAAAGGTGTCTCTAAAGGAAGGTAAACACATTAGAACTTGAAAATACTATTGAATATACAGTGGGTGTCAACACATTTCAAACTTTTACAAAATTTAAAATTTGCCAATTTTGTTTTTTTGATAATTTCGCGTTTAGTTCTAAAATTATGTAATTTTTTTTTGCGAAAACACTCTTTACAAAACATAGAGTTGAAAAAAAGATAGGTAAACGAAAAAAAATATTTTTTTAGTGATGACAAAACAATGGAAACTTTTAAACTTCTGTTTTAATCTTATAACTAACTAGTTTGTCTTGTCGAGACTTATTGTTTTTGGCGATTTTTGACCTTGTGACCTCTTCTAAGCTTTTAGTTATCACCTGATTTTGACAAAAAATATACTATTTGAACAGTCTTTATTTGCAGATTTGAACCATCTTTACAGATATACATCATCTGGTAAATTTTTTGGGAGTAAAACTAATTTGAAGTTGAAACTAACACATACATAAATATGTAAGTTAGAAAATTATAGTCAGTCGATGCAGATATGAAAAAGTTCATATCGAAGCTATGTTTATATAGATGGGGACTAGGTCGAAAAATGGACCAATCCTGACCGTATTTCGTAAAGTCACTTATATTTTGAAAAAATATATACCAACCAAATTTGAGAAAAATCTGTGCAATATTTTTGTTTTTTTTATAGATTTAAGTGAAAATTGGGAAGCAGCTTTATATGGGGGCTATGACAAAGAATTGCCATATAGGGTTTATTTTTAGAAAACTGATAAATGGATATAATAAACACACACAAACCTAATTTGACGGAGATCTATATGATAATTTGGATCTTATGGCAATTTAAGTCGATTTCAAAAGGGTCATTTGTATGGGGACTAGGTCTGAACATGGACCGAATTTCACAAATTTCAATAGCGTTTATTCCATGGCCGATAAAGCTTTTATACCAAATTTAATTAAAATATATTCATATTTGCGGCCTGTAGTTTGATTACAAGGTTTACATGGACACACAGGCGGACGGACGGACATCGCTAAATCGACTCAGAAAGTGATTCTGAGTCGATCGGTAGTCAAAAACAGCAGCACAAAGTCATTATACCCAAACCACATAGTGGTATAGGCTATAAACACATGAAACTATACAATTCGGTGTGTGTGTTTATTAAATTTGTTAATGTGTTTTCAAAAATTGTACATTATGAATTGGCTAAATTTTTTTACATATATAGAATAAAAAAAATTTTAATGAAAAAAAATTTAATAAAAAATTAAATTTCCTAGAATTTGAACTCGCATTTCGAGTGCTGGGCTCTGCTAGTTGGTAATTGATAATATACTTGTCAATAGTTTCAAGACTGTCGCTTTCATACTACTTAATATTTTTTTATCTGAGTACTCACATTAATATCTGATGGACTCTTACAAAGGGTCAATGCTTTCCCTTTTATGATATATTTATCCTGTATAGGCGGTCCCATACCTACTGCTCTGATAAGGCCCATTTTTTTTTCGAAGAATCACTTGAATAACTTATGGCCTCACATAAAGTCGCAAGGCTCTCACTGTTACAGTAATCCGGATATATGTAATAGTTACATTGTATGGGAGGTGCCACGCTCATTGGTCCGCTCCCGTCCATTTTTTATCAGACTACTCACATTAATAATAGATGACCTCAGACAAATTCGCTAAGCTCTTCCGGTCATAGTACTCAATATATACGATATTAAAAGTTCACTTTATATGGAAGGTGCCACGCCCACTAAAAAGTATCAAAAAATTGTTTTACCTATAGTTCCCTCCAGATACACAGAGATACTATAAAAATTTCAGGGAGATCGGTCCAATCCTTTAGACTCCTATAAGCTTCAAACAAAAAAGTAATTCCTTAATTTTTTGTTAAATATAAAAATATACTCTCATTAAAGTACAATTTATTCCATTTTAACAGCACCGCTTGTTTCCAGTGTTGCCATTTTAGCATTTTAGTTGCTAGATTTACCAACTTTTTTAGCATCCAAAATTTATGAAAAGATGCCAGATGCTAACTCAGCATCTTTTATTAATAAAAAGTTGCTTTTAGCATCTTTTTTTGATTTTTTTCATTACTTTTGAATGTACAATTTTGATTTTAATGATATTGATATGTTCTAATTTCTCAACTACTCTTACTACTCTTTTTACCACTCTGCTCGTTTCTTTCAACAAATATAACAAAACATTTTGAAATAGAAGAATGTAAACACCAACAACAGTTTTTAATGAATTAAAAAGTCGATTGCCAAATAATATTATTGTTTAAAAAAATGCCAAAATTTTCAATACAAAACACATTAAACCGGGTAAAAGAACCGATAACCAATATATTAGAAGAGCTTAAATTTAGATCATCTGAAACAGAAAAAATTCAAATCCAATGGAGTTATCTCACAGAACAATATTGGGATACAACACTGAATACAACCTCTTTATGGATTGAAGTTAACAAAAATTCTATTGGCGAAAATCCATTTAAAAAGTTATCAATATTGTCTTTATTAGTTTTGTCTTTCTCAAAAGCCGAAGTTGAACGTCTGTTTAGTTTAATGGCTTTAAATTGAAATTGAAAAATGGATGCTGTAACACTTACAATATACCGAGCGATATCGTTGATAAAAGTTGATCGTCAAAAAAATATCAGAGCCAAGAAGAACTTGATGATGAAGACATCACAGAAATATTAGATTCCATAAACCAATTATTGTAATATAATCGTATCTTTTGATAATGTAAATTCTGTTGTATTTTAAATTAAAAAAATTAAAAATATTTAATTTAAAATTAAAGAAACTCAATTTGATGTTAAAAAAATTTCAGATGAAATCCAAAATAATTTTAATTAAAATTTAAAAAATATAAATCGAAACTTATGTTTTATATTAATTTTTTGATTTAAAAACCAAAGAATTTATTAATAAGTATTTAATTTTTCAATATAAAGCTAACGAAATTTGAAAAAAAAAATTAGCAACTTTTTTTTGACTCCAGTACGTTTTAGCATCTTTTTTTGCAATTTAGCATCTTTACAATTTCAAATTATGGCAACACTGCTTGGTTCTGCTTTATAATTTTCACAATTTCCTCTCTTTACTTGGCCTGGCATTCCTTTTTATCTCTCCTTTAGTTTTGTAAGAAATCATTAATGGGATCGGTTGACAATTTTTATTTTAACAATTGATTCGTGAATAGTAATAAAAACAGTGATAGAAATTAAATAAAAGTTATTGAAGAATAGAATATAATGTTATGTTAATGTAATAATAATGTTTAATTACAGAAATCTGTGAATTTTGAGATGATTTTATCGAAAAAAAAAAATTCTTTGCTAAAATTGCATGCTGGTATCGGCCATTTCAGTGTTCGGCTGTTGTTGTTGTTGTTGCTAATTTTAATTTAACTTCGCGAAGTTCGTAATAAAATAAAAGAAGTCAAATTATCAATCGTGTTGTTGAGTGTTTCGTTTATTTTTTGTTTGTTTTGTTTTAATAAGTCGCGCAATCGCTGTTGCTATGTTTGTTAATCTCATAAGAATTTAATGTGTAAATAATGTATGGGGTTGTGGTATAATTTAAAAATGGTGATAAAAATTTGTTGAATAAAAATAATATAGAAAGAAAAAGATTTTATATTAAAAAATATTAATAAAAGAATAAAAACAAATTTTAGCTAAAAAGAAAAAATATATTAAAAATATAATGTCGATTTAAAAATGGAAATATTTAAGAAATATAAAACAATTTAATTAATAAAATGAAAAAATTTTTTTAATTAATTTGTCGTTTTAAAAATGGAAAAGTTTAGGAAATTTAATTAAAATATAAGAAAATCAATAAAACTAAAATAACAAATATATTTTTTTTTAAAGAGAAAAGTGTGAGAAATTTAATAAAAAAAAAACATTCTAAATAATTAATCAATGGTGGAAAAATTTCTATGAAAGAAATAAAAAAATAAATATTTTGTAGTAAAAAATGAAAAATATTGATAATAATTAATTTAGCTAAAAAGAAAAAATATATGAAGGGCATAATTTTGCAGTTTAAAAAAAGAAAAAAACTTAATATAAAATTAAATAAATTTAATAGTAAAATAAAATTAATATATATAATTGAAATATGTTTTCGTCGTTTTAAAGAAATTTAATGAAAAAAGTTATATAAACTCAAACAAATTAATAATTTAATGGCCTTTTATATCAAAAATATGTAAATGTGCATCTTACAATTCTTATAACAAAATCGCGTTCATCTCTTTAACTTCCTTACCGAGAAGCACAGGTAATTTTTTTAGTTTAGTTCTATTAAAACGGATGATTTTATAAATATTTAATTTTAAGAATTTTGTGGAATTTTTAGTATTTTTTTAATCGTTAAACTTTCTTCGCCAAAATTGTTCTGAATTTTATACCAAAATACCAAACCATATAATTCAGGATTTGGGGGTTTTTTTTTACCCTTTCTTCTTTTTTTCTCGATTTCCATAACACGTTTCGTTTCAGTGAAAATTTTTATTTTCAAATAAATTTTCATTCGTTTGAGACGAAACGCGCTATGCAAACCGTCTAAAGTATATGTGTCTGAATGTTTATTATTGAAAGAATTAACAAATAACACACGATTGGATAGGCCTTCCATATAATGTCCAATATGTTTGCCAAGTCTTTAATACCATCAACCAGTGTTCTAGAGATAAAAAAGCTAAATTCCACATTATAAAGGGTATATTTTTTACAATAAGATAATTAACAAAAATTTTAGGAATTTACCCTTTTTTTTTTAAGTAATTGTTAAATGCAATGGGCCTAAATGCAAATATAAATATCGCACCTGTACCGCTAAAGTGAGCCAACTCAAAATTTAAAAATTTTCAGTAGAGGCAAAAAACGTTTTTTTTTTAAACAGTGGTTTCATTGTAAATAATTGCGAATAACAAGTATACAACAGTAGTTGTTTTTGCGATTTTTTCATTGATCATCAAAAATAACAATTTTTGGGTGCAACTTAAAATATGTCTATTTAGCGAATTCTAAAGAAGATACTCTATTAACACAAACAGGGTTACAACTGTATTTTTTCTGCGAAAGACTAGAAAAATCGACGTAAGATTTTTACAGTGGATAGACATGACCACTGTGTATCGTTTTCTTGCATAAAGTGAAAATGGAAAAATTTTAAGTTGACTCACTTTAGAGGTACAGGTGCGATATGTATACAATCACGTTTTGTTTGTTTGTTTAACAGCGATGCATACACAATTTTGTTTGCTTG
Organism: Cordilura impudica; assembly: GCA_963682025.1. NCBI lineage: Eukaryota > Metazoa > Arthropoda > Insecta > Diptera > Scathophagidae > Cordilura > Cordilura impudica. The sequence goes on along the minus strand of OY821519.1, from coordinate 252,666,765 downwards.
TTTTGTTTTTTGTATATTGTACGTTCATACATATGTAATAAAAATACAACCTACTCATGATGATAATGAATAATTTTCATGCACCTCCCAGCTACCTATTAAGGGCCTGATAGTGATTTCAACAGACGGACAGACAGTTGTCGCTATATCAGGTCCTCTTTTTATAAGGATCATGAATATACAGTGGATGACAATATATTGGAAACTTTTACAAAATTCTGAATTTTCCAATTTTGTTTTATAATCATTTCCCGTTAAGCTCTAGAATTATGTATTATTATTATTTCGAAATCAGAGATTTTTTTTAGTGATGCCAAAACATTGGAAACTTTTAAACTTCTGTAGCAGAGTTGATTAAAACATTCAATGTTGTAAAAAAATTTATAAAATCTTGACCCGTTATTGGCGTTTTCTTTCAACTGTTTTTTAAAAACACAATTTTTTTATTGAGTATTTAAATTTTATAATTTATAATTATAACAAAAAAATAATTTGTGAGAAATATTCTATGAATAAATCCATAATTGCAAAAATTCTCAAGAAATATCGTGAAAAAGGTACGGTGACTACTTAACATCGGGGGCAGACCCCCGAAAAGCGAGTCAAAAAAAAAGGATAACTTAATAGGGCGAGAGTTTAAAAAAATGTCTAAGAATGCTACCTAAAGAGGTCATTAACAATCTCAAACTAAAGATATATGCTCGAACTATTTCCCGACGAGCATTGAGGATGATTTTTGTTGTTATTGTCCCGTGAAAACACCACTGATATCAGAGAAAAATCATAAAAATTTTACTAAAGAATTCGTGAACTGGTCAAGAAGGAATTGGAATACTATTCGCTTTTCAGATGAATCCAAGTTTAATCTTAGAGCTCTCATGAGGGAAGAACGTTTTTGCGAAGACCAAGGGAAAAATACTAGACTCAAAATATACAAATAAAACTGTTAATTTTGGCGGTGGCAATATTATGGCATAGGGCTGCATTTTGGGCCAAGAAAGATACTCTATTAAAATAATTCAAAAATCGTCAAACATTTCTGCTACATTTCTTTTCTGTACCACGTTAAATTGTGGCAGAAACAAAACATATTCAACATTGACAGCTTTGTTTTAGAACTTCCCACAACGGCCAAAATCTAAAATATTTCTCTATAATTGAGTCTATACAGAGAATATTTTGAAATCTTTTTCATCTAAATTTATTATTTAATGGTGTTTTTTTTTGTATTTTGTTCTTTAATACAAAATTTCTTTATTGAGAATAAGTTAGCGACTCATCCTCAATTCAGATGCTAATAAAACTGACAGTTTTCTTCAAATACATATATCTACAAATCTTTAAACCAATTGAGAATTCCCCCAAGTAGGCATAAAAATATAAAATTATAAATGCTAATAAATTTAGTTGTAGCTGGACGCGTGATTAAGACTTAAGGCTTAGTTCGCCACACGTAACCGTAACCAAACGTGTTAGCTTTTTTTTCTGTATGAAAAGTATTTCTGCATGAAAAGTATTTAGAGCGATTACCGAACTCAACTGTCACGATAAAGTTTGGCTAATTTTACACAGCAACATGCTGGTTTTTTTTTACATTAACGGTACGGATACACTTTAACAACGTGTGGCTTACGTGCCCTCCCGGTTTAAACATGAAATTTTTCTTTCTGAAACTATTTGAAATTCTGTTTTAGACTTTCACCCGTGTCTACAAACTAAAAATTTTGTATTGAAATTCAAGATTTGGTCATGTTTACTTTATCATTTTACCTATTTATTTTATAATATTAATCCATTAAAATTCACTTTATTTCAAATTATTATCTTTCTTAACACAAACGACCATAAAAATTAAAGAAAACGTGAAATAACTTCACTTTGAAAATTACGAAGCAAGAAAGAAAAGAGAATATCAGAGTACATGAAAGTATGTACCCCTGCCATTCTTCTCTCCTGTCTCACCTGTAAACTCAAGACTTTCAGCAACAAAACTTTCATGTTTAAACCAGGACTAAGTAAATTTAAAAATACTAAAATGATACAATTTTTTGTAAATTTTATTTTAATATCACGAAATTTAATATCAATACACCAACTAAATTCGATTATTTTATTTCAAGTTCGTGACATCTGTTTGAGAAACCTCTCTACAACTTAATAAAAATTCTTCTTCTTTTTTTTTTTGTATTTTATTAATAACTACATAACTCTGTCTCCTCCACCGATTCAGATCTATAATATTAATAGGCTAGGCAATTTCTTGTGACCGAAGTTTTATCCCGATTTTGAAAAAACTATATTATTTGAAAGGTATTTCTTTTCGGCCGATTTGCAGATTTAGAGATTTTTAAATTTTTTTTCTTTATTTTGAGTAAATTGCATTTACATTTGCCACTAGCACATACATAAAATAAAATAAAACAATGCTATGTGTGTGTTTATTAAATTTGTTAATGTGTTTATAATAAAAATTAGTTTGTTTTTATGTGTTGATTTGTGAATTGGCTATAATTGATTAGCATACCTTTAGGGTCTTTATTTAATGTAAAAATCAAATTTCGTAGAATTTCCACTCGAATTTCGAGGCCTGGAACCTACTAGTACTAATAAAACGAGTAGTTTTCTTCAAATTTAATAAATTTTAAACCGAATGAGAATTTCAACCAAGTAGACACACAACACAGAAATATAAATGATAACAATAAAAAAATATTAAAATCAGGTGGGAAAAAACGATATATTAACTTTCACTTTCATTTCAAAAACTACTCCAAAAAACACAAAAAATTAAAAAAACCTACCAAATAATTTTAAAATCAATTACTCTTTTGCTTTTTTGTACTACTACATATATCTATAATATTAATAGGCTAGGCGATTTCTTGTGACCGATGTTTTGTTCTACCGTTTTATCCCGATTTTGACCAAACGTATATTATTTGAAAGGTATTTCCTTTTATCCGATTTGGTGATTTTAATGGCGCACATAATCGTCCATCTGAGCAAGCCTTCTGTCGAGCTATGCATAGATTTCATATCACATACTCTCTAAATGATGCAATGACACCAACACGTCGGCGGAGCATGCGTACTGACGAAAAACGACGCTGTAAACGAAAGTATACAAGAAGATTCAAATTTATCTATCGTCATCGGTCGCAGAAATTGTAACTCTATCCGTCCAAAATTTACGCAAAGATCTTCGTTTACACGGGCATAAGATGCAGCTGGTGCAGAAATTAAAGCCACAAGACCATCATATGCGTCGTTCTTTCGCCGAATGGACTCAAGAGCAGTTCGAGACTGACCCGATGTTTTATCGCAAAATTGTGTTCAGCGATGAGGTTCATTTTTGGCTTAAATAAACAAAATTGCCGCAGATTGAGTGAGACCAATCCACAACAGACTCCATTACATCCAGAAAAATGTACCGTTTGGTACGGTTTATACTCTGGTGGTATCATCGGACCATATTTCTTCAAAATTGAAGCCGGAGCTCGCGTTACGGTCAATGAAGATCATTGCCGCACCATGCTCAATGATTTCTTGTTTGATAATATGGATGAAATTGATCCGGGAGAGATAAAGTTTCTATGGAATGTCGCTATGTACCATACGGCGACCGCAACTTATTGAAATAAAATATGGCATTAAGTTGATTTCGAGAAATGGACCTGCAAATTGGTCTCCAAGATTGTGCGAGTTGATACCTCTCGATTATTTCTTGTTTGGCTACGTGAAGTCACTGGTTTATGCTAATAAATAGTGACGCGTTGTTCGTGTTATTCGTGACATACGAAGCGAAAAAGTTGCTCAAAATTGAATGTCCAGAATGCGCTTCGTAAACTATTTTTTAAAATTTATTTTGTTTCTGTTAGTTTTTACAATTTCAATTTCTATCGAACTTAGAGCGATCCTTTATATTTGAATTGATTTTTCCTATAAAAATAGAGTTTTTTTTATTGACTTATCGACAATGGGTTTAATTTTTCTAGGTCTAGACCTACTATACGATACCATATACCATGCGTTTAGAGTCCCTATCTCTTGGGTCCAACTTATTAGATATAGAAAACAAGCATAAACCAAATTTGAGTGGCATTGTTATTATTTTTTTTGCCTTCGGATATGAAAAAGTTCGCATCGGATGCTATATTGATATGGGGACTAGGTCGAAAAATGGAGTGATCCATACCATATTTGGTAAGGTCACTTATTTGTTGGAAAAACATATACAAACTAAATTTGAGAAAAAGCTGTGCAATATTTTGTTTTTTTTTTAAGATTTAAGTGAAAATCGGGAATCAGCTTCATTTGGAGGCTAAGACTCAGAATTGGCCTATAGATTTTATGTTTAAACTACTGATAAATGAATGCAAATAACTTACAAAAACCCAATTTGATCCAGATCTATTTGATGATTTGGATATTATGGCAATTTAAGTCGATCTCATAGGGTTAACTTTTATAGGGACTAGGTCAGACATAAACCGATACTCATCAATTTTAATAGCGTTCATCCTACGGCCAATAGCAGCCAGATTTCGTCAAAATATATTCATATTTGCGACTTGTAGTTTGATTAGATGGACGGACGGACATCTCTAAGTCGACTCAGAAAGGGATTCAAATATTTTTGGCGGTTACAAACATCAGCACAATGTCATTATACCACTGTGTGGTCAGGGTATAAAAATATTGTCCATTAGGATATATTTCATAAAAAAAATTTTAAATTAAACTTTTTAAAAAAAAATTATCCATTAAGTGATTCGTCATACAATAGTTAATCTTTATTCAAATTTATTTTTCGTAAAATCGAGGCACTTTATTGACTTCCCGACAATGGGTTTAATATTTCTATTATCCACAAGGGGTTTTATGATACAAAAATTAAAATTAATCTTTATTCTAATTGATGTTTCCTATAAAAATTGACTTAGCGACAATGGGTTAAATATTTCTACTTTATTTATTAACCCACCAAAAAATATTAGCCGTAAGTCATATAACATTAGGCAGCTTTATTTTTAAACTTAGCAAATTCACAAACCAACACTTTTATGGTTTACATTAATAAATTTAATAAAACACACATTGCATATGTATAATTTTATGTATGTGTAGTAGCAACTTCATTTTACTTAAAATAAATGAAAAAATTAAAAAATCTGTAAATCTGCAAAACGGTTAAAAAAGAAATGTCTTTCAAATAATATACGTTTGGTCAAAATCGGGATAAAACTCTAGAACAAAACATCGGTCACAAAAAATCGCCTAGCCTATTAACATTATAGATAACTTGCACTTTATGTTTAACATAAAGTGTCACGCGTCCATCACTCATGATTTATTTTAAAAAGAGAGGAGAACAGAAATACAGAAAAAGAGCAACCGGTATTTTGTTTACCACAGTGGGACTATGCAGGAAAATGTTTGATTAATTCTAATATAGAATTCAAATAAATTAAATTATTAAAATTAAGGTTAATTAAAAAATAACTATTTGTTGAAAAATTATTAAAATGTTGTTTTAGTTCTTAAAATTTATCTGCCTAGCTATTACTTACCTTCTAATGTATTAATTAACAACTTACCGAGATACATGCGAAATAATAACTAAAACTTTTCACTTCTTTTTACCTTTCATTACAGGTATGTTTTGTAAATGGATATAAAACATGGCATACATTTCTATGTTGTATGTTAGTTATATTATTAAAGTAAACATTTCATGGTGTATCTCATAAAACATATGTAACCCAGTCAGCAAAAAAAAAAAAAAAAAACTGAAAGATTTTGAAAAAGTTTATAAAGTTCATAAAGTCTATATAAAACTTCAAAATTGAATGTTTAACGGTTTTGGGGCATGCAAATTTTATTTTTATTTTTTGCTGAATATTCTGTTTGGAATTAAGAATCAATTCAGAATTTTTTTTTATTTCAGAAAAAATATAAGCTTTGTTCAAAAATAAACCGCAAAACTTCTCCCTTAAAAGTTTTGTTGAAAAATCTAACAGATAATTCAGCTGAGATTCATATGAAAGCCAAAAGGTAATATATATTAAGAAACATCTTTCTTTTTTTTTACATAATTTATTTTACAAAGTTTATTTTAAAATATTCCTCCTAAAAGTGACCTCGTTTGCATGAATACCTTTCATCATCAATTTTGAAATCTCCCTGAACATTTTTGCTGGCTGGGTTGTCTTTTAAAATATGCAACATATGTACATTAGGATCATATCACACAATTAACAAAGGTAAACATTGAGGTTAGAAATTTACAAGTTTTTCCAGCTCTAAGTACATATTTAAAAACTGAAACAACTTGTTAAGAGGATGTATGAAAATACATACATATGTATCTTGATATTTTTAATAAAGGTTTTATTAAGATAAATATGAAAGCCAAAGAACGAATGAATGGAACGAATTTTAAGGGATTTGGCATGTTATTTACATAGTAACTATACATTTTAATAAAATTATATACAATTATATCTAAAAAGCGGTGAGGAGGCTATAACCTAGATGTGTAGTTTGTTTTAACTTGAACCTAAACTTATTTGGCAATAAAAACGAAACTTTTCAAAAAATTTCGATTGTAACTAATTTCACATGACATTTATTTATGAAAATTTACTCGATTTGATGTATATTTTCCAAGATTCATACTAAAAATTTCTTTTCTTGTGTCTTAAATAAATCTATGGAGGGAAATTCGAAGTTACCCTTCTATAATTGGTTGAAATGCTCTTATAGCTACTTCAAAAGAGTTTCAGTCTATTCATTTCTTTTCAAGGATATTATTAACAGATCCTCTGGCTATTGAAAGAAAATTAGCAACATAATTTCTAAAGATTCTCGTCTGGTTTGCGTATCTTTTACATCTACATATGTGTCTTTTAGAACAGTGCAAGCACAGTGAATGAATTCCTTGGAATGGTTTATATGTAAGAGTTCTTAAATAATTACACGAATAGACATTTCACGACTTGCTTGACATTTGAAATCTGTGTGTTTTGTTAAGTCAAAATCGTGTGTAAAGACTTTAACAATATGAACAAATAAGAAAATTATAGTCGGTCTATACCGACTATGCGATAACATATATAATGCGTTTAGAGAATTGGTCGTAGGTCCAACTAACTGGGTATAGATAATAAGCATAAACCAAATCTAGGAGTAATTTTCATTATCTTTTTTTTTTTGCCTGAAAAAGTTAATAGCGGATGCTATATTTATATTGAGACTAGGTCGAAAAATGGACCTATACTGGCCATATTTGGTAAAGTAACTTATTTTTTAGCAAAACATATACAAACCAAATGAAATTTTAGACTTCACAGTGTCACCCGGCAGGTTATTCTGAAGATTCCGTAAAAAATTCATCAAGATCGGTGCCGCCATTTTGGAGTCCATACATACATCCAATTTTATATATATAGATATTTAAGGCTTAGTGCCTTTAACAAATCTTGTACAGGTAAAAACGTTTAAAAAAAATATTAACTGAAAAAGTATTCGTACATTTGAAACTAAATTTATTAGTTATTGTTTAGTTTAGTAACTTGTAGAACCTCTGTGTGCCACTTTGGCATTGACTTTGCCATTTTTAAAGTATACACTATATTTATTTTACCCTACTCCCCCAAAATGGGTGAGGTTATTGTATCCTCACGAATTCTGTGCTCCCGTACATCCAAAAATGCTCTTTAGGCTTAAGATCGGGTGATTGAGTTGATTTCAGTTGATTTTATCCTGCTTGAAAAACTTTTTCCGCAAGGTCATTTTTTAAATTTGTATTAATATTTAATATTTTCAGCTTTTTCTAGCATTTGGACTTATCTTTATGAGTTTTGTGGAAAAAAAGTGTATTCCAGATGAAAAGAACTAACAAACAGGTCTTTCTGAATGGCGACCAAAAAAAATTTTCAATTTGAAAATAAAATTATTTAAAGCTTTGGTCTCTGCCTGATATCAAGATGTATCCTGTAATCGATGTTGCCTCAGTTACCATCCAGAAATATATTTTTTAAAATTTTACCTTTGACCTAGATGCTTATGCCAAGAATTCCTTACTTATTCGCTTACTTAGTCATTCACTTTTTTATATCGAATAAATTCGTTATATGCAAATTTAATGTTTGAATTCTTTCAAAATTCATTGTTAACAGTTGGGATTACTCAAGTTCGGGTGATGCTTTAAATGAAAAAAGAAAATAAATATTTATTTTATATTTTAATGAAAGGCCAAAAACATAAACACTGTAAACCTTCTATGTGTATTAATACAGCAGTTGTTTTTATACCCTATACTACTTTGTGTTTTGATGTTTGTAACTACCAACAATATTTGATCTAGAACTTTTATTATACCGATCGACCCAGAATCACCTTCTCAGAATAACTTTCTGAGTCGATTTAGCAATGTCCGTCCGTCCGTCTGTGTGTCCATGAAAACCTTGTAATCAAACTAAATTGCCATAATATCCAAAATATCATATAGATCTCGGTCAAATTGGGTATGTGTATGTTTGTTACATCCATTTATCAGTAGCCCAAAAATAATCCCTATATGACAATTCTTAGCCATAGCGGCCATATGAAGTTGATTCCCGATCTTCACTGAAATCTATCAAAAAACAAAAATTTTACACATATTTTTCTCAAATTTGGTTTGTTATCTTTTTGCAAAAATAAGTGACCGTACTATATATGGTCAGGATCGAACCACTTTTCGACCATAGAACCCGATATGAACTTTTTATATTCGAAGGCAAAAAAATTAATAACAATGAAATTTGGTTTATGATTATTTTCTATATCTAATTAGTTGGACCTAAGAGATAGGGTCTGTAAACGCATGGTATAGGGTATCGTATAGTCAGTCTAGACCGACTATAATTTTCTTACATGTTTTACATTAGAGTACCAAATCAATTTAGACCTTAAATGCATGCTTAAAGCTTTATCACATAGCCAAACATTACCCAGCAAAATACTGATTACCAACTAATAAACACGATAAAGTTATTTATATATATTTATGAAGGGTGAACTTACCGAAATCCTGTTATTGGTTCTTTTCAATAAGTAAAAAATAAAGTAAAAACAAGTTCGTGGGAATTTGTGAAAAGGATTTCTCCAAAATTTAATTGATTATAGAATTTTTATCAACAGTTGAAAAAGAACGTTCATCAGCAGCCAAATTCAGCCCATTAGAATGACTTCCCTAGATCTGTTTGCTGGGTTACTTTAAGAAATATCCAACTATATTAATAATAAAAGACTTTAGTTTAGTCATGTATCAAGGACGTGTATACCTATGCACAAATGTTTATGTTGTAAATAGTAGCAACAACAAAAACAAAATATATAAAAATTATAACCATAAATAGGGGCTTTGCACCACAAGTATGCAACACTCATCACAATTTTATGTTAATTCTGTAGTTGCGATGAATGAGAAATATTTTCTTTTGAGGCATCTACAGAAAGGGAATAAGCCATGGGCTACAGTTTCTTTACACTCTCTAAAGCTAAGTACAGCGAATGTTAACTTTAAGGGGTTAAAAAAAAATAATAATAAATACACTTAAGTTCTTTTAAGACAGATTTCTTTGAGTAACTACACAGCCAAGGTCTAAAGTGTAATTTTAGTTTTCGCAGAAAAGGCAGCAATAATAAGAGATCCTTGTATGTTTGACACATTAATAAATATATATAAACATAAAAAAAATAATTATAACAAAACTAATTAGTAATATAACGGAACACTTTAATATACCACGTTTTAAAACGAACTAAAGAGAATAAAATAATTTTTCCTAGTCCGATTTGAAGGATTTAAAACAAAAAATTAGTGATCTATTGCATGCGCTTCACATTTTTCGTTTAAAATCCTTCAAACTGGGCTATGAAAAATTACTTTATTCCTTTTGGGGCGCTTAAAACTTTCTGACTTTTTTGTCTTGCGTGCCTTAAATGTAAAAAAGAAACACGATGAAGTGGTCTACAATTATTGTGTTGATATTCAAAATGTATGAATCTATAATTCTAATCGAGATCTCATTTAAAAGGTATTTAGAGATAGTACTTTACAATATTTACAAATGACAAAATTTTATTTACGAAAGGTTGAAGGTCTCACATGATCTTCAGTTAAAGAATATCTTAAAAAGCGATATTAATTAGCTTGATCATTTTATATGAAATTTGATTTTATATTTGATTTTGAATTAAAAAAATGTGTTACAAGAATAGTGAAGGCAATCAGAGAAAACACTTTTTTAAACCATATTTCGCTTAGAGCTGAACTTTCTCAAATTAATGATTATATTATTATTTGATCGTAATATTAAATTCGATTTTAAACTCCTTTTTATAAATACTCTTAATTACAGTGAGTGACAATACAATCGAAACTTTTAACAATATATATTTTTTCGGCTTGATCGGTCAATATCAAAAAAGTGGATAATAAAGTTAAAAGCTCTTTCATGAATTTAAAAATTTGTATGTTTCATATACTTAAAAAAGAAAAAAATATTATCATAAAATAAAAAAATATACCTAAATTTAAAAGTATTAATTTTTGTGCTGTTGACAAAACATTGGAAACCTTTACTGTACAATAATTTAAAACTTTCCCTCTAATTTTGGTTTCAATATTTTGTTGGTCAATTCCAACTTGACCAGTTCAAGTGTTCTTTAACAAAATTTACGAGACACAGACTATTTTTCTCTGGTATCAGTTGTAGCATATTATTTTGATTTCAGATTATTAATATCTCTTTAGGTAGCATTTTTGGACATTTTTTAAACTATATTGCTACTAAATTATCCTGCCTTTTGTCTGGTTTTCACTATGTCATTTTCAATGTCAATTGCTAGCAATTATTGTCAGTTATATGAAAACGGGTCGTAATGCCTTGGCATTTGCAACTCCTGGCAACATTTGACATCTAAGATTAAATTGCCAACATGTTGGTATTTTGGTCTTGTTTGGCACCCGGATTTCTTCTTAGTTTATAAGATGTAGTGCAAAAGTAATTAATAGAAAATTACAAAATGTCAGTTGAGGCAATTGTTTGTAGTCAGTTTATATGACATAGTGAAAACCAGGCATTACACTCGTTTCATGGGGCGTGCGGCCTAAATTTGAGTCTTCACCGTACCTCTTAAGACCAGTAGTAAAATCATCTATTATTCTGGTATGTAACTCTTTAAAAAAATTTATTGCACCCATTATTTAATAATAATTAATTAAAAGATTAAGACATAAAAAATACAATTGTGTTTAAGAAATAGTTGGAAGAAAACACCAGAAACTATAGATATTTAAAAACGGTTAAGATTTAATGCGTTTTATTTTATACCAAATTACTTACACTTATTTCTTTTTTTCGAAAAAAAATACATAATTTTAGGCCTTACGGCGAAATTATTAAAAAACAAAATTGGGAACTTCAGAGATTCCAATGACCCACCTCAGCGAAATATGGTCTGAATTTTTTTTTTTTTAATTTTTTTCATTCATTCATTTATTCATTGTATCTTCACGAAATTAAATGTGAACTACCAATAAATACTAGAAAAATATATTGATATCATGATTAATATTTAAAATCTTTATACACTTTTTTTATTAAAATGATGAAACACAAATTTTTGTTAAAAAATGGGTCTATCGAACAAAATATATATATATATTTAATATTCTGGTTTTCTTGTCCCACTGTTACTGAATTTAAACATGTTTATTCAGAAACCGTTACTTTTACATATGATATTCCTCTTTCAAAAAGGTGATTAAGTAGATGTGTGAGAGACCCACACGAAGTACCTGCGTGGTTTGTGCATTGTAGGAGGCGGCGGTATTGTAGAAATCTTTTTATTGCTCGGGTTCAATTCCCATCTAGAAATTCTTAATTTTTTTTTAAAATTATTTTGTATTTGAAATCTTTTGATTGCTCGGGTTCAATAATTTGTAATATATATGTATTTTATTATTTTGACGATTATAAAGTAATTAATGATGGCGTTTTCAATATATTTGTATAAATTGATTTATTTAAAAATAATTAGAAAAATAATTCTTGTTTAAATAAGAAAAAAAAAAAAAAAAAAATAAGAAAAAACAAGTAAGAAAATTTTCGGTACCGTATCTCTTAGGTCCACTTAATTAGATATAGAAAATAAGCATAAACCAAATTTGAATGGCATTGTTATTAATTTTTTTGCCGTCGGATATGAAAAAAGTTCATATCGGATACTATATTTATATGGGAACATGTCGAAAAATAGACCGATCCTGACAATATTGGTAAGGTTACTTATTTTTTGCAAAAATATTTACGAACCAAATTTGAGAAAAGTCTGTGCTATAACTAAGTATTGTATTATATAGTTTAAATGATTAATGGGAGTAGTAAACACACACAAACCCAATTTGACCAAGATCTATAGGATAATTGGGATATTATGGCAATTTAAGTCGATCTGAACATTAACCGATTTTTGATAATTTCAATAGCGTTCATCTTATGGCCGATAGAACCTTATATACTAAATATAATATATATACATATTTGCGATATGTAGTTTGATTTCAAGGTTTACATGGACGGACGGACGGACATCGCTAAATCGATGTAGAAAGAGATTCTGAGTCGATCGGTATAATAAAAGATGGGTCTAGTTCAAAAATTTTTGGTAGTTACAAACATCAGTACAAAGTCATTATACCTTGACCACATAGTGGTATAGGGCATAAAAATGGACTAAAAATATGCATTTATAAATAAATACGACTAAAAACAAAAAAAATTAACTTCAAAATCTGTGCTTTTTAAATTATATTTATCCAAAATGGTAAAAAGTTTTAACATCTATTTTTTGTTTTGGTAAAAATGGAGCATATGATTAAAAATTTGTCATTTTTACTTACTCCCGTTTTAAAAATTTTGATGCTTCTGTGTGAACAAACAAATTTTTTTTTAATTTTTCTATCAAGCGAAAATTAGTTTCTGTTCGAATCTGTTGAAATTCTTTTGGCTTAAAAACAATAAAAAAAATATTCTTTGTTCATTTGACCGTTATAAAAAAAAAAAACAAAATAAAAAAAAATTTTTCCGAATTAGGTTTTGAACCCATGGCCTGCTGCTTAGAGCTTTTACAAACCTATAATACCGCCCCTCCTATCCCTGCTTTATAAAAAAACCAACTACATACATTTGAAAATATGAGTAAGAATTTGAACGTTACATATTACAGCCAAGACTTTTTTTAATCAGTTTTGAAATAACATGGTTCACAAAACAGAATAACACTCCTTTTTTGGACGAATAATATGTTTAATTAAAAAAAAAATAGATAATAATAATAATAATAATAATAATAATAATAATAATAATAATAATAATAATAATAATAATAATAATAATAATAATAATAATAATAATAATAATAATAATAATAATAATAATAATAATAATAATAATAATAATAATAATAATAATAAAATTTAAGGTTTTTTCCCAACGTATATTACATAAAACAAGTACTTAAATATATTTTGGATATATTCGAGAAAAGAAACTAAACGGTCGTTAAAAAAATTTAAAAGCTGTACCGTTATGGATTGTACTGCATATGCTAGTAAACAACTTTATGGTTATTGGAAAAAATGTTGCTCGAATAAGTCAATGTTGGAATCTATAAAAAAAAAACAAAAATATTCCACTGATATTTCTAAAATTTGGTTTGTAAACATGTTTGCAAATAATAAGTGACATGGTCGTGATCGGTCCAATTTTTGACCTAGTTACCATATAAAAATACCAATCGATATGAAGTTTTTCTAATTAATTTTTTCTTATTTGAGTTTTACTGGTAGCTAATTCTCTATTTTATGGAGGAGGCTTCAAGAAAAATAAAAATATTTTTTTTTATTATTTTAAATAATTTTATGATTTAAATAATTTTATGATTTAAAATAATTTACCCTTGGTTTGTTATATTTTTATTATTTTTGTAGCTTTCAAACTTTGAAAAATATGTGTGTATGTATGTGGCTTTTGAGATATATAATAACGCTGGATTGACAGTGTAATTTAGCCTTTAGCGTCTTGCCATAACATGGATTCTTGTTACTTATTTCATTCATATAAAAGTATTTATTTTCGCAGTAAAATTCAACTCATGTTCATTGTACACTTATGTTGTATTTATTTTGTTCAAGTCCTTATTGCAATCATGCAGTTTGTTGCCTCCACCACCAGCCACTCTACCAGTAACCGCTCTGCTCTGATATTTTACTCCTTCAACTGTTCAGTGTTATATATTGTAAACATGTCTGCCATATTTTTAAAGGATAACAAGCGACTTAAAATTTAATACCCCCCGTTTTAAACATATGCCGCTTGAGGCTTTGCTATACTAGCTATAACATACTCCCACATACTATATATACAAGCTACTTTAAATTTTATATGTATGAGTGCTTGTATACGTGTACGTTTATCTGTAACTGTATGTAAGTATCTATGATGTTTATAAGCATATTATTGCTTGTTATATGCATGCATCACATTGTAACAAGATAGCAAACACAAAACAAAAAAAAAACAAAAACGTTGCTAAAAAAACAAACAAATAGAAATACAACAAAATCTTACATATTGTTGCCATTCTATACAATGGCATTTTTATATCTTCTTAATGCATCTCTTTTTCATATGTCGGTATATTTTTTATTCTATTTGTATTAGATTGAAACTTACGAGTATATCTGAGTATTGTTACTTTTTTTTCTTGCTTTTTTCATAAGTATATTTTTGCTTTCGCATATTCACTTGTTGTTGCTGGGTCTTGCTTGCGTATGCATGTTTGTTTTTTTTTTTCAGTTGCAGTTTTTTTCTCCAAACACTAGAAAGTGCATCAGTGATTTCCGGTTAAAGATGTTTTTTTGTTTCTTTCTTATTTAACTCCTTGTAATATTATATGCGGGTGGTCTAGATAAAAGTCAAGTAGATTGTAGATTTGTTTTAATAGTATTAGGATTTAAACGAAAAGAAGGAAAGCAGGAAAGAAAGTTGAGAAAACAACAACAGGAATTCTACATTAAATGGAAATTGTATTTATTTGCTAAGACTTTAAGAAATGTACTTAACGAAAAAGTACATAACCTCAAAAATAAATTTAGAAATATCCACTTTTAAAACTAAACCAAAATTATAAAACTTAAATATTGAAACAGAAATCTAAAGGACTTCAGTAAGAGTGTAAATAGAGTTTGAAATGAAGGAAAAACGGTGCAAATGAACTAAATATGAAGGAAAATCCTACAGATTGAGAGCTTAAGCAAAAATTCTTTAAAACTGAATAAAATAAAACTTTCTTTAAATGGTGCGTGGTAAAAGAGAAGAAAGCATATATTTAAAAAATTCATAACTGCACTGTATTCTTAATCGGACCGGTTTCAGGCATTTCAGCCTTCATCAGCGATTTATTGAACATTGTGATGATAATTGTTACGTTTTTTAATTGAATAGATTGTTTCTATATGAAAATTTTTCTACTTAGGGCGGCCATGAGGTTTTGAACCATGAACCTTCACATACACTCATACTTGCACTTTTTGGTCAGCGCTTTAACACACTCACCTAAAGTCAGGCCTACGAACAGTGTGGTTAGATTCAGTTTTCGTACCATACAGCTTTACTTAGTATTAATTTCAGAAGAATCAACTCTGTCCAAACAAACAATCGTTATTTTTGAATTTTGAATATTTTTTGCATATATACTTCTAATTTCCACTATTCTCAGTTTTCGTAAGAGTTGTCATATGTGATGTACGGTTTTGTACATAACTACATATGCACTTTACATATATTTGAGATGACGCTTTGAAGCGAAGAAATTTTTTGTTTGTTAGATTTATAGTCATTTTTCAGATATATTACAATTACTACTGTAATTAATATGCAAATTTTAATTTTCTTGTGTTCAAAATATTAATAGTTTTAAATAGTAACTTTTTCTTAAAAAAGTATTTTTCTTCAATAACTAATAATTAATTTAAATAATTAATATTCTTAAATATTAATTTTTTAAATAATAAGATTTTCTAAAAAAAAAAAGTATTTTTCAAAAATACATTTTCTTAAAAAAAGTAAATTATTAAAAAAGTACTTTAATTTCAAAAATTAACTTTTTTAACCTTTAACTATTGAGGTGAAATTTTTTGGGACATTGTCAGTGATGTGTTGGTAAATTTTACCCCTCTTAACTTTACTAAAAAATATTTAAATAGGCACAGGTTAAAATAACAAGTGATCACAATGTTTAATAATAAATCGCTGAATTATGAATTTTAGAAATACTATATATATTTTTTGTTCTGCTCTACCACGCACCAATTAAAACCAAATCAAAATATTGCATATTAATTACAGTATTAATTGCAATATGTCTGAAAAATTACGTCAAAATCTAACCAACTATTCAAACAAATATTTCTTCAAATAAGTTGCTTTTAAAAAATAAGCTACTACATTTTTAGTTTAAAAAATAACAATATAATTTTTTTTTTATTTCATCACTTTATTTCACAAACCTTTTCTTTTTGTACAAAAAAAAGTACGAGAGGGTAAAATTTAACACCATAGTTTAAGAACAAAAAAGTATTTATTATTTAAAAAGTTCCCTTACTTAAAAAATACATATGTCTAAAAATAGCTTTTTTTCAATAAAATATTTTCTTGAAAAAATATCGTTTCTCACAGAAGCATTTTTTGTTCTAAAATTATCCTTAAAGAAATACTTTTTCCAAAAAAAAACCTTTACTTAACAAAATACATTTTCTTAAAACAGTACCTTTTCTTAAAAAAATTTTTTTTAAACTAAATTTTTTAAAAAAGTAGCTTTTCTGAAAAAAAACCTCTACTTAAAAAGTACTTTTTCTAGAGAAAGTACCTTTTCTAAAAAAGACCTTTTTCTAGATGATTATTATCCTCTTTTTTTTTTTTTTTTTTTTTTTTTTTTTTTTTTTTTTTTTTTTTTTTTTTTAAGCCTAGTTCCGCGAAGCCGAGTGGCTTGTCTGCAGATTCTAATTTTGGCTAGTTTTTTTTTTTTTTTAAATTTTTTTTTTGTTGTTTTTTTTTTTTTTTTTTTTTTGCAGCGACAGACCAAAGCCTCTGGTGGGAATCGAACCCACGACCCCTGCATGATAGGCGAGCACGCTACCTACTCACCTACCGGGGCGCTTAAAAGTACCTTTTCTGAAAAAGGCATCTTTTCCAAAAAAAATTTTAAATATTACCTTTTCTTGAAAAAATACCTTTCTTAACGAAATGCTTTTTCTTAAAAGTGTTTTTTCCCCTTTTCTTAAAAAAGTAAATTTTCTGAAAAAAGAACTTTATTTATTTACTTTTTTACATATTCTTAAAAAAGAAAATTTTCTTCAAAAAGTACTTTTCCTGAAAAAAAAAATTTTTTTTTAAAGGTATTTTCTTAAAACAAAATAACTTTTTAAAAAAAGTAACTGTTCTTAAAACAATATATTTTCTTAAAATAGTACCTTTTCTGAAAAAATCATTTTTTTTATAAATACGTTTTTTGAAAAAAGTAAATTTTTCAAAAAAAAAGTATTGTTTCTTAAAAAAGAAAATTTTCTTAAAAAAGAAAATTTTCTTAAAAATTTGAAAAAGTTCCTCTCTTAAAAAGTTCCATTTCTTAAAGCACATTTTTTTTTAACAAAATACCTCTTCTTACACTTTTCTTGAAAAGTACCTTTTCTAACATAAGTACATTTACGCAAAAAAAGAAATTTTTCTTAAAAAATAACATTTCCTCAAAATAGTACTTTTTAAAAAAGTGGCCCTTCTTAAAAAAGTACACTTTCCTAAAATGTACATTTTCTTAAAAAGTACCTTTTCTTAGAAAGGTACATTTTCTTAAAAAAGAACATTTTCTTAAAGATGTCCATTTCTTAAAAAAGTACCTTTTCACCAGAAAGTACCTTTTTACCAGAAAGTACGTTTTCATAAATAAGTAGCGTTTCCTTAAAAATTTACCTTTTTTAAAAAAATAGATCTATTTAAAAGGTACGTTTTCTTAAATAAATAAATTTTCTTTCAAAAATACGTTTTCCATTAGTTATATATATATATTTTTTTTTTGAGTATATATTCTTAAAAAGTACCTCTCCTTAATGAAGTATATTTTTTTAAATAAAATACCTTATTTAAAAAACATCTTTTCTTAGAAAACAAACTTTTATTTATAAAGTACTTTTTATCAAAAAAAGCAATTGTCGTAATAAAAATATTTTCTTAAAAAAGTACAAATTCTTAAAAATTGTCTTTTAGTAAAAAATACCTTTTGTTTAAGGAAGTCAGATTTCTTAAAAAATTAACTTTTCTTAAAAAAGTAATTTTTTTTAGAAAAGTTCATTTTCTATTAAAGGTACCTTTTCCTAAATAAGTAATCTTTTTTTTTTAAAAAGTAAAATTTCTTAAAGTTAGTTTCTTAAAAGTAAATTTTCTTAAAATAGTACCTTTTCTTAAAAAGTTACGTGTTCTTAATAAAGTACTTTTTTTAAAAAAGTACATTTTCCTAAAAATCCTTTATGATGAGTGTGGTGGAGGAGCATCTTATTAAATAAAAGACTACTTGTTTTGTGTGATTATTATTTTAAGTAGTTTTTCTTCAAAAAGTACCTCTACTTACAAAATTAACATTGTTTTTTTAAAGTTTCTTGTCTTTTAAAATTAGAAAAGTTATATTTCCTTTAAAAGTACCTTTTCCTAAATAAACAACTTAAAAAAAAAAATAAAATAAAATTTTTTAAAGTAAATTTCTTAAAAAGTTACGTGTTCTTAATAAAATACCTTTTCTAAAATAGTAGGATTTCTTAAAAATAACATTTTCTTAAAAGAGTACCTTTTACTCATTAAAGAGTAATTTTTCCTACAAAAGTACGTTATCCAAAAAGTAAATTGTCTTAAAAAAATACATATTCTGAAAACGTAACTAATTTTAAAAAAGTGGCTTTTCTTAAGAAAGTACATTTTATTAAAAAAAATACCTTTTTTAAAAAGTAAATTTTTTATCTAAACACTTTTCTTAAAAAGTTCCTTACGTAAAAAAGAATTTTTTTCTTAAAACAGTTAATTTTCTTAAAAAAGTACCTTTTATAATCTTATCCTCCGATTATGGATTCTAAGTATAATGTAAAATAACTTTTTATGTTTCAAATGTTAACTGAAGTATACATCAACATATAATTATATATATTTGTACAGGCACCTTACTTGTAAAGTGAAACAAACCAGTTCAAAATAAATGACCAAGAACCAAAAAAAAAAAATATTTTATTATTTTGCTGAAATGCTGTCTATCAGTGTCAGGTGTCAAACTCAATGATTAAATATGTCATACGTGTTTTGGTAAAATGAACGTGTGCATATGTATGTATGTATGTGGTGAGTGTAACACTATATTTGCACTTTGGCATGTTAATTGCTAATTTTCACACAAAGTTCCCTGTTGTGGCCTTAGTCAATAGCTTAAACTCAAAATTAGTCCCGCAACATTGTCAGCATTATTCCCATCATTATAATTATGATCGTTATTAACATTATAATGAAGAGGTCATCATCTTTACATCGGTATTATAACTAAAGGACCAACAAACTACATCATTTTTTTTTTTGGTTTGTTTTGATGGTTAGAGGGAAAAAACCAAAGTCAAACTCATTTGTACATATTATAATAATTGTATGGACGTGACAGAAACTTATTTTGTATTCCGTTTATACATAATTTTTTATTTAATTTTAATATTCCACTGGATGCGACCTACTCCTACTTATGTATGGCTGTACATTGAATGAAAGCTAAAGAAAACTAACGGTACATGTGGCAGAGTTTAGTAATTCTAATTAATCATTGGTGTATTTTTTTTTTGTTGTTGTTGTTTGTTGGTTTTGTTCGTGTGTTCATTGAACTGTCCGCAGCTGTTACTCTATAATGAGTCAATTTAGCTGACGTTTAAGCAATTTTAGTACTTTATTCTTGAAGGATATTTTCGAATTCTGAGAAGAAAAAAACTAGGTTCATTATAAAAACAAATGTATATTAATAGATTTTACGTGATTTAAAATAAATGATATATAAAATAATATTTTATTTGTTCCAGTACTTCCAAAGACGTAAAATTAGACTTTAGCAATATTGTATCGGAATTTTTATTACCTTCGTATCCAAGCGGGATTTATTTAAATAGAAGAAAACATACTCGTACTTAAGTCTTAAGATGAAATTCGATTAGTATCAAATAAATTAGTAATGAAGAAGAATCATTTTTAGTCTATGAAAAGGTCTATGAAAAAAAAATAATTTTTCACTTTTCACAATATGAAAAACAGAATGTTATACTTTTTTATAAATATATTATATTTATAACGATTGAGTTAGTTATTTATGTTTAGTATTCAAAATAAGACCTCATAAAAAAAAAATTAATTGCATTTCGCTTTGCTCTACGAACTTTTTTTTAACTTCAGCTATTGAACTTTAATTTTTTTTCTTATTGCTTTATTTAGACTAAATATGTAATACAAAGAAATTAAATCAAGTATTCAGATGTGAAATAACTTTTCTTTTAAAAACATCTTTGACTTATAGATATTTATAATATGATAATATTTGTTGAAATTTTCACATGTACGGCGAGAGGAGACATTGTTAGCGTAAACAGATCTATAGTATTTAAGATTTAATAGCTGGAAGATACGAGTTGGTCTAGTTGGAAGGAAAAAGTTAATTTTACCAAGCAGAAACTCAAAATCAACACCAACACGAATTAATCCAAGTAGAATTAAGATACTCAGCAGCAGTCGACGACTTTTTAAAGTTGGTAACTTAATAAAACCAATTCTATTAACTTACGGCGGTACCTCATATGAATTCCATACAAGTTCTCGTAAACAAAATATCAAAAACTGCTTTTGCACTTATTCAACACTGTTCATATGATTGGTATATCAAAAAAATTCCCTAATATTGATTCATATTGAAGAATAGGGTAAACTAACGAGGTACATAATTGTTTCGTTATATATATTGATCAAAAAATTCTTTGAACCAGCTTTTCATAAAACCAAGAACACCATTAGCTTTGTCGACATTTAATGCAATGTGATCAATAGTTTAAAGGTTTAATATATATAGGTTTCAATAGTTTAAAGGGATACAGAGTATTATCTCATGTGTTTTTGGAATAAGTTGTAGAAAAAGACATCCGCGAACATATTGCAATTGAATTGATGAATTTATGAAACAATTTAGGGTTAGATTTCATTGTTGGCATACGGGCTATATAGTTATCGTATGTCGATTTATTAGTGATGTTGTACCCGGAGCGCGCTACAGCTTATTACATTTCTTGGAAAATTAGTTTTTTCTATTTTTAGCATTTGTTAAAGATTTATTATTCCATAGTGGGCCATTATTATAACGAAAAAAAAAATTAAAATTATAGTATTCCAATAGACATTAGATAATAAATAATTAAGTTTTGTATAACTTGTACGAGGAAAGCAGTAGACTTTTTGGAGATTAAATTTGTTTCTTTTTAAGGGAGGTGCTGATTTATTTAAAGGGGAAATTTATCTATTGAAGGATGGTGACAATCATCATAATACGTAATAGGAAGTGAATTTTCTACGTATATATCTATATATATCTTTATTAACAAAAAAAGGGTCACAAGTCTCCCACAAGCTTTGTGTAACTTGGAAGAGACCACAGCCAAGTAGTGATTGAATAAATTCATTTGATACAGTCGGAATTAAATAATTAAGGTCGAAAGACTATTCCACAATATATTTGGAAGGTTAAAGTCTTCAAGTACCACAAATATATCGTATGGTTTAAATTGTTGCGTAGCGAAATTTATTGCAGAAATGTGTACAGCATAAATATCAGAGGAAGAATCGCATCTAAATAATTAATATTTTGAATTCCTTTCTTATCAATAGTGTTGATTTTATATATTTTTTGTTATTAAGCAAATAACATATATTTCCATTGTAGCCGTTTCTCTATACCTTTCTTTTCAATTTTTCCCAAAAATTTTGAATTGGTCTTAGTTAATTAAACATTTGGACGGTGAATTTCTTTGGGTACAAATTATATTTGTTTGACTAAGTTTCTAGTTGTGGCCGTAGCATAATTTGAAGACGCTAAATCGAGCCAGAAAATAATGTTGCCTTAACAATGGTGTTTTTCCATATATTTTTGAAAAGCTGGAATCACTTTTCATTAAAAATTTTTTATTGGCAGTTGACACTCCCTTAAAAAAATATTACTGCATACAGTATTTTTATTATTATTCACTTGTGGCCAACCGCAACTGTTTCCTATAAATATTTTCAGACTAGTAGACGCAAAATATTGTTTTAACTGCCATTCATTGCCTTCAATTATGAAGCAAGACTAGTCAGCCATCACATGTTTAAACTGAGAGGAAGCTGACCATTTATTTTGGTAATGTTGACGCAAAAAAGGTATTTCTTTAAGAAAAAATACGTTTTTAATAAAAGGTTCTTTATTAAGAAGAGGTACTTTTTTAAAAAGAGGTATTTTTTTTTTATAAAAATGTACTTTGTTATATTCGCACTAGAACTGTTATGAAAAAATACTTTTTCAAGGAAAGGTACTCTTTTAAGAAAAGATAGTTTTTCAACAAATAGTACTTTCCTTTTCAAGTAAATGTACTTCTTGATAAAAAGGTACTCTTTCTTTAAAAGGTCCCCTTTTAACAAAAATTTTCTTTAAAAAGTCCTTTTTTAATAAAAATTTCTTTTTAAAGCAAAAGTAACTTTTTAAGAAAAACAATTTTTTAGAACAAATTTTCTTTTTTAAGAAAAGGTACTTCTTTAAGAAAAAGTACTATTTTAAAAAAAAAAATTTCGTTTAAAAGAAAAAGTATCTTTTTAAGAAAAAATACATTTTACAACAAATTTTCCTTTTTAAGAAAAGATACAATTATAAGACAAGTAAAGCTAATTTTTTACGAAAACGTATTTTTTTTTAAGTTACTTTTTTAAGAAAGGTACTTAAAACATTAATTTTTTGGGAAATGATACTTTTTGGGAAATATAAATTTTTTAAATAAGGGGTTTTTTTAAAGGAAATGTACTCATTTTAGAAAAAGTAATTTTTCAAAGAAAGGTATTTATTTCAGAAAACAATGTTTTCGGAGAAGTTTTTATTTTAAGAAAAAGCCCTTTTTTAAGAAAACGTTTTTTTTTAAAGAAAACTAACTTTAAGAAAATGTAATTTTTTAAGAAAAATATTTTTTTTAATAAAAAGCATGTTTTAAAGCCAAAGGACAGGTATACATTGATTTCCGCAGTTAAAACCCCGCGTAAATCAAAACCACGTAAATTAAGGTTCAGAACTAGTGCAAGATACTGTTTTGGGACCAGAAATTAAATAAACCGCGCAAATCGAAACACTAGTTGCAAACAAAAGTTAAATTTGGGTCGTTTAATTAAAAATTCGTAGCAATATATTTAAAAACTAAATTACACTTGTTTTCTTTGTACTTTTCAATAAAAATTCATTAGCGACGTCTTTTTTAAAACTTTTAAATTTTGAAAGAAAAAGACTTTATATTTTTAAAATGAAAATATTTTAACAATATTAAACAGATTTTTCAGTTCAGTTCAGTAGGTATGTACAAAAACCGTACATCACATATGACAACTTTTACGTAAACTGAGAATAGTGGAAATTAGAAGTATAAATGCAAAAAATATTCAAAAAATTCAAAAATAACGATTGTTTTTTTGGACAGAGTTGTATCTTCTGAAATTAATACAAAGTAAAGCTGTATGGTACGAAAACTGAAACTAACCACACTGCTCGTAGGCCTGACTTTAGGTGAGTGTGTTAAAGCGCTGACCAAAAAGTGCAAGTACGAGTGTATGTGAAGGTTCATGGTTCAAAACCTCACGGCCGCCCTAAGTAGAAAAAATTTTCATATAGAAACAATCTATTCAATTAAAACATAACAATTATCACAATGTTCAATAAATCGCTGATGAAGGCTGAAATGCCAGAAACCGGTCCGATTAAGAATACAGTGCAGTTATGAATTTTTGAAATATATGCTTTCTTCTTCTTTACCACGCACCATTTAAACAAAATTAAAATTGCATATTAATTACAGTAGTAATTGCAATATGTCTGAAAAATGACGATAAATCTAACAAACAAAAAAAAAAAAAAAATAAATCAGCAAAAACTAAACAAAAATTATTTAAAAAAATATAAACTTTTATACAAATCGCGAATCCTCAAAGCCTTCTTGTGAGACTTGGTCATAGTAAACGTCTATAGAATCTTCGTGAGATTTATCGCCTTCGTTCATTTCAAAGAAATCTGTTATCCGCTTTTGATTCTTTAAAAATTTCTTGATATAATATCAACGATGGTGTTTTATTGAACATTCGAATAAATCAGATCGATCTCTGAGGGGATCAGTATACCCTATATCACTATGTGTTTTGGGTATAATGACTTTGTGCTGCTGTTTGTAACTACCAAAAATATTTGACCTACACCCATCTTTTATTATACCAATCGGCTCAGAATCAACTTCTGAGTCGTTTTAGCGATGTCCGTCCGTCCGCCCGCCCGTCCGCCCGCCCGTCCGCCTGTGTGTCCATGTAAACTTTGTAATCAAACTACAGGTCGCAAATATGAACACATTTTGATGAAATTTGGTATATAAGCTTTTGTCGGCCATAAGATGAACGCTATTGAAATTGGTGAAAGCCGGTCCATGTTCAGACCTAATCCCCATACAAATGACCCTATGAAATCGACATAAATTGCCATAAGATCCAAATTATCATATAGATCTTAGTAAAATTGGGTTTGTATGTGTTTATTGTATCCATTAATCAGTAGTCCAATAATAATCCCTATTGGACAATTCTTAGTCATAGGCCCTATATAGAGCTGCTTCCCGATCTTCACTTAAATCTATCAAAAAAACAAAAATATTACACAGATTTTTCTCAAATTTGGTTTGTAAATATTCAAAATATAAGCGACTTTACCAAATATGGTCAGGAGTGGTCCATTTTTTTACCTAGTCCACATATAAATATAGCACCCGACCTGAACTTTTTCATATCTGCAGCCAAAAAATTAATAACAATGCCACTCAAATTTGGTTTTTGCTTATTTTCTATATCCAGTTAGTTGGACCGAAGAGATACGGTTTCTAAACCATGATATAGGGTATCGTATGGTCGGTCTGGACCGACTATAATTTTCTTACTTGTTTTCAGTTGAAAATTTTATCAAATCATGAGCCATTTGTGAAAAATTCCTTAACTTAGATGAATCAAAGTAGAAGCTATTTTCATAATTACACGCATTGTCATTGGATTCATCAGTCTCTGTGGCTAATTCAATTAGATCTTGGTTTGCCAATTCTGAAGTGTCATTAATCATCTCCAATATCTGTGGTTTTCTAGAATAACCGCGTATGTCATAAAATCAAAATGTTCAGGGGAACCAAAAAACTTTATATTAGAAATTATGGGCTCGATATAAAGTTTTTAGAGCTTTTTGTTTAACAGTCCTGTAGATATGGGCATTAAATACTTTATATAAAATTTTGAGTCAAAAACCTTCAGAGGAATAGATCCTACAATATGTAAATAACACTGAAAGTGTGTGCAAATAAAACAAGTGATGTCGACAAACGTCGTTTTCTTTGAAAAAGAAAACTACCAGTGCAACCACCCATGTAGACATAAGTTGTTGTTGCTTGAAAAATGGATTTTTTGTTCGTCAACCAAAAGTTAACGGGACTTAGGATGAGAATATAACCACGTATCAATAATAATAGTGACAAAAAATAACAGAAATAAACACACAAGTTTTTATAAGTGATTATAAACTGAAAAATAATCCAAAATTATTTTGCATTTTTTTCATAAATAACAACGTATGTCGCTATGTGTCGTTTTCTGAGAAAATAATTTGTCAGCGATCAAACTAGGTTGACATACGTCGATAGTGCTGCAAATTAATTTAATAAACACTAAGTTACGTCGTTATTTAAAGAAAAAACTCAGAAATGGCCAATATTTTAAAAAAAAATTTAACACATGTAAAGAGCGTTAAAAATTAATATATTTGGCATCGTTAACTCAAAACTGACAAAAATGGACATACGCGGTTATTTCAGAAAACCACAGATATATCGTCTTCCTACAATTTTTCGAATAATTCAGATGTTTCAATTACTCATAATATTTGAGCAACAACGTTTGGCCATAGTTTTTTCAACAACCAATAATTGGGAGACTTAAGTTTGGTTTTTCTTCCATTAGATCTAAAATAAATTGTAAGGGAATTTTTATAAAATACGATTTATATGTTGATAATATATACCCTGCAACCAATGGATTGCAAATTGATGTTGTGTTAGGGGTAAAAAATACTACTTCAATGTTTGCATGCACTAAATTTTTTGGATGAATATAAATAATATTGTATTCTGAAATATTCTGAAACCACTCTTCAAACGTTTTAGAAGTTACCAAGCTTTTTTATTGGCTCATCAATATACGGGAAGTTTGGATTTATTATGCTTCATGCATCTGAGGTTCATGAACTTATCTAAAAATAAAGGTTTCATTACAAAATCTCCTGATGCGTTAGCGCACATCAAAAATGTTACTTTTTATTTAGACTGTTTATTGCCAACAGCTGTAGAATTTTCCTCTAAAACATAGGAAGATTTCGATATTGATTTCCAAATCAAACCAGTTTCGTCAGCAGTAAACACTTGGTGGAGATGATACCTATCCTTGTTAATCAGTTGGAGGAATTTAACAGAAAATTTTTCTTCAGCATTTAGGTTACCTCATGAGGACTCTTCCTGTATTAGTAGGTTCATTATGCCAGCACGTTTCTGCAAATTTTCAAACCACCCATTACTTGGCAATAATTTACTTTTGTACGTTGTGTCACCTTGTTTTTCCAAATAATCATAAATTTTGAGGCCCTTCTATTTGATAAGATTAGAAGAAAATGGGCTGTGTTTGTCAATGGCATGCTCAATCCAAATTATTAATGATTTTTGCATTTTTGCTACTAAACCATCTCGGATGTTGGATACACGTTTTGAGGTATCAGCAGCTCCAGTACCAAACACTTTTTTAGAATTTCTTACTGTTGAATCTTGATACTCAGTTATAATGCGTCCTACACACGAGGCAACCAGTTGAAGCAATGGTTGTATCAACAATGATATACACGTAGCAACGGTTGCCTCAACCAACGAAAAATATCAAAACTTTTTAATATTTCTGGCTAATTGAGGCAACCGTTGATACGTGTGTATCATTGTTGATACAACCATTGCTTCAACTAGTTGCCTCGTGTGTAGGCCGCATAAAAACAATGCATTTTGTATTATTTACTACCTTTCAAGTTGTTTTTCAGTGCAATTTAATAAGCCTATTAGCATTGCCAGTATTTTTAAATCGCGTTATATCAAAATCGTATTATATTAAAACAGTGCAAATAAAGTACCACGTAAATCGAGGAATACCTGCATTTAAAAAAGTCTTTTTTTAAGAAACAGTTCTTAAAAACAAAAATATTCTTTATTAAGAATAGGTACTTTCGTATATAAGAACAGACTTTTCTAATAGTTACTTTTTTAAGAAAATACAGAAAGACAATTTTTTAAGAAAAGGAACTTTTTCAATTACAGGGATTTTTTTCAGAAAATGTCCTTTTAAGGGAGAAAAAGTTGTTAAGCACATATTTTTTTTAATATCATTATTTTTTTTCTTCGTGTAAAAATTCCTGAAGACAATTTTCTAAATATTCGCCATTGTATGAAATACATTGGCAAAATATTGTTACAATATATTGTAATGTCACGTATCGAACGCCATAAACCACAATAATAGTGGCAAAATAAAAAAACAGCAACAAAAAACATAAGTGTCAGCATGTTCATGTTAAAGCGTGTTTATATATTGTATGTGAATATTGTAACCCAGCAAAGTAATTAGTCAAATGAAAAGGACGTGTTCGTCATCTCTTACATGAGCATTTAGATATGAAAAAGTTCTTTACGCGAGTCGTTCTTGTTTCATCATGACAATGCACCAGCGTATTTATTCAGTTGGGGTAAATATTTAAGTTGCTGCTCTAATATTTGCTTCCCGAGGCGGGGGTTGGCCTCTTATTATGCAGATTTTTATTATTATTCTTAAGAATGCGGAGCTTATATCGAAGAATGCGGACTTATATCGAAAATGGAGGCGTCTTTGAAGGGACTATTCCAAGGACATCGAAATGTTAGGAAATCGTTGGATGGTATGCATTAGAGCTTATGGAGATTATGGTGAAAAATAACAATAATTTAAAGTCCATACAATTTGTATATAATTGTTAGAGCACGGACTTTTCACTTTTCCTATAAAGTACCACAATTGTAACTCAGCTTTTTTCAGCTAAGTCGTAAATTTTTTTTTTGCCAAAATCATAAGTTCTAAAAAAAAAAAAAAAAATTGTTCATTTCTGTTTCGGTGGAATGTTTCCACATCGTACGTGGTCTGGCAGCTTGTCGGCCACTTTGTTTAAACGGATGCCTTCGCCCTAGGTTATGGCCACTCCACTGCCATTTGCGCGTCTGGTATTTTCTCTGGTCTTTGTCCCGATTGCATGAAAAGTTTGGCCTTTGAGATATTCCGCCTATGACTACAGTTTGATGCTGAGTGAAACTGTTGATAACTTTTCGGTATGTAGATCAATACAGAAGTACCGTTATAACATATGCTTGGAAAATTTGAAGCTTAGTGTGAATGCTGGTTTTGTTGCCCTGTCATATTGGCGCTAATGTTGCTTAGAACAATCTTTCTTTGGGATTCTGCCAATCTTTATCCAAACCAGAGCCTCCTTCTGCATAGTCGCACAACCAAGTTATCAGAAGATTAGGGCGTCATTGTATACTTTATTGCCCAATCTTAATGACGCTGTTGTGTCGACTCCTATGCTGATGAGTTTGTTGTCTATTTAAGGTCACTAGGCCTTTGCGATAGCAACCACATATAATCTGAGTATGCAGGATAGGGGATTCTGAATGTTATACAGAACATCGCCAATCAGAACAAGTAAGAAAATTATAGTCGATCTAGACCGACTATACGAGACCCTATCTCTCAGGCCCAACTAACTGCATATAAAAAAGCATAAACCAAATTTGATTGGGATTTTTATTAATTTTTTTGGCTGCAGATATGAAAAAGTTCATATCGGATGCTATATCTATATGGGGACTAGGCCCAAAAATGGACCGATCCTTACCATGTTTGGTAAGGTCTGTTGTATTTTGCAAAAATATATACAAACAAAATTTGAGAAGAATCAGTGCAATATTTTGGTTTTTTGATAGATTTAAGTGAAGATCGGGAAGCAACTCTATATGATTCCTATGACTAAGAGTTGTCCCATAGGGATCATTTTTGGACTACTGATTAATGGATGTAATAAACACATACAAACCCAATTTGAGTAAGATCTATATGACAATTTAGATCTTATGGCAATTTATGTCGATTTCATAGGGGTCATTTGTATGGGGGCTAGGTCTGAACATGAACCGATTCTCACCAATTTCAATAGCTTTCATCCTATGTCCGATAAAAGCTTATATACCAAATTTCATCATATATATTCATATTTGCGACCTGCAGTTTGATTACAAGCTTTACATGGACACACAGACGCACGGACGGACGGACGGACGGACGGACATCGTTAAATCGAATCAGATAGTGATTCTGATTCGATCGGTATAATTAAAGATGGGTCTAGGTCAAAAATTTTTGGTAGTGACAAACAGCAGCACAAAGTCATTATACCCAAACCACATAGTGGTATAAGGTATAACAAGGAATAAGAGTGGTGACACTATGTTTGCCTGACTACACTACGCTTTATGCAAGAAATGTATCTGAAAGCTTGCATTTTTGAGAAAAAACAAAACATCTGTCCCGGTTATAACTATTCTGCATAAGAGATATAGGATTTTCTGGTGTAACCTCTTATAGAGCTAACAATTTAAAGTTACGGTTAATGCTGTCGAAGTCTTTTGCGATGGAATTAATATCTGCTACGCGGGAATATGCACTGCGGGAGCTTGCTTGAGTGTTGAGGATTAGACTTGCAATTTATCTTTGAAATGGTTGGAAGAAAACATGTTCCGCAACAATTCTTTAAATCTTTCCATTCTTCCGGAAAGTATGCAGTGTGCCGTATTAAGAGGGAAGCTAATTAACCATGGTCGAGTAAAAATAATTGAAAGGAATTTTATCTTATAAATTAACTCTGTTTGAGTAAAACTAACTAAGATAATAAGATAAAAGCCATATCCTCAACTAATCATGATTTAGGAGGTGTAACTAAAACAGATTTTATCTCAGCAATTAAGGGAATTAAGAAAAGAACTTTAGCTTATCAGTTAATTAATTGAAAGTGATTTTAGCTCATCAATTAACCGAGATTGAGAAACAATAATTGAAAGAGCTATTATGCTATTTGGGGAAAGGAAACTCAAAGGGATTTTATTTTAGCAACTAACCAAGATTGAGGAAGAGTAATTGAAAAAGGAATTGAGAAAAGGTAATTGAAAGGGATTTTATTTCATCAATTAGTGAAGTTGAGCAAAGGAAATTGAAATATTTTTGATCGCATGATTAACTGAGTTTGAGGAAATAAAATTGAAATAAAAGTGTGCGAAAAGAGAATGAAAAGGTAATATGTCTGATTAGCGAAACGAGTTTATGGATAGATAGTTGAGGAGAGTTTAACAGATTTACCTCACGTAATTTAATACTTTATAATAAAAATAAGTGAAAATGGAAAATATATTTTATAACGTTCTGTAAATAAATAAGTAAGAAAGATATAGTTGCTCTAGACCGATTATACAATACCCTATGCGTTTCAAGAGAGGGGTTGGATCTAATTTTGCTGAGGCAATAACTGAATGTAGAAAATAAGTATAAGCAATATTTTACTGCAATTGTTAGTAAAATGTAGCCTGCAGATATGCAAAAGTTCTTATTTGATGTTATTTTTATGTGGGGACAAGGTAAAACAACAGACCGATCATCCCAGTTTTCTCAAAAACATATAAACCAAATTTTAAAAAAAAGTATGCATTTTTTTTGATAGTTTTAAGTAAAGATCGGGAATCTGCTATATATGGGGAATCTGCTATAAACATGGTCCTACAAGGTCCAATATATTATATATATGGGGGATTTCATGTCAAGTGCACCAACTTTTGAAACCGATTTCTTCCGATCGGGATGAAATTTGCACCAAGGTTAGTCCTATTGGATAGTAGTTTAGACACAATTTTTCAACAAGATTGGTCCAGATCTCTCTGAGTTAGAGGGGATCAAAATTTGACATTTTGGCCAAACAGGTGTTTTTTCCCATCCTTGTAACTTATTACCTATTGTTCTTAGAAAATTTTCTCCCAAACAGTTTAGATAGCTATTTCTTCAGTATTTCGGAAAAAATACTTAAAAAAAAATTTTTTTTTGTAGACTTTTTTTTTTTTGCTAAATTAAAGCATTTTTTGCCTTTTTTTCCAAAAAGGGCATTTTTTTATTTTTTATTTTTTCATAAGAAAGCTTAGGATTTTTCCTTTAAGAGCTTTTTGGTCGCTTAGT
Organism: Cordilura impudica; assembly: GCA_963682025.1. Lineage (NCBI taxonomy): Eukaryota > Metazoa > Arthropoda > Insecta > Diptera > Scathophagidae > Cordilura > Cordilura impudica. The sequence continues at coordinate 252,634,960 of OY821519.1, read as the reverse complement.
GGGATGGGAGTGGGATATCTATCAAAATAAATATTTTGTAACTCAAGACAACGGTTTTTCAATTTTTCACAAATGCACTATTTTGAATTTTTTCCTATTTGTGTCTAAAACCTTACAAATAAAACTTATACTGAGAAACTAGACAAACTAAACTTTCCGGAGGTATATAACATACCTAACTAAAATTTTATATCCTCGATACTGTAATACTCAGAATATGTTAACATCAGGAAAAAATCGCTTTTTTTCTATAGAAATGTTGAAAAATTATTATTTTTTTATTTATTTTTAATAATAATTAAATTAATGTATAATAATAATAATATTAAAAATAAAAAGATAAATAATTTATTAAAATTTAATCTTAATTGCATTAGATCCATTTATATCATAACTATTTTTATACTTAATTTATTGTAGCTGATGAAGTATTTAAGTCTTGTAAATTTTTGAATACCCAGTCCTTCATCCAGCTTTTTTGTCGCCTTTATTTACTGCGTTTTTTTGTCAATCCTTTCTTGGCGTTACTAGGTTCAGCTGTTGATTTCGCTGCTGGTTTATTTGTTGTCTTTGGAAAGAAATCGCATTGAATAGAGGCAGAAATCTCTTTCAACTTGGGTCTTCCATCGACAAGCGGTATAAAAGCATGGTATTGAGCGGTGCCATCGATTGCTACCGCAGCATCGAATCTGCTATTCAGTGTTTTCAATGTTTCCTGATGATCCTCTTTGCTACTAAAAACTATTTTAGTTTCTTTACAATAACTCTTTTCCCAATGGAATAGAGCAGTCGCATCTAAGATGCGATCTTGATGAGAGCATTGGAGGCTATACTTCGCTGCATTTCTTTTAAGGTTTGCTCCAATACCATCACATGCTCCTTTACCATGAGCAGTAGGATGAAAATGCCACTCAGCTGGCATTCCAAAATCTTTTTCGTGGGCCATAAGATTTGCCAAGTTAATTTTGTTTTTAACATGTTGACGAGCTCCGTCCGAAACGTAGTATACCTTCTTTACTGTAAATTTAGATTTTAGAAATTTTAGTATTCTCTTCTGGTACTCATAAACTGCAACGCTATCATGTTTTAAATCGTAGGATATGATTGCCATACTTTTGTGTTCCAGTTTTTCATCTTTCATGTAGTAAATAACTATTGTGAATATAGTTGCTTGGTCGTTATTGAAGTGGAATGCTTGTATGGCATCCTGAAGAACATATTTATAGTTTTCTGCGAAATCATATGAAATAACGAATTCACCAGACTTCAAATGTATCTTCAAATCCTTGAAGAATGACCATTGCTCTTTGACTAAAAAGTCATGGTTTCTCAAGTTTAGCAATCCTGTACACATTTCTTCCACAAAATCATCCACATTTAAAATGATTGTTTTCAATGTGCATCTGTCAGTCTGAATCCAAGAATCAAATTTGACCTCCTCTATATATTCTCGATCTAAAGAGTTGATTAAATTTTCTTTGATGAATGTGGTTTTCGGGCAATTGGTACATTCACCTAAGTGGCAAGAAGTTGTTGCATTAGGACACATAGTCAATTTAAGGCAATCGCGGTAATCGTGTAAATCTTCTGCCGAATCATCTGTTAAATACTTTAAGTTGATTTCCTTCAACATCAGTTTAACATTTTCATAGTAAATGCAAACGAATACTGTGTGAGTTCCGTTGCTTTCTGCCAAAACGCAATGTTTTGGCCTCATTTGGGTTAATTTCGTGAAGCCAATTCTAACATCCTCGTGTTCAGATTGAAATGTTGCAAATAACTCTTTCAGGATACAGATAACCATTCTATTCTGTTATGTTATGAAGGTATGTTACATACCTTCGGAAAGTTTAGTTTGTCTAGTTTCTCAGTATAAGTTTTATTTGTAAGGTTTTAGACACAAATAGGAAAAAATTCAAAATAGTGCATTTGTGAAAAATTGAAAAACCGTTGTCTTGAGTTACAAAATATTTATTTTGATAGATATCCCACTCCCATCCCACTAAGCGACCAAAAAGCTCTTAAAGGAAAAATCCTAAGCTTTCTTATGAAAAAAAAAAAAAAAAAAAAATGCCCTTTTTGGAAAAAAGGCAAAAAATGCTTTAATTTAGCAAAAAAAAGTCTACAAAATTTTTTTTTTTTTAAAGTATTTTTTTCCGAAATACTGAAGAAATAGGTATCTAAACTATTTGGGAGAAAATTTTCTAAGAACAATAGGTAATAAGTTACAAGGATGGGAAAAAACACCTGTTTGGCCAAAATGTCAAATTTTGATCCCCTCTAACTCAGAGAGACCTGGACCAATCTTGTTGAAAAATTGTGTTCTAAACTACTATCCAATAGGGCTAACCTTGGTGTAAATTTCATCCCGATCGGAAGACATCGGTTTCAAAAGTTGGTGCACTTGTCATGAAATCCCCCATATATTTACGATCAGTAGCTTGATTACATGGACACATAGATGGACAGACAGACGGACGGAAGGATAGACAGACGAATGAACATCGCTAAATCAATTTAGAAAGTGAACCTAGTTGATCGGTAATAAGAGAAGGTGTTTCTAGATCAAATATTTTTGACAGTGACAAACATCAGCACAAACTCATTATGCCCTCCCCATAAAGTCGTATAGGGTATAAACAGATGGCCATTAAGAAAATTATAGTTGGTCTAGAAAGGCGCTACGATACCCTATGCCATGCGTTTGGAGACCCTATCTCTTAGGTCCAAATAATTTGATATAGAAAATAAGAATAAACCAAATTTGGGTGGCATTGTTATTAATTTTTGTTGACTTCGGATATGAAAAAGTTTATAACGGATGTTATATTTATATGATGACTAGGTCGAAAAATGGACCTCTCCCGATCATATTTGAGGTCATTTACTTCTTGCAAAAACAGACACAAACCAAATTTGAGAAAAATCTGCGGAATATTTTTGTTTTTTGATAGATTTAAGTGAAGATCGGGAATCAGCTTCATCTGGGGGGGTATGAATTTTCCTATAGGGTTTATTTTTGGACTACTGATAAATGGATGTATTATACCGATTGACTAGACTTTCTACATCGATTTAGCGAAGGGCGTTCGTCCGTCCATCTGTCTGTCCCTCCGTCTGAATCAATTTAGCGATGTCTGTCCATTCGTCCGTTTGTATATCCATGTAAACCTTGTAATCAAATACAAGTTGCAAATATGTATATATTTTGATGAAATTTGGTTTATAAGCTTTTATTAGCCACAGGACGACCGCTATTGAAATTGGTAAAAACCAATGCATGTTCAGACCTAGTCGCCATACTTATGTCTGTTATGAGATTGACTTAAGTTGCCATAACACCAAAATTATCTTTGTCAAATTTGGTTTGTTTATGTTTATTATGCCCATTAAACAGTAGTCCACAAATAAACTCTGTAGGATATTTCTTAGTCATAGCCCCCATATATAGCTTTTTCCATCAAAAACAAAATAATTGCACAGCTTTTTCTGATATTTAGTTTGTATATGTTTTGGCAAAAAATAAGTGATTTTACCAAGTATATTCAGGATCGGTCTATTTTTCGATCTATTCCCCATATAAATATAGAATCCGATATGAACTTTTTCAAATCTGCAGACAAAAAAATTAATAACAATGCCACTCAAATTTGGTTTATACTTATTTTTCTATATCCAATTAGAACCATTCTCTAAACGCACGGTATATCGTATAGCCAAACCTGTTTAATGTTAAAATATAACTTTAATCTTTGTTTTTCCAGCTCTACAATTCGTTAAGTTTAGTGACACCACTTGAAACTTAAATGTCTGCCGGGATATTTGTTTGGTGTTTATTTTCTCAATAGGCACTGTGTGAATTATTATATTTTAATTGGGTGGCATGTGTCATATAGTGTGTTGACGTGTGTATGTATAAAGTTATAATCATAGATAAAAAGAATACTACGAGAACATATATATCTACGTATTTATTTATGCATGTATTTATATGGCACGTTTGCTGAAAGTTATAATAATGTTAAGCGTGTTAAAGCCATAAAATATGTTTATTATCTCAATTTGTAGCATTAAAAAAAATCAATAAACACAATTTATTGAATCAATTGTTTACAGATATTCAACATTGCTTTAATTAAGCAAAGTTATCAACAAATTAATATTTTTAGAATTGACTTATTGGAAACTTTATGTAGTGAATTTGTGCTCAGATTTGAAATATATTTAATAAGTGACAAGATTAAAAATAAATGCTTGGAATCAAAATTAAAAATAATGATATTTTGAAAAATTAATTATTTTGTATGAAAATTTTAAGTTTTGCAGGAAGAACTCTCTCACAAGCGCTTTTATAGAATATTTTAAGTGCTATATTGCTAGACAGAGATCATATCTGAGCAATAACTTTAATATTGTTGGCGACCTACATACTTATTGTTGTTTATTGTTGTTTCCCAAATATTCTTGCAACCAAAAATGTAAACCAACACTGTTAAGCAAAACACAAACTAGATTCTTTCTGAGTTCGAAATGTATACATTTCGGTATAGCGTAGTGTATCGTCTAGACTAACTATGAATTTCTTAGTAGTTTTATTATGATTCCATTTCCATATCGAAAACACCATCAATGACAATATCTATTATTTGCTATTCAGTTTAATCACATTTGAAGGAACATTTCTCACATTCAAACGTACTCGTGTGTGTATATGAGATACTGTGCGTATGTCATGATATTGGTATCTAATGACTTTCTCATATGTTTAAATTGGAAATTTAAAACCTTATCTGTAAGACGATTCGAGCATTATCAAGTGGGAAATATGAAGATTTCAATAAAATTTAATGGAAAAAATGTGAAAAGAGCAATTCAAGTGTTAATATTATTTTTTTAAGATAGGAATATATGTTTTGCTACAGACAAAGCAAAATCAATGGAAAAGTAAGATTAATGGGGCAAACGTAGCTTAAAGAAATGGTTTGAAATTTTCTGCGAAACAAAAATTTTTTTTTAATGTTTCTATCGCTTAAAATATTCACATAATATTAATATATCTATAATATTAATAGGCAAGGCGATTTCTTATGACCTCTTCTACACTTTTAGTTATCAACCGATTTTGACAAAAAATATACCATTTGAAAAGTATTTCTTTGTAGATATGCACCATATTTACAGATGTGCACCATATGTTACATTTTCTTGCACTAATACTCATTTAAATTTGCTACTAACACATAAATAATACAAATTAAACTATACAATGCTATGTGTGCATTTATTAAATTTGTTAATGTGTTTGCAAAAATTGTTATTAAAAGCCCAGTGTTGAATTGTGAATTGGCTAAAACTGATTAGCATACCTTTAGTCTTTTATAAAATTATTAATAAGCAAATCCATTTATATATCTTTTGTGTGTCCAAAAAATATTTATAATGAAATTTTATGAATTTTATTTAAAAATTCAAAATTTAATGAATTTTTTTTTCAAATATTCATAAATTTTTTATATATATAGATTAAAAAAACATTGAAAGAAACAAGTTTAATGAACAAATAAAATTTCCTGGAATCTGCACTCGAATTTCGAGTGCTGGACTCTGCTAATAGGGTATTAAAAGAAGGCAGATTGTTTTGCTCATCATGGTTTATATACATATTTTCTTATAGAATTATATAGATATGAAACGTTGCACAATATGCCTAACACATTTCGGAAATGTGAAGAGGATTTCTTCACTAATTTTATTTCTCCCAAATTCCGAACGCAGAATGTATCCAGATTGTGTTGCTCAACAGTGATTATGACATATAAACATATATTGGTAAACGATATATAACATGTAGCCAGATCTTATTATACAGCAAAACTTATTAGAGAAATCTTTTAATGTTACAGATTCAAGAGATTATTATGACCTCTTCTACTTTTTTAGTTATCAACCGATTTTGACAAAAAATATACCATTTGAGAGGTAGTTCTTTGTAGATATGCACCATATGGTACATTTTCTTACACTAATACTCATTTAAATTTGCTACTAACACATAAATAAAACAAATTAAACTATACAATGCTATGTGTGCATTTATTAAATTTGTTAATGTGTTTGCAAAAATTGTTATTAAAAGCCCAGTGTTGAATTGTGAATTGGCTAAAACTGATTAGCATACCTTTAGTCTCTTATAAAATTATTAATAAGCAAATTCATTTATATATCTTCTGTGTGTCCAAAAAATATTTATAATGAAATTTTATGAATTTTATTTAAAAATTCAAAATTTAATGAATTGTTTTCAAATGTTCATAAATTTTTTATATATATAGATTAAAAAAACATTGAAAGAAACAAGTTTAATGAACAAATAAAATTTCCTGGAATTTGCACTCGAATTTCGAGTGCTGGGCTCTGCTAATAGGGTATTAAAAGAAGGCAGATTGTTTTGCTCATCATGGTTTATATACATATTTTCTTATAGAATTATATAGATATGAAATGTTGCACAATATGCCTAACACATTTCAGAACTCAGAATGTATCCAGATTGTGTTGCTCAACAGTTATTATGACATATAAACATATATGGGTAAACGATATGTAACATGTAGCCAGATCTTATTATACAGCAAAACTTATTAGAGAAATCTTTTAATGTTACAGATTCAAGATAGCAGTTTTCAGAGATTGAGCCAAGACCTTTAAGACTTTTACATATTGCCCATTTAACTGTTGCAATAGATCTGAGTATAAACTAATTATTCAATATTTTCAATAGAATCCAATAAATTTTTTTTGGATATTTAGGTTCGTTCTTATGGTGACTTTTAGAAATTTTTTTAGCTTTAGCTAAATATAAGTCATCAATCAATTACTAGAATCAACTGAAATCAAGATGAAAGCACCCAGCTTAACTGTCTTGGCCTAATCAAATATATCTTGGGTGGTTCCATGGCAATGTAAAAATACAAACATTAAATAGTATAAACTCATCATACCCGCCTTCACATGACAGCGCCGAGTATAACAACTCACTCACAGCCATATTTGCCATCCAAGCATATTTAGGTTTGACTTATAAGACATTAAAATCATTAACAAAATATTCATTCACATAAATACTTACATATAAATAAATATCAAATGTTGCTCTTGAAATGATAATAATTACATTGGGAGTATTGCTTTACTTGTGGAAAAAACATGTATAAATTTTATTAGGAAGGTATTGGAAAATAACTTTGTAGTTGTGAAAGCTGAATGGTGTCAATGTTGTTTAATGTTTGTAGTAGCTGAAAAACATTACACCCCATAAACTGAAATGTATGTATAAAAATAAAAAAATCAAAACACATTATTATAATGTTTTATAATTGACAGGCAGTAAAGATTTGAATATATTGGTGTACATACTTGACTTTAATGCAGAATATGTCTTTGCAAAGCTCTAATGAGTAAGCAAACTTATAAATAAGACATAATATTGCTCAATAATGTGACCAACTCAGTATAGGAATTTTCTACAATTTTCATTTAAAATATTTTAGTCCATTGAGAACAAAATACATAAGTATTTTTATAAGCTCTCATACAGTATATATATTATCAATAATTATAATTTCAAAACTTATTATTATTATTATTTTTATTATTATTTTTATTATTATTATTTTTATTATTATTATTATTATTATTATTATTATTATTATTATTATTTTTATTATGATTTATTATTATTATTATTATTATTATTATTATTATTATTATTATTATTATTATTATTATTATAAGCTCTCATACAGTATATATTATTATCAATAATTATAATTTCAAAACTTATTATTATTATTATTATTATTTTTATTATTATTTTTATTATTATTATTATTATTATTATTATTATTATTATTATTATTATTATTATTATTATTATTATTATTATTATTATTATTATTATTATTTTTATTATTATTATGATTATTATTATTATTATTATTATTATTATTATTATTATTATTATTATTATTATTATTATTATTATTATTATTATTATTATTATTATTATTATTATTATTATTATGATTATTATTATTATTATTATTATTATTATTATTATTATTATTATTATTATTATGATTATTATTATTATTATTATTATTATTATTATTATTATTATTATTATTATTATTATTATTATTATTATTATTATTATTATTATTATTATTATTATTATAAGCTCTCATACAGTATATATTATTATCAATAATTATAATTTCAAAACTTATTATTATTATTATTATTATTATTATTATTATTATTATTATTATTATTATTATTATTATTATTATTATTATTATTATTATTATTATTATTATTATTATTATTATTATTATGATTATGATTATTATTATTATTATTATTATTATTATTATTATTATTATTATTATTATTATTATTATTATTATTATTATGATTATTATTATTATTATGATTATTATTATTATTATTATTATTATTATTATTATTATTATTATTATTATTATTATTATTATTATTATTATTATTATTATTATTATTATTATTATTATTATTGTTATTATTATTATTATTATTATTCTATATTAACTTTTCGCCTAGATTTCATTACCCCATACTTTTCTATTATGGCGATACAGTTGATAAATTTTTTTATTGAATTTCACAAAAAAACTAATTTCTGTTTACCTCTACTTTTCCGCGTTATTAACAGAGTGGCATGTTTGGCATTCACTATAATATGATAACAATAAAACAATAGTAACTCGAAATTAAGAAAACAAATGAAAAAAAAAATAATTTTCTTCAAAAATAGCAAAAAAAAAAAACCGCCAACTATTTTATATATTAATTGCCACTAGGACGCAAAACACGTTTGAAAATAGCTGCGCCTGCTATCAGTTATACACAATATTGGCAGATAATGGAATATGAACTGGTATCCATTTTTTGGCCCGTAAACAAATCGATGATTATGTTTATAAACATTGTTTTACATATTATAGACAAAAAAAAAAAAACTATACGATTATGAAATACCTTATATCAGGTCCAACTAATTAGATAAAGAAAATAAGCATATATCAAATTATTAACTTTTTAGCTTTCGATATGAAAATTTTCACATCGGATGCTATATTTATATGGGGATTATGTTGAAAAATGGGCCGATCCTTATATTTTGTAAGGTCACTTATTTTTTGCAAAAACATATACAAACCAAATTTGAGAAAAATCTGTGCAATATTTGTGTTTTTCGATAGATTTAAGTGAATATCGGGAATCAGCTTCATATGGGGGCTATGACTAAGAATTGTCCTATAGGGCTATTTTTGGACTACTGATAAAAGGATGTAATAAACATACACAAACCCAATTTCACTGAGATCTATATGACAATTTAGATTTGATGGAAATTTAAGTCGATCTCATAGGTGTCATAGGTATGTGGACTAGGTCTGAACAGGAAGCGATTTTAAGCAATTTCCAGCAGCATTCATCTTATAGCCGACAAAAGCTTACGTACTAAATTTCATGAAAATATATTCATTGTTGCGACCTGTAGTTTGATTACAAAGTTTACATGCACACACAGACGGACAGATCTCTAAATCGGTACAATAAAAGATGGGTCTAGGTCAAATATTTTGGGTAGTTACAAACATCAGCACAAAATCATTATACCCTCACCACATAGAGTATAGGTTATAATAAGATTTTTGCATGGTACGGCTGTTTAAAAAATCCTAAAAAAATAGAATCCATCTCTTCTCCATTCTGCAATTTACAGGATATTTTAACAGAATTTTTATTCTAAAATTTTATATTGATGGGCTGATTGTTTATTACACAAATTAATGTTAAAAATTAAAAGAAAGTATTGAAAAAGCGCAACTTATATTAAATTAAACAAAATGTGAATGAGTAGATCCAAACTACTTTAAAACGAGCCATTGTGTGTTTCGTACTTTTTATAATAAATAACTTGCAATTCTTTCATATCAATGGGTTTTTCATTAAAAAAAATTAATTTTTTTCCCTGATACATGTGTTTAATATTTTCAAATCCCGGTTGTAGATACACATTAAATTATTTTTTTTTTTTAATTCTTTCTAAGATATAAATACATTTTTTTAATTAAAAAAAATCGCTAGATCTAGCCAAAAACAGCTTAATTAGCAATTATGGTCAAACCAATTTTTTTTAATTTGATATGTGCAATTTTCACTTCAAAATCGCTTAAATTAATCAAACAAAACATATTTAATTTTAAACAAAGCTAAGTCACCAACCCTAAACACATTTACTTCTTTATTTACATTTACATTTATTTACATCTGGCAATGCCGTTAGTTCTCAATTATTAGATCTCATTGTATTGTTAAATTTGTACTGTCCGTATAAAAATATAAATTAAATAAGTTTATTGTTAAAAACTAATAATGTTATTAAACATATCGACTATATAAAAGCCATTTTGTGATCGGAATATAAAATTGTATGATTGCCAGTGTTATATGTTAATAAAAAGAAAAAAGTCTTTGAAGCAGCCGGCTGCAGCCTCTTTAATGTTAGGTGGTGTGTTTGCAAGTTAATTTTGGAAAATTAAAGGTTTGAAATGTAAAAAAGTCAGAAGAAATGTTAATAAATTAATAAAATTATTAACAAATATTCATTTAATTGCAAAATATCCAAAGTGGCAGTGAAAATTGTTAATAATTTCCATGTGAGACTCCGCTGGCCACCGTAGTGTATTTCTTTTTTTATTAGTGGCTAGGCAAATGTCAATTTTTTTTGTTGTGCAGAGTGGTGAATTGTTTTTGTTTTGTAAGTTCAAGCGCTAACATTGGCTGTTATTGTTTATTTTATGGACATAGATGAAGGCATAAAAGGAAATATAGAAAACATCAACGAAATTTAAGATGAGTTTGAATTATCGACATATTTAGTTTTAAAACGCCTTCTGTTAATGATTTTTGTGTATTGGTCTAAATAATAATAAGAAAAAAGGCCAAAATTTGGATATATTCGAAATATTAAAAAAAAGAAATAATAATCGGGATCATCAATACCAATTTTTACCAAATATTGTGTAAAACTAGATAATTATTGACATGATTTTTGTCCATACAAAAAAAAAAAAAAACAATGTAGAATTTTGTTAAGTTTCTCCTCCTTCATGTGACAACGATAATACCCTTGTAGGACGAGTATAAGAATTTAAATATACATATATTTTTTTAAAATATAATCTAAAATCTCAATGGAAATATGGCCGAAATCCACTCAACGACCTCACTTTAGTGAGCTTTTGTAAGTAAAACCGCAGTTTCTAAATTGTTCTAAAATTTTAAGTAGTTGGTCTCACGTTACCCACACTTTTCTCTTATTTTACCAATAAAACTTTCCACTTTCTTCTTGAAAAACAGACGAGAGGAAAAATACATACATACATACGAATATAATTTTAGTTTTTTATGCGTGATTTTTAATGATACGTTCCTCGCATTAATGATAACCTAAAACAAGCTCATGTCATGTATTTGTATTTGCTTACATCTAAGTTGCTTAGTTGTATTTGTTTTTTGTGTGTTCATCTAGATATCTATGGCTTCAGATTACCAACAGATATTCAGGTGTAAATAAACTGTGTTCTTTCCTTAGTTCCATTAAAGCAAAACGTGTTAATGTATTTATATTTTTTGTATAATTATGTTATTTTTTTCTTTTTGTAGTTTTTTTTATTTTTTATTTAGTGATGTTTGATGTAGGGATTTGTGCAAAAAGAGGTGTGTTTTTATGGCGTTAGTAAGTATTACAATGATATCCGCTTTTATTTACTTCGTTTAGATTTCCGGTATATTTTCACAAAATAGCATGTTGTGTTTAATTTTCATTTAATGTAGTGCGTAATTAATTACATAGATTAAAGCTTCAAGTTTTATTAAAGAGATAATTTATATTAAAGAATATATTTACACTGTGGGTCATTTTTGGGGTCATTGTCTAGGGAGTGAGAAATTCCAAGTCAGGGTGAAAAAACTTCGCCATTATAGTAAAACCTCCAAAGGGTTTGGGGTTCTTGGGCCAAATTTTTTTCTATGACCTTTTATATTTTCTCTTTATGTTGATGTCTGTTTGCTTAGTTTTTCAGCTAATAACTCAAAAACCATTGAAGATTTCTCATTTCAGTCTTGAGCAAAATTGTAGCTAAGGCTTATATAAAAAATTTTTCTTAATATATCCATATAAAAAAATATAAAAAAAAAATTCTGATGTTTGATTTAATATTCAAAATATATCTCTTCTACTCTTCTAAAAATAATAATCATACGCCTAGAATATGTTATGCCTGAGAAGCCAAAACCTTTTAGAGGTTCTGTTATACTGGCCTAGTAGTTTCATCTTGACTTGTCATTTGTCACCCCCCTTCCTCCCTCAGAATGGCTGTTGTACAGCGTAATTATTCTAGTTCGTTTCATAAAGTTTTCTTGGATTAAGAATTAATTGTTGTGGGTCATTCTGTAACTTATTATTGTGTACTTTTTAGGATATTTATTGCTAACAAACTCAAGACATTATTTAAGTAAGATTTGAGTAATACTTTTGGGCTTTTTAAATATAATTTTGTGGCCGAATGCGTCACATCTATTTTACTATTTTTTAAATCCTAGGTTAATACTGCGTACTTTATTATTGTGATATTTTAATTAAATTAATGATACCTTTAAATTAAATTATGTTTCATAAGTGGGTAGTGTTTTGTAATAGTTTAAAGGAATAATACTGTTATATACCTTTTATCGTCAATCGTGGTTACTTTTTAGTCAGATTTAAGCCATCATAAATCATACTATTTTTGAGTATATTATTCAAATCCCAAATTGGGGTTTTTTGAAAGCCAGCTTTAAGCTTACAATTTTGATCTGTGCTCAGTATCCTTTCTTCCAGCAGTAACCAGCCGTCCATAAATGCTAAAACTAATTTTTTGTTTTAGTTTTTGAATCCGGAATATTTCAAAAAAATCTAATGTATCAAAGTGCATACTTAAGCGAACATTCGGGTTGCATTTGATCAATGTGATCAAATTTTATGGTTTAAAGTTGGTTAAAGTTTTTATTAGTAAATCAAATAGTTTTTGGCTTCTTCTCCCTCAAAAAAAAAAAAAAAATAAATAAATAAATAAAAAATCTATCAAAATCAACTCCACAAAACAAACATATTTTTTATATGCCATGCACAAACATGTTCTGCGGATTTAATAAAGAATTTATTTAAAATTTTTCGTTTGTTTTTATTTTAAGCGGATTAATTTTGCACAAATTCTTAAAAGAACAATAGAAAAATTTACTTCTTCCACATCTTTGTCAGTTATGTATATTCAACACTATGAAATATTTTTTCGTGTAAGATGTTTGTTTTTTTTATTTTAATTTTACCGCATTCAAAAAAAAAAAGTGTAATATGAAAAGAAATAACAAAAACAAAAAACATCAGCTACGATTTATGGCCACCAACAACTTACTGGCTTTAGTTCTTGGTATTTGTTGTTGTTGTTATGGTTGTGAATGGTTTTGTTCATATGAACGAAAGTAAAAAAGTTGCTGTTGCAGTTGCTATATTGCCATTGCAAATGACGGTCGGATTGTATATGCTAGAATATTGCTTACTTGAATGCCTGTGATTGCTCGAAATCGTGAGCCACAATGGGCTGGCCATTCGCAAAGATATTAAAAGTAATTTTTTTAATTGAAAATTCTCAAGATCTAGCCAAAAAAAGCTTAATTAGCAATTATGGTCAAAACCAATTTTTTTTCATTTAGTATAAGCAATTTTCACGGTAAAATCGCTTAAATTAATCAAACAAAACATATCTGCTTTTAAACATAACTAAGTCACCAACCCTAAACACATTTACTCATTTCTTTACATCTGGCAATGCCGTTAGTTCTCAATTATTAGATCTCCTCATTGTATTGTTAAATATGTACTGTCCGTATAAAAATATAAATTAAATAAGTTTATTGTTAAGAACCAATTATGTTATTAAACATATCAACTATATAAAAGCCATTTTGTGATCGGAATATAAAATTGTATCAGTGCCAGTGTTATTTTTTAATAAAAAGGAAAAATCTTAAGGCTGCAGCCTTTTTAATGTTAGGTGGTGTGTTTGGCAAGTTAATTTTGTAAAATTAAAGGTTTTACATGTAAAAAAGTCAGAAGAAATGTTAATAAATTAATAAAATTATTAACAAATATTCATTTAATTGTAAAATATCCAAAGAGGCAGTGAAACTTGTTAAAAATTTCCATGTGAGACTCCGCTGGCCATCGTAGTGTATTTTTTTTATTAGTGGCTAGGCAAATGTCAGTTGAGTTGTTCTTGTTGTTCAGAGTGGTGAATTGTTTTTGTTTTGTTAGTTCAAGCTAACAATGCTTGTTCTTCTATTTTTTTTTTTATGGACATAGAAGAAGGCTTAAGGGAAATTGAAAATAAATATAGAAAACATCAACGAAATTTAAGGTGAGTTTCATTTTTTCCACAATTTTAGTTTTAATAAGACCTCTGTTAATGCTCTAATATAATTATACGAGAAAATATCACTGTAATAGAAATTCTCATACATAAAAAATATAGAAGGCCTTAAGGTGTGTTTCGACTATGTGTATTTTCCATATGAAAATTCAGTTTTACGATCCATACGTAATTCCGTGTGTGTGTCAAAATTGGCGTTTTACATACGATTCATAATTTTTGCGTTCAAACGTATTTCCGTATAACATAACCTCTAAATGCAAACAGCAACTGATTTAATTTGTGAATTTACAAAAATTTATTGTTAAAAATAAAGTTATATATTTTATATATTTTTTAATTGTTTTTATACCCTATACCACTATGTGGTTTGGGTATAATGACTTTGTGCTGCTGTTTGTAATAACCAAAAATATTTGACCTACACCCATCTTTAATTATACTGATCGAATCAGAATCACTATCTGATTCGATTTAACGATGTCCGTCCGTCCGTCCGTCCGTCCGTCTGTGTGTCCATGTAAAGCTTGTAATCAAACTGCAGGTCGCAAATATGAATATATTTTGACGAAATTTGGTATTTGATCTTTTATCGGCCATGGGATGAACGCTATTGAAATTGGTGAGAATCGGTCCATGTTCAGACTTAGCCCCCACACAAATGACCCCTATGAAATCAACATATATTGCCATAAGATCCAAATTATCATACAAATCTTAGTCAAATTGGGTTTGTATGTATATATTACATCCATTAATCAGTAGTCCAAAAATGATCCCTATGGGACAACTCTTAGTCATATGCCCCACATAGAGCTGCTTCCCGATCTTCACTTAAATAATCAAAAAACAAAACAAGTAAGAAAATTATAGTCGGTCTAGGCCGACTATACGATACCCTATACCATGCGTTTAGAAACCCTATCTCTTAGGCCCAACTAACTGGACATTGAAAATGAGCAAAAACCAAATTTGAGTGGGATTTTTATTAATTTTTTTGGCTGCAGATATGAAAAAGTTCATATCGGATGCTATATCTATAAAGGGACTAGGTCCAAAAATGGACCGATCCTGATCATGTTTGGTAAAGTCTCTTGTATTTTGCAAAAATATATACAACAAAATTTGAAAAGAATCAGTGGAATATTTTTGTTTTTTAATAGATTTAAGTGAAGATCGGGAAGCAGCTCTATATGGGGCCAAAGGGATAATTTTTGGACTGCTCATTAATGGATGTAATGAACGTATACAAACCCAATTAGAGTAAGATCTATATGACAATTTGGATCTTATGGCAATTTATATCGATTTCATAGGGGTAATTTGTATGGGAGCTAGGTCTGAACATGGACCGATTCTCACCAATTTCAATAGCGTTCATCCCATGGCTGATGAAAGGTTATATACCAAATTTCATCAAAATATATTCATATTTGCGACCTGCAGTTTGATTACAAGCTTTACATGGACACACAGACGGACGGACGGACGGACGGACGGCCATTGTTAAATCAACTCAAAAAGTGATTCTGATTCGATCGGTATAATTAAAGATGGGTCTAGATCAAAAATATTTGACCTACACCCATCTTTAATTATACTGATCGAATCAGAATCACTATCTGATTCGATGTAACGATATCCGTCCGTCCGTCCGTCCGTCTGTGTGTCCATGTAAAGCTTGTAATCAAACTGCAGGTCGCAAATATGAATATATTTTGACGAAATTTGGTATTTGATCTTTTATCGGCCATGGGATGAACGCTATTGAAATTGGTGAGAATCGGTCCATGTTCAGACCTAGCCCCCATACAAATGACCCCTATGAAATCAACATATATTGCCATAAGATCCAAATTATCATACAAATCTTAGTCAAATTGGGTTTGTATGTATATATTACATCCATTAATCAGTTGTCCAAAAATGATCCCTATGGGACAACTCTTAGTCATATGCCCCACATAGAGCTGCTTCCCGATCTTCACTTAAATAATCAAAAAACAAAAATATTGCACTGATTCTTCTCAAATTTGGTTTGTATATATTTTTGCAAAATAGAAGAGATTTTACCAAACATAGTCAGGATCGGTCCATTTTTGGGCCTAGTCCCCATATAGATATAGCATCCGATATGAACTTTTTCATACCTACAGCCAAAAAATTAATAAAAATCCCACTCAAATTTGGTTTATGCTTATTTTCTATGTCCATGTCTATGTCTAGAGTGTTGAATTGTTTTTGTTTTGTTAGTTCAAGTCAAATACTTATTGTTTTGTTCGGTATGGTGTTCTTTTTCTGATAGACATTGTGAAATTAGATAAAACAAATTTAAGGTGAGTTTTATTTTAAAAACAAAGTTTTAAACGACATCTAAAACAGACTTTTTTAAGTGAAAATTAATTAAATATTTAACAATTTGTTATATCGATTGTAACCCATCGAAATATTGATGATTGGCCCTATAAAAGTTGTACACTTATGTCCAAATATTTTTCGTCGGCCAACGCCATTTATATACAAAATATTTTTCTTGAATAAAATATTTTTTAATGGAGAAAAAGTTGGCATTGCATCAAAATTTAAATAGTTTTTTTAAATCCTTTAATGAAGATAGATATCTGTGGTCACAATCGATAACCGCCTAAGTCGACTTAAGTACGATTTGAGTTATGTATGCTATCATGTTCTACTAACAAAACATTATATTTACATGAAATCCCCATTTCTCTAACAATGTTTTTTTTAAAGTTGTTAATAAAAACACTGACCTAAGTCGTAGTGCAGCCCCATTGCATTTATATAAAAATTTTATTTCTTGAATGCATATTTGGCTTAGGCGGTTAATGCTTGTGACCACAGATGTATGTTTGAATATTATTATATTCATGAATTTTTAAAAATTGTATGATATTCTATAGGAACAATATGTAGTTAAAATTTCAGAACTGATATCCTTAAAGATGAATGTATGCCCTAAATTTTGCGGCACTTTCTATATAAAAGCGGAAGTATATATATTTATGTATCTGGTCCTGAAATTTTGCAGAGTCTGTGTATCTTGAAGGAACTACAGACTATAAATTAAATGATATAATTAGTGGGCCTGATACCTCCCATACAAAGTGAATTTTTAATATATATATACTATGACAGAGACATCTTTCAAAATTTATCTATTATTAATGTGTGTAGCCGGACAAAAATTGGGCGGTATCGAACTAATGGGCGTGGTAAATATTAAATGTCATATAACTGGAGTACTGTAATAGTTAGAGTCTGGGACCTTTACGTGAGCACCGGCCATAATATGAGTGGTCAGATAGAAAGTGGGCGGGATAGAATGAGTGGAAAATTACATTAATTACCAATGTGAGTAGTCGTGGAAAATTTGGGTGGAATAACCATATTCAAAAATCGCCAAATACAAAAATCGCAAAACAAAAATCTCCAAAAACAAAAATCTTTAAAATGAAAAATTGTCTAAATCAAAAACAGCCACATAAGAAATCGCCAAAATTTAAAATCGCTAAAATAAAATATTGCCAAATGACATTCTAAATTCAAGGCCAATTATTAGGTGTTGCTGGATTTAATTTGAAAAATCCATGTTTTGTTGATGAGCGCCTATGTGCAGTTTGCTCCAGAGTAGGAATGCCGCATTGAAATAAAAAAGCAAAAAATAAAATTTTTAATTGCACAATGCAAACTTCGTAGGAAAAATTGATTATGAAAACATACACATATCAATAAGTCTCGGTAGTCGTTATACTAGTTAATATTTTTAAATTCTTTGGTATTTTTCAAAATCGCATTTAAAAAGTTACACTTAAGTGAAAAAAATTCTATTTTTGTATTTTTGTAATTACTTATATATTGCATACGAACCGAAGGATCTACAGTTCTGTGCGAATAATTAGAAACACAATCCTATTATAATAGCTTCAAGCAAATAAAACAAAAAAAAAAATGCTAAGATTTTGGTAGAATTCGTCAAAGTTTAATTTTTTAACTCATTATCCTGGAAAATAAATGCTAATTGTATAAAATACATTAATGTTGAGAAAGTTGCGACCATTATAATTGTGCTTCGGATAATTATCTTGCTGAAATAGCCATGTTATCGACATATTTTCATCATTAAAAGTCTTCATTGTATTGTTTAGAATTCTTCCATATTGACGACCTCCTCCACATTAAAATCTTTCTACTTTGGACCGCGAACATATTTTTTCCGGAAATTTCTTCCAAAGAGTCCAGCTTCTCGCAATCGTCGTTTTACTGATAGATTTAGTTTTTTGATAGATTTAATTAAAGATTGGGAAGCAGCTTTATATGGTGGCTATGACTAATAAATCTTCTACAGGGTTTGTTTTTGGACTATTGATTAATTTGTGTAATGAACCCACCCACAAACCAAATTTGTCCAAGAGCTGTATGACATTTTGGGTCTTATTGCATTTAAATTGATCTCATTGCATTTAAACTTATCACATGCACCGATTTAAATAGCTTCGTCCTATGGCTCATCAAAGCTTATACCACAAATTTAATCAATATATATGGATACTTGCCACCTGTAGTTTGATTACAAGGTTTACATGGAAATACAGAAGGACAGGCAGACGGACGGACGGACAACTCAGAAAGTGATTCTGAGTCCATCGGTATAATAATTTTTGGTAGCTACAAAACCATTATACCCTGACCAAATAGTGGTATAGGGTATAATTTACTATGATTTATGATTTATTATTAAAAATATCGCTCATTACAACATTACTTCTACTCTTCTTATAATAATAATCCCTGGACATTTTATGCTATACAAAACATTGATTAAAAAAGATTCGTTCAATAAAATTAGTCCAACTTGATTTGCTGAAGCTATTTACTGAAGAATAAAATGAGAAATCATAAATGGTTCTTGAGTTATAGCTGAAAAACTAAGCAAACAAACATCAAGATATGAAAAAATATAAATGGCCTGAGAACGCCAAACCCTTTGGAGGTTTTACTATACTGGCCTAGAACTTTCACCATGATGTGAAATTTCACCCCCCCCCCCTCGGCTGTCTTCTTAAAGATAACTTTTTGAAAAAAAAATTTATAGTTCCAAAGAAAAAAGAATATATAAATGCAAATGCGATCCCATTCCTTTTAAAGAAATGAATTTTGAATAAATATTTCGTGTATTTTTAATAAAAGTATTTTCATTTCATTCAACGGGCGCCTTAACACTTACTATTCACTAAGATGTACAATGAAAATGTTCAAATATTTAAAAAAAAAACAAGTAAGAAAATTATAGTCGGTCTAGACCGACTATACGATACCCTATACCATGCGTTTAGAAACCCTATCTCTTAGGCCCAACTAACTGGACATAGAAAATAAGCAAAAACCAAATTTGAAAAAATTTTGAAAAAGTTCATATCGGATGCTATATCTATATGGGAACTAGGTCCAAAAATGGACCGATCCTGACCATGGCTGGTAACGTCTCTTGTATTTTGCAAAAACATATACAAACAAAATTTGAGAAGAATCAGTGCAATATTTTTGTTTTTTAATAGATTTAAGTGAATATCGGGAAGCAGCTCTATATGGGGCCAAAGGGAGCATTTTTGGACTACTCATTAGTGGATGTAATGAACGCATACAAACCCAATTTGAGTAAGATCTATATGACAATTTGGATCCTATGGCAATTTATGTCGATTTCTTAAGGGTAATTTGTATGGGGGCTAGGTCTGAAGATGGACAGATTCTCACCAATTTCAATAGCGTTCATCCCATGGCCGATAAAAGCTCATATACCAAATTTCATCGAAATATATTCATAGTTGCGACCTGCAGTTTGATTACAAGGTTTACGCGGACACACAGATGGACGGACGGACGGACGGACGGACGGACATTGTTAAATCAACTCAAAAAGTGATTCTGATTCGATCGGTATAATTAAAGATGGGTCTGGGTCAAATATTGTTGGTTGTTACAAACAGCAGCACAAAGTCATTATACCCAAACCACATAGTGGTATAGGGTATAATTAACCCTTGGCACAGTGGGGTTAAGATATGCCATATTATAAATAATTAAACCTTTTTATTCTAAGAAGACTGAAGGATTAAATTAAAAAAACAAAATATTTCTGATTCAAAAATTTTTTCAAATATCACAAATTTTTCGAAATCTACACAATAATAAAATATAAAATATATAAAATATTTGTTTAAATTTTCGTTTAAAATTAGTATGCCCTATCGTAATTCGGAACAACTTATCCAAATTTATGGATATTCATATTTCCCTAACCAACTTGTCCTATGTTCACGGTAGTTTCGACGTCCACCGGCCCGATTTCGTCAATTTTTAGGATGAATAACCGCATTTCTTATACATAAACTGGCCCAAAGTTTCAAAGCGTTCACTATAATCGTACTCCAGATATATGGTATTAACTATTTGCTCTGTATGGTAGGTGGCACGCCCACTGGCCCTATCCCTCCAATTTTTCCACAACCACTCACATTGATAACTTATGTAAGCACAACAAGTTTGAGGACTTATATTGTCATAGTATTCGAGACATTTAATATGAAAAATTTACTTTGTATGGGATGTGCCACTCCCACTTTTCGAACACGCCCATTTTTGCCTCAAGCTACTCACATACACAACCAAAACTCACATACTAAATTTCAAGACTATCGCTTTCATGGTACTCCAGATAAATTTTTTGTATGGCACATGTCACGCCCACTAAACCGATCCCGCCCATTTTTAGTTCGAATATTCACATTTCTAATTTATAGACTTGCACAAAGTTTCAAGGTTTTCCCTATAATAATCATTACTCCAGATAAATGGTATTGAATATTTGCTTTGTATGGGAGGTATATCGCCCACTGGTTCGATCTTGCCAATTTCTTCCCAACTACTCACGTTGATAACTTATGTAGTATTCGAGATATTTCATATCAAAAATTCACTTTGTATGGGAGCTGCAACGGCCATTTGATTTGTAAAAAAAAATTTCTAACCCATATTACTCTCTGTAGTCACACTTATGGTATGACGCCTCTTTGAAAAAGTGTTTCTTTCGATTTTTTTTTTCATACATGTCTTCTAAAATCCTTCAGAAATAATGCCCTCAAATGGTTTTTTAAAATTCGAATAATTTTTGGAGTTACAGAGCTATATATCTATATATATATTTGTACCACAATATAGAAAATTCTTGTAATAAAATTTAAATGCGTTTTTCCCGAAATCACTTTTCTCAAACGGGGTGTCGTTTTTCTCGAGAACCAGATGTCGTATCGAAATTTATTGGTAATTACGTCAGGCAGGTCCTGAACCAGGATAATTGGGCTAACTTTACTAACGGAGGAGAGGTGGGGCAAAAACCCCCAAAAACAGCAAATTTTTTAATTTTTTAGAAAAAACGTGCCATTTTTTCAATTTTTGATATTTTGAAAATATCCTGGATCAGGACCTGCCTGACGTAATTACTAACAAAATGCCGTCCGCCGAATTTCGATGCGACATCTGGTTCTCTAGAAAAACGACACCCCGTTTACCTTCTCATTTTGACGTACCCCTTTTCATCGCTCTGGAAATTACGTCTACTTTTACGTAAAAAAACCCAAAGTTAATAAATTTAAAAACGACTGAGCTACAACACTTTTAAAAAGCTTTATTTTTGTGGGGTTGAAAGAGAGGTCATACCTTAAGCGCTGTGAAAATAAACTTCAAACACACAAACGTTCGCTAAAAAAAAAGTTTCAGCTCGATTGGATCCGACCGTTATTATTCTCTTTATTTTAACTCGTAGTGTCTGCTTGTCCTTCTGCCGAAAAAACTTTGAATCGATTTTTAACCCTTTTCCCGTGATCCAATCGAGCTGAAACTTTTTTTAACTTACAAATAATAAAAACTTGGTTTTTCTGTGTTATTTTATTTTATACCATGTCCCATAAAATAAAATATTCGAATTTTAGAAGTCAGGCCAAATGAAAGTGTATATCTAAGTGCTTTCTATTACAAGAGTTTACAGTTCTTCCTTACCAGGAAGCAGATTTATAAAACAGACTATTAAAAATCGATATTACAAGTACTTCTAAGTGGAAATTCGCCTTAGAGATGAGGCCTTAGATAAGGATATTTACAAGTGATTACTAAACTTATTTCCTTACGAACGTTTTTAACTGGGCCTGTTCGTCTGCTAGGAATTAATATTACAATTCACAATGCAGACACATCACCAATCTGGATTTGACTAAAATTGTCCTAAGACCCAGATAACCAAATAAATGTTGATCAAATTTATTTTTGCCTTTCCAACGTACATACTTTGTTTCGAAATTAAATCGAAAGACGATCAGATTTTCGATGAAAAATTCGGTTCGATCATTTTTCGTCAAAACTTTTCTTCAGCTTAAATGAAAAGTTTTGCTGAAATATCAATGAAAATTATAAATTTTGAATTTTTCTTCTTCAGATATTTCCACTATCTTCAGATTTCGTTGTACTTATAATTTTATTTTCAACAACAATGAGAATTTTGAACACATAGTGCCTTATATATTGCTGTTCTTATTATCCTTTTCGACTGTTACTGTATTCGTGTTTGTTGTAGTGATATATTTATGTTTATATATGTATATTTGTAATGGTGTTAGTGAACTTGTGCTGCCATTGCTGCACTTGAAGTTGTTTATTATTGTGCTAATCTCCGCCATGTGGCAATTCTTGTGGCCACTTTGGTGGTAATATTTTATTGTTTATTGCGGTTAGACGGTAGTAAGCATTGCGGCAATATACTTTATATTCTGCCATACTAACATTGCTGCTGCTGCTACTGTTATTGCAACTGTAGCTACTGTACTTACTCCATATAACAACATTAACGAGCTTTTCCCCAACAAGCTTTAGTCGTTACTTTTATTGTGTTTAGTTTTACTCCCAGTTTGTTCAGACTTGTAGTTATAATATTATTTTTACTATTTTTTCGAAAAGGCTATCTGTGATAGTGGAAACTGTGTCAATTCTATGATATGGTTGTGCATATTCTCTCTCCATTCTATTTTCTGCCACTTTCGGTATGGCATAACGTAAACTTGAGTTTATTATATAGAATTTTTTTTTATGTTATTAAAATCATTTAAATAAATTATATTAGATGAAAAGAATAGAGAATGCTGTTGAATTTGTTATGATTATGGTGTGCATAAAGTCATTGAAAATTCAATCAATTTAGGGAAGACAATGAAAACTAGAAAAACAAATAATAGCAGTATTTGCTAGGATTTGCTAGGATTAACGAGAAGGAGACTTATGCATGAAATTGCATATTGGAGGAGGTATACATAGCAACGATGCTAACTAATTAATTTTTATAAAAAACAATGTTATCTAACTGTATATCGTAAATGCAAATATATTTTGATTGGATTTTGCACCTGACGTTTACTTCAAAGTTTCCTTTTTATATACTACGTGTTTAGAATCATAAGGAGTGAGATCGAAAAAATTTTAGCACATGTTTTTATAACCTATACCACTATGTGGTCTGGGTGTAATAACTTTGTGCTGATGTCTTAACTACCAAAAATATTTGACTTATACCCATCTTTTATTATACCGATCGACTCAGAATCGCTTTTAGAATCACTTTCTGAGTCGATTTAGCGATGTCTGTCCATCCGTCCGTCTGTGTCCATGTAGACTATTTTGATGAAATTTAGTGTATACGATTCTGGTCAGGATAGATACATTTTTGGATCTAGTTGCTATATTAATATAGCATCCGATATGAAGTTTTTCATATCCGAAGGCAAAAAAATTAATAACAATGCCACTCAAATTTGATTTATGCTTATTTTCTATATCCAATTAGTTGGATCTAGGAGATAGGGTCTCTAAGCGCATGGTATAGGGTATCGTATAGTCGGTCTAGAGTGACTATAATTTTATTACTTGTTTTAAATTTTAATGTTAAATATGCACGTTTACGTGAATAAAAAGGATCTGGGGGCACCCACAAATCGCGATGATATTTAAATATGTTATAGAATATGAAAAAATAAATAATGTACCAATAATTGGTCGTTTTTTCGTGTTTTAAAAATTTTTAATATTTGATTCAAAGAAATATCATATGTAGGTATTTGCCAGGCCTATCCAAAAGACATGCTTAAATGCTCGTGTTATTTAATTAATCCTTAAAACATTTTAAATCAAAACTCACATACATACACTTGCTAGAAATAGTCTTTGTGAGAACCTAATATTAAAACTGTGATACTAAGAAAAATAAATAAATTTTTTTTAATTTAATTTTTGTTTAGTTCATTATACCCTATACCACTATGTCCGTCCGTCTGTGTGTCCTTGTAAAGCTTGTAATCAAACTGCAGGTCGCAAATGTGAATATATTTTGACGAAATTTGGTATTTGATCTTTTATCGGCCATGGGATGAACGCTATTGAAATTGGTGAGAATCGGTCCATGTTCAGACCTAGCCCCCATACGAATGACCCCTATGAAAGCAACATATATTGCCATAAGATCCAAATTATAATACAAATCTTAGTCAAATTGGGTTTGTATGTATATATTACATCCATTAATCAGTAGTCTAAAAATGATCCTTATTGGACAACTCTTAGTCATAGGCCACATAGAGCTGCTTCCCCATCTTCACTTAAATCTATCAAAAAACAAAAATATTACACTGATTCCTCTCAAATTTTGTTTGTATATATTTTTGCAAAATACAAGAGACTTTACCAAACATGGTCAGGATCGGTCCAGTTTTGGGCCTAGTCCCCATATAGATATAGCATCCGATATGAACTTTTTCATATCTGCAGCCGAAAAAATTAATAAAAATGCCACTCAAATTTGGTTTATGCTTATTTATTTTCTATATCCAGTTAGGTGGATCTAAGAGATAGGGCCTCTAAACGCATGGTATAGGGTATCGTATAGTCGGTCTAGACCGACTATAATTTTCTCACTTGTTAAATATGTTATAGAATATGAAAAAATAAAAAAGGTACCCCAAATTGGTCGTTTTTCGTGTTTTAAAAATTTTTAATATTTGATCCAAAGTAATATCATATGTAGGTATTTGCCAGGCCTATCCAAAAGACATGCTTAAATGGTCGTGTTATTTAATTAATCCTTAAAACATTTTAAATCAAAACTCACATACATACGCTTGCTAGAAATAGTCTTTGTGAGAACCGAATATTAAAACTGTGATACTAAGAAAAATAAATAAATTTTTTTTAATTTAATTTTAATTTAGTTCATTTTTATTGCCTTAACAAATTTTATGCTGGTAAAAACTTAAAAAAATAAAAAAAATCATTGAGGAAGGTATTCGTATATTTAAAATATATAAAAAGTTGTCTGGTCTTCAAAAAGGCAAAATTCTTGGATTTTCTCAAATCCGGAAGAATATACCGCTGTTGACAACTAATTAGAAACGCTTTGTATTTTACATAAAACGCGCTTTAGTTTTATGTAAAGCAATTTATGTTCATTCTATTTCATCATGTTTTTTTTTGAAATATATTAAAGAGTTAACAAACAAACAAAAATAACTTAAAAAATTTTTCAACCTTAAAAATATTTTAACAATTAATTATATTATTTGAAATTTGACTGCGTCACCTAATTAGAAACGATAATACATTACTTAAGAAAAAATTAGTTATTAAGTTAATTTTCTAAATTATTCTCAATATTTTGTTGCAAAACCCTTTTGCTTTATTACTGCCTCACATCCATTGCGCATTGATGTTATGAGACGCCGACATCGCTTGATTCCCACGCCATCTTCACTTCCTCAAAAAGAGCTGCCATATTTGTTATATTTTTGAGGCTTACAGTTTTTTTCACGTCACCCCACAGATGTTTCGGATCGTTATCCTGCTGGAATTGCCATATAAAAAATTAATTATTCCTAAACATCGATGCCTGGTATCAGAATGGCACTTTTTCATAAATGCTGTACGTCTTTGGAATAGCCTTCCACCTAATATTCAACTTAATAGTAAAGCAATACATTTCAAAAAATCCTTATTTTAATACTTTGCCTAAACCTAAACTTTTTTAAGGTATTTCTTTATTGTAAGCTTATTTTTTTTAATGTTTTCTCTCTCTTTTTTTGTAATTTTTAATAATTTTCAATTTAAAATTTTTTTTTATTATTCTATGTCATATTTTAGTAATGTCATAATTTTAAAAATTCTTATGTAAAAATATTATTTATATTAATTTTTATATGTATTAGTTACAATTTTATTTAATTTAATTTGGCTAAACATGTTTGTACACTACTAAAATCCTGTACTGTAATTATAAGACTTAGTCTTGTTGTGCAGGAAATCATTAAATTTAATAAATAAAATTAATTTAATAAATATATAACAGGCAAATTCTCCTCAGCCCACGGCAGCATGACATTATTCAATATTTCAACATATTTCTCTTTACTTAAATTTCCATCAATTTTATGAATTGGCCCAACACCATTCCAGGAGAAGCATTCCCATACCATAATTGACCCTCCACCATGCTCCACTACGCGTGAAACATAGCGAGGATTAAATTTTGATTAATTGGTCGTCTAACATATCTACGACCATCAGGACCAAGGCGATTTATATTCGTTTCATCGCTCCAAAGCAAATATTTCCACTGATTTGCAGTCCAATTCCAATGAGACTTGGCGAATTCTATACGACGTTTCCTTTGAATCCTACTCAGAAGCGGCATCTTGTGTGCTGCTCTACCATGCAGACCGGATTCTACCAAACGGCGTGCAATAGTCCTCTTGGATATTGCGACATTAAATTTTTCTTGTATATCACGTTGGATATCAGTGGATGATATTTTTCTGGGCCTCTTACTTCGCGGAACCTTGGCTATAGTGTCATATTTGTTTATATGCTTCAAAGCATTAAAAACCATTTTTTTTGAAACACTTGGGCTGCACGATTTTCCAGCTTTATGGAGCTCAAAAATGCAGTTTCGTTGTGCAGGAGTGCAACTTTTGCCTTTTCCCATTCTAAATCTTAAAAATAATGGTTTTAATTTTTTTTATACATTAAATTAAAGAAATATTTACCGAAAAACAATATAATATTTATCAAAGTATCACTTTACAAAGAAGATTTCAATAAACAATTGTTCGTTTCTAATTAGTTGTCGCGCTTTATTTGAATTGTACTAATTAAGATGTAAACAAGTTCCAAAAATGATAACGGCATTTGAAATGCATAATAATAAAACTGAGCGCATTTGATAATAAAAAGAGTAATAACTACAATACAAGTGTTTTTGAGACAAAACAGAACGGTAAATTTTAAAATTTTTGAACAATGCTCATCAAGAATTAATATAAAAAGAGCGTTTCTAATTAGCTGTCAACAGAGATAACTTGGCCGAAAAAAAAGCTTTCGAGTCACGGATCTCGAAGAATTTTACAAAAACCTATCAACTTTACACTAAGTTGCAGCCAATTTGCTACTAAAATCATAACAAAAGTTTCTAAATCGACGGTATGGAGAGTTTTAAATGATGCACCGAACATCTGTCGTCAAAAACTGAACCCAGCACCCAGATTACTTAAGCGTAGTAACATTGCATATTTCGCTAAGCGATTAGATTATTTTTTCTGATGAGAAAAAAGAGAATTTAGAATCTAGATTCTAGATGGTACTGATGGTCACGGGCAATATTGGTGATTTACGGAAAGAACTCCAATATTTTTCTCAGATAAATTTCTGTGAGGGTTCGTTGATGGTATGGGGTGCATTTTTGGCGGAGGGTGTGTTGATTACACCAAGGTGCTCCAGTGTACTCTGCTTCTATCTTTGAGTCAGAATGTTGAAAAAAAAAAACATATTTCAACAAGATAACGCTTCAATACACTCGAGCAGAGAAGCGATGTAATGGCTTCAAACCAATAATATTTCGGTTCTGAAATGGCCAGCCTGTTCACCTGATCTTAACCCGATTGAAAATATCTGGGGCATATTAACAAGAACAATTTTTGCCGAATACTGCCAGTACAACTCTAGATCTAAAAACTCAAATTTTTGATGCAAATTGAGATGCAAATATGCAATAAATTTACAATATTTAACAGTTCTTTCCAAAGAGCAGAATTTAAGAGCAAAATATGAGGTGAGAAGAATTAAAGAGAGTAAGTTTTCTATAAATTTCGTTGTTTTATACAGGGCGTTTTAATACATTTTTATCACCATTTAAAAGAAGATTTTAAAGTGTGCTAAAGTTATGAGATGTGTAAATTTACACTACATTACTAAATTGACATTTAATATTACTTAAGTTATTAACTTGGAGGATATCCTTTGCACTTGAGGATGCTAAATCGGCTGACAGCCCCATATATCCAAAATGATGATTTTTAACATTTTTTTTAAGGTTATTTTAAGCTTTGGGTCCCGTAAATCCCACAAATGCTTTATAGGATTAAGACCGGTTGCTTGAAATGATGATTCCAATTGATTTTTATTATTGCAGAGCAGGCACAGCTTGACATTGTACGCCTTTTGTTTTGGATCATTATCCTGTTCGAATCAAAAATCTTATCCAAGTTACAGTTGTTGTGCGCTTGGTTTTAAATTTTGTTCTAAAATGTTTATGTATCCAAGTTGATGCATTAAAATCTCAACAAATTAGAAATCACTAACCCTGTGTAGGTGGGACGCCAGCTAGGATCACCAAATAATATAAAAATCGCTGGACCGTTATATAATGTATGCCTTGTAGCAATCTACGTACATAGTGGCATTTAAATTTAATATAGTGTATGAGGGGGCAGGATCACCATATAGTGTTAGCTTGGTAGGATCGCCATATAGTGTAAGAGGGGTGTACAAAAGGACACTAAGATTGGGTGAGAACCGGACCAATCTCAGGAGGAATTTTGTCAAGTGCTTTCCTCAAAGCAGTTCCCGCGTGCACGCTAGATGCACTTTTTTAATGTTTTACAGAGATAACACGTAGGCAGATTATGCCAATGTTTGAACCCTTTGGCAGAATATGCCAGTGAAAAACAAAATCTCTGTTTGGTTTTAATTATAATCCTTTCAAATCAGAATTATCATTGATATTTATTTTAAAATGCTGGTCTTTTATATTATTATAATTTAATATTTTTACTTAATTTAAATAATAGTCTTCTCTTTTCTTTACATTCGCATATTACAAATTCATTGATTTTTGAACGTTGGGCTCAATAGCCAATCAGAAAACGTTCAATAATCAATTTAAATTTTTCCCCTCAAAATATGAGTGACATTCCTATTTGTCATGGGTTATTGACACAATTTAACTTTTCACAAATTTGTCATTTTACATTCCAATGATATTTAATTACACAATAATTTATTGTTTTGTAATTCAACCCTTTACCCAAGGTTGGTGTACTTTGTGGTATGTGTTGAATGAAAAGAAAAGATATGCAAAAAAATAAATAAATGTAAACAAATAAATAAAAAATAAATATGTGCATGTGCATATAGTAAACAAAAATAGACAAAAAAATATAAACAAATAAAGATGAATAAATGAAATAAATAAAGATAAATGAAGATGTGTGTAACATCATCACACTGCCATGTAACGCCATAGTGCCACCTACATAGTATTTAACCGTTGGCAAGCAAATTTCTTTATTTAATTCAGTTCCACTTTTTCGCCAAAATAAATTTTTTATTTTAATGCTGAAAATGCAAAATTGTTTTCATCTAAAAATAAAACATGATCCCAAATGTTACAGAAATTCCCCTAATTGTTAATGCACTAATACATTTTCTGTCGTACTACGTTTTTTGCATTGTAAACCAAAAAACAAAATAAAAAAAATAAGTGGAAACATTCCGAAAATTTCGTGAAAAACATATAAAATTCCCAAAGCAAGTAAAATTCAGTGGTAAATAGTTCGAAATTTAAAACATTTTATTAGAATGTAATTTTATATGGGAAAAGGTACTTTTAGAAACTAGATTTTATTAAAAACAAAAATAAAATAGTACTTTTTTGGAAAAAGGTACTTTATTTTGTAATATAGTTCAAATGGAACAAAATTTATTTCATTTTGCTCACAATGCTCACAGTTCCTATTATATAAGCAATTTAAATATCTAATCTGGGAACCCTAAAAATACTTAGACCACAATTTGGCTGGAATTCCTAGCGGACAGGGCGAAGTTTTTTCTGAGACGAATGACAAGCGATTTTATGTTCCCCTCAAAATTTTTACGGGTTTTGATATGGCAACCCTAAATTTCGTAGGAATGGGGTGTATGATGCAGGGTTTCAATTTCAAATACTTGCTGTACGACGCTTTGTTTGTGAAATGTATCCGATATTTTAAGCTTTTCAATCCGGCAACTCTAAAAATAGTTAGTCCACAATTTGGATATAAGTTTTACACAGGGAGCAACAATTCAACTGTTCCTCGTAGAGCAAAGTCATTTTTGAGTTTTTATGCCCCGTCAAAATTAATCTGTAAACATATGAGTGATAATTTTTCATTCGATACATGCAGCAGTATAGAGTGAGCAGAGCAGCACATCAGTGAGTCAGCGATGAGTGTAACTATTATCAAGAAATTGAATATATTTTTTTTTAAATTTATAGGAACAAAACATCTTTTTTCCGATATTCATCATTTAATAATTAGAAATTATTGTCTCATTATCAAATGGTTTTATTTCGAATAAATTACCTGATCGTTGCTGAAGACTTTTATGTTTCACTGTGAAATGTCCTGTGGTCACAAGCATTAACCGCCTAAGTCGAAAATGATGCCTTCGAGAAAAATAACTTCTTATATAAATGTAATGAGGCTTCATTACGACTTAAGTCAGTATATTTTTTTTTAAATATATTTTTAAAAAACAGTGTTAAGAGAAATGGGGATTTCACGTAAATATAAAGCTTTTTTAGTAGAATATGATAGCATACATAACTCAAATCGTTCTTAAGTCGACAAGAGCGGTTATCGCTTGTGACCACAGAAATATTAAAAATGTTTTACTTTAAATGTTGCTATCCTGCAGTGTTGCACTTGTAATATTTTATATTTAATGCAAAAAAAAAAAATAAAACTATTTAAACATTGTCTGTTTAATCCATATTTTATTAAATTGTGTTTTAAGTATATCATTTGGAGATTAACTCCATTTCTCCTCTACCTTTTTTTAGTCTTATTTAATTCAAACCATCATCCATTTATTTAAATAGACACTTTATGACTTAATGCTTTGTTATTAAAATTTTAACTCATCATTATATTGAACAAAAAAAAAAAAAAAAGAAATGAAAAACTACTTTCATCAGTAGACTTAATCCAACCATTCTACAATATTATCCCATTTGCTTTCTCCTCTTTCGCAAATCCCCATTATTTAATGAAGTACAATTTCTTTGCATTTAAACAATTGCATTTATGAAAAGTAAAAGAGAATTGAAAAGTAGATGTGTACAAAATATTTTCTCTTTTCTGTTAGTTTTGCTTACAGTTCAGTTTTATGTCTTTTCATTATAGTGCACGGTGCTGTTTTTGGAGCTGAGCTGAACTGAGTTGCAGCTATAAAAAACACTTGTGTTAAAATTGCATAATTTTCCTTTATTTTTCATTTCATCTATAGTATGAAATATGAATGAATGAATTTGTGTATATTAAATGTTGTTACTATTGTTTGGTTCACATTCACATTCATTTTCACATACACTTACATTTACATAATTTATTAGTCGTTTTTATTATATTAAAAATGAAGCAAATGTTCCTTATAATTGTGTGCTATTGTACTTGCATGCATATTTTTTACAATAGAAAAATTAGAGTAAGTTAAGCAAACAAAAGTTAACTTAAGACGCTAATAGAATTTAAGTGTTCCATATTAATGGTTTTTCCTTCGAAACGTTTTAGAGCTGCGTTTAAATGAGATATAAAAAGTGTTTACGAAACTGTGATTTTTAATGGAAATATACTTTTTTTAAAATAAAAGTTAAGAAATGATATTTTTTTTAGAAAAGGTGCTTTCTCCAGAAACGGGCTTATTTAGAAAAGGTACTACTGTTTTAAGACTCGGTGCTCGTTTAAGAAAAAGTACCTTTTTAAAAAAAGGAAAGGTGCAATTTTAACAAAACAGACTTTACTGACCAAAAATTTCCTTTTTAAGTAACTTTTTTTAAAGAATAGGTACTTTTTTTTAAGAAAAAATCACTTTTTTAAGACGAGGTACTTTTTTTACTTTATTAGGAAAAGGTAATTTCTTAAGAAAATTTACCATTTTTTAAGTAAATGTACTTTTTTAAGATATGGAAATTTTTTAAGAAAGCGTAGTTTTTGAAGAAAAGAAATTTTAAGAAAATTTACTTTTTTAACAAGAAGGTACTTTTTTTTAACAAAAGAGTAATTTTTAGGAACAGACACTTTCAAGAAAAAGTATTTTTATTAAAATGTATTTCTTTTTGTAACTGAACATTTTTAAGAAAAAGGTTTGCTTTAAAAAACTGTACTGTTTTCAGAAGAGTTGTTGCTATAAGAATGCTACTTTTTTAAATAAAGGTACTTCTATAAGAAAATGTACTTTTTTGAGAAAAATTACTTTTTGTAGGAAAATTAACTTTTTTAAGAAATGTAATTTTTTAAGAAAAGGTACTCTTCTAAGAAAAGACACTTTTTTAAGAAAGGGTAACGTTATAAGATACTTTTTTTGTAAGAAAATATACTTTACTTTTTGAAGAAACGGTTAGTTTTTAAGAAAAGGTAGTTTTGTGAAGAAATCGTACTTTTTGTGGGAAAATTAACTTTTTTTTAAGAAAAGTTACTTAGTGAAGAAAATTTACTTTTGCAATGATAGGAATTTGTTTAATAAAATGGTACTTTAGTTATAAAAGGAACTTTTTAGAAAATGGTTATTTTTTTTTTGGAAAATTAACTTTTATAAGAAATTGTACTTTTAAAGAAATGACAGTTTTTTAGAAAATGTTATTCTTTAAGAAAAAGTACTTCTTTAAAAAAAAATTGACTTGTTTAAGAATAGAATTTTTAACAATGAGGTAATTTTTTAGGAAAACGTACTCATTTAAGAATATGTACTTTCTTTTTTTTTTTTTACCAAAAAAGTAATTTTTTAACAAAAAATACTTTTTTAACAAAAAATACTTTTTTAACAAAAAATACTTTTTTCAGAAATGATAGTGTTTTAAGAAAGGTGCGTTTTGAGAAGAGGTACTTTTTAAAAAAGGTACTTTTTGTTGGAAAAGGTACTTTTAAAAAAAGGTCCTTTTTGTGGGAAAAGGTATTTAAAAAAAGAAACCTGTTAAGAAAAAATACTTTTTAAGAGCAGGAACTATTTGAAGAAAAGGTACTTTATTATGAAAAGGTACTTTTTAAGGAAGGGTACTATTTTAAGAAGCGTTAATTGTGTTTAAAGAAAATGTACCTTTTAAAGAAAGGTAATTTTTTACGAAAGGTTCTTTTTTAAGAAAAGGTACTTTTTTTTAAACAAATTTCAGTTTTTTAGGAAAAGGCGATTTTCTACGAAAGGTATGTTTTAAGAAAGATTTGATTGCATAGCGGAGGTAATTGCTAAAACAAGTGTCTATTTGGAATTGCTAAAAATATTAGCGGAAAGTTTTATGAATTGTTTTGAGCTTAAAAAAGAAAACAATATTTGATCCAAAATAGTAGATTTTTTATTCCTTTCCAAAGCACAAATGAAAATGCTTTCTATAAATTTTGATTTCGGGTTAAAATCCCCGAACAGTTGTATAGGGTTAGTGTAGTAAATCGAAAGAATTGGCACTATCTGGGTAAAGTCTCATGTTATGGCATTTTAATTACAAAATAATATAAAAAAAGACTAAAAATGTTCATCTGAGCTAAGTTTCGTATTTGGATATGCTTTGAAAATTATATGGGAAATTTTTTTGTAGAACTTTCTAATGCTGTATTTGTCATTTTAATAGGTCATATAAGAATGTTTTTGCACTAAAAAAAACACTACTTCAATGGCCGTTTTAATGATTTAAATTTTACATGCATAAATTCAGCTGTCAATATTAGTATTATTATTTATGGAAGATTCTTGTCCCCTAAATAGCCAATATAAAATTTTCCACATGTAAGTGTAAGAACAATCACTGCAAAAAAATTATAGATATAAGTGGTGTAAAAACTTGAAAAAAGATAAATTATAATTTAAGATATTTATTTTGATTTCTATCTTAACGTTTGTTTGGATTATTATTTAAATTTTTGCAAGGAATTTAATTTTGTCTTTTTCACAACTTCACATCTTCCATATAAAAGCTCATAAACACTAAATGGAGGCAAATTGAATTAAAAATGTTTTAGGATCTAGATTTGGAAGTATAAAATTTAATTTGAAATGTTGATGTTTTACGATAAACGAAAAAAGTGGTTCCATTAGAATGACTGCTGGACAATTACCTATATAAACCATTTTCTTTGTCTGAACTATAAAAATGTTTGAAATTTTTTTTTTATATAAAAAAAATTTAGAAAAAAACTTTCAAATTCGTTTTTGTTTGTAGTAAATAAATACTTGCAAAAAAAAAGTTAATAGTAAAAAAGCTATTGAATCGTGTTAACATGTCTAGTGCAGAAAAGCCTATTAAAAACAATGACCTTAATACATTTAAATACAGGAACAAAAAAACATATAAAAGAAGTAAATAGACAACATTTCTATCCAAAAGTGCTGCGAACAAAAACTAGGTAAATAATACAAACAAATGGATAGAAAATCCTGGTTTTGTATAAAAGCTTAAAGAATAAAAAACAAAAAACAAGTCAGAAACATAAAAAACAGGGAACTTTTAAACAATAACACTAATGCACATGTATGCTACAGTGCATTTCTATTCATGCTTACATATTTTTATGCAAACAAAGGCACAGACACATACACACAATTACTTCTATACACGAGTATTTACATATATTTATGCTTACCCAGTTAGCATTTGGAAGATTGTTTTAACAAAAATCACCTTACTGAGTCTTCTTCGACCACTTTTGATGATCAAAAACTGATTAATCGCATGCGCGATTAAAAAAAGACTCGAAGATGATTCACGCTTACGCTTAAAATCTGATTTATTGAAAAAACGCAAACAAATTGTACAGAAATCAAATAAATATGACTCGAAAATGAGTCGAAACTGATAAAAAAAGCGGGCCACAAAAGACTCTTCAAGAAGAGTCGCGGATAGGGTACCATTTTCTCCCGACAAAAGAGTCTTTTATGATTCAAAAATGACCGTATATATGATTGCTTTAATCGCGCAGAGGAGTCGAAAAAGACTCGTATGTGGTCATTAGTTGCAGAAAATGCTAGCTGGGTAGACTTTATAAAATGTATGCGCATTATCGTATGTATGCCTGTGTGTGTGTGTGTGTTGTAATGTTTCTTTCCAAACAAACATAAAGCCATAATAAACATTAAATGTATCTAAACAATACTAACCTAAAAACACACAAAGAACCCAGAAATCCATACACATTGTACATGTGGTACTCACACTTTCCTTTTTGTTATACATATAACTCTACATATCCAGACCAGCAGGGACGCTAACAAAAGAGCTAACTCTGAATTTATTTAATACTACTTTGTTTTAAAATAAACAAACATTTGTAATTATGGACTAACATTATGGTGTTAAATCTGAGAAATATTGATCAAAATCTGAACGTGTACTTTTCTGTTTTTTCAAAAATAATATGCCAGGCGAACGGAAAGTTTCCCGTAAATTATTTAAGACCAAATACTGAAATATATTTAAATTGAGGTGACTTTGCCAAATCATCACAAATATATTTAGGAAAAAATTATTTGGTGCTCAATAATTAATGCACTTTCCTGATTTTGAGAAACACATTTCAGTTTTTGGAAAACTCATC
This sequence comes from Cordilura impudica, assembly GCA_963682025.1. NCBI lineage: Eukaryota > Metazoa > Arthropoda > Insecta > Diptera > Scathophagidae > Cordilura > Cordilura impudica. Next base: position 252,598,380 of record OY821519.1, on the reverse strand, counting down.
CCTTAAACATTTTCTTAACTACGTCCCCGCTTATTAGTAAACAAAACAGTCAAATAATACTTATGCAGTGCATTAAAACAAAGAAAAAAAATAGAATGACTGCAGTTTGTTAATAGCAAACAATATTTTTTTTTTTAAATTATATGCAAACCAGCATAAAACCACAACATTCAAATGTATGTCATTTCTAACATTTTTAAATATAACCTATTAGCAATAAAATTAAACTGTGTTTATGAAATTTCCACAATTTGCAACAGCTACCATATAATGTACCATCTGGTATCTACATTTTAAGAAAAGTTACTTTTTTGTAAAAAGAAAATATCCTTTTTTCAGAAAAAACACTTTTTTAAGAAAACGAACCCTCTTAAGTAAATGTACCTTTACTTAGAAAAGTTCTCTTAAATAAGTTCTTAAAAATAAGATACTTTTTAATGAAAATCTGCTTTTTAAGACAATGTGTTTTTTTTTTTTTTTATTTTTTTTTTTTTTAAGAAAATGTACTTTTTTTTCAAAAAAAGGCAATTTATATAGAAAGCTTTCTTTTTTAAGAAAAGATACTTTTTCACATAATACTTACTTTTAAGCAAAAAGTAATTTTAAGAAGAGGTTATTTTTTAAGAAAATGTACCTTGTAAAGAAAATGAAGAAAAGGTACTTCTTGAAGATAAGGTACTTATTGAATAAAACTACTTTCTAAAGAGGAGCCACTTTTTTTTTTTTTAAATAACGAACTCTCTTAAGGAAAAGTACTTTTTAAGAAAATAATTGTTTTAAGAAAAGATACTTTTTATAAAAGTTTTTCTTTTAAGAAAATTTATTTTTTTTTCGAAAAAACATACTTTATTTATGACAGGGTCTTTTTAAGAAGAAGAAAAATAATTTTTTTTATGAAAAGGTACATCTTAACGAAAAAGATACTTTTTTTTAAGAAAATTAACTTAGTTAATAAAAGGCACTTTTTGTAAGAAAAGTTCATGTAAAGAAAATGAAAGAGGCTGTTTTAAAGAAAATGAATTTTTAAGAAAAGGAATTTTTGAAGAAAAGGTACTCTTTTAAGAGAATGTACTTTTTTTTAGGTACTTTTTAAAAAAAAGCTACTACCTTTTTACGAAATATACCTTTTTTATGCAAAGGTGCTTTTGTGAGCAAGGGTACTTTTTTGACACAACGTTCCTTTTTTTACAAACGATACTTTTTTAAGATAAGGTACTTTTTTAGGAGAAGGTACTTTTTTTAAAAAGCTGATATTTTAAGACAAACAATTTTTTTATGAAATTATACTTTTTTGGAGAAAGGGTGCTTTTTTGAGACAAGGTACTTTTTTTTACAAGAAGAGGAACTTTTTTGTTTAAGAAAAGATACTCCTTTAAGAAAATGATTTTTTTTAAGAATATTTACTTTTTTAAGAATATATATGGTACTTTTAAAAGATGGTACTTATTACGACTCTGAATTTAAAAAAAAAATGGTTCTTTTTAACAGAAAGTACTTTTTTAAGAAAATCTGCTTTTTAACGACATTGTGCTCTTTCAAGAAAAGACACTTTTTCAAAAGAGTCAAGTTTTTCAGTAAATTTAGTTTTTAAGAAAATTTTTTTTTAAGAAAATATTATTTTTTGCTCTCGTAAGAGAAAGCACTTTTGAAGAAAATTATTTTAAAAAAGTCCTTCTTAAGAAAAGATACTTTAAAAAAATGCGCTTTTTTAAGAAAAGGTGTTTTTTTTTTAATGAAAGCTACTTTTTTAAATAAAGGTATTTTTTAAAAAAATTTACTTTCTTAATAAAAGGTTTTTTTAAAGAACACGAATTTTTTTCAAGAATAAGCAATTGTACTTTGTTTAAGGAAAATTTACTTTATTATGAAAAAGTACTTATTTAGTATAGGTACTTTTATAATAGGATACTTTTTAAGATTGTGTATTTTCTAAAAAAGTGCATTTTAAGAAAGGTTACTTTTTTAAGAAAATCAGCTTTTTTATGACACTGTTTTAAGAAAAGGTACTTTTTTCAAAATTTACTTTTTTAAGAAAAGTTTGTTTTAAAGAATATATTCTCTTTTACTCTCGTAAGAAGAAATACTTTTTTAGAAAATAATTTTTTAAGAAAAAGTCCTTTTGAATAGAAGACACTTTTTGAAGAAGAGGTACTTTTTTAAGAAAAGGTGCTTTTTCTAAATGAAGGTACTTTTTAAGAAAATTCACTTTGTGAAGAGAAGGCGATTTTTAAGGATAAGGAATTTTACTTTTTTTAAGGAAAATTTACTTTTTTAAGAAAATGTTCTTATAGAACAAAAAAAAATTAATTATACGGAACTTGTTAAAAAATGATTTGTTAAGGATAGTTACTTTTTCAAGAAACTGATTTGTTTTAACAAATTTACCTTTTAGTTAATGGTACTTAATTACAAAAATGAAATTTTAAAAGAAGGTATTTTTTAAGAATAAGTACTTTTTCAGGAAAAGGAACGTTTTTAAGAAAATACACTTTTTACGACACTGTGTGAAAATGTGCTTTTTCAAACGAATTTAGTTCTTAACAAAATATACTTTTTTAAGTAAGGGTACATTTTAAAGAAAAAATTCACTTAAGAAACGGTACTTCTTTCAAAAAGGTATTTTTTATAGAATATTTACGTAAAAAAAACTAAATTTTTTGGAAGAGGTTGATTTTTAAGAAAGTGTACTTTTTCAAGGAAAAGTTTATTTAATAGAAACATAACTATTTTAAGAAAAGTTGCTTTTTGAAGAAAATATACCTTTTTAAGAATAGATTCTTTTTGAAAAAATATGCTTTTTGAAAAAAAATACTTTTTGAAAAAAGATACTTTTTGCAGAAAAATTATGGGAAGGAAATGACTTCTTAAAAAATTTTTTTTTTTTAAAGGAAAAACGCTATTTTTTTTTAAGAAAAAGTGCCTTCCTACGGATAATTACTTTTAAAGAATATATAAAGTACTTTTAGAAACAGATATTTTTTTAGTAAACGTGGCTGTTTAAGACAAGGCATTTCTTTTAGAAACCGTGATTATTTAAGAAAAGGTTCTTTTTTTAAGAAAAGGTACTTTTTTAAGAAAGGGTACTTTCTTAAGAAATGGTACTTTCTAAGAAAAGGTACTTTTTTAAGAAAAGGTACTTTTTTGAGAAAAGTTACTTTTTTAAGAAAAGGTACTTTTTTAAGAAAAGGTACTTTTTTAAGAAAAGGTACTTTTTAAGAAAAGTTGCTTTTTTAAGAAAAGGTAGTTTTTTAAGAAAACGTACTTTTTGAAGAAAATGTACTTTTTTATTTAAGAAAAGGTTCTTTTTTAAGAAAAGTTACTTTTTTAAGAAAAGGTACTTTTTTAAGAAAAGGTACTTTCTGAGAAAAGGTACTTTTTTAAGAAAAGGTAACTTTTTGAGAAAAGTTACTTTTCTAAGAAAAGGTACTTTTTTAAGAAAAGTTACTTGTTTAAGAAAAGGTAGTTTTTTCAGAAAAGTTACTTTTTTGAGAAAAGGTACTTTTTCAGAAAAGGTACTTTTCAAGAAAAGGTACTTTTTAAGAAAAGGTACTTTTTATGAAAAGGTACTTTTTTAAGAAATTATAGTTTTTAAGGTAAGGTAGTTTTTTGAGAAAAGATACTTTCTAAGGAAAGACACTTTTATGAGAAAAAGCGATTTTTACAAAAAGTTGCTTTGTTAAGAAAATATACTTTTTAAGACAAGGTACATTTAAAAAAAGACAAGGCATTTCTTTTAGAAACCGTGATTATTTAAGAAAAGGTTCTTTTTTTAAGAAAAGGTACTTTTTTAAGAAAGGTACTTTTTTAAGAAATGGTACTTTCTAAGAAAAGGTACTTTTTTAAGAAAAGGTACTTTTTTAAGAAAAGGTACTTTTTTAAGAAAAGGTACTTTTTTAAGAAAAGGTACTTTTTTAAGAAAAGGTACTTTTTTAAGAAAAGGTACTTTTTTTAGAAAAGGTACGTTTTAAGAAAAGTTACTTTTTTAAGAAAAGGTAGTTTTTTAAGAAAACGTACTTTTTGAAGAAAATGTACTTTTTTATTTAAGAAAAGGTTCTTTTTTTAAGAAAAGTTACTTTTTTAAGAAAGGGTACTTTTTTAAGAAAAGGTACTTTCTGAGAAAAGGTACTTTTTTAAGAAAAGTTACTTTTTTGAGAAAAGTTACTTTTTTGAGAAAAGTTACTTGTTTAAGAAAAGGTAGTTTTTTCAGAAAAGTTACTTTTTTGAGAAAAGGTATTTTTTCAGAAAAGGTACTTTTTAAGAAAAGGTACTTTTTATGAAAAGGTACTTTTTTAAGGAAAGGTACTTCGTTAAGAAAAGGTACTTTTTGAAGAAATTATAGTTTTTAAGGTAAGGTAGTTTTTTGAGAAAAGATACTTTTATGAGAAAAAGCGATTTTTACGAAAAGTTGCTTTGTTAAGAAAATATACTTTTTAAGACAAGGTACATTTAAAAAAAAAAAATTTGCTATTTTAAGAAAAGATTTTATTTTAAGAAAGGGTACTTTTTTAAGAAAACGAGCTATTTTGAGAAAAAGCTATTTTTAAAAAATTTCCATTGTTAATAACATGTATTTTTTTAAGACAAGGTACTTTTTTAAGAATAGGTAATTTTTTAGGAAAAGAAATTTCTTGAGAAAACGCAATTTTTACGAAAAGTTGCCCTGTTAAGAAAAGGTACTTTTTTAAGACAATGTTCTTTTTTACGAAAAGGTACTTTATTAACAAAAGGAACTTTTTCAAATAAAAGTGATTTTTTAAGAAAAAATGTTTTGTTACGAAAAGGTTCTTTTTCAAGAAAAGGTACTTTTTTAAGAAAAAGTTTTTTTTTTTTTTTTTTGAGAAAAAGGTAAGATCAGGTAATTTTTTAAAAAATTTACCTTTTTGAGACGAGTAACTTCTTAAGAAAATTTATTTTTTTAAGAAAAAAGTCTTTTGTTAAGAAATTCTACTTTTTAAGAAAAGGTACTTCTTTAAGGAAAGATACGATTTTAAGAAGAGGTATTTTTTTTTTAAAGAAATGTGATTTTTGAAAAAATGGTATTTATTAAGAAATGGAAAGTGTATTTTTCTTCAATTTCCCAATTGCTCCTCTTGAAATAGCGAAATGCAAATTTAATTTTTTTTATTTTTCCAGTGGCTAGAAGATTTGTTAGTTTTGTACTTTTATTTGTGTGCTTTTTCTCATCGAATAAAATATTTACAAAATTTATTTACTCTTAACTCTTCTTAGGAAACAGAAAGGCCTTGGCATTTGCAACAACATCATTTATGTTAAATGTATAATGAAAAGGAAGGTAGGAAAGGTGGTTGGCTTTATAAACATGACAGTGTATGTTAAGGTGTAAGAAGTTATCCAAAAGTATTCTAGAGGAATAGGAGAGTCGTAAAAAATTGTCATCAAACATTTATTTTGCCATTATTTCTGAGTAAAGTTTTGTTTCTGTCAAGGTCTTTACTAAAAGGGAAGAACTTGATTTTTGTTGTGTATTGATAAGAGGAGTATGTGCTCGAAAACTTTATTTTTTTTAAATTTTTCTACATATTGCAACAGTTGTTGAAACAATATATGATTTAGAGGCGCAAACATATAGATAAGAACATTCGATTATGTATGCACATGTTTTAAAAAAGCGTTGAATACGTTTTTTTAAAGTTCTTTGACACTTTGTTTTGTTTGTTTAAAATATTTAAAAGATTCGTTTGAGTTTAGGCGTGATTATTATATTATGCCCAAAAGGAGTTGGGATAATGGTGAATGATTCTGAACAGACTCAAAATTATGAAAAGTATAGGATTTTTCTGAGTGCAATGTGAGAGAATTGAAAAGAATTAAAACGGTCATTCTGCTTTCTGTTAGTCGCATAAATTTTAAGGGCGGTTAAAAGTTATGGATAACATGCCCCCACTATATTATGCTCAGTTTCATACTCTCTCTTCGTTGATTTTGCACGTTTCGAGTTTGATATAAATGATCAAATTCTTCAGGTATTACAAATATTTTTTCTTTTAGTCAATTTTCAACACCTGCCATTAAAAAAACAAAAAAAAAAACATTAAAGATTGCTTTAACGAAAAAAGAAATAAATAAATAAAACACCATTATATGTCTTATTCTACTACTTCCAAGTTACATACCATTGTACAGCGCCATTTTTATTCCCTAGGAAGGTGGTGGGTAGAATAAGGAGCTGCTATAAATTTCACCAGTATTTTAACATTTATTAAACATTAACATTCCCGGTATGGATGTTGTTCGACAATAGATATTATGCGCCTTCTTTGAATATTGTTTTACTTTTTGTATATATATTTTTTGTCGGGTGGGGGGTGGCGAAATGTTGTTGAAAATTTATAATAAATTGTTACAAATTGCTTATGTACGTTAGTGATTTGTTTTTTTTTTTGGTTTTTTTTTTACAACAACAACTAACATGAGTGTTACATGTTTTGTAAAATTTGTTAAAACTTTGTTTGCAATTTAATGGTAGGAGAATAATGTTTATTTTTGCTATGAAAAATTATTTACAAATATTAAAATCTAATTTATGTTTGATAAAGTAGTATTGAGTTTTTCATAAGCCTGACATTAGTTTAAATTGAAATACGATTTTTTTTATTTAAATAAATTTGGATTTTCATAAACAATTTCGTATGTAAACCACGCACACAGAATTTGATTGATCTATTAATTTTAGTGGAAAAAATCGAATATAATGAAAGCATTGATTTGTTTTTATATTTGAAACGATTCCAGGGGCGCACACTGAATAGTTTAGTGTACATAAATCAATGTTTGAATATATTAAGAAAGTACTTATATGGTAATTGAAAGCCTACATCCCGAGTACATCGAATACATTAAGGTTAATGTAATAAAATTGTTTTAAAAGATGTTATAACACTTTAAAGTCAATTTTATTTTCAATAAAAAATTTTATACTTTGTATGTTAATAGAAGTTTTAAAAAAATCTCTAAATTTAATTTGCTTTAATATGTTACTTATATATTAGTACTAGCAGTACTAGCAGAGTAGATGGAAAAAATCTTAAGATACATAAAATGTAATAATAAGAAAACCGTTGAACCTGAAGCTTTAACTTTTTTATGTTTTAAAGTTATTATCCATAAATAATAATAATAAAAAGAAAAATTAAAAAATTAAGATTTTCTGAAATTTTTTTTCAAATTGCTTCAAAATAATTATGACAATTCATAACAGAAGACATATTTTATAGACTAATCACTTCTGAACTATAACTATTGGATTCTAACTCTTTTCGTGACTTCACATGCCGCAGAGATGAAATAAGTGGATCGGAAGATGCTGCCAACATGTTGAAGAGGTCTTCCTTTTGCCTCACCCTTGATGTTTGGACGTGTTCGAGCATCTATATTTCTTATAAAAATTGTTGAAGGACTTCTGAGCTTCTTCGGAACGCTCAGCAATTGACAAAGCCTGATATTCAATTATATCTTTGTCATGCGGCAATATTTTATGGGCTGTCGGGGTCAATTTCTTCAGTTGATACATTTCCGCCAAAAGCAATGCTTAATTAACCTTTTCTTTGCAGTTTAAAACATTCAAAATCGTTCCCAATCTTTCAACGATTTGATTGTTAATTCCAGAGGTTCGAGTTACTGCCTCATTATTTTCAAAAAAATCTCCGCGAAGTGTTTCCACCGTTTGAGTTCCCGTATTAGCACCTGGGATATTCTACTTTTAGTCCAACTTTTTTGAAAAACGCATTCTGTATTCGGTTCTTTCTGATCTTTTGCTTATCCTTATCTAATGTCTTTGCATCAAAGTGCTCCTCCGTTTGTGGAAGGGTATAAGCCAATGTTGAGGTTGTGTTTGTCATTTCGTTTCCGTCAACCATGATCAGATGGAAACATTATTGAAACATTATTAGGCGGTAATATTGTACTGATAACGGCCGTGAAGTTTTTCAGTGTATGAAAACATCAAATTTAAGCCGCAATGTTGATATTATAAACTTGTTCAAATAAGATGTGTGCCTACCTGTGACGACCATAATTCAATATTGTACGAGTATTATTGTTCTAATTTTCTATTTTAAGTGCGTACCATCTAATCTAAGAGAATAGTTTGTTTGTACATCCTGTATCTGTACCTGAATTTACCGGGAATGCACTTCATACAATTTCTGGAACAATGTCTTTTTTATATTTTTTTTACCTCTAGCGGTCGAAGGAGCAGCTGGACTTGGTTGAATTAGGAAAAGGAATAATTAAAGAAGATATTTTGAAAATATGACAGACATAAAAACTTATAAATTTTTTTATTTTCATAAATTTTTTTATATTTTACATTTTACCTGACACTTGACCAAATTATTTAAAAAGTGTGTGCTTTTTGAAAACTTAATCAACTTTGAAGAGTTATATCTAAATTAAAAATCTGATTTTATTGATGGTACCAAATTTGCTATTTCCTATAAGATGAGTTTATTCAAAATATCGTAAGCGCACATGAAATTTTGGATTTTTGCAACCTCATTTGTAATAAGGGCGCCATTGTGCGTCGTTCATTATGCAGCAGTAATATTTTTTTATGAAACATGATTTCAATATCCGTGCTCTGTTTCTGGCCTCTACATTTTTTACAGCGTTCTTGTCTGGAACTTTTTGGACATTGTATGTTATCAAACCTGTATTGGCTTTAAGTTTTCACATCAAATATTCCGAGCACTCTGCTAACCAGGATTTGTTGGGAGCTCTTTACAACCTGCTTTCTATTTTCTTCACATTACAAACATCTTGTGGATCTTATTTTCTTTCCGTACCAGGTTTTTTATCAACAGCCAAGTTCCCCTGATATTTTCTAATAACATTGGAAACAGTTTGTCGGCAGACCTTTGATTTATTCGCCAACTTTTGGTAGGACCTATTTGTAAGTTTTTTTTAAATATTTAATAATTTTAGCACTTACTTCAATTTCTGAACTCATTTTAATCAAACTAACAACAAATGAAATGAGTTGTCGTCATTACACATAATAATTGACACCTTTTTACAAGACAACTTGATAAAAAATAAGAAAAAGAATACTAAAATAATAAAAAAGTTAAGACGAAAAACTTCTTCTGTAAAGATTTTTCCGGTCCACTCCTTAATATGACAACCATGTTCAATGTTTCGTAAAGTACCTAGTAAAAAATCGTAGAAGAATACTTTTAGAAACTACCTATTGAATAAATTGAATAAATAAATATTAAATAAATAGAAAATTATGGGAACCTTTTTCCCATAAATATAGCCATTTTGTTAAATTAAAATAAATATTAGACATACTTCTTTTTGACATGTAATTGGTAAACAAATCATTTAATTTATAAAAAAATATGTCAAATATTGAAAAATGTAATCTGGGACTTTTTCTAATCCCTTTCTTTGGCCAACCTTAAAAAAAACTGGTAAATCTGATTACATCTGATTACAAATTAGCACATTCTAATTCATATACATATACAACTACAATAAAATTAATTAAATTTGGTTCTTTAATTTTGAAATTAAATATAAAATATATTTCTTTTTCTGCTTTCAGGTATGTAAAATGGCATTATATTCTTTATATAATAATTAGTAAGTACACATTAAAAAACTGTTTTTACCTCCTTCAAATTGATAAATTATTATTGAGTTTTGAAATATTTTATTCAATTAGAAAAAAATTGAATTAAAACTTGGACACTTACCAAATCATAATAAAGAGAAGCAGGTGATAAAAATATAAAAAGAAAATAAAATATGTTAAACACGAATTAAAGAATGTAAGCTTAAACCAAATTTGAGTGACATTATCATTAAGTTTTTTGCCTTCGGAAATAAAAAAGTTCATATTCGATAATATATTTTAATTGGTACTAAGTCGAAAAATGGACCGATCCTGACCATTTTTGGTAAGGTTACTTATTTTTTTCAAAAAACATATACCAAATTTGAGAAAAATCTGTGCAATATTTTTGATTTTTTTTGATAAATTTAAGTGAAGATCGTGAATCAGTTTGATATGAAGGCTATGACTAAGAATTGTCCTGTATGGTTTATTTTTGGACTACTGAAAAATGGATGTAATAAACATACACAAACCCATTTAGACCGAGATCTATATGGCAATTTAAGTCGAAATCATAGGGACATTTGTATAGAAACTAGGTCTGAATATTCACCGATTTTCACCAATTGCAACAGCGTCCATCTTCCATCTTATGGCCGATAGAAGCTTATATATTAAGTTTCATCAAAATATATTCATGTATGTTACTTGTTTTTATTTAAGCTAATTAGGCCTAACGTTTCCAATGTAAATAAAACAACCGCTTATTCCATTTTTCCTGACGTTTCGTCAATTTTATGTTGACTTTATCAAAGGTCGTAGTAATATGGATTTGTCTTTACATTAAAATAAAAATATTTGTTACATATAAACAAAAAACATTCAATTTAAAATAACATTTAATTACACACAACATTTAAAACACAACTTGAAAGTAATATCACAGGGTATCAACTGATGGCAATCACATGGTAGCAACTGATGGCAATCATGATCAACTGATGGCAATCATGTAACTCTCATTAATATTGTTTGTATCCTGTTTCAAGTTCATCATATTCTTTATGTTCTGTTGTATATGTAAACTTTCCAATGCGGCCCATAGTTTGATTACAAGGACACACAGACTGACAGACGGACGGACGGACGGACATAGCTAAAGCGACTCAAAAAGTGATTCCGAATTGATCAGTATAAGAAAAAATGGCTCTAAGTCAAATATTTTTGGTAGTGATAAAGGGTATAAAAAAGGTTTGTAATAGGAAAAAAAAACTTAAAAACTTGCAACAATAAATAAAGAATTATTGTATTTTTTTAATATTCGTATTTTGTGTATTTACCTTTAGCTATTTTAACGGCAGAGTCTTTTTGGCATCCAATAGATAAGATTTTGTAACTTCTCCGCGAATGGAATACCATATATCCTTTAAGGCGACTTATAAGGTTTATTTGCTAGAAATCTGGTAATCATCTAACTTTGTTTTCATAAAAAATGGTGAATTATTTTAGCTGTAGACTTTGGCACTTAGAAGACGAGGTTTCGATTTGATGCTCGGGCGCCAAAAATATTTTATAATGAAATTTTCAAATTTTACAAAAAATTTCCCTGACATTTACCATTTTCCAAATGAAAAGCTGACTACTTAATTTAAACTTTGCGATTTTATCGATTTGGGCTAATATTTTTTATTTAGGTTGGTAGTATGTATCGTTGTCTTTTTTTGTTGAACGAAGAATTTCCACTAAATTTTGTTTTCAAAATTAAGTTTCTGCTGGAGAAACATTAAGAATCTTGCAGAAAGACTTGTAAAATATTTTTTTTCAATTAGTACCTACAAACAGTTACAATAAGGCAAGAAAGCGCGGAAGGCAAAGAGCTCCTCGGACAAGAAGAAGCATCAACTGGTGAACAACACCCAAATAAATTAAAGCCGGGATTTTGTTAAATCGTCGACTGACAGTGTCCAATCCGTCCGGCTGTCTGTGTTAATACAACTGAAAGGTCCCAAATGACAATATATTTTAGTACACAAGATTTTATCAGCCATATGGCGACAGTTATTCAAATGGGTGAAAATGGGTGCATGGTATGAATTATCTCCCATACAAATGTCGTCCATAGTAGTAACTGCCAACTAAATGCTTCTTTTTTTAACTAATTTCTTTAATAAGAGGTTGGAGTTCATGGTGCAAATCCTAATTCATAGAGAAACTTGTTTTGATTGACGCAAGTGCTTTGACATTAAAATTAAAAAAACTAAAGTAGAGTTAATCGATGTAGTAAGTGAAAAAATCATTTCTGAAAAAAATGAAGAGAGTCACTTAAATCTTTCTTAAGTATAAAATATTTAACTTTTGGTGTATGCATCGGACCTTTTTTGACCTAGTCGTTATGTAGTATTCACATTCGATCTGAAGTTTAAAATATTTTTCTTTCCAAAAATATTTTGCAATCTCACTTAAATTAAATAAAAATTTGATATATTTGTAGTTCTTATAATCAAGTATGACCTTATACATGGTCCAACCACCTATGATCCATTAACGAAGTGTATGGCATAGGGTATCGCGTAATCGACCCAGACCGATTATAACTATCTCACTTGTTTTCATTTATGTATATATGTTTTTATTAAATTAGGAAAAATTTTTATTTCAAACCTTATTAATTTCAAACCCAATTATTAAATGATAAATATCGAAAATACTACATAAAGTGAAAAGTACGTGGCCCCACATAGAGATGGCGTCATAAGAGTCTCTTTATTCAGTAGGGCGAACTCTTGGAAATATCATGTCAAAATTTCCTGACATTTCATTACTTGGAAAAAAAGTTACCGTTATAAAAATGATGCTGCTTTTAAAGTTTGAGAAAGAAATGTATTGCAAACAGTTTTTGGTGGAAAACGATACTGTCCAAGAATGGATTGATAAACATTATGCTGAATCCTCGCCGTCATATTCAATGGTTAAAACGTGATATTTCGAATTTAATCGTGGTCGTACGAACACAAATGACGCAGATCTTCCTGGTTGCCCAAATGAGGCAGTTACCGACGAAAATGTAGGAAAAGTTCATCAGGTTGTATTGGATGATCGGGAAATTAAAAGAGAGAGATTGCTGGCATCATAAAGATATCAACAGAGCGAGTTCGGCATATATTACATGATCATTTAAATATGAAAAAGGCTTCTGCTCGATGGGTGCCGCGATTTTTAACAGCTGAACAAAAACTGGAACGTGTTCATGATTCAGAGGATGCTTTGGAGATGTTTGAAGTAAATTCAACTGAATTTTTACGTTGATTTATAACAATGGATAAGACATGTTTTCGTGCGAAAGCGGACCAAAGCGGCCAAGGACTCAACAATCGGCTGGAAAGATTATTGCCAGTGTTTTTTGGGATGGACGTGGTATATTTATTGGTTACTTGGAGAAAGGAAAAACAATAACTGCTAACGAAGAATAAAATTGATTTTAAACCCAAAAAAACTGGTATTTCATTGTTAGGCCAAAAAGTTTTCACTCCATGTGGTATATATATATTTTTTGTATATATGTATTCAAAAACAAAACAAAAATAATTATTTTAAAGATATTTTAGGACCGTTAAAGCGAGGTTGTCACATTTGAAGAAAGTATTTTTCATTAGATAAAAATTACGCTTTGACTTATTAAGTTTTCCTCTTATTAATTTTGAAAATTTCGTAGAAATTAAACGTATTCGTACATATACACAATTATGTTTAATGTTGCTTCAGACACACACACACACAAACACGGAACAAATAGTATGCTAAAAGCTATAGACAATTGTGTATAATGAAAGTGCATATTTCTTAAGCAATATAGGAAATTGTTTTAGAAATGCTTCCATTAAATGCAAAATACCCATGTACAACTACTAACAAATACATAACTATATACATAAATATATATGTATATGCATATGTCTATAAATCTATGTTCTATATATACAAGCGAAAGTATGTATGTTTGCTTGTTTGTAGCTTATAGGAGGCTAAAACAATTGGACCGATCTTCCTGAAACTTTTTCAGAGTCAGGAACTATAGGCTATCAATTTGTGTGAGATATATAGTCGGCGTAGCACCCCCCATACAAAGCGAACTATTAATATCATACTAGTATAGCCCAGCCCTCGGAACTCGAGTGCAAATTTTAGGAAATTTTATTTTTCATATGATAAATAATTATATAAGAGCCTAAATATATGCCACTTCACAATTCAACACTTCTTAAATAAAATTCATTAACTTTCATTATAAACATTTGTTGAACACACAGAAGATATATAAATGGGTTTATTAATACATAAATTTAAAGCAGTCGAAAGATAAACTAATCAATTTTAGCCAGTTCACACACACACACACAGTAAATATTAAATGTGATATGTCAGGAGTACTGTAATAGTGAAAATCTTGGGACTTTGCGTGAGCCCATAAGTTATTCATGTGATTAGTCGAACAAAAAAATGGGCGTATCGGAACAGTACAAACTAAACAAACCGGATGTAAAAACAATAAATATTATATGAGCTGAAATAAGAAAAATATAAAATAAATAAACTAAAGTGTTTCAATTACACAATAAAAACTTAGTAAAAAAAAATTATTTTGAAAACATACCTGGCAATAGGTAGGTCGTAGCGAAGCACGACAGGGCATACTAGTTTTCGATATAAATATTGATAGTCAAATGTTTATGAAATACTTATGATCAACAGCAAACAAGTATATCCATAGGCACGCACACAGCCGTACTTGTATGCTGCTTTATATACATATTTTAAATGTTAACAAGTATATTTACATACATATGTATGTACTTAATAAAATATATACCAAACTATAAAATGCATAGATACTTTTATACGGTTTATATATATAATGAGTTACGTAGCGAAGCATTTGTGGGCCATCTATCTGTGTGTTAAAATTAAAGATCCTCAAGTTTTCCCTATTTCATAGGAAGTTGTCACATAAGTACTCTCCTAATATCCACACATTTCCAAAAACATATAATGCATGAATGTTAGTTGTATTATTAAGCAAAGGAAGTATTGTGAGTATAATAGTGTTGTGTTGAGTGCTTTTTGCATTATTATCAACAACATATCATATTGTACGAGTACTTTACATGTGTTGTTACATTAGGGAGTATTCTAAATAACTACGACTACATACATATAAATATACAATATAGCACACATGTCTACCAAACATGCATTAGTGTATCTATGTACATATAAATACATATAAGTTTATATGAATGGGGTACATTATATTAAATAAAATTTATTTAAGTTTTTAACATTTATCAGAAATATTGTTCAATTTATGTACTTAGTCGAAAGTGTAGTTAAATAATTGTTTAAAGTTTGTAACAATATCGTTAGACAAAGGACAACAACATTTTGTTTATAATTTGTCACCAGTTGAAAATTAAAGCTTCAGGGACACTGTATAATAAGCATGCATTGCATTAATAAAAGCATTTGAAAAGTTTTAAACTGGAAAAATATAGCGGCCATTCTGAATGGTAAGAAATTCAAAGTCAGGATAAAAGTACTACGCCAGTATAGCAAAACCTTCAAAGCTTTTATATTTATTTAGTTTTCCTGCTATAACTCAAGAACCATTAACGATTTATCATTTCATTCTTCAGCAAATTTGTAGCTAAGGCTTAAAGAAATAATTTCTATTCATATATCCATGTAAAAAATCAAGTTAAACCAATTTTATCCCTCTCAATTTTCGAAAATAAATCGTCAATAACTTAAAATTTCTGGCCATAAGCGACTGAAAAAATTAAGCCAAATACAATTCAAAATATTTTTGAGTACGTAGGAATGAAATACGTATTTTTTCTTATAAGTTTTTTATGGCCAAGTATATTATATTCCAGTTTATTTATTTTATTTAAGCTAATATGGCCTAGTGTTTTAGGTGTAAATAAAAACAATTTATTACATTTACCCGATTTTTCGTTGATTTTATGTTTTTTTCAAGGGTCGCGTTTATTTTAAAAAATATATAAAAAAAAATTGTTGTTACATTTTGCAAAAAAATTATTTTTAAAGCAATTTTTAAATTTACAATAATAATATTATTATCACATCACATTAAAAAAATATTAACATAAAACATATTAAACTAAACACTTTAAAATCACTAGTTGTATGAATTTAGCAAAGTAAACCATTTTTACTGGCCTAGCACTTTCACCCTGACTTGGAGTTTCTCACCCCTCAGACCACGACCCCGTATATAATTAAAGAATTTTGAAACGGAAAAATTTAGGATATCCTGCGGGAAAGGCTTTAAATGTGATTGGATATAAATATAATAAAAGACCTAAAACTAACCACTAAACGGTATATTTTCTTAAAAAAGTACCGTTTCTTAAAATTACCTCTTCTTAGAAAAGTGCAATTTCTTTAAAAATTACCTTTTCTGAAAAAATTAAATTTTCTTAAAAACCTTACTTTTCATAAAAAGTACGATTTCCTTAAAAGTACAATTTTTCATACAGGGACACACTGAATTATATATTAAGAGCATTAATGATTGCAGTGTTCAATGAAATTTAATTTTTATTACCAGTAATGTTTTACTGATTACAGCAAGTTTTCAGTACGTTAAATTCTATTTTTTTTTTTCAGTAATCAGTAAAAATTGACTGGTAGTGACTGGTATGACTGCAACTCTACTCTACTTTTCTTAAATAAAGCCATTTTTAAGAAGTACTTTTTTAAAAAAGTAGTCTTTCTTAAACAAGTACATTTCTTAAAATGTATTTACACCTATACCACTATGTGGTTAGGGTTTAATGACTTTGAGCTGATGTTTGTAAATAACAAAAATATTTGACCTAGGCCCATCTTTTGTTGTACCGATCGACTCAGAATCACTTTCTGAGCCGATTTAGCGATTTCCGTCCATTATTTTCTTAACAATCTTAAAAAAGTACCTTTTCTTAAAAAGTAATTTTACCTAAACAAGTACTTTTCCTGAAAAAACTACCTTTTCTTTAATAAGTACATTTTCTTAGAAAAGTACCATTCTTTAAAAAATATTTCTTAAAAGAGTAAATTTTCTTATGAAAGTACCTTTTCTTAAATAAGTACCTTTCTTTAAAAAATACCTCTCCTTAAATATATACTCTTTTGTAAAGTATTTATTTTTATTTTTTTATTTTATTAGAATTTTAGAATATAATAAATGATATTACATAAAACAGAACATTAAGAGCGAGTACGAGTAACTGAGGTCTTCGACTCTGAGTATTAAGCATATATTTCTTAAAAGAGTACTTATCCTTAAAAAGTATATTTTATTAAAAAGAAAACTTTTATTAAAAAACTATCTTATTTAGGTAACTACATTTGTCTTCAAAAATATGTTTTGTACAAAAGTATATATTCTTGAAAAAGTACCATTTCTTAAAAATAATACATTTTCTTAAAAATTACGCTGTCTTAAAAAAGAATCTTTTTAAAAATTAACTTTTGTTAATTAAGCATCTTTTCGTAAAAAGCTGAATTTTGATAAAGTACCTTTTTTCAATAAGTAATTTTTTAAATTTACTTATTAAAAAGGTACATTTTATTAAAAAAGTGCCTTTTATAAAAAAGTACCTTTTATTGTAAAAGTATCTCTTATTGAAAAAAGTACCTTTCATTAAAAATAACTTTTTTTTTAAATATGGCCTTTTCGTAAAAAAGTACCGTTTATAAAATAAGTACCTTTTATTTAAGAAATTCCTTTTACTAAAAATAGCCTTTTCTTAAAAAGTACCTTTTATTAAAAAAGTGCCTTTTAATAAAAAAGTGTCTTTTATTAAAAAATTAACTTTTATTAAAATAGTGCTTTTTAGTAAAAAAGTACTTTTTGTTAAAACATTTATCTTTTATAAAAAAAAGTATCTTCTATGAAAAAAGTACCTTTCGTTAAAAAGTACCTTTTATTAAAAAGTATCTTTTATTAAAATAAGTACCTTTTATTAAAACGTACCTTTTATTAAAAAAGTACCTTTTATTAAAAGGGTAACTTTTATTAAAATAGTGGTTTTTATTAAAAATTCATCTTTTATTATAAAAGAACCTATTTATAGAAAATGTACCTTTTGTTACAAAAAGGATATTTTATTTAAAAAAAGTACCTTCTGTGAAAAGCTAGTGTACTTAATTTTGGTTATATTTTACATTATTTAATTAGTTAAAACATGAAAGTAAGACATTAAAATATGAAAATAAGATAACTCTCCTAGATTCTCATGATATGTAGTTTGATATTACATTTGATGTAGATTCAGTAAATAAGAAGCAACATAAAGCACAAAATGAGTTACAAATACTTTAAATTAGTTAAAATTTGAATGGAAAAAACAAGAGTTAGTAAACATGTTCCTAATATAAGTTCAAAAAGGTAATAAATAGTTTTTACTGGAACCAGAAAAAAGTACTAGCATTAATTTTTGGTATATATTCACTTTGAGCAACACTCCAATGTGAAAATTCTAATGTTTAGTATATTTTTGGTTTAATTATGGGGGGAAAATGCTGTTTTTGAGTAAATAACAATTTCTATATCGGAATACTACATTAATGCATTAAGATACACATCTCTGTTCTTATGTTTATTTTTTACAATCCTTTAGAGATTATATGTATATATGTAATTACACCGTTTTCGACTACACTATTCATGAATAAATACATTAATGCGTTTAATTACTATTTTTTTTTGTCCATAATCTTTAAATTTTAATTAATGTATCTTACTATACATTTTAATACAATTCACTTAACATTAATCATTCATGCATTCATCATCCATTCCATCATTCGCTTCATCAGCATAGCATTACATTATGTCTTATAGTCATTAATATCTCTTTTTTAGACCTCCTTTATCGCAATCTTCTTATCAAATTTTACTGATATTCTTAAATATGAAAACGATAAGCATTACATGTTTATACGACCTTAAGTAAAACGAAAAAACAAAATTTGTGTATTTTTTTTACGATTGCAATTAATTTGTATTTTTATGTTATTTTAAGAAGAAGAAAAGTTTACGTTCTTCAGAAATGGCGAATAAAAAGAAAATACATAAATACATTAAAGGAACAAATATAACGGAAATGCGATTTCAAGCACATAGGAGTGGTTGCCTCATAAACCTCATTTTTATAACTTATTCCTCAAACAGTTACTTCAATAATTGTTATAACTTTAAATCAAATGAAATGATAAGTAATAAAAAGTCAGTTGATGTGTTAGAATATTAACTGTTGGGTTAGGTAAGATTAAATTTTCTTTTTATTTATAAGTGTCTGTTTAGTTATGGGAGTGACTGTTAAAATTAATTTTTAAATATTAATGACCTGCTATGTGTATACAGGATGTTATAAGAACTTGTTGAAGAATATATGAATAATGAATATTAAAATATCAATTTAAATTTTATTTTACTTCAAATGAAATATTGCGTACAACTATCAAGGTTCAGCAATTGTATGAAATATTTTCAATTGCTCTGTAATATGTTATACAAAAATTGTAGAAAATCTTATTAAGACGCAGATTTTTATCATGAGAAATTATTGAAATGTAATTAAATCAATGTTAATAAATTAATATCTTGTACTTCTGAATGGAAATCGACGTCAACTCATTAAGTTATTTATACATAATTTAAATTTGTATGTATTATTATTTATCCTCAGATAATAAATGAAAAAATAATTTTCCCACAATATTATCGTACAGAGATTTAACTCATGATTATTTTTTATGTCCAACAATAACTTTATTCAATATGGCTTGATTTTAAGAATTTTTGAAACTAACAAGCATTACCTTCTCCCAAAGTATACTGAAATTTCGCTATTTTAAACACGACTTAAACACGACTTAAAATATTACTGAACTCGAACCTGTTTATTGTACATGTTCTGTTTCTTCTTACTACACGAGCCACAACACGACTTAAAATATAACTGAACTCGAACCTGTTTATTGTACATGTTCTGTGGTTTTTTTCAGTACACGTACCAGAACATGAACTTCAAATAAAGCAACACTCAGAAATGTGTGCTTTATGTGTGATTGAAACAAAAAGTATGTGATGCAAAAATGTTCGTGTAAATAACGAAATATTAAAACGAACACAGTCATGGTTGTGTTGGGCACCGTAGAAAATTTAGAAACGCACATAATTGATATGAAAATAAAGATATGTGTTGGCTGCTTTTGAACAGAACATTGTGTGTTTCATGTGTGTATTTTCTGAACCTTGCTTATAAATAGTTGGAGAAAAAGGAGATAGAAAAATATTTTTTTGTTTACTACGAGAGACTACATTGAAAGAAACTATCGATCATTATCGTTATTTAGTAAAGTCAATAATTTTTCTGAAAAACAGATAGACTTGGTGTGAGAAAAATCTGTGTAATATTTTTGTTTTTTAATAGTTTTAAGTGAAGACCGAGAAACAGCTTTATATGGGCACTCTGATTAAACATGGTCCTACAGGTCTTACATTGAGGTTTTAACCTGGGAAGAAAGTTAGTTTAGCTTTAAAGGTCATCGAATTGTCGCTTAAACTGATAATTTATGCCCATACATTTCCTCTTTATCTAGGTTTTGTGGTAATTGAACTTTTGCGATACTGAATATTTATATTTAAGGCCATCAAAGTGACTCAAACATTTTTTTTATTTAAATTTTTTTTTTCACAAGTGATTTATATGGTTTTTTGATTTGTTCTTAACCTAATTTTGTTATGAAAATTTCGATTTCCGAAACATCGTATTGATTTTCAAAAATTTTTTAAAAATACTCACACATCCTCATTGCTATAATAATTCGAATTTATACTTCAATGCCCGTTTTCTCAATAGGCGATTATCTTTTATCCCAACGAGAAACTGCCGATTAAAGAATCATCTGCCAATTATTTATTTATCGTACAGATAAATTCTTCTCCCAACTTTCATATCAATTTTGAGAGGCATTGCCAACTGACAATAATTCTCCCAACTTTCATACGCATTTTGAGAGGCATTGCCAACTGAAAATAATGTTTTTGTCGGTACATTGAGAAAACCAAAATTGTTAACCGGCAGTTTATCGGTCCAATAAATTTATGTCCTGGTTAAGTGACAGGCAATTTGACGATACATTGAAAAAACCGGCATAAGACTTAAAAAAGTCTTGTTGGTGAAATGCCATATTGTATACAAATATATGATATACGAGGGCAACTTTAAAGGTCCTTTAAAAATAACAGAATAACATATCTCATAGTTACTCCAATATTTTTATTGATTCCAAACAATGTGATTCTCAAATCCTTCAACTAAAAGTTATTTTTCCGAAGACTTTATCGTTGGACTCTATCCATTTATTCAGTTTTAAAAACATACAACAATCTGAAGGGACTAAATCTTGAGAATATGATGGTTGAAGAAGCAATTCGTAACACAATTCAAGAAATGTCGCTATGGTGACTACGTACGTGAATTGTTTCGTTATTTTTATTTTTTTATATATTTGTTTATAAAGATTTTTATTAATAAAAATATATAGTTCTTTATAAGAATTATTATACCCTCTGCACAGTGGTGTTTCGTGTCATTCCATTTGTAGCTCATTGAAATTAAATTAATCTTGCACAGTCTGCCTATCTGTCTGCTTGTCTGTCTGTCTCTCTAACTGTAGAAAACTTCCTCCTAACTACAGTTACTCGAGTGAGTCACGCTACCTGAGAATATGCAAGTTTGCTTGCTTGTTGTTTTTGTTTTTTTCTACATGTGAACGAATGACGAATGTATTGTATTGAAACTAATACATACATACCTACATGCATGGAAAATATAAAATCAATTTTTTATGATTCTCATTTAGTTTGTATTTTTATTTATTTAATAAAATAAATTTGGGCACATGAAATATTATCATGCGGCATGAAATATAAAT
The DNA here is from genome assembly GCA_963682025.1 of Cordilura impudica. Taxonomy (NCBI): domain Eukaryota; kingdom Metazoa; phylum Arthropoda; class Insecta; order Diptera; family Scathophagidae; genus Cordilura; species Cordilura impudica. Next base: position 252,576,791 of record OY821519.1, on the reverse strand, counting down.
AATAAATATAAATAAGTACCCCACATGAAATAATGACATGGCATCATAGCCAGAACCTGTTTTCTTCGCCACAAAAAAATTAAAAATACTAAACATTTTATTATTATTTTTAATAATTACTTTCAACTTAAATCACATAAATACGTAAAATTGTTGTTTATTATGTCACTAACTTTTAACATTACTGTAAAAAATATTAGGTTTTTTGTCTCTTAGTGTTGACAACCTTGGTTATAATATTATGCTAAGGCTCGTCTGGAGAGAATTTTCGACACTTACTTCTTCTAATACTTAACTACCGGAGGCCCAATGTTAAAATTCAATCAAGCAAGTTATAAGATTTAGTGCTACTAAGCTCTCCTGAGTCCTCCTGACTTTAACTTTCTTACTTGTTTTACACAAAGTAACTAATAAATTGATTTGAGTCAGGTATTGGAAAATTATTCTTTTTTTTTTATTATTATGGAAGGGGAAAATAGCATCATCAATATAATTAATTTAAGCTTTTTAAGTAGAATTTTAACTAACGTGTTTGATTATACACTTTTCAACATAAGTCTAAAGAGAAAATGTTATAATTATTATAAAAAAGAAAATAATATTTTGTATTTATATCTACTCGTATAAACATTTTGTCTTCTCTCTGCATATTTATCTGGCTGCTTTTTGTAACGCTAAATAAATGCTGATATATGCAAACATGTACCGAATAAAAACAAAAAAAAAAAACAAAAAAAAACATTTATGTTACGGTTTACTACCTTCGACTGCACTCATATTTTACACGGCAAACGGTAAACTATGTATAACATACAGTTGAATACCGATATCTTTAACTAGATTAAAAAAGATAATCCTGGATTTCGGAAAGTATTTCAGATTTTCTCGAGGTGATCTTACTGAACAACAATATTTAATTTTATAATGCCACAAGTTATGTTTCGATTTTTCCAAAGTATTTCACCCAGTTGACAAAGTGTTTTTCCGAAAACTTTATGCCTTTTAAACAGAGTCAAGACCACTATATTACTTTGAGCTACCATTTGTTGGACTTAGTCTTTTTTAAAGTATGCCGAAAATATGTCTTTTTTATTTCCGAAGCTTGTCTAGTTTCAAATTTGGGTACTTAGTTCCATTTTGAGACTCTATGCTCCTTGTAGGAGCAAAACAAACGAACATATAATTCCATTGATCATATTTTGAAGAACATCACAATTGGAAGATATGGAACTTTATCCGCAGTGTGATATGAAACTGGGAGAATCTATAACAAAATGTGGAATTAATTCTATGCATGAAAAATATATTAGAATGTGGATTTTACTTCTTAAAAATCTAGTTATGAACTACTTTAAAATCAGTAAGCGATTCAATCAATATGATTCATACACGGTGGGCCAAATAAGAACTAGCAAACAAATTTCACGCAGCAGGTCCATAGTTTGCCTAGCAGTATGCATAGTTATTCCTTGTTATTGGAGCCACAAATTAGGATGCTGCTGTGCCAGTGGCCATAAAAAGTTGTCGATCATTGTTTTGTAAAAAGCCCCAGAAGTCATCTTCTTTCTCGAAGAATAATTTTTTCGGCCATAACACCACTCACAATAGTGGATAGGTGTAACTGATGATGGTGTATTTCCCTTGCATTTTCAAAGGCCCACAATCTTGTTGACATAACTACTACAATGGAAATCCGCTTAATCCGACATCAAAATACTATTAGAACATCAATTATGACTAATTCAATTATGACCTGCAAAAAAAAAACAATTATTTTAGAAGGGAAAAAAGTTATTCGTATTTAAAATTGGGTGGTCCTATTTTGCCCACCCTGTGGAATCATCTGTGCGGTGTAAAAAATGTTTGAGGAGGCAGGACCGTAAGAAAATAACTGTGAAGACTACGAAGTATTTTGCAAGAAATTGGACTTAGAGCGACTTGTAGATTACAAGAACACAATCAGTGTGAATTTACTGCGGTGCAGGATTGTTATAGATATTAAGGCTCTAGGTTCGTTGGACCAAAGCATTATATGGCTTTACCAGAAGGGACATAAATGAAATAAGAGCTAGATAGACAAGAAAATAATCAAAATAAGTTTATGACAAACAGGGGCCCTGAAATCTATATCATACAAAAACGGGGAGCAGAGATGTCCTAAAATTAAGTTGATCAAACCTAGGACTCATATGTGGGGCACTCACAGGCCACATTACGTGTAACTATACATGTACTATACGAAGTGCAATTGGCGGAAATTAAATAAAGCTGAAATTGCTTAGAGGACGATGAAACGATGAACATAGCACGTAATAGCTGTTTACAACTAAAAACTATCAGAGAGTGGACAAAAGATCTACCTGGCCGAAGAACAGGAGGATGAATCGCTTAAACCATCTACATTATAAATTGTAATATTATAGGTCAATATATCAATAGAGAATGTATCCGCCACGGATTCGTGTTTTTATATCACCTGGTCCAAGACACTGAAATGGTATGTGTTCTCTTAATTTAAACTCCTGTTCTCAGAACTTATCGGTGACTCTTTCCGCAAAGAATACATAACATTGCAATTTATAGTAAAGTGTAGTTTCTCACCTTCTTGACAAGGAAAAGTAAATACAGGAGAGAGTTAGGAATCTGTTAGCTTGTTGTTGACCAAAACCGTCGTTTGCGTGGTTGATTCCCTTGATGCTCTAAGTTGTTTTCTGGTCTAATCCTTATAATAAAATGACGGGTATCTGTATTGGCTACACAATCTGCCCTTTCTTTATCATCATGGAGGAATTTGGATGTCAGATTGGGATTCAGTGCACCAAAGAGCTTTAGAAAAGTATGCACTAAACACGGAATCAGGCTTTTTATGGGTATTTATGTGGAAGAAAAGTATTTTGAACGGAAACACTTTCAGATGCCTGCATGAGTTCTTTGTAAACGAATTATATTTTTGGATTATACTCCGTGAAAATAATATATACAATATCGGTATCAAACACTATGTTTTTAAGAGTACATTGAAGTGTTGTTGTTTTAATTATATGTTTTCCAGATTCCAGTTATGTTCCTTTGAAAATGGAAGTCCTTCTTGTCAAGGAAAAGTAAACAAGGAGAGAATTATGAATCTTTTAGCATGCCGTTAACCAAAACTATTGTCTAAGTTGTTGCTTTAAGTTCATGCTCTAAGTTTTGTTTGGTCTAATTCTTTCATCGTGGAGAAATTTGGATCTAAGATTTCAACTCCGTTCACAAAGAGACCCTCGAACTCGGGATTAAGAGTTCTATGGACTTCCTTTCTCTGTTGAATAAAACTATTTTGAACGGGAAGAGTAACACGTCCTGAGTTCTCTATAAATTAAGTCATGTTTTTAAATTTTACAAAACATTTTGTTGTAGGGTGGCAACTCTATGTAATATCGGCATCATTACCCATCTTTTTAAGAGTCATCAACGTAGAATCAACAAATAATTGTATTAATTATATTTTTTCCACATTCCTTTAACAATTGGAATATGTATTAAAAAAAACTTCCTTTTTTGGAAGCATTTCTAAATTATTGAATTTATTTTACACCACGTTAGTTGACTTTTTTAAAATATATTTTTTTTTTATAGAGTTGCTACCATACGAAAAAATATTTTGAAAAATTCAGAAACAAAATGGAGTCATGTTTAGAAACTCTGAATAATTATTACACAAGGATAATGCCTATACGAAATTTGATACATTTTTGATAGTTTTCACATAGAATTGCCAACCTGTGGTATATCAGAAAATAAGTTGGAAAGGAAAAACCAGCATCTTTGGTTATATTTTGTATGGCAGCAAGTCTCAAACTAAGAAACTGAAAAATATATTAGTAATGTTCTTGAAAAAAGGAATAGTTTGATTGATAATGGTAATGGCCACATTTGAAACGTAGAGTACTCAGTTCCGAAAAATTTGGCTATAACCATAACAAACACGAAAATTAAAAAATGGTGAAATATGTCATCGCTTAAGTCGAATGAAGATTGGGATATGTTAATTTGATATAAAAAACCTGTACCTCTTGCTACAAAATTCATAAAAATTAAAATGTTTTATTTCATATATCAATCCGAGGACATGCCTGGACATGTCTAACAAAACGCTATATGAGCCTCGAAGAAACCTTTGACAGGATACGTATTTGTATATGATTTCTTTGGGAGAAATGTGCGACAACATTTTTTGGGAATCATCACAAAATATTAGTGTACAGTTTTTTGGTGACCCACTCTAATGTAAAGGGTGTTCTTTGTAGAGGTTCACAAAATTGAGTTGGTAACACTGCTTTATTTGACAACCGACTTAACAGCCGATAGTAGCTTTTTGTTTAGTTTGGTTTGCCATTTCATCATTGAAAGTGTTACAAACAAGAAACGCTTGCAACGCTTGTTAAATTTATTTATCAAATCAATGGTTCTGTTCGTCAATCTTACCGCGAACTTCGCCTTTTTTTAGTAGTCATAATCGTCGATCAGAGCCGCTAATTCGTGTTTGATTCACGTTTACTCTTAATGATTATGTGCATACCGTAAGATGCCAAACAGTGCGAGCCGAACAAGCTGTAGCCGCTATACAGGAATGCATCGAAGAAGACCCACATCGATTAATTCGGCCCTTCTTCTGGACATTCAGTCACTGTTTCATAAATGACGAAAACTTTCACCCATTTCATGAGTAAACATCGGAATTTAATTGTTAAGGCAAAGTCAAATCCCTAGAATAAAAGATTCTGCTAACAGTAACAAAAGCGCGGTCTTCAAAAAGATCTTACAGGTGTTAACCTTAATTGGATTTGTTTAGATTTGTATTGTTTAGCTAAGGTTGGGTTTGGTTTCGGTAGGTTAGGTCAGGTTAGGATAGGTTAGGTTGGGTTATGTTAGGTTAAGTTAGGTTAAAATGATGGCTAGGTTAAGGTTATGTTAAGGTTAATGATATGTTAAGGTTAAGATACGGTTAGGTTACCGTTAGGTTAATGTTACGTTGAGCTTAGGTTACGGTTACGTTGAAATTAGGTTAATGTTAGATTATGATAGGTTTTGTCAAGGTTAGGTTAATATTGGGTTAATGTCAGGTTAAGGTTAGGTTTACGTTAGGTTAAGGTTATGTTAGGTTATGTTATCTGTGATTATTAATGAATTTCGTTTGCTACCGAAATCGTTTAATCGGTATTCAGCTCTAAAAATATTCACAAAACAGTAAAAGAATACATATGAAAACAAAATACAAAAACATTTTGTATAAACGACCAAAATAAATGAAATTCATTTGTTTTAAACCGCTTATATAAAATATACATGATACCATGTTATATACAACGAAAAATTTTTATAAAAACGGGTTGAAAAAAAATATTCAAACAAAATGGAAAATTCCTACTCACTGATAGTATGTATAACAAGTGAGAAAATTTAGTCGGTCTAGACCGACTATACGATACCCTATACCATGGTTAAGAGACCCAATTTTTCCGGTCTTACTAATTGGATATAGAAAATAAGCATAAACTAAATTTGAGTGGCACTGTTATTAATTTTTTGGCTACAGATATGAAAAAGTTCATATCGGGTGCTATATTTATATGGGGACTAGGTCGAAAAATGGACCGATCCTGACCATATTTGGTAAACTCACTTATATTTTGAAAAAATATATACAAACCAAATTTGAGAAAAATCTGTGCAATATTTTTGTTTTTTGATAGATTTAAGTGAAGATCGGGAAGCAGTTCAATATGGGGCCTATGACTAAGAATTGGCCTGTAGGGATTATTTTTGTACTACTGATTAATGGATATAATAAATGCATACAAACCCAATTTGACTGAGATCTATACAACTTGGATCTTATGGCAATTTATGTCGATTTCATAGGGGTCATTTGTATGGGGACTAGGTCTGAACATGGACCGAATTTCACCTATTGCAATAGCGTTCATCCTTTGGCCGATAAAAGATTATGTACCAAATTTCATCAAAATAGATTCATATTTGCGACCTGTAGTTGGATTACAAGGTTTACATGGACACACTAAATCGACTCAGAAAGTGATTCTGAGTCGATCGGGAAAATAAAAGATGGGTCTAGGTCAAATGTTTTTGGTAGTTACAAACAGCAGCACAAAGTCATTGTACCCAATCCATAGTGGTATAGGGTATAAAAATGCATATGGGAGTATTCCCAAAAACGGGGGAAAAAATAGCCATTAACAAAAGAAAAATTAACCACAGAAACGAAATTGTTATATGGAATTGTTTTATGGAATCCTGAAAAAAGGATGATGACATACTTACGAAAAAACCTAGTAAACTCGTTGCAATTATTTGCTCGACTTGTGAGCTTCAATTACTTTTATTTTGAGGAACGAGGATATTTCTTGAGCTACCCAACCTAACGAAGTCAATGGAAACAATTTGTTGAAAAATATATTTATTTCTCAATATAGTTTCCTTTAAGTTAGATACTATTTAACAATCTATATTTAATAGCTTCGAAAACCTACTTATAGTGGGAAAAGTAATATTCCAAAAATAGACATTAGTAGTTGGCAAATCTTTCACCGCCGATCTTGTTATTCTAGTTTGAAAAATAAAATAATTCGGACTGAATCTGGCGAATAGAGTGCTTGATGAAGCAATTTTAGCTTTAAAAGCTAGCCTTGATTTAACAAGAATTTTTTTTCGCTAAATTCAGCCATCTTTTCCTTGAATTCAACACGGAAAAGCTCGAATGAAATCGAAGAAGAATCATCGTTGATTGTCTTTACTTTATAAAAATTATCATGCGAATCCATTGCAACTAACGCATGGCAAGTCTGCGTAGGTGGAACTACCTTATCTTTCTTACACTCTGGTCTCCGATTTCAGTCGACTGTATTGGCTGTTTATTCTTGTCTATTGTGAAGGGATGGAGCCATGTTTCATCCATGGTTATAAATGGTCGTAAAAGCTCGTCTTCTTCCTATCCAACCAAATAATTGTTTGAAATATCCTCACGCTGCTGTTTTTGTTCCATTGTGAACAAACCTATCTTTCTCATGTTAAACTTTCCAGTCAATATGTGATGTACAGCTCCTTTTCAAATGTCTACTATATTTATCTGTTACCTCACGTACTTTCAGTCGAAGGTAACTCAATACCATTTTGCGTAATTTTTTCACGACTTCTCGTGTGGCCATCTCTATTAGACGAGCATAACAATATTCGTTTTAGTAGCGGAAATTTGTTGGTCCAAAAAATGTTCGTCTCTAAACAAATGCAAAAAAATATCGATAAAAGTTTTCTTACGGAAAAGACTTAAGTCGCTAAATAAATAGCCTAATTTTCACTGCAAGATTTAGTCTTATCAGTATTCACTTTTTACCTATTAATAACATGGATCTTTAACTGCCAAAAATAACTGATCGATTTAGCGATGTCCGTCTGTCCGCCCGTCCGTCTGTGTGTCCATGTAAATTTTGTAATAAAACTACTGGTCGTAAATATGGATATATTTTGATGAAATTTTTTACATAAGCTGCTATTGGCTATAGAAATAAAATTGGTGAAAATCGATCCATGCATAGACCTAGTCCCAATACAAATGACCTCTATCAGATTGATTGAAATTGCCATAAGATCCAAATTATCATATAGATTTCGGTCAAATTATGTTTGTATTTTTTTATTACATCTATTTATCAGTAGTAAAAAACTCTGTAGGAAATTTGTTAGGCATAACCCCGATCTACACTTAAATCTATCAAAACACGATAATATTGCATAGGATTTTCTCTAATTTGATTTTTGTATGTTTTTGTAAAAATGGGCGACCAAATATTGTTAGGATCGGTCCCTTTTTCGTTGAACTACACTTGTGCTCACATAATTAAGTCACTAGTATGCTACTCGACATTAGTGTCACCCTTTTTTTTAATTCTAATATATTTTTTTTTATTATTCTTATATGTTAGCAATCAATTTACAGTGAAATTAAAAGTTACAAAATTTTGGTTCTTTTCAAAAAAATTAAAAACTTGGAAATTAGCCAAAAAGAGCTGCTCACATAATTAAGTCATCTGAAAAAAAATGGTTGAAATTGTAGAAATAAGTAATAAATTTTGTCGAGAGTCCCATTTTTTCATTAGCTTACCTCAATATTTAGTAGGATAACCCTTTTGCTTCAATACTGTGGAGCATCGCTTTGGCATGCTGGCTACAAGAGAAGCGCACTGGCCTGGAGTGATTATGTGCCACTCCTCTTGGATAACTTTCCATAATATATCCTTATTTGCCGGTTTTCGTGCTGCAATGGCTCGTTTTATTATGCTCCACAAGTTCTCGATAGGGTTTAAGTCTGGACTCTGCGGCGGCCATTCCAGAAGCTTGATGGACTGTGTTGCCAACCACGACTTGACCAGTTTCGAACAATGCTTCGGGTCATTGTCGTGTTGGAAAATCCACGCAAGCGGCAAATTGTCAGCCTATTCGGTGGCCAAATTTTCGCCTAGTATACTCTTATACATTTCCCCATTCATTATACCGTCAATCTTGACTATAGGACCCACACCGAATGCGGTAAAGCAACCCCATACCATGACTGATGAGCCACCGTGTTTCACAGTTTTTTGATGTATTTTGGATCCAATTCCTTAAGTGGAGGACGTCGCACATATGGTCTACCATCATTTCCAAAAACATTAATCTTGGATTCGTCGCTCCAAACAATTAAATTCAAAAAATGTAGGCTTTTAGCAAGATGGTCAGTCGCAAATCGGAGCCGCTTCGTAGTGTTCTTCAAGAAAACCAACGGTTTCTTCCTGGCCATTCCTCCATGCGAATTGTTTTCTTGCAAACGTCGTCTTATGGTTTGCGACGAAACATTTACGCCATAATCCGTTTCCATTTTAGCTCTGATTTGCGATGAAGTTGAAACAGGATCAGTTTTACTCAGGTTTGCAATGCGTCTGTCATCATTTAAAGTCGTTTTTCTCGGTTTTTGGCGCGGAATATTTTCAAAAGTTTCATATTTTTTGTAATGCGTAATGGCATTTGTAATTTTACCACGAGGAAAGTTCAAAATATCCACTACTTTTGAATATTTTTGTAACTTTGGAAACAATCCCATATTATTTTCCGTTCAGCCGAATTCGAATTTTTTTGTTTACCCATAGCGTTTCAGCTGATGTTATTTGTTTTTAATTTATTTGCTTTTAATTTATTTATTATTTAAACCGCAAAAAAAATCTTCAAAACACTAATTTGCTCACGATACTCGTGTTGACTTAATTATGTGAGCACAGCGCATATGACCTTTTTGACGTTTTCCACATTTTTCGGGGAATACCCAAATTTTTAATTTTGCTTCAATCAATGTAAACAACTGCTAGCATAGCAGGGTTCCACAAAATAGTAAGGTTAGAATCGGAAGAAATAGGTTTAAGAGAAAAACTACAAAAACATTTCATTGCATACCGATGACTTAATTATTTGAGCACAAGTGTATATCATATCTGCGGGCAAAAAAGTAACACTCAAATTTGGTATCTACTTATTTTCTATAGCCCATTATTTTGACTTAATAATCTTTCTTTAAAGATATGGTATAAGGTATTATGTAATCGGTCGAGAGCGACTACAACTTTTGTACTTCTTTTTAATTAAGACTTATACTTTTCATTGAAACGGTTTGCTTAATTCTAAAGCTATTTTTTTCGTGTTATAGTTGGAATGCCTTTCAGTCCTTAGTTGTTCTGAGGCTTTTAAATAATGCGTACATAAATAGAACTGTCTCTTATGCCCCTCTTCTGATATGTTTTTCATATATTACATCATTTTTTCACATTAAAATTTGCATATCTTATCAAAAAAAAAAAAAAAAAACCATTAACATAGGCTCCTAATCTTACAGTACCCACTCTTCACTTACACTGTCATTCATTTAAGAACTTCCTCCATTTCTTATGAAATTAAAAAAAAAATATAAAACATAACCAAGCATCTTCAAAATCTCTTCCCTTGCCATATTTCCGTTATGGCTTAGAAAATTATTTAACCTTAAGTATGTATAATGAATGGATGCGTATTTCTTTTCATACTCACAGCTTCCTTATCACATGCGATTATTTTCCTTTTGTGATAAAATATGTTAGAGATATCAATCATAATTTAATGATTTCCTGCATGGATTATCTTTCCGGTCTTGTATGGGCTTTTTTCTATTATATTAATGTATTAATATCACTGCATACGTACTTATGTATTTATGTACAGCGTACACATTTGTGTATTTAAGCTACACATGCATATGTTATTGGTTAAGGGAATTTATTGTTAATGATGCTAAGAATATTCAATTACATTAGTATTGTAAATAGAATTAAATTTACAATCGAAATTATCATTAGGATATACTGCGGCATCCAATGCAACGTACGTGTTGTTTCTCAAAGGCATAGACAATAAATAAACTGATTCATATTTTTTTTTTTAACATGTTCGTGCAAGGTTTGTAGAAAATTAATGCTAACAATTGAATTTGAATAAATAATAAAGTTATAATAGAATCAACAAGTTGTTTGTCATTTTTATTATTATCAACATTTGTTTTTATTTGGATAATAAGTACAAAAAAAAAGACTGGCAAACTTCCACACGACTAAACAGTTTTAGCATGTTTGGAAAAATAATTTGAATAAAAATTTTTGGAAGAAGTTTCTGGAATAAATTTTATTGACAAATTGACATTATTTAAAAATAATTTGTTTCTGGCAAAATTGCTAAAAGTTTTGAATAGAAATTGTGTTCTAGACCCCAGCTGGAAAAATGATAGAAATAATAATGCTTAATAATATATAATTATGTAATTATTATGCAGAAAATTTTCTGGGTTATATATTCTGAACGAGAAGAAAACAAATCTTATTGATAGGAATAATAAATGATATATAGCACCTGTACCTCTAAAGTGAGTCTACTCAAAATTTGCAAATTTTCAGTAGAGGCAAAAAACGGTTTTTTAATATTTACTATAAAATTTAAAAACAGTTGTTTAAATGTAAAGAATTGCGAATAATAAGTATACAACAGTAGTTGTTTTTGCGATTTCTTCAGTGATCAGCAAAAATAACAATTCTTTTGGGTGGATCTCAGAATATGTCTTTTTAGTTAATTCTAAAGAAGCTACTCTTATAACACAAAGAGGGTTACAACTGTATATTTTTTTGCGAAAGACTAGAAAAATCGATGTAAGATTTTTACAGTGGATAGATACGACCACTGTGTATTGTTTTCTTGCAAAAAGTGAAAATTGAAAAATTTTGAGTTGACTCACTTTAGAGGTACAGGTGCGATATGTAAATCTGAACTACGATTGACTTGAAACAATAAATGTCTGTTATTAGTTCTTTAATATAAACTAGAGGAGCCCAGCACTTGAAGTTCAAGGTCAAATTCTATGAAATTTTTTTTTTCATTCAAACAAAATTCATTAAATGGGTTTGTTAATAAATAATTTTATAAGAGCCTAAAGGTATGCTAAAAAATTTTAGACAATTTACTATTTAACATTGGGCTTTTGCTATTTATAAAAGACACACACACAGTATGTGTTTTATGTATGGGTTAGTAGCAAATTGAAGTGAATATTACACCAAAAATGTAACAGATGGTGCACATCTGTAAATATGGTGGACATCTGCAACGAAATTCCTTTCAAATGGTGTATTTTTCGTCAAATCGGTTGATAGCTAAAAGCGTAGAAGCGGTCACAAGAAATCTCCCGCTAATATTATACTTTTAAAGCATTAAAAATTGTATTCTATAATAATAGAAATCGTCGAATTAAAAATATTTAAATATGGAAATTTTAAGTATGAAAATAAAACAGTTTTAATGGTAACAATATTCTGTGTTATATATTTTGAAAAAAAAAATCTTTATTGAGAGCAATTTATATTAATTAGTAATATAATTCTGAATTACGATTTATTCAACACAATACATTTTTTTTAATAAATTTTTTAGTATTAATTTAATTTATCAAAAATATAAATCTTTTAAGATAAAAATCTTTAAAGTTAGATGTTTGTAGTATAAAAATCTTTTAAGAATCTATAGTTTTTATGGGAAAAATTGTATGTGTTATCTATTTTTAATGAAAAAATATAACAATTAATAAAAATCTTTTTTGGTAGGAGTTTATATCTATAGTATTAATAGGCAAGGCGATTTCTTGTGACCTATTCTACGCTTTTAGTATTCAACCGATTTTGACAAAAAATATACCATTTGAAAGATATTTCTTTGTAGATGTGTACCATCTTTACAGACGTGCACCATTTGGTATATTTTTTTTAGTAATAATCTTTTAAAGTTGCTACTAACACATACATAAGACACATAGAACTATACAATGCGGTGTGTGTTTATTAAATTTGTTAATGTGTTTGCACAAATTGTATATCGAAAGCCCTGTGTTGAATTGTAAATTGGCTAAAATTGATTAGCATACCTTTAAGTTCTTATAAAATTATTTATATCTTCTGTGTGTTCAACAAATATTTATAATTAAATTTAAAGAATTTTATTTAAAAATTCACAACTTAATGAATTTTACTTATGTATTCATAAATTTTTTTTATATATATAGGAAAAAAATTGAATGCGAAAATTAAATTTTCTAGATTTTGCATTCGAATTTCGATTGCTGGTCTCTTCTAGTCAATCATTAATATACAACTGAAGTGCAATTGATTCAAAAAAAGCAATCATTATTTTATTATTTCTCTCATAAAATTCTTGAACACGGAATACAAAAATCTTTAATAATAGAAATCTTTTAAAATAAATATCTTTCAAGATAGAAATTTTGAAAATAAAAATGTTTCGATAATATATAGTTTTTATGGAAAAAACCTTATGTGTTATATACATATATGTTGAAAAACAGAAAAATATATAAATAAATAAATAAAAAAATAAAATAAATTGAAAATTTTTATTGACAGAAACTTATATTAATCATTAATATAAATCTGAATTACGATTGATTTAGAAGAATCGAATTTTTTTAAATAATTCTTTACTAAAAATATTAAAGAATGAGCTTAGAAATCTATTAATATCTTTAAAAAAAATTTTATAAATTAAAATGTGTTGTATATTAAAAAAAAAAAATAAATAGAAATCTCTGTTGATAGAAATTTATATTAATCATTAATATACAACTGAACTACGGTTGATAATTTTTTTATTACTAATTCTTTAATATTATAGCATTAAAACAGAAATCTGTAATGATAGAAAGATTTAAATCTTAATCTTGGATAATATAAATGTAAATTATAAAAATATTTTTATATATTTTAAAAGAAAAAAAATATTGTTAACGTAAAGTTATATTAATCACTAGTATTAGTCTAATCAATATCAAGATTTTTTCGTAATTCTCTACTAAAAATCTTAAACACCGAATATAATCGTACAAAATATGCAGTAATATATAGATTTTATGGAAAAAATTTTCTGCGTTATATATTTTGAACGATTGGAATTCATAATTGTCATTAACATAAAACTGAACAACAATTGATTGAAAACAATCTATTTTTGTTTAAATGGTGCGTGGTAAAGAAGAATAAAGCGTATATTTCAAAAATTCATAACTGCACTGTATTCTTAATCGGACCGGTTTCTGGCATTTCAGCATTCATCAGCGATTTATTGAACATTGTGATAATTGTTATGTTTTAATTGAATAGATTGTTTCTATATTTTTGTATTCTTAATTTTTTAATATTAATTTAAAGCATTGCAAACCGAAATCTGTAATGATATAAATATTTTAAGTTCAAACTCTTCAAAGATGGAAATTTTATATACAAAAATGTTTTTTTGAAAAAAAATCTTTATTGATAGAAATTTGTATTAATCATTTATAAATCTGAGCTGCGATAAATTGTTTTATTAATTATTTAATAAAAACCTTGAACACCGGATATAAAAATTTTTAATGATAGAAATCTTAAAGATAAAAATCTAATCTAATCATTTAAGTCGTAAAAATACGCAATAATTTATAGATTCTATGAAAAAAATCTTCATATTTTGAAGAAAAAAAAAATTATTTTATTGTTGGGAATCTTATATATTAAAAGAATTTATGAATAAACTTTGCATTCAAGACTTTTTTCAATATTTTTCTTCTCTCAAACCTCTATAACTAGAGTTCTAATTAACGTAGGCTGTTGACATAGATCTAAGAACACTCAGTGGATCAAGCTCCTTCTTTTGAGCTATTAACTGCTTAAATTCGTTGGGTTTGAGGAAAGTTATGCGTGGAGAATCAACTTTACTTTTACTGTACTTATCTTGGCATATTTTGGCATTACTGTACGTTAACTTCTCTTGGCAAATTCGTTGGGTTTGAGGAAAGTTATGCGTGGAGAATCAACTTTACTTTTACTGTACGTTAACTTCTCTTGGCAAATTTTGGTATTATATTATAAAAATTAATATAATATAATATAATGCAGCGGAGCAGCAGGGGTCCTCTAGTATATATTAATATTATAAATCTGAACTGCAATTAATTCAAAAAAATCTTTTTTTTTTTTTAACTATTTAAATAAAATAATAGAATAATAATACAAATTTAAATCACATAAAAATATGCAATGATATATAGTTTTTAAGTAAAAAATCTTTTGCGATATATATTTAGATGAAAAAGTTTAAATCTTTATTGATAGGAACTATATATGATATTAATCTGAATTACTTATAATGTAATATAAAAAAAATTACTTTTTAGTTCTATAACACATAGTATTATTTGAGAGAAAAAAAATTTGTAATTAAGACGACAATCATTTAATATAAAAATCATTAAACATAGAAATGTTTTAATATAAAAATCTTTAAAGATTTTTTTCAGGCATAAAAATTACTAAATAATGATATTTTTCCATAAAAACTATATCTATAATATTAATAGGCAAGGCGATTTCTTGTGACCGATGTAAGTTTCTCAATTTTACCCCGATTTTGACAAAAAATGTATCATTTGAAAGGTATTTCTTTTGAGCTCTTACCCTTGCCTTTACAGGTTTTCCTCGCCTGGAATATTTTTTTGGAGTTATGATCGTTTAAAGTTGCTACTAACACATACATAAAATTATACAATGCCCTGTGTGTGTTTATTAAATTTGTTAATGTATTTGCGTTAATGTGTTGAGTTTGTTTTCTTCATTTAAAGTGAGTTGAATTGTGAAGCACACCATTAGGATCTTTATTAAATGAAAAAATAAAATTTCCTAGAATTTGCACTCGAATTTCGAATGCTGAAATCTGCTAGTATTATTTAATAATCGTATAAACAACCAATATGTTTAAAAATCTCTTAATATCCTAAATAGGCGATATTTAAAAACAATAACAATTAGCAGTTGAGTAACTGCTCCTTAGACTTTTAAATATTAACAGCATTTATGTTCTATATAAATTCTTCAATTTCACAATTTCACTGTTGCTTCTGTCATACATCTAACTCATGCTTATGGCATTAAAATTCCTAAACATAAATATCAATTAAGATTGTTTTGCTTTGATTGCTCTAAATGTTTGCACACACTCCGAGTGATATTAAAGTTTTGTCATTTAATTAACTTATATACTTATCCAATTAACCTATATATTTTACAAATACCCAATCAAAAAATACTATAAATACCTCTAACACAAATATCATTATGCAAATCACGTCTTTAAAACTAAATCTCTAAATTTTGCTCGTATGTCTCTTCCAATTCACACTATTTTATTGCAATATTCATTGTAAACAATTCAGGACAACAATTAAATAACAAATTGGATCAATGAACTAATTAGAATCAATCCTCTTGACTCGTTTGCCCCTTCTATATACGTATACATATACGAGTATATTCAAACACATGCTAAGTTTGCTTGTAGATAATCGTCGTCTTTTATAAAACTAATTGCTAAAGTGAATAAATATCATCCATCAACAATATAACTATAAAGCAAAACTACTGCACGAACATTTGTAATTGTAGTCAGCTTATTTGGATTGGAATGTGGGGAAATTGTCGTAAATGTCGTCACAAAATGTAATGACTGTTAATCACATCCATTTAACTATTTTGCAAAATTAATGATGATGATAAAAAAAAAACTATAAAAAAGGAATCACTGTAATTGAAAAAACCTACCCAATATCCAATAAATGGGTTAATTCTATTGTCTGGAGAGATTTGCAAAACAGTATAAATAATAGCCAGTGGAAGTTAAACAGAAACAAATCAGATTGTCGTGTTCGGTTATGTGAAAGTTTGTTTACCCTACATATTAAATCAGAAGGTAAAACTAATGAAATAGTAGATAAATAAACTTTTGCTGTATATTCAGCGATGCTGACTCTTTTATTTTGAAGATTCATTTATAAAATCGGGCACCAATGACAATTTTCAAAAGAAAATTTTAATGATGAAAAACTAAGCAACATTTAGTTTTTAATATGATTTAAATCTTTCATGTAGAATCGAACACATTGAATATGGATACAGAAATCACTTTTGTTTTACGTGAGTACCTGTCTCGTTGAGATAACCTCACAGTGATCTGAAGACTCGATCGGAATAGAGATACTGCAGATCACAGTGCATCAACTAGCTCGGGCGCCAAAAAATAAAAAGATAAAATGGAGAAGCGATGTATATACCCGGTAATCGTGTGTATAGAGAACATCATAATTCAATTCTCAGTTCGGGCACCTAAAAGTTTTATCTCTAAAAATTGGCACTTTTCCTCTAGCTGCTAGCTTGTTTGTCTGGAGAAATCTATACAACAAAAATGCACCGAAAGAACCAGGGTCGAAGCTCAGGCGCCAAAAATATTTTTAAAGAAATCTAATATTTTCCCTCGCATAATATTATGTCCAAATGAAAAGAAGACTTTAATTTATCGATTTGGAAATATAATACTTTTTGTAGTTTGGCAATACAGGTTATGACATCTGTGCCAAATTTCATGCCAATATCTTCATTAATTCCGAAATGAGACTCGGTTATGTAAAAAACTAATAGTGAACTTGACGATTTTAGCAATGTTTGATTATTTGAAGAAAAAAGTTCCATTTAATATTGTGTGTGGAATTGTACTTCTCCTCCAGAAATGCAAAAACAAGGCCTTGTGTGACCATCTGTTGTCGAAAAAAAATTTTTTGAAGTTGTAGAAATATTTCGAAGAAGCCAGAGAAAGCGTTAAAGACAGAAAGCGTCTTCTTAGAAGAGAAAAACATCTACTGAAGAACATTACTTAAAGGAAATCAAAGATTTTATGTTGAAAAATCATCGATTGACAATTGTAGATTTTGCTGATATTTTCGACATTTCCTAATGAACAGTCTACGCCATTTTCAAATATATTTTAAGCCTCAATCTCGATTAGTTGCAACAATACACATTTTTTTTTTGAAAATGGTATATCGCATTAATATTTGGGAAGTACTACAATGAAATGACGCGCATTATGGGCGACTAGGCTCGGATCTATGCCAACGAATCCGAAACATCTGGCTAACAAAGCAAAAGTTGAAGCAAGACCGTAAAGTTTACGCCAAAGTCTGAAATCGACTTAAGCAACTGCTTGGAGGGTTGAAAACAACGTTGGCATACGATTTTTTTTATAAAAAAAATTCACCTTTTCATTTTAATGGAGTAGTATTACAGAAAATAACTCCTGCTTTCACAGGCAGATCACTTATCCATCTTTAGGATATGACCTATGTTTTGGCAAGCGCCAATATTTTTTTAAATTAAAAGTTACTAGAAAAATATTATATGAAGCATAAGAAAATATATAAAATTTCAAGCATATTTTTTAGGCTCGTGCGCCAATTATTTTTTAAAAATATATTTTAGAAATTTTTACTCTAATGTTATTGACACATTTTTGAAAGATATTTTGGCATTTATAGGCAGAATACTGCTATATGTAATGGACACAAACTCTTAGATTTATTCTTAGCTCACGGATTATATGCTTTGATAGTGTGCTTACCGCCAATGGCTGTTTTAAATTGAATTTTTAAATTTCTTAAAAAGTTTTTCTTAAAAATTTTGACAGTTAGTTTATGTATCAGACTAATGATGTACAAAGTATTTCGTATTTTTTTTTTTTGCAAACATAACATGAGCTATGATTTCGTGCTGCTCGGGCAGGAATTTTTTATTTATTTATTTATTTTCAAATAAATTTTTTCAAACAAATTTCGCAGACAGAATACTACGTAATATATTACATTTCAGATTACGAACGTTTAGGTATAGTCTTTCCAACAGAAGAGAACAATTTTGATTTAATGCTCGGGCGCCAATTATTTTCTATTAAAGAAATTAAGAAATTTGATTGCCAAAATAACTACTATATATCTTAAGAATGTAGTATAAATTTCGAGAAGGTTAAATGTTTTCGATATGGCAGAACATTAAAAAAATATGAGCCTTAAGCTAAAGTAAAAATAATAAAACAATACTTCTTATTGTTACCAACGATGCGACATGCCATACTAGTCCTTCTCTGCTATATCTTAGTCTATAAAAAATTGAAACAAAACGATTGAACCTCTAATGCAATTATCACTTATTGACAGCAATTACTTGTGATGGTGAAGAGCTAAACAACAAAAAAAAAAAACTTGTTGTGACTTGATTTTCACCTACTTCTAACTACTATTACTTCAACAACATTCAACATATTATTTCATACTACTTCCACGACTACCGAGTGTTGTATGTAAAATGTTTCCGTTTCCGCTAAAACCAGCCAGCTACCAATAGTTAGAACAGTCTTTGTCCGTACGGTATTTGTAGGTATTTAAAGGGAGCAATCGCTTTGATGGAAAATTTTATAGGCAAAAACTCCCATTAAAATACTGTTGCATATTTTACAAGTATTACCTCCTGACACCCTTAATGGCAGTAGCTGTGCCAATAGAGATGGGTTTGAGGTTTTTTATGTTTGTGCTATTGTGTATGGTTAGTGTCATTGTACTGATAAATCGCTTTAGATACCTGCATATAAGTGCTATTGTCTCTCTGTCGGTCTGTCCGCCAGTGTGTCTATCTCTATCTGATGGAGCTGGAGTGTGTGGCCATGTGTCTGTTCGTATATTCAAGTGTATGTTTTTGTATTAAAATGATTTAAATGAATGTGCATTTGTTCGTTTGTTTGTTTGTTTGTTTGTTGCCGCTTGTATTTATCACTTTTATTTTGATGACTAGTTCGTAACCGTATGAAGAGTAGCAGCAGCAGAAGAACTGAACTGAAGAGGTACTATGATAAATGCACGGATTTTGCAGGGTTTCACAGTGTGTTTGTTTGCATAAGATTAGCCCATAAGTGTCTGCCATTGAGTGTAAATGACATGTTGTGATTTACCGTTGTAAATTGGTATTTGTACTACACTTAAAGCTTAGTATATGCTATTAAAATGGGTGGGTGTGTTTCAGTAGAGTACAATGACAATGTAATATAAGTTTAAATTCATGGAATAAAAACAATAATTACTAAAGAATAATTTCAACAAAATTAATTTAATAATTTTATTGGTTGTTTTCCAAATAATTTTATTGGTTGTTTGATGTAACTGGATCCATAGAACAAGTTCGAATTCTATAGTAGCTTTGGCGATAGTTTTTTTATTACGCAGCTCTCATACCGATTACGGGGCGATGATAGTGTCTTTCAGCAGAGATGCGGATTTTATACATAATATGGTTGGGGGAATGAGGAGATTTTTGTCGACATTCAGGCGGCACATCTTTTTCTTAAATCTCACATATATAACGGGTGTTTTTTTTTATAGAGTTATATTGACTTTAAATTAAAATAAAGCAAAGCAAAGAATTTTTAAAATATTACCTAAAGTGGCTTTGTTCGAGAGACAATTTTATGCCATTAATACTTAATATTTTGCACATACATGGCGCAAACGGGCACTCCAACTTTCACAAACTTTCCGCAGCATTTGCGGCCGCATTTCACCAATAACTCGTCAAATGTTGTTTCCAAGTTTGGCGAGTCACATTACTTGATTTTTAAAATTTTTTGACGAACAGAACCATTATTTTGACAGAAAATTTCAACAATTTGCATGCCTTGCTCTGTAGAAATAACAGTTTCCATTGCTGATGCTTCTTCCACGATCTTAGTCGCCCTGCGAATTGATAAAGGAGGAATCTTCGGGGATTTTATATTGAATTCGTGAATGTGGACACTTGCTGCCCTCCGAGATGCATATGACGTTTCGAAGTTCAGGGCCAGAAAGGCGAACCTAGCGCTTTCTGATAAACCGAAAAAACCGAATTTTTTCCATTTAGCACTTGTAAAAAAAAGCGCTAAGCTGGGGCTTTCCGCTCTTATTTTTAAGTACATTTAGCATATTTCAACTAAGCTTATTTATATAACGTACTTGGTTGGCCTAAATTTTTATCACATGTACAAAAAGTAAAAAAAAAAACAAGTAAGAGTGTTAAATTTGGCTGTGCCGAATCTTTAATACCCTCCACCTCGGTTTGAGTATTGATAATAAATGTAAACAAAATATTGGAAAAAGTAAACAATTTGTTAAACTTAATACCAAATTATTTCAGCAAATTCTATGGGTTGGTTTTCGTCTTTTCTATTATTTCGGATTTATTTCGGTGTTTGCTTTTTGGTCATCGTTTAGGTTATATACCTATATGCTTGCGTTTCCGGTTATATGACATAACTTCTCGTTTAATTTAGTTTTTGCTATTAAATAGCTCGCCCTAACCTCCATTGCAAAGGTAATGGTTGTGTAGGGTGGCTACATGCATTAAATCGTGCTAATTGGAGATGGCTGAATAGTTTCTTTTAACTGGCCTAATATTTCATCATTGTGGCCATATAGGTCGGATGGAGTAACAAAATAATTACCAAAAAAAAGCTCTCTCAACTTTTTTATTAAAATATTGCCATATTTTGAAAACATAGAGAATAAATTTATGATATTAAACAATCAAATTAGGGATGCCAAACGCAAAAAACCAAACATTTTAAATAAAATAATTTGTTATCTTTATTTTCTGAAAAACTTTAAATTTTCATCCAAAAAAAATTGTGAAAATTTATATATAAATAACATTCTCATCAAATTGCGTTTATTTATGTAACAATTTTTATGTCCGCAATTCTGAAGTATCATTTGAGGTTTACTAAAATTCATTGAATTTTAATTAATGTTCTCTGTAGTGTGATTCTGTAAATTTCAACGATACGACAATCGCAAAATATATCGACAGCTATTGTTGTTTGCACTAAGGATTAAGTGATTCACTAAGTACATACATCTTAACAAGAGTCGACAAATCTATTTTTCTATTTATTTAAATTGTAAACGAGTGGCATCTCTGTCAAAATAAGCGAAAAACACAAGAAATAGAAAAAAACAAATTACTTCGTGTTTGACAGGATGATTTTATGTTTATGTTTAACATCTTTATTTTTTTACTAATATTTCTGTGTATTTATTTGAAAATGAAATAATGAATTGAGTATGCTATTTAATTCTTTTATTTATATAAAAAAGATTTTTTAATAAAAGCAAAATATTTTCACTATTTTATGATTTTTATTTATGTATGACGATATTTCAACCTAAAAATTTAAGTTTTTATTGATTGAATAAACAACACAAAAATGGTTGTCGTTTAGATAACAACAACAGCTGACTTTAACAATAGCGAATATAGTTTAAAAATTTTACTAATAATTTTGCTTTTCTTTTTTTAACGATTCGACTATCGTTAAAAGAAGTTACTGAAAAGCTATTAATTTCTCCTGAATGCCAATATTTTTTTTTAATGTAAACATTTTTTAAATGTAAACATATTTGGTGTTTTTTTTTGGAATTTGATACAATTGATGTCCTCTAAATTTAAAATTATTATTTCCGACGTTTTGATATGATTTTCTGAAATCCAGTTAATATTTTATAATTTATAATTGGAAATTTTAATTTCAGTTTTTAGAATGAATATTTTCTAAAATTTGACTGGAAAATTTAAAAAGTGCAATTTTGTATTTATGTGAATAATAATGCTTTAGTAATTATAAACTATTTTTAAAAATTAGATGTAATCGCAATCAGATATTTTATAGGTAAAACAGAATAATAATTCTATATAACTATGTAGAACTGGTTTGAAAGCAAAAAACTCATTGATGAACTCGGTAACTCTATTTTGTAAAGACAACAAAAAGTTAATATGCCAAACTTATGTTCATATTTGTAAAAGAATAATGAAAATAGGTATGAAATAAAAGACCAGCCCATGTATACTGTTAACATTGTTCTGTATGATATCTATTTGAAAATATTGACATTCATGTTAAAATAGAAATAACTATTGCAAAGCTAATTAGAACAAAAATTGTGGCGCCATCTACTGTGGCATAGTCACGCTGAGCAAAATGAAGTGACACTCTGTTAATGCAAAAGAAATGTATTTTCCCCACAACAAAATATTGCAGAATTTTATGTAAATAAAATTATATACCGATTTATTTCTAACATGCTGTTATTATGGATATACATATACAGTGTTGCCAAAATTTGAAATTGTAAAGATGCTAAATTGCAAAAAAAAAAGATGCTAAAACGTACTGGAGTCAAAAAAAAAAGATGCTAAATTTTTTTTTCACATTTCATTACCTTTATATTGAAAAATTAAATACTTATTAATAAATTCTTTGGTTTTGAAAACGAAAAATTAATACAAAACATAAGTTTCGATTTATATTTTTTAAATTTTAATTAAAATTATTTTGAATTTCATCTCTAATTTTTTTTAACATCAAATTGAGTTTTTTTAATTTTAAATTAAATATTTTTAATTTTAGAGGGTTTTTTTTAATTTCAAATATAACAGAATTTACATTATGAAAATATATCGTAATTGGTTTATGGAATCTAATATTTCTGTGATGTCTTCATTTTCAAGTTCTTCTTGGCTCTGATATTTTTCTGACGATCGACTTTTATCAACGAGATCGCTCGGTATATTGTTAGTGTAACAGCACCCATTTTCAATTTCAAACCTTCATTTATATACGTTTTACAGAACATAACAACTCGGATTTTATTCTGTTCAAAGTTTGCTTTTAACTAAAGCCATTAAACTAAACAAACGTTCAACTTCGGCTTTTGAGAAAGACAAAACTAATAAAGACAATACAAATATTGATAACTCTTTAAATGGATTTTCGCCAAGAGAATTTTTGTTAACTTCAATCCATAAAGAGGTTGTATTCAGTGTTGTATCCCAATATATCTTCTAAACATATTGATTATCGGTTCTTTTACCCGGTTTAATGTGTTTTGTATTGAACATTTTGGCATTTTTTAATACAATATTTTTTGGCAATCGACTTTTTAATTCATTAAAAACTGTTGTTGGTGTTTACATTTTTCTATTTCAAAATGTTTTGTTATATTTGTTGAAAGAAACGAGCAGAGTGTTAAAAAGAGTAGTACACAAAACTCTCGTATTACACTTTGAGAAATTAAAACATATCAATACCATTAAAATTAAAATTATATATTCAAAAATAATGAAAAAAATAAAAAAAAAAGATGCTAAAAGCAACTTTTTATTAATAAAAGATGCTAGGTGCTAACTTAGCAACTTTTTATTAATAAAAGATGCTAAGTTAGCATCTAGCATCTTTTCATAAATTTTGGATGCTAAACGACAAAAAAAGTTGCTAAATCTAGCAACTAAAATGCTAAAGTGGCAACACTGTACATATATAATATATGTATATTATTTGTATTATTTAATATGTGTATGTATATGTAAATATTACACACAAAAAATACAACAGCAAACGTTATATTTGTGTTTTTCTCTTTAAATAAATTAATCCATAAATTTTTTTTTTTTGCTAAATTTACATTTTTTTTTTATTAACAACTAGGTATTTTAGCATTATTTGCTTTAGATGTTGGCGAATTGTTACTCCCTTTATATTAACTCGTAGTGTCTGCTTGTCGAACAAATTTTGGATCGATTTTAACCACTTTGCCGTGACCCAATCGATCTGATATTTTGCAGGCAGGCTCGTGGCAATGACATAAATGATCTAACAAATTTTTTTAATGATGCCAAAACAATGGAAACTTTTAAATTTTTCTACCAGAGTTGATAAAAAAAATCTACAAAGGGTTTGTTTTTATTATATTATTACCACAACGACCACAAAAACAACAAGTCCAGCTATGACAACAATGCAACATTTAGAATAACAACAAGAACAATATAGAATCATCATGTTTTTAATTTTTTTTTTACTTTTTCAGAGATTTCCCTGGACCAGTTCCACCGATTTTAATGATTTTTGAAGCAGAAATCTTCCCATGAATTTGGTGAAGCATTCTCACTAAAAATTATCACCCTAGCTGTCCTATTGAGGGCGTGATCGTGACAAGAACAACATAGAAAATTATATTTTTTCAAGACTTTTTTTAGTTCTTCATTCAAATCTCGGGCCCTAATCGACCGATTTGGGCGCTTTTAAAAAGCAAACTTTTGAGGATGTTAGTGAATCATTTTTTATGCCAACGAGCACCCTAGCTGCCCGATTGATGCTGTCATCGTGATTTCCACAGACGGACAGACGGACATCGCTTTATCAACTCCGGTTGTTATAAGGATCACAAATATATATATTTTATGGGGTCCAAAATTTTTTTTCTAATTATTACAAACGGAATGACAAACTTATATATACCCTCTGCACACTGGAGTGGAGGGTACAATAAACAAGCAGGATAGTTGCCAGTGAAGGACGAGTTCACAAAATTTCTCATTTTCGCTATAAAAATTGAACTACTAATATTTTCCAAAAAGTAATGATGATGTTAGTAATTTTATAAAAGATTACTTAAATGTAAAAAGGAAATTGAAGATTACGAAAATTGCCGCGCAACTTAAAGCTACTTAAATGAAATACAACAGAACTGATTTATTTTGGATATAAATATGTCAACTAAAATTCGTTTTTTAAATTGTCAAATTTCGTTAAAATCAATGTTTTGAAATGAATTTCTTAAAATTGTTTCGTTAATTCTTTAGTACATGTTATATATGGATTAAGCATTAATGTGCTAATTACTCTGTTAATTAATTCTATAACTTCATATTATGTACGTAAATAGGAAAATTATAGGCTAGTTCGCCTATATTTTTCGTAAATAAATATACAAACCCAATTTGAGAAAGATCTATGCAATATTTTTAGTTTTTAATAGATTTAAGAGAATATTGGGAAGCAGATTTCTATGGTTGCTACGACTAAGAATTGTCGCACAGGGTTTAGTTTTTGACTACTGGTTAATGGGTATAATAAATACACACAAACTAAATTTGATCAAAATCTATATGATGATTTGGATCTTATGGCAATTCAAGTTGATAGCCTCATTCCTACGGGGTTAGGTCTGAACATGCACCTATTTCTACCAACTTCAATAGCGCTATATACCAAATTTCTTTAAAATATATTCATATATGCGACGTGTAGTTTGATGACAAGGTTTGCATATACACACAGGCGGACGGACAGACGGACGGATGGAAGAACAGAAGGAAATCGCTAAATCGATTCCTGTGTTTTGGGGGCTCTGCATTTTTTTAATCAAAAACAAAATGTTTGACAGCTGAATGAGGTCGCTTCGCCGTAATATCTCGAAAATGTTGATTTATCCCAATTTACTCTCCTATATATTTATATCCTACGCCACTATGTGGTTACGGTAACTAAGTATGTGCTGATATTTGTAACCACCAACAAATATTTGAGCTGGACCACCTTTTATTATACCTATCGAGTGGATTTAGCTATATCCATGAGACCTACGCTACAAAGAGAATGACAAATATACACTCTTCACTGTGGTTTGGAGGCTGAAAAAAACTATCGCCCATAGAAAGTGGTATTCATACGCTATTCCAAGCTTTATGTGGATTTTCCAAATTAATTTTTGGGATATTTTTTAGAATTTTTTGCTTCTTTTTGCCACTGTGGATAAACGCAGGGAGTTAAGTCCAAAAACTAGGTAAATCCAAAGCTCTATTCTTGTGCTTTGCAATATGATTTTTCAGATTTATTTTTTTGAATCTTTTTAAAACGAAATTTTAGCTGTTTTATGAACTTTTGGAAATGCTAAATAAAGCTATGGCCAACCATTGGGAGCTAAGTCCAAAAAGGTGTACATCATTTGAAAGCTGTATTAATGTGCTTTCTAAATGCGAACATGTTTTTATGCGCTATACCACTATGTGGTTAGGCTTAATAACTTCATGCTCATGTTTATAACTATCGATCGACTGAAAATAACTTTCTGAATTGATTTAGCGATGTCCGCCGTTCGTCCGTCCGTCAGTGTGCCCATGTAAACCTTGTTATCAAACTACAGGTCGCAGATAAGAATATATTTTAACGAAATTTCGTATTCAAGATTTTATCAGCCATAGGACGAAAGAGAGAATTGGTCCATGATCCGACCTAGTCCATGATCCGACCTAGTCCCCATACAAATGACCCCTAAGAGATCGACTTAAATTGCCATAAGGTCCAAATTATCATATATTTTTCGGTCAAATCGGGTTTGTGTGAGCTTAGTAGTCCAAAAATAAACCCTATAGGACAATTCTTAGTCATAGCCCCCATATAAAGTTGCTTCCCGATCTTTTCTTAAATCTATCAAAAACAAAAATATTGCACAGAATTTTTTCAAATTTGGTTTGTATACGTTTTTGAACAAATAAATAACTTTGCCAAATATGGCCAGAATCGGTCCATTTTTCTACCTAGTCCCAATATTAATATATCATCCGATATGAACTTCTTCAAATCTACATGCAAAAAATTTAAAAAAAATTCCACTCAGATTTGGTTTATGCTGGTTTTCTGTACCAATTAGTTGGACCTAAGACCGACATGGTATAGAATATGATATAGTCGGCCTAGACTGACTATTATTTTCTTACTTGTGTCTAAATTAATTTTTCGGATATTATATTGATTGTTTTTGAAAATTGCTGTATGACATTTTAGTTTTTTTAATGAATTTTTGGCAATGCAACCTTAGGCCAGTACAATACTGCTTGAAAACGGCTTTGGAAGTTATTTTATGCGTTTTTGGATCCTCTAAAGAATGTTTGTAATGAATGATTATACGCATTCATACTTACTTGAATATTGTCAATCCTCACATCCACTCTAAATTTTGAGCTACTCATCATTCTTATATTCTTTATAATATTTATGTCGTTTTTGATTTAGACTCTCCTTTACTCAAATGCAAAATAAGTATGATTCGAATACGAACACTAAAATACGTGTATATTGATCTTGTTCAAGTCGAACAAGTACTGTCCAGTATTTTTTTAAACCATGATTGCTTTGTCGTTCAACGATTTTCTTTAAATATTAGACTAATAGTATGATTTTTTGTTAAGGCTTTATTAATAAAGGAATAAGAATCAAAGTGATGTATGTGATATATAAAGGGTCCGCCAAATAATTTTTTTTTTTGAAAATGCTATAAAAAAACTACTGAATATTATCTCAATTTATTTTTTTATTTGAAAGTACAATCCTTCCGGTTAATAATGGAAAATAATTTCATTCAAATGGCTGCCTCGGCTGGCCATGCAGTAGCCTACAAGATCGGTCCAATTTTTAAGCACATTATCGATTGTGTGCAGCTGTATTTCACGAATGGCTTAACGAATATTGTCCTTTAAAGCGCCAATTGTCTCTGGCTTGTTGGCGTAACACTTATCTTTGAGGGCACCCCACAAATAATAGCCCAACGCTGTCAAATCGCAGCTCCGAGGTGGCCAAACGACATCAGCTCTGCGGCTAATAATGCGATCTTCAAAAACAGGGCGCAAAACATCGAGGGTAGCTTCGGCTGTGTGGCACGTAGCGCCGTCCTGTTGAAACCAAATGTTGCCAATATCCTCCTCTTCAATTTTTGTGAACAAAAATTCGTTCAACATGGCCCGATAACGATCGCCATTGACTCTAACGGCCACTCCCTGCTCATTTTCGAAGAAAAATGGCCCAATTATGCCTCTGGACCAAAATCCGCACCAAACAGTTACTCGTTTTGGGTGTATCGGCTTTTCAATGTATGCGTGCGGGTTTTCTGTGCCCCAAATGCGACAATTTTGCTTGTTTACATACCCGCCAAGATCAAAATGAGCTTCATCTGAAAAGATGATTTTTTTTTTGTCAAAATCGGCATCTTCTGTAAGTCGATCGCAGGCCCACTTAGCGAGGCGAAAACACATTGGATGGACAGTTGGCTTCAACTCCTGAACCAATTGGACTTTGTATGGCGTCATACCAAGGTATTTATGCAAAATTCGTCTCAATGATGCCTCCGAAATGTTCCATTCTTGAGAACGACGGTGAATTGATGTTGATGGCGCTTCACGCACACTTTCTGCCACAGCAGCAATATTCTCCGGGCATGCACTGTTTTTGGCTTTTCGCGCTTTGGTTTATCGATGAGGATGCCAGTTTCTTTCA
Organism: Cordilura impudica; assembly: GCA_963682025.1. Classification (NCBI taxonomy): domain Eukaryota; kingdom Metazoa; phylum Arthropoda; class Insecta; order Diptera; family Scathophagidae; genus Cordilura; species Cordilura impudica. Next base: position 252,548,135 of record OY821519.1, on the reverse strand, counting down.
CTTTTTTCACAAGATAACGAACATACGGAGCTGACGGTGCTTCTCTTCTTCCAAAATCCGTACGCAATTTTCGCACACATTCTGCAACATTACCATGATTTTCAAAGTAATGTCGCAATATTTGCCAGCGTTGTTCAAGCGTATACACAACCATATTCGTTCAGCGGAAGAATAAAACTAATTATCTGTCAAATCAGACATGAGCTAGGTGATACCATTCACGAAATAAGCACTAGTTGAAAAAAAAAAAAAAACGTTAGATGGCGGACCCTTTATAAGGTTTGAACATATTTATTTTTGAGGAAAATATATGGGAAATTCTCAAGGATATGAAAGCATAAAATTTTTAAAAGACTATTTAAATCATTTCATCATGAAAAATTAAAACAGAAATTTCTTTTAATTTTTAAGGATTTTCCCCTTTTACTTGATATCCATATTGACATAAACTGATAAGTAGAAATATTTAAATACATTTCTAAAAATTTTTATATCCTTAAAACTTTGAAGTACTTTACTATATATGATCTCTACTTTCTTGTGTATATGGTTTTGTTTAAGTCCAATAAAAAAATAAATGATCGCACGGTGTTATTATTATAAATTATAAATCAAACTGATGTGATTTATGAATTAAACAGATTTGTAATGGTATGAGTATGATTTCGACTTTAGGCTCATAAATATTGCAACCTATACTTATAAATCAAGGTTATTGTGAGAGTGAGTACATAAGAGTAGTTGAATTTCAATGATCTCTACTCACTTATAATTACAATTTCATGAGTGACTATGAATAGCGAAAAAACGATTCATAGCAGGTCTCTGATATAAATCCAAAAACTTTATGTCAATAGAAAGCAGTATTCATGTCTTTTCGTATTTTTTTAAAGATATTTTAATTTTTTCTTTTCAATTAAAATGATTTTGACCACGTCGGTAAAAATGCGCAATATTGAAATATAGAGATCGGCAGCCACGTATATTCTCTCTTACAAATTATTATGAAGACATTTTATTTTGTTTATTAGAAACCTTAATTCTCTGTGTAATACAAATCAAAGTGGTTTTGAAAACACAAGAGATGTGGTTTAGAACCAAATCACCATATTTAATAATTCCTACTCCTAGCTCTTTTCTTTTGTCATGCCATAATCTTATTTAAAATCTGTTTTTATATGGTTGCCTAAGCCAACAAAGTGAAACAATAATTAACAGCCAACAGAAAATAAAAATGTATAGTATAGTAAGTGTCTCAATTTAACGGATTACTGCCATTCAACATCAAGGCAAATGTCATCTAAAATTAAGGTCACTACTGACAACCAACACTCATAGACGACTAAAAATCTCTGTCGTTTCTCCATTAGATTATTGCATAGAAAATAATGCAATATGATGACAAGATACAAATATTCATGATTGCAGCTCAAATAAACTGAAGTAAAAAGAACTTAGAAATTAAACGCAAGTAGAAAGAATAGCCAACAATACAAATACTGTTGGCTTTAAAAGCCAACAAGCCAACTCTATGAAGGGCTTCTATACAGAATGAATCAGCAAAAATAAAAAGAGGCTGCGTGGAGTAAAAATTATAACCTGACATAAAAACAACCAAAATGAACTGCAGCAAGGGAAACGGAAACATTGCTTGCCAATAGCTAAGTAGTGTATCCGTATCCTGTCATAAGAGCTAACAAAAAAGGATTTTTTTTTTTGGTATTATGTTTTGTTTTCATTACGTTGCCATCGTCGTTGGTTTTGTTGTTGCTCGCCTAAGCCTTTTTTTATAATATACACCTCGTCGTATTTAACGTTTAAACTAAAGGGGATAAATGCTAAACCAGCCATAAGAGACAGACTGACTAAAAACTCCGTATTGTATTTATGTTCATAAACATAAGGATATTCAGTTCATTTTCTTTTTTTGTGTTTTGGTTTTTGCTGAGTAATTTTTTGCTGCTGTGTGTTTTCCCAGCAACAGGAAGTAAATGCCGCGTTAGGCTTGTTCTTGGTTTCAAAAGGACATTTCTTTTGTATCCGTATGCAAGATGGAAGTAGTGACAATACAAAAAAGAAAAAGAAACATGCACAATTTTGTTAAAGGTTTTCGTCATTGTCATGTTGAAGTGTAAAATGACAAAACATAAAAATAACAACTACAAAATGTCTTCAAAGTTACTTTCATCCTTTTCAAGGTGTAATAAGTTTAACCTTTGTTTACGACAAAGTAATGGAAAATGATGTTAGTACAGGCCGAACTGTTGTTGGTCATTTTTTCATAGTTCTTTTTCAATCTAAAAGTTACGCAAATATTATAAACAAATATTAGATTCATGTTCATTGAAACTTGTGTTTAACAAAGTGCACACAAAAGGATAAATTGCTGAAGATGAAGTCGGGGTCAGATGAGTGGCAATAAAAAATTATTGTCAGGATTTTAGTTTTGGTGGCCATTTATTTAAAAATTAAACTTTGAATAATTTAGATTATAATCGCTTAGCATTAGGAATCTTGCTGTTAGCCTTTTCTGTTATCTCTCCTCGTTTAGCAAGAAAGACAAGGTCTAACAATATCTTGCACACGCAAATTCAACTAATATTAAGTATCCCACTGTTTGCGTTTCCCAAAATTCACGCAAGATTTAAATTTTCCGCCATTTGTGGTGTAATGTTTTGGAAACCAACATAGTTTAGGACTAGAATATTACATGATAAGGTGCGTTTCACAATTATAGGGTCACTTATTTTTTACTATATCTCCAGAACAACGGACTGTACCATAATAATACTTTCTAGACGAACTGTATATCTTGCGAAGAATGCCAGAAACAAAAAAAGTGTCATCACTGTTTTTTGAAGAAAAGTAAGGAAAGAAAGAATATCGTATATACTGTCCTTTATTATTGTAAACATCTTCAAATGATTTGTCCATACTTACAACAAGACTGTTAATTGTGTTTTGGTAATTTCTTTTACCATTCCTCCTTTAGAGTGGTTAGTAAACTAGCAGTAGATTCACTTTCGATTATCTACAATTACTCGTTGTGTCAAGATGCCCCATAAATTTGCTATGGTGTTGAGGTCTGGTGAGCATGCGGCATGCCGGTCTCTCCAAAACTGTTTTGGTTTTTGATAAAACCCATTAATTTTCTTCTTGGTTAACATGGACTGGAGCATTATCCTGTTGAAGACACCATTGTGTATCATATTTTGCCTCTTCAAATACCACCAGACTTTCATCAAGGAGTTGTATGTGGTTTGTAGTCTTCAGCCGACAAGATGTTAATTGAAATTCCAAGCAATCCTCAGCCGCAAATGCCCCTCACACAATAGACAATCGCGGGTTCGACACAAGTGTTTACTCAGGAGATAAAAATATGATCCCAAACATAAATACTAAAAAATATTGGTGGCTTTCTGATTAATTGCATTTTCTTTCTTTTGTTTCTCGACCGTAACTTTTATCTTTTGTAATATAAAAGTATTTTTTTTTAAATTTTTTCTGTACATTAACTTATCAATAAATACATATACATATTATGTATAAAAGCAACTATCGAATATTATCAAAAAAAAAAAAAAATAAATAAAAAATAATGTAATATAAACTATATAAAACTTACTGGAGAGTCCGTTTATTGGACTGTATATGAAAAATAAGCTGTATTTACCACTATTTGTTTATTTATAGTTTATTTTATAAATTTTGTTTAAATAAACGTTAAAAAAATATAAAAAAAAATGCCACACACCATTATGCTTTCAACATCAAAATTCCGTTTTGCAAAACGCCAATAGCCGTGAAACCTATCAGGCCCATATCAATTCCACGTTTTTTCGTTGGAAAATATAACTTAAAGTTGGTGTTTGCATTCACAAACGTCCCCAAGCCGATTAGTAACATAGAAGAGTTGCTGCCTTTGCATGAAATTCTGGTCTTAGTACGGAGATTTGGCTTTCGTTTGGTTCCGCATCAGCCACATTTATACCAAATGGTCATGGAAAATTTCAAGAAAAAAATGCGCATTTGGCAGAAAAACCGTGGAGGCCATTATTCCATACATAACCCTACTCTGTGTACTTTCTGATTCAATAAAAAATTGAAAACGGAAGGGAAAAACTTGTTTTCTGTTTAGTTTAAATCTGTCGTGAATATTGGAGCACAACTTACTTTTTCTAATATTTTTATACCCTATACCACTATGTGGTTTGGGTATAATGACTTTGTGCTGCTGTTTGTAACAACCAAAAATATTTGACCTAGACCCATCTTTAATTATACCGATCGAATCAGAATCACTTTCTGAGTTGATTTAACAATGTCCGTCCGTCCGTCCGTCCGTCCGTCCGTCTGTGTGTCCATGTAAAGCTTGTAATCAAACTGCAGGTCGCAAATATGAAAATATTTTGATGAAATTTGGTATATGAGCTTTTATCGGCTATGGGATGAACGCTATTGAAATTGGTGAGAATCGGTCTATGTTCAGACATAGCCCCCATACAAATTACCCATATGAAATCGACATAAATTGCCATAAGATCCAAATTGTCATATAGATCTTACTCAAATTGGGTTTGTATGCGTTCATTACATCCACTAATGAGTAGTCCAAAAATGATCCCTTTGACCCCATATAGAGCTGCTTCCCGATCTTCACTTAAATCTATTAAAAAACAAAAATATTGCACTGATTCTTCTCAAATTTTGTTTGTATATATTTTTGCAAAATACAAGAGACTTTACCAAACATGATCAGGATCGGTCCATTTTTGGACCTAGTCCTTTTATAGATATAGCATCCGATATGAACTTTTTCATATCTGCATCCAAAAAAATTTATAAAAATCCCACTCAAATTTGGTTTTTGCTTATTTTTCTAAACGCATGGTATAGGGTATCGTATAGTCGGTCTAGACCGACTATAATTTTCTTACTTGTTCTAGAATACTAAAAGCCACGGCTCGTAACATAATTCATACCAAGGAATAAAATTTTATTTATTTTATTTTATTTTAATTTTTTGTCGCCAGAAATTAATAATAAAAAAAATTTTTTATACACTCCTGATGAAGTTGAAAAACCGTCAACGAAACGTAGAGTGGAGATGAAATAAATTTTGTTTTAATTTATTTTATTTAAAACTTATAAGCTGACCATCATAGCCCAAAAGAAGTAACATAAAATAAAATGTAAGGTTTGCTTGATCTATAACCAGATTTAGAACTAAATCTGGCGGAATCTCTTCTAATTTCGAATAGAAACCACTGGTAATGCATCAGAGTCTCTATAGATCAAATTCTGTAGCGTCTAGAGCATGAGACAGAAATGAAAATTCACATAAAGAGTAAAAACTCTCCTCGGTAGCACATGCCATAAATATCTTCTTATGAAGTTTTTGAATAGTATATTCGAGAAATCAAAATGATTTCAAAGGAATATATATATTAATAAGGCCTTTTTCTAGTTTGGCTTCCATAGCGTTACCAATTGTCTTGGTTGATTAAATACGGCAGTTTTAATGCGACGGGTTTTATTAGTGCTAAATGGACTTTCTTTAATTAATCAATATAGCGTAGCGATTACGTGCTAATGCGGAGCATCGGAAATAATTTATTCTATTATTTTCTCGGTGCTAGTTTCGCCAAATCTTCTTTTTTAATCAAAAATAAGTGTTCTCCTTTGGGGCGGAAGCCGAAAAGGAAAATATTACCAACTACTCTGGGGAGAGTACTACAATCTTCTGAAGAATATGACAGTAAACACTAGAGGATGTAGTGACACTTGACTCCGATAACACAAAGAGCACAAACTACTCTATTCATATGATATGATAGCAGACACTTAAGATTGCAGTGACACTTTAGTTCTTCCATTTTCTATTTTTCTAAGATTTTAAGTAATTCTCCAAGTCCGTAACTGCTGACTAGTCGATACAATTTTTGGCATCATATGGGAATTAGAGGAATACACGCTGATATAACTTTCATCAGTTGGTGAATTTAAATCAATCGATTGTTTGTTATCACGTTAGATGCTGGAAAAATTCCGAATCGTCACTATTGGTCATGTTGTAGGTAACCAACCTGAAGGATTAGGAGAACTTAGGCCCAACTATTGTCCTTAGGCAAGATGTTCGGACCGGTATATAAAGAATATAAAACATTTTCTCCAGGGTTACAATCATCTTATCCTTTTATATATGATAATAGGGATTTTGTGGGTATCGAATCACAAATATTTTGTAGTCCTACATATACTAATGCTTTGCAAACTTATTAGGATACACTGTTCGTAGATTACAACTTTTTTTTGGTTTTCAGCAGTCTTGGTTCACACCGCTGAAAGGACCGCTAATACGCTACCTGGTCATCTGCACGTTTATTGTCATACAATATGAAATGTCAGGTTACAACCGTTTAGGCAAAACTAGTGCTAAGCTTCGAGAACAAAATGTAGTGTGTTAGTCTAAACAATCTAGATCCCTTCTATTCCAATTGATTTAAGATGTGGCAAAAACAGATTTGGGTTTCAAAATTAATTCAAGAAATAGAGGGGCCACAATTGTTCCAGTATCTAATATCGAAAGCTTTTCAGTTTTTTTTTGCACTGACCTACATGAATAGAAAATGTAATGTTGTCGGAAAATTTGCCGAAAGCCACTTAAACCGTTGAAATGGTGAATGTCTTGTTTGATGTAAAATTTGCCAGATCCAATATTTCTTAGTTGTCAATGTCAAATCCAAATCAAAACAGATAACGCTCAACCAATCATATCATTGGAATTCTGGGAGTAGGAGATGTTGCAGCAGTTGCTAAAGTATCTAATCTTAAAATCGTTGCTGTTATTTTTCGCACTGATCTACGTGAATAGAAAATACATTGTGATTATTTAAAGATAACGCTCCTTACATTAAGTTCGATTATGTAGAGCATTCTACGTGACTACCTTATTTTCAGAATCTCCTAATGAAGACAACTTAAGACATCCGTTAGTGTCTGAACGCTGATTATTATGCTTATCGGAGATTATACGAGTTGTACCATTATCCCCATGAATCAAATCCAGTCCCATTTCATTTTGGGTGATGCTTAATCCGATATGACTTTCAAGGTCAATTCTATGATGGAAAATTGTTACAGTATCTAGTTTATGGAATTTTGTTTCAACAGGTCTTCTTCAAAATGACCTACGAGAATAGAGTTCAAGGTTAGAAGAGCACGCTGGTATAAAGGTTACTTCTCTAGAGCTATGCAATAAAGTAGAACCTGATGTTGCCTGATTTTCATATTCCGCATGACTTTTGATCTTCATTTTATAGAAACACATTGTGCGGTTCTCTGTTAATACAAATTAATGTCTTTCTTTTTACCAGAGAATACATCAGAGCCCATAATTCATAGAATTCAGCCAGTGCATCTTTTCTATCGAAGTCAAATTTAGAAGGATATAGAACTCTAAACCCTCTCGACCTAGATTCTGTAGCTTCTCATAAGGATCTAATACTAACAGAGAATGATATTCAGAGTACTAAAACTATTGAGATGTTTGTAACACCTGTGGGAGTAATTGCTTACTTCCATAACCATAAACTTGAACGACTCCAATATTTCGTAAGGATCTTTAATAGCAGAAAGGAGAAAAAATAAGTAAAAACAAGCATTTATCATCAAAATTGGCCTTACAATTCTTCAGACTCCTTTCCATGAAGATATATACTTTTTGATGCGTTGTAATCAATTTTCCGTTTTCTGATGTGTCGAAACAGACATCTGTATACTTTGGGCTAAATTCTTCAAATTCATCCTGAAACGAACGACGTTCATGATTTAATTGGGATAACCATCGAGATATGGTGGTGAACATTATTGTTGACTGAATCCGTGTCGTAATGAAATTCATTTCTGCTTGAGATGTACTTCAATAAAAAAAAAACGTTCTGAGCAAGCCCTTACAAACCGGTTTTAGGAAACTATCACTTACATATGTTGATGTCATTGGTTACATAAATTGGAATGGTCATAAGTGCCCTATTTATTTCGAAGCCTACAATATAACCATTTAGAAGGGACAGGTCCTGAGACCGTTTCCTATGACTGCCCATAGGAAGTATACCATTAAAAATGTAAAACATTATAATGCTGATGTCAGATTTGAAGTGTGGACAGAATCGGTTAAGTTTCTCGAAACAAACTGTGAATACTTTCTGTATTCTTTTATCATTAATTAATTTGTCTTCAAAAGCATTACTGTGTATTTAGCTTATCTTTGTAGATGTTGTTTTAAATCAATTTCTTTATAACTCATTGCGGTTTTCATATTTGCAAAACATGCTGCTAAGATATTTATAATCATATTAAACAATAAGCTAACCAGACAAGCTTAATCGGTTTTAATTTAGACAGCAACTCCCCAGAGATACTGCTGTTCTTGTTGTGCGCACTGAAAATATGATTAAACATAAAGGATTTCGCCAAACCAAAGATGAAAACCATACATAAACAACAGTAGCAGCAACAACAACAAGAATTTACAATCAAGTATTTCTTGTAAACATTTTGAAAATCACGCATTCATATTATTTACTCGTAGATATGTACGTGTACACATACTTGCAAACATATGTCTGCATTGAAACTCTCATACTGAGATATAACCACAAATTTTGAGCTTTTAAGATTTAGCATGACATAAAATTTCACAACCATTTATACACAAACACACGTATAGAAAAGCCACGAGGTATAAAATTGAAAAACAAAAATCCGTTTCCTAAGTGAAACGCGTAAAAAAGGATTGAATGGTTGCACACAAGCCCAACACACACACACGCACACATGTACAGCCAAACATAACAGACAACAGTTTGGACTGGATATAATATAACAGTTAATATAAATTAAATTAAATTAAATTGAAATACGTATACAGACATATGTACATATATATGTGGTTTGTACTACAAACATCTGCTTGTACAAAAATTACCAATGTTACCATATTAAATTAAGTTGTAATAGAGTTAAAAATTCACCAATATTTTGATTATAAAGCAGAGGAGAATCAAGTCGTTAGGGATGACGAAGATATATCATATTTTGGCTGAAACTCCTAGAATTTAGATGTCTGTATGAATTTGGTATGTTTTTAGCTTATAGATATATTCTAATCCACTTTCGAGATAACTGGTTATAATCCATTATGATATATTATGATGAATCTATGTTTCATTATTTGAATTAATTTTACCAATTATAGGTAGTCTTAAACGCAGGAGCAGCTTTACATTACATTATTTACAATATTTATTTACAATACTTATATTATTTATAAAATGTTTGTCCTAAAAAATGACACTTCTAGAGATTATCCTCTTTTATGTCAAACCCATATTGATATGAACTGGGGAGAATTTAGGAACTTAGGAATTTTTATATCCTTAAAAGTCCTTTAAAAAGGAGAAAAGATCAGAAAATGAAATACGCAATTTTGCTGTATACAATTTCTTCTTTCATGTGAATGTGGTCCTGTTCAAGTCCAATAAGTACTGTCGCACAGTTTAATCAATAAAAATTATCCCGTGCTCATCCCATAAACGCCATAAACTTGCCTGCAGATGGAATCTTTCTTCAACACGATTCTCCCATTACAGTCCACTGTTTTGACTATTCCTTTGTCTCAAGTATGAAGTGGTGGACCCGTGTCTCAGCCATGGTTAATAATCGATGCATAAACTCGGCTTTATTGTGGTGAAACTTCGTCAAACAGTCTATTGAGACATAATCACGATTCTGTTTTTGTTCTATTGTGAGTTAACGCGGCATCCATCTTTCAGACAGCTTTTACGTCTCTAAAGTTGTAATGGCTACCATTTCAGCTAGTTCACACACCTTTAGCCGAAGATCATCCAATAACATTTTGCGGATTTTATTAACCGTTTGTGGCGTGGCTACCTCAATTAGTTGACCACTTCGTTGTTCGCCTTGGCAGTTCGTAGGACGGCATCGTTTAAATTTTGTCACTTAATAGTCATAAACGAAGGACCAGACTCTCCCAGAGTAGGATCTAGCTCGTCTTTAATATTGGTTGGACTGAGACCTTGAGAAACTTAAAGTATCCATTTTTCGGCAAAGAAAATTTTTTTAACTACTGTTGCCATCTATACGTCGCGTTAGGTTGTTCTCTGATAACCTTGGTAAGAGGACTTTAAAGGCAGTTTAATAGTGTTTTAGTTTCCTTTGTCGGTTCTGTATTGATTTTTATCCATTTTATGCAATTACACAAGTTGTTCAGTGAAAAAGCCTGTCAGTCACGAAACAAATGACAAAGAATTACAAAAAATTAATATGATTTTAATGGCGGTAGTATAATGAACAGGCCACGTACTTATCGTAGCCTGCAAAAAAAATTCTGCGTTTGTTTATCGATATCAAACATTATACTCTTCCGGGTCTCACTCGGCACTTCGTCTAAAAGAGAAATCCGATAGACGGCGACGTTTGAATTTAAAATTTCCCCATATTTTCAGGCCGCTACGGATTCCGATTCGTTAATGTTATACGGGATATATACCAACATGATAGCTAATTGGGTTCAGCAACCTTAATTCTTCTTCTTTTTACTTACCACTTTTATCAAAAAAAGTAGCTAAATAGACATCACACACATTCAAGTTGTAATTTTCCCTAAGTAAGTAGTATCGTACAATATGTTTTTGATTTGCATTTTATAAGCAAATAAATTCTTGTTTTATTTTCTTTCTCTCCTTTCACATTTTCTACAATTATCCTTTATTTGCCACTTTTTGTTGCCATGTGTGTCTGTGCAAAATTTGATTTGTTCAAACTAGCAGATTCATTCCGCTTTTTTATTCAAACATATGAAAATTGTTTTTGTGTATATGTAACACAGATTTATGTTTTTGGTAGGGGGTTTCTTTATTCATTTATAGAGAGCTGTCTGAGTCTCGTTATTACATGCACTGAGAAAAATTAGGGCATATTGAAATTCAATGAAAGTATTCTTTATTGGAAAAGTTTAAGAAAGTAATAAACAGAAAACCAATAATAGCAAAATAATCTTACTTGCAAAAACATATATAATGCCAACTTTGTTATACGGATGTGACGTTTTTTCGAGCTGTGATTATACGAGTTACAATAAATTGGAGAAAGCTTATAACGCCATACTAAGGTATGTTTATGGCCTGAAGAAGTATGATCATATTACACCAGTTTCAAAAAAAATGTATGGAGTTAGTTTCAGTGATTTACTAAAAATTCGTACCTTGACTTTATTACATAAAATTATATATACCCGTGAACCTTCTTATCTTTTTAATAGAATATCGTTCACTCGATCTCGCAGAACAAATTATTTAATACTAATTTATACATCGAACACAATCATCTGAATGGCAGTTTTTTTATTAATTCAATTCGTCTTTGGAACTTGCTACCTTCAAATATTCAGTTCATAAGCAACGCAATGCAATTTAAAATGTCCATCTTTAATTTCTATAATTAATTGGTTTTCTATTTTAAATCGCTTTTAAATAACTAATTTTTATATTAAACTTTTTTATTATTATTTTATTTTGTTATTATATTTTTTATTATTTTTAATTGTTATTATACACAAAGTTAAATTTCCTTACTACTTTGTACCTAGTACTAATCCTGTACTTTAATAATAAGATTTTATGTCTTGTTGTATGGGAATTCGAAATAAATAAATAAATAAATAAATAAAAATAAAATTAGGGCTGCCTAGCAACTGCTGAAGTCGATTTAGTGACGTCCATTCACTTTAAATGAATTTTGTGTTAGGTTTTTTTTCTCAGTGTACATGTGTTACGACTACTCAACATTTCATCTCGTTTTCATATAATCATTGCTATTGTTGAATTTTTTTTTTGTGTTGTTATTTGTTTGTAGTCAAGAGCATATCAGCATCATCATATCATTGAATAAATGAATTGTATGCTGACTGTGATTATATGGAAATTTTAAGCTTATTGAAATTAAATTGAATTAAGTTTTAACTTTTTTTGGGCTTTTTTTCAAAATATATTTGTTTGTTTAACATTTGGGTTCGGTGCGGGTTTCAATGTTATGTTAGCGTTTTTAATTCTAACTAATTTAATTGTGGCAGATCGTATACTTATGTTCCTGAATGGAATTTAAAAAAATTAGAAGCAGCAAATATTATATAAGTCTATTAGAGAGAGAATAACAAACAAGTAAGAATATTATAGTCTGTCTAAATCGACTATGCAATACCTTATACTGTGAGTTTCAAGAGAGGGTCTTGGATTCTACTTTGCTGAGGCAATAACTGGATATAGAAAATAAGCATAAACTAAATTTTAGTACTATTTTTCTTAACAGTGGGCGCTTATTCCTGCCGACCGCTCGCCTTGTTTTAAACCCTTGTATGACAAAATATATTGTGCAATTTTTCTTTTTATTTCATTAGAAACATTATTGTCAAGTAAGCTAATGCAGATTTGTTTCGTTTTAAGATACCAAAGGTGAAGTTGATATTTCCTCAGCAACTTTTCCGATATACCGTGGTTAATATTTCTGTACTCAATGGCGCTCTGAACGAATTTCAAACCATTAGTAGCACTTTACATTTTCACATACACGTTACAAAAAAATAAACAAATAGTTTTTACTTTTCAGTCATGGGAAAACTGTTCCCTAAAAATAAACATTTTCAGAGAATTAATACGTTTTGCTATCCAACAGGCAAGATGATAGGCACCAGGAATGCGAAATGAAACATCTTGAGAAAAAACTTTTCCGTAGTATTAAGCATGAATTCTAAATAAAGATCTCCAGGTTGTATTTCAGTTAAGTGAAGACGTAGAAATTCTGAAACCTTTTTTTTGAGTCATTTACTGAGCTCTAGAGCGAATCATCCAGTACCCCTTCCACGTCAGGTTTGGCACCAGTCGTCAGTCCTATTTGTGCTCAACTACAGATCGCAATATGACTTCTAAAATGCGATGGACATTTTCTGTGCTTGGCTAATTTTTCGACATTAGATCCCAGACTTTCACACAACATTTCTATCAGAGATGATGCACCTATTTAACAAAATTGATAACTCTGCCGTTATTACTTCATACTGTATTCCCGTTTTTTTTTTACTAGTTGTGTCTGATTTTCCGATCTTTCCATCGACGGTAAATACATTGTCCGATTTCTTCCGCTTCTGATTCAAGAAGGAAATGAGATCTCTTCTACATTTTTTGTTGCAGTTAGAAAAAGAAAGAACATTTTTGAATTTTAGAAGGAAACTAAGGGCTGTAAACAAATAAAAGTAAATTAGGAGACACTTTATTGCCTCCACGAGTAAATATTTAATTACATATTCAAGGGTACATTTAAAGGGTAACCCTTTTTTTTATTAAAAATGGGCAAATATAGGGCAAATTTACCAACGCTTTCTGGTATTATCTGTCGACAACACCGTTCTTCTGCTTTTGATTTTCTTTTCTCAGCTAGAGATCGACACCTTCCATTCATTCTCTGATGTGTCAAAACCTCAATTTTTCCTAGTTGGTCATTTTGGTGATGGCATCTTCCACTGCTACATTAAAAAAAATCAGGCAGTTTGCATGTGAATCCAAGACTTTTTACCCTTAACCTTTTATCCTCAATGTAGAATTTTCGTTATATAATTTGTTAATTTTACGAGCAGCATTTTTCTGTAATTGACAAGGTATCCGTAGCTTTCTCCCAGAATAAAATAACTTCTTTCATGTTGTAAAATAATGACTTTAGCACTTGATGGTTAGATGGAAGCTTGCTGCTAGTTATTTGTTGAGATGAATGTCTAATTAAATAAACATGACTTTAGTCTGACTCGGACACGAACATTGAGCTTAATTATTTAAATACTTTAATCTTTCTTATACCGAACTATTCACTTAGTACAACAAGGTTTAAATGAATATTTATCTTAAAGTAATTTTACAAGCGCCACGTCAAAATCAAATTAGGCATTCCCAGATTTTTACTTTCTGCTAAAACATAATGCGGTAAATATGAATAAAAAATTAACTAGCAATGAAAAATGGTTAATAATTCTAGAGATGCCAGAAATTTAAAGTGTAGTATTTTTTTTTAGAACTTCAGGGGTCTTTCGGCGCGATTTAGCTAAACCTTCAGCAATTATATTGTTACACTAAATGACACAATTCTAAGCACTTATAAAAATCGAAAATCGATTTTATGAAACAACCCTAATGTGAATATAGATATGTACATGTGGATCAGTGATGCATACATGCACATTTTTATTTGCTTGTTGTTTTTTTCTTTTTTATACATGTGAACGAATGGTTTATCGATGAGAGTAAGAGCATAACAAGGTGGTTCTGCTCTTAATAAAACGGTTACTCTCCTGAAGCAAACAAGAGTGTAAATTAGTTATTAAATGCTGATTGCATTTGATAATTGAATTCAAAAAAGCACGTAAATGCCTAAAATATTTGCTGATTATCTTATTAATTTAAAAAAATAAATTTTTATTCGAAAGATCAATATATAGCATTATCATTTATAAATTATTTCGGTTATATGGCCACCGTAGCTGTTCTTGCTGAAGCGCATTCTGGACATCCAATTTTATGCTACTTTTCCGAGCATTGCTGACCGTATATCACGAACAACACGAACAATGTTAGGCGTCAATTATTATCAGTTATCAGCATAAAACAGTGACTTTACGTAGCCCCACAGAAAATAATCGAGAGGTGTCGAATCGCACAACCTTCGAGGCCGATTAACAGGTTAATTTCTCGAAATCAACTTATCGCCAAACTCTGATTACCATAAGTATATGGTTGGGATCGCCGTATGATACGTAGCGCCATCTTGTTGAAACCACATCTTGCCCGGATCAATGTTATCCATATTTTCAAACAAAAAATCATTGATCAAATTGCGGTAATGATCTCCATTGATCATAACGCGAGTTCCGGCTTCATTTTTCAAGATGATGCCACCAAACGGTACATTTTTCTGGATGTAATGGAGTCGTTAGGGTTTATTGTGTATTGCTCTCGCTCCATACTCGGCAATTTTTATTAACAAACCCGTTAAGCCAAAAAGTGGCCTCATCACTGAAGGGTAATTCTATGGGAAGGTTAACCTTACGTCCAATTTTAAAATTTTAATTTACCCATTTCCAAAAAAAGGGCAAGAATATATGGAATAGTTTGTGAGATGTATTTATTTTTATAGCCCCTATTTTTCTAGTAAGAAGGAAAAAGTGTAGTTAAGTAATTTTGGAAATAAAAGACATGTCATGTCTGTCACATTACGAAATACTTCTTTTTAATATAAGTTATTTTAGAATTCATGTTTTTTATATGCTTTATTAATAAACTAGCTCTTATATTAACTATAAACAACTGTTTCTTATTTGTCATAAAAATAACTTTACAGCTTTTCTGTGTTTTACAAACATCTTCTAATATGACGCTGTTTGTTTTCGTGTCTGTGACGACTGCTTTTTGCCCCCAATTATTAAAAACAATAACACTTTCTCACTTTTTCTAATGGTTAATATGTTGGTCAGGTTCGTCTGCATAATTTTGTATATTTTTATGAACAATGAAAAACTTTTACTATATAATATTGGATTAGAAAGATCACTGAATGTCATGTCTGTCACTATGGAATTATCCTGAACAGAATTTTGGGATAACGGGTCAGTTTCCAACTGCTCTAGAGCCCAATCGGCGAAAGAAGGACACATATGGTGGTCTAGTGGCTTTAATTTTTGCACCAGCTCGATCTTATACAGGTGTAGGTCAAGATCTTTACGCAAAATTTTCCACATAGTGGACGGACGGAGCCCAAATTCCTGTAACCGACGACGAATCGATAAATTTGAATCCACTTCCATACTTTCGTTTACAGCGGCAATATTCTCGTCAGTTCGCACATTTCTTCAACGTGTTGGTGTTATTGCATCATTCAGTGAGTGTGTTGTATGAAATCTATCTACCGTTCGACGGATGACTTACTCGGATGGACAATTATGTGTGCATTATAAATCAGGAAGTGGCGCGAATCGATGACTGCTTTTTAAAGTAAATTTTAATAATTTGGAAGCATTGTTCAAGCGTGAATCTATTCGTGATGTTTTGCCAGGGTATACTGATCATAAGTGCCAAAAAGTGAGCGCAGTATTACAGTTCGTTTGTCAGCTAACCCTTTCGTAAATTCTATCTAAGCAAAAAAAGCACCCTTTAAATAAATTATTTTCTGGAATTTGATGTTGTCCATTTATTGTCTACTTATTAAGCTTTAAAAAAAAATATTGAACAACAATTTAAGACAATTTTATATTTATCTCTTTCATTGTCTGCATTCCTAATTTGTTCAACTCATTAACCAGAATATTTAATTTGAAAGGAATGTGAGATTTTTTTTTGTATTATAAAATTTTTCAGTCAAATATCAGGGGAACCCTTATGTGAGTTCTAATTAAAATCAATTGTTGTTAACAAACTGAACTGCTGCTGTATTGTGTTGAGTTGTGTTGCTACTAGACACAACTGAAACAAAGTTAAGAAGAACATGTAATAATAAGTAGACGTGGTAGCAATACAATAGAGCATGCATAGAAAGAAAAAAACATGCATTTATACATACGGTTGCTAATGGTTATCAGAGAATGCTGTTGGAATTGCGCTAATGAATCTCATTGCAGCAGCAACAACAACAACAACAAAAATTAAATAGAACAACATTATAACAATTGTGAGGAGTAAGAAGAAACCTGCGAGGATATAAAAAAAATATATACAAAAACAAACAACATGATGAAGCTTAATCCCTGATGTCAGACTTAAACAAAAACAAACAAGACAACACTACAACATACGACACTAAAGTAACAACATACGAGTTAAAATGAAAACAGACAAAGAGTTTTGTTGTTGTGTGCATGTATTTATGAACTGTAATTGGATTAGAGAATAAGTAATTCATTAGTTTCTATCTGAGCGCTATTAATAGAACATATTCCGTAGATTATTCTCATCAAAGTCAGAATCCATTTGCTTAGAATGCTTGTCATCAGTTAGTTGCCCTTGCAACTAGCACATCCTTTATATTGCTGTTGGTAATGTTAAAGTGCAGCTTAGAGATTAGTGAAGTATGATAATGTGTTGGTGGGATTCTTACCAAGTTATTGGTGTTTCAAGTTAGCAAACAATACCATGTCTATGTCTCTCTTAGATTCTTTGAAAATACATTTCACTGAATTCGTCACATATGGTAGCTACTGAAATTGGTTGCAATCGATGCAGGTTAAGACCTAGACCATCAGACAAGAGGGGCCTCTATATATAATAATCTAAGATCCTGATTATTATATACAGTGGATGACAATACATTCGAAACTTTTACAAAATTCCAAATTCGCATATATTGTTTTTAATAATTTTCTAAAATTTGTATTTTATTATACCCACCACTCCAGTGTGCAGAGGGTATATATAAGTTTGTCATTCCGTTTGTAATAATTAGAAAAAAAATTTTGGACCCCATAAAATATATATATTTGTGATCCTTATAACAACCGAAGTTTATATAGCGAAGTCCGTCTGTCCGTCTGTGGAAATCACGATGACGGCATCAATCGGGCAGCTAGGGTGCTCGTTGACATAAAAAATGATTCATTAACATCCTGAAAAGTTTGCTATTTAAAATCGTCCAAATCGGTCGCTTAGGGCCCGAGATTTGAATGAAGAACTAAAAAAGTCTTGAAAAAATATAATTTTCTATGTTGTTCTTGTCACGATCACGCCCTGAATAGTGCAGCTATAGTGATCATTTTTAGTGAGAATGATTCACCAAATTCATGGGAAGATTTCTATTTCAAAAATCATTAAAATCGGTAGAACAGGTCTAGGGAAACCTCTGAAAAAGTAAAAAAAAAAATGAAAAATATGATGTTTCTATATTGTTCTTGTTGTTATTCTAAATGTTGTGTTGTTGTCATAGCTGGACTTGTTGTTTTTGTGGTCGTTGTGGTAAAATATAATAAAACCTAACCCTTTGTACATTTTTTTTATTAACTCTGGTAGAAAAATTTAAAAGTTTCCATTGTTTTGGCATCACTCTAAAAATTTGTTAGATCATTTCTGTTATTACCACGAGCCTGCCTGCAAAATTTCAGATCGAATGGCTTACGGGAAATTGGTTAAAATCGATCCAAAATTTTTTCGACAAGCAGACACTACGAGTTAATATAAAGGGAGTAAAAATTCACCAACATCTAAAGCAAATAATGCTAAAATCCCTAGTTGTTTAAAAAAAAACAATGTAAAAATATAGCAAAAAAAAAAATTTTATGTATAAATTTATTTATAAATTTATATAAACATATTAAATAATACAAATAATATACATATATTATATAAGTATATCCATAACAACTGCATGTTAGAAATAAATCGGTATATAATTTTATTTACATAAAATTCTGCAATATTTTGTTGTGGGGAAAATACATTTCTTTTACATTAACAGAGTGTCACTTCATTTCGCTCAGCGTGACTATGCCACAGTAGATGGCGCCCAATTTGTGTTTGTTCTACTTAGCTTTGCAATAGTTATTTCTATTTTAACATGAATGCTAATATTTTGAGCTGGATATCATACAGAACAATGTTAAGAGTATACACGGGCTGGTCTTTTATTTCATACGCATTTTCATTATTCAATTCTAAAAATTGGAATTAATATTTCCAATTATGAACTAGAAAATATTAATTGAATTTCAGAAAATCATATCAAAACGTCGGAAATAATAATTTTAAATTTAGAAGACATCAATCGCATCTTTAATATATAAATTTTATTCGTTAAACACAAATTGAAATTCCAAAAAAAAAAAAACACCAAATACCTACGTTCACATTTAAAAACTTTTTACATTTAAAAAAAATATTGACATTCAGGAGAAATTAATAGCTTTTCAGTACCGCGATTCAGTAACTGCTTTTAACGATAGTCGAATCGTTAAAAAAAGAAAATTGCAAAATTATCAGTAAAATTTTTAAACGATATTCGCTATTGTTAAAGTCAGCTGTTGTTGTTATCTAAACGACAACCATTTTTGTGTTGTTTATTCAATCGATAAAAACTTAAATTTTTAAGTTGAAATGTCGTCATACATAAATAAAAATCATAAAATAGTGAAAATATTTTGCTTTAATTAAAAACTTTTTTATATAAATAAAAAAATTAAATAGCATATTCAATTCATTATTTCATTTTCAAATAAATACACAGAAATATTAGTAAAAAAATAAAGTTATTAAAGATATTAATTTGTTTTTTTTCTATTCTTCTTTGTGTTTTTCGCTTTTTTTGACAGAGATGCCACTCGTTTACAATTTAAATAATTAGAAAAATAGATTTGTCGACTGTTGTTAAGATGTATGTACTTAGTGAATCACTTAATCCTTAGTGCAAGCAACAATAGCTGTCGATATATTTTGCGATTGTCGGATCGTTGAAATTTACAGAATCGGACTACAGAAAACATTAATTTAAATTCAATGAATTTTAGAAAACGTCAAATGATATTTAAGAATTGCGAACATAAAAACTGTTACATAAATAGACGCAATTTGTTGAGAATGTTATTTTTTATATATAAATTTTCACAATTTTAATTTGGATGAAAATTTGAAGTTTTTCAGAAAATAAAGAGAACAAATTATTTTATTTAAAATGTTTGGGACATTTGGTTTTTTGCGTTTTGCATCCCTAATTTGAATATTTATTATTATAAATTTATTCTCTATGTTTTCCAAATATGGCAGTATTTTAATAAAAAAATTGAGAGAGTTTTTTTTTAGTTATTATTTTGTTACTCCATCCGACCTATATGGCTGCAATGAAGAAATATTTGGCCAGTTAAAAGAAACTATACAGCCATCTCCAATTAGCACGATTTAATGCATATAGCTACCCTACACAACCATTACCTTTGCAATGGATGTTAGGGCGAGCTATTGAATTAGCAAAAACTAAATTAAGCGAGAAGTTATGTCCTATAACTGGAAACGCATGCATATAGGTATATAACCTAAATGCATGCCGATCAGCAACCACGATGACCAAAAGCAAACATCGAAATAAATCCGAAATAATAGAAAAGACGAAAACCAACCCAAAGAATTTGCTGAAAGAATTTGGTATTAAGTTTAACAAATTGTTTACTTTTTCGTTTGTTAGATTTATCGTCATTTTTCAGACATATTGCAATTACTACTGTAATTAATATGCAATTTTTTAATTTTGTTTAAATGGTGCGTGGTAAAGAAGAAGAAAGCATATATTTCAAAAATTTATAACTGCACTGTATTCTTAATCGGACCGGTTTCTGGCATTTCAGCCTTCATCAGCGATTTATTGAACATTGTGATAATTGTTATGTTTTTAATTGAATAGATTGTTTCTATATGAAAATTTTTTCTACTTTGGGCGGCCGTGAGGTTTCGAACCATGAACCTTCTCACATACACTCGTACTTGCACTTTTTGGTCAGCGCTTTAACACACTCACCTAAAGTCAGGCCTACGAGCAGTGTGGTTAGTTTTCAGTTTTCGTACCATACAGCTTTACTTTGTATTAATTTCAGAAGATACAACTCTGTCCAAACAAACAATCGTTATTTTTGAATTTTGAATATTTTTTGCATTTATACTTCTAATTTCCACTATTCTCAGTTTTCGTAAGAGTTGTCATATGTGATGTACGGTTTTTGTACATACCTACATATGCACTTTACATATATTTGAGATGACGCTTTGAAGCGTATTATTATCAAGACTCAAACCAAGGTGGAGGGTATCAAAGATTCGGACAACAGACGAATTTAACACTCTTACTTGTTTTTTCAATGAAATCGCTCTTTGGTGTGTTCTCTGTAAACAAAGTAAACAAATTTGTAACAAAAAAATACAACTAAAAATATGTAAGAAAATTAGAGTCGGTCTGGAGCGACTATGCGATACCCTATGGCATGCGTTTAGAGACCCTATCTCTTAGGTACAACTAATCAGACATAGATAATAAGAATAAACGAAACTTGAATGCCAGTGTTTTTAATTTTTTTGACTATATTTTGTAAGGTCACTTGTTTTTTGCAAAACACATATGCAAACCAAATTTGAGAAAAATCTGTGCACTATTTTGGTTTTTGATGGATTTAAGTGAAGATCGGCAATCAACTTCATATGGGGGCTATGACTAAGAATTGTCCTACAGGGTCCATAGACTATTGATAAATGGATGTAATAAACTTACACAAACCCAATTTGACCGAGATCTATATTATAATTTGGATATTATAGCAATTTAAGTAAGTCGATCTCATAGCGGTCACTGAAGATGAAACGATTTTCACCTTTTTCAATAGCGTTCATCCTATGGCCAATAGAAGATTATATACTAAATTTCATCAAAATATATTTATATTTGCGACTTGTAGTTTAATCACAAGGTTTACATGGACGCACAGACGGATGGACGGACGGACGGACGGACGGACGGACGGACATCGCTAAAGTGATTCTGAGTCGATCGGAATAATAAAAGATGGGTTTAGGTCAAATATTTTTGGTAGCTAGAAACATCAGCACAAAGAAATTATACCCTGACCACATAGTGTTATAGTGTGTAAAAAATATTCGCTCACTTCACTTATTTAATAAAAAAAAAAATTTTTTTTTATGTAAATTAATATTTGGTCAGACCTCCTTTTCATTGAAGGCATTCATTTAAGCAAGTTGGCACTGAATGCACCAGTTTTTGAGCAGCATCTGCTGAAATTTTGACCCATTCTGTGACCAAGGCTGTTTTGAGGTCTGACTTGCTATTTATATTGCAAGTTCTTATATTTGTCTCCAAGAAACTGCACAAATTACTAATGGAATTTATGTCTGCTAATTGAGACGGCGCACAGTGGGAGGAAAAAAATGATTAAAAAAATTTTTGTACGCAAAAATTTTGAAAAACATGAAAAATGAAAAAATTTTTCCCCGCAGTTTCACGCAGAAAGCTTTTTAGTATTTATCACAATGGAGATTTTTAGCCAAAAATTTTTGAAAAAGGACCCGTTCTTTGCGCTAAAAAAAAAATTGTTTTTCCTAAAAACCGATTTTTGGAGAAAAATTCCAGAAAAATGTGAGCCTAAATCAAAAATCCCAAAAGAGGGATGGGGAATTTCAAGGCAATCATTTCATCGAAAACCCCAGCTCAAACAGTTGAACTATGTGAGGTGTAGAGTAATTTGAACGGAACAGTTGCTATTCGTCTCACTGTGCGGCGTTTCAATCCATTTCGGAACATAAATATTCCAAGCAGTATGCTTTGGATCATGATATTGGGTAAAAATATAGTCGTTATTCAAACCCAGTTTTCAGCGCTGCTCTGTTAATTTTCTTCTATATTATTAATATACTGCTTGTGATCCATTATTGCTTCAATAAAATTCATTTTTCCTATACCTTTGGCACTGATACATCCACATACAAGTGGGGAATCTCCCCCATGTTTTTGAAATTCACGGAAATTCGATCGAACACTCAGAATTTCTTCTTCTTCTTCCAACGATCTTCTAACATCTTTATACTTTTGAAAAACACAATTTGTCAAAATTTTCAAAATAGGCTTTGATATGACTTCTTTATTTGTGGAAAATTTCTTTCTCTGGAGCCATCTTTTCAAGTTTGGGAACAAATAGTAATCGCTGGGGACCATATCTGGAGATATGGGGGGAGGGGAAGCAATTCGCACTGTAAAGACTTAAATTTTTCTGAAGTCAAATCAGATGAATGTGCTGGTGCATTGTTATGATGGTACAAGATTATATATTATTTAAGTGGGTTCGTTTTTTTCTTAATTTCTTCATCCCATCTGTCCAATAACTCAATATAGTACTTTTCCTTTCAGTTGAATTTACTTCAGACATCTCCAAAGCATACTTTAAATCATGAACACGTTTCAATTTTTTTCAGCTGTTAAAAATCGCGGCTACCCCCATCGACCAGAAAGCTTTTTTATATTTAAATTATCATGTAATATATGCCGAAATCCGTTTGACAACGCAACTAAAGTTCGGTTGATATCCATAATCGACCTATTAGTATTTCTCTTTTCATACTATCTTTTGAAGTTGTTCCAAAGAAGTTGTTACGAATGAATCAACTAAAAATAGTTTTTTCTATAATAACTTCACTTCATTTTTTAATTTTAAGATTAACACGGTTGGTTTTAGGTTATGTTCATCCATCTCTTTGTTCATCTGACGCCATACCATTTTTCGACCGTCCGCCTCAAATTAATTATATTTGCTCTCACCGGAGAAGATGACTTTATCCCAGAACTCAGCACTACTGTTTTTAAAAGTATTAGCAAACAATTTTCGTTTTTATTTGTTGCCTTTGTTTATGAATGGTTTTTTTCTTGCCACTCTGCCGTAGATCCTAGCCTCAAATAGTGTATGGCGTACGGTATTGACTGAGATGTTTTGTTTTCCCAATTCACTTACAGTTTCACTTGTCAATTTGGTAGCACTTTTACTAAGATCTTTTCGGATTTTGTTAATATTTTCTCTATCCGTTAAATTTCGTGGTCTACCAGGTCTCTTTTTTTTATTTGTTTTTGAAGTTATTGTTCGAAGAATGGCTGTCTATAATACTTTTGTATATAATACTTTGTATATATTGTTTGAAAAATGTGATCCCTTGAAACTTTTTTAGTGGAAACAAAATCACGAAATGATAAGCTCAAAAAACAGTTTTACTCCATTTGATTTCAAGTTCCTGAAGTATTTCATCTGGTATAGGTGTAAAGAAATTTATTTTTGTTTGTCATAAGATATGGTGAAATAACCCTTTCCCGCATCTAATATTTACGATATTTTCATTAAGTGATACGGCATAAACATATATATGACTATTTTAACTCGTCCATACTAGCACAATCTGTAGTATCATATATCTGTATGTGTGATAGTTCTACAGACGAGTTAATAACATTTATGTGGGGTATAAATGTAAAGTACTACAATTTGTGGTTGTATTTTGTGTAGTGTTATTGTTATTTCTACATACTAACGGCATAGAAATACACAGAGTATCGAGTAGCAAGAGTTGAGCTATAACATAAACAACGACAAGCTTGTTGCACGGTTTCATTTTATTTTGAATTTTTTTCTGTTAAATACACTGTAAAATGCAGTTGCAACAGATCTGGGGGAATAAAGAATTAAACAGTATTTCAACTCATACTTGAAAATAACTCTATCGATGTATGTGTGTTCAATTTGTTTTGTTTTGTTTATTTTTATATGTATGAATATTCAGCCGCTGTGGAACGAAATTTTGTACTAAAACATTATTATAGACAATATTTACATTACTTGCCACATGTATGAATGCATGAAAGTTTGTTGTATATGCAACAAAAAATAAATAATAATAAAACAAAATCATCGACATGATGTTTTGTTTGTTTGTATTTTGTTTTAATTTGCCTTTTTTATATAAAAAATAAAAATCCCCATTGAGTTGTTTATTTAATTAAAAACGAAAACATTGTTTTTTATTTCTCTCTCATTTCCCCAAACCACATTGAAAAGTTCTTTGTTGTTGGCCAAACAAATTTTTGCATATTGTTTTATACTGTTGGCCACCTCTTCAGTATTCGTTATTTATTTATTTTTTGTTTCTTTTTGCTGCTCGTTGGCAAATTAATGAGTGTCCAAAGGTTGTTTGTTCCTGTTAATTTTGTAGGTTTTTGTTTTTTTCTTGCAATTTTTCTCACTTCTTTATCCAGTGTTTTTTTTAATTTTGTCAACTTTTTCTTGTATTTTCCCAAAGTTATAAACATTTTTTTATTCAATTTCATTTTTGGTTGTTAATATTTGTTGGTATTGTGAAAATTTCAATGCAAGGCTGGGTATAAAACCTTCGGTATTTTTATGAGTGTTAAATAAGATAAGTTTGCCAAACCTTTTGTATTGCCATGAAATATGTATCTGGAAACTTAAGCTTCTAATCTTTTCATATTCTAATTCGCTTTTGTAATGTTATTCCGTTCATATGTGCAACGATTACTTATATTAAAGAAGTATCTAGTTGCACAATTGAATCAATTTATCGACCCAAAAATTTTTAAGAAGAGGTACTTTTTTATAAAAAAAAAATACTTGCTTAGAAAACGTACATTTAAAAAAAAAAGTACTTTATTGAGAAAAGGTACGTGTTTAGGAAAAAAGTACTTATTAAGAAATTGTACTATTTCAAATACTATTTTACTTTATAAAAATAGACTCTCCTTTTGAAAATGTACTTTTTTGAAGAAAGATACTCTTTTAAGAAAATGTATGTACCTATTAAAGAATAGAAATTTAACAAACAAAAACTTTTTTAAGACAAGGTGCTTAAGAGGACTAAAAAGGAATTTTAATAGAAAACATTTTTAAGAAAAGGTGTTTTTAGAAAAGATATTTTATTGAAGAAGTTAAATTATTTAGGAAGTGGTGCATTTTTAAGCGAGTTCTTAATTTCTTTTTTAAGAAGAGGTGTTTTTTGTGAAAAGGATCTTTTTTAAGAAAAAGTACTTGTTAAGAAAATGTATTTTTTTTAAGTTTTTAGGAAACAGTCCGTTTTCAAAAAAAAAGTACTTTTTTAGGAACAGTTATTCATTATAAAATATATTTTTTTTTAACAAAATGAATTTTTTTTTATGAAAAGGTACTTTTTTAAGAAAACGTGCTTTTTATAAGAAAATGTTTGTCCTTAAAAACAAAAATACTTTTTTGAGGATAGGTGCATTTACTAGAAAATATACCTTCTCAAGAAAAGGGACTTTTTTAATATTGCTACATTACAAAAAAGTTAATTTTGAGATAACATACCTTTTTTTTTTTTAAAATGGATGATTTTTCTGGAAAAGGTATTTCTATAATAAAAGTTACTTTAAGAATGTGTGCCTTTTTAAGAAAATTTGATTTTTTAAAAAAATGTACTATTTAAGAAAAGCTAATATTTTTATGAAAGGGTATTTTTAAACAAGTAAAAGTGTTAAATTCGGCTGTATCTTTGATACTATCCACCTGTGTCGTAAACTCAATATTATATTATATTATTATGGGTATGATTACCATTTTAATACAGTTTGTTAGCTTTTTAGTTACATACATACAACTGATGGAGCAAATGCTACATCCACAATGAGCACAACAATAAGAACAATTACAGCTATCACGCACAAGAAACCAAACTTTGAATTATAACAATAATAAAACGGTATAGAAAAATCGTATTTTTTTTAAGAATTCATTGAAATCTCTGGCTTATTGAACCAACTATGATGATTTTAAACAGCACCCTGCTCAGGATCTCTGTGAATCATCTTCACTAAAAGTTAGCAACCGAGCTGAACTATTCAGACATCGCTATATCCAGATTTTTGAAAAATCCAATTCTTTGGACCTTTGAAGTCGTTTTGAAAGGAAATAGGACAAGAAAACAAAAAATTATAAACGATTTTTTACTCAATTTGGTCTCTAGTTTCCTAATTGTTGTTTTTATATCCTCCACACCACTGTGCATTGGGTATATATCAGTTCGTCCGTCTGTCCGTCCTTCCATATGTCCGTCTACCTGTCTATCTCTTAAAATCACGCTCATTCACCAAATAAATAATTTATCTGGGTATACGTAGGATAATATTATTTGCTATAATTTCGAACAGATTGGTGTTTAGAATAGGGTAAAACGGGCATAATTGTACCAAGATGTTGTCTAAAATATGGATATGAAATGGTGCTTTTTTATAAAAGGTTCTTCTCAGAAAAACAACTTTTTGTGCTCAGGTCAAACTATTTCTTATGACCTTTTAAAATTTGTCCTTATCTTGGTATTTGTTTTCTTAGTTTTTCAGCTATAACTCAAGAACCATTGAGGATTTCTCATTTCATTCTTCAGCAAAACTGTAGCTAGGGCTGCAATAATTTTTTTATTAATGTATCCATGTAAAAACAAGTAGGAAAATTATAGTCGGTCTAGACCGACTATGACTAAGAATTGTCCTATAGGGTTAATTTTTGGACTACTGATAAATGGATGTAATAAACATACTTTAACCCAATTTGACCGAGATCTATATGATAACTTGGACAATTTAAATCGATCTCATAGAGGTCGTTTGTATGGGGACTAGCTTTGAACATGAACCGATTTTCAACAATTTCAGCAGCGTTCATTACACAGCCGATAAAAGCTTATATACTAAATTTTATCAAATATATTCATATTTGCGACCTGTAGTTTGATTACAAGGTTTACATGGCCACACAGACGGACGGAGGGACATCGCTGAGTCGATCGATGTAATTAAAGATGACTCTGGATTAAATATTTTCGGTAGTTACAAAAATGAGCACAAACAAACCGCGTAGTGGTATATTAACTATTAATAGGCAAAGCAATTTCTTGTGGCCGATTTTACAACATTAATTACTAACCGATTTTGATAAAGAAATATTCCATTTGAAAGGTATTTATTTTTAGCTGTCCACCGGCTTAGCAGATTTTTACTTTCTGGAACATTTTTTTAGAGTAAAATGCATTTAAAGTTGCTGCTAACGCATACTTAAAACACATATTTAAGCTTCAAAAAAAAAAAAAACTATACAATGCTGTGTGTGTGTTTATTAAATTTGTGTTGAATTATGAATTATTTATAAAATATTTAAAAATATTTATAATTTATAAATATTTATAATTTATTGAAAAAAAAATTTTGCACTCGATTTTCGAGGTCTGGTGGATGTTTGATCTGATATTACAAATATCACTCACAGGTTTAAGGGTTTACTACTCTATTAATAAATAACTAGCAGATTCCAGCCCTCGAAATTCGAGCGCAAGTTCTAGGAAATTTTATTTTTTCATTAAATAAAGACCCTAAAAGTATACTAATCAATTATAGCCAATTCACAAATCAACACAAAAAACAAACTCATTTTTATTACAAACACATTAACAAATTTAATAAACACACACATAGCATTGTATAATTTTATGTATGTGTTAGTAGCAACTTTAAACGCAAATTACTCAAAATAACGGAAAAAATTTAAAAATCTATAAATCTGCAAATCGGCTAAAAAGAAATACCTTTCAAATAATATACATTTGTCGAAATCGGGATAAAACGGTAGAACAAAACATCAGTCACAAGAAATCGCCTAGCCTATTAATATTATAGATAATCATATGCCCTGAATATATCATGTTATGCAAAAAATTAATAAAAAAATAAAAATTAAATTTTTTGAAGATGTTATTCGATAAAATTTGTCCAACTTGATTTGCCGAAGCTATTTGTTAAAAAGCTAGATCATCAATGGTTCTTGAGTTATAGCTGAAAAACTAAACAAACAAACACCAAGATAAGGAAAACACATAGAAGATCCTAAAAAAAGTTTAGCCCGAGAATGCCAAAATATTTAGAGGGTTTATTATACTGGCCTGGTACCTTCATCATGACACGGAATTTCTCATCCCCCAGAATGGCTGTTGCATTGTGTAGTGAATACAACTGTTTTGGTTTTTTACATAAATTTCATTAAGAAACAAAAAATAACTAAAATTTATTTATAATTTTCAATTATTTTTAAAATTGATTTTTGCATAAATGCTGTTTTTTCCAATTTTACAATTGTATCCATGGCGTTGAATTTCTGAAGAGGTAGATTTTATAGAATGCCCATTGTTTCACCAACCTCAAATGCATTTATAACCAACAAAAATAATAAACTCTTTCCCGCGAATTTCTTCATATTTTACATTTTTCCATATTTTTGTGTCTACACTTTAGAATTAGTGCTTTATATAAAGTTTCCCAAAATTCTTTTTTTCCACTAATTTACAAATCATTATTTAATGCCAAAATTTAGTATAAATTGTTTTTGCCTTAATGAGAGAAAAATAAAACGATTCACAAATATTTCTTTTGTTTAAGTTTATTCTATATTATAAAATATCTATAAAAATAAAAATTACAAAAAGTAAAGCAATTTCTTAATAACTACTTCAACTGCAATTTAACAGCACACAGAAAGCAGTAAAGTGTTTCTTTTTTTTTCCCCAATAATAAACATCGACAAGGAAACACAAATATTTCAAGAAATAAGATGAATGAGACACAGACATAGACAAGGACATATATAAAAGTGAAAACTAACTTCAAGACATTTAGAAGTATCTATCCCACATTTACCACCCCCGGCTATGGTAGTTAGTGCGTTTTTGTATTTTCCAAGAAATGCTATATAAAACACCTAGTTTTTACTTGTTTTTTCTTATTCTTATTTTTTGTTGTAACCTTTTAGCTCTAATTCAATTTCCACAAAACGAGAATTTAACTTTTAATCCTCATTTGTTGCAATTTCTTAGAGAAAAACGCTTTTTTCTTTCATGCATTTTATTTTTTTTTTATATTTATTTTTGCTTCAGAACGAAGAAGCAATAAACAAAACCGCGTTACATTTGCAAAGAAGCTGAAGAATGAGATGAATTCATTCAATGAGAATTTCTTTTATTTCTTTTTGTTTTTGTGCCAAGGTATAGTCTTAGTTTAGTTTTAAAAGGAAAATTGCTTAAAAATTAATCCATTAAGGTAGTAAAAACAGTTCTGACCAGTTTAACTATTTTTAAGATTTTGAATAGAATTATGGTGATTACTTGATTACTTCTGGTACAGTTGATGTTGGTTGAAAACTGTTTTAAGGTGACCCTGTTTTTTAACGATATATAAATATCAGAAAGTGATAGTGATATGGTATAGTCCATCAGATATTAATGTGAGTGGTCATATAAAAATGGGCGGGATATGATTAGCACTTCCTATACAAAAAAAAAAATATCAAGTACTCTGAAAGCGATAGTCTTGAAACTAAAACAAAATATGGGCGGAATCGCCTAATTCAAAAATCTCCTAAATCAAAATCGCCAAAAACCGAAAATCGCGAAATACAAAAATGGACAAAATCAAAAATAGCCAAATCGAAAATCACTAAAATAAAAAGAACTGCCAACTGATTTTCTTAATTCAAGGCCAATCGTTAAGTGTTGGTAGATTTTATTTGGAAAATCCGTATTTTTCTCCAGAGTAGGAACGCCGAAAAAATTAATCATTTTTGTACCGAGTGAAAAAGAAAAGAAAAAAAAATTGTGTATCAGCAAGCATTGAAATAGAAAAAATATGAAATAAATAAAATAAAATGTTTGAGTTGCACAATACAAACGTCGTAGGATAAATTGATTTTGAAAACATTCTTGTCAATAAGTGTCGGTAAGTCGTGGCGATGCGCCACAGCACATCAGAATTCGGCAAGGAAATATTAGACGAACTCTGATGCCTATATGGAATATAACCATACATACACAACCATAAAGCAAATGCTACAAAAACAACATCAACAACAATATCAGCTGTCACACGTAAGAAACAAAATTTAGAATAACAGTAATAACAAGAACAACATGAAAAAATCTGTTTTTTTCAAAAAAATTTTCCTTGATATCTCGGGACTTATTGAACAGATTTTGATAATTTTTAACAGCAACCTGCTGCGGATGTCAGTTAATCATTTTCACTAAAAATTAGCAATTCAGCTAACCTATTTAGGGCGTGATTGAGATTTGCACAGACGGACAGACGGACATTGTATCAACTCGGTTTGTTGTAAGGGTCAAAAGTATATATTTATTTGATGGGGTCCGGATTTTTCTCATTACAAAAGGAATGACACTTATATAGCCTGTGCAAATTGGTGTGGAGGTGATCTAAATATTCACCACCCAAGCATAAGTTCGTATTTGTTCGATAAACGCTACTACATGTGAAATCGTAAAAAATTTAAATGGTTTTTTCATATCTTGAGGGAAATATTGTACAAAAAATATTTCGTGGTGAATTAAAATTTCACCTTAATGTAATACATTTTTTTCTGAACGGAAAATCATTTTTAAACTCTTTCTTTTAACTCACACCCTCTGTCTGTCTGTCTGTCTGTCTGTCGTGGAGCAACCCCATTCCCCCTTATCCAATTAATCTGAAACTTGGCCCATAGTCTTGTTGTGACTACAGATTTATTTTGGGGTAGTCACGCACAGTCATGCATAGTCACAGACACTCACGGTGTGATCTAAATGTCATTTCCCCACATTCGACCGATCTGAGCAAAGAAAGATTAACTTCGACATAGTCACGCATAGTCACGGAGTGATTTAAAACCCATTTCCCCTTATCCGATCGATCTGAAACTTGGTCGATAGACTTACTTTGACTTAGTCACGCACAGACACGCATAGTCATGCACAGTCACGGAGAGATTAAACCCTCACTTCCCCTCATCGGAACGATCTGAAACTTCGTCCATAGACTTGTGACCAGAGATTAATTTTAAAATAGTCACGTACAGTCACGGAGAGATTCATGCATAAGGAAAGAAAGAGTTTTAATAAAAACTTTGTTTTTATGGGTTAGATTAATTTTAATCATTGTACGGAAGTTCCTATATTTTGAGAAAAAAAAGTTTAAAAAAATTTTTTTTGGCAAAAAATTTTGAAATCAATTAAATTTTCACAAAATGTAATATTTTCAGGCCAACAAATTTTAAAGAAATAATTTTTAAGAATCAAATTTTTTTACGAAATAAATTTTGAGGTGAATTTATTTTCACCTCAATAAAAAATAATGTAATATACGAAATTTGCTTTTGAACTGAAGAGAGAACTTAAGGTGTACTAAATTTTTGTGTTTAAACTGTAAAAAGATGTAAGGTGAATTAAATTATTCACCTCGAATTTTTTAAGATTAATAAACAAGAACATTATAGTTGGTCTAAGCCGACTACCCTATATGATGCTCTTAAGTTCAACTAATTGGGCATAGAAAATAAGCATAAATCAAATCTGAGTGAAATTTTGAGTTGAAATATTTTTGCCGGCAGATCTCAAAAAGTTCATATCGGATGCTATATTTATATGGGAACTAGGTCGAAAAATGGACCCATCCTGATCATATTTGGTAAAGGATCTTCTTTATACATACTATATATATACACAAACCAAATTTATGAAAAATCTGTGCCTATTTTTGCTTTTTTTTTTGAAAGATTTAAGTTAAGATCGGTAATCAGCTTCATATGGGGTCTATGACTAATAATTGTCCTATAGGACAATTGCAATCTGAGTGGATTTCGTAGGGGTCATTTCAGCAAAATATATCCATATTTGCGACCTGTACTTTGATTACAAAGCTTACATGTACACACAAACAGACGGACAGGCGGACATTGCTAAATCGACTCAGAAAGGGAGTTTGAGTCGATCAGTACAATAAAATACGGTCTACATTAAATATCTGTGGTAGTTACAAACATTATTTGACCCTGATATCCGTTTGTACTGCATATCAAACACAATTTTTGCGGTAATATAATTTGATGTAAAAAAAAATTTTAAATTATTGAAATTTTACTTCATAATCCAAATTTTAATAAGAATTTATATTTTGTAGAAGAGTCATTATCTGTTATATAGTTACTATTACCTTTCAAGTCTAAATCAAAGCAAAATGTTCTTTTCAATGGGTTCGATAAATGATGCTCTTTGGCATTCCTCTTCCCATCGAGTTAATATTAAGCCGACAAGAATTTCGTGAATGGAAATTTATTACCGTAATTTCAGATAATTCAGTCTTTCTCTGACGAACTTGAATGGGTTAAAAATCATTGTGCAGACGTTAACGTAAGTGTAGGGTAAGAAAGGAACTTTGCAAAAATTCTCGCTTCGTTAGCTTTAATTTTAGTAATTTTCTTCTACTATGCTTTTACCCCACAAGTAAGTTAGTTACGGCAGATAGTACTGAGTACAAGTATTTTATTGTACGTAACTATGTTCAGCATCTCAAGCAAATGCGTTTGTAGCCTGGCGTTAACATTATTCCTTTTAGCGCTTCATTTTACAGCACCAGCAAAAGCCAACAACAAGCAACAATCGCATAGTAACTCCTTAAATCTTTTGCGAAAATATAATTTAAATCAAAAGAATGGATGTCTTTACACACACACACAGTACGTGAAGTGAGTGTAGTTTATCGGGGGAGTTCCTGAAACATTTTAGAATAACGAAACTGTTAAGCTTTTTGACTTTGTTCAAATGTCTCGTCCTTTGTACACTAAACTACGAGTACATGAAACATTTTCACGTATCGTGGTTCGCGGAACGTTTCAAACGACAACGAAATATTTATTATAAATCAAACTAACGAACTTTGAAGAGAAATCGTAATGGCACCAACTAAAATACAGATAAAAAAAATAAATGGAAGAAAATTTATTTAAAGCTAACAAGTTTAAGCTCTCACCAAAATAAATTTAAAAAAGAAATGTTGCCGGTTTAGAAATTTATGTAGAGAAAAACGCTTCATTTTAAATTATTCATAAAAACAATCCCCCTGTTGAAAGAGTTTCCAAAAATATCTATAATTTTTGTTTTAGAATTCTAAATTGTTGTCTAGAGGAAATAATTTATTATAAATACCATAATATACTAGTTGGTCTGCCTGATGACTGTTAAAGTTATTAAAGAATTCAACACGTTCCTTCGAAACTCAAACCTCTTTTGAGCATTGAAGTTTTTCAACGGAAACGGATATTGTGGTGTCTTCACATCATTCATTTAATACACTATACACAAGCAGCCATTCTACTGTGACTTGATACAATTTAGTTAGTTTCGGTTTCTTTAACGTAAGTCAACGTAGTCATCGTTTTTGGTGTACTCGTAGCAGTCGTCATCAAGAACATTTCGCAAGGTTAATATTTAATGACCAACTCAAGTTGTTTCTATAATTGCAAATGTTTCGTTTTTATTTTCTATCTTTGCTTCCTTTTTTTTTTGTCTTTTTTTAATTTTATTTACATTTTCAATGAGACAAGTAAAGCGGGTGCATAAAATTGTTGTAACAAAGTTTTGTATTGAAAAAATTCCATTGAAAGAAATTTTTTATGAAATACCAACAGAATTATAACAAAATTCTTTATATAACATTTGGAGAAATTTCCGGCTGCAGTGGAACCCTTTTTGTAATCTTCATATATTCTTAAATTTACATGTTGTTCAGTAACTGAAAATCCCCTATTTAAAAAGGTTTGAGAAATCTCATTACTTGGAAGGGATCAGAAAATTTGAGATATATTCAGGGGTTTGGCAAAATTTAAATAATTTGCCTTATAATCTCAGAAACCGAAAAGTTATTTTTTTAAAGAATTTTTTTTAAAGGTGCTTTTTAAGAAAAAGTTTTAAAGGGTATGTTCTCTTGAAGAAAATGTACTTTTAAAGAAAAGATACTTTTTAAAAAAAAGCGGTACTTTTTTAAGATAAAACACTTGTTTAAGAAATGCGGTTATTTAATAAAAGGTATTATTTAAGATAACGTACTTTTTTAAGAGAAGTTTCTGTTTTAGGAAAGGGTACTTTTTGAAGAAAAATTATTTATTAAGAAAAGGTAAATATTTAGCAAAAAGTACTTTTTTCACAAATGGTACTTTCTGAAGAAAATTAACTTTTTGAAGGAAAGGTACTTTTTGAAGAAAATATACTTTTAAAGAACAGGCACTTTTTGAAGAAAATATACTTTTTAAAGAAAAAATACTTTTTGAAAAAGATATTGTGATTTAAGAAACAGTACTTTTTTAACTAAGGCCGAAGTTTTTTAAGATAAGGTACTTTTTTAAGAACTTTTTTGAGGAAAAGCTAACTTTTAAAGAAAATGTACTTTTGAAGAAAATGTACTTTTAAAGAAAACATACTTTTTGAATAAAAAAAATATTGTTTTAATAAAGTGTCCGTCTTGTGTGTCCATGTAAACCTTGTAATCAAACTGCAGGTCGCCAGTGTGGATATATTTTGATGAAATTTATTGCTTAACCTTCTATCGGCCATAAGATGATCGCTATTGAAATTGGTTCACGTTCAGAACAACTCCCCGTAGAAATGACCCTCAACTTAAATAGACATACATCTCGGTCAAATTGGGTTTGTGTTAGTTTATTACATCCATCTACCAGTAGTCAAAAAAAAACCCAATTGTATAATTCTAGGTCATAGCCTCCACATAAAGCTTCTTCCCGATCTTCATTTCAATCTATCAAAAAACACAAATATTGCACAGATTTTTCTCAAATTTGGTTTGTGTATGTTTTTGTAAGAAATAAGTGATTGATTTTTTGACGTATATAAATATACCTTCCGATATGAACTTTTTCATATCCGAAGGCAAACAAATTAATAACAATGGCACTCCAATTTGGTTTATTCTTATTTTCTATATCTAATGAGTTGCACCCAATTACTTGCTTATTTTAGATAAGGTACTTTCTAAAGAGAAGACACTTTTTAAGAGACGGTGCTTTTTTAAGAAAATTTACTTTTTAAAAAATGGTAATTTTCTAAGAAAGAAAAAGTACATTTTTTGTGAAAATTTAATTTTGCAAGAATGTAGTTTTTTAAGAAAATTTACTTTTTTAAAGTAAATGTACTATTTTAGGAGGGGGAACTTTTTTAATAAAAGGCACTTTTTGAAGAAAATTCATCTTTTTAAAAAAGGTACCATAAAAAATGTATTTTTTTTAAAAGGAAAATATACTTTTTAAGGAAGGTATTTTATTTAAGAGTTTCTCTTTTAAAGAATGTACTTTGTGTTGAACAAAATGTACTTTTTAAAGAAAATATACTTTATTCATAAGAGGCACTATTTTAAGAATAATTAGTTCCTTAGGAAAAGGTTCTTCTTTGAAAATGAAACTTTTTAAAGTAAAAGTATGATGCTTTTAGCAGAAAAGATATTTTCTTGAGAAAAGGTACTTGTTAAGAAAAGTTTTTTTTTTCGGAAAAAATGAAATTTTTGCAAAAATGATTCTTTTTAAGGAAAAGCACTTTTTAAGAAAGAGTTCTTTTTAGAAAAGGTATTTTTTCAGAAAAGGTTCTTTATATTTTAAGAAAAGATATACATATTTTTCCTAAAAGTTATTTTTTGAGAAAATCTATTTTTTGTGAGAAATGGTACTTTTTTTACAAAATGGGTACTTTATAATATAAGGTACTTTGAAAGAAAATGTACTTTTTAGGAAAATTTACTTTTTAGAAAATGTACGTTTTGACAAAAGTTACTGTTTTAAGAAAAGAAACTTTTTAGAAAATTGTTTTTAAGAAAATTAAATTTTTTAAGAAAGTGTACTTTTTTAAGAAAGGATTCTTTTTTTTTTGAGAAAATACACTGTTTTAAGCAAATGTATTTTTACAAGATAAGGTAATTTTTTAAGAAAAAGTACTATTTTTAGAAAAGGTACTTTGTAAAGAAAGGTACTCCTGAAAACTTTAGGTTTTTAATAAAAAGTACTTTTTTTTGGGATAAGTTTAAGAAAATTTTGTTATTTTTAGAAAGTGTAGGTTATTCAGGAAAGATACTATTTTAAGGAAAGTTAATTTCTTTGAGTACATATATGTACTTTTTGAGAAAAGGCAATTTTTTAAGAAAAAAATCATTTGGAAGCAATTGTATTACGACAGATAAAGATTTTATTAAATTAAATATTAATCATACGGCATTAAAAAGTTAGAGAGCCAGTGATGAGCGGAACTATATATTAAAATACTTAATGTTGTTTGCTAGAAGCTCGGAAGCGATGTCTTAATTATTGTTCTATAATTATTAAAAAATTGCTCAATTTGCGAACTTATTGGACATAGGTTCAAAATTGATTTGATTGGCTTTATAACAATCCAAAATCATCAAACTATAATGACATCTAGCCAAGTCTGAGTACAAAGCAGGAGGAACTTTATGCTTTTTTATAATAGGGGTAGCTTGGATTCTTACAAGCACTGGTTAATAGTGCATTCACTGCCCATTTTTAATTCTGCTACTACTGTACGGTTAGTTATGCCAAATAATGTGCAAATAATTTGCCAGGCAATAAACTTCCTGCCCAACTTTGAAAATTTTTTTTATATATCAATATATTGTTGACATTAACTCTGTCATACTTAAAATCATCATTCAGAATAATGCGTCCTTCAAAGTTTGTTGATTTCTTACATAACTTTGGTGCTTTAATCCTTGGAATTCATTATTCATCGATTCTTCGGGGCTTATTTAACTTTATAAATTCTAAGCTTATTTTTTTACTCTATACGAAATCACCGGAAGGCAACTTTTCAACTTTACATTTTAAGGCAAAAATCTTTTGAGAATGGAGAACGCTCTCAAACATTAAATACTCCAGTTATTGTTCATTGTGTCAGAATCCGGTACATTCTTCACCTTTCTTGTATATGAAAAAATCGAAAAAATCTTTCTGATAATAACTGATAATTGTAACTACTACTACAGTTCCCAATTGTTGGGGCGGCCATGTTTCATTGTTGCATTCACTTGAAAACTGCTAATGAAAAATAAAAACTTTTTCGCGTCCAGTCTTTGAACATGGATGAATATATGTATATACATATGTATTGACATGACTTGTGTAGCTGTGTATCTGTCTATTTAAAGTATACTCTAGATTGTTCAAAACGTCTAGTATCTTATAGTTTTGTCGAATTATCATGGTTTGTTTGTATGGATACACATATATAGATATACAGTGTACTTATATATGTACAATGTACATTGTTCATGGCTATGTATGTTAGTAGTAGTAAGAGTTTAAAAGTTTTTTTTTGTTTTTTTTTTCGAATATATATATTTCATTCATTTTATTTTCCCATTGAATATTGAAAATTACATTTGTTGTTTAGTTTATATTTTTTTATTGGAGCATTTCTTCTAATATTAACCCTAAAATGGAAAAGATAGCCCGTAGAAATTCATGTCAGTTGAAAAATCAATTTGCTTTATTTACTTAATGGAAATTTTGTTTCGAATTAACAAAATTTAAAATAATGGTGTTTTCTTTTCTCAAAAAAAAAAAATTTTACACTTTATAATGTTACACTTTTATAATGTTTGGCTCACCCATTTAAGATGTGGCATTTTTAATGGTCAGAATAGAACATAAAATTACAACTTTGCAACATTTTGTTAATGAACAGCTGATTTTGTTGACGTTTTCATTCTTGGACAGCAAAAAAGAAAAATTAAAATTAAAGAAAACATTGATATGTTCCATATTAATAATTTATTTTGAACAAAACAATAAAAATTACACTTTTCCTTATAATTTTTTTTTTTGTTTCTTCACACAAATACACATTTATAAACAGCACAAATGTCAGCTGTTTTATCATGTTATTCTCCACCACTGATTTTTTAGAATATGAAAAATTCACGTTTTTCACATATTTATAGTGCAACATTTTTAGAAAAAAACACGTTACCCTTTCGCAAGGTTGACATTTTTTTTTAGAAAAGAACACAAAAAGAGAAAAAATAAAATGCGAAGTGGGAAAAACATGTAACATTTTTGCCATAAGCGTTTTCTATAA
Organism: Cordilura impudica; assembly: GCA_963682025.1. Classification (NCBI taxonomy): domain Eukaryota; kingdom Metazoa; phylum Arthropoda; class Insecta; order Diptera; family Scathophagidae; genus Cordilura; species Cordilura impudica. Next base: position 252,509,517 of record OY821519.1, on the reverse strand, counting down.
GATTTTGAAGAACAAAATTTTTAAGTTCGTAATTTTAAATTAATTCATATTTTCAAGACATTTTACAAATCAAACATTTTATTTATTTATAGCGAGATGATCTGAAAGTTTTGTTTTGAATTATCAAAAATAAAATAAATTTTTGAAAAAAAAAAGATTCTAAATTTGGAATTTAAATTTATTTCTATTTTCTACTTTTGAAACAGAACTTCGAAAAATATATAAAATATAGAAGAAAAAAATTCGGTAAAAATAAACTTTTGAAGGTATTAATTTGGAACAAAAGGGAAAAAATTTAAATTCCAAATTAAAAATGATTAAAAAAAATTAAATTCTAAATTTTTTCGTTCCCGCAAATTTTCTTTAACCTAATAATTTTTTGCTTTCAAAATATTAAATTTGGAGACACCCAGTTACAAAATAGGGTGAGCTACAACGAGCCAAAGTTGACCATTTCGAGATGAAAAGGATTTTCTGATTTTTTTTTAAATATACTTTTGTTAGTGTTTCCTGCCAATAACGGCTTTGTTAAAAAAGATAAACATTTTTTTTTAAATTAGGTTTTTTTTAAATTAGTAGGTAAAACATTTTGAAAATGTTTTAAATGATGCAATTGCTTTTAGCGTTGCTAAGAGATACCCTCATTTAAAGGGAAATAATAATAATGCAACGGAGAAATAATAATCGGTATGATTGGCAAAGGTATAGGAATTTGAACGGCTGTTATCATATGAAGGAACAAAACAGAAAAAATTTCAATCAAGCCTCCTTTCTGGAATTTGACAAAAAATTTTTAAAATTAATATATTATATTAATTTTTATAATATAATACCAAAATTTGCCAAGAGAAGTTAACGTACAGTAATGCCAAAATATGCCAAGAGAATTTAACGTACAGTAAAAGTAAAGTTGATTGTCCACGCATAACTTTCCTCAAACTCAACGAATTTGCCAAGAGAAGTTAACGTACAGTAATGTCAAAATATGCCAAGATAAGTTAACGTACAGCAAAAGTAAAGTTGATTCTCCACGCATAACTTTCCTCAAACCCAACGAATTTAAGCAGTTAATAGCTCAAAAGAAGGAGCTTGATCCTACGTCAACCGCCTACTTTAATTAGAACTATAGTTATAGAGGTTTGAGAGAAGAAAAATATTTAAAAAATCTTGAATGCAAAGTTTATTCATAAATTCTTTTAATATATAAGATTATTCTCGTTATTGAACAAACCAAGAAAAGTGTGCAATTTCAGCACAGACATTTGCTTCTAATTACTCGATTTCAGCTTAAATTGGCGACCCAATTACAACTTCTGTAGTAAATGATGCTTTGTAATTGTTGGAATCATCAAGTGTTAACCCATCCGAAGTAAATTTGATAAACTCTTCTCAGATCTCAGACATTCTGAAAACTTAAAAAATTAAAAAAAAACACCAGGTTTAGGATGTTATAACTAAGAGATGTATTAAATCGCTTACAAACAAAAGCATTAAATATTTGACAACTATAATTAACTCTAGTCTATAACTTTCCTATTTTCCAAACAAATCTAAACTAGCTAAAGTTATTCCATTAAAAAACCCTGGTATCCTCTTATCGTCCCATCAGTTTATTGTACAGTGTGCAAAATCTTGGAAAAGTAATTAAAAGTAGATTAGCCGATTTTATGGAAGGCAATCACATAATTTCACCGCATTAGTTTGAGTTCAGAATAGAACACATTCATTATTTGGTAAGAGTGAGAAATTTGGTAAAATCAAATTTTAACGAAAAAAAAGTCAACTAAAATGATAAATTTAAGTTTTCCTACAAAACTTATAAAATTTATTTTTTAATTCATAAACAACTACATTTTCTTAAAAAGTACCATTTCTTAAAAAAAGTGTCTTTTCTTAAAAAAGCACCTTTTCTTAAAAAAGTACAATTTCTTAAAAAAGAATCTTTTCTTAGAAGAGTATCTTTGCCTAGAAGAGTACCTTTTCTTAGAAAGCACCTTTTCTTCAAAGGGTACCTTTTCTTCGAAAAAATGCATTTTCTTAACAACAACCTTTTCTTTAAAAAAGTACGTCTGCTTAAAAAAGTAATTTTTCTTAAAACACTACGTTACTACGCTTCTCATGAAAATACCCTTTCATCAAAAGAACCTTTCTTAAAAAAGTACCACTACTTGAAGAAGAACCTTCTTTTAGAAAGGAACTTTTCTTAAAAAGGCACTTTTCTTAGAAAAGTATCTTTTCTTCAAAAAGTATATTTTCTTAAAAAAGTACATTTTAAAAATTGAATTTTCTTAAAAATGAACTTTATGTTAAAAAGTACCTTTACTTTAAAAGTACCTTTTCTTAAAAAATTATCTATATTAAAAAAAATACATTTTCTTTAAAAGTAAATTTTTTTAATGACAAAAGTATATCTTTAAAAAGCTTTTCTTACAAATGTACTCTTTCTTACAAAAGTACCATTTCCTAAGAAAATACACCTTCTTATGCTGTTATTAAAATATTTTACTTTTTCAAAAGTACCATATCTCAAAAAAACATGTTCTTCAAAAATACCTTTTCTTAAAAGTACAATTTTCTTAATACTGTACCGTTTTCTTAAAAAATAACCTTCCCTTAAAACAGTACCATTGCCAAGATAAGTACCAAAGTTCTCTTTAGTTTCGGCTAGGATATTCTGCAAGTCAATATCATTGTTAAATTAAAATTAGTTTTCTGTTTAATAACATTTCCCGTTTGCTGCCTTCTAGAACTTATGCGCCATTGAAAATATTTGTTGTTTTGAGGGTTAACAACAGAGTGCATAAGAAAAATGGTGGTTGTTGTTGTATAGTAGTATTTTTATCTTCAATGTTGTGAATATTCTTAATGAATTCCTTATTCAAGTAAAGCGACATAAATAGGTTACAATCAAATGGAAGTTTTAATATAATATCAACTTTGAAATGTTTTATTTTAGTTTCGTTTCCTTTCTGTCTGTAGTTTTAATGGAGGTCTTTAAAAGCCATGAACTGTATATATAGTTTTTGATAAATTGCAAGAAATGTTAAGACTTTATGCTTTAATCAGGTAAATAAAATTTTTAGTAAATTTGAAAAAAATCCGTTTTCAGATTTCAGATTCAAATTTAATGTTTTTCCTTTAAAACTGATGAATTCTTAGCTCAGGGCCAAGAATATTATTTTTCATGTTTTTGAAAAAAAAAAATTATCTTCATTAATTACAACAACGCGGTTTTATTACAAATTTCACTTTTTTTTTGTCACATGTTGATAATAAACGGAAAAAAATTGAGCAGAGGTCCTTTTGGTGAAACGTGTTTCATTTCAAAACATAATATAATGATGATATAATTAAGCATTATGGCCACAGGGATAAATGTGTAATAAACCACACGACAAAAGTAAAGGAAAAAAGCACTAGTTAAAATATAATAAGAGAACAAAAAAATAACATGACACTAAAATGGAAACAAAGGACTATAAAAATTGTAATGAAATATATAAAATAATAAATAATCATATCCCCAGGTACTAATTATTCAAAATTTAACCCTCTTGCTTAAATCATAATTTAGTTGATAGAATGATGATTAATTGTTAAAAGAAAAATATTAAAAATTAATCCAAACTCTTGAAGAAGTCTCATTAATCTGGAATATGAATTACGCTATTTTTAAACATTTTCTACTAAAGAACACACATGAATAATCTTAATATTCTGAACATCATCACTATCGTTATGATCTTAATAACTGGAACTAAACATCGCTTAATTAATTTATGATATTTTGTATTAAAGCGGAATTACCCTTCAGTCTTAATGCGAGTATATTTCAGCAAAATTATGTATTTTTCTTACCTCGTTTATTTTTGAATGATCATATTAAAGTTAATTTAGCAATAAAATTTTATTTATATGAATTCATCTTGAATCCCCTATTTTCGATGTACGAGTAGCTTTGTAATATTTTTTTTTTGTAAGAAGAACCACCTCACAAACATTAATGTACAGTGGTTTCTTGGATTATTTATTATAGAATAATCTTTAAATTAAAAAAGTGTTCTAGTCCCCATACAAATAACCCCTATGAGCTCGACTTACATTGTGATAATATCTAAATAATCGTATAAATCTCGGTCATATTGGATTTGTGTATGTTAATTAAGTCCTCACATGAATCTGATACCCGATCTTCACTTAAACCAATGCAAAAACAAAAATATTGCACAGATTCTTGTCAAATTTGGTTCGTATATGTTTTTGCAGGATCCTATTCGAAGGCAAAAAAATTAATAATAATGCCACTCAAATTTGGGTTATGCTTATTTTCTATATCCAATCAGTTGGACTTAAGATATAGGGCTCCCAAACATATGAAATTTTTTACTTTTATTTTTTTTACGACCAAACCCCGCTTCACACTTACCCACCACACCCGACCTAGGTGGCACGCCCCCTTAACGTGGGGACCGCGTAAACACCAGGGTCAGAACCCTGGCGGATTCCAAGAGCTGGTAAGTAGATTGTGTGGTCGTAAATCAGCTACAGACTATGTCCTCAGCTGATACTAGGAATAGACAAACTTAAAAAACATAAAGAACAAAAAAAAAAAAAATAGTTAATTGAAGCATTCAATTATATCGCGCTTTACTTTCAATATATTACAATGAAAATCAACGATATTGTGTAACAGATCATAATCATGACAAATTCTGCGAAAAGGATAAGAATTAGCATAATTAGTCCTAAAATTGTCCAAATGGAGCGGATTAAAATGTCTTGTGAATCTACAAGGTATGTTAAAATTTAAATTTGATTAAAGAAACTCCGAGCCAACGTCACCATTCGCAAGGTTGAAAACAAAGGTGACACCCAACATGGTCCTTCTACTCTCAGTAGGCAACATTTTCTTAGTTGTTTCAAATAGAAAAATTTGTTTCCTTAGATTCTACAAATGTTTTTCTTCAGAAAAATCCACATACTTATTCTGATTTCTTTATATGTCAAGGACTTGCAGTAACTCTGAACAATTCCATGCTGGAAATTTTTCCTTTTCATTCCCTCAATAGGTTGGTTGTGAAAAAAGTCAGTGGTTGTACTTAAAACCTCAAAAACAGACTAAAACCAGTGATCCATAACTTCATAGCAATCGATTTATGTAGAATGGAAGGTGGAAATTTTTTTTTTAACTTTTTGATCCTAACGGACCCAGGATCCGTTAGAATATTTAAAAAATTATATGTTTTTTTTTCATATTATATCTCAGATAAGCCTTTCCACTTCACTCAAACTCCGAAAAGTGCTCTGACAAATGTGTCAGGAATTTTTAATGGTTTTTCTTGTTTTTTTTTTTTTTTTTTATCAAGAATGATGTTGCGGATCATTGTCCCATACATATTGACTCGTATAAGGAAAACGTACATATATATAATATAAACATTTTTGCCCAATACAACGTGGTTCTTCCCAAGTTCGGACAGTGGGCGATATAAAATTGTGCGAAACAAAACCTCTTGGTACACTTATATATTTTTTTAACGTCTGTCCAAAAATTTGGGGTAGGTTTTTTCGGTGGTAATTTTATTTGGAATTTTTCGTCAATTCGGAAAACGTTATTTTTATAATAAATCTTCAGAGTAAGATTTTTCTTCGATTTGTGATATTTTTTTTCTTTTTGGATTTTGCTTTTCACTCGGAAGAAGATTCTTTACAATATGTTATAGTGGTTTGAACAATATTTGTTTTAATCCAAAAATTTTTTATCCACTACAAATAGATAATTATAATTTGTTACCGATGCAGAATAAGTTTCCTTTGATAATTTGTCTCCCATTCGAAGTAAGTTTCCGTTATTTAAATTTATTTCGAATTCGTACCTAATTTTTTTCTTCTTTTTATGGATATTTAAACACGAATTCGGAGCAAAATCTGCTTAAAAAATGTACTCTGAATTTTATTTTATTCTCATTTACATATTATAAGCTATATTAAGATTTATTTTCTAATCTGTTATATGAAATTAAAAGAGTTATTAAAAAAAAAACTTTAAGATATGTTTTAAAAAAGTTAGCCTCCAAAGAAAATTAAAAAATAAATTGTCGCTAAATTTGATTTTTGCTTACAAATTGACTGAGGAAAACCTTACAATAAATGATATATCAGCTATATTGAAAGCTAGATGTGACACGTTACCATTAAGAAAATGTGTATTTAATAATACTACTACAACCTGTAATCTCTGTAATCTTGGTGAAGATGAAAACTTATTACACTTCATGGGTAAATGTCCAATACTAAGAGAATTCAGGATTCGTTACATCGGGAAGAGTTATATTGATGAAAATACAATAATAAATATATTGAACGGAACATTTAATGGGTGCAACTGGAAAAACCTAGCAAAGTTTATAATTAATGGTCTAAAATATAGAAAATTTTTGCTTACAGAATTTAATTCATAAGTATGTAAAACTAAAATCAAATTGTAATATTACATATGTAATTATATAGGCTGACGACAAAATGTCAATGCCTCTTAATACTTTATTTGTTTAATATATTCAATAAAGTTATTCTATTCTATTCTATTCTATTGAAAGAAAAAAGAAACTTATTTCCGACTCTGATTAATTAATTTGGACTGAAATTCGGAGTAAGTTTCGTTTAGAAAATTTGACTCCGAATTCGGAGTTTTCGATTATTTATCAGAATTCTTCTGATAAATTATTTCCGATTCGGAGTAAGTTTTCTTTGGATAATTTTTCCCCAATTAGAATCCAGTGTTTTTTAGAAAACTTGATTTCGAGCTTAAAATTAGATTTCTTCAGAAAATATTGTTCTGAATTCGCATCAAGTGTTCTTTGGAAAACGTGTCTCCGATTCGGTGTAAGTATTGTTCTTAAGAACTTTAATATTTTCTATCGAAGTTTTTATAAGGAGCATAGGAAAAATAATTTCTGAGGCGAAGTGTTTTTTAATTTTGTATACGATTCGGAGTATGTATCATTAGGCAAAGTTGACTTCGAATTCATAAAAATTTATATACGCTTCGGAGTAAGTTTTTTTTTATAAATTCGGAGTAAGTTTTCTGTAGAAAATTTGTTTTCGAATTTAAAGTAAGTTGTTTGTGGAAAATTTTATCCAGATGAAAGTTTTTTTTTTAAGAAAACTTGTCTGCAAACAAAACTCAAAAATTTTCTTTATAAAATTTTTCTCGGAGTAGGAGTAAGAAACTTTGTAATCTGAATGGGAGTTATATGTCTTCAGAATTTTTTTTTTTTGCAAATTGTTCTTCGTAGTGGAGTAAGTCCTTTTTTAGAAAATTTAAATCGATTCGGAGTAACTTTTGTTTAGAATTCGGTGTAATTTTGTTAAAGAAAATTTGTTTCCGAATTCGGAGTAACTTTTGTTTAGAATTCGGTGTAAATTTTTTTTTTTTAGAAAACTTATTTTGCTTTTTATTCTCTCCACACCACTAAACAAAATGTATATGTATATCAGTTTGTCATTCTGTTTGTAACGGATCGAAAAATTTATTTGCCACACCACAAAAAATTATATTCTTGATCCTTATAACAACTCCAGTCGATATGGCGATGCTCGTCTCTCCGTCTCTCTGCCTGTCTGTTGAAATCACGCTCATTCACAAAATAAACAATTTACATAATTAAACTTAGGATAATATTGTTTGTCATTTTTTCGAGCAGGCGAATATTTAAAATAAGGTATATTGGACTTAATTGTGCCAAGATATGATCTAAAAAATTCAGCTTAGTTGTCATATCCAAATTTATCTTCCATATTCCGTATTCGGAGTGAGCTTTCTTTTGAATATATATCCTCAAACTCAGATTACTTAAGTTAGTAAGATTACTTAAGTTAGAAAACTTGTCGGCGAAATCGAGGCAAGCTTTAGTTAGTAAATTTGCATCCAAATAAACCTTAAAAAGCTTTTACACCAGATTTAAATTTTTATAAAAAAAATTTGCCTAATTTTTATCAGTAAATTTTTTTTTCATAATATTTGTTTTTTTTTTCTATTGGGTTCAAGTTTTTTTTTGCAGAAAATTTGTTTTCGTATTTGGAGTAAGTTTTCTTTATAAAACGTGTCTCCAATTCGGACTAATTTGTCTCCGACTCGGATTAAGCTTTCATTTGAATATTTGTTTGCGATATTGAAGAGTTTTCGTTATGTATCTGATTCGAATTAATTTTTTTTTTAAATATTTGGAAGTAGTAAGTTTTGTTCGTCAAATTCTACTTCGATTAGGATTATTTTTCTTATAGAAAATGTATCTCCAAATTACGAGTACGATTTTGTTTTAGAAAATTTGGTTAGAATTTGGAGTAAATTTTTTCTTAAAAATTTTATTCCGAATTCGGTGTAGGTTTTTGTTGAAAACCGGGAGTAAGTTGCTTTATCCGAATTCGGAGTAAGTTTTGTTTAGAAAATATGACTCCGTATCGCAATAAGTTTTCTTAAGAAAATTTCTTCTAAATTGAGATTAATTTTTTTTTACAAAATATTTTTCACAATTCGTTTTTTACACATCAACCTTGATAATTGTTTAATAAAAGCCACTGTGTAACAGCGACAATAGCAACAGCACCAACAATAACAACTGTAAAAAAATAAGAAAAAAGTATAACAATTGGGAAATAAAGTACGTGCTACATGCACATCCTGAGGCGTTAAAAAAGAGTAAATAAACTAAAAATGAATTGCAAAAGTTAAAGGAAACTGAACAAAACAAAAAGTAAAGCAAAAAACGCAACTTAAACAAAGTTCAACATCGACACCACCATCCTCATCATCTTCAACTTCATCACGAACAACAGAATCCTCTTCAACCTCATCAACATAATAAACAAAGTCGTCAGCATCATCGATGTCAGTAAATAGAAAAAAAGGACGAAAAAAATTTGTATTTAAGATAATAAGTGGAAAATATATGAATAGTGAGTAAACAGAAGCTAATAACTAAAAATAGGAAAATTTTGTATATTTTTTCTTTGTGAAACTTTTCTGTTTTTGCTTTGTCTGGAAGAGGAAGCAAGATTACAAATATTGTTACGTGATTAGTAGAGTTTGGAAAAAGGATAAAAATAGAGTTTACCAAAAAAAAAAAAAATCTATGAAATATCCAACAGTGGCTATGATTGGTCAAATATTATTATATTCTATTTGTCCTTTCTCGAAGCTCTTGGTATAGGGTATCGTAAAGTAGGCCTGGATTAACTATAACTTTCATAATTGTTTTTTGTTCGATACTCGTAAAATGGGGAAAGAACGAACAATATTTAGTTTCTACTAAAGATGCTTTAAGAATTTATTTATGCTTAAGAAGAGAAATTGTACAATGATTTGGTTAGGTTATATTAATCTTTAAAAGGAGTGCTAGGTTCGGTTATGCCGAATATTTGATACTCTCCATCTGTATATTGAACTCAATATTATAACAAATTCGGGGTACGGATACCATTTTAATACAGTTACAGTTAAGTTCTAACATCACTTAGATATATAGTTAATTGTTTTTACTTTAATGCAGGCTATTTCATAGAAAGAATTAGCTTCTATCTGAAAAATAGCATTATTTTTGGAGTGGGCCTTCGATTGCTGGGTCATGCGTAAACAACAAACGAAATGGGCTAAACCCCTCTAAAATTTAAAAACAAATATTTGTCTTTGATAATTTTAAGTCTGTTGAGCCATTAAAAGCTTCGGAATGTGTCAAGATTTTATTTATATTTTTTTTAGCAGTATTGCTAATTTCAATGTTTTAATATAAATACATTTGCTCGGCCGCCTATTGCGGGGGCTGTTCCAACACAAGGAAAAAAGTCGGGGGCCACGCCTAGCCGGCTTTAAGCTGCATGATGTAGACCTCTGGAAGCGTAGGGTATAACCATACAAACGCTCTAATGAAGCAAATGCTACAAACACAACGACTACAACAACAGCTATCACACATAAGAAACAAAACTTAGAATAATGACAATAACAATAACAACATAAAAATATCATTTTTTTTTCATTGAAATATCGGGACCTACTGAATCTAGCAAACTTTTTACGATGTCAATGAATCATTTTCAATAACAACGAGCAACGTATTGAGTGCGAGTTCGTGATATCCACAGACGGATATCATGCCTACATAATAGGCAAGGCGAATTCATGTGACCCTTTCTACGCTTTCAGTTATCAACCGATTTTGAAGTAAAATATACCGTCTGAATGGTATTTTCTTGCAGATGCGCACAGATGATATATTTTTTGAGTAATAATCATTTAAAGTTACTACTAATACATGCATAAAACTATACGATGATGTGTGGGTGTTTATTAAATGTGTTAATGAGTTTGCAACAATTGTATACCAAAAGCCCTGTGTTGAATTGTGAATTGGCTGAAATTGATTAGCATACCTTTAGGCTCTTATAAAATTATTTATTACCAAACTCTTTTATATATCTTCTCTGGTTTCAAAAAATATTTATAATGGAATTTAATGAATTATTTAAAAATTGCCAATAATGAATTTTATTTAATTTTTATATATATATAGATTTAAACATACATTGAAAAAAAATTTAATGAAAAAACAAAATTTTCTTCAATCTGCACTCGAATTTCGAGTGCTGGGCTCTGCTAGTATATATAACCGTATATATTATGCGGTCGAAATTTTTTTTCTAAACTGAAAGGCAAATTTATAGAGTGGGTGACAATGAATTGAAAACTTTCTGTCATGCCAAACATTGGATATTTTTAAACTTCTGTACCAGAATATATAAAAAACAATAAAAATAGACGATCGTATGAAACAGAGCTCCCTATGACTCGAGCGTGGAGCTGCTCGAGTAAAAACCAACGTTTTTCATACTTGGCAGAATGTAAAATGATAAATATAAGCATTTAGTATAACATATATATACTTTTTGCAATCAAGAATATCATCAGTAAATTTCACCTGAATTGATCTGTCCTTCTGGCGTGGGTAAACTACTAGTTGAAAACGCTCGACGACTTTCCATAAAAATGTATGAAAATATTCACTTGATAAAAGTTTGATATCATTTTACAAATAAATTTCCCTAAAATACATGGTATGATTTTATATATTTTGAAGTCAGTTATATAGATAGATTACTTTATTGAAATATTGAAAAATTCTGATAAAAACTATGAATCTTTCCACTCAAATGTCTGAAAATGTGTTCTTCGTATATGTTTGATGTCTATTTTCAAAGAAATTTGTAGAACACTTGAAAACAAACTCTTATGCCCGTTTTCTCAATAGGCGGCGATTATCTTTTATCCCAACGAGAAACTGCCGATTAAAGAAATTTGGTTTTCTCAATGTCTGGTTTGCTTCAATTGTGTCGCAAAGCTAACCGGCACTCAGCTGCCAATTATTTATTTATCGTACAGATAAATTATTCTCCCAACTTTCATATCAATGTTGAGAGGCATTGCCAACTGAAAATAATTATCCCAACTTTCATACGTATTTTGAGAGGCATTGCCAACCGAAAATAATGTTTTTGTCGGTACATTGAGAAAACCAAAATTGTTGACCGGCACACTGTGGTCAATATTTTGAGATAGCGGCCAAAACTCCTTTTGGTTTTTGTTCTCCGATTTTAAAGTTATTAGACTCATATGAAAGTAGACAGTAGTAAACCTCGGGAGCCAAAAAATTAGAACTCTATTTCAACTATTTCACTGAGAACAGGGTGGTCCAAAATGGGCTTTTTCAGAATTTAGTAAATTTATGATATTTTTAGTTAATTTTTAAAGTTTAAATGACCATAACTTTTTTGTTTTTCAAGATTTTTGCACGAAATATATTTTGTGTTGTAACTTAACTTATTTCCTATTACTGGTAAAAAAAATTGAAGCTCTACTGTTTTCAGAACAATTTAATTTTTTTTTTTTTAAAAGGTCAAATTTCTCGGAAATTTCCTACTTCATAGAGCACAACTCCTGTGAGTCAAGCTGAGTCAAAACACAAATTTACTATTTTGTAGTCCTAACTCTCCCCTACATTCCTATATATACATGTCCATGCATCGGGACTGCACTTTTTGAGCTACAGCAATTTTTCTGACCCAAGGTAAGATATTCGGTACAAATGCACGTCATATTTTTTGAGAAGTTATTTGTATGTGAAAGTGGCTATTATGCATATATTTTGATGAAATTTTGTACAAGAGTTCCTATTGACCCAAAAAATAATTCTGTTGAAATTAGAAGTTGGCCCATATTTGGACCTAGTCCACATAGAAGGGTATATCAAAATTTTGACAAAAATGACAATAGAACTCTCAAATTATGTGGTATCTAGCAATTCATTTGGAAAAGGTAAAAAAGATTTCATTGCCATCTAATATTACACAACTTAAATACGGGAAAATTGCAAATAAATTTAAAACCAATGGAAATAACTGGTAAAACCAAGTACCTGTTATATTATGTTTCAAAGAGGTAAAAAAGATCATGTTGAAACTTCGAGCAATAGTATATTAATCCATGCATTCATTTTTTTCTTCGTTATTGTTTAAGCAATGGCTAAATTCAGTTATAGTGTTCTATCTGATATATATTTTGAACGGAAAGATGAAAACGACATTATTTTACATATAATGAATAATCCATTCTTCAAAATATGCGACAAACAAGAAATTAAAATTCATAACTTAAAAATAAAAAACTTTTTAAATACTTTAAGAAAACGGTACAATCAATGTTCCAGAAACAAGAAATTGTTTTACTCACGCAACCAAGAATGGCTAAGAAATAAACTTATTTTTAAAAAGCCATCAGTAACTACCACGGAAACTGGAAAAGGTGGTCGACCAGCAAAGCCAATTGATAATTGTAGTGAAAGATCACGAAGACGCAAGCTTAAACTTATCAATGAAGAAGTTTCTTGTAACATCATAAAGGATTCATTTCTGCATCAAATTCAACCATCGAAAACTAAAAAGAGTAAAATTGATATCATTGAAAAAATAGTGGAAGCAAGCCCCAGACGCACAAAAAGGATTTTAGAAAGTATGCCGACACCAACTGAAGAAAATAAATTTACTCCAGAAGAAGCATTTGCACTATTTTTGGATTTGAAAATGACTAAAAACCAATATACAGAATTGCGGAAGCGAACCAACGAAAAAAATTGTGGAATTTTTCCATCATATCGAGATATAGTTTCTGCCAAAAAAGATTGCTTACCTTCACCAACTGCTATTAGTGTAACTTCAAGTTCAGCAGAAACAAAATTGCAGGATCTTCTTGAACACACTGCAGAACGATTATTAAAGACATTTGATGCTGACTATTTAAAGAAGTTTAAAAATTGCAGCATGACTTTAATTTCTAAATGGGGATGTGATGGGTCCTCTGGCCAGAAACAATACAAACAATGTAATGCGGAAAATTCATCAGATGCCAATTTATTCATGATTTCTTTCGTTCCATTACGTTTAACAAAAACTTATATTGGTTCAGAGCCGTCAACTAGTAGAGCTGCAGAGATAGATGTATGGAAGAATGAAATTCCCTCGTCAACAAAATTTTGTAGACCAATGAAGTTTGCTTACAAAAAGGAGACCCAAGATGTCATAGATGAAGAAGTTCGAAAAATAAATGATCAAATTAAAGAACTTCAACCAGTAACATTTAAATTTGATGACCAAGACATTGAAGTAAATTTTAAAATGTGTCTCACAATGATTGATGGAAAAGTTGCACAAGCTTTAACCAAAACAAAGTCATCGTCAAGCTGCACCATATGCCAAAAAACATCAAGTCAATTGAGCCAACCACCAACACAAGACGATAGTTTTAATGAAGCATATGAATTTGGAATGTCACCTCTTCATGCTAGAATTCGTTTTATGGAGCATATTCTTAAATTGGGATACGATTTGGAATTTGGCCCGTTAGGCGAAACAGTGAGAAACAACAAAGAAAATTTGGAAAAAAGAAAGCAAAAAAAAAAAGATATTCAAGAAAAATACCGTGAGATAGGCCTTATAATTGACCAGCCAAAGCAAGGAGAAGGAAATTCTAATGATGGAAACACAGCAAGGAGATTTTTTTCCGATCCAGAAACTGCACCTTCTATAACTGGAGTAGATTATGATTTAATACGACGATTCCAAATCATATTACAAGTTATAGCATGTAACAAAAAGATAGATGCAAAAAAATTTGGTCAGTATGCTAATGAGACAGCAACCCTTTATAACCAAAAATATTCTTGGAGACATATGCCAACCACAGTTCACAAAATTTTGTTCCATGGGGAACAAATAATTCAGCACAATATGCTTCCAATTGGAGATCTCTCAGAAGAAGCCCAAGAAAAAAGGAACAAAGACTACAGATTCTTTCTTTGTTGTGCACATCAGACCCATATATGTCCAGTGTTCGACAAAAATGGAAATCAACCTCATTAGAGTTAGATGAAGAAGCTAAACAACTACTGCAAAATGAAAATCAAAGCTATTTGGAAGAAATTTTTACTAATATTGTTTAATTAATACTAGTTTAAAGATTATAATTTGTTTCTAATTTTAGTATAAATTTTTATTAATACATTTAAATAAAATATATGTGCACTTTATATCAATAGTAAAAGTTTACTTAAAATTTTATCGATGTTGTGTTCTGTATATAATATATCCAAATGGTATTGATATTGTTGGGAATTTCAGTGTTATTTTTCAGTTTATTCCTCACAAGAATTAGCTTTCTTCCAAAAAAACCAACCTGTGAATATTGAGACTAAATAAATGTCAGAGGCCAAATGTTGGCATTTTCTGACCAAAATTAAGTTTAGGAATAATAAATGAGTATTGGTTGTAAAATACGATTGAAGAAAATAATAAATTATAAAAAAAATACCTATTTAAAATGTCAAAATATTCAACTTTTACATGGAAACTCAACAAAAAATTAAAATCCAAATTACTTACGTTCCTATCAGTCGATTTTTACGTTTGAACACGCAAATTGAAGCTTAAAGTCCCTCCTATTGAACAAAACAAATTGCGTCAAAAGTTATAGAGTTTTGACCGCTATCTCGCGAAATTGACCACTGTGCGGCAGTTTATCGGTCCAATAAATTTATGTCCTGCTTAAGTAACAGGCAGTTTGACGATACATTGAGAAAACCGGCATGAATGTATGTATGTATTTTTTTTTTAAATTTTAAAGCCATCCGACAAAAATGTTGGCGTGTGCGTGCAACTACTCGAAAAAGATTGGAAATTTTGCAAAAAATTAAAAAAAAAATAATAAAATTTTTTTTATTATTTTTTCACTGTCTGTTATTGGTTATATTCATAGATTACTCATAAAAAAATTTAAACCATTTCGACCAAAATTGTGGCACCGGTAGAGCACTACCCGACTGATATTGACCACTTTCCATACAAATGTGTGAAAATATTCTCTTATTAGAAGTTTATTTGAAGATATTTTCCTGAAAATTTTCCACAACGACTCAACAAAAAATTACATTCGTTAGAAGTATTCAAAGTATTCCGCCAAAAATTGAATCTTGGAGGAACTACTACTCGACAAAAAACAGAAAAAAAAAAATAAATTTTTTTTTTCACACTACCCGTAATTGACCTTATTCACAGATGACCCATTTAAAAATTAAGTCATTCCGATTAAAACTGAGCACTGTGCAAACAACTAATCGAAAAAGATCAGCCGTTTTCTATGCAAATGTGTGAAAATTTGCTCTTATATCAAGTTTGATGTAATTTTACTAAAAAATGTCCATCGCGACTTGCTAAAATTGTTTACTATTCATAGTTGCAAATATATCGACATAATCTTTCAAAGTATTCCGACTATACTACTACTCGAAAAAGCTCGACCACTGTCCATACAAATGTGTGAAAATAAGCACTCCATTGACATTTGGCATCGATTTACAAAAAATTTTGAAAGAACACATAGTAAAAGTTTATGCTTTTTAAAGTTGGAAATACGAGTAATCTGGCTAAAATTGCGGCTCTTATTTCACGTTTCAGATAATTTTACAGAAAATTTTTCATAATGAGTTATATTTTTTTGAGTTGAAAATGTAAGGACAGTTTTTCTTTTAAATTTCAAAGCTTTCCGACAATTATTGTGGAGTGGACGAACTACTACTCGTAAAAGCTCGACCATTTTCCATACAAATGTATGAAAACATTCACTCCATGGAAGTTTGACAACATTTTATTCAAAATTTTCCAAAAATACATGGTAAAAACTAAAACATACTGTAGTCTCTTACATCAAAAGATAATGAAAGGTGTGGGGTGGGACTCTAAGCTATTCACCATAGTCAATTGCTTTATTCAGCTTCCAAAACTTTTTGCTACCTGGTGGCAACCTTTCGATCTTATATAAGTTTTCGCTTTAATCTCTTCGAAAATCTACATTTACACTAATAAAAGTGACTTTTATATTAGAGCCATACAATTTGTATGCTTCATTGTACAATAAATTTTCCACATATTTGTCATACTAATTTCTATTTACATTTTTGTGTTCACATACACACACAATTCCCTACAATACTTATTTCACACATTACGAATATGCAGAACAAAACAAAGAAATACAACTACTTGATATCATACGCTCACAGCATCATTAGCTACATAAAACACAATTCTACAAACTACACAAATGATCATTATCTTCTGCCAGGCACACGAGTTACAAATACCACCTGTATCTTACAAAGAATGAAAGAAAGAAAGAAAAAAACACAACACACAAATTGAATGCTAACCCAACACACGTACAAAAGTATACTCACGCAGTACAATAACAACAAATTCAAAAAAGGATACCTTTTTTTATTCTCATTGTTTGAAATTATCATCATCATAATGTGCCAAACACTTGTTGTAGGTATTAAATTCGACTCAAAGATGTGAAAGCGGCGGGAAATAAGAGTTGATTGTATAACAACTACTTACTACATATTAGTAATAAATGCTACTCGTAACTACTTGTTTTAAAGTTAATCATGTTCGTTTTACTGTCGGAATGCCACTTTGAATCTAATTTTGAAGAAGTTTTCATACCCATCCACACCATTGTGCAGGCGGTGTACATCAGTACGTCAATCCGTTTGTAACGCATTGAAAATTGCGACCCCATAAAGTGTTTATATTCTTGATCCTTATAACAATTCTAGCCGATATAGCGGTATCCTTCTGTCCGTTCGTCCGCCTATCTGTCCTTTTTTTGAAATCACGCTCATTTACAAAATAAACCATTTAACTGGGTAATATTGTTTATCATTATTTCGAGGAGGTTGGTATTTGAAATGAGGTAAATCACGCATCACTATGCCAAGATAATTGCCATAATATCCAAATTATCATATAGATCTCGGTCAAATTGGGTTTGTATATGTTTATTACATACATTTATCAGTAGTCCGAAAATAAACCTTATAGGACAATTTTTAGTCATATCCCCCACATGAAGCTGATTCCCGACCTTCACTTAAATCTGTCAAAAAATTGAAATATTGCACAGTTTTTTTTTAACTATGCTTTTCTAAAAAATAAGGGACCTTACCAAATATGGTCAGTATCGGTCCATTTTTCAACCAAGTCCCCATATAAATATAGCATCCGGTATGTACTTTTTCGTATCAGAAGGCAAAATAAAGTAATAACAATGCCACCCAAAGTTGGTTTATGCTTATTATCTGTACCTAATTAGTTAGACTTAAGAGGTAAGTATAGGGTATCGTATAGTCGATGTAGACCGACTATGAATTGAAAATTTTTTAATATTTATTTTTCAACTTAATTATGGAATTGTGGATTTACGGTCATCACTTGCTGACAGATTCTGTAACGCTCTATGATTTATATATAATTTCATAAAATTACCACTTATGCCTCTAACACTCATTGCACCCATATCTGCTATCAAAAAATACATTTTCTTAAAAAAATAAAATTTTGGAAGAAAGTACTTTTTCTTAAAAATTATCTTTTCTTAAAAGAATACCTTTTCTTAGAAAAGTATATTTTCTTAGAAAAGTATATTTTTCTTAAAAAAGAGCCTTTTATTTCAAAAGTAACTCTTCTTAAAAATGTACCTTTTATTTAGAAGGTACCTTTTGTTTAAAAAGTAAAAAGTGTATTTTCTTAAAAAGTACCTTTTCGTAAAAAATACGTTTTACTTAAAATGTACCTTTTCTAAAAACGATATCTTGTTTTAAAAAAGTACCATTTATCTTGAAAGTACATTTTCTGAAAAAATTACCACTTCTTAAAAAGTACATTTTCTTAAGATCATATCCTTTATATGTACATTTTCGTCCAAAAGTACCTTTTCTTAGAAAAGAAATTTTTTTTAAAAAGTTTTATTAAATTTTGTTGAAAAATTATTAAATAAGTAATTTTTCTTAAAAAATTAACTTTTCTTCAAAAGTAAATTTTCTTAAAATGGTATCCTTTGTTAAAAAATACCTCTTCTTAATAAAGTGCCTTTTCTTAAAGGAGTACCACTTCTTAAAAAAGTATAATATCTTAAAAAGTGCCATTCTTAAAAAGTTTTTTTTTAAAGTACCATTTTCTTAAAAAAGTTCATTATATCAAAAAAGTACCTTGCCTTAAAAAAGTACCTTTTCTTAAATAAGTACTTTTTCATAAAAAGCATTTTTTTAATTTACCTTTTCTTAAAAAATACCTTTTCTTCAAAAATTATTGTTTGGATTTTGTTGGCACCCTACAGTTAACTAATATATGTATATTATAATTCTAGTTATATAATTAACTTTAAAGTGGGTTGTAAGTTTTATATGTCGTTCTATTTTTCATTTCAGAGAACACGTAAATAATTGGGCATACAACAAAGCCTGAACACACTACTCTATTCTGGTAAGTTTGCGTAATTTTTTTATTTCTATTAAATCATTTAATTTAAAAGAATCTTTGTATAATAGTTAAATTTTATGATTTTTGAAGATATATGTATGCTTATGCTGCATTTTAAATTGACCAGTAGTATAATATGTTGAGGAATTTCTAGGTTCTAATTAATAACACTGCATAACAGTCCGTAAATTGTTGGAAATTTATTCTTTCTACAAGTGTAAGAAGTTTTGGAATGACATTATTGACATCGTTTTGTTTTGATGTGACAACCTAAAAAATTCTATACAGTTTCCAAAATTCTCCGATTTAAGCGGACGGCGATAGCGGCATCCTAGGACGACCATAAGTATTTAAAAATATTTTTGGAAAGCGTAATTCTTTGGAAATTGGAAGTCCCTTAAAAAGGCAGCTAGATTAGGCACTGGAAGTCTGTAAACGCAGTCTTACTCCATTTTATCTCTATTTCTGCTTCGTATGTAACTTTAGGTTTTGTTCCTTGTCGGACTGTATAATCTATTATATATTTATTTATTAAACTTTTTTCTTCCGATTTATTGAAAACAATAAAACAATTTGAAAATTTTCGCAATTAAATAAATTAGGTTACTATCATTTGAAGATATTCTTTCTAAGGAATTTTTAAGAACTTACCTACAGCTGATATTATTTTTCAGTATTAAAAATATTATTAATATAAAAAATTAAATTTTTGTATTTTCTAACTCGTTCAAAATTTAAAAAAAATTCCAAACCTAACTAGGCGATAGGATAATATTTAGTAATCGATGAACATTCAAGATAAGAAAACTTTTAAGCATAGACTTTGAAACCAGAAATCAAGTTTTGAGGTGATGCTCGGGCGCCAATAATAAACTTTAAACCCAGAACAATCCTTTTTAATTAACGAAATTCTTCTTATTTTTAATATTTGCACTGAAATACAGTGAAAATTACATATGATTAACATATAAGATAAAATATAAAGAAGATTTTTATATTCTAATGTCTAACCAAACCTTCCTTAAGTTACTAAAATATAAAAAAAAATACATACCATAGAATATTCAGCTTTATTTGTGAAAATACTTTCAATTTTCAAGAAGTCTTGGTTTCCATCTATATTTCATATTAGTATTACAATCTAAATTAATCAGTTTTCGTTACTATCAGCTATTTGTAAAAAATGTTGTACAATATCTAAATGCTGCAAACCTCATAACCTATAACTTTTTAAGATAACCACTACCATAACTACACAAATTCTTTTAATGTGTTACAAAAGGTTCTAGCAAACTATTGCTAGCTCCTCGAATAAAGTAGCTCTTAAGAAGTAGCATCATATAACAGGTGTATTGGCAAGTAAAAGAAATCTGAAGTAAATAGTCGTTGTAACAATGTTGATTGGAGTGGATGGATATACACACATACTTAAATTTATACAGATAGTCTTCTGCCTAAAATTGTAATATCATGCAAGATATTTGAAAATGGTCCTAAATATATCTTTAAGTCAGTGTGTGAGTGTGTGTTAAATTCAAATAAGCAGAAGAGATAAACAGCTGTTTTGTTCATCCTCAAAGCGGGGGGTAGGAATCAATTTTTTTTTGTATTTTGTATTCTTGAGCAATTTTTTATTTTTTCATAGTAGATGCTCAGTTTATTCCATCTCATTTTTGAAGGATTGACTTTTGTATGTTTTCTTGTATTGTCAGGCATAATTTTTCATGTTATCTATATGATTTTAGTCCTATTTTTATGTGTTGTTGTTGCCATCTTATGTCCTTGTTAAATCGTGCATGCAACATAAAGTAAGTGAGGATTTGTTTTAAGGATTTCGTTTGCCATATTTGTTATTATATGTTTGTGTTCTTTTTTTTCAGTTTGCCACAGGAATCTACAAAAAAAGGCTTTCTACATATTTCTTGTGTACATTTTAATTTGCAAGATTCCATATAAAGATTTATTCTTAATTTGATTTAAAAACAAAAAAAGCAGGTGGTAGCTAAGCATTTGTGAGGATTTGCTTTGAAGAAAATCAGTTTATAGAATTATTTACGGATTGGTTAGGAAAAAAATAAGTTAAATGCTATAGTGACAGGTGAATATATGAGATAAAATTAGATGCGTGTTTTTATATTAAAAGATACTTGTAAAAAACAGCAGAGCAACATACGCTTAAAATAATCAATTGTGTAATTTCTAGTCTCAGCTGTCATAAAAAGTTACTTCTCAAACTTTCTATTATGACAGGCAATATTCCCAAGGAAAATTTTTATGTTCCAAAGTACTGATTAAAGAATCAGTTAATCTTCTCTTCAACACGATCTACTTTAGAAGATAAATAAAAGTTTATACCATTAATATCGATGAAATTAAATTTGTTAAACTCGTTTGATTTCACTGAAAAGGAATTGATCCATTATAATATGAAGACTCCATATAAACCAGCCTCCCTATAACCATTCTGATATTAAAAATTTTAGATAACAATGCCATCAATATTGTAAGCAGGGTAATCAATTAAACTTTTTGATGGAGCAACTAAAATATTTGCTTACCACAGTTGAAAATTCCGGTTCTCTTAAGCAAGTTCTTAACCCATATTATAAATTTTTGTACTCTCAACTGAATTTCTGATATTTGCTGTACTAATTAAATGTGTACTAAATAATGCTTCTATCAGACATTCCAATTGGCAACAGTTCGGTTGTCAATATTGTGTATTTATCTTCTGGACTTTATAACCATAAAACATTTAATTTAATTTCAGTCTATGAGGGCGGCTCAATAAATCCATGTTGTTTGTGGTAAAACAGAAAATATTTTTCTCCTTTTAGCTCACTACACTTAATTTTTCTAAAATTTTTTAATCTCTTTTAAATCATAGGATTTCGCAAACCCCCAGGACATTTGTTTAAGCAATGATTTTATTTTTGGATCCAAATCTCTATCAGCATTTGTGGCATGAGCAATCGAGCTCAAAGTGGGGGCAAAAAGGAACAAAAATTGTAAAAAAAAAACTCCATAACTGCCACAGAGTCACTCCTGTAGGACCGACCCCCTTAGTATGTGCTTGCCGTAATTTTTTCGCAACATGCCTACCCTCTATATCCATTCTTTAAGGGGTTTCCCATGCAATGTTAAAAATTTTATGAAATTGTAAATTGTGGGGCCAGCTCCGAAGATGCCCCTAAACGGATCAACTGTATGACCGAACCCCATTAGTTTTCCATCCCTAACATTTTTGAGAATATGCGTACCCTCTCCCTCCTATCATTTAAGGGACTCCCTTACGAAATTTTTATTACAGACTAGAAATATATAGAAGAAAAAGTCCAATAACTGTCTAGACGTCCCTCCAACATATCTGCCCTTTATATACACCCCTTAGGGGTCTCCCATACAAAAATGGTAGTTACATGAAATTGTTAAAGTCTGCCGATTTTAAGCTGCGACCTGAAACAAAATTATTTTGTTCTCTTCGTTACGGCACAACACGTTAATATAGTCCTCTATTAGTTTTACGCCTCTTTCGGCAACGCCGTTGGCAACATGGAATTATCGCTCTTTTGCCTTCGGATATGAAAAAGTTCATATCGGATGCTATATTTATACGGGGACTAGGTCAAAAAATGGACCGCTCCTGACTATATTTGGTAAGGTCACTTATTCTTTGCAAAAAACATATACAAACCAAATTTGAAAAAATCTGTGCAATATATTTGTTTTTTGATAGATTTAAGTGAAGATTTGGAATCAGCTTTATATGGGATGTAATAAACATACTCAAACCCAATTTGTTCGAGATCTATATTGTAATTTGGATATTTTGGTAATTTAAGTCGATCTCATAGGAGTCATTTGTATGGAGACTAGGTCTGAACATATACCGACCTTGATTATTAGGTTTACATGTACACACATACAGATAGATGGACGGACGGATATCGCGAAATCGAAAGTGAATCTGAGTCGATCGGTATAATAAAAGATGGGTCTAGGTCAGTTATTTTTGGTAGTTACAAACATCAGCTCATAGTCATTATACCCTGACCACATAGTGGTATCTTCGTTGAATCGGTCAAATAAGTTGGCATAATATTAACCGTTTATTGTTCTTCCCTTTTGAAGACGTATAGCCTAGAAACAGTCGTCATGACCTTGCTGGCGCATAAGCCCTTCTTGGTCTTCATCAGGTCCGGTTCGCAATTGTTTAAACTGCTGCGTGCTCTTTTGTGTTTTTCATCCAAATTACGGTTGAACAACGTTAACCACTCCTATAGTCGATTTTGACCGTTTAAAATCGAAATCACTGAACCATATGATGCGCATAAATTTTTGCATACATTCACTATCCGGTAAACAAAAACCCTATCGTGAATTATTGCGACATTTTCAGATGTAGTGATCAGAATGTTCGGAATTCAGTACGTTTATCCTTCCTTTGAGTTATGGTATTTGTGCAAGCAATACTTTTTTCCATTTTTGCAAAAATGAACGACGTTTTATACGTTAAAAAAACTGTAAAATAATATTTGACAGTAAAATATTAGCAGATCGTATTTGACCGCAGTAGTGTTGATTTTTATTAAATTTTTCTTTTAAGATTGATTTCATGAGGTGCTACCCGCAGATCGCGACGAATGTGGGATATTCACTGAGTACGAAAAAATAAGTGACCTATATTTCTATAACATATCAAAGTTTCATCCCTTGTGAGACCTTGCTTGTCAACTTCAAGCTGCGGTAATACGAGCAAAGCTTTACTAGTACTTAAAATATCATAAGTTAATATCACAGCATTATAGATTTATAATTTATTTTCCCTCCGTTACTAACTCTCTTGGTTGCAAAGAAAATAACAATGCTGAATATAAAATAAAATAAGAAATTCATCCTTCCTACAGATGAGCAGAATCAAATGAAATCAATACAACATATTTTACATTTAACTTAATTAAAACTATTTTTTGTATCACTTAAGGGTTAATAGCAACATTGTTGCACTGTCTGTGACATGCTCTCTTGCATGCGCATAAATAATACTCTCTCATAGTGTATTAACATGTTTTGCAACACAAATGCAATCCATAAACACTATTTACGTATAGTAAAATCCTAGCAACATTTTACTATTTCATCAACATTGTTGACTATAAATAATTTTGTTTTATTAATGTTGCCATCTCTTTAAATTAATTTTTGTAGAAAATTTTATCTGTGTTGAATTTTAAAATTGTCTTTTTTTTTTTGGTTAAAGATTGTTGTGCTAGTACGAGTACTAATGGCTATGTGTCTACTCATTTATATTTATATACATATATTTCATATAGTTTATCATTCCATCCATTATTTGCTGGCACTGTGCCAGCAAGTGTCGCTTTGCGGTCTTTTGTCATTTTGGTTGTTCCTCTTCTGTTTAAATATTTTCGAAACTTTACGAAAATTTACTATAGAAAAAACTATGTATTTGAGTTTTATATTCCAAACAAACAAATTTTTTTTATGTTAAAATTTTCATTAGTTTTTCTTCAACAATATCAAAAACTAAAAATAAACCATGAACATGAAATCATTTTTCGCTGTTTAGAATAATTTCTATTTTGCTGCTGCTGTTTTAGAAATTGCAAAAAAAAAACATACGTTTTGAGCTTTGGTATAAAAAAATACTGTCTGTATACAGATGCATAAAGATGTTTTTCCCTAATGTCATTTTCACACATATTTAAATTAGACAAATAAATAAGACTAAAATCAGGTATTTTAGGTCATAAAGATGCTAGTTTTTTTTTTGAATATTTTTAGCATTTTTTATATCGCATTTATTTTATTTTTTTACTTTAACTTGAGAATCTAATTTTCTGCTTAACGTTGTGCATTCGTTTGGAAAAAGAAATAATGGGGTCTTCTTTATTGAAATGTTTATGTATTTTTTTTTTCTTGTATTTAAGTTTTGTGGCAACCATATGGTTGCTATGAACTTGAAAATTGTTAATGAGTTATTAGTCATCAATATTTATTTTCTAATGGGGGAAAGAAAAATTGAAAGAAAAGATGGGTCAATGTTAAATTTTTAAAATAACAAATTTCTTTGTAATGCTTCTGTATAGTATTAAGAGATAATTAATTGTTCGGCAAAAGAGGCAACAATATGATGATTAAGAATTTTACTTTTAAGAAATTAGATTTTTCTTTTAGTAGACACTGTTGTGTCCAGATATGTAATTTGGCGAATAATAAAGAGGCGCTATTGGGAGCCTTCGTACTTTTAGTATAGCTCATTAATATCATCCTTATCATTGCAATATATCCCAAATACGTAGTTAATGGTTTCATTTTACAAAATTCTTCGCAAATGGAAAAAGAGTTGTTCAAAATCTTTAATTTCTGGTTGCAAGATCAACTACTAAATAAATAAACCCACCCATTCATCAGCAAAATATTCTGGCAATGCCTCTTAAACCATAAACTTTTTAATTTTTAACTTCATTTTGTAAAATTCTTACTGTAATTCCTCACAGGAGTCCAAAAGTACTGAATCTGCCAATAGTCAATGTCGCTTCTGACACTTGACTGCGACAGTCGCTGCAAAATGAAGTTCTTTATAACTAAATTTCAGCTGGTTTCGTAAATTTCTTCGCTGTTCATATGAAATGTTTTCTAGCCAAGTGTTATATCTATTCCATCCATATGCAGCTTATTTTATTCTCGACTGATATGTTTGCAAAATATATTTTAATAAACTTTCTCTGAATTTTATATGGGCCCTAAGGTAGCAAATTAGATAGATCCAAGTAAAAAGTTTAGGAACATTACCTGAGGTCATCCTAAATTAAGAACGTTTTTCAGATTATTATGATCTTCTTGCCGAAGAGATTTGGCCTTGTTGCAGAAGGACTGTCTTCAGCATGTGAAAGTCACGAATTTTTCTTCTTCAGGTTTTCTAAATAAATCTGTTTTTCATTCTCCGTCACAATACCATACAAAGACAAGGAAGTAAATTACAGTCGGTCTCGACCGACTATACCATACTCTATACCATGCGTTTAGAGACCCTATCTCTTAGGTCCAACTATTTGGATATATATATTGTTATTAATTTTTTGGCTGCAGGTATGAAAAAGCTCATATCGGATGCTATATTTGTATGGCGACTAAGTTGGAAAATGAATCGATCCTGACCACATTTGGGTCACTTATATTTTGCAAAACATATGCAAGCCAAATTTGAGAAAAAACTGTACAATATTTTTTTTTTGATAGATTTAAGTGAAGATCGGGAAGCAGCTGTATATCGGTGCTAAAAATATGTTTTGTAGTTACAAGCATCAACACAAAGTCATTATACCCAGACCATGAAGTGGTATAGGGTATAATAAATTCCTTTTGTGGTTTTCAGCAGCATTTCACAAGTGGCTTTGCCGTTTTCTTTTTGACGTTCATTCAAATTGAGTGGGACCAACTTTATTGATCTTGTTCGCAAAGGTCGGCTAATTTTGTCTTGTGACACATGTAATGTTCCTGCTAATTGCCATTGAGTTTGAGTTGGGTCATCATCCAACAACTCTTGCAGTTGCTGGTCTTGTCTGAAATGTTCTTTTTCAGGATCACTGAACTTTAATATAAAAACGTTAGTTTAAATGTCAGATGAACGAAATTATGTTTGTGTCATTATTATTCCGCTGCGCACTTTTCGTTGGTGCCATCTCTTGGTTAAACCGGAAAAACTTTATGCAGATTCGTGGTATATACAGATGTCTTAATATTGTTTTTAGGTGAAAGCTTTGCATAAGTTTTTGTTTCCTTTAGTCCCTCAATATCCGTCATTTCTTCAATACTTGTTTTGTTAGTAGTTCAGCTAATATTCTATCTTCAAACATTCAAATCAAAGCGATTGTCGAAACCATGATTGACATTGTTCCTTATCATCCAACATATTTTAATTGTGAAACTTATATAATTGATATTTAAATTTCAAAGGTTTCATTATGAGGCAGCGTTATACCAATGAAGTTTCATCTAAAGAATTATAGATATCGATAGTTTTCAATGTGCTTCCACTGAGGACATATCTGAGGAAGGAATTTGCCCTTTTTGTAATCGCTTAACATTGAATCTTACGAGGAAGAAACCAATTTTACCCATCTTGTATTTGAATTGGTCGTATTCTCTGTGAAATCAATTTGTTCTCTGATTTTTTTTTGGTGGGTTTTATTGAAGTAAGATTCGACATTAGGACTGCCATGGAGTCCCGCGAGGAACCAGAAAACGTAAATGGTTAGCTGCCATGATTTCATTTCAATTGATCATGTACTCTGGTGGGTTTGATGAATGTTTGTTTTTGCAGTGGAAACATGGGCTGCCTGTGCTGTAATTTAATTTTGATTTTTTTTGGTAAACTACCTTCAATCCAAATACTCTGAGAAGACAAATCGCGATATAATTGAGAAAGTTAATATCAAGATTTTATCATACAATCTTCCGACTTTGTCGTGTTCTCTTTGCGATCACTTTGTTGTCTGGCCTCACCCGAGATAGGTTGATGGAATTTTGTTTTCTCAGTAGACACATCGGCCTGGAACGCAAATTACTAACTTTCGTAGAAACTTTGCCAACAGTAAGATAATTATTAAGTTTTCAAAATGGAATGTGATTTGAATGAAGTCGTGAACACAATTCGAGCAATATTCTGCAGAATGCATCTACTGGGGACTAACCAAAGTAGTTTTATGAATTCTTTTATAATGCCATTGAAGTATATTAATAGATATGGAATAAGTTCTGCATGATTCAGTCGGCCGTGTTTTCTGTGGTATCCAATGTACAGTTAGGTTAACAGTTGTCACAGTTGATTATCTAAAAAAAGGAAAAACATTCAACGGCGGGCGTTATGCTAACTTATTGCAGCGTTTAAGTGATGAAATTATGGGAAAATAGGCTGCATTTGGCGAAAAAGAAAGTATTGTTTCATCAAGAAAATGTACCAGTTCACACATACACTATTGCGATGGCCCAAATCCATGAATTAAAGTTGGAATTGCTTCATCACTCACCTAATTCGCCACCACCAACGTTAAAAAAATTTGCTCGGTAATAAAAAGTTTGCAAACAATGCAGACGTAGAGCCTGCGGTTAATGGTTATTTTAAGGTGCTTAGTAGTTCTTACTATAAACACCCTGTCGAAGCTACTGAATATCGCTAGGAACAAGAAATTAAATAAGGACAAATTTTCCACGATATGAAACAAATTTTATGCGAAATGATGTCGAAGAACCAATGCAGTGTGAGACAGTGCATTATTGTGATGCAAAAACTGAGAATAGTCTGCTCATAATTCTGGTCTAAAGTAATATTTCAGTTGGCCCGATGAAAGGAATTGATAATACATCACGCAACGATGGGTAAAGAAAAATGTTAATAGGACTTTGATTTTGGAACGACTTTGGCATGATCTTTACGATCTTACTTCACCTTCATCACCCCTAATGATGCGTTTCACTTCCTTCTGGTGGTAGATTACAGCTAATGGAGGGCACCAAGCACAGTTAATGAAGTCGACCATAGACACACTATATCACCTTGATATTTTGAAAGAGAACTTGAAACAGAGTGTGGCGAAATTGGAGCTTGAGGTTCATTACTTGTTTCGACAAGCACGCTGCTGATATTATAAAGTTCAGGTTGCTATATAACGTTCCTTTGCGCATGTCTCCGCAGTTCCCAAACCTCAATTCTATAGAGCATCTACGGGACTTATTGGAAAGAAAAATTCGCCAGCAACCAATGACATCGAAAAGTATGCAGAAAGAAGCATTGCACCAGCAATTTGAAAAAATTATATAAGAGGATACTTCAAAACTTGTCCAATCGCCTCCAAAAGATTGGCAGAGGTTCTTCCAAGAAAAGGCTGTCCTACCAGCTTCCAAATCATCCAAAAAAGGAATATAAGTTTTGTAAGCTGAGTTATTCCTACTTTTTTTAAGAAAAAAAATTTGTTTTTGTTTTGTTGTAGTTTCATCACTTTCTGCTGATGTTTGTAACTACCAAAAATATTTGACCTAGACCCATCGTTTATTATAAAGATTGACCCGGAATCACTTTTTGAGTCTAATTAGCGATGTCCGTCCGTCCGTCTGTGTGTCCATACACACCTTGTAATCGAAGTACAGGTCGCAAATATTAATATATTTTGATGAAATTTAGTATATAAGCTACTATCGGCCATAGGTTGAATACACTATTGATATTGGTGTAAATCGGTTCATCTTCGGACTTAGTCACCATACAACTGACCCCTATGAGATCGACTTAAATTGCCATAATATTCAAATAATCATATAGATCTCGGTCAAATTGCGTTTGGATAAGTTTCTTCCATCCATTTAACAAACAAAAATATTGCACAGATTTCTCTCAAATTTGGTGTGTCCATGTTTTTGCAAAAAATAAGTGACCTTACTAAATATGGTCAGTTCTGGACCTACTACAATTTTCTTACTTGTTTTTTTTTATTATATATAGGTATATATAGGTTTGTCATTTCGTTTGTAACGCATCGAAATAAATTCCTGAGACCCCAAAAAAATGTATTTTCTTGATCCTTATAACAAGGGAAGTTGATTTACCGATGACCGTCTGTCTGTGGAAATTACGATCACGCCGTCAGTATCTAAGCTAGACCGTTCGTTTTTGTATAAAATCATTTATTAACATCCCAAAAGAGTTGCTGTTTAAAATCGTCAAAATCGGTCGAAGGGTTCACGAGCTATGAATGAAACTTTGAAAAAACTCTAGAAAAAATAAAATTTTTCAGTGTGTTTGTTGTTTTTCTTAAGATATGTGTTGTAATTCTTCCTATTGTTGAAGTCATTACAGTTGTGTGTATATTAATACTGCACGAGTCACATAGGCCTAAGCAAGTTTTACCCAATATTTTTTTTTATCATTAAAATTAAATATTAAAAATTAAAAATTAATAAAAATAAAAAGTGAAAAATGAATAATGAAAAATGGAAAATGAAAAATGAAAAATAAAAAACAGAAAATGAAAAATGGAAAATGGAAAATGAAAAATGAAAAATGGAAAATAGAAAATGGAAAATGAAAAATGAAAATTGAAAATTGAAAATTGAAAATTGAAAATTGAAAATTAAAAAATGAAAAATGAAAATTGAAAATTGAAAAATGGAAAATGGAAAATGAAAAATTAAAAATAGAAAACGGAAAATTAAAAATGAAAAATTAAAAATGGAAAATAGAAAATGGAAAATTAAAAATGAAAAATGAAAAATGAAAAGGAAAATGGAAAATGGAAAATGAAAAATGATAAATGGAAAATGAAAAATGAAAAATAGAAAATTGAAAGTGAAAAATGGAATATGGAAAATGAAAATATAAAAATGAAAAATGAAAAATGGAAAATGAAAAATTTAAAATTAAAAATGGCAAATGGAAAATGAAAAATGAAAAATGAAAAATTAAAAATGGAAAATGGAAAGTGGAATATGGAAAATGAAAAATTAAAATATAAAAATGGAAAATAGAAAATGAAAAATAGAAAACGAAAAATGAAAAATTAAAAATGGAAAATGAAAAATGAAAATTGAAAATTGAAAAATGAAAAATGGAAAATGAAAGATCGAAAGTGGAAAATGGAAAATGAAAAATGAAAATTGGAAAATGGAGAATGGAAAATGAGAAATTAAAAATGAAAAACGAAAGATGAAAATTGAAAAGTGATAAATGGAAAATGATAAAAAAAATGAAAATTGAAAATGAAAAAGGTGGAGGGCATCAAAGATTCGGCCCAGCCGAATTTAAAACTCTTACTTGTTTTATTATTAAAAAGACTGAACTTTGTATTTAAACAAAAAATTAATTTTAAGCAGACTTTCTAGTGAGTGAAAAAACATTTATGTATATACATACATATTTACCTCAATAAATTGTGTCAGCAAAAACTTTACGTCATATTCTAATAATCAAATAATATACGAATTTTGAAATAAATTCTAAACTATTTTCAAATCTAACAAAATTAAAAGACAACAAAACAAGTGCAAATAAAAATACAAAAAAAAAAAAAATAATAAAAGCTAATGTGGGTGCCTTTTAATGTTCATGTTCTAATGACCAACAAAATAAAAGTCTCCACTGCAAAACACAACATAAGAAAATGCAACATATGATTGTGAGCTTATTCACAGTTATACATGTATGTATTATTATGGCTTAGCAACAAAACAAACATCCAGCAACATGTTGCTATAAAAATTAAAGTCCTTTTACTCTTTAAATGTTTTAATAATTAATGGAGAGTAACGGTTTTGTGGTTAAAGAATGAGTAAAAATAAAAAGCAAAACAAAATAAAAAATTTTATATCTCAAAAACAGCTGAGCCTTTTTCTATTAACCAACTAAAGGTTTATTAAGAGAGAAAATATTATTTTTTTTTAAATTCTGCTTAATAATGACTTTTTAAAGCCATAATTAACATTTTTTTTTTTTTTATATTTTACTTTAAATGTTTTGTTGACTTTAAGGGTTAATTGCACTTTATACAGTCTTTGTGTGTATTTTACGTTTCAAAAGTAAGGGTTGTTTTTAGCAAAAGATTTCTAAATATTTTTATAGTTGCTGTTGCCTAAAATGTGTCGACTGTTAACTTGGCCTCTGTACGTTTTAAGTTGTCGCTTTATCGACAAAGAGCCAAAAACTAAACTGAAGGCAATTTGCTGTGTTTCAAATATCACTGTGCGTTCATGGTGATGGTGATGATGATGAGGATGATCATAATGAAGATGTTGTTGATGTTGGCCATAATGAAGATTATATGGACGGCTACTGGTTGCAAAGGAATCGCATTTTCCCATAAACGAGTACTTTGACATACACATACTTAATCATCTTGTTCTTCTTCCTTTTTAGTAGAGTAGTCAGTCTCTTGTTTTGTATTTTGCTTTTTGTGTGAGTTTTTGTTTTCCTTTGCTCATGTTTTTGTTGTGTATTTTACTTATAGCCATCCGTTAGTATTATGTATTTTTGTTTCGTATTTTCTGTGTGTGTTGACTGTTTCTTGTATTTCTTGGCCAAATGTCTCCGTACGTCGTCTGTCTCTGTACGTTTTGTGTTCATGCAAATATAACCACATACAAAAATTTCAGTTTCATTTCAAACGTTGTGCCGAATTGTCGTGCACTTGACGCGCGGTATCTGTAAATGCGGTGTGGCATGTTTTAAATACGTACGACTATAAATACGGTATATTTGCGGCAAATTTTGTTGATGGCCAAAATATTCATGAAAAAAAAATAGAAATTAAAACGAAAACGTTAAAACGAAACGAAAGCAAGCAAAAAAAATTAGAAAATATTTAAAAATAAATTATAATAAATTTTTATGTGAGCAGGAAATAGTGGAAATTAAATTATTTTGAAAAAAATAAAATAAAATTAAGCAAAAAGTATACGAAGTAAGCCAATAAAATTAAGAAGAAATTTAATAATATAAAAAGAAAAAATTATAAAAAAGCAAAAAATAATTTAATGAAAAATAATGAAAAAAATATGTATAAATATATGTAGTTTAAATAAATTCATAATTTTTTGGACAAATAAAAAAAAAAATTAATAAAATAAAATATAATTAAATGAAAATAGAAAAAAAAAAAATTAAATATATTATTGAAATAATTTTATTTTCAATAATATATTTTCAAAATGTGCCCAAAAATATGTTGTGCTGTTAAAACATAATAGATATTGAAATTAACTACTCCTCCAGTCTTAAAAAATTTACATTAATTTATATCTCAAAATTAATCTTAAATATTTGTTTGTAGTTTCTATAAGCCTTTTTTCTCATATCAAGAACTGCTTCCTAGAGCTGTTTTTTGAAATGAAATATATTTTTGCCATGCTCAGGTTTCTAAAATCACATTAAAAAACAAAAATAAAAAAAATAATTAGACCAAGGGGCTCATTCTATAAAACGAAAAGTAACGAACTGATTAAAATTTTAAACATTTCTCAATTTGTTTTTATAAAAGTTTTAAACATTTTGTTACGTTTCGCTGTATAAATATTTAATTTCGAGTTTTACTATTTATATTGTAGAAATTTTAAATTTTCCGTTGCCTAAAAAGTCAAGTGTTTTGTTATGATTTGTTTTGGCTCATTAACTTTTTTCTTCTCTGATGTTTTTGTCTTAAACGGGCTTTTCGATGGGTTACCAAAGTTTTCTGTAAAAAGGGCTAAAACTTCAAAAACTCATCGAAATCTCCACCACTGCTATGGTACTAAAATATTCAAAATATATTCTGTAATATTTCTACAACTGATTCTTAAAGGAAATTTGTTCTTAATTGTAAAAAACGTAGTGATTGTTATTACGGAAATCTCATTCACAAAAAAAAATAAATAAAATATGAAAACTAAAAAATAAAATTATAATTTAAAAATTGTTGAACATATTTAAGTAGAACATACTTTAAAGGTAGAATAATTTTTGTCTTAAATAACGTGTTTAACAAAAAATAATCACGGTTCCAAAATTTTATTAGTTTATTAGGCTTTAGCTTCACCAAAAACATTTTTTTTTTTATATTTTAGTGTCTTGTATTGGAAAAAAATTAAATCGTGTAACTCTTTGCTTGGATTCTCATTAGGTTGGTTTCAGCAAAGGTATATTATTAATTTAACTTTTTAACAAACAAACTATCTACTGCTTCTGATTACAGATGTGGGTTAGTGACTCGACTCGAAACTACTATATAACCTGTCTTTCAGAATATAGATAAATTTTTGTCAGAAATGTGCCAATGTTCTTTGCTTTATTTAAAGTAAAACAAGTAAGAAAATTATAGTCGGTCTAGACCGACTATACGATACCCTATACCATGCGTTTAGAAACCCTATCTCTTAGGCCCAACTAACTGAACATTGAAAATAAGCGTAAACCAAATTTGAGTGGGATTTTTATTAATTTTTTTGGCTGCAGATATGAAAAAGTTCATATCGGATGCTATATCTATAAAGGGACTAGGTCCAAAAATGGACCGATCTTGACAATATTTGGTAAAGTCACTTTTATTTTGAAAAAATATATACAAACCAAATTTGAGAAAAATCTGTGCAATATTTTTGTTTTTTGATAGATTTAAGTGAAGATCGGGAAGCAGCTCTATATGGGGTCAAAGGGATCATTTTTGGACTACTCATTAGTGGATGTAATGAACGCATACAAACCCAATTTGAGTAAGATCTATATGACAATTTGGATCTTATGGCAATTTATGTCGATTTCATATGGGTAATTTGTATGGGGGCTAGGTCTGAACATGGACCGATTCTCACCAGTTTCAATAGCGTTCATCCGATCGTGTGTGGCACGGTGCATTAATATCAAAACTAATTGCGTTTGGAGTCGGTATTGATTTCTCTCGAGTTTTCTCAGAGACTGAACAATACGTGTTGTTATCAATGGAGTCTCATCTAATGAGTTTCAGCGTAATTTAGGGGTACTCCAAGGTTCCGTTCTTTCTCCTTCTCTTTTCCTCATCTTTCTGAACGATCTTTTTGGTCAAAATTTTAATTCTATGTACTCTTTCGCAGATGACAGCAGCATTTTCATTCATTTTCCTTTGATTGCAGGCCAAGCCTCTTGAAGTTTGGGGCAAAAGGCGGACAATGAATGACACACTCAATCAAGACCTGTTAACAATCTCCGAGTGGGGTAAGGCGAATAGGGTTGATTTTAATGCGCTGAAGACTCATTGTTGTATGTTGACCCATAGGACCATGGATTCAACAATGTCATTTGTATATATGGGTGGTAATCGGATAATCTTGATGTTCTAGACATAAGAATTCAATGTGATGTTCGTTGGAACGAGCATGTTTTGCAAGTGTCGAAAGAAGCACTGAAGTGTCTTGGTTTTCTAAAACGGTGCAAAAATTACTTCACTCCTTCTGATCTCTTTAAAATCAATACCACTTACATCCGAACGAAAATGGAATACAACTGCCATATATGGGCGGGAGCTTTAAAGTCTATTTTCGAGCTACTGGTCCATGTGCAAAGGAGAGCGTTGGCAGTAGGGTATCCAACTCTATTGACTCATTGGAACATCGTCGGAATGTGGGTTGTGTAGCACTGTTCTATAGATACTACCATTGGAAATGTTCTTCTGCGATTAGCGAACTTATTCCAAGTACTCTAGTTTCGGTTCGCTCTACCCGCTTCTCTAGTAGTCTACTGTCCAGTTGATCGCACAACGCACTACAGAGATACTTCGTTTATCAGTGGAATAAACTCCCTGCACATGTCTTTCCTGAATGTTATAATCTAATAAAATTTAAGTTAAATATCCACAAACACTACTCCCGCTCTCCTCCTTCCCATAACCTATTTCGTCAAAATATATTCATATTTGCGACCTGCAGTTTGATTACAAGCTTTACATGGACACACAGACGGACGGACGGACGGACGGACGGACGGACGGACGGACGGACATTGTTAAATCAACTCAGAAAGTGATTCTGATTCGATCGGTATAATTAAAGATGGGTCTAGGTCAAATATTTTTGGTTGTTACAAACAGCAGCACAAAGTCATTATACCCAAACCACATAGTGGTATAGGGTATAAATATTTTATTTATAACTTGATTAATTTATAACTCAATCGTTATCTATAACGTTTATGGTTCTTTAGATCCAGAATATATTCTAGATTTTTTTTTAAATAGAAGGCATATTCTAAGTAGAGGCAAATCAACTGATGGATATTGCAAGGATCAAAAGCAATTTTTCATTCACAATTTTGTTGACAGGAACGTGCTGGCTGTATATATTTTCAGGCACATTGCATTAATATCCAATTGGTCCCATTAATCTTAAATTTTTTGTTGAAAAATCAAACAAGAAATTTATATATTTTGTTTCATTCTTCAGTCGCAGAAAATTATTATTCACTACCTAGTTGGAAATATCTGAACTAGTCGTAAAAAGGATTAGTTCTTGATTTACAATCTATTCAAAAATTCTAGTTATACAAATAGTAAAACCAATTAATATTTTACCCTCTAAATGCTTGATCCAACATTTGATAAGGACCAGGACTTGGTGTCGGTATTGACTTCTCTCGAAGTGACAATGTACTTTCCTTTCTCGCTCTCCTTTCCTTGTATCTCATAAATGATCTTCTAAGACAAACCTTCCAAACCATTGTGGGGACATTATATACAAATTTGTTATTCCGTTAATTATATATATTCCATTAGTTATACATATTCTTGATCCTTATAACAACTCAAGTCAATTAGTGATCTCCTCCTGTCCGTTTGTCTGTCTGTTGAAATCACACACATTCAAAAAACAAAACTTTTACCTGTGTAAAATTAAAATAATATTGTTTGTCATTATTTAGAGCACGTTGTTATTAAAAATGGGGTAAATCGGGCATCATTGTCCTAAGGTATGACCTAATATTAAAAATGTTAGAAACTCAGTGAGTTAAAAATGTTAAAAATTCAGTGAGTTGGTTGTAATAATTTACTTAGTGTTAAGCAGGGACGTAACAGTTATAAGAGAAATGACTAAAAAGTCTTATTTAACCATTAACATTGATGAATTTAAATATTATAATTAACAATTATCGTAAGATATATAGTATTTTGGTCACCGTAACCAATTGAAGTGAGAAATATTTTTTTTTTTATTATGAATAACTATTATAGCAACCAAAAATATTTTTTGATTACCATTATCGAAAGTAATTTTTTTTGGTTATTCTTACCCGGATACACATCGTATTTTTGATTTAGTGGATACGTTTCTAAGAGGTTTGTTGTTTAGTTATAAAACTACTTTAATTAAACTAATTAAAGTTTAATTATTAATCCACTTTTCCATTAAATAATATCTTAATATATAAAAACGTTGGTGCGTATGTTGGTACTCTAATAACTGTTGAACCACTAATGCTAGCGACTTCGTATTCATACCATATGTTCCTTTGGTTCTCCGATTTGCATAACTTTTTTTGTACCTGATAGGTGGCGCTGGGGTCGAGATTTTCCAAAAAAATTTATTTACGGTCCAATTTAGCTCAAATTCGCAACATATATTATGTACATAAAACTAAAGTTGCTGACAAAGTTTTTCACCTGTAGGTGGCGCTGGTGTTAAAATATTCAAGAAAACGTATATTTTTTTTCAGTCATATTCATAATATTATTAAATGCAATGTATTTAAGGCACAGAATCTTCTGAATAGCTTTTCGGGTGACACTGTAGTCTGATATTTGATTTTTGATCTGTGGGCGGATGTTTTCTTCGGGCCAGCAACGCGGACCGGACTCAGCTAGTTTTATCTATAAAATTAATAAACAATTCTTACAAAACTGCCCGTTTTGTTTACTTTACCAAAGGTAGAAGATACAGAAGATATCTTAGTCGTTGTCCCCATATAAAGCTGCGTCCCGATCTTTACTTAAATCTATCAAAAAAAATAAAATAAAATATTGTGCAGAATTTTTTTAATTTAATTTGTATAAATAAGTTCTTGCAAAAAATATATGTCTTTACCAAATATGGTAAGGATCGGTCTATTTTTCGGCCTAGTCTCCAAATAAATATAGTATCCAAGGCATAAAAATTGATAACAATGTCACTCAAACTGGGTTTATTATTATTTTCTATATGCAATTAGTTGAACCTAAGACCCTTTCTCTAAACACATGGTATAGTATATCGTATAGTCGGTTTAGACTGACTATATTTCTAACTTTTTACTGGGTAGGCAAACCTCCACTCTATCTCCACATTTCTTTCAACATATCCTAGTTCAAATTATTAGGTTTAGTATCGTTTTTATGAAATAGTATATTTAAATTATAACCAATCATTAACTCATAATCAGAGGATTGTTCATTAAAAAAAAAAATATATATAAGGAACATCATGTTTATTTGTTTGGTAAGGTCAGGTTTATGAAGACTACGATTGGTTTTGCTTTGCTTGGTTTTCAAATATAATATCCTCGTAATTATTGGGTTGCTAAAAGCTCAGACCCAACTGACATTTAAAATCACAAATTACAGTTGGAAGATACAAATGAAGATAAATATTCTTTTGTATGTTCCGTGTTGTATATGCAAATTTTCTGTTCATACCAAATAATAAATGAACAGGTGGTTTTTCTCTTAAAGCATTTCACTTAACACACAAGATATTGTATTACTTATGTATTTAAAAATAAATTCACATATATTCCTACCCCAAGAATTATGTTTACTGTAAACCAACACTCAGGGGATAGTCCCTACACATACAGTGCATTGTGTTGCTTTCAGGAAAATAGGTTATGGAAAGAAAGAAAGACGTAGTAGTGTCTGTGGATGTTGGACTTAAATTTCATTAGGTAGTAAGTGTCAGGAATGACTTGTACGGGGAGTTTATTCCACTGGACAATAGACAAACGAATATGATCCACTAGAGAAGTGGGTAATACCAAATGAAACTCCGGTACTTTGAATGAGTTTATTTATCTCGGCAGAAAATTGCCCGTGGTTGTATCTATAGAATAGTGTTACACAAAGCACATTCCAACGATAATAAAACGAGTCAATAGAGTTTAATAATATCTGAACTTATTTTACTTTTTATAAATTTAACTAAATATTTTTAAAAGTAAACAATTTGATAAACTTAATATAAGGAACGGAAAATATTTATTTTATTTTTTTTTTAATTCGATTTATTTGTTTTAGGGAAATTTTAACAATTATCATAAGATATTTAGTATTTTGGTTACCGTAACCAATTGAAGTGAGAAATATTTTTTTTTTTTGGTTATGAATAACCATTATAGCAACTAAAAAATTGTTTTGGTTAACAATAACCATTATCGACAATAATTTTTATTTTTGGTTATTCTTACCCGGATACATATCGAATTTTTGATGTTATGTACGCATTTCTAAGGGGTTTGTAGGGCAAGGAAATAAAATACAGAGTTTACTTTTGGATTACTAATTAGTGGGCGTAATAAACAAAATAAATTTGATCGGGATCTATACGATAATTTGGATTTTATGGCAATTTAAGTCGATCTCAATTGTATGGGTAACATGTCTGAACACGCACCGAGTTTCACCAATATCAACAGCATTTATCCTAAGGCCTATGGGTGCTTACATACCAAATTTAATCAAAATATATTCATATTTTCGACCCTGGTTTACATGGAAACACAGACAAATGGACGGAAACCGGTAGTTGTGGTTTTGATTGAAAAAATATTTTTTTTTAATTTGTGCTAGTTATAAAATTTCAACAAATACTTCTAATAAAATTCACTTCAAACATATGAAAAATCAAAAATAGGCCTGCACATGAGGAAGAAAATGATATTTTTATATAATAAAAATTTGTCGCGTATTTTTATTGACATACACTCAGAAAGTAACGTTAAATACCAGTCAAAACATTATTTTTAGTCTTCCAGTCAGCAAGCAACGGAAAAATTCAAATATGTAATTATGACGTAGGTCCCAGAAAATGTTTTACTGTGTTTGGCGATATGAAGTAGTATTTTTCAATGGAAGATTAGCTGCCAAGGCGTAAATTTCTAATGAAAAATGTATTCTAGCTTTTCAGAAATTTATAGGAAAGTACCAATAATGAAACAAACTAATTTTCTGACCCTATTTAACGTTTTCACATTACGCTTAGCCTAAAATCAAAAACTTAAAACGATAAAAAATTGAATTCGAAAGGTATCAAACATTAAAAACTTTTATTTTTTGGAAAATTTTAAGAGAGTATTATGTATAGGGAAACGGCTACCGTGCAAAAAAAATAGCTGCTTAGTTAATAACATAAAAACGGAGCTGAAACCAATTGATACAAAGGCAATTCAAAGATCTATGGCTGAAGCTCCGAAAAAGGGATAAGGGGTTAATTTACTTATTTATAATTTTTTTTTATTAGTTTAGTCCTATGCCTGGTTTTCATTATGTCATTTTAAATTCTTGCCAGTTATAGGAAAACGTGCGGTAATATGATGTCACTTGCAACTCAGGACAGCACTTGACATCTAAAAGGAGGAAATTTCCAACATATTGGCAATTCGTTTGACGGCCGCATTGTTTTTGTCGTTCTATAGAAAATAACGAGAAAATAACGAGTCAATGATTTTAATATTTAATCGCATATTCTTCTTCTTCATATACCATATATATATAATGAAAAAAATAAAATAAAATAATGTTACGATATAATTTGTTTTTGTTTTTTTCATTCAAAATGATTTCACTGAATAGTTAATATTTATACTTAACTTTTTTTTCAATTTTAAACGAGTGATCTCAATTAATAAAGGAGAAAGTTTATTTTCATTGATTTTTATTAAATTAAGGTGCTTAACATTTTCAACGATTTATTTCCAGAAATATGAGATTAAAATATAATGTTTGTTATATGGAGAATTAAATTTGAAATATTGAAAGAATTAAAAAAAAACAGTTTTAAACTTATATATGTACATATATATATATGGGGATTTCATGTCAAGTGTACCAACTTTTGAAACCGATGTCTTCCGATCGGGATGAAATTTGCACCAAGGTTAGTCCTATTGGATAGTAGTTTAGACACAATTTTTCAATAAGATCGGTCCAGATCTCTCTGAGTTAGAGGGGATCAAAATTTGACATTTTGGCCAAACAGGTGTTTCTTCTCATCCATGTAACTTATTACCTATTGTTCTCAGAAAATTTTCTCCCAAATAGTTTAGATAGATATTTCTTCAATATTTCGGAAAAAAATACTTAAAAAAAAAAAATTTAGACTTTTTTTTGCTAAATTAAAGCATTTTTTGCCTTTTTTTTCAAAAAGTGCATTTTTTTTTTTTTTTTTTTTCATAAGAAAGCTTAGGATTTTTCCTTTAAGACCTTTTTGGTCGCTTAGTGGGATGGGAGTGGGATATCTATCAAAATAAATGTTTTGTAACTCAAGACAACGGTTTTTCAATTTTTCACAAATGCACTATTTTGAATTTTTTCCTATTTGTGTGTAAAACCTTACAAATAAAACTTATACTGAGAAACTAGACAAATTAACCTTTCCGAAGGTATGTAACATAACATCATAACATAACAGAAGAGAATGGTTATGTGTAACCTGAAACAGTTATTTGCAACATTTCAATCTGGCTTCACGAAATTAACCCAAATTTACCATGAAAATGTTAAACTGATGTGGAAGGAAATCAACTTAAAGTATTTAACAGATGATTCGGCAGAATATTTACACGATTACCGCGATTGCCTTAAATTGGCTATGTGTCCTAATGCAACAACTTCTTGCCACTTAGGTGAATGTACCAATTGCCCGAAAAACACATTCATCAAAGAA
The DNA here is from genome assembly GCA_963682025.1 of Cordilura impudica. NCBI lineage: Eukaryota > Metazoa > Arthropoda > Insecta > Diptera > Scathophagidae > Cordilura > Cordilura impudica. Next base: position 252,468,171 of record OY821519.1, on the reverse strand, counting down.
AATTTAATCAACTCTTTAGATCGAGAATATATAGAGGAGGTCAAATTTGATCCTTGGATTCAGACTGACAGATGCACATTGAAAACAATCATTTTAAATGTGGATGATTTTGTGGAAGAAATGTGTACAGGATTGCTACACTTGAGAAACCATGACTTTTTAGTCAAAGAGCAATGGTCATTCTTCAAGATTTGAAGATACATTTGAAGTCTGGTGAATTCGTTATTTCATATGATTTCGCAGAAAACTATAAATATGTTCTTCAGGATGCCATACAAGCATTCCACTTCAATAACGATCAAGCAACTATATTCACAGTAGTTATTTACTACATGAAAGATGAAAAACTGGAATACAAAAGTATGGCAATCATATCCGACGATTTAAAACATGATACCGTTGCAGTTTATGAGTACCAGAAGAGAATACTAAAATTTCTAAAATCTAAAATTACAGTAAGGAAGGTACACTACGTTTCGGACGGAGCTCGTCAACATTTTAAAAACAAAAGTAGCCTGGCAAATCTTATGGCCTATGAAAAAGATTTTGGAATGCCAGCTGAGTGGCATTTTCATCCTACTGCTCATTGTAAAGGAGCATGTGATGGTATTGGAGCAAACCTTAAAAGAAATGCAGCGAAGTATAGCCTCCAGTGCTCTCATCAAGATCGCGTCTTAGATGCGACTGCTTTATTCCATTGGGCAAAGAGTTATTGTAAAGAAACTAAAATAGTTGTTAGTAGCAAAGAGGATCATCAGGAAACATTGAAAACACTGAAGAGCAGATTCGATGCTACGATAACAATCGCTGGCACCGCTCAATACCATGCTTTTATACCGCTTGTCGATGGAAGACCCAAGTTGAAAAAGTTTTCTGCCTCTATTCAATGCGATTTCTTTCCAAAGACAACAAATAAACCAGGAGCGAAATCAACAGCTGAACCTAGTAACGCCAAGAGAGGATAGACAAAAAAACGCTGTAAATAAAGGCGACAAAAAAGCTGGATGAAAGACTGGGTATTTAAAAATTTACAAAACTTAAATACTTCATCAGCTACAATAAATTTAGTATAAAAATAGTTATGATATAAATGGATCTAATGCAATTAAGATTAAATTTTAATAAATTATTTATCATTTTATTTTTAATATTATTATTATTATACATTAATTTAATTATTATTAAAAATAAATAAAAAATAATAATTTTTCAACATTTCTATAGAAAAAAGCGACTTTTTTCCTGAGGTTAACATATTCTGGGTATTACAGTATCGAGGGTATAAAATTTTAGTTAGGTATGTTATATACCTTCGGAAAGTTTAGTTTGTCTGGTTTCTCAGTATAAGTTTTATTTTTAAGGTTTTAGACACAATTAGGAAAAAATTGAAAATGGTGCATTTGTGAAAAATTGAAAAACCGTTGCCTTGAGTTACAAAACAATTATTTTGATAGATATCCCACTCCCATCCCACTAAGCGACCAAAAAGCTCTTAAAGGAAAAATCCTAAGCTTTCTTATGAAAAAAAAAAAAAAAAAAATTCACTTTTAGCAAAAAAAAAGTCTAAAATTTTTTTTTTTTTTTAAAGTATTTTTTCCGAAATATTGAAGAAATATCTATCTAAACTATTTGGGAGAAAATTTTCTGAGAACAATAGGTAATAAGTTACATGGATGAGAAGAAACACCTGTTTGGCCAAAATGTCAAATTTTGATCCCCTCTAACTCAGAGAGATCTGGACCGATCTTATTGAAAAATTGTGTCTAAACTACTATCCAATAGGACTAACCTTGGTGCAAATTTCATCCCGATCGGAAGACATCGGTTTCAAAAGTTGATGCTCTTGACGTGAAACCCCCCATATACATATATATAATTTATGAATATTTAGATAAAATTCATTTAATTGTGAAATTTCAAATAAAATTTATTATAAAACTTCTGTAAAACTTTTATTTTGACAATTAAGTTGTTTTGGCGATCTTGGCCTAAAGCCTTTTTATACTTTTTATACCCTATACCACTATGTGGTTTGGGTATAATGACTTTGTGCTGCTGTTTGTAACAACCAAAAATATTTGACCTAGACCCATCTTTAATTATACCGATCGAATCAGAATCACTTTCTGAGTTGATTTAACAATGTCCGTCCGTCCGTCCGTCCGTCCGTCCGTCCGTCCGTCTGTGTGTCCATATAAAGCTTGTAATCAAACTGCAGGTCGCATATATGAATATATTTTGATGAAATTTGGTTTTAATTTTTTAACCGCCATGGCATGAACGGGTCCATGTTCAGACCTAGCGCCCATACAAATGACCCCTATGTAATTAACATATATTGCCATAAGATCCAAATTATCATACAAATCTTAGTCAAATTGGGTTTGTATGTATATATTACATCCATTAATCAGTAGTCCAAAAATGTTCCCTATTTTGACAACTCTTAGTCATAGGCCCCAATAGAGCTGCTTCCCGATCTTCACTTAAATCTATCAAAAAACAAAAATATTGCACTGATTCTTCCCAAATTTTGTTCGTATATATTTTTGCAAAATACAAAAGACTTTACCAAACATGGTCAGGATGGGTCCATTTTTGGGCCTAGTCCCCATATAGATATAGCATCCGATATGAACTTTTTGATATCTGCAGCCGAAAAAATTAATAAAAATTACACTCAAATTTGGTTTTTGCTTATTTTCAATGTCCAGTTAGTTGGGCCTAAGAGATAGGGTTTCTAAACGCATGGTATAGGGTATCGTATAGTCGGTTCTAGACCGACTATAATTTTCCTACTTGTTTTTATTGAATTTAGAATTATCTGGAATCTATAAAACTTTGACTTTGATACTTAATTTGTTTTGGCTGTCATGGCTCGATATTATTTAAACAAGCTATTGGAAAGTGGAAATGCTATTATACTCTCTATATTGAATTTAGAATTATCTAGAATAGATGTGGACAATTTAGTTTTGTTTGCTCCACTAAATTTGGAATTGTTTTTGAGTAATATTTAAAAGTGCTTTGAACAGATTCTGTTATGTTTTGTCTTTGAAAAACTATAACATACTCTAGGAATAACACAAAGGAGGTCAATATTTCTTCTCTTTTAGAAAGAGGACGAGAATATGTTACCCAAATAGTTGTGATTCTTTTATAATATATTTTATAAGTTTTTAGTTAAAAATTTTGAAAATATTTTACAAAAAAAGAGAACACAAATTTACAAATTAAAACAAACTGAAAAAAAAACTATAAAATGACCGCATGCTTAAGAAATGTTGTGATGTGTTTAAAAATATTTTCAATGTGTGTCTTCCACTTTTAAATTAATTAAAAAAAAACTATTACAAAATTTATTTAAAAATAGCAAAAAACTAAATAAAACACACACAAAACATGCTAAAAAATTGAGAATTAAAAGGAAAAATTAAAAAGAAAAAATTAAGAAAACAGAAATATAAATGAAACACAAACTTTTGCTGTAAATAAAATCAACTGAAATGTGTCATTTACGAAAATCTGTTAAATAGAATAAACAAAAAAAAAAAAAATAATAATATAATTTCAACTAATATTTTAAATTGAAAGTATTGGCACTAAACTTTACAAAAAGAATTAAAAAATAAATTTAATTTTGTTTTTTTTATTAAATAGAAAATTCTTTATTTTTTTTGAAAAATTTAATTATTATATCTTTATCTTCAGATTTGTTTTTATTGAAAAATTTCACTTTTTTAATATATACAAAAATAAATAAATAAATAAAATATATATCCATATATATAAATTTTAATTTTTTTTGATAATTAAAAAAATATTTTTTAAAATTTAAGACCTTCACACCACTGTGCAGGGGGTATATATCAGTTTGCCAATCCGTTTGTAACTCATCAAAATAAATTTCGGAGACTCCATAAACTATATATATTCTTGATCCTTATAAAAGATGTCGATCTGGCGGTGTCCGTCTGTATATCTGTATGTCTGTCTGTTGAAAACATTCTCCTGTCCGCAAAAGATCGACTAGGTCGCACCACTTAGGCTTAAAATTTGCTACAGGCTGGCACTGAACTTAGTTCCACTAGGCCGAGTAGGTGAGGAGTGATGTACGCAAATGCAAAGAAGCTTTAATAAAAATTCACATAAAAAAACTAAAAATAGTGATAATTGTCTATACGTAACAGATATGCAAATTCCATATGTATAAGCGATGCATACATATTTTTGTTTATTTTTTGCTTTTGCTGATTTTTTTGTACATCTGAACAACAACAAGCAAAAAATTGTGTATGCATCGCGTTAATAAACAAACGAAAAAAAATGTGATTTTATGAATTTACATTTATGCTTATTGTATTTGATACTTGCTTTCAATCAACAATGCTAGAAAATACCTGAAATTTTTGTCAATAAAGATTATCTCATTGATTTTATACATCATTTTAAAAATTTAGCCGTTATAATTTGAATTCTAGTCTTATTTGTCTCTTAGTGTTGACAACCTTGGTTATTATATTGTGCTTAGAACATGGGTGGATGATATCAAATATTCGGCTCAGCTGACCTTAACACTTTTGTTCATAATTTTCAAGAAAAATATTTATACATACTAGTAGAGCCCAGTCCTTGAAAGTCGAGTGCAAGTTCTAAGATATTTTATTTTTCATTCATAAATAATTTTAAAAGAGCCTAACGGTATGCTAACCAATTATAGCCATTTCACAATTCAACAAAAATTTAATAAAGTTACATATAGCATTGTATAGTTTTTTATTTCAAGCTTAAATACGTTAGTGGCAACTTTAAATGAATTTTACTCAAAAAAAAAGTGTACAAGATGGTGCACATATATAAATATGGTGAACATCTGCAAAGAAATACCTTTATAATGGTATATTTTTTGTCAAAATCAAAGAAAATTATCAAAAATTTTAATAACGTTTTTAGGAGAGTAAAAATTTTCTAAAATATCCAAACTAAAAAAAAAAAAATAACATGTTAATTTTTTCAAAACTAAAGTTTTACAAAAAGTAAAATTTTATATAAAAAAATTGTTTACAATTTTCTTGACAATAATGAAAAAAAAAATATTTATTTGAAATATTTAATTAAATCGAAACTTCTTATAATTTTGGGAGAATTAAAAATTTTCATAAGAACAAATTTCAAAAAATTAAATAATAATAATGATATTTAAAAAAATATCAAAAGTGTTTTTTTTTAGTTTTTAGAGAAATTAAAATATTAATTTTATTAATTTTGGAAAAATTAATTTTATTTTTTTCCCAAATATATAAAAACTAGTTTTATAATATTCAATATAACATTTTTTAAATAAATAAAATTTCTTTTTATTTCTTCAAAATGATTTTTTTGAAAAAATTTCCTTATCTTAAAACAGTAAATTTTCTTAAAAAAGTATATTTTCATAAAAAACTATATTTTCCTTTAAAGGTAAGAGTACATTTTCGTAAAATAATACATTTTCTTAAAAAAAGTAAATTTTCTTAAAAAGTACCTTTCTTAAAAAGAGTAAAAATGTTTTTTTTCATAAAAAAGTACATTTTCTTTGACAAGCAAGTTTTCTTAAATAGCTATATTTTCTTAAAAAATTACCTTTTCTAAAAAAGTATCTTTTCTTAAAAAAGTACCTTTTCTTAAAAGATACAATTTCTTAAAAAAGTACATTTTCTTAAAAAACCAAGTTTTCTTAAAAATATCTATTCGTAAAAAAGTACCCTTTTCTTTAAAAGGTACATTTTCAAAAAAAGTACATACTCTTAAAAAACTATATCTTCTTAAAAAGGTAGCTTAAAAAGGTACATTTTCTTCAACAAAGTTTATTTTCTTAAATAAGTACGTTTTCTAAAAAGAAGTTTATTCTCTTAAAAAAGTACATTTTCTTAATAAGTACCTCTTACATGTAAGTTATAATCGGAGAGTTAATTGGTTTCTTGGAATAATGTAAAATCTCGTAATGGGTTTTCTCGGGTATATCACAACTAAATGCTTTATAAAAACAAAATATAGAGTGCAACTTGTACCTCGATACAACCGAAGTTAAAACTCTGACTTAATTTATTTATTATGATAGAGTTATATGAAGATGGGGAAGAAGCTTTATATGGTAACTGTAACTAAAAATTGTTATAGAGGGTTTATTTTTTGACTGGTTATTTATGACCTATTCACCAATTTTAATAGTGCTCAGCCTATGGTGACTATCGGCTCAGAAAGGGATTCTAATTTGATCGGTATCTAGGTTTTATTATATTGTTGTAGTTACAAACATCAGACTCAAGCTCATTATACCCTGACGACAGAATAATGTTCCAAAATAAATTTTGTTTAACATTATAAAGATTATTTTAATTATTATGGTTTTTGGCAAATTTCTATAAAATAAAAACCGCAACTTAGGGTAGCGTTTATAATTAAAAAACTTTATTTGGATATTCTCAATTTCAAATTGGTAATGTGTAAATTTGAGAGTATAATTTTTCAAACATCATATGGACACTTTTGAAAGTTATTTAAAATCATTGAATATGAGGAAAAAATTCAAGAATGAAAAAAATATTAAAATTTTTCAAAAATATGAAGAATATATTTTTTTAATAATTAAAAAAAATTTTTTTCAAGTAAAACTAAGGAAAATAATATATATTATTTTTTTTTTAACTAAGAAACTAAAAAATTTGCAATAAAACAAAGAAATACATAAATAAAATTAAATATATATATATATATGTATATACATATATGTGTATCTTATTTCTACTATCAGATCATTTTTAATTACTTGAAAAACATTTTTATTTATTTTTCAATATTTTCTGAAATAAATAAATAAATCACCATAATAATTATGATATAAGAAGATTGCCAACGATAAAGATAATAAAAATTATTTTAAAAAGAAAAACAATTTTGTTTTGAAACAAACGGAGAAATTAAAAACCATTTTGATTTTCTGTTGTTGACCAATATTTCTATATAATATTGACGTCTGCCCAACATGTGTGCTGTTTGAAATGGTTTTTTGCATAAAAAATATTAATACAAACAGAATAAAAAACTATAAATATTCGTCATTTCTGTATTTGAGAGATATATTTTAGTGATGATGCGGCTTTCATCTGTGTATTTTATCTAAACACACGTATGTATATTTGAAAAATTTATTCAAACATATTTTAAAATAATTTTTTTATCTGCGTTTTTCATACTTTGTGATTCAATTGTCAATAGTGTTTATATTCAAATTTTGATGCATTATTTTAAACCAATTACGAGATGCTTTATATGCCGTGTTAAAAAAAAACAATAACAAACTGCCGCAAATAAATTTTATAAAGAATTGTATTTTTTCCATATAATAAATATTGACTTACTGTTAGTCTGGCGAACAATATTTTTATCATTTAAAAAATATAGAAGCTAAAAGCTTGGAGTTTATTTTGGGACCAATTAAGTTTACAGGGAAAAAAATGACCCAATTAAACCTTATGATGTGATATACTAGTATGTCCTGTCGTGCTTCGCTACGACTTACTAAAATTTACGAATATATATGTATTCAAGGCTATTACTATTATCGTACTCTAGATATATGGCATTAGATATTTGAATTCTTTGGAGAGTGCCTCACCATTTCGCCGGTCCCGCCATTTTTTGGACAACTACTCATATTGATAGCTTATGTGCTCATACCCAGTTTTAGAGCTTTTGTTTTCATAGTAGTGCAGATATTTCATATTAAAATTCACTTTGTATGAGAGGTGCTACGTCCATTTGATTTATCAAAAAAAAATATTGCCCATTTGATTTATCAAAAAAAATTATTGCCCGTAATACTTTCTTTCTATGACCGATCAAGTAGATCGGTCCGAGGGTATATAAACTTCAAGCACATACTTTCACTTTTACAAAAAATTTATGAACATTTAAATAAAATTCATTAAATTTCATTATTAATTTTTGCCGAACAAAGTGATGATATATAAATGGCTTTATTAGTAAATAATTATATAAGAGCCTAAAGGTATGCTAACCAATTTTAGCCAATTCATAAACACATACACAGCATTGTATAGTTTTTTATTTGAACTTTAAATATTGGTTTTATGTGTGTGTTAGTAGCAACTTTAAATGATTATAATCCAAAAAAAATTTACCTGATTTTACACATTTGTACATAAATACCTTTCAAATGGTATATCTTTTTGTAAAAATCGGTTGATAGCTGAGTATTTAGGAGATGCCACAAGAAATCATCTTGCATATGAATATAACAGATATACAAAGGGTATTTTTTAAGCCCGATATATCTCGAAATTGTAAAAAATAACACAAAAAATTAAATTTTGACCAAAAAAATTATTTTTATTCAAAAGATCATTAACATTTGAAAATGATTTCATCCGTACGTCTCGTATAATACGAACAATTTTGGCTTCCAAAGTGTCAATTGTTGTTGGTTTATCAGCATAAACCAGTGACACTATGTTACCCCACAGGAAATAGTCGAGATGTGTTAAATCACACGACCTTGAAGGCCAATTGAGAGGTCCATTTCTTGCAATCAACATATCGCCAAATTTTGACTTCAATAAATAAGTTGATAGTTGCGGCTGCCATATGGCACATAGCGCCATCCTATTGAAACCACATCTCGTACGGATCAATGCCATCCATATTTTCATACAAAATATCATTGGTTATGATTAATTTTTGATGCCGCACCAAACGATGCATTTTTCTGGATGTAATTGAGACTTTACGGTCTGTTGTGGATTGGTCTACTCTGTATGTGGAAATTTTGTTTATTAACAAACCCGATATGATTAGGAATTGTCGTATAGGGTTTTTTTTGACTGCTGATTAATGGATGTAATAAACATACACAAACCAAATTTGACCGAGATCTATATGATAATTTGGATATTATGGAAATTTAAGTCGATCTCATAGGGGACCAAATCTGCACATAACCGATTTACACCAATTTCAACAGCGTTCATCCAATAGAAGCTGATAGAAGCTTATATACTGAATTTCATCAAAATATATTCACATTTGCGACCTGTACTTTGATTGAGATATGAATGATAATTTGGATCTTATGGCAATTTATGTCGATTTCATAGGGGTCATTTGTATGGGGACTAGGTCTGAACATGGACCGATTCTCACCAATTTCAATAGCGTTCAGCTTAAATACTAAATTTAATTAAAATATATTCATATTTGCGACCTGTACTTTGATTACAAGGTTTACATGGTCACACAGACGGACAGACGGACGGACATCGCTAAATTGACTCAGAAAGTGAGTCTGAGTCGAGCGTTACAAACATCAGCATAGTTACAAACATCAGCACAAATTCATTATACCCTTACCACATTGTGGTGCAATATTTTTGTGTTTTGATAGATTTAAGTGAAGGTCGGGAAGCGGCTTCATATGGAGGCTATGACTAAGAATTCTCCTATAGGGTTTATTTTTGGACTACTGATAAATGGATGTAATAAACACACACAAGCGCAATTTTACCGAGATCTATACGATAATTTGGATGTTACGGAAATTTAAGTCGATCTCAGAGTTGTAATTTTTAAGGGGACTAGGTCTGAACATGAACCGAATTCAACCAATTTCAACAGTGTTCATCCTATGGCCGACGGAAGCTTATATTCTACATTTCGTTAAAATATATGCAAGGGTTACGCACAGACGGGCGGATGGACAGACAAACAGACGGACAGACACACGGACGCACAAACACCAGCACAAGGTCATAAAACGCTATACCACTAATATTCAGGGCATAATGAAAATGTTTTTTAAATCCTTCATAACATTTTTTCATATCGATCGATAGCCCTTAATTTTTGCTATAAATCGATCGATAAGAAAAAAATTTATCACAGCTAATGTAATAAATTTATCTTGGAGTATTTGTGCAACTAAAAATCTGTTGTTTACTTAACGAGAATTTGGTCAACAATTCATAACATTTGATTGGATCAGAATTTTGATACTGTAGTTGGGACTTTGATCTTTAATGTTTGCTATAAAACTCCCAACTATTATACAAAAATTCCAATCCCATAAAAAATTCTGGATTTTTGACCGCCTCTCATTAAGCAAATAACAGATTTTTAGTTGCACAAATACTTGAAGATAAATGTATTACATTAGCTGTGATTAGCTCAAGAATGTTACCATTTCAAATTTGTGTTAACATTTAGATGTGAGGGCACCGTCCCTGGCATACTTACCGCATTATAATAATGCTGTATTACAAATATTTATATACTAGAACGTTTCCTTAACTATTCAATAGAACTTAGATACATAAAAAAATTGTTCAACAACAATTACGACAGGTTGTTTTTAAGGCACTAGAATTGGGTTTGTAAAAAATTAATGGATATTTAAATTTTAACGGAAACTCCTTAAATAGCCACATAATCAAATACAAAAAAAAGAAATAAATAAAAAAAATATAAAAAATTATATACTTTTCGATATTAAAAAAAAAAAATCCACCCCTAAAATACCTGCAATAAAGGAAAAAAAAATACAAGAAATTAAAACGGCAGACAAAAACGCCGTAAAACAAAAAAAAAAAAAAAATAAATAAAACTAGTTGTGTCATTATGACATAAACGTAACGCTCTAATGCAGCACCTTTAATTATTTCTTGGTAGCAACAGAACAGAATAGAACAGAACCACAAAAACCAACTCCCTCCCTAATACCCGTAAGTTAGTATAGGACAAAAGGGAATTCAAGTCAGGCAGCACTGGGGGTGGATTTTTTTTAAAACGTTTTTGTCTTAAATTTTTATATAAATTAAGCACACAAACATGAGGGATTTAAAAGAGGCCAAGATAAACATATGTTTGATAAATTTAAATAATGTTTTTTATTTGTCTAGAATTTTAGATCAGTCTTTCAACCACGATTCCACTCAAACTAAAAAATAACCGCCAAAATAGAAAATTTCTCTGCAAAGAAAATTTAAAACACATTAAACCATAGCGAGAGTTTAGTAGGGAATGACGAGTAAAGAAATAAATTCAAAAATTTTGCAAATTATATGGTTCGGTAATCAGCAAATATGCTTAACAACATACAAACGCACACACACACACCCATACAAATATACCACATAAACACTTAAACTTCAACTCAAACTTCCACTAGTCGTAACAAGGAATGCTTTTGAATCTGCTTTGGAGTACGAGTAGCTATTTTATGCGCTAAACGTCAAAGATATGTTTATACTCTAACAATTTTTCGTGTTTAGCATTTAAGATGAGATGATGATGATGATGATGATGATGTTGATTGTTGATTTTCTTTGGTTACTTAAGCGTATGCTAATGTTTGGTATGTCGAATATTAAGATTTAGATTTTTTTCTCCTTGGCTTTTGTTTGGTTTAATTTTTTTTCCTACAAATTATTTGCCAGTAATTCTTATGACAAATTGTCCAAAATTTTTAAGGCATTTATTAAAGCAATCACTAAAAAATTAAAGCAAATGGGAAAAGTTTAAAAAATTTCTTTACTAGCACTTTAATGTTTGTTCAGACTGTATCAAAATCTTCAATATTCATCACCAGACATTTATACAGGGTCAGTGGCATGAGTAACATGTTATGTCAAATGTGTATGTCTAGAAGACATCTTCGTTACATGAATAGATTTTTTTTTTATATTTTGGAAGTGATGAATTTTTTAAATTTTGTCTGCCATCATTGGTCTTGTTATTTACAACACACGAGCCCTAAGCACTATTAATGCTTCAACCAATAATTTATTTAACTGTGTAGCATTAAACGACACTTTTGCATTGAAATAATATAAACTACACAAACAAAGTTATACTTATATGGCAGTTTATGTACTTGAAAATCACCAAAAAAAAAAAAGTTTGCAACTGGTTTTAAGTTTACATTAATTTATGGACTTATTGTACTATTTATACCAAATGTGAACAATCTATTTGAAAAAGTAAGCTGTTTTATAGACTTAATATTAAATTATTTTAACAAACACACGCAATTTTAAGAACATTTTTTTATAGGTATCTCTATATCTTAGGTCATATTTTGGCACACTAACGCTCGATTTACCCCATTTCAAATACCAATCTGCTCGAATTAATTATAAACAATACTAACCTAATAAATAGCTTATTTTGTGGATAAGCGTGGCTTCAACAGATCGACAGACGGACGGATAGACGGACAGTCAGATGGCCAGACAGACATCGTTATATCGGCTCGAGTGACCCCTTATGGCGTCGTCACAAATTCATATTTCGATGTGTTACAAACAGAATGACAAACTTATTTATACCCTCTGCGCGGGGGGTATAGAGTTTACACGCTTACAAAGATGGGTTGACAGATGGACAGCAGATGGACGGACATCACTAAATCGACTCAGAAAGTGATTATGAGTCTATCGGTATAATAAATATTTTGCGTAGTTACAAACATCAGCACAAAGTCATTATACCCTGGTATAGAGTATAAAAATTTATCAGTTATTACGCTGAATATGAATTTTCAATCCTATTCGTTTGCTACACAGTGCAACACTAAAATCTTAAACCAATTGAGACCCCCAATACCTTATGATGGTATAAGAAAAACCCTAGCTGGGTTTTGAATTATTATTAATTCATTTTTGAAGTTTTCGACTGGGTGGTGGATTTTAGTACAATTTTCAAAAAACATGTACTGACGCTTAAGTCTATATCTCGTGAACTATTCGAAATATTGCTTGTCTCTCTTCGGCAAATTTTTAGCTCTTAATCAGATCTAAAAATTTTACCCTAAGATAAAATCAAAAAAACAACAACATCTTACTCAAAACAACAACACTGTCAAAAAATAGTAAAATTTCATCATAGATTATTTATTGTTGATGATGGAAAATAAGTATAAGGACACTTTAAATATTTTAAAATAGATGCTTGGAAAAATTGATGATTTTGAACATAAGGAATGAAATATAAGGACACTTCAAATCTTTTTCAATATATATTGAACTTTATCTAGCTTTATTTTCTATTTTTTCCGTTCGAACCGCTTTTCCATCGGGATGGTTACTTGGTGGACATTTGAAATATGCCGTTATTCAAACAATCATTCAAACGGACGGTGTTTACTCGGTGCATATGTCGCTGCGACATGTCTTCAATAAAAATCTCAAAGGGCCTCAAACATTTTCATTATATATTTCTATTTTGTACCTATTTCATTTAAAAAAGCATAGCATTTTTAATTTCGATAAACATACAATTCAAAGTGATTTCTTCGTCCTTTATTGAATTTTTGATGGCTGTGGGGCTATAACTTAATGAAGGAGTCATCAAATGAAATCGGCTTGTTAAGAAGAGTTGTTTGTTTTGCTTTTGGCTATCTTTTTTATCATATATTGACTGGAAGACTTCGTAGCAATATCTGATAAAAGTGTGAAAAACCTTAGAAAAATATGACGAAATTTTAAGTTTTTTTTCAGTTTTGCTGTTTTGAGAAGATGTTGTTGTTTTTTGATTTCATATCAAGGCAGAATTTTTAGATCTAATTAAGAGGTAAAAATTTGCTGAAGAGAGAAGCAATATTTCGCATAGTTCACGAGATGTACACTTAAGAATCAGTACCTGTTCCTTGAAAAATGTACTAAAACGAAAACTTCAAAAATTAATTTAAAAAACCTTAGCTAATAATTCAAAACCCAGATAGGGTTTTTATTCTACTATCATAACCTTTCTGATTTTGGGGGGGGTCTCAATTGGTTCAAGATTTTGAAGTTGAAAAATGTGCTACTGTGTTACTAGTGACGAAAAAATACCATGCTATAATTATAAAAAATTTTCAACAAGATCGAACTTGGCCCTACAAAAAGTTTGGCCAGAAAATCAAAAATCTGCCGTCATACTGTTTCCAATATTATCAGAAACTATCATCAGAATATTACCTTTCAATAATCAAGAAACCTAATGTCGTTTGGGAGGAAAGAAGGGTCCGCATGATTTCCTTAACATCAAGAAAAAAAGCTCCCAACATAAGAAACTACAAACGAAATATTTATTGCTACAATCAACTACATACAAAACTCTGTAAGAATCGCAAAAACATCCCGATTTTTCAAAAGTCGGGTGCCAAGTTCACAGAGCTCGCATTTGTGATTAGCCTTAATGTTTTGAACTGGCATTTTTCTATGATATCAATATTTGATTTGCTTGATGTACCCCAGAGTTGAATACCATATGTCCAAACCGGTTTCAGGATAGCTTTATAGATTCGTAGTTTGTTGTTTAAGTTGAGTTTAGATTTTGGCCCGAATAGTCAGTACAATTTACGGGTTTTTAAATCAAGTTGTCTTCTTTTTCCTTCCTGTCGCCTGTCCAATGTTATTCCCAGATATTTAACGTACAAATCATGCAAAAAATTTGGAGGCCAAAAACAGAAATGTCAAAGATAAGTTTATGATCCGAGAGCAGACGGAATTTAAAACAAGTAAGAAAATTATAGTCGGTCTAGACCGACTATACGATACCCTATACCATGCGTTTAGAAAGCCTATCTCTTAGGCCCAACTAACTGGACATTGAAAATAAGCAAAAACCAGATTTGAGTGGGATTTTTATTAATTTTTTTGGCTGCAGATATGTAAAAGTTCATATCGGATGCTATATCTATAAAGGGACTAGGTCCAAAAATGGACCGATCCTGATCATGTTTGGTAAAGTCTCTTGTATTTTGCAAAAATATGTACAAACAAAATTTGAGAAGAATCAGTGCAATATTTTTGTTTTTTAATAGATTTAAGTGAAGATCGGGAAGCAGCTCTATATGGGGTCAAAGGGATCATTTTTGTACTACTCATTAGTGGATGAAATGAATGCATACAAACCCAATTTGAGTAAGATCTATATGACAATTTGGATCTTATGGCAATTTATGTCGATTTCATATGGGTTTGTATGGGGGCTAGGTCTGAACATGGACCGATTCTCACCAATTTCAACAGCGTTCATCCCATGGCCGATAAAAGCTTATACACCAAATTTCATCAAAATATATTCATATTTGCGACCTGCAGTTTGATTACAAGCTTTACATGGACACACAGACGGACGGACGGACGGACGGACGGACGGACATTGTTAAATCAACTCAGAAAGTGATTCTGATTCGATCGGTATAATTAAAGATGGGTCTAGGTCAAATATGTTTGGTTGTTACAAACAGCAGCACAAAGTCATTATACCCAAACCACATAGTGGTATAGGGTATAAAAAGGTTCCTGATATTGCCTAGCAATATGCAGTTCCGGCAAAAGAAGCTACTCATTTGTTACAATGGGTGCTATAAATTAGGATATTTATATTATGGAAATTTATTTATAAGCCAACACAATGTGTCCACTATGGTAAGAAAGCTCTTGATTGATACAAGAACAATAACTTGATCTTTGTAGCAAGGGAGGCAAATCGTCCAAACTATCCGGCTCTTATGCCAGTGTAGAGATGTTGGGCTCTCTTGAAATGGATGTTGCAGAGCACAAAAAAAGTGTCCCAAATGTAAGATTTTAAACGGAGATTGACTACTTTTTGCAAAAAATTGGCAGAAACCACTATAAAATCCCTAATGGAAGGGTTTCCGGGAAAGGTCCATAAGTTCATAAGTAGTGATTATAACTATAAAAATTAACTTTAAGTTCAATGGTTTTCTATTTATTACATTTCATGTATATCCAGATTTCTTCGATCTCACTCTTAATTCGTTCAGTGTTAAAAATTCAACTCCGAAAAACTCTAAAATTTAAATATAAACCGTAAAGAAATATTAAAGAACAAAGGAGCCACAACCTTATTCAAATTGCAATTACTTGTTAAACGATGTACGCGGTAAGTCCATACTGAACAAACTTCAAATCGGAAAAGTTATATTAAAAAAAATTGACTGAACTAAAGCTTCTGAGAACAACAGTACAAAGTATTGTTAAAAAAATATGAAACAAGTGGGAATGGAAATGGAAATTATAACTAGGCCGATTATACGATACCTTATACCATACATTTAGAGACCTTTTCTCTTGGGTCCAACTAATTAGATATAGAAAATAAGCATAAATATTGTTATTAATTTTTTGGCTTCAGATATGAGAAAGTTCTTGTCGGAGCTACATTTATATGGGGACTACGTCGAAAAATTCACCGCTCGTAACCATATCTGGTAAAAAACACTTAGTTAAATAAAAAAACAAAAAAACCGAAGTTGAGAAAAATCTGTGCAATATTTTAGTGAAG
Organism: Cordilura impudica; assembly: GCA_963682025.1. Classification (NCBI taxonomy): domain Eukaryota; kingdom Metazoa; phylum Arthropoda; class Insecta; order Diptera; family Scathophagidae; genus Cordilura; species Cordilura impudica. Next base: position 252,451,824 of record OY821519.1, on the reverse strand, counting down.
GTCGGGACGCAGCTTTATATGAGGGCTATGACTAAGAACTTTGCTGCAGGGCTTATTTTCGAACTACTGATAAATTGATGTAGTAAACGCACACACCCCAAATTTGACCAATATCTATGTTATAATTTGGGTCTTATGGCAATTTAAGTCGATAGGTCGTAGGTCTGAACAAGCAGCGATTTGCATCAATTTCAAATTTTATCAAATTTCATCCTACTTGCGACCCGCAGTTTGATTACAAGGTTTGCATGGACACACAGGCAGACAGACCGAAGGACAGACAGACGGACGGACACGGTTAACATACTTAGAAAATGATTCTAAGTGATTGGTATCACAAAAATTTTTTTGTAGTTACAAACATCAGCAAAATCTCTTTATACCATCACCACATTATGGTATGAAGTATAAAATGTCTATGTCTTCATACTATTTCAATTCACGTTTCTTGAAAAAATATAGAGTAGATTATTGTGAAGATTTCTCTTAAAATTAATTGACAACACGAAATAATCTGTGAGCCACTGTACATTTTTTTAGACCAACCAATATAGTGTATGGTAAAATTTATTTTTTTAAGTTCTTTGCAAATATGTATAACAATAAAAGAACCAACCAAAGGAAATATAGAATTCGCACAAAGTGTTTTCAATAAATTATTTGAGAAACTAAACAAAAACTAAAGAGTTTTGAATCATTGGAAAGTTAAAACAAAATACTCTGTTTCTGGATTTTCCCCACCAATTTTCATGGTTATTATTTTAAACCAATTTCCAGGCTTAAGTATTTTTTTTAGCAATTGAGTATAGGCGGTACGCCATTAGAATCTACTCCCATGGGGCTTTCAGCCGATATATGACAAGTCCCACTCAGGTCAGTTAGGAATAACCACGTCGGTCACTTGAATACTACATGCTGTTTTATGTGAATATACCTACATTATTTTTTATATGGAATTAAAAATAATAATAAAACAAATTTATAATTTGTCAGATATAGGTTTATAGTCTAAATTTAATTATTAAAATATTCGTTTTTACCACACTGAATAAAAAACTCGTACATATATGTAAACAAACATAACTTAGACCAACACACACATATTTTTATTTTCATACCAATTATGTTTGTTTTTAAATTTTCTTCGGTGCCCAACACAACCATGACTGTGTTCGTTTTAATATTTCGTTATTTACACGAACATTTTTGTATTACATACTTTTTGTTTCAATCACACATAAAGCACACATTTTTGAGTGCTGCTTTATTTGAAGTTCATGTTCTGGTACGTGTACTGAAAAAAAACACAGAACATGTACAATAAACAGGTTCGAGTTCAGTTATATTTTAAGTCGTGTTGTGGCTCGTGTAGTAAGAAAAAACAGAACATGTACAATAAACAAGTTCGAGTTCAGTTATATTTTAAGTCGTGTTTAAAATATAAATATGAAAATAAAGATATGTGTTGGCTGCTTTTGAACAGAACATTGTGTGTTTCATGTGTGTATTTTCTGAACCTTGGTTTTTACTTAATTAAAAATATCGTTCCCTTATGTTAAGTACTCAATAACAGTAACCTTCTCTGTTAAAAATCTTAACAGATATTTATATCGATATTTATCTTCACACCCTTAATCTTTTTTTTCTAAGTTTTCAATACTAACTTATATAGCTAGAAGATTAAAGGAATATAGGTAAAAAAATAATGGTTGTTAAAATTAGTAAATACTATTTCAAATCTGTATTATTAATAGCCAATGTGATTTCTAATGACCCCTTCTTTGCAGATGTGCACCATCTGGTGCATATTTTTTTTTTTAAATAATAATCATTTAAAGTTGTTCCTAACACATATATGAAACACATATTTAAGCTTCAAATAAAAAACTATACAATGATGTATGTGTGTATTTATGAATTGGCCAAAATTTATTAGCATACCTTTAGGCTCTTATAAAATTATTTATTAATAACCTCATTAATATATCTTCTGTGTCTTCAGCAACTACTTATAATAAAATTTAATGAATTGTATTTAAAAATCACAATCTAATGAAATTTTTTAAATATTCATAAAGTTTTTATACAAAGAATTTTAAAAAAATGCAGAGAGAACATAATTTAATGAAAAGCTAAAATTTCTTAGACTTTGCACTAGAATTTGGAGTGTTGGGCTCTGCTAGTGTACACTAATGTAAAAAAATGTTAAATGCAAAATTAAACAATTTATATATACACTTGCTGGAAAGAAAAATAGAAGGAAAATTTAACTAAGCTAAATAACTTTTTTCTAATAAAGTGCACTGTAAAATGACACTTCTGGGAGGAATGGTGCGTGAGAATTTCCAGTATAGTAAAACCTCCATAATGTTTGCAGTTCTCAGGCCAAACTTTTTTTATTACCTTTTTTTTAATTTGTTGCTTATCTTGATGATTTCTCATTTAATTCTTCAGCAGATAGCTTCAGCATATCAAGTTGGACCAATTTTATCGAATGAAATCTTCAAAAATTTTAATTTTGCCCTTTTTTTTTAAATTAATTTTGTGAATAACGTAAAATATTCAGGACGTATGTTTAATATTTATTAATAAGTAGAGGAGATCTATACATATGAGTGATATTTTTAATAATAAGTCAAACATATCAGTATTTTTAATTTTGTTTTACTTGAATATATTAATAAAAATCAGTAGTTTCGCCTTAGTTACAATTTTGCTGGCGAATGAAATGAGAAATTATCAATGGTTCCTGAGTAATGAGTAAAGCTGAAAAATTAGGCAAACAAACATCAATTTAAGGAAAAAATATGAAATTTCATAAAGAAAAACTTTAGGCTGAGAACGTCAAAACCTTTGGAGGTTTTAATGTAATGACCTAGTATTTTCACCCTTATTTAGAATTTTGCACAATGGCTCTTTTTTTCAATTTAATGATAATTAATCTATAATATTAATAGGCTAGGCTATTTATTATGACCGATGTTTTGTTCTACCGTTTTATCCCGATTTTGACCAAACTTATATTATTTCAAAGGTATTTCTTTTAGCCATGTTGTAGATTTACAGATTTTTAAATTTTTTTCCTCTATTTTGAGTAAATTGCATTTAAAGCTGCTACTAACACATACATAAAATTATGCATATTCTATGTGTGTTTTATTAAATTAGTTAATGTGTTTGTTAATGAGTTTGTTATCTTCATTCACAATAATAATAAACCATAAAAGTGTTGGTTTTTGAATTTGCTAAGTTGAAAATTAAAGCTGCCTAGAAATTGCACTCGAATTTCGAGCGCTGGAATCTGCTAGTAATAATTAATACAAAAAAAAAAAAACACAAAAATTACATTTTGTATTGCTTAAGTTATCTTCTTGTAAGGTATTTTTTTCACTTTAGGCTCTCTGTGAGCAGATTTGGTATCGACTTAACCAACTTTATAGTATCCTCTTAACTTATTTTATTCTAATCATCCAAAATGACACTACTTAACATTTCCTTTGAGGTTACTTAAAGGAGAGGGATTCTAAGCTCCTCTAAATCCCACAAATAGGATTAAGATTAAAAAAAGTTTTTGTATTGTTGAGTTGGGAGCGACTAGGAGAAGACTTTGATAACATTTCTTACTTATTTCCTTGTCATGATCTATGTTTTTCAGCTGTAACTCAAGTACGATTTGTTTAAATTTCCCGAGCCATAATTTATAGTGAATGGAATTGCATCCATTGATTTCGTTGAAATTAATAAGCAATGCCCGACTTAATTTTAGTCTCAGGACTCTACTATTTTTATTGACGAAATCGCTAAACTTGTTTTCATCTGAAAATAAAAACATTCTAAAATTCTGTAGCCTTGCTCACATATTTATTTACAAAATCCATACGTTTTTTCTATTGACATCGGAAAGGAATGCGAAGTTTTGATAAAATTTAATTGGTGGATTTGAAGTTTCGGCCGACGTACTGTACTGGGGGAATGGCTTCTGCCTAAGATTCAAGCTATTTCAAGGAAGGATTTTCCCTTATTTTGTCTCACCCCTTTTTGTGTTTTAACGAAAAAGTTTAAGTAGAAACTTATCGGAAGTTTTTTAAAAAACAGGTAATATTTCCAATGAGTCAATGTAAAAAGTTTTGCGATCCAAAATATATTATTAAAATTTCTATTAATATTTAAAATGTTCTTCTTCAAATGTAGGGGTATTTTTTCTAGCAAGTGTATATACTTTTTTACATTGCCTTGAAATTTGATTTTTATTTTTTTTTTGAACAGAGTATTATTACAAATTATATTAGATTGGGGTCATTTAAATTTTCATGTTCTATAACATATCATAGAATCATCGAGATGTGCGGGTGCCCCTCATGAGACCATCCTTGTAAATTATTGCTTTTTTAACTATAGTCTGCAAGATGTTTTACACATTTAATAGGGATAGTCTCTGTTTTTCAGCTACGAGTTAAAAGCAGCCTTTAATAACATACATAAATATAAAATTATGTTTGCAGTTTTTTCAAGTATTCCATTAAATCTAAATTTACCAAAGTTGTTTTTTAAACATATTCTTCTATAAAAATTAATTAAATAATATTTTTAGTGCGAATACATAAAGCAGTCGTTAAACTGTTTATCTTTATTTACACAAAACGTATATGCAATTATATTTTGTAACAAAGGTTTCGTTAATTTTTTTAAAACCCAAGTAAAATCTTCACTTTGTTCAACAATAACCTGAAACCTCAACATCATATGAACTAAAAACTGTAAGTATTATTATTATTAATTATTTAACAATTTTTTTTTCAAAACATTAAAAATATTTCTTAATTGTTGACCATTTATGACTTTCATTTGGCTTAAACAACAATTTAGTTTTTATAGACTAAATATATTCACATCATTACCAAGAAAATATTTATAAATAATTTGATTTAAGCAAAACCCCACACAAGATTTTATAAAATAATAAACTAAACCAAATTGAAAAAAAAAAAAAAATTAAAACAAAAGTTTTATTTAAGCCATTGTTTATTCAAGATGTATTTTCCCAACATAACTTTAACAAAAAGATGATGGAAATATGATAATTTTGTAAAAACAGAAATCCCCCTCTTTTATAAATTAAAAGAAAAAATTTATACTTCTTTCGAACAAACAAAAAAAAAAAAAAAACACTTAAAAGATTGTGTAAATAAGTATAAAAAAGTGAGTAAAAAATCATGTTAAGCAAAAATGAAAAGGAAAAAAAACAGCACTGAATTGGCTTAGAAAAGTTGGTGGGAGAGTATTTCATTTGCAGCTAAGTAACCTTTCTTAGCATCGTAGTTATACGAGTATATCCATGTTTTTATGTACTCTACCTTAGAAAACAAGGGCATAATAAGCAGGGTAACCAGAAATATGCTCTAAAAAATGTGTTTTATGACCATAAAATATGCCCTAAAAAACGAAAAATATGCTCTAAAAATGTAAAAAATATGCTCCTAAAAAATAATTAGATATTTTTTTTTTTAACAATTTTTATTAAAAACAAAATAATTAACTAAAAAAATATAACAAAAATTAATCCATGCATAAAGGGGTATATTTTGTAAGATAAAACACCCTTAAGTTAAAAAAAATTAATATACAAAAATAAATAAATCATTTAAATCCATTTTAAAGTACTTAGGTAAATAAGAGCAAGGCTGCAAAAAATAATATGTATATATAAAAAATTTTTATTTGTTTTTTTTTAAATAGAACACTTGAACAGATATTGTTTAATTTCAATAAACTTAAAAATTGAATAATGGACGGATCATGTTTCAAAAATATTAAAACATCATAGTAAACACTATTTAAATTCAGTTACCAGGTTTAATGTCAGTTCAATTTTCAAGTCAATTATTGTATTATATGTACTTAAATTCAAGCTTATACTTGAAAAAGAGACTAAAGTATAACTTGATTTAATCTCGAATTTCAGTAGTGTTACTGGAGCTTAATATAAAAAATCTACACTATTCAATTAAGGTTATTATTACAATATACTATAAAGTATTCACTTAAATTCTCAAATAAAAAATTCTGTCTATTAGATCTTAGAATATTTTTATACATCGAAAAACTTCTTTCTACGTCAACTGAAGTAATGGGCGCAAATTTAAACGCTAATACTTCATTCACTTCATATTTTAAAGCTGAATTCGATGGAGACCCACACAACTCTTTACAAATATTTTTTATAACCTCCAGGCCTTTGTTTTTATCTGTAATAGATTTTACTTTGTTTTGAACAATATACTTAATATCACAATGAGGAACGTTGTTTATTTTTTTCATCGCATCTGTAAATATATTCATTTGTTCTAGCAGTGTAAGGCCACTTGTTTGTAATTTTTTTATTAAATTTACAATAAATCCAAAACTAGAGGCTATAAAAATCAAATCTGTTTTAGTTTTAGGATTTCGTAAGATTTCTTGCGCAACTTGTATTGATTGAGCATCTTCATTATTCAGCATATCTAAAACTTCTAAAACCTTTTCATAATTATTGGCATAATAATTTACGGCTTCAAGCCATGTTCCCCAACGAGTTGTAATGGGCTCAGGCGGTAAAGGCAGCTCAGGATGAGTTTCCTTAAAAATGTCTACTCTACTCGGAGCTTTTAAAAAAACTTTCTTTACGTTGGCAATAACTTTATTAACGTTTTCATACGAATCCCTTATCCGTTCACAAATTCGATGAAGACCGTGGACAATACACGTCACATGTGTTATCTTTGGATAAAACACTTCAATAGCTTTGCCAGCTTTTACCATGTATGGTGCAGCATCTGTCACAAACAGCAAAATCAAATCTTTATTAAAATTAGGGTCCAATCTTTTTATTGAGTTGTCAAATAGCCTTGCAATGGTCGAATGATTTGTCTTATCCAAGACAGCGGTGTTAATTAAAAACTTTTGCTTGGCCTTATCTTCGTTACAATCCAATATGCCAACAATGACGTTTGCCACATTTCTACCTGTTGCATCCGTAGTTTCGTCTATTGAAATCCATAGATACTCATTTTTTATGCATTTATGTATATTTTTCATGCAATTTGTATAAAGATTTTTAGCATATTTCGACCGAAGTATAGTTTCCGATGGGACTCTATAATCCGTAAAATTTTCAAATAACAGCTTAATTTTAGCATTTCTTATTTTACACAATGGAATGTCTGCCGATACAAATGCTTCACATAGTTTTTCGTGAAACTGACTTTCTTTGTCCAATTGTGTACATTCAGATAGAAACACTTGTGTGTCTTTTTGTACCCGTCTATCTTTTAAATTTATGTGTTTTGCACCTTCTACGTGTTGCTTGACTAAAAAAACTTTATCTGCTACGACTGACTTGTTGCAAATAGTGCAAAACAGAACATTTCCATCTGTTTTGAAATCTGGATATTCCCTGGTGATGTTTCTCAATCTGGCCGCCTTAGTTATTTTAATCTTTGGCATCTTCTACAACAAAAAAATAAGTCAAAATAATCTTTATATACATTGATTTCCAATTAAATGTACTTACTTTTTTTGAATAAAGTTAAAAAAAGTTGAAATGCAATAAATGTATGTACTTTCCCCGTTTATTTATTTTTTATATTGCACTTGGCCAAAGGGAGTAAATTCAGTGTATGCAATGTAGTAATATTTTACCACTCGATACTTTTTTTCAATGCTTTTTATATGTAGACTAACGAGCAATCCTAGCGATTTTTCAACATTTTGACGTTAACGACTTTGGCGATTGGCAGTGCTGCCAACAAATAAATAAATTCAACTCAAGAGACGAGACACATTCAAAACAACCGACCACACAAATTCGTTCGTACATTTTTGTGGTTATAGTTTTTAGTCTTGAATGTGTTTTACATATAGCAAATAAACATTTAAAAGTAAAATCAAACTAAAAAAATTGGCAACGCAAAAAAAAAAACAATAAGTGTTTTTTAAGAGAAAAAAACTAATATATGCTCACAAACATGCTTATATTCCAAAATATGCTCTTTAAGACAAAATATGCAAAAATATGCTTTTATGACAAAAAATGCAAAAATATGCTCTAACAAATTGATGCCAGAATTCTTAAATTGTTCTGAAACAGATAAATATTATATTCATTACTCAATACGAGGCTCAGGAAAAAACATGATAGAGCATATTTCCGGTTACCCTGATAATAAGTTTTTCGATGAATGGCTTGTAGTTTTGCTCTGTGTTCTTCATATAGACATATTGTCTTTGTTGCCTAAAGCAACTCATGGCTTTGTCGGATTAAACATTTATATATTTACTACTGTTTTCCAAAGAAAAGGTAACTTTTGTTATAAAATTAAAAATCTTTCATCAATTTCATCGTCTTCAAGATAATTCCTCTCCGTTAGAATACACTTATGCCAAGGTTTTTTGCCAATCTTCCAAGCAGTTGTTAAAGTGGGTTCGGAATGGCCTTATGCCCTCAACAGATTCCAACCGCGGTGTCTCTTGAGTTCATTGGATACACAGAAGTCTCATGGTGCTAAATCATGAGAACACGGTGGCTGTGGAACACCATGAGGCCAAATCTATAATATTAATAGGCTAGGCGATTTCTTGTGAACGATGTTTTGTTCTACCGTTTTATCCCGATTTTGACCAAGCGATATTATTTGAAAGGTAGTTCTTTTTAGCCGTTTTGCAGATTTACAGATTTTAAAATTATTTTCCTTGTTTTGAGTAAATTGCATTTAAAGTTAAAATTATACATACGCTATGTGTGTTTTAGTAAATTTGTTAATGTGTCTGTTAATGAATTTGTTATCTTCATTCACAATAATAATAAACCATAAAAGTGTTGGTTAAGTTGAAAAATAAAGCTGCCTAGAAATTGCACTCGAATTTCGAGTGCTGGAATCTGCTAGTTTAAATAAAATTGCCTCAAATCACCAATTCATTGTTATCGTGGTGCGAAAACCAGCTGCTGTCAACCCATATTTCTTACCTCTTTCATGCAAATGACGGAGGAAGAAATTCATAATTCATCACATCGAGATAATCAAAAAAAAAAAAAGGGAACTTTTAACAAGTCCTTAACAAGTCCTTTAATTGCATTTCAACCGATCTTTTCGATCTTACTTTAGCTTTTACACGATATTCGCTAGATTGGTCGGCTTGGCTTTTTATTCTGGTGTTCCCAAGGGATTGTTTCAACGATTTTAATGTTACGCTTAAAAAAATTGAGTGGTTTTGGAACCAATCAAGATTTGACTTGTTTGAGGCCTAAAATATCTTTTTAAAGGATGTTGATCAATATCAGAAATATTTCTAACTGTAAATTGCCGATTTTTTTTAAATCAAATCTTCTAGTACGTTTAATTGTTGTTCATCAGTTAATGGTTTTTTTTATCGTCCGGGATGCTCTTTGGCCAAACGCTTTTATAGACCTTCTTAGAATCATTTGTACCACTTGCAAACTTTTCGTACTTTTCCGCACTTCTTTCTTCAAAATAGTATGTAAATAATTTCGTAATTTCGTGATGCTTTATTTAGTACCTTAGGTACTTTTTATCAAAATAGCAAAAAATATTTGATTTCCTTGCCCTGCTGTTCACCACTTAATATATTTTCTTATACGGGACGCTCTCTGTTTTTAACGCTTTCTCTGACTTGGTCCACTTAAAAACTTTTCCTGATTACCGTAGGACTTTTGAAACGTTCTTGTAGCAGAAATTTTTAACAAAATTTATTTAACTTCTTTGGCCAAAATAATATTTAAACAACTTTTTAATTTCGTGGTACTTTATTTGGTACCTTTGGTACTTTTTAACAAAAAATAATGTAGTCAGTATTTCCTTCCTCTAAAATATAAAGACGTTTTTAAAATATTTTTTTATTTTTTTTATCTTACTAATGTTTTTTCGTTTACACAATTAATCTTTAATAATCACTTTTATTCTTGATACAATATTTGGTCCTTGGTACTTTTTATCAAAAAATAATTTAATCAGTATTTTCTCTAAGATTTATAAACTTTTATAATTGTTTTTATTTTTTTATTTTACTAAGCTTTTGTCGTTTACTCAATATATCTGTGATCACAAGCATTAACCGCCTAACTCGAAAATCATGCTTTAGAGCAAAATTACTTTTATATAAATGTAATGGGGCTTCATAACGACTTAGGTCAATATTAACTTTTTAATAAAGAGTATTAGAGTATTAGAGAAATGTTGATTCCACGTAAATATAAAGCGTTTTTAGAAGAATGTTATAGTATACATAACTCAAATCGTCGAAAATCATGCTTTCGAGAAGAATAACTGTTTATATAAATGTAAGGGGTAACTTTTAATGGGTAACGACTTATGTCAGTATGTTTTCATTAATAACTTTTTAGTCAGCAGTGTCAGAGAAATGGGGATTTCACGAAAATATAAAGCGGTTTTAGTTGAACATGATAGCATACATAACTCAAATCCTTCTTAAGTCGACTTAGGCGGTTCTCGCTTGTGACCACAGATATTTTTAATAATCTCTTTAATTCTTGCTACATTATTTGGAACCATTGGTACCTTTAACCAAAAATTAATTTAATCAAAATTTTCTTTATGATTTTTAGCCTTTTTGAAAATCTTTAGTATGGTTCTGATAGTCTTTTTAATTGTTTGTTGTAACTACAATGGATCCTAAATAAATTTTAAATAGATTGGTACCTGATTTGATATCTTTTTGGTGCTTTTAATTAAAAATTTATTTACTCAAAGTTATTCCCACCTCTTTTATTATTTATTTACTTGTTTTTTTTTTTTTTTTGGAAATGTAACTTTTTAAGAATAGTACTTTTTAAAAAAATTTACTTTTTTAGGACAATGTACCTTTCGATGAAAATGCACTTGATTTTAGAAAAGGTATTTTTGGATGAAAAGGTGCTTTATTGGAAAAGGTTTTTCTTTAGATATATATTTTTTTTAAAAAACTAACTTTTTTCTACCAAATACACATTTTTAGTCCTTTCAGACCTAGCTGTTACAATTGTCAGATCTGGTCTAAGGTGTATAAAATATAAACAAACACATTTTTTCTGATTTTTAACAAAAGAGACTTAAAAAGAAAAGAAAGTAGACTTTGTTAAAAAGAATTTTTATATTGATGGTTTAACAATGACCACAATCGTTTTACTAATCAGGTCTGAAAGGGTTAGAAAAGGTTCTGTGTTAGAAAATGCATTTTTTTAGAAAAGATACTTTTTTTTTAAGAAAAGATATTTTTTGAGAAAAGGTACTTTTTGATGAAAATTTACTTTTTAAAGAAAATGTATTTTTTTTTTAGAAAAGATACTATTTATAGAAAATGTGCTTTTGTAAGAAAATGTACTTTTAGTGAATTGTCGATAGCTTGGTACCTTTTTTGTTAACTTTTTGGTACCTTCGATAAAAATTTTATGTACTCAAGGTGTTTTCTTCAAGTTTTTGGAATGTCAGTCGAACTAAGTTTAGGTAAGCTAACGATTTTTAATGCTTTCGGTGAACAGTTTGTAAGATATTAGTGTTTAAGCTCCAACTAATTGGATAGAGGCAACAAGTGTAAATCAGATTGGAGTATAATTGTTATGAATTTGTTGCTCATAGTTATAAAACCGTTCAAAACGGATGTTATTTTTATATGGGGACTAGGTCGAAAAATTTACAAATCATGTTCATGTTTGGTAAAGTCACTTGTTTTTTCATAAACGAAGTTTGAAAAAATGTGTGCACTATATTTGATCCGTATAACAAGCATAACTGATATAGTGATGTCTGTCTGTCTGTATGTGGAAATCATAATCACGCCCTCAAGAGCTTAGATGGGTTGCTAGTTTTTACTAAAAATGGTTCAATGACATCCTGGGCAGGTTGCTATTTAGAATCACAGATATCGGTTCTATAGGTCCCGAAATTTCAGTGTAAGAAAACTTTTGAAAGAAATATGTTGTAATTGTTCATGTTATTGTTTTTTTTTTTTTTTTAATTTTGCTAATATTCTTCTGGAAACACAAAAGGTCTTTTTCATTTTTTCAATGGTTTTAGAATCAAATAATTTTATATGCAGCCATAGAGAAATATGCAGTTAAAAAATTGGTTTATTTTTACATAATAAATATTTACTCGAAACTATAAATATAATAAAATTCCGATATCTGGTACAGAACGTTTTAAAATATATGTACAAAAATTCAAAAAAAAATAATACAAAATTCAGCCCATTTTAATCAAAATTAAAAATAATAAAAAAAAAATTTTAATTTGTATAAATAATTATTCATATTTTTGAAGTATAAACTAAAAATTCTAAAAGAAAAAATTTTAATTATTCAAGAATATGCAAAAACGTTGCAAAATATGTAAAAAAGTCATAAAATTAGAAAAAAAAAGTAAGTAAAGTAAGTAAAAATTTGAAGCTTGAAGAAATCTTTTGTTTGTTTCAATAAAATTTTTCTTACAAAAATTGTTTTTCTCGATTCTTAAGCTTCCTTTAAAAAAAAGTTATCTGTGTAAGTAGGTTTAAACAAATTCGTCTTCCTTTTCTTTTTCTTTTGTTACGTTTAAGTTTAAAGAACACAATTTACATTAAGCCATCATTTTTTTTTTTTCAAAAAAATTTCACAGGTGTTTGTGTGTAAAGTTATTTTATATTGTTTGTTTATATTTTTTTTTGTTTGTTATTGTTGTTTATATTCTTCTTTTAAATTTATTGTTTATCTCTTATTTTTATTATTAAGAACTTCTAACGTCCTATGAAAACATCAATGTTCTACGGAACAAAAAAAAAAATAACGGAACTACCCAAAGTTTATCTGATATAAGTATATATTTTTTTGCTTTTGTCATTTTATTTTTCTTCATCTTTCATTACAAACGATTTTAACATTATTTCGTCTTTGCAAAAAAATGTAAGACAAAAAAGGTATTTTCTTTAAAAGAAATGAAAAGAAAACTTCTTTTGTTATTGTGTGTTTGAGAAAATGTTTTGTTGTTTTGATATTTTTAATAAGCAAATAAACAACAACATTGATTATAATCTTTTTTCCATCAAACCGGAGATGTATTTATATTTTTGGTTATATTTATTTTGATACATTTTTAAGGAAAAGACTGGCCATTATTTGTTTGCTTATCAAAAACAATTTTATTTTTTTTTTTTTGGAAAAAAGAATGAGCTAATCTAAATATGAGAATGGTTTAAACAAAATAATTATATTGTCCGACAAAAGACTGTTTACCTAAAATTAGGCCGTTAATTTATATCTATCTATCGTTAGCAATAGGAAGCTTAATTAAAAATGTACAGTATAAATGTACAGAAAAATCTGTTCATCTTTATAGGGTAAACGTAAAGTATCTAATCAATATTCTTTTTGGATGAAATTGCCCACTGGATTACTTTACCCTTCAAGTAGGCCATAATTTTTATCATCCTAGAAATATGCTTGAATTTTGAGTATATTAAATTGAAATTTCCAACGCTCCGTTATCAAAATGGCGAAATAGTTCGAGGAACAATTACAGTAATAATAGTTTGTCAACTATATTTTTTAACTAATAAAGCGCCTAAGATGTCCATTAAGAATTAATAAAAATTCTTTTTTGAGAAAGGTACTTTTTATGGAAGTGCGCTTTTTTAAGAAAACGTACTTTTTTAAGAAAAGGTATTTTTTAAGAAATGGTACTTTTAAAAGGTATTTTTAAAAGAGAAGGTAATTTTAAAAGAAATGGTGATTTTTTAAGAAAAGTCACTTTTTCTTTAGTAAAAAAAGTACTTTTTTAATAAAAGGTAAATTTTTAAGAAAAGTTATTTTTTAATTTAATTAAATTTTTTTTTTTAAAACCTACCTTTCCTTTAGCAAAACATACTTTCTTCTAACGAAAAGGTACTTTTTTAGAAAAGGTATTTTTTCAGAAGAAATCATTTTTTAACAAAAAGTAATTTTTCTGAATAGTTATTTTTTTCAGAAATGGTACTATTTTAAGAAAAGCGGTTTTTATAAGAAAACATAGTTTTTAAAAAAATTAATTGTTTTAATGAAACGAACTTTTTTGATAAAAGGTATTGTACGAATGGTTACTTTTTATGAAAAGGTAATTTTTTAAGACAAGGCACTAATTTTTTAGGAAAAGATACCTTTTTTAAAAAAATTTTACCTTTTCAGAAAAGGTAGTTTTTTTTAAACAAAAAGAGTTTTAATGATTGAGTTTGAAATTATTCAGGCTCAAGATCAAATATTTTTACTTTAAATAAAGCAAAAACATTGGCACATTTGTTTCGAAAAATTGCTCTATATTCTGCATGACAGGTTATATAGCTGTTTCGGGAAGAGTCGCCAACCCTCATCAGTAACCAAAAGCAGTAGATAGTTTGTTTGGTAAAAAGTTAAATTCATATATATTTGCTGAAAACAACAAAATGAGAATTCAAGCAAAAGCTATACTATTTAAGCCTTAAGCCTATTTAAGGCTTTTGGTTACTGATGAGGGTTGGCGACTCTTCCCGAAACAGCTGTATAACCTGTCATGCAGAATATAGAGCAATTTTTCGAAACAAATGTGCCAATGTTTTTGCTTTATTTAAAGTAAATACATTTCATCTTGAGCCTGAATAATTTCAAACTCAATCATTAAAATGATAAAGATCGAAAATAAGACTTTTTATTTTTATAAAAAATAATAAAATCAAAAAGAGTTTTTTTTTTTTAACAAAAAAGTACTTTTTTTAAGAGTATGTACTTTTTAAGTAAAAGTACTGTCTTTTGAAAAGGTATTTTTATAAGAAAATTACATTTTTGAAGAAAATTTACGTTTTAAGGAAAGGTACTTTTTAAAGATATGGTACTTTTTTTTAGGAAAGAAATGGTGCTTTTTTAAGAAAAGTGCTATTGTAAGAAAGGGTAGTCCTTTAAGAAAAGTAGTTGTGTAGGAAAGGGTACTTTTTATGAAAAGTACTTTTGTAAAAAAGCGTACTTTTTTAAGAAAAGGTACGTATTAGACAAGAGACACATTTGAGGAAAAATTACAATTTTTATACCCTATACTACTATGTGGTTAGTCTATAATGACTTTGTGCTGATGTTTATTACTACCAAAAATATTTGACCTAGACCCATCTTTTATTATACCGATCGACTCAGAATCACTTTCTGAGTCGATTTAGCGATGTCCGTCCGTCTGTCTGTGTGTCCATATAAACCTTGTACTCAAACTACAAGTCGCAAATATGAAATTTATTATGTAAGCTTCTATCGGCCATAGGACGAACGCTATTGAAATTGGTGAAAATCGGTTCATGTTCAGAACTAGTCCCCATACAAATGACTTAAATCGCCATAATATCCAAATTATCATATAGATCTCGGTTAAACTGGGTTTGTATAAGGTTATTACATCCATTTACCAGTACTCCAAAAATAATCACTGTAGAACAATTCTTAGTCATAGCCCCCATATGAAGCTGATTCCCGATCTTCACTTAAATCTATCAAAGAACAAAAATATTGCACAGATTTTCCTCAAATTTGGGTTGTGTATGTTTTTAACAAAAATAAATGAACTTACCGAATATGGTCAGGATCGGTCCATTTTTCGACCTAGTCCCGATATAAATGTAGCATCCGATGTGTAGTTTTTCATATCCGAAGGCAAAGAAATTAGTAGCAATGCCACTCATATTTGGTTTATGGTTATTATCTATATCTACTTAGTTGAACCGAAAAGATAGGGTCTGTAAACACATGGTATAGGGTATCGTATAGTCGGTCTAGACCGACTATAATTTTCTTAATTGCTAAAAATAGGTCCAGTTTTATAAAAAGACACTTTTTTTAATGTACTTTTTTGTAAAGAGGTACTTTTGTAGATAATGTACTTTTTTAAAAAATCTGTTTTTTTTAGAAAATGGTACTATTTTGAGAAAAGGTACAGTTTTTAGAGTAGGTATTGTTTTAAGACAATGTTCTTTTTTAAAAAAAGACATTTTTCTTTTTAGGGGAAGGTACTTTCTTAAAAAAAGTGCTTTCTAGGAAAGGTGCTATTTTATAAAATATCTCTTTTAAGAAAATGTATCATTTTTAGAAAGGATAGATGTTAAAGAATATGCTCTTTTTTATGAAAAGGTACTTTTTAAAGAAAAGTACTGTTTTAAGAAAAGACACTTTTATAAGAAAATTAATTGTTTTAAGAAAACGTACTCTTGTAGTTAAGGTACATTTTTTAAGAAAAGTACTTTTTTGGGAAAGCTACTTTTGTAAGAGAGGGTACTTTTTTAAGAAAAGTGCTTATGTAAAAATTTGTGTTTTTAAGAAAAGGTACGTGTTGGGCAAAAATTACTTTTTTTAAAAATAGGTACTTTTTTATAAAAGATAGTTTTTTTTAGAAAATTTACTTTTTTGTAAAAAATAAATTTAAGAGAAAAGGTACTTTAAAATAAAAATACTAATTTTAAATATTAACTACTATAAATAATAAAAATAAAAAATCAATAAAATGAAATAATTATAATAAAAAAAAATTAAAAATTTATGTGTAATATTCACATGGTTTATTTTAATTTAGTTGCATTGCTAATAATTTGAAAGTGATAATTTGCCAAATTCGTATGGCATTAATATAAAATTGTAAATCCTAAAGTTGACCCTTATGTTGCATTTGGATAATACGGCATCGTCTTTCCACCTGAAGAAGTTTAGTCTTTCGTGAAAATATTTTGGTTGGACTGAGTAAATAATTGTATGCAGGTATATTAGTGATTTACACTACAAAAGGTTTTCAAAAGTGCCACCATAATATTAAGGTAGATAAATTAAACTATTAATAACAATTTTTAACATAGTATTCACTAATTATAAAGGGGGTACCCGTACTGACATCTTCCTCGTTTATTATTATCGAATTTAAATTTACAATTTATTAAAATTTATTACCGAAAGTTCTACTCTGTTTGAATATACTAAAAACTATTATGCTTTTTCCCATCCTTCGTCCATCCCTAGTTTATTAAATAGTTGTTTATATTTCCTTTTTTTATTTCACGTTAGTTTTTGTTTTTAGTCATTTAATATAACAATGAAATAGTGATCTATATTGATTTAAACGCTTTTATTGTTCATTATTATTATATATTTTTTTTTAGTAATTCATTACCGCACGTTCTAGTTATAATTATTAATAAATATTAATTTATGAATAACAATGGCGATAAAATTTTAACTAATAAATTATTTAAAGCAAACAATTCAAAATAAATACGACATTTAATATTTTATGAGAAACAATCAACTACCAAATACAATGGTTTCTACAATTGAATAAAGCATGATTTAAGGCAGAGGGAGAATTTATTAAACCTCTGAACTTCTCACGCTACTTTGAATTTTGAGTTCGTAAAATTTTAAAATATAAATTCGAAGGGTGTCTCCTTTCTATGTTAAAATATACTTGTTAGTTTTAAAGTGTTCTTTTATAATTTAAATTGTATGTCATTCTTGCAACTGCCGTTCTTAACTGCAGTTTTGCAAAACATTGTCATTTATTAATTCTAAGTCACAAGTCTATTATAGAATTCACCATTTTGGCGTTGGAAATAAATTTAGAATTGTAGACCTTAGTTGAAAGAGGCCACGTTGATTAATAGCTGTTAATTGCGAATACTCTCACCAATAGTTTCATTTAAAAGATTTAAACTGAGCTAGATTCTAGACTGGAGAAACCTGCTAATTCGTTTACAATAGTAAAATATTATGTAAGGCCGTAATGGGCAACTTATTGTTAAATAAAATTCATAAAATTGTATTGAGTGACTGTTGCTTGCATATAATTATAAATTTTTGATATGAGAAAGTTGTGGGCCAAATCGGTGCCGAATTTGCTAACAATGAAATAAAAACAGCGTCATGAACTGACTATATGGCGTTGTTGCACAGCAAAAACCTAAGTTTCTAAGCCAATTTAGCGCCACGGATGAATCATGGTTCCAGCACTTCATGCCTGAGACGAATTAATAGACAAAATAGTGAACTGAAAAGGAAGTATCGGGTCCCCAAATAAGGCGTAGACGAATTGTAGTCTGCAAGCCATGCCATGACATCATATTTGTAGAACGCGCTTGCGATAATTTTAACTGATTATCTTTGAAAAAGAAAAACAATTAAAGGCTGGCAGTGGGGCACACTATTTACGGCTTAAAGGTGATGAAATCCAGAAAAAATGTCCCATTTGTCATTCTGTATGACGTATAATGTTCTTTCATGGCAAAAATCAATAAATTTAACTTCGAATTAGCGTTCACAGGTTATTAAATTTTGCCAAACTTGAAGAAATGTGTCAGTGGGAAAAGAGTTGTTAAAAGCTTGATTGCTATTTTGAGAAGCTCTACGTTTCTGACTACAAAAATGGCATGGATGCTGTAGAATATAGGTGCGAAAAGTGCATTTAGTTAAAGAGATACTTAAATCTGATATAAAATTATTTTCTCCAAATTTTTTGTTCTTCCCTTGTTAGGTCGAATAGTTTTGGCACAATCCACGTACCAAATATTGTCATAAGATGCCTTAGTGGTGACTTTTTATTGACAACATTTAAATATTTTATATTGTTTATTGATCTCAAATATTCCATTGAGGCAAAAATAAATGGTAGCATTGTTGCCATTTTAGCATTTTAGTTGCTAGATTTAGCAACTTTTTTTGTCGCTTAGCATCCAAAATTTATGAAAAGATGCTAGATGCTAACTTAGCATCTTTTATTAATAAAAAGTTGCTTTTAGCATCTTTTTTTGATTTTTTTTTCATTATCTTTGAATATATAATTTAAATTTTAATGGTATTGATATGGTTAAATTTCTCAAAGTCTAATAAGAAAAATTTGTGTACTACTCTTTTTACCACTCCGTTCGTTTCTTTCAAAAATTATAACAAACCATTTTGAAATAGAAGAATGTAAACAGCAACAACAGTTTTTAATGAATTAAAAAGTCGATTGCCAATAAATATAATTGCATTAAAAAAAAGCCAAAATTTTTAATACAAAACACATTAAACCGGGTCAAAAACCCGATAACCAATATATTAGAAGACTTTAAATTTAAATCATATGAAACAGAAAAAATTCAAATCCAATTGAGTTATATCACAGAACAATATTGGGATACAGCACTGAATACAACCTCTTATGGATTGAAAACTCTATTGGCGAAAGTCCATTTAAAGAGTTATCCACATTAGTATTGTCTTTATTAGTTTTCTGTTTCTCAAAAGCCGGAGCTGAACGTTCGTTTAATTTAATGACTTTAGTAAAAACCAAACTTTGCAGCAGAATAAAATCCGAGTTGTTATGTTCTGTAATATTTATAAAAGAAGGTTTGTAATTGAAAATGGGTGCTATTACACTTACAATATACCGAGCGATGTCGTTGAAAGTCGATCGTCAGAAAAATATCTGAGCCAAGAAGAACTTGAAGATGAAGACATCACAGAAATATTAGTTTCCATAAACCAATTATTATAAGATACTCGCATCTTTTGATAATGTAAATTCTGTTATATTTGAAATTAAGAGAAAAAATCTCTTTAAAATTAAAAATATTTAATTTAAAATTAAAAAACTCAAAATAATGTTATTTAAAATTTTAAAAATAGAAATCGAAACTTATGTTTTATATTAATTTTTCCATTTAAAAATCAAAGAATTAATTAATAAGTACTGAATTTTTCAATCAAAAGGTAATGTAATTTAGAAAAAAAATTTAGCATCTTTTATTTTGACTCCAGTACGTTTTAGCATCTTTTTTTTTGCAATTTAGCATCTTTTCAATTTCAAATTATGGCAACACTGAATGGTAGTGGTTTTAAAACACAGAAAAAATGTATACCATAATTTTTTATTTTCCCGTCAACCATTTAACGTTTTCATTCAATAGACAGTTTATGGGCATCTTTATATGTATGTCAATAATTTTTTTTACCAATTTATTTTCACCACATATTTTTTTCAACAAAATATTTTTAACACTTCAAATTTATTTCCTAAAACACTTACTACTTATTTTCACCTAAAACACTTATTGCTTCCATTGAATACTCATTTAATAGGCAATTTTATTTACCTAATAACTTTTTATCGCCCCAAAATTCTTGTTTTTTAACTTATAATTTAACTCAAATATTTATTATGTTTTCCCAATTGAGGTGAAAATAAATATTTTTGTTAAAAATACACAAAATATTTATCTATAACAAACAAAATTTTTTAACATAAATTTATATCTTATCCAACCATAAATGGGGTTTCCTAAGTATACATCTTATTTGCAATTTTTTTCAATAATAAAATTTATATTCACCTATTTTTTTCCCGCAAATTTCCTCAGTTTTTTTTTCTGATCTACATAAAATGTTTTCAACAATTTTTTTCTTATTTTCGCATCAGAAATTTATGGTGTCCATCCAACAATTTAAATTAATTTTCTCCAATTTTGTTTTCAACACAAGATTTCGTTTTCACTTCAAGCATTTTTTTATAAGCTATTTTATGCCATTTTTTTAAATAAAAGTTTTTATCATAACAAATATATTCACCAATTTCTTTCACTACAAAGAGCCCTTTTTATAGCCTATAGCCTATACCACTATGTTGTCAGGCTAGACAAAGATACTTTTGAAGAAAAGGATTTTTTTTTTCAAAAAAGGCAACTATAAGGAAAGGTTTTTTTTTAGAGAATTTAGTTTTTCTCTTTTAAGAAAATTAACTTTTAAAAATTTGATATTTTTGAATAAAATTTACCTTGTTAAGGAAATTTACTGTTTAAGGAAACGTTCTTTTTTATGAAATGGTACTTTTTTAGGAAAAGTACTTTTTTTAAAAATGGTAATTTTTTACGAAAATATGCTTTTAAAGAAAAGGTTTTTTTCAAGAAAGGAAAACTTTAAATAAAGATACTTATTTTGGTATTTTGTTGAGAAAATATAGTTTTTCTTTTTGAAGAAAATTTACCTGTTTTTCAAAATTGACATTTATGAATAAACTGCACCTTTTTTTAAACAAAATTTACTTTTTTAACGAAAGGTTCTTCTTTAAGAAATGGTACTTTTTGGGGCAAAGTACTTTTTTAGAAATGTAATTTTTAAATAAAGTGTAATATTTTTAGAGAAGTTACTATTTTTAGAATAGGTATTGTTGTTCTTTTTTTAAAAAGGTACTTTTTTCTGTTTTTGGGGAGGTACCTTTTTAAAAAAAAGTTCTTTTTAGGAAAGATGCTTTTATAGAAAATACCTGTTTTAAGAAAATGTACTGTTTTTAGACAGGGTACATTTTAAAGAATATGAAATGGTACTTGTTAAAGAAAAGTTCTGTCTTAAGAAAAGGTACTTCTATAACGAAATGGAATTTTTTCAGAAAATGTATTTTTTTAAGGAAAGGTATTTTTCAAAGAAATTGAACTTTTTTAGGAAAGGAATTTTTTATGAAAAGTAATTTCTTAATAAAAGTGCTTTTGTAAAAAAGGAAAGTACTTTTTTAAAAAAGTATACTTTCTTAAGAAAAGGGAAGTTATTGAGAAGAGATACATTTTTGGAAAAATTACTGTAACAAGTTTTTATATACACTAATATTTGACCTAGACTCATTTCTTTATTGTACCAATCGACTCAGAATCACTTTCTGAGGCGATTTAGCGATGTCCATCCGTCCATTCGTCCATCCTTCTGTCTGTCTGTGTGTCCATGTAAACCTTGTAATCCAACTACAGATCGCATATATAAATATATTTTGATGAAATTTAGTATATAGGCTTCAATCATACCATGAACGCTATTTAAGTAGATGAAAATCGGTGCATTTTCAGACCTAGTCCCCATACAAATGACCCCTGTGAAATCGACTTAAGTTGCCATAAGATCCAAATGATCATATCGAAACCATCAGCCATAAATTTTTTTCGGTCAAATTGGGTTTATGTGTGTTCATAACTCCCATTAATCAGTGGTCCAAAAATAAACCGTAGCCCCCATATGAAGCTAATTCCCGGTCTTTACTTAAACCTCTCAAAATCCAAAATATTGCATAGATTTTTCTCAAATTTGGTTTGGATATGTTTAAAAAAAAAAAAAAATAAAAGACATTACCAAATATGGTCAGGGTCATTTCATTTTTCGACTTAGTCCCCATATATATATAGCATCCGATGTGAACTTTTTCAGATCCGCAGGCAAAAAAATTTTTTTTTTAATTCCACTCAAACTTGGTATATGCTTTTTCTCTATACCCATTTAGTTGGACCCAACACCAATTCTCTAAATGCATGGTATTGGATATCTTGTAGTCGTTCTGTTTTTTTTTTTATAGAAAAAAGTACATTTTTACGAAAAAAGTAACACATTTTCTTCAAAAAGTAAATTCAGTGAATAAAAATGCCTTTTCTTAAAAATGTAAATTTTCTTAAAAAAGTACCTTTCGTAGTATTTCGTTTTCTTTTTACATTATTATTATTATTATTATTATTATTATATATTTTTTTTTATTTCTTTTTTTTAAGCCTAGTTCCGCGAAGCCGAGTGGCTTGTCTGCAGATTCTAATTTTGGCTAGTTTTTTTTCTTTGTTTTTTTCTTTCTTTTTTTTTTTTTAAGTTTTTCATTCGATCGACATTCCATTGACAATTTTTCAACTCAAAAATTTTTATCACCACAAAAATTTGTTTTCACCACATATTTTCATTTTCCCCTCAAACATTTATTGTTTTGCATAAATTAGTCATTTTATTGATAATTTCTTTTTTCCGTTTAGAAATTTTTATCACCGCAAAAACTGATATTATCAATTTTTTCACCATGCATTTTTTTGTTTCCAACAAAACATTGTTTTCATTGAAATACCTTTTTGTTGAGAATTTGTTTCAAACTTAAAAGTTTTATTTCGGCAAACTCAAATTCCCTTGTTTAGTTGAATCTACGAGTAATTAACTTGAACTTTTGTTGAAAATAGTTAACATTTGTTTTTTAAGTTTTTAACTTACAATTTTTAGTTCTTTTAGTGTTATTTTATTCAATATTTATTTTTTGCAAGCAGTTTCTTCACTTTTCAACTCTGACCGTTAAAATTAAATTTATTCCCAGTTGTTTTTATTTTCAGCTTAATCATTTAATGTTTTTATACACATGACTTTTATGACACTTTATTTCAACCCAAAAATTTGTATGAACAGAAATCTATTTTCATCAAAATTGTTTCTCCACCAATTTGAATTTATACTTTTGACACTTATTTTTTGCATCATTTGGAACTCACCACTTAAATTTCTTTTCACCACAAAAAATTATTTTCATCTCAAAAATTCAGGGGTCTAATCGTAGCATTTGTTATCGAAATTATTTTTTTTATTTTCTAAAATAAAATACTAAGAATAATTTTTTGCCTTATCACAGTTAATGAGTTATAGACCCTAGTTAAGAATAAAAGTGAAACGAGGTCTGATGTTTGTCCAACTTCTTAAAATAGTAAACCAAAATATGGAATTTCGTGTATACATATATATTTTTGATATCGCTCATAGAGCTGATATGAATACGATATTAGATATCAACAGCACCTTTATCAAAATACAGTTTGTTATTCGGCAGCCTTTAAGTATGCTGCTTATAACGAATATACCCTATTCATCTTTAATATAATTCAATTTTTAATAACAATTTTAAATACATACTTAAGAAGTTTATGCATGTCACATCATATTTGCTATACATAAATTGAAGCATACTTTTAGGTTGGTTTATGTGAAACAAACAAGAATTTACATTTTTTTTTCTACCTCGCATAAGTAAAATTCACCCTCCTATTGAAAACTTTATATATGTTGTTATTCTTTTTAATAAACTATTTTATTTGCTTGTACATGTATGTGTCTGTCACATGTCAAAGTCATCTGTGACGAAAAAAACAAAAATGAGCAACACATCTCCCAGAAATACTCTCATCAAAAACACATACATAAATAAATTAAAACGAAGTCACGCAATGTTTTTTTTTTTGTCGGATTAGATAAAATGAAAGATTTTTGTTACGCACTCTCTTTTTTTTTTTTTTTTTGGCAAAATTGACTCTAAGTGTAGATGTCAAATAATGTAACACGTTTGAACTGACAAAACATTGTAACATAACAAAACTATTAGATAAGTCGTTCGAAAATTAACAGGGAAAAACAAAAACAAAAAAGTTAATTTCAACTTAACCATCACCATGGCTTCCACCACTAAATTGTATTTTATGCCAGAGTCACCGCCCTACAATACTTATTTAGAATTTTTGTGTTACATGCCTAAAAAATTATATTTATATTACTTTGTTACTTACATTTATTGAACTTTTTTCCGTCTGTTTGTTGGCAGCTAACAACACAAGGAAACTTTTTTTTTTTGTTTTATATATTTGTTGTGAAAGACGTGTTTATGTATTTGTAATCCATAAGAATTAACAATATATATATATATATATATATATATATATATATATATATATATATATATATTAGAGTGTCTTGGCACATTAATAAACAACAACAAAGTTATAAACATAAAATTTCATTTTATTACAAACGTGTATGTATTCGCGTAATATGGCCTTTTGTGTGTATGCGTGTGTGTATGTGCGTTATTATAAAATTAAAGAGCAGCGTTTTTTATGTTTTCAAAATTTTGTATTAATTTATGGCAAAGGTAATGAAAACTTTTTATGTGTTACGTTTTACTATGTTCTCAAACTCCTAAAAGTAGGCATTAAAGTTTAGTTTTTTTTTGTTCTAGCATCGTCATGTTATGCAGCATATAATAAAAAATTTATAATATTTTCCTTATCTATATTTTGTTTATTTTTACAAAACACTTCATTAACTTTGCATCAACGATTTGTTATTCATGCTTATTTTATCAAGTGGATTAAGGAATACAAGGGGAATCTGCAGTTTTATGTAGAAATGAGGTGAATACCTTATGTTGAGCTAAAAACATATATTTATAGGTAAAAATTTATATTTTGTTGGTATACCTAGAATGAAAATAATTTTATAAGATAAAACTCAATTTTTGAGACAAAAAAAAAAAATAATAAATAAATTTTCCTTAAAAAAAATTTTGAGTTGAAAAATTTTTAGCTAAAATAATCATTTTTGAGTCGATAGTTAAATTTTGTAGTTACAGACTGCGGCAAAGAAATTCGAAGATTAAAATAATATATTTTGAGGTGAAAAACTAAAACAAGCAAGAATTTTTTGTGCCGCATTGTGCATCTGAGAAATGGAAAGAGTTGTATCTTCTGAGATTAATATGAAGTAAAAGCTGTGTTGTATGAAAACTGAGTCTTAACCACATTGCTATTAAGCGTGCCTTTAGGCGAATGCGTTAAAGCACATGACCAAACTGTGCAAGTACGAGTGTATGTGAGATCGACGCAGGTTCAAACCTCACGGCCGCCCTAAGTAGAAAAATTTCATATAGAAACAATCTATTAAATTATAGCATAACAATTCTAACAATGTTTAATAAATCGGTGATGAAGGCTGAAATTGCCAGAAACCGGTCCGATTAACAATACATTGTAGTTATGAATTTTAGAAATATATGCTTTCTTCTTCTCTACCACGCACTATAGAAACAAAAATTTATTATTGACTCAAAACTGATGTGTACCTCAAAAATTGTTTTCATATCAGTTTAAAATATTTCAATAAATTTTTGCGATAAAAAAAAATTATTTTATTTTTATAGCAAAAATATTGAGGTGAAATTGATATGAATGATATAAATTTATGGTAGACAAAAAAATATTTATATACAAAAAAAAAAAAAAAAAGTTTTGAAGTAAAAATAATTTTTCAAAAAAATTTGTTTGAGTTGAAAACAATTTAAAGATTTAAAAAACAATTTTGCGATGAAAATGAATTATTTAGTTGAATAAATTCTGTAGAGAAATTTATATTTGGAGGTGAAAATAAGTGAAAGTGATTTGGAAGTGAAAATAAATATATATACAGTGAGTGACAATACAATGAAAACTTTTAACAATATATATTTTTGACGACTTGAACGTTGAATCATATAATTAAAAACTCCTTTATTAATTAAAAACTTGTATGTTATGTATGTGAGATGAATAAAACTGAAAACACTTTTGTTTTCTATAAACTATTTATTCATTAAACATAACTAACCTCGAAAATAATACAGTATAAAAATTAAGAAGTAAAACAAACAAATTATTTAATAATACAATAATGGTACAACAATAGTACAATAATAGTACAATAATAGTACGCAAAACCGACATCTTCAGGCAGAATGATAAATTACAATTTCACGCAACCCATGAAAATAATAGTTAATACAGCGACAAATTTTATTGACAAAATATTAAACATCAGCAATGAACACTTCCATAAAGACAACCTGGTTAAAATAAGAAAAATATTAACGATGAGCAACTACCCATCTTCCTTAATCAATAATTTAATTAACAAAAATTTAAATGGCCAAAAGACGAAACATACAGAAGAAAAACAAGAAAAAACTTTTTACAGTGTACCTCACATTCGTAAATTAACAGAAACAAAAAACAATGAAATAAATGTTCAACGATGAAAAAGCAACAATAGCTCACAAATCAAACCAACACTAAAGCAACTTTTTACGCGTAACAAAACTAAACAAGACATCCTAAATACTGACAATGTTGTATATGAAATTGCATGACATGTCAATGAGAGGAAGCGGTGCAATAAAGTCTACGTTGGAACAACATAACGAATGTTAGGGACAAGAATTGCTGAACATAAGGCGGACATAAAGAAACAGAGAGAAACCACAGCACTTGCTCAGCATGTGAAGGACAACAAACATATGGTTAATTTTGTCAAAATTAAAATACCTCACAATGAGAGGAGAACAAATAAACACTACACATTAGAAAGTTTACGCATACAACAGCGATTAGAATATGCAACGAACACAAGAGAGGATAAAGACAACACTAAGCTGCAATATTCTGTTGCAATAACTTAGTAAAATAGTTAAAGTTCTGTGACACTAGCATTAAGATCAATTTCTGGTACTGGTACCGAATAATTATTTATTTATTTGTATTTTCTGTTCGTGAGGTCATTTTTTCTTAGATAAATAAGTAATTATAACCACAGAGATGTAATATAGAATCGTAAGTTGACCTGTGATACTAGCACTAATTTCATTTTATAATAATAATTAAAAAAATTTTGCTTTATGTTTATTTTATTTTGTCGCCAGATTTATAAATAAAAACACTCCTGAAGAAGTCTGAAAAAAGCAGAGGAAACGTTGAGTAAAAATTAAAATTAATTGATTTTTATTTACACAAAATTTTACCATCATTAGCCCGTAAAGAAACTGGTTTTACAACAAAATTGTACATCTATTGGTCACAAAAGAAAAAATTTCATAAAACAAAAAATATATATTTGTTGTTTAAAACGTCAAAGCCGTGAGAATAATTTTTAAGAGTGACATTTTTTTTAAGTGAAAATATATTTTTCTGGTTGCAAATTATATTTATATATCAAAATATTTTTATAAAAATAAATAAATATTTTATAAAGTACTTTCAAAAATATTTTTTTAATATTTTATAAAATATTGATATAAATATTTTATAAAATATTTTTTATACAAATAAATAAGTATTTTATTAAACATTTTTTTGTAATTGAAAAATATTTTTTAACTGTTTTATAAAATATTTATTTATTTCTATAAAAAAAATAAAATTGTTATTTAAAAATTTTTTTAAATATATTATATAAAATGTTTATTAATTTTTATAAAATATTTATTTCTTTTTATAATATTAAATAAAAAAGATTTTTTAAATATTTTATAAAATATATATTTATTTTTATAAACATATATTACCTACTCCGAGAAAAGGGACCTAGTGTGTCAGAAAACAGGTTGTGTCAATAACGGTGGATTCTGGTACTTAAAGGGTGTAGAAACTTTAAATGCATTTTTTTCTCAAAACTTAATATAAACACACTAGATCCTTTTCTCGGAGAAGGTCATAGTTATATATATATTTATTTATATAAAATAAAATAAAATATTTACAATTTTTTTCGTTAAAAAAATATTTATATTTAAAAAAAAATATGTATTTTTTAAATTAATGAACCTTTTATAAATTATTGTATTAAAAAAAACAGTGTTTAAATATTTAAAAAAATATTTTATTATTTTAAAAAAATAAAATAACATAGTTTTTAACCGCAAAAATTAATTTTCATTAAAAAAATATATTATTTATTTATTTATTTTCAAAAAAAAAATATATATTAATTATTTATTTATTTTAATTTTTTTGAGAACAAAATTATACTTTTTTGTATTACTGAAGAACAATTTCCCAAAAATATATTCACCTCTTAATTTTAAATATAAATATCTTATAAAATATTTTTTTATTTTTTATAATAAAATAAAATACTTTCTAAACACAAAAATGTATTTTAACTAAAAAAAAATCACTTCGAACAATTATATTATTTAATTTTATACGAGGAAAAATAAATAAAT
Source organism: Cordilura impudica (assembly GCA_963682025.1). Taxonomy (NCBI): domain Eukaryota; kingdom Metazoa; phylum Arthropoda; class Insecta; order Diptera; family Scathophagidae; genus Cordilura; species Cordilura impudica. Next base: position 252,423,217 of record OY821519.1, on the reverse strand, counting down.
ATTTTATAAAATATTTTAAAAATAACTAGAGGACCCCTGCTGCTCCGCAGCATTATATTATATTATATTATATTATATTATATTATATTATATTATATTATATTATATTATATTATATTATATTATATTATATTATATTATATTATATTATATTATATTATATTATATTATATTATATTATATTATATTATATTATATTATATTATATTATATTATATTATATTATATTATATTATATTATATTATATTATATTATATTATATTATATTATATTATATTATATTATATTATATTATATTATATTATATTATATTATATTATATTATATTATATTATATTATATTATATTATATTATATTATATTATATTATATTATATTATATTATATTATATTATATTATATTATATTATATTATATTATATTATATTATATTATATTATATTATATTATATTATATTATATTATATTATATTATATTATATTATATTATATTATATTATATTATATTATATTATATTATATTATATTATATTATATTATATTATATTATATTATATTATATTATATTATATTATATTATATTATATTATATTATATTATATTATATTATATTATATTATATTATATTATATTATATTATATTATATTATATTATATTATATTATATTATATTATATTATATTATATTATATTATATTATATTATATTATATTATATTATATTATATTATATTATATTATATTATATTATATTATATTATATTATATTATATTATATTATATTATATTATATTATATTATATTATATTATATTATATTATATTATATTATATTATATTATATTATATTATATTATATTATATTATATTATATTATATTATATTATATTATATTATATTATATTATATTATATTATATTATATTATATTATATTATATTATATTATATTATATTATATTATATTATATTATATTATATTATATTATATTATATTATATTATATTATATTATATTATATTATATTATATTATATTATATTATATTATATTATATTATATTATATTATATTATATTATATTATATTATATTATATTATATTATATTATATTATATTATATTATATTATATTATATTATATTATATTATATTATATTATATTATATTATATTATATTATATTATATTATATTATATTATATTATATTATATTATATTATATTATATTATATTATATTATATTATATTATATTATATTATATTATATTATATTATATTATATTATATTATATTATATTATATTATATTATATTATATTATATTATATTATATTATATTATATTATATTATATTATATTATATTATATTATATTATATTATATTATATTATATTATATTATATTATATTATATTATATTATATTATATTATATTATATTATATTATATTATATTATATTATATTATATTATATTATATTATATTATATTATATTATATTATATTATATTATATTATATTATATTATATTATATTATATTATATTATATTATATTATATTATATTATATTATATTATATTATATTATATTATATTATATTATATTATATTATATTATATTATATTATATTATATTATATTATATTATATTATATTATATTATATTATATTATATTATATTATATTATATTATATTATATTATATTATATTATATTATATTATATTATATTATATTATATTATATTATATTATATTATATTATATTATATTATATTATATTATATTATATTATATTATATTATATTATATTATATTATATTATATTATATTATATTATATTATATTATATTATATTATATTATATTATATTATATTATATTATATTATATTATATTATATTATATTATATTATATTATATTATATTATATTATATTATATTATATTATATTATATTATATTATATTATATTATATTATATTATATTATATTATATTATATTATATTATATTATATTATATTATATTATATTATATTATATTATATTATATTATATTATATTATATTATATTATATTATATTATATTATATTATATTATATTATATTATATTATATTATATTATATTATATTATATTATATTATATTATATTATATTATATTATATTATATTATATTATATTATATTATATTATATTATATTATATTATATTATATTATATTATATTATATTATATTATATTATATTATATTATATTATATTATATTATATTATATTATATTATATTATATTATATTATATTATATTATATTATATTATATTATATTATATTATATTATATTATATTATATTATATTATATTATATTATATTATATTATATTATATTATATTATATTATATTATATTATATTATATTATATTATATTATATTATATTATATTATATTATATTATATTATATTATATTATATTATATTATATTATATTATATTATATTATATTATATTATATTATATTATATTATATTATATTATATTATATTATATTATATTATATTATATTATATTATATTATATTATATTATATTATATTATATTATATTATATTATATTATATTATATTATATTATATTATATTATATTATATTATATTATATTATATTATATTATATTATATTATATTATATTATATTATATTATATTATATTATATTATATTATATTATATTATATTATATTATATTATATTATATTATATTATATTATATTATATTATATTATATTATATTATATTATATTATATTATATTATATTATATTATATTATATTATATTATATTATATTATATTATATTATATTATATTATATTATATTATATTATATTATATTATATTATATTATATTATATTATATTATATTATATTATATTATATTATATTATATTATATTATATTATATTATATTATATTATATTATATTATATTATATTATATTATATTATATTATATTATATTATATTATATTATATTATATTATATTATATTATATTATATTATATTATATTATATTATATTATATTATATTATATTATATTATATTATATTATATTATATTATATTATATTATATTATATTATATTATATTATATTATATTATATTATATTATATTATATTATATTATATTAATTTTTATAAAATAATTCCAAAATTTGCCAAGAGAAGTTAACGTACAGTAATGCCAAAATATGCCAACAGAAGTTAACGTACAGTAAAAGTAAAGTTGATTGTCCACGCATAACTTTCCTCAAACCCAACGAATTTGCCAAGAGAAGTTAACGTACAGTAATGTCAAAATATGCCATGATAAGTTAGCGTACAGTAAAAGTAAAGTTGATTCTCCACGCATAACTTTCCTCAAACCCAATGAATTTAAGCAGTTAATAGCTCAAAAAAAGGAGCTTGATCCAATGACTGTTCTTAGACCTATGTCAACAGCCTACGTTAATTAGAACTCTAGTTATAGAGGTTTGAGAGAAGAAAAATATTGAAAAAAATATTCATAAATTCTTTTAATATATAAGGTTTTACATATTTGATAAGTATTTATTAAAATTTTTGATATTTTTTTAGTCGGAAACTTTATTTTTTTATATACAAAAAAAAGTCTGTGAAGTGATATTTATTTTTGTTCATAAAATCCATATTTGAGGTAAACAAAATTTTGTCTTGAAAACAGTTAGTGCCAAGAGAACATTTGTGTTAATTTACGACAAAAAAGTTAAAAAAAAAATTTATTTTCTCTTGCCAAAATATTTTTCTATTGAAATTTTATTTTTCACATCCTTATAAAAATTTGTGTTGAAATTTAAAAATATTTGATTTTTTTTAACGACTTCAAAACCTGTTTTTACCAATCAAAATATATTATTTGTATTCCTCCATCCGAATTTCCTATAATATATATTCCTTTTTTTATAAATGTTTAAATACAACATTTTTTAGATTATCCTTTTACCGCAAGAATGTATTTTCACGTCAATGAAAAGAAGATATATAAAAATTAGAAATAATTATTTGTGAGATGGGATATAAAATTTATTTAAACTAATATGGAGTTGGGACAAGAAGTAGATATGGAATATTTTAAACAAAATCGCACAATCTCAAATAAGAAAAATTTCTAGATTAAAAAATCAACATATGTTCAGCAAGATTTTAGCGCTATTGCAATAATTATTGGTAGAAGTTCCAAACATGATGATATATGTAAAAAAGTTTGAAAAATAGAGCTTCATTTTAACAGTTAATTCGATAATTTTAAATATTTTTAAAAAGTGTTGAAAGGCAGAAATAATTAATTACTACTTTAAAGCTATTTCAAATACTTAAAGAGCAACGGCCTACTGTTAGACAGTTTCAATTTGTTGTAAGTGCACAACCCTCTAATAAGCTCCTTAAAATCCCTCGCTGTCTAGATGAAAATTTTTGCTAAACAAGTCTCAAATTATAAGCTGTTTGTAAATTGTAGCCAATTACGCACTACTTAATATTTTTGTTTGTTTAACACTTAAACAAAACTTTGCATACATTTAGGCTTTTTTGAAAATGTCATAATTAAAGCATACTCTATGGCGATTTGCGAATATTTTCTTTTGTTATTATTTTTTATTTGTTGTTGTTCACAATTTATGTTAATTTGTTTGTTATTTTAGCTCATTAAATATAAATTTTTAACATTATTTATGGCAATTACTAAACAATGATGGGAACAACTTCATACAGCTTTGTTTGTACAATACCTAACATTAACACTCTATAGTTTACTAAATAGCATTAAATATTATGAGTATCACAGCGTAGCATTTTCATATTTTCAATAGAAGAAATGAGAGAAAAACTTTTAAGCCATCAACGTGAATAAGACTTTCACAAATGCTACAATAAAGCTTCTTGAATTATGAGCATATTGTATATTGCTTCGAAAATTTTTCCTAGGTGACCCCAGTACTTCATCTAAATTAATGTACTATTGTGACCACTTCGTTTGTATATAAAGAGAAAATTTTAATGGTTTTTTATAGACATCAAGTTTTTTTCATTTTTTCTTGTAGACTAGATGAGTCTTTGCAGTAAGCGGTCCAGCAGACGTTTCTTATTTTTCTTAATTTCTCTTTGTAAATGTTGTTTTGATTATTGCTGTTGTATTTTCTTTTATGGTACTTTTTTCTGTTCGTTTATATTTGTTGCCAAGTAAAGGTAAAATTTAAAAAAATACATGGTATACAGCAAAAATATGTATCATAAAAAGTTTTGTTACAGCGACAAACCCATAAAAATGTCACATTCATCATGGCTCACAAGTGTACCATACTTCGTATATGAATGTTGTTGGTTGCTTATGAAAATGGTTTCAGGAAGCGAAGGGGTTTCTTCTTTATTATTTATTTAATTTTATAAAAATCTTATTGGGCTTAAAACAAAATATTATAATATTTTAAGCCAAAAAGTATTCTTTAGATTTTGTTTGTAAATTTATCAGCCAAATGTATGCCATCATTTATGAAATGTTTAAGATTAAAAAGATTTCATTGAATCTGTGCTGAAAATAGATATATGTAAAGTTGTAAGCCCATAATTATGCTTCAAAGAAGTTTCGCATAAGTTTGCAGACAATATATGAAAGGCTGTAAATATTAGTTTCGTAACATTTTAATATATGATTGAATAATAAGTAAAATTAATTAAGAATAATAAAAATAGCGAAGAACAGAGTAAATACCTAAGAATTTGGTGAAATAACCAGGTAGAAGGTGGTATACAGGATTGAAGTAACATAAGAATGAAAGGACATATATAGGAAATAGGTAAAATACCTAAAAAAATATGTTAAATGCTTGAAAATTAATTCTATTATATAATATGATAAAAATAAACAAAATTCTTTGATAAATGGTTAATTATTGTTTTCTAAACAAGTTACTTTTTTTGAATGAACTTAGGCAGAATGCCTAAGTTTTGAAAAATTTTCCGAAAGTTCTTGAATATGAGCTGACTATAGATTTCAATATGTAGCATGCATTTTGTAATAAAATAATTTTAAGAAATGACTTAGAAAATGTTCGTATTGTTTTCTGCCTTATTTATAAGTAACTAGGAATTAATAAAAACTTAAAAATTAAGTAACAAACACTTAGAACTATGTAAAATTGATGATATGTTTAATTAATAAGTAAATATTAAGAATCAAATGAGAAATCATCAATAGTTCTGAAGCCAATAAACATCAAGATAGGGAAACAATATAAAAGGTCATACAAAAGTTTGGTTTGAGAAAGCCAAACCCTTTTGAGGTTTTACTATACTGGCCTAGTGTTTTAACCCTGACTTGGAATTTCTTACCCCCCAGACAACGAACACGAAAATGTTCAACAGTGTTATTAGACTTAATAATATGTTATCTTAAAACTAATCTTACAAAACCAGTTGCTGCTACATAGGAGCCGTTTCTATGTCTGGTCCTCTTCTTAACTGGATGGAAAACTGGCTGTTCTAAGACTAGTGTAAGGGGTTCTTATGACGTTGCGCTTAGTTGGCATTGCTTAGTTGGCATTGCTGCTTTGGTGGCAGGGTTATGTCGACAAAAAGTATTTACGTTGAAGATAAAAAACAGCCAGAGGAAAAAACACGGAAAAAACACACGGAATTCAAAGAGTTGGTGCTCGAAAATCATCAAATGATAAGCAGGAATCTTGCCGATATCTGAACAGTATCAGTAAACAGCATTTTAAAAAATATTTTCGGCCTCAAACGCTTCAAATCGAGATTGGTTTTGAAACCACTCGCATAATGATACAAACAACAGCTACAAACACAAGGAGCACGAAAATAGCAATTACATTTATAACACCGAACTTGCAATATTTAGAATAATAAGAACAACATAGAAAAAACATATTTGTTCAAGATTCTTTTTTATTTCCATTGAAATGTCGGGACCTATTAAACCGATTTTCATGATTTTAAATAGCAGCATGCCCAGAATGTCAATGAAACATTGCCACTAAAAATGAGCCAGACAGCTGACCTATTGTGGGTGTGTTCGTAATTTCGACAGATGGACAGACGGACATCGCTATATCAACTCCGCTTGTTATGCGGATAAAGAATATATTAGTATATATTTTATGTGATCCAGACTTTTTGTAATTATAACAGATGTTTAGGCTATAAAAAAATACTCATTTATCGCTAATATTTCAGATAGTTCAGAAGAATTTCCATCAGGTTAATGTAAGCACTCTAAGTATTTACTGGGTTGTCATTATTCTTTATACTTACCTCGATTTTAAATAATTTACCACATAATTTATAATCGTTAATCATTTTCCATTATTTATATTAATAGTTTTTTTTTTTGTTTTAAATTAGCCATTAACTTTCCTTTACTATTTAAATTATTATTGATTCAATAATAAATAACATTTATAAATAATTACTAAGGCTTAAAGCGTTTTGCGCAAATAACGAAAACAAAAATTTAAATAAATAAATTACATGCTCGTGTAAGTAATTTATAGCGAATAAATTGTCATAATGAATATTAAACAAAAAAACCATATAAAATAATATAACAATAAATATCAACACTTCATTAAAGACAATAAATAATTCGAAAAAAAAATGTATACAAAAAAACACATTTTACAACACAAATCCTTGTACTGAACTTCCCTTAACGATACCACAACATTTTATTTTTAACACATATTTTTAGGCTGCTGAAAAAATAAAATAAAAAAAAATTTTTTTTCTGGCCCATTTCTATTCCCTCCATAAAAAAAACAGAACAAACAAATACTATGTAGAGTTATGGAAAAAATATATGAATATTGCTTTATAACCTAAGGTTATTTATAAGCTGACACTCGTACCCCTGCATGTAGACACTATACGTTTTTAATATAAAACTGTATAAAATTGTGGGGAAAAACCCACTGGCACTATAAAATAAAAACCACAAATATATCCTCAACACTAAATATCCCTAAACTTAATACCTACATATATGGTGCGAGTAGTAAATAAAAAAAAATCATAAACAAATATATTAATATATATAAAAAGTTATACACATGTGTGGGCCTTGAGAATATGATAAGCAAGCAAGCTAATATTTTTAGAAGAACATATTAAAGTAACTGATATAGTACACGAGTTAAGGGATATCAAAGATCAACTTAAAGCATACTCTCGTAATTTGAGGTTATTAATGTTTTCGTTGAGAAATCAATGAACATGAATCCGAAAATGCTAGATTGCCTATGGTGAATATATATAAAATTCAACTTAAAAAAGTGTCAAAGCAAACCCAAAAAATAATAAAATTACAAATATATAGAATATTTAGAATATTTGAATTTTATAGAATATTCAAATGTAAAATTTAAAGCTTATGAGAACTTCTACATTAAATCAATATGCAATAATATATTTCGAACTCATCCTCTTTGAATTTTATGTAGTCATATGATTGTGAATTTTGACATTTATTATATTAAAGGCAATTCTAAAACCTTTTTTATAATAATTCCGTTAAATGTTTGGCCTGTTGAATAAATTGAATACCTCATATATATTTATGCCAAGCTCTGCATGATTTTTTAAAGAAATTAATCATGCTTTTACAGCCATAATTTTTTTGAAGTGTGAAGTTAGATGTGGAAAAATTATTTTAGCTCAATACACTTTTTTAGACACAATAAACAGATTTAAGGTTAAAAAAATGTTTTGATTTAAGAAAAAAAATGTTTACACCTCTCTATTATAAGTTATGGTCCATAGCTAATAGTAAGTGTGAAACGAGGTCTTACGATTGTCCGTCTTCTTTAAATAATAAACCAAAATATTGCATTTCGATTTACTTTACTCGTTATCGAATGCGACGATTTGCTCCCACATTAGATCTAAGCGTGTATTCCTTTTTGCCATATCTGGGATAGAGAAAAATTTCAGCACAGACACTTAAAAGTTATGCAGGAATGTTGAAAATAAATTCAGAAATGTTTAAAAAATAGAAAATCATATATAACTATTACTTTATCAAACAAAATTATGCAGTTAGAATTATTATAATATTTATCATAACTTACTTTTTAAGAAAGGTAACTATAAAAGTAACTATAAAGTAACTCTTTCACATTTTTTAAAAAAGGTAACTCTTTAAGAAAACTTAGCTTTTAAGAAAAGTACATTTTTCTGAAAATTCACTTTTACAGGAAAGGGCTTTTTAAAGAAAAAATACATTTAAAAGTAAATGTACTTTTTTAACCAAATATTATTTTCAAGAGGGTACTTTTTAATTTTTTACACTTTTTAAGAAAAAGCTCTTTTAAAGAAAAGGCATCTTTAAAGAAAAGGAATCTTTTTAAGAAAAGATACGATTAAAAAAGTAATTTTTCCAAAAAGATATTTTTGTAAAACAAGGTAATCTTTAAGAAAGTTTAATTTTGAAACAAAGGTACTTTTTAAGAAAGGTACATTTAAAGAGAAGCTACTTTTTAAGAAAAGTATTTTTTTTTTAAGAAAATGTACTTTTTAAAGAAAAGTAACTTTTTTAAGAAAAGATACTTCTTAAGAAAGGTGCTTTTTAAGAAGAGGCACTTATTAAGAAATTGTATGTTTTACGAAAAGATACTTTTTAAGAAAATGTACTTGTAAAGAAAAGGTACACTTGTTAGAAAGATGTACTTTTTAAGTAAGGTACTTCTTAATATAAGGTACTTTTTAAGAAAAGATATTTTTTAAGAAAAGACATTTTTTAAGAAAAGGTACTCTTTAAGAGCAGCTACTTTTAAATAAAAGGTACATTTTACGAAATGAAAGTTATTAAGAAAATGTGCTTATGAAGAAAATGTACTTTCTAGGAAAATGCACTTGTTAAAAAGATGCACTTTTTAAAAAAGGTATTCTTTAGGTAGATGTTCTTTTTGAGACGAGGTAATTTTTAATTAAAAGGTTTTTTATTTTTTTTAATTAACCAACACTCAGGGGATGTCCCCACAAGTGCAGTGCATTGTCTTGATTTCAGGAAAATAGGTTATGGGAAGGAGAAGAGAGGGAGTGGTGTTTGAGGATATTTGACTTAAATTTTATTAGATTATAGCTGTCAGGAAAGACCTCTGCGGGGAGTTTATTCCACATACCGCTAGTTCGACTGATAAACGAATTCTCTCTGTAATGCGTTGTGCGGTCAGCTGGCCAATAGACTACAAACGGATGTGATCTACTAGAGAATTGGTTAGAGCGAACCGAAACTCGGACACTTGGAATAAGTTCGCTAATATCAGAAGAACATTTCCCATGGTAATATCTATAGAACAGTGCTACACAACCCACATTCCAACTATGTTACAATGAATCAATAGAGTTGGATACCCTACTGTCATTGATGAGCGCCAACGCCCTCCTTTGCATATGGTCCAGTAGCTCCAAAACAGACTTTGAAGCTCTTGCCCATATATAAGAGTTGTATTCCAATTTCGGTCGTATGTAAGTATTATAGATTTTAAGGGGATCAGAAAAAGTGAAGTAATTTTTACACCGCTTTAGAAAACCAAGACACTTGAATGCTTCTTTCGACAGTTGAAAAATAGGCTCGTTCCAACGAACATCACATTGAGTTCTCATGTCTAGAACATCAAGAGTATCTGATTCCTCAATACCTATACCACCCATATACACAGATGACATTGTTGATTCCATGGCCTCATGGGTCAACATACAACGTTCAGTCTTCAGCGCATTGAAATCAATCCTATTCACTTTACCCCACTCGGATATTGTTAACAGGTCTTGTGTCATTCATTGTCTGCCTTTTGCCCCCAGAAGAAAAGATACATTTTAATAAAAGATATATCTTAAGAGAAGTTACTTTTTATGAAGAGGTATTTTTTAAGACAAGGTATCTTTTAAGAAAAGAAAAGATTCTTTTTAGTGAAAAAAGTAAATTTTACGAAAGATAGTTTTTTAGAAAATCTACTTTTGAAGAAAATGTACTTTTCAAAAAAATTTACTTTTTAAAAAGATGTACTTTTTAAGAAAAGGCACATTTTGAGTAGATATTCATTTTAAGACAAGGTCCTCTAAGAAAAATATATTCCTGAAGAAGAGGCACATTATAAGGTTTCTTTTTTTAATAAAATTTTCATTTTTAAGAATATTTTCTAAATATTTTAAACATTTATGTTTTGATGAGAACTGACATTCATGTATTTTTATCTAAAAGACGATGCATTACACATCGCACTGGAATATGAAAAAACCAACTATTTTGCGCAAAATCAATTGTCACGAAAAAGTATATTATTTTTAACTCGCGCACAAATGTCTTAAATTTTTCGATAAACGGAATTGAAAAGAAGCATTAACTATGTTTATGATTAAAAAATATTATAAGGTAAAAAATTTGTTTAAGGTGACTGTAAATAACTTTTCACGCAGTGTTGATATAAATATTTTTGGAGGTAAATTATTTTTTTCGTATAATAATATTATATATTTTAGGTTGAAAAATAATTTTGAGGTGAAAGTGCACACCTTTTTGAATTAGAAAGCAAATTTAAGGTGAATAAAACTTTAACTTTTATAAAAATTTGTTTTTTATTTTAAAGACGATAAAAAATATGAAATCGGACAAAATAGTAAATGATAAAAGTTTTATAATAATTAGTGAACAAGCTCCACGGGAGGGTTAATGTTTAGAGCAGAAGTGCGGGTACGCGCGTGCTAGATCTGGAACCTTGAATGGTAAACTGGTGAGAACCTGTTTCCACAATTACCATTTCTCGTTAAACAGAAAGTGTAATTGTTTTAAATAAAGAGAAGGGGATAATGTAAATGGGTTTTTTCAATTCACTTTATTTGGGGGTTATAAATAATTATAGTGTTACAAATATATATATATGAAATATGTAAGCATAACAAACAAGAGATGTTTGTTGATACGGTCGCTCACCTTAATGGCTTGAAGGCTGAACAGTAAGTAAGTCAAAGATCTAACATAATAAAAATTAAACTATGCCTGTTAGCAATGGCGAGTTGAAGCTACGATATGATAAAAAGGTAATTCACAATAGGTTAATTACGTTACTTTTGAGAAACGATATGATTTAAATATAATTCACAGTATTCTTACAGACTATCGATAATTATTTAAGATACAATTATGGTTATTGAAATTCATTTGTTTTTACATACATTATTGATTTCTCTTTAATGTCAAACCCATTTGGATTTGTCTAAATAATTGAATTTAGACAATTAGCTTTGCCAGAAAATTATGCAATTTTATTTTTACCGAAAAAAATTGTTATTTAAATGGTTCTGGAATCTTTTAAATTGGGTTTATCTTCACGATCATTTGAATATTTTCCTAAAATAATTTCATGGCCAGCAGCTAGATTGGTTTGGTAAATATATATTTGAATTATAAGAGTAATAAAAAACCTTAATAAAAATAGGTTTTTAAAAAATACAAATATTAAAAATGAGCTCCATAAAATTTGCTTCAATTTTTCTTATAGTATGTTTTAATTTTTTGTTGCAATAAATAATGTTATGATAAATATTTGGGCAATTCGCAACAGGTGTTGTATGTTGTATTTTGTATTAAAATACACAATACAATCATTTGTTGTGAACAGTCAGTTGTTGTATTTTCATAATGTAAAACGTTTTCTTTAGTAATTATCGACCCAACGAGGAAAGGTCGCTTCGTCACTTCTGTTATTTCGTAAAAGAGAAAGCACATGTCGGTGTTTGCTTTTTGATCATAAGATATACCCTGGAGTTTTAATTACGTACCTCTTCCATTTTATTCAGAATACAAAAACAAAATTAAAATGTTTTGGTTGAGACTGAAAGAGAAAATACATACAAAAAATATAAACATTAATTTTTATATAAATAAACTTACCGTTATTTGCATTACTTGTCATTTTTTATTTTATTATTATTTATGCTCTTAAAATTGTATGTATTTGTTTTTTTCTTTTTCATAAAAACTGGCATTCACTTGGGACTGATATGTTATGATACAATATACAATATTTACTAAACATAGCAAATGAAGTTGTATCGCTGTATCAGATTTTTCAATGAAAATTACCAATAACAATTTTACACAGTTGTAAAGTAATACACGATACAACAGATACAACGATACAACACCTGTTGTGAATTGCCCAATTATAAAGTAAATTTTATTTAGAACTCTTTAAGGTCTACTTGAAATTTTGTTGAATTCTTGAGTAGAAAAGCATGCTGTGTGTTTTGTTTGTTTTCATCTCTTAATAAGTTTTTAAATCCTACAAAACTTGGTTTCGTCAAGAATATTTGCTTTTCTTGAATATTTGCAAGTCGTGTGAAAGACAAAAAATTTTGTCATAAAAAAGTTTAATTAAATATAATTCTTATATATAAGACTCCTAAATATTTAATGAGATAAAACTTTAGGTTTTTGAAATCCGGAAAGTATGCTTTAGTTTTTTTATGTTCAAAAGTGACCTGGAAAATATTCAATAACTATTGTCAAGAATAATGTGAGCCTCAATAAAACTTCACTTTTAATAAACAAGCGCTACTAAGTTCTAATCCTTAAAATATGCTTTAGTCTTTTCTTTATTATTTATTGATTGGAAAGCACACTTTCATTTCTTAAAAGAATTATGAAAACAATAAGTAATTATTTAGTAAAAGCTTTATAATAATCGGCTTCGCACACAACTAAGTTTTTTTTTTTAATTTCCTTAAATTATGCTTCGGACTTTTCTATTCTTAACTAGCAAAATATACTTTTTTTTCATTTTCAACACAATTTTTTTCTCCATACAATTTTTTTTTACATTTATAAAATTGGGTTTCTCTTTAGAAAAACTATTTTCCTGCAATATTTCTATGGCCTTTGTCATAATATATGTATCCTCAGTAGATGGGTTAATAAATATACATATATAAGAATTATGGGAGTAACTAACAACAATTTGATATGATAATTATGTGCACGTTTTTTATATGAGCTATATCGAATTTAAATTACTTAAACTTTGCTATGCTCTTTCTAATATACATAATAGAACTAGAAGGTTTGCTTTAATTTTTTTAAGAATTATTTGTGATGATTTGATAAAAGTTTTATGAGAACTGCCTTCCTAAAATAGTTATTTTGATTTGAAAGTCATTAGAGTATGCTTTGAAATTTTCTATGTTCTTGACTAGGAAAGTAGGCTTTAGTTTTTTAATTGCTCTTCCGAAATTTATTTTCTGCTTTACAAATTTTTTATATCTTTAGAATTGGGTTTCTCTTCAGTTATACTTTATTTGCCCTTTAGCCATAAATTTAGTGGCCTCAGAAAGGTGGGTTTGTAACAGAGTTCAGAAAAAAAACACACTGAATAAAAAAGTCGTACATATATGTAAACAAACATAGCTCAGACCAACAAACACATAATTTTATTTTCATAACAATTATGTGTGTTTCTAAATTTTATACGGTGCCGAACACATCATGACTGTGTTTCGTTTTAATATTTCCTTATCTACACGAACATTTTTCTATCGCGTATTTTTTGTTTCGAACAAACACAAGGTTCAAAAAATACACACATGAAACACACAATATTCTATTCTAAAGCAGCCAACACATATTTTTATTTTCATATCAGTTATGTGTGTTTACAAATTTTGTACGGTGCCCAACACAATCATGACTGTGTTTCGTTTTAATATTTCGTTATCTACACGAACATTTTTCTATCACGCATTTTTTGTTCCGAACATACATAAACCACACCGATTCGAGTGTAGCTTTATTTGAAGTTCGTTTTCTTGCACGTGTAGTGCTAAAAAAAACAAAACATGTTCTTCAACGCGTACATCTAAAAATAAAAACATTATCCACTAAGATTCATATAAAAAACTAAATAATGCTGTGTGTGTGTTTATTAATTTTACGTTGAATTGTGAATGGGCTAAATTATTTACGAATGAAAAAATAAAGTTCCCTAGAATTTCGAGGGCTAGGCTCTGCTAGTTAAATTTTTTTTAACACCTGAAAAGGCAGATTTTTGAGATGTATATAGTTTGAACACCTTAAAGTATGTTATAGTATTTCTATTATACATCTTTGACCTCGAAAGTATACTCTATTTTTTAAAGTTTTATAATAATAATTTATGACAGTTTTATTGTAAAAGGCTTTTTCAAATAAATAATTTTATTGGAAATCCATTAAATTAAATTTTTCTAAATTTCTGACTAGAAAAATATACTTTAATTTGTATTATTTTCGCTTCTAAAATACATTTTCTCCTTTAAATGATTTTATAATTTGTAAAATTGGTATTCTTTTTAGATATGTTAAAAATTTAAAGTTAAAATAAATTTCTAATGCAAAAAACGAACCTTGTGGTGACTACAATTTCCACCACTATGGTGTCTGGTAACAATTCACATTCATATTTTTTTTTCACCAAAAACCTACCACATTGTATCAAAATTATATTCCATAAGGTTAAAAACTGTTTTTTTAATCCAAATTTCATATTACAAAGAGAAAGACTCTGTATATTCGTAATGGCACACTAACGCGCTCATTTTATAAAACGTAACGCAATCCAAAGTTTGAATTTGGTATGAAAAAAAGTGAGGTGAATTTCAAAAATTCTAATTTTTCTATACAAAATGAGAATACACGCAAACGAAATAAGGGTATTGCTTATCGTAAACTACCTTGTAATCATTTGAATACTTAATTAAATAAGAAGGCGTTTTTCTACGATAACTAAGAGATCCAGAAAGCTAAATCACTTAACCCGCTCCTGTATAGTACTTTTGTGAAATAATTCTTATACCTAACTCCCATTTGAATATCCTTTAAGGCCTTGCTGATATACAATTTTTTTTAACATATTCTTAGGCTTATATTGTATATTTTCTATTTCCGTTTCATTTTTATTTTTTTCTTCTAATATTGTTAGAAATTTCTTTTCAAGCATTTTAATTCATTTCCTTATCTTATGCATTCGAATAACACGAATTACTTTATTTTGTTAAGATTGCATTTTTGAAACAATAAAATATTCATAAATGATAAATCTTGGAAAAATATTTAAAAAATAAAATATGTATTTATTACCATAAATATTTGTCCTTAACAATTTTCATGTTGCTCCTTTTTCTTTTTGACTTTTGTTTTTTCATCTAGCAAATCTAATCATAATTTATGAATTACTAACCTTAGTCACACAATGTATGCTTTGTTTAATCAGCCTGTTGTTATTTTTTTGTTTTTTATTATATATTTGCCTTTGGAAAATGAAAATTATTCATATGTAAAATTTTTATTTTAGCAGAGATGTAGAGACAAAGGCACGCTGCATTAATTTTTAAATTCAACATCATATAGATGAAGGGAAACGACCGTTAACTTAGAGAACTTTTAGAAAAGAAAGTTGCTAGAAGAGAATACGAACTATAAAAAATTATCACCAAGGGATTATTTCGAGCCATAAGAGCGAAAATGGCTTAAGTAACATGATATTCGATTTTCTTTTGATTTGCATCATCCATAAAACTTTCATAGGTGTACGAAGTACCGCTGTGAATTTACGCCAATATCACTTTTAGCTTAAGTGTGCATTCTTTGTATTTTTATATACAAAAAGTCAAGTCAAAGTTAAGAAAAAAAAATTCTCTAAAATTGGGTTTTTGATACTTAGCAATTTAGGAATATGGATCAAGATTACGATTTTTTACTTAATATAACTGCCTTTAATTAAAAAAGTCACGAATGCATTTAGCTGCCCTCGTATACAAAGAAAATATTGAGGCATGATCGCGAAAATAGCTTAAGTGATATAATATAAAATTTAAGTTTTTTTACGAAAATCTATAATTTGGGATCTTTTGCCTCATTTTTCAAAATTTTATGGTACGAAGTACTATTACAAATATACAGTAAAAGCAATTTTAGCTTAAATTGACATTTTTATGCCGTTTTCTTTTCTGACAAAAAATGTCGCCCTTTTTTGGAAAAGTGTATTTTTTTTTTATATATTCTGAATTAAAAAAAATTTTTATTATAATCCTCTTGGAAGTCATAGGGTGAAAATATTCAGTAAAGGGGAACAATGGGGAAATATTCTCACACTATGACCTGAAAGAAGCCAATGGCTGGAATTTTTTGTAATTTACGAGGGCTCGACTTTGAGACCTTTCGATTGATGTATAACATAAGGTTGCTCTTAACTCAGAATATATATAAAAATAAACTTTTCGAAAAAAGGGCAAAAAAAGGGCGACATTTTTTGTCAGAAAAGAAAACGGCATTAGTGTAATAAAATTTTCCTGCAAAATATTAAATTTTGTTGCTTAAGTCATTTTCTCGATTATGGCTTGAATTACCATCAAAGTTTATTATTTATGTTATAAAGTGCCTCATTGAAATGACATATGACCCTTTAAATTCATATCTTTAAAAGGCAGTATTTGTTAAACGTTAAGTCATCTTTCTCAGGATTTGAAGCCCGGTGAGCAAATAAGTTTCTAAATAGGAATTTTTGACAAAAGCGTTACCATAGTTAAAATAAACAATATCTGTAGCAATGTATATGAAACCCTTGAAACTATTTTGCTTGAGCCTACTTGGCTCCCTTCAATCTTTTGAAAGTTCGCTACCCTGCTAAGCAAATTTTCTACTTACTTTTTTATGATTTCTCATGTATGTTTATATGAATGATTGCCTCAAATACTAGCCATAAAATGTTGTTTATTTTTCCTTTTATTTTATTATACAATTTAAAAGATTTGTGAGAAACAGTCAGACCAATAATATGTAACGTTGCTGGTATGGCTTTTGTATTCGCAAGTATGAGTGTTTTATAGCGATATGGTATATAGTATTATATTATCCACTATATCAGAAGGTAAATGTATAATTTGTTTGTCGTTTACTTTGTGGCCTTTTGAAATTTTTATTCTGAATCATTCCAAAAATGAAGGTTGATTATTTTTCATTTTAGAGAATACCCTTACAAAACCTGATAGAGCCTCAAAACATTGCAAAAAGAAATCTGAAGACTGTTTTTTTCCTTTACTAATGAGGCTTAAAAAGATTCAAAAATAATTTCTGATTTAAACATGATTTAGCACAGTTTGTCCGTCTGTCCGCCCATTCGTGATATTAGAAAAACAGTTATAGCTAAAACCTCCTGAATGTCCTGCGTTGCAAAAGAGAAGTATCATGCTAGGGGTATATTTTATATTGTTTAACAAAAGTTACAGACTGAAGAAAAAATTTCAAAAAATAAGATATTTTCAATGAAGAATAATCTATTTAGAAATTTTTTGCGTATTTATTTAAAAAGCACTTGCAATTTGTTTTTGATAAAAATTGGATTATATGTATTTAAAAAAAAAACTTCTTAAGATGTAAAAATATACTGAAAATATTGTCAAATATATTTTTGCGGAATTTTCTTATTTCTATTAAAAAATCTGAACATTTCATTTATTTCTGTGGATCAAAAAAAAAAAAAAATTCCTTTGGGCTCTTCCAAATTGGTTCTAAAAATGTTAATAAATAATAAAAAATAAAGTCATTTAGCTTATGGCAAAATTCGTTTTAACCCCATACTTACTCGAACTTGTTGTTATTTACGAAAGGAAAATTTTATGTGGTCATTTTATTTATTCGTGTCGTAAAAGCAAACGTAAAATTTGCATAATTTTAGGCGAGTTGCCGGAAGAAATTTTCATTTTACTCTCACTTAATTTATAAGAGGACAGTCAAAAAGTTTTCTATAGAGGAAAAAAGGAAAAACCCCATAAGATGTTTTAGAGTATGGGAAAAAGAAGTCATAAAGTAAGCAGCCTAAATGAAAGGTGGCCGACGAAATAGATATAAGAATTATGAAAGCAATAAAAATTTCCATGATGAAACCCTAAATAAAAATAGATTTCGTCAAAATGAAACGAATAAATAAGAGCTCCTTAAAGTATGTTTTTATTTTTCCTGTAAACATTATTGACCTGGAGAGGAATAAATGAACAAATGTTACTTGTTTTATAATAATAGGCTTTACAAAATAGTTAGTTTCAGTTGAAGCACTTTAAAGTATGCTTAGGTTATTTTTCATTTTCTTGAGTACTTAGTTTTATTTATTTAATTTTAACTAAAAAATTTATTATATATAAAAGGTTATAAAATCTTTAAAATTGGGTTTCTCTTCAGGATTATTTAAATATTTTCCTCAAAAGTTTTTATCACCTTTAAAAAGTAAAGTCTGAGTTATAAAGTAAGCAGCTGCACTGGTCTGATAAATTTTATATTTGAATTATGAAAGTAATAAAAAAATTTTATGATCAAAACCCTAATAAAATTAAGTTTTCCAAAAAACGAATATTAAATATGCTTTGCTTTAAATTTTCTTATAAGCATTATTGTAATCTTTAATTTTTCTTATAAAATAAATATTGTTATAAAAAATATTTATAGTTAATTTAAGTTAGAACTCCCTAAAGTATGCTTTAAAATGTTCTATATTCTTGATTAGGGAAGCATGCTGTGAGTTTATTTAGTTTTCATCTCTTGACACAATTCACCTTTCGTCAAGAACTCTTAGTTTCCTTTAAATATTTGTCATTCGTTAGAAAGGTAAAATTTTGTCATAAAGTAAGCATCTTCAGAAAGGTTGTTTTTAAATAGATATTAGAAATTTGAGAGTAATAAAAAAATATTTTGAAAAAAACAGGTTTCTGTGACATATTTAAATAGTTTTGATTCCCAAAAGTATAATTTAGTTTGCTTATATTCATAATGTGCTTTAAGTTTTGTTAAGAATAATAAGAGCCTTAATAAAAGTGTGTTTTAAAAATAAAAATATTGATTTGAAAAGTGTACTTTAATTTTTTTTTAAACAATTATGAGGTCAATAAATAATCATTAAATAAAATGAATAATCTATATTCTCAACTAATAAAAATGTACTTTAATTTTTAAATTTTCACCACAATTGAAGTAGGCTTAGCTCTTTCTGATATAAATTATAGACCTGGAAAGTTTACTTTATTTTTTTTAAAGAATTATAAATAATGACTTGATAAAAGTATTATAAGAATTGCATTTCTAAACTAGTTATTTTGGTTTGTAAATCATTAAAGTATGCTTTAAATTTTTTTAATATCTTTAGAATTTGGTATCTCCCCAGCAATACTTTAGTTGCCTCAAATTTGTGTATGCCATTTCGTTATAAAGTTAGTGGCCTCAGAGAGGAGGGTTAATAAATATATATAAAAATTATGTAGATATTTTTAGTTTGATCTCCTTAAAATATGTTTTAATCGTCCATGTATGTTTTTTTCTTTCTTGTCTTTTTTAAAGAATTATAATTATTATAATAATGATGTGATATATTTTGATGATAATAGGTATTTTAAAAGAAATAATTTTATTGGAAATCCCTTAAACTGTGCTTTAAATGTTTCCATTTTTTTGGCTAGGAAAATATGCTTTATTATTTTATTTTTTTCTTTAAATGATTTTCAATTCTTTTAAATGGGATTTCTCCACGAAAATTTGCATACCCTTACAGTTATGATTTGAACCATTACAGATATCATAATTATAGGAATAAAAAAATTTAACATGATAAAACTCTAAATAACAGAAGGATTTTAATGACGTTATATTTAGTTAGATTTCTTCAAGTATGCTTTAGTTTTTCCAATACACATTATAAATCTGCAAATTATATTTTGTGTTTTTGAGAATTATGTAAGAATTAAGTTACACACTATGCAATATCAAGTTTTATCTCCTTAAAGTGTACTTTGATTTTTCGTAAAAACGTTATCGAAGGTATGCTTTAATTTATTTGTAAATTTTGAGGTGATATATGTAATTGGATTTCTCTAATAAATAATTTCTCATATGAAAATAATTATTTTCTTGTTTTGGATAATGTCAAAATATATTTAAAAAAAAAACGATTGAGTTAAAACTTAACATATACAAACATATTTGTTTCCATGTTGTTTTATATTTTAGTTTCTTATTTTGGGAAAGGTTAAATAGTATAACTCTTTGCTTGGATTCTCATTGCATTGGTTTCAGAGCAAAGGTATATGAATAAAACTTTTCACCAAACAGTCTACTGCTTTTTGTTACTGATGAGGTTTGGTGACTCTACCCGAAACAGCTGTATAATCTTTCATGCAGAATACAGATCAATTTTTCGATATAAATGTGCCAATGTTTTTTGTTTTTTTTTTTTAAAGTACAAACATTTGATCTTGAGTCTGATTAAGTTTCAACTTAATGATTAAGATGATAAAGATCAAGAATATTTTTTTTTATTTATACTAAAAAAAGTATTTTTTTATTCTCCTAGTCCGAAATTTGGTTTTCTCCTAAATAAAACTTTTTTCTTTTAATATTTGCATGTTATTTAAAAGCGATAAGTTCAGTCAGTAAAACTCCTGAAAGTAATATTTTATGTTTTTTGAAATCTAGTTTTATACTATAACAACTTTATATTAGTAAATTTTTCTAAAACTTTATTTGTGTTCATACTCCATATTATTCAAGTATTTTTGCGCCTTACAAGTTGCTTATTTTTTATTAAATGCGTTACGTAGACGCATTTTTATTCATATCTTTCAATCCGCAATGTATGTGTTTTTTATAATTCTTATTTTTTTTTTATTTTTTTTTTCAGAGTCTGTTTAAGTTGTTTCAAATTGTTAAAATTTTTGTATAAAAAATTTCATTTTCACTACTTCAAGCTTTATTTTATGTACCTTTTTTCAGAGTATCATTTTCCGTTGGTTTGTTAAAATGCTCTCGAAAAACTATTTCAAGAGCCTAAAAGTATACTCTGCAGAAAAAAATGCAACTTTATTAATAAAACCTACGATTATTATTCCATGAAATATGTACAATAAATAAATTTGTTGCTGCATAATATAAAATAAAACACAGTGAACAATTAGAAGAGGAAATGACTCATATATGAGTCTTGAAATTCTTCTAAAGCCAGATCAAGGGCTTTATGGTAGAAGAGCGGATATATGAAATTTGCATTTAACAATTTTACCGAATCAGTTAAATTCTTCTGTAATGAAGACCTAGCTTTATTTAAAAAAAGGTATAACTTTTTTAATATATTCCCTATATCTACGATTTCTTTTAATCGCAAAGATTCGAGAATATCTCTATATCCTTAATATGATTAAATATTAAAGTAGGCTCATAGGGATTATAGGTTTATTATATTTTATATTACACTAATAACTAGCAGAGGCCAGCAATCGAAATTCGAGTGCAATTTTTTTTGTCATTCATATATAATTTTATAAAAGCCTATGGGTATGCTACTCAGTTTTAACCAATTCACAATTCAACAACAATTAATAAGCACATACACAGCTTATAATTTTTTTTATTTGAAGCTTCACTATGTGTCTTATGTATGCGTTAGTAGCAACTTTCAATGAATTTTACTCAAAAAAAAATAAAATTTACCAGATGTTGCACATCTGTAAATATGACGAACATCTGCAAAGAAATACCTTTTAAAGTGTATATTTTTCGTCAAAGTCAGTTGGTAATTGAAGGTGTAGAATATGTCACAAGAAATCGCCTTGCCTGTTAATATTATAGATATGAATATGAGGGTTATTTAAAATTGTTTCTTAACGACATATTTTTCGTGATTTTAGAAATTTGTTTACTGGGATATATGTATGCTACATATTTATAAAATAAAATTTAATAATTTTTTTTGTTTTTTCGAATTTAATGAGAAAATATTCAATATTGTTTTTCAATTTTAGTTTAAAGTATGCTTCAAAACTTTAAATGTTAACCTAATTCACAGTTAAGTTGTTTCGTAACAACATATTTATTAAGACTTTATTTAAGTTAAAGGGAAATTTTAGTAATTATTTTTTATACCCTATACCACTATGTGGTTTGGGTATAATGACTTTGTGCTGCTGTTTGTAACAACCAAAAATATTTGACCTAGACCCATCTTTAATTATACCGATCGAATCAGAATCACTTTCTGAGTTGATTTAACAATGTCCGTCCGTCCGTCCGTCCGTCCGTCTGTGTGTCCATGTAAAGCTTGTAATCAAACTGCAGGTCGCAAATATGAATATATTTTGATGAAATTTAGTATATAAGCTTTTAGTGGCCATGGGATGAACGCTATTGAAATTGGTGAGAATCGGTCCATGTTCAGACCTAGCCCCCATACAAATTACCCATATGAAATCGACATAAATTGCCATAAGATCCAAATTGTCATATAGATCTTACTCAAATTGGGTTTGTATGCGTTCATTACATCCACTAATGAGTAGTCCAAAAATGATCCCTTTGACCCCATATAGCGCTGCTTCCCGACCTTCACTTAAATCTATTAAAAAACAAAAATATTGCACTGATTCTTCTCAAATTTTGTTTGTACATATTTTTGCAAAATACAAGAGACTTTACCAAACATGATCAGGATCGGTCCATTTTTGGACCTAGCCCCTTTATAGATATAGCATCCGATATGAACTTTTTCATATCTGCAGCCAAAAAAATTAATAAAAAATCCCACTCAAATTTGGTTTTTGCTCATTTTCAATGTCCAGTTAGTTGGGCCTAAGAGATAGGGTTTCTAAACGCATGGTATAGGGTATCGTATAGTCGGTCTAGACCGACTATAATTTTCTTACTTGTTTATCATAAAAAATGAGATTAATGTAAAAAATACAATTAATTTTTTTTTTGATTTTTTAATATTCTTATGTGGCGTTTTTTCCGCAGACATTAAATCATAGTTTTTAAATTTTCTTTAAGCTTTCTTTTATGATAAAAGTGACATATTCATTGTCGTTATAAATGATGATGAAGAATAACTTTTTTCTTGGACATGTTCTGAGCCTTAAAATCTTGCCTTGAGAAATATATTTTATTTTGTTGTGCTGTTAGACGTCCAACTTTATTTATTTCTATATTGCTTTTATTGTTTTGGCCCCCTTCCCCCCCAAATGTATGCTTCATTTAGTAAACGCATTTTGTCTTTGAAAAGTATGTTTTAGTTGCTTTCTTTTTTATATTCTCTGTTTATATAGAAACGTGAAATAAAAATATAAAAAAAAAATTTACTGCATACCAGAAAAATAAGCGTTTGTTTTTCATAATATTTTAATATTTGCATTTATGTCTGGCATGTCTGTAATTCTTCTATACAACCCAACATATTTCATTTCAGCTAGAAAACATGTTAGGATTTTTAAAAACAGAAATAAAAAACGTACAAAATGCCATAAATATTTTTTTTTGTATTTAAAGGATTTTTTATTCTACGGAAAAACAAACAAACAAACAACAACTGGGTAACAAAAAACCAGACGTTAAAGTTGCGTTTCTATAAATATGAAATATGGTTTGGTGCAAAAATCCTGAAATAACAAACTTTTAATAAACACCTCAAACTACAAATGTAATAAAATTTAGTTTTTTTTATTTTAGCTAAAAAATGTATTTAAAAAAATGCCAACGAAAACGGAATGAAATTTTTACCATGGTTTAATTTTTAACGAGTTTTAGTTCACATTTTTTTCAGATCGAATGTGTAAAAGATATTAATATTTGTTTGTCTCTTTGGAAAAAACTGTGGGCTGAATTAAATGAGTAAAAACAAGCAAGATTGTTAAATTCGGCTGTGCCGAATCTTTAATACCATCCACCCGTATTCTAGACACATTATTATAACGAAGATTGTTAACACTATGAGACAAAAAAAATTAGATTTCCATTGTCATTGCAATGATGTTTGAAAGTAATAAGACAACTAAATTTTTTTTTAGGTATTTTCCATCTGGAGGCCACTAATGCAATATCCAACTGCTGTAGATTATGGGGAACATTTTAAATATAATCTACTTGACCCATTGTGGACTGGAGAATGTTTTCAACAGACAGAAGAATGTTTTCGACTTCTCCTTTTATAAGGATTAAGAATATATATAGTTTGTGTAGTTTCCAGAATTTATTTCGTTAAGTTACAAATGGATTGACAAACTGATATACAACTTTTGCACAGAGGTGTGGAGGGTATAAAAATATTGATTCGAGTTTGCGAAAATTTTAGGAAATTATAGGAAGTAGGAAATTACTTTTTTTATAAAAAATTTGTGAAAAATGAATTTTTATTTAATTTTTTTGAACATATTTTATGACGTGAAAAAATGTTAATATAGTTTCTGTAAATTATTTTTTTTTTTTAGATATGTGACCATCTCCGATAAAAGGGACGGTGGATTCTGGTACCTAAAAGGGTGTAAATGAGTTTTTTTCTCAAAACTTAATTTTCACACACTAGGTCCCTTTTCTCGGAGAAGGTCACATATAGATAACAAATATAATATAATATGAAACATATAATTTAAATTATTAAAGTTAAAATATTATAGTTCTCGTCGTTCCTATAAGGAACACAGGGCCTCATTTGATATATTTAGATGTAAAAATAATTTTTGGTGTTAAACGAACAATTGTGAGGATAAATTTGTATTCGGTCTGATAAAAATTCTTAAAAAAAAATGATTTTTTTTTTGAGTTTAAAAATTTCTTAGCGTTAAAAAATATATATTTCGGTAAAATAATAGTTCTGTGGTCTCAAGCGATAACCGCCTAAGTCGACTGAAGAATGATTGAGTTAAGTATGCTATCATGTTCTACTAAAACCGCTTTATATTTTCGTGAAATCCCCATTTCTCTGACACTGCTTACTAAAAAGTTATTAATGACATAAGTCGTAATCAAGCCCCTTTACATTTATATAAACAGTTATTTTTCTCGAAAGCATGATTTTCGACAATTTGAGTTATGTATGCTATAACATTCTTCTAAAACGCTTTATATTTTCCCATTTCTCTAACACTGTTTATTAAAAAGTTATTACTGAAAACATATTGACCTAAGTCGTAATGAAACCCCATTACATTTGTATAAAAAGATATTTTTCTCGAAAGCTTGATTTTCGACTTAGGCGGTTAATGCTTATGACCACAGATTTTTAGTTGACAACAGAATAATAACATTTTAAAACAACAGAATAATATTTATGATTTTCACCAGACTATCTGTACAGATGTGTAATGTGATACCTTCCCTTTTGAATAAAGGATTTTTATAAGGTCCGTGCCACATTTTGTCCATTCATTTCTAATTATATATATATTATTAATCCGAAGTTGCCTTTGGGATGTGCGTTTGTCCGTCTATGGAAATAACGATCACGGTCCCTAGGATAGCTGCTCACTAAAATCGGTTAGTTAATAATTTTTCATAAAATATGACATTTTCAGAGAAAACAGCTTTTTAAAAAAGCACATTTTCTTAAAAAAGTACCTTCTTTTAGTCCGAATTCTCACAAGGCAACTTTTGTTGCGCAATTCTTAAGTTTGTAGGAGAGAGGGGAAAGAAGAGCGGTATTTGGTACGGAGTTGCTTGTACTCGGCAACTCGTTTTGTTGTGCAATTCGTAATTTTAAACACGAAGTTAGCTACAGCTTATTATTTGAGATTTCTTTGCTTCCTGTAAAAAATTATTATTAATATTTCATTTATTTTTTTATTATTTCATTTTTCCTTTGGCTTCCATATTTTCACACAAATAGATTTTTCACTTTGGACCAATAATAAATTCTTTTTACACAAGCAAATAGAGCGAACTGTCAAAAATGTAAGAATTTGAAAGTAAAAGAAAACGAAAAGTTGCGGCAATAAATTTCTCTGTGTGAACATTAGACAACTTTAAAAGAGAATTGAAAAAAATTGCGCAACAAAAATTGCCTTGTGTGAATCCGGACTTAAATAAGCACCTTTTCTTAAAACACTGCCTTTTCTTAAAAAGAGTAAATTTTTCAAGAAAGAAGATGTAATTAAAAAAGTGTTGTTGTCTTACTAAAAGTACCTTTTATTAAAAAACTACTTTTTTCTTAAAAAGAGTTAATTTTCTTAAATAAGTACTTTTCTTTAAAATAATACCTCTTCTTAAAAAGTATATTTTCTTTAAAAACTGAAAAATAAATTATCTTCAAAAAGAGTATTTTCTTAAAAAACATCTTGATTTAAAAAACTTAAAAGAAGTAGAATTTCTTTTAAAAAAGTATCTTTTATTACAATCCCTAAATAAATTTTCCTAAGAAGTGTTTTTTTAAAAGTATGTTTTCTAAAAAGGGGTATTTCTTAGAGAAAAATTACCTTTTCTCAAAAAAGTACCTAATCTTACAAAAGGACGCTTAAAAATAATATTTTCTTGAAAAAGAATGTTTGACTTAGAGATAACCTTTTATTAACAACGTAAATTCTCTTCAGAAAGTCTCTTTTCTCAAAAAATACCTTTCCTCGAATAGTACTTTTTCTCAAAAAAGTAATTTTTCTTCGAGAAGTACCTGTTCTTAAAAAATACCTTTTCTTAAAAAAGTAAATTTTCTTAAAAAAGTACCTTATCTTTAAACACTACCTTTTAAGAAAAAAACTACCTTTTCTTAAGTACCCTTTCTTAAAAAGTTCCTTTTCTTAAAAAGTACCTTTACTGGAAAAAATTAAAATTCCCCAAGAGCTGTGTAGCTTTTCCTAAAAAAACTACGTTTGTTAAAAAAAACGACTTAATGTTTAGTACAGAATCTTCTCTTTTTTGATTAGGCTTTTTTGAAAAGAAATTAACTTTGTTTATTATATCTAAATTGTTTTGTTTAATATTTTTAATATCATGTCTAGGTTCAGAGTATTTATTGTTTTTATTGCATCATGATGCAGCATGTCTATTTTTAAAATGTTCTACATAAATATTTTGAAAATAATAGACAAACAATAGTTTATTTAAGGCATATTGATCATACACAATCAATTTATGGACAATTAATAATTTTGCTATAAAAATGTTAACAAAAACCAAAACAAAAAAAATAAATAAATAAATAAAATTAAGCCTTGAAGAAATTTGTCTAATAAAATGTTTATATGTTTTTTTATAAATAGTTTGAGTATATTTTAGGGATTTGCATAAAAACTATAAAAACCAAAATCTAATTTGTTCTTCTTCATTTCATTCTCTTTACAGATGACTTAACTGTCTTTACAAAAACTACCACGAAAATGACCATAGGATAATTTAGTTTTTTGTTTGGAAACAAGTAAAAAAAAAAACAGAACTTACATAAGAGGCTCAAGGGCAACAAAATAAAAATTGTTTAATTAAATGAAACGAATACAAAAAACAAAGCCAACGACGAAAGCTTTAGCAGTAAATAGAAGAATAACGAAAAATATTTGGAAAAAAAATCATCTAAAAAGTATGCTTATGTAAAAACACAAACACACCAAAAAGTATGCTAGAGAAAACATGACTTTTATAGTTATACTAAAAGTATGCTAAAGTAAAACGTATACACTGTAAGCCTCGAAGTACGCTAAGAACAAAAGCCTTCTACATGGTTCATATAAATTCTACTTAAAAGCAATTGTTTGTTATACCAACAATTAAACCTTCGAGCACATGTATAATAGGGCCAAAAATCAAGGAATTTTTTGCAATTGAGAATATATGTCGAAATTTTATAAGGCTTAATTAAGGTAATGTAATGTTGCAATCTGATTATCTTTATAATTGCTGTACATTCTAAAATTCCAAAGACTTTTTCCAATAAAAAAATGCAATCTGTTTCTACGTTTGCATACATTCCTACTCCATCTAACAATTTATGCCCACAAAAAGAGCCTTATATGATATAAGGATAGTTTCTGCGAGAACAAAATTTCACTGCACTTTTTTTTTACAGAAAACAATAAATTTTATGACGACTTTTAATTGAAGAAATGGACTTAGATACTTAAGTTTTTCTAAAGAAGTTTGTTGAATGTATTTGGCGCAGGAAAATCTGAGCAATGAAAATATTTTTTATACCCTACACATGTGAATGAATGTGTCGGTTTTAATAGAATTTTCAATTAGTTTAGAATTTTGAATTAGTTTACATAAAGAAGTAAATTTTATTGAAGACTCACTCAGTAACAAAATATTGTTCCACGATTATTTATTACACTGATAAAGTTCCTTCGAATCGAAAAAAAAAAAATTTCAATAATACGACAAAAGCTCAAACTGACAATTTTCCTAAAACTTCCAACATGTCAGTTATTAATTTAATATCGGAGTTCTTTAATAAAATTTCATAGATAAATTAAATATTTTATATATGGTCCTTCGAAACGCATAATATATAGTAAAATTATCGTCCTAATATGTGTCTACCACCTGATTTAGATCCACTGAATAGAGTTCTTTATTTTACGAAAAGGAGTAAACTCCATTGAAAAATCACTCAATATATTAATGTGCCAGGACAGGACATTACGAGAGGGAGAGAGAGAGCTAAAGAGCACTAAAAATTATTATACAAATAAATTTGGGATTATAAGTAGAGTAGAAAAACAAAAACGTGGACCTTCGAACCGTTCTTAAATGGATTTATAACAAGGTGGGTTATATATTTCTAATATATAACTATTTTTTTACGAGTATAAATATATTCATTTTTTCGAACTACAAATGATATCTCGTCGTATATATTAACCTCACAATGGTTCTTCGAACCGAACATTTTGGCCAATAGCAGGTAAAAAGCATTCAAACCGTCATTTATTCTAAAATTATCAACGTGTCTGTCTTTAGTTTAATAATACAATTATTTATTAAGACTTCAAAAAAATTTACAGTATATGGTCCTTCGAACCCTATAACATACATATCAAAAAGTTTCGCCCTAAAGAAAAAGGAAAAAATTTTGATAACGAAGCTTCATTTATTCGTCACATATTTTTCTATTTACGCTACAGATATTTCATCTGAATATTAGACAACTTTTGTAAATCTTATTTACAGTTTTTGATAATCAGATTCTGAGATAGCTTTCTTAAGAAACATCCTAAGAACTAAACTTCTTTTTCGTAAAAAAATTTTTTTCAGATTCTGAAGTTCTTGGATTCTGAAGCCTTGATTAGGTTACAATCTTTAGTCTCCTTCCCTTAAAATAGCTTCTGAGATACAGTTACTTATCTTTTAAGTTCTGATATCAGAAAATTTTATAGCTCATTGTTTTTCTTTTTTGACCAGTATTTATTGTAATTTCTTATTTATTTTCTTAAAAAAAAAAAAAAAAAACAACAGACAGACATTATTATGTCAACTCCGCTTTTTTAAAGGATGAAGAATATATATATTATATATATATTTTATGGGATCCAGATTTTTTCTTCTAAGTACCACAGGCTGAATAACATATTACAAGACTTGTTATTGATATAGGTATGTTAATATAGAGAAAACAAAAATTGGAAAAACTCAGCTTGTTCATACTAACTCTCGCATATAGAAAAACAATTCTCATCTTCTTTTCTTTAAAATGTTTGAGTTAACTAATTGATTAAGCATGGTTTAAAGTAATCGACAGAAGGATGTCTTCAATTTTTGCATATTTCTCTTACATTGCATAATTATTATCTCTTCTATTATTAGATAATATATATGTACATGATCGCAAACCGAACAATAAAAAACTAGTTATCAGATTATCATTATTTTATACATCCTCTGCACACTGCTGTGGAGGGTACAAAAAAAAGTGAGTTCTTTCAAGTCCAGTACTATACTCGATAAGGTCTTTATTATTTTATGCTACTTGTCAGTACTGAAGTTCTTACATGAAGAAGAAAACAAAAAAGAAATTCATAAATATATGTATGTATGTATATATCTCAATTATTTTTCCTAAACCAAAACACACATAAAGTTATGTACCAGTTTAATAAGAGGCATATGAAATACCTTTTAAAATTTAAGACTTCATGTTATTCCTTTGCAGAATATTAATAACAAACCTATAAACTGACAAACAATATTATGCCATAACCAACACATATATACGTATGGAAGCACACAAACACGCTCGTAAAGTACATAATATCGTTTAGCAATAAACTTTAGCAAATAACGTTCGTCTACAAATATGCTTAAACAGAAAATTGCCTAAAGGTAGTTAATGTCTCAAAAAGGTTGTCCTTATAGGACATACAAATTTAGCCTACTCCACCTCGCCTACTCCTACAATGATGTGATGTGATTATAATGGTCTTGTTAAGGAATTTTTGATTTGCCATTATTAAATCACATTAACTGTTCAATATTTCCATTTTTCCAGTAATCGTAAAATATGGAAAAGAGAGTCGGCAAAAAAGTAGTGCATACATTTTAGGCAATACAATTTTAATTATCCTTTTTCTTTGTAGCCTTCAATGCAGAATATCAAGATATACATGATAAAGAAATTTTATTGGAGAAGTTTTTTTGTGTCTCAAGAAAAAAAGGAGAAAAAACACAAAATAATAACGAAAAATTATAACAAGAAGTGGTAGAAATTAGAAGATTTTAATGATTAAATAATAACTATTCAAATAATTTGTAGCAAAAATCTAAATGTGTTTTTATAACAACAGTTAAGGAATGGAAAAAAAGTTAAAGAATAGAAAAAATTTGAAGTTGCTACTACATGACGCATGAACTGAGCCCATAATTATAAAAATGGTCTAAGTCAAAATTAAAAAAATTAAGGTTTTTCCGTTATATCACTGCAGGTTATGAGATCTAAATTAATTCATTGGTTCTAAAAAAAATTTAGATATCTTATAATGGTTCCACACAAAAAGAGGGACAATTTCATAAATAACACATCAAATTTTGCTTAGATTGGAACTGTGTATCCAAGTTTATAAACTCTCAAAATGTTATATTTAGAGACATCCTACGAGAACACTGGGTGAGTTACGGAAAGCAAAACTTACCACCTTGGGATGGAAAAGTCTTTTAGAGCTTGTAACTTTGTTTAATATAAACCACTTTTTTAATTTTGTTTTTAATCTATAGAAAAATATTTACAAAAAAAGGCTTAGGCTATAAGGTTTTCACTTATGGTTTTAGAGATATTTGATTTTGAAAATCGAAATTTAATTTTTTCACTAAAATTTGTGTGAAATTTGCATAAAATTTATGTATCATATGTGTGAAAAATAAGTTAAATTAAATTAAATTAAATTAAATAAAATAAAATATATAGTTATAAAAAATAACTTTATAGGAGCCTAGCCTAACTAATCAATTTGAGCCAATTCACAGTTCATCGCCTGTGCATTTATTATTGATGGTTTTAAAAAAGAGTACATTTTAATAGCCCTGTGTTGAATTGTGAATTGGCTAAAATTGATTAGCATACCTTTACGCTCTTATAAAATTATCTATTAAGACGACCACATCTGCAATGTAAAGATCTCTTTTCTTATAAGATAAAAAGAAATAAAAATGTATTTAAAAGAAAATGTGTAATTTTTGTTAGAAACAATGAAATTATTTAAATATTTATGTATTTTAATTATTAATTTTTAATGAGAAATTTTAAAGTATTATGAATACTAATAAAGGAAGAATAATAATAATGTCAAAAAAAAAAATAATAATAAATTCTGTGTGTTCAACAAATATTTATATTATAATTTAATGAATTTTATTTAAAAATTCACAATTTAAAGAATTTTATTTAAATGTTCATAAATTTTATATACATATATATAGATTAAAAAAATATTGAAAGAAAAATATTGAATGAAAAAATAAAATTTGTTGGACTCTGCTAGTATATAAAATAATACCAAATATTATTCTTTAAATTCGCTGAACAATTTTTTTTTTTATTATATAGTTGAGAAAAAACCTTGAAAGTCGAGGTTTCAAGCTGTTTCTAAAATATGATTTTTTTTCCAAAATACCCTTCATTCTTTCGAACTGTGGAATAAAAGTATATGTATGTATTTTTATATATTTTCAATTAATAGGCTTCAGGAAATGTTGTTAATGAAACTTTGAATACTTTTGGTCAAGAACCTTACATCCAATTTTATAACCACAAATAAGTCCAACAGATTTTCTTACATTTTGAAACTTCATGCGAATTCATTTTCCATAAAGGTGGCATAAAGGTAGCCTACAGTAATTGTTATATGAAAAAATAAAACTTTCGTGTGCATTTTTTATACGCAATTCCGAAATCTCACTTCATATTTCGATATTGACTGCTTATGTAAATAACCGAAGTAAAGTTAACCTCCTTTGTTTGTTTCAACTTATATGAAAAAAATTAAAAAAAATTTTATTTGAACTTAAAAATTATGTCAAACAAATATTTATAAGGATGCATCCACGGCCAGTGAAGGCCGTGCCAAACACACTGGTGCTCGGCTTCTTATATGTATACAGCCGAACGAAAACAAAAATACTCACCAAAGAGTAAAAGTAAACAACAATTTCATTCAGTCTTATGAAAGCTTTTGTACAAAGCAGGTCTATGTCGCATTGCCTTTTGAAATTCATATATATATTTTTTAATAGGTACACAGAGAATATTTGTTTAAAAGAAACCAAAAATGTTGAGAAAATTTCGAAGACTTGATAAACTATAAATTAAACATTTTCTATAAATAACATACGTCGCCTCCATTTGACAACATTATAGGTCTTTTATGCATTTTTTCTTTAATTTTAAAAAATATCCAGTTACTGGTAATTTTTTTAGTTTTTGGTAACATACCACTTAATAACCTTTTAAATTTCTTATCTTTTTAAGTTTTGCTATTTTGTGTTTTTTTTTTTGTTTTTATGGATAAAAGAGATGAAATGTTCTTCACATTTTGTTTTACCTATTCAGAATGCAAGATTTAAAATTTTAAAACAACAAAATATATTTAGAATTTTACCATATTCTTCGTGAACTCAACTATTTGCCCTTTTATGCATTTATATAAACATTCATACAAAATCTACACAAACCCATTTAATATTGGCGTTATGTTACGTCCATGGATTTCGATCAGTGTAGTACGACTAACACATGCTCATAAACACTATTACTAACTCAATTCTCTCGATGGCCACTGCTTTAGATCCATTCATTCAAAAAAAAAAAAAAATAAAAAAAAAAATTATAACTTCAGTTAATTCTGAAAATGCATAAGTATGTTCCAACTAAAAATCATATATCAATGGGAGATTCGCCAAAATATTTCACATTTATAACCAATTTTAATTAACAGGGCTAATAAAATTATAAAATATAAAGTACAATGTTTTTTAAATTTACTTTAATATAAATGCTTAATTTACATTTATTATTATGGAAACAATTTTGCTCTTTATTTGTACAATCGGGAATTTATTTACGAAATAAAATTCGAATTTCTAATAATTTCTTATGTATGAATATTGATCTAAAAATCAGATATCATTGAAATAAAAAATCAAATCTACTTCAAAATTTAAACTTTACTTATTTCTAAAAATATTCCATATTTATTTCAATCGAAAATTTTAAATATTTCTCGAAAATGTTTTGTTTTTGGTTGTCTTCTTTATCCTTGATTATATATTTTTTTTATGATGGTATACTTCATATTTTTGATTTATATTATCACAACTATCAATTATTAGTTTTATCTCTAACAATCTGTATACACTCACTAAACAAGCCAAGGGCATTTGTGGGCAATAATATAAATACGACCCAAAGACATATAAAAAAAAACAAAAAAATATTGCAGCATACAGAAAACACCCACTAGTTCTAACAATACGAGTAATACAGCAACTAAACTAAACAAAAAAAAAAAGCTTAATTTATATATTGTATATACTAACATACTATGACAGTATATATTAATATATATAAAAGTTATACATATAGTATGTATGTTTAAATATAATCCAACATAAATTGAAAGACAGACAGCTAGTCAGACTATCATTTAGACTAAATTGTATTTTGGCCTGATGAATAACTATGAAAAGTCACGTTTTGTTATAGTTTAGCAGCATGTTAAGACCTTTCTATTTCCTCTCTCTCTCTCTTGTTTGACTCCACTTTGGTGGGCATCAGAAAATACAAACAAAAAAACAAATGTATCAATTTATTTGTACACAGATATATAGAACAATAAGAGTGACATTTATTTTCTTTAATAACATTTTAAAGCCAATAGAAAAAAAAAATAATTTAACGAGGGTTGCCTTTCAAAAATACCACGATAATAACGTTAAATTCATTTAAAATTATATCTTAAAATATGTCTATACAAACATCCTTCACTGACTCAATCGCAGGCTCTGTAACGCTGTTTAGTAATATTTAATTTTATACACAAGTATTTTTTCTTAGAAATGTAAATTTTTCTTTAAAAAGCACCCTTTCTTGAATAAGTCTCTTTTTTTTAACAACAAACTTTTCTTAAAAAAACAACTTTTCTTAAAAAAGATTAAATATTCTTAATAAAATAGCGTTTCTTTTAAAACTAATTTTACTTAAAAAAAATACCTTTTCTTAAAAAAAGTACTATTTCTTAAAAAAAAAGATTTCTTACAAAAGCGGGTTTTCTTAAAAAAATATTAAAAATACCTTTGCTTAAAAAAGTACCGTCTGTTTAAAATGTAACTTTCCTTAAAAACGTACCTTCTCTTATAAATGTACTCTTTCTTAAAAAAAAAGATCATGAAGTTTTCTTAAAAAAGTACCTTGTCTTAAAAAGTACCTTTCTTTAAAAAAGTAAATTTTCGTAGAAACATACCTTTTCTTAAAAAAGTTTATTTTCTTAAAATACTACCTATTTTTAAAACAGTACCTGTTGTTAAAAAAGTACCTAGTTTTACAAGTGAACCGATTAATAAAAGGTACCTAAAAAAGTTCAATTTACTTTTTTCTCAGAGGTTAAGGTAAAGACTTGTCGAGACAACTTAAAACTACAGAATCTTGAAAACCCATGCAAATGAAAAAAAAACAACGCAAGGCTTATATTTTTTTTAATATGCCTTCATTTAAAAAAATATGATAATAAAAATAGTTAAGGCACCTAGGTGTGAATCACCCAAACCAATTGTAGACTTACTGTCATAAACAGATCCCAAAGTTGTGAGCTGACCAACTTTCAACCATGAACAGATTACTTAAAACAAAACATTTTCTTTGAAAAGTATCTTTTTTTAAAACAATACACTTATTTTAAATACTACATTTTCTTAATAAAGTACATTTTCTGAAAAGTTGCCTTTTCTTAAAAATGACCTTTTCTTAAAAAGGAAATTTTATGGAAAATTTGCTTTTCTTTTAGAAAAAATACGTTATCTGACTAAAATACTAGAAAAAGCACCTTATGTTAAAAAAGTGCCTTTTATAAAAAAGTTTATTTTAAGTTAGCTTTTTTAACATACCTATTTTAAAAAAGTACCTTTTCTTGAAAAAGTACATTTTCTCAAAAAAAAAAAAAAAAAAAAAAAAACAATTTCTTAAAACAATTGCCTTTTGCTAAACAAAGTACATTTGCTTAAAAAGTACCTTTCACTAAAAAAGTACATTTTACTTAATTTATCTAAATAATAAAATAAATGTTATTAGCGAAGAACTTGTTTTGTTGAAAAGGTACCTTTTCTTAAAGAAGTATATTTTCTTTAAAAAAAAATACCTTTTTGACAAAACAATCATTCTGGTACCTTCAGCTTTTATAGTTTTTATTTAAAAAATTTACGTAATATATAAAAATGAAATATAATATTACACAGAATTTGTGTTTTGTCAAAAAATAAAAATGTACCATAAATTATTGCGATGTTTGTAACAATTAGTACAGACAATTAAGGTAGAAATAAATAGAATTCTTTCCACGGATGTAATTTATTTTATTAAAATAAATTGTCGGCTTAAAATTGAAAAAAACCATAATGGAACCATAAGGTTGTAATAAAAATTTATTTTTATGAGGGCCCCAATTAAGGCCCTAGGCAAATGAAAAGTATTTTGCTGATAAGGCTTAGATTTGAATAAAAAATTAGGGATTATTGAGGCTTGAACTGAACTGAGAAAGTTCCTAGAGTGGGGTATTTTATTACATTTTTATTTTATTTAGTGTTTTTACCCAAAACTATTGAAGTAGCTATTTAATTTCTTACTGAAACCAGGGTGGCGCACCAATTGTGCTACAATAATAAGAGCAAATAACTTTATTTTGTAATCAATGTATTTAATTTTTTTATTGTATAGAAAATGGAATTTGATTTTATAACTAAACTAAAGGTTTTTGAAGATGATAGACCATTAATAACCTTCATGCTCATCCACGCATATGCGTTACCTGATCAGAGAATCATTCATTGCGGCCAGAAGGGTTGAAGTCGGGATCGCCTTAATTATTGTTTTAATGGACTGCTTCAATTCGGTTAAATTCTGTGGTTTCATTTGTACACCTTTTGTCTGACATAAACCCATAAAAAGGGCCTGTTGACCTTGGGGGCCAACGGAAAGTGGTTTTTCTGGATATTTATTTTATTTATTCTGTCTCATGGAGTATTTGTGGATTAGATTCACTCCATGTACGGCACTTTGGTTGTTTATATTGTCATTTAAATCAAAATGGGCCTCATCGGACATAAACAAGCAATTTATCAAGCTGTTGTCTTCTTCGGCCATTTCAATCATTTTTTATTTTTTTTTTTGGCAAAATTCCAGACAAATAGACAAAACCAGAGGGTTTAGCTTGCTTGTAATTTGGACTTTGTTCGGAAATAAGTTTACCGTCTGCTAATTCCAATTTACGGCGATAAGTTTCGATTCAAAACGCTTGGATTTACCTGATTGGAGGATGTTACGACCGCGATTGTGTCTTGAACCCGAACATAGAGATCTCGATGGTATGGTCTTCATTCGATGCTCACAGTGGTCCATCTACTCTGGGGCGTGCCGCCAAACCCGCCTAAATTCCTTTTTGATGAAAATGAAGGACAGCAAAGCATGGTACCCTGTAGTTAAGCAAGGCCGCAAAGTTACTAAAAATATGTTCTCCATTGTACTATATATCCAATTTAATTAATTAAACATAGATAATATAAAAATACCCACAATGCTGGAATTAAGGTGAATTTAAAATGAACTTTTAATTATTGTTTCCAATTCTAATGCAATGACTTAAGCATACTTTGTCCTAGATGGAAAAATAAACATGTTAAATAATCATCGAAATATTCTAGGCTTACATATAAAGAAAAAAGTTCTAACGATAGTAGAATTATCGTTTACTAAAAATCTAGCTAATATTAAAAGTTACACTATTTATCCACGATGAAACAGAGATCTTATTAAAATATTATATGATAGAAAGTGAGCGAAAGTTTCGATTTGAATAGAATTTTTAATAAATTTGGAGCCAGGTAGCACAGTTCATTGGTTAAAAATCGCTCAATATATTATTGTTTCAAGAGAGGTTAATCCTTCAAACTACATATGCTAAAAACAATGGATTAGTAATACGAGAAAGAACACAAAAAAGTTATATAGAAATTAATATGGAATTATATACTTAAGCTGGTTGGCTATATATTACCGAATATATAACTATATACAACTTTTAAAACTATAAATTGAAGATGACAGCAATTTGTAAACATTAAACTTACAAATAAAAAATAAATGGCTGACAATTTTCCTAAAATTGCAGTTATTTATTAAGTAAGACAACTTAAATATTACGAACCTGGTTCTTTCAACCGCATAGTGCATAGCAAATAGCATCGGCCTAATAGATGTTTACGGACTAATATAGAGCCACGGAATAGAGTTCTATGTTTTACGTTATTGCTCCAAGAGAGGCTAATCTTTCCAAGAGATGATAGTCTTTAAAACCAGCGTATAATCATACGAGAGGGGGAGAAGGAAACAGTGAGCTGAAGAGCACTAAAAATTAATATACAAATAAATGTAGAATTATAATTGTGTAAAAGCGGAGCTATGGGAAAATTAAAGAAGTGGTCCTTCAAGCCATTTATAAAATGATCTTTAGCATGGTTGGTTATATATTATTTAATATATAATTATTTTTAAAAATATAACTACGAGTATACAGACTGTCAGTCCTTAATTTAAAAATACAATTGTTTATTAAAGCTCTGCAGAT
The DNA here is from genome assembly GCA_963682025.1 of Cordilura impudica. Lineage (NCBI taxonomy): Eukaryota > Metazoa > Arthropoda > Insecta > Diptera > Scathophagidae > Cordilura > Cordilura impudica. The sequence continues at coordinate 252,384,071 of OY821519.1, read as the reverse complement.
AAATAAAACTATACAGTTCATGGTCCTTCGAACCGCACAGTATATAGCAAAAAGTATCGCCCTAATTTATTTCTATCAACTCATGGACAACTAAGTTTTGCAGAATATAATAAAAAAACAAATTGTGATAATGAAGCTTCATTTATTTATCACATATTTTTTTATTTATGCTACAGATATCTCATCTGAACTTTATTTAACTTTTGTAAATCATCTTTCTCTGTTTCCATCACATAAACAACAATTCGACTATTGGATAATTATATTTGCACACTTTCTGTCAAAATAAAAGAAGAAGAAAAATCGAATATCTAACATAAACAAGAAATGTTAACAAAAAAACTCATTCTATCCATTGTCATTTTACTGATTTTTTCCGTATTTGTTTCGAAGATAAATGAAAAAATCTCTCGCTGTCCATACCTTAACCTGACAATAAAATATTTTCATTGTTATATTTTTTTCTTAAAGATATTAAAGGAAAAATTCAATATTCCTGTTTTCTTCGAGTAAACGCCGTTATACAAAAGGAATGTGTATGGATATTTTGTTTGTGCTTTTCAAAAATGTTACAAAATTTGGTCAAGTATTTGGTATACTTCTACTAATTGTATACAAAAAAGAAAGAAAAAAAAAAAAAGAAAAGAAAGAAAAATCCGACCAAGTTTAGGAATATATAAATATTTTATTCATTGTATCTGTATAAACAGGGTATTATGCAAAAGTCAATGAGGCCTAAAAATATGCTACAATTATGTTATCTTGGAGAATAAATTTGTTTATGCTTGATTTTATTTGCTAAAAATTAAATTATATTATAATGCCCGTACAAAGGCAACAGCAAAAGTAAGTGACTTTGTTAAAAAAGTACAAAAGGAACTTCAAAAAGTAACAAGGATCATTCAATTGATTGAAAACTTGTGTAATAATAAAATTTTAAAATATTAGGATTTATTTCTTTTTTTTTGGAATGGGGACTTCTGAGAATGAAAAGGTCTCATTAATGAGTGTGTTTAGGTTTGGGTAAGAATTTTTTGCATTTTTTTTTTTTTTTGTGGGGGGAGTATTTCTTAATAGAAATAAGTCTATTTAAACTGCTAGGAAATACTTTGTACATAGAATTTCAGGCATTTTCTGAATGATTATTTGTGGAGAATTATAAAGCGAAGTCGTTAGAATGAATCTGTATGTCTTTCTTTAAAAACGTGTGCTCATAAGATGGAGCAATTTTGCATAGAACTAGTTTTTAAACTTTATGTTTTCCTTATGAAAGTATGTCTCAGCAAAATGCGAGTGTGCTTAACGAAAATGTCACCACAATGTTGAAGTTTTCTTATAAGAAATATAACTTGAAATCTAAACAATATTCCAAAACAAAGTTTCTATAGAATCTTAACAGAATAAGAACCAATTCAGAAGAATCTGGGTGTCATGTTTTGGTAACTTCCATTGAATCCATTTGGCGAAGTGCTCAGAGTCATTAGAAAAACTCTTATCTTAAACTCCTCAAGTCTAAAAGTTTACCTGGAATCAGTTGCGTTTGTTAGTTAAAAATACTCGGAAACTGATAAAGTTTTTAAAGTCTTTTCGAAAAAGAACTTTACATCGCATTACTTTTCCGTACGAAGTATATCTCAGGATCTAATAGATATTTTCTGTAAGAAAATGTGATAAGGAAAATGACTTTTTCCATATGGAACAGTTCTCAGTTCTTTTTAATCTAATGGTTGTCTTTATTTCTATTAAAGTTCATTTACGTAAATAAAACACATATTTTTGGGCTTCAAAAAACAAATACATAAATAATCATTAAAAAAGCAGATTTCAATTAAAAACATTACTATTTTCATTAGCTTTTATTTAAAACCAAATTTTAACAATTTTTATATCTCTCTTCTTTTTATTTGCAGGATTTGTTATTTTAATGAAAAAGTCCATTACTACCAAAGATAAATATGTAAATTAAGTTTAAAAAATTGCTTCATATAAAAAAGCTTAATCCTAAATCTAAAGCCAAAAGAATTTAAATATATATACAAATAAAACAAAAATAAAAAATAAGAAGAAAATTTCCTTATAAAAGCAAATAATCTTTAAATGAAAATCAAATAAAACATAAATATTTACGGAGCAGAAGCAAAAAAGTTGTAAAATAAGTACTAAAAAAAATACAATAAAATTAAAATAAAAATAAGTGCATATGAAATTGGCAAAGATTAACATTAACAGCAGAACGAACAACTTTCAACAAACAAAAGTAGCAGCAGCCGATGGAAAAGTGCAGCAACTTTGATAATTTACATCACACATTAACAACAACAGGCATACTTAAGTATATGAGAGAAATTGGAATAAGACATCAGCTAGTTTAACTTCTACGAAAACAACTTACATTGCATTACAGCAAAAACCAAGACTATTGCAATCATTACAAAACTACAAAACATTAAGATAAGCCGTCTTAAAGGAGAAACTACAAGAATTTACACGAACAACAACACTGGATATTTACAAAAAACAAAACAAAACTTGATGACATTTTATATGCTCTTTTAACAGTCATTTATATACACACATACATACACAAGTGTGTAAAGTTTTACTTCAACCATAACAACTTAAAGCAGCAGCAGCAGCAGCATATTGCAGCAGCAACAACTACAACAATAACCAGACTTTAACAAGAAGTAGCAAAAAATTTCAACACCCAACACAGTTGCCTAAAGAATTAGGCTTCAACATTCTAGTACTCGTGGAGCATCTATAACATTTAACGGCAGCAACATGTTGCTACGATATCAGCGTGGTGTACTAATCGGATTTACATTGTTAATTTATAGCTTACAAGGATATACAAATGTACAAGCAGTGGGTAAGTCTACATACACAACTATATATATAATAAATTTCTCAAAGAAATTAATATAATAAGTTTTTAATTTATGACTAGAAAGTAGACAGAAAAAATAAATCTTCAAACATAGAAATCTGTTTAGACAAATAGGATAAACATCATAAAGCACCTTGGAAAGTAGGTTACAAATAATAAATTTAGTAAGAATAATATCAAAAGATAGCAGTTATCAGAAATATGAAGATAATGGGAATAATAGAGAAACATTAAAGCATATTCTGAGAAATTAATAAAGAAAGGAATTCTTCTTTCATTGCTGCAAATAAGCAACTCCTTTTAATGTGGTTTTTAAAAACTCCCAAATAAATTAAATTGGAAATTACAACTGATTTAAGAAAATCGAAAAACATGAACAATATAAAGAAGTCCAATTTTATGTTTATCACAACTGGTCAATATTGTTTAACTAGCAGTTTAGATTTAATGATGAATATAAATTTGTATTAAGTTTATAACAGTAATCGAAGTTTAAAATTAAAAGGTCTTACTGGTTAAAGCTCCATTTTAGGTCGTGGGGCTTATAGGGATTAAGTCTTCTTGGCAATTCTGAACTATTTTAGCAGGCCGGAATTTTAGTGTTATTATGATGGAGTAGTTTTACTTCACGAGATTCTGCTTTAATATATATCTCAGCAGCTATCGTGATTATTTTCAATCTCGATGAATTTCACTATTTTTAATGCATCATTAAGCTTTTACAATGCTTTGTCTTTGGATGATCTCAATTACATCGCACATCCGCAGATTTGAATACCATAAGACCAGACTATTTTGAACATCTATTTATAGCCATAATCTTATTACGTGGCGAAATTGGCCAATTTTTGATACTTTATATTGACTTTCTCTTATTTTTATAAGTATATAATATAACCCACGACTTAAGTTAATATTTAATAAGTTAATATTTAATTAAAATACAATTTTAACCGCGATATGTTGTAACATTTAGCCATGATTTTAGTCAAGATTCTAGGCAATATCCAGCCACAATTTATATCAAAATTTTAAATAATATTAAGCCCTGATTATAAGCAAGATTTGATATATCAAGCCAAGATTTGACAAGATAATTAAGCCACGAGTTGAAATAATATTTGATGTAAAATTAAACCTCGATTTTAATCAAGTATTTAATATTTTATTAAGCCGTGATTTAGGTCAAGCTATGATTTAAGCCAAGAATTTTTAAAATTCTTTAAGAAAAAATTTAAGAAAAATTTCATATTGTACTAATCCATTATTTCGGTCAAAATAAGACAGAACATTTAATATTTTATTTAACCCCAATTTATTGAGTGTTTATTTACATTTTAAGAAACAATTTAAATTAAAATTGAAACGAATTTTATGCTATTGTTTTATGAAGATAATATAGCCACGACTAAGGGGGAGCTGCCTGCTTTGGAACTTTAGAAAATCTATTTTTTTAATATTTTACTCAAAGCGTTAGCGTTATCAACAAAAACTGTATGCCAAATTCCAAAACGAATTTTCAAAAGATTCTAAATTTACATCTCATTGAACCCATTCGTAATACTTATTTTGTTATACAAAAATTACTAGTAAATTTTAATCAATGCGCTGAATTTTCGAAAACACATTAAATTGAGCACTGTCGAAATATTTTTGCGATATTTTCTGCGTAATTTTATTTTTTAGTTTTTAGTTCTAGTTGCAGATAATTACATTCTTCAATAAGTCCAAATACACAAAATCGCTAGATTTAGACAAAATTTGCTAAATTGACAATCATGGTCATAAAATTGCTAGATCTGATTAGTGCCGGTTTACACATGAAAGTTTTCTTGCTCAAAGTCTTGAGTTTATAGGTGAGACGGGACGGAAGAATGGCAGGGGGTACATACTTTCATGTACTCTGAAATTCTCTTTTGTTTCTTGCTTCGCAATTGTCAAAGTGAAGTTATGATACGTTTTCTTTAATTTTTATGTTCGTTTGTGTTAAGAAAGATAATAAATTCAAATAAAGTTAATTATAATGAAATAAAATGACAAAATAAATAGATAAAATGATAAAGTAAACATGTACAAATCTTGAATTTCAATACAAAAATTTCAGTGTGTAGAGAATTTCAGACAGTTTCAGAAAGAACAATTTCATGTGTAAACCGGGACTTAAAAGTTCCTAAATTGACAATCTTGGTTAAATCTTAATATTATTTATTAACCACATCATCTTTACTCATTTATTTGCATCTGGCAATGCCGTTAAATGTCAATTAGTAGATCGCGTGATTGTGTTGTTAAAATTGTAATGTCCGTACAAAATATAAATTTAATAAGTTTAGTGTTAAAAATATGATAATAATATTAAGTAAAACAATTATATAAATGCCATTTTGTATTCGGTATACAGAATTTTATGTGCGAGTGTTAATTGTTAATAAAAATGCAAAAATCTTTAAAAGCAGCCAGCTGCAGCCTCTTTAGTGTTGGGTGGTGTGTTTAAGCTAATTTTATAAAATTAATGGCTTTAATGGTAAAATAGTCATAAAAAGTGTTAATAAGTTAATAGAATTATTAAAAAATATTCATTTAAAAGGAAAATATCAAACACGGCAGGGAAAATTGTTACTAATTTCAATGTGAGACTCCGCTGGCCACGGTAGTTTAACGTACACTTTTTTTTGTGAAGTTTTGTTTTACTAGTTCACGAAAACATGTTTATGCATGTTTATGTTTCTTTTTTGATAATTGAAAAAGGAGTGTCACAAGCTGAAGCTAGATATAGGAAACATCAAAGAAATTTAAGGTGAGTTTTATTTTAACTATAAATTGAATTTTAAAACGACGTCTAGAACTGAATTTGAGTATGAAATATAACTCATCACAATATGAATGAGACACCAAATAAAATATATAAATTTATGTACCCTTAAACCCTATACCATTATGTGATAAGGGTATAACGACTCACATTTTGAGTTGATTTAGCGTCCGTCTGTCTATCAGTCCATGTAAGCCTATTATTCAAACTACTTGTCTGATATATAAATACATTTTTATGAAATTTAATATTTAAGCTTTTATCGCCTAAAGCACGAACGCTATTTAGCCCCCATACTAATAAGCCCTATCATATTCGTAAGATCCAGATTGTCGTATATGTGGCGATAAAATTTGATGTATGTGTTTTTTATACCCACTAATCAGTGGTCCATAAAAAACGCTGTAGGGTAATTTTTAGTAATGGTCCCTATATAAAGATTATTCCCGATCTTCACTTAAATCTATCTAAAAAGAAAAATGTTGAACAAATTTTTTTTTAAATTTGGTTTATAATATATGTTTTTAAGAAAAGTAAGTGACTGCTAAATATGGTCATGAACTGTTTATATCTTCGCGACATAAATTATTAACAATATCATTGAAATTTGGTTAAAATATATTATATATATTTTTTATATGCAGTTATAGCCTCAGCTAAGTCAGATCCAAGACCCTCTCTCGAAATGCATGGTAAGGGTATCGTATAGTCAATCCAGGCGGACTATAATTGGTTTTTGTTTAAACGCTTGCTTTTATTTTAAAGTTAGAACCATTTTTTAATTCGGTATTAAGAAATTTAGAAAAATTATAAATTTAAAGGTAATCTAACGCCAACTTTCTTAGGCAAAATCTTATCCAATATTTGCATTGAAAGTACGAAATTAAAAAAAAAAAAAAAATAGTTCAGTTTTCAAACAAAATTATAAAAATCGACTTTATATTACTTCCGTTCTGGCGCAAAAAGTAAGACAACTTCGTTAGGAAGGATTTACAACTTATTTTGTCTTCATACAATTTAATGATAATGTAAATATTAGAACTTATAGTTGAAACCAGATGCGCAGTAAGGCTCTGTATAAAATTCTGGAAGTCATATCCAATGGTTTAGTCTCCTATTAATTGCAAACAAACAAACATATATACCTTCGTTTTTATATATGAGGCATAACTTCCACAAATGGAAAATCAAAATTAATCCAAAGAAGACCCAAGCAATAATTTTTCCATTCAACAAATCTCTCAAAAGACTGCCAAGACGTCATCTTCTTATTGGAAATAAAACCAGAAATGTCAAAGTTGTCTTGTACAAAAAGCTTACATTTAAACAACATATTATGGCTGCGTGCCAAAAAGCTATAAAATCAGTTAAAGCATTATGACCACTACTAAATAGAAGGTCATTTCTAAATATTTTCAGATAGTATTTGAATATATTAAATCATATAAAGTTTTTTTTCCTCCCATTTTCCTTTCAAAATCATTAAAAAATAGCATAAAAACAATTTTATATCTTTAGATCCTTCATATTATTTGTTGCAATGTCTATATGTAAAGATAAGATCTCATATGTAAATGTCAAATTTGTTAAAATATGTAAATAAAGGAAGAATATATAATTGAAAAAAAAACTTATTTTTTTTAAATGCTCCCTCTATTGTAATTTGGCATCCAAAGTCATGCCAAGATACTTCGCAGTATTACAAAGAAGTCTATATAAAATATAAAAAAGTAATTAAAATATAAAACAATTAAGAGGGTTAAATACGACTATCCATAATCTCTGTTACAAAAACCCTCCTTTGTTATACACTGCACCAGAATCTCAAAAAATCCCAATTTCATTCGAAATTTTCCCAATTTCAAATGGAAAATCTCCATTTCAATTAAAATTTTCCCAATTTCAGATTTAAAAGCTCAATTTTAATTGGAATTTTCTCAATTACATTTCAAAAGTTCGCAATTTCAATTGGAAATGATGTAGTTTGTTTTAAAACGCCTAGTATGTTGAAAATGTACTTTTTTAAGTAAATGTACATCTCTAAAAAATTGTACTTTTTTAAGACATTGAACTTTTTTAAGAAAAGGTGCTATTTTTTAGAAAAAAAAGTACTTTTAAGAGAATATACTTTTTTAAGAGAATATACTTTTTTAAGAAATGTTACTTCTTTCAGAAATGTTACTTCTTAAGAAATAGTATTTTTTTAATGGGAATATGTACTTATTTAAGAAAATTTAATTTTTTAAGTGAATGTACTTTTTTAAAAAAGTATTTTTTTTAAGAAAGGGAACTATTTGCAGAAAAATTAATTTTTAAGAAAACGTACCTTTTAAGAGGACACACTTTTTCAAGAAAAGGCACTTTTGTAAGAAAACCTATGTTGCTTTTGAAAGAAAATGTACATTTCTATAGAGCCCCTATCTCTTCGGTCAAACTAATTGGATATAGCAAATAAAAATAAACCAAATTTGAGTGGCATTGTTATTAACAATTTTGTCTGTAGATATGAAAAAGTTCATATCGGATGCTATATTTGTATGGGGACTGGGTCGAAAAATGGACCGATCCTGACCATATTTGGTAAGGTCACTTATATTTTGAAGCAATGTATACAAACCAAATTTGAGAAAAATCTGTGCAATATTTTTGTTTTTTGATAGATTTAAGTGAAAATCGGGAAACAGCTTTACATGGGGGCTTCGACAAAGAATTGTCATACGAGGTTTATTTTTGGAAAACTGATAAATGGATGTAATAAACACATGCAACCCCAATTTGACCGAGATCTATTTGATAATTTGGATTTTACGGCAATTTAAGTCGATTTCATAGGGGTCATTTGTATGGGGACTAGGTCTGAACATGGACCAAATTTCATTAAAATATATTCATATTTGCGACCCGTAGTTTGATTACAAGGTTACATGGACATACAGACGGACAGACGGACGGACATCGCTAAATCGACACAGAAATTGCTTCTGAGTCGTTCGGTATAATAAAATTGAAAAAATTGTACAGTAACATGTACTCTTTCTTTTGACGCTCACAGTATATGTTGTTTAAATTTGATTTGTAATTATTGATTACAGTCATAAATCTCCAATAAAAAAAGCTGTAAGACGACTATTTGTGATAGTCCCCATATAAAGCCGCTCCCTGCTCCGATCTTCTTTTATTATTAATTATTATTCTTTTGAATAATAAAAGTTAAGGTAAGAAATGTGATCACTGTTGGTTAATTTTTCGCCTTAGTTCTGATATAAAATTAAAATCTGATATAAAAATGTACGTATCCACGGCCAAATTTTTTTTTTTTTTTAACGTTTATTTAATTCAAATTCATAATCTTAAACTATAAATAAACAAATAGTAGGAATATAAATTATTATACACAGTCCCATATTCGAGCTCTCTAGTATACTAAATATTATTTAACATTTTGTTTTTTGAAAATAAATAACACAATTTAAATGTGTATATAGTATTTGTGTGAAATTTTTATATAAATTACTTAATGTAACGAAAAAATACCAAAAATCATTACTTTTATATTTAAAAAAGATAAAAGCTATTGTCAAAGGATAAAAAAAAAGAAGTGGAAGCTATTCATTGAGCCACCAATATTTTTTAATATTTATGTTCGGTATCATATTTTTATCATCTAGGTAAACGCTAGTATCAAATCTACGATTTTCAATAGTTAGTTTATTAGAATGAATTGCTTTAACATTGGCTCGCCTATAAATGTGAAAAATTATAGGTATGCCAAGTTCGTTCTGGATGTAACCTTTCCTATCTAGATATACGAACGCTTCTGGTGGTATATAACCATTTTCTAATGTATTAAAAATATATTCTTCACTTTCATAATATGGAGCCTTAATTAAATTATTAACTTTGCATTCACAGCTTTTAATAATGTGATTTCTGATCAAATGAATCATAAAATTATCGATTCTACTTATCTTCGCTGTCTTGTACAGTATTTTATTTGATATATATTTCTTAAAATCACTATTGGGGTCTTTATACAGTGATGTACACGCTCTTAAGCATTTCCTTTCAAATACTCTTATTTTCTCCATATAAGATGGTGCAATATTGAACCAAATTTCGCAACCATATGTTAAGATAGGCCTTATTAAAGATTTGTACAACATGACTTTAACTTCGTGATTAATATATCGTGAAAAAAATAGTTTTTTGTACATGAAAAATGCATTTCTTGCTTTTATTAGCTGTAAATTAATATGGTTATTAAAGTACAAAAATTTATCTAGAAATATGCCAAGATATTTAACCACATCTTTATTTGGAATATCAATATGACTATTAGATTTTATACCAAAATTTTTCCAATTTTTTTTAATATTATAATTACATTTTCCTACTGGGGGACGAAACAATATAGTTTCGCATTTATTAATATTAATTTTCATTTTCCAATCAGCTGCATAGGTTTCTACTAAGTTAAAATGATTTTGTAATTTATCGTTAATTTTTTCAATTTTGTTATCGGAGTGATAAATAATAATGTCATCAGCGAAACCAATTATATTATCTATTTTATTAAGGAGGTCATAGATGAACAAATTAAATAAGATTGGTGAGTTAACAGTTCCTTGTTGTAAGCCATTAACTATAACAAAATTTTTAGAACTTATTTGTTTATTATTACTGACAAAAAAGGATTTGTTGTTTAACATATTATATATAAGTATTATTAAGTATTGCGGAAATTTATATTTCCAAAGCTTATATATTAATCCAGGAATCCAGATACTATCGAATGCTTTTTCGAAATCTATGAGACACGCGCCAAAAAAATCATGACAATGCCAATTATATTAGATATTTTTAATTAACAAGTAAATCAAAAAAAAAAATTTTGTTTGAGATATGGTTTTATACGTTTTGAGGTAAACCGCGAAGCAAAGTAATTAAATGGTAGCAGATCCCAGCCCTTGAAGTTCGAGTGCAAATTCTAGCGAATTTAATTTTTTCATTTAATTATTATTTTATAACACCCTAAAGGTATGATAATCAATTTTAGCCAATTCACAATTCAACACATTTTAAATATCGATTGCGTTATTGGTTTATGTCCAAAATAATTTTTCAATGTTATTGGATAATGGACAAAATGTCAATTCAACACAATTTTTATTGTGAATGAAGAAAACCAACTAATTTTTTTTGCAAACACATTAACAAATTTAATAAGCACACACACAGCATTGTATAATTGTTTTGTATGCGATGGTAGCAACTTTAAACGCATTTTACTCAAAAAAATATGTAAAAATTTTAAAATCTGTAAATCTGGTGGACAGCTAAAAAGTAATACCTTTCAAATGAGATACGTTTGGTCAAAATTATTATAATAATAGAGTATGTTGTCATCCATTTAAGCTAAATGTAGAAAGTTGCAACGCTTTAGCTGGTCGGGTAGTTTGGTGAAAATTCAATTACAAAAATCCTCCTCAAACAAACAAACAGACAAAAATATTTAAATAAAACCATGTCAAAATATTAGAAAATATTCCATTAACTTTAATACTGTTGGGCTTCATGCTGTCATACATTAAACTAAAACAATTTTGATATTCTTTTGAAATTATAAAATTTCAATATTTTTGTTACTATTGTGAAGTTTTTTACACTTTTTATGGAATAAAAACTCAAGGATTTGCATACACTAGAGAGCTCAATGCTAAATTACTATTCACTTTTCGTCTTTAATTTCGAAGTCAACTCCCTTTAACACTTAGAAATCAGTATTGCAGTAATCTGCAAAAATAGCACTTATTTTTAAAAAATTGACATCTACAATTCTCTCATTTCAGTTAAAAAAAATAAATAAATAAAAATAAATATAAAACGAGCAAACTATTAAACGCCTTAGTGTAATGCTTATGGCGCCACACGCATTTATGTGTTTTATGTTTTATATCTTTTGCTCTTTATGTGCGACCCAAAGCAAATGGCTACTTAGAATGAACCAAAAGAGCGAAAGCAAAAAATCGCTGCGGGATGGATGAAAAACTGATTGATGAAACAAAAAAGAACGCACACGCACACATAAAATGCTTAAAAATAAAAAGCAAAAATATATACAGCTTTTCACTTTACGAACTCTTGTACTCCTACAGTTGTGATGACACACATTTATGGCGAATATTATTCATGAAATGAGGAAAAATTTAAATATAACATCGAGAATATAAAACAAAAACAAAAATAAAAACTATATGTATTCAGAGCATCCATAACTGCATTGAGTGTGGGAGTGTTAGTTTTTCTTTTATCTTTGGCGGTTTCAAAATGATTGTAGATGTATTGGCAACTAACTATTGCTACTACTGCCATGACAGTAGTAGTTGTTGTTTCTGTAAAGCTGTTGGTAATGGCTTTGATTATCATGACGACAACTTCTTTGACTGAACTTTGGTTATATGTCTGCATAATGCAGTTGTTGCTGTGTGTATTATTAGATTTCGATACATGTTGCTAGTCTAAATGGCGTCAGTTTGCGATTTATATTTATATGTTTGCGACTTATATCGAGGATTTCTTAAGTTTTTCTTTTTTTTTAATTTAACGCAGATTGTACCCATAAAAAATTTAATGTTTTTTGTTTTTTGAGGTGAAATTAGTATAATTTATTTTGAATGTAAAAATTTTTATGAATATTGCTACAATAAAAAAATTACAAGGAAAAAAAAATTTGTATTTACTGACTCAGATTTATGATAAAAATTTAAAGAATGTATTGAATGTTGCCGAAAAAAAAATTCAAAAAACCCAATAAAATATGGAAAATTATAAAATCGCTATCACAAAAAATAAAATCGCTTTGTTATCTAGTTGTCAATTACAAAACAAAAAACTTTTTTTTCTTCGGATCAATAAGTATTCAAAATGTCAATGTCAATCAATTTGAATAACGACAATCCCGTCAAAACTAAAAAATAATTGTTCGCCATTTCCACTACTTGGGATTTGAAGAATCTTTAATTGATGTGACAGTTAAATTAATGAACAAACCTGGTTTTAGAGGGGAATTATCGTTTGCAAGACTCGAAATTTCAGAATAAATTAAAAGCTGCTGCATGACTAAGAAAAAATATTCGAATGCCATATAAACACAATCGAAATACGTATATGTACTTGCTATTGAAAAATATTGAATAAAATAAATGTGCCCCAATCTATTGCCACTAAGAAACCGAAAAAAGTGTTTAACATGTCCAAAATTTCTTCTCCGCTTTCTCAGCTTAAATGTGTGATGGATACCGTGTTTTATTTTTCCAATGAAAGCAACGACTGACAGACACAATATTACTAAAGTCAGTCTGAAAGCATTCGAAAAATTTAAATATATTCATAAATCGAAGTTACCAGGAAAGCTTCATTGTAGTTGGCCATAAGGTAACATGTATTCCTGGAAAAAATATTATTCAATGATGGGAAGGCGGCCAATGCGCACGTTATAATAAAATTATATATCAGCTCCCCAAAAATTTATAGAAAAATATCATCGACGCGACAAACTAATTTTCTGACCCCACTTAACATATTTACAATAGAGAACAGGCAGCCATGCGGAAACTGTTAATTAGAAAAATTAGAAAGCATCTCTGAATTGAATGAATTCAAAAGACTTTGCTTTATAAAAGTTTTTTTTTTAAACAAAATGTACTTCCTTAAGAAAATGTATTTTTCGAAGAAAATGTACTTTTTGAAGAAAAAAAAACTTTTTAAAGAAAGTTTTTTTGGAAGAAGGTGTACGTGCTATAAGAAAAAGCACTGTTTTAAGAAAAGCTAATTTTTTAAGATAAGACACTTTTTTAAGAAAAAGTACTTAAAAAGTAACTACTTACTTCTTAACGAAAAGGTGTTTTTTTTTTTAGAAAAATTTACTTTTTTTCAAGAAAATATAGTTCTTTAAAACACGCTACTTTTTAGATTCAAGTTATTTTTAAAGAAATGGATCTTTTAAGAGAAAAATTTATAAAAAGTTTTTTCTTAAGAAAAACTATTTTATTAAAGGAAGTATTCTTTTATAAGAAAATGTAATTTTTAAAGAAAATATAGTCTTTTAAGAAAATTTATATGTACTTGCTATTGAAAAATATTGAATAAAATAAATGTGCCCCAACCTATTGCCACTAAGAAACCGAAAAAAGGGTTTAACATGTCCAAAATTTCTTCTCCGCTTTCTCAGCTTAAATGTGTGATGGATACCGTGTTTTATTTTTCCAATGAAAGCAACGACTGACAGACACAATATTACTAAAGTCAGTCTGAAAGCATTCGAAAAATTTAAATATATTCATAAATCGAAGTTACCAGGAAAGCTTCATTGTAGTTGGCCATAAGGTAACATGTATTCCTGGAAAAAATATTATTCAATGATGGGAAGGCGGCCAATGCGCACGTTATAATAAAATTATATATCAGCTCCCCAAAAATTTATAGAAAAATATCATCGACGCGACAAACTAATTTTCTGACCCACTTAACACATTTACAATAGAGAACAGGCAGCCATGCGGAAACTGTTAATTAGAAAAATTAGAAAGCATCTCTGAATTGAATGAATTCAGAAGACTTTGCTTTATAAAAGTTTTTTTTTTTAAACAAAATGTACTTCCTTAAGAAAATGTATTTTTCGAAGAAAATGTACTTTTTGAAGAAAAAAAAACTTTTTAAAGAAAGTTTTTTTGGAAGAAGGTGTACGTACTATAAGAAAAAGCACTGTTTTAAGAAAAGCTAATTTTTTAAGATAAGACACTTTTTTAAGAAAAAGTACTTAAAAAGTAACTACTTACTTCTTAACGAAAAGGTGTTTTTTTTTTAGAAAAATTTACTTTTTTTCAAGAAAATATAGTTCTTTAAAACACGCTACTTTTTAGATTCAAGTTATTTTTAAAGAAATGGATCTTTTAAGAGAAAAATTTATAAAAAAGTTTTTTCTTAAGAAAAACTATTTTATTAAAGGAAGTATTCTTTTATAAGAAAATGTAATTTTTAAAGAAAATATAGTCTTTTAAGAAAATTTGATTTTTAAAGAAAATGTATTTTCAAAGTTAAGGTTACTTTTTATAGAAAAGGTATATGTATGTTTTTTTAACTAAAATGTACTGTTTAAAGAAAATGTATTTTTTTTTTTAGGAAAATGTACATTCGTAAGAAAAAGTCATTTTTATGAAAAGGGACTGAAAAGGTACTTTTTAAGAAAAATTTACTTTTTTTTCAAGAAAATATAGTTCTTTAAGAAGAGCTAGTTTTTATGATCAAGTTATTTTTAAAGAAATGGATCTTTTAAGAGAAAAATTTATAAAAAGGTTTTTTCTTAAGAAAAACTATTTTTTTTATGTATATTTCCATTTATAAGAACAGGTACTTTTTAAAGGCAGTGTTCTTTTTTTTTTAGCAAATGTACTTTTTTTAAGGAATATTATTTTTTAAGAAAATGTACTTTCAAAGTTAAGGTACTTTTTTTAAAAAGGGCATTTCTTTAAGAACATTTAGGTTTTTTTTTTTTAACTAAAAAGTACTTTTTAAAGAAAAGTTCTTTTTGGGAAAATTTACTTTTTTAAGAAAATGATTTTTTTTAAGAAGAGGTACTTTTTAAAAAGGGCATTTCTTTAAAAGCATTTACGTTTTTTTTTTTAACTAAAAAGTTCTTTTTGGGAAAATTTACTTTTTAAGAAAATGAATTTTTTTTTAAGAATAGGTACTTTTTAAGGAAAAGGTACTTCTTTGAGAATATTTACATTTTTATAAAATGTGAATTTTTAAGAAAAAGTAATTTTTATCGAAAAGGAAACTTTTTGAGAAACATGTACTTTTTAAGAAATTTGCTCTTAGAAAAAGTTCTTTTTAAGAAAGAGTTATTTTTTTTATTAAAATTTACTTTTTTCACGGAAAGGTAATTTTTTAAAAAGGGTTCCTTGTTAAGAAAATGTGCTTTTTAAAAAACGGGACTTTTTAAAAACAGGTGCTGTTTTATAAAAGGTACTTTTTTATAAAAGGTGCTTTTATATAAAAGGTACTTTTTTAAGAAAAATTACTTTTTAAGAAAGGTGCGTTTCTAAGAACAGGTAAATTTTTCCGAGAGGGTACTTTTTAAGAATATTTTTTTTTAAGAGGAGATACTTTTTAAGATTTTTACGTTTTAAGTGATTTTTAAGGTAGGTTTTTTAAAAAGGTACTTTTTGCAGAAGAAGATACCTTTTTAAGCAGAATTTACTTTTTTTTTAATAGGGACTTTTTTAAAAAAAGAAATATTTTAATATAAGTCACTATTTTTAGAAAAGGAATGTTTTAATAAAAGTTATATTTTTTCAAGATACTTATTTAAGCAAAGATTATTTAAAAAATAGAGTACCTTTTTAAGAAAAGCCACTTTATAGGAAATACAGACTTACTTAAGAAAAGGTAATGTTTTTTAAAATATACTTTTTAAGAAAAATATTTGTTTTTAAGCGGAATGTACTTTTCAAAAAGAAAAAGATACTTTTTTAAGAAATGGTACTTTTTAAGGAATGATGTTTTATTTAAAAACGGTTCTTCTCTAAGAAGAAGCACTTAACAAAAAATAGTTTTTAAAAGAAATCTGATCCTCAGTTTCTCTGAACAACGTTGTAATCCCACACACCAACGATATCGTCTACCTTGGCATACATTTGGATCCACGCATTGCGCGGCGCAAACACAATGAGGCTCAGAAAACCCAAATAAAACTTAAGCTTCTAGTCTACATTGGCTAATAAACCACCAATCGAAACTGACTCTGGAATACAATATGGACTTATGGTGTTCAGTTTTGGGAAAACGCATCTAAAATCAACATCGATATTATACAGGGGTTTCATAAGGAATGAAAATATAGATAAAGACTTCAATATTCCTCTACTGAAGGATAAAATCCCCCGTCTGATACCAAATTATAAGATGTAACTGGAAACTCATCTGAATCCACTTGAAAGAAATCTGAAAAACACTGCAGGCATAACACGTCTTCGATGAAACGGCCTGCATACAATACCGTAGGACCCCGGTGATTTTTAAGATTTGTATACGTATTGTTAGGCTTACCACACAGAGCAGATTCAAAAAATAAAAGACGTGTAAGTAAAAAAAGAAAAGTTGCTTTTTTCAGAGAGGTACTACTCTTTTTTGAATAAGTGCTTTTTTAAGAAAAGATATTTTTTAAGTAAACTTTTTTTTTAAGAAAAGTCACTTCTTTAAGAAAATTTAGTTTTTTAACAACTTCTTTTTAAGGAAATTAGTCTTTTTTAAAAATATTACTTTTTAAACAAAAATCTTGTTAAAGAAACGGTACATAAAAAAACACTTCTTAATAAAATGTACTTTTTTAGGATAAGGTACTTTTTAAGCACAAGTACTTTTTTAAGAAAGCGTATTTTTTAAGGACAGCTACCTTTTTCAGAAAATATATATTTTGTAGGAAAATATGCTATTTTAAGAATATGTCACTTTTTAAAGAAAACTTTACTCTTTTTTTAAAGAAAATTTTCTTTTTAGTATAAGCTTCCATTTTTGTAATCCCACACACCAACAATATCGTCTACCTTGGCATACATTTGGATCCACGCATTGCGCGGCGCAAACATATTGAGGCTCAGAAAACCCAAATAAAACTTAAGCTTCTAGTCTACATTGGCTAAAAAACCACCAATCGACGCTGGAATACAATATGGACATGTGGTGTTCAGTTTTAGGGAAACGCATCTTAAATTAACATCGATATTATACAGGGGTTTCATAAGGAATGAAAATATAGATAAAGACTTCAATATTCCTCTACTGAAGGATAAAATCCCCCGTCTGATACCAAATTATAAGATGTAACTGGAAACTCATCTGAATCCACTTGAAAGAAATCTGAAAAACACTGCAGGCATAACACGTCTTCGATGAAACGGCCTGCATACAATACCGTAGGACCCCGGTGATTTTTAAGATTTGTATACGTATTGTTAGGCTTACCACACAGAGCAGATTCAAAAAATAAAAGACGCATAAATAAAAAAAGAAAAGTTACTTTTTTCAGAGAGGTACTACTCATTTATGAAAAAGTACTTTTTTAAGAAAAGACATTTTTTTAAGAAAACTTTTTTTTTTTAAGAAAAGTCACTTCTTTAAGAAAATTTAGTTTTTTAACAACTTCTTCTTAAGGAAATTAGTCTTTTTTAAAAATATTACTTTTTAAACAAAAATCTTGTTAAAGAAACGGTACATAAAAAAACACTTTTTAATAAAATATACCTTTTTAGGATAAGGTACTTTTTAAGCACAAGTACTTTTTTAAGAAAGCGTATTTTTTAAGGACAGCTACCTTTTTCAGAAAATATACATTTTGTAGGAAAATATGCTATTTTAAGAATAGGCACTTTTTAAAGAAAACTTTACTCTTTTTTAAAGAAAATTTTGTTTTTAGTATAAGCTTCCATTTTTGAGAAGACAGTATTTTAAAGTTAAAGCAGTTTCGGGAAATGTAATTTTTTAAGAAAAATATATTTTTTAGAAATTTTTGTAGAAAAGAAATTGCGAAGAGAAATTTTATTAAAAAAAGCCACTTTCATACTCTCCACATCACTGTGCAGAGGGTATATATCAGCTTGTCAATCCATTTCAATGCATTGAAATATGAATTTTCGAGTTTCAATAACAGTTCGAGTCGACATAGCGATGTACTTCTCTATTAAAATCACGTTCATTCACAAAATAAACAATTAACTGGCTAAAATTATAATAATATTATTTGTCGTTATCGAGAAGAGGTACGTACTTTGAATGGTGTAAATCGGTCTAAAATAGTTTAGTCGATAAATATTGCTTCCAACATAATTACTGTTGCTGCGAGTATGTAAACCTCACCACCAAACACAAGTTCCCATCAGTAGTCTTATGAAGTCCGTGCAGGAAATTATTTTTTAAATATTGTCATTGTAATATTATATATTATACAATATTTTGTTTGTTTCATTGTCCGATTTTTTTTTATTTTTTTTTTAAACGTATTAATTTCGGCACAGTCGAACTTATCACTCCTACTTGTTTAGGTTAATGTACTATTTTGAGAAGAGTAATTTTCTTGCATACAAAATAAGCGATATTTTTACAATGTGGATGCTTAGAGGTATGAGTGATAATTTTAGGAAGTTAAGTATTAAACATTTTCAATAAAATATTAATATATTATTAATTATAAATTACTATATTGACATATATGTTTAATCTTTTAATTTTTTTTTTAAATTTTACATACTATTTTCCGCTCCAAAAACAAGGACGTATAAGAGGGGCTAAATGTAATGAATTCTATTTATAACAGATCTTAATAAGAAAAATATTAAAAATCGTCAAAATTTATTTTAGCACATGTCCCATAATAAATTCGTCTAATAAGAGTACAATAAAAACAAGTAAGAAAATTATAGTCGGTCTAGACCGACTATATGATACCCTATACCATGCGTTTTGAGACCCTATCTCATAGGCCCAACTAACTGGACATAGAAAATAAGCATAAACCAAATTTGAGTGGGATTTTTATTAATTTTTTTTGGTTGTAGATATGAAAAAGTTCATATCGGATGCTGTATCTATATGGAGACTAGGTCCAAAAATGGACCGATCCTGATCATGTTTGGTAAAGTCTCTTGTATTTTGCAAAAATATATACAAACAAAATTTGAGAAGAATCAGTGCAATATTTTTGTTTTTCAATAGATTTAAGTGAAGATCGGGAAGCAGCTCTGTATGTGGTCAAAGGGATCATTTTTGGACTACTCATTAATGGATGTAATGAATGCATACAAACCCAATTTGAGTAAGATCTATATGACAATTTGGATCTTATGGCAATTTATGTCGATTTCATATGGGTAATTCGTATGGGGGCTAGGTCTGAACATGGACCGATTCTCACCAATTTCAATAGCATTCATCCCATGGCCGACAAAAGCTTATATACCAAATTTCATCAAAATATATTCAGACTTGCGACCTGCAGTTTGATTACAAGGTTTACATGGACACACAGATGGACGGACGGACGGACGGACGGACGGACGGACATTGTTAAATCAACTCAAAAAGTGATTCTGATTCGATCGGTATAATTAAAGATGGGTCTAGGTCAAATATTTTTGGTTGTTACAAACAGCAGCACAAAGTCATTATACCCAAACCACATAGTGGTATAGGGTATAATAATTTAAAGGTGTTTTGTATTCTTATGAACAAAATTGGTTGTCTCTTAAAAGATTAGTCATCAAATAATGCGTCATATAAGAATGCAATTTATAAAGTGATATTTTTTTCTACATATAAACGTCTTAAGGAGCTCATTTAAGAAAAATGAAACGTTTATAATTTAGATGAAACTAAAATTTTCTAAATTTTTCATGAAAATTTTGATTTAATTTTCTACTTTTTGCCTCTTGATTTAAATTCTTTTAATAACTCATAATTATAATTATAATTATTTCCTATGTTTTGTTCTACTCTTTTTTATTTCAGCAAAAACTTTGTTAATTTTGTCTATATTTTTTTCATTTCTCTTTTTGTTTTACTTCCTTTTGTTCATTAGCATTAGCATTTTTTATTTTGTTTTTCGAAAAACTTCAAATGTTTTGGTCATTTGTTTGAGAAAAGCAAAAAACATTCAGTTAGTTTTTTTTTTGTTTTTTGGTCTATCTCAATTTTTCAGCTCTTATGTTGTTGTCTTAATTTAGGTTGTTTGACAACATCATGGTTGTTACGGGCTACAACGCCCGTTTTTGTTAAGGTTTTTTCTTCTGAAAAATGTTGATGTTCGGGCAAGTTTTAACATTTTCATCTGCCTTTTTCTAACCTCCCCAAATAACAGCATAAAAAGAAAAAATAAAAAATAAAATTAAAGAAGACCTCAGCATTAACTCACATGGACTGGATTTTTTATTTAGAGTTTTTATGCACTTTTTTTTTCTAAGGCATGTAAAATTGTTTCTTGTTGTTAAAGCACAGAGACAGATATTTTCTTTTTTTAAATATTATGTCATATCGTAGACAGTGACTGATACAAGTTAAAGTTTTCTTTGGAATATTTTACGGAACAATATTCTCAGAATCTAACTAATTTTCCGGAGAAAATGTAAACACATATATTTCAGAATATTTTGGAATTTACAAAATGTTTGCTTCAAATTTCTTCTCAGAGCCTGTGAAGTACAGGTAAATCTATCAATCTCTCTATAGAAAAATATGCGCAAACGAAAAGAATTTTTTATTAGAATATTGAGTATACAACGTATAGAAAAATCTAAAAAAAAAACTTTTTTGTAGAAAATCGCCTCGGAACAATATTATCAGAATTTGAAAATGTTTGCGGAATCTAAGAAATTTCTTAATAAATCGAAATATAAGTCGATCTCACAGGGGTTATTTCTATGGGGATTAGGTCTGAGCATATGGCCGATAATATCTTATTATCAAAATATCAATAAAATTCATTTATCTCTGCGACATGTAGTTTGCAGCAAGGTTTACATGGACACCCAGACGAACAGACGGGCAGACATCGGTAAATCGTCTCAGAATAAGAGATGGCTCTAGCTACAAACATCAGTACAAGCTAACAAACAATGCGGAAATATGGGAGGAAAAAGGAAAGAGAAGCATATTTTTCTACTGAAAAATCGTCTTAGAACCAGAAAATATTTATGTGGATACTTCTTTTAAGACGTGATAATTTTTCTATAGAAAATTTTTCTTGTAATCTAGAGATATTTCTTTAGGAAAAGTGAATATTTTTCTAAAGAAAATCTTCTACATAAAATTTTGCTCAAGAAAAGTCTTTTTAAAAAATTATGTTAGAACCAAGGTTCAGAAAATACACACATGAAACACACAATGTTCTGTTGAAAAGCAGCCAACACATATCTTTATTTTCATATCAATTATGTGCGTTTCTAAATTTTCTACGGTGCCCAACACAACCATGACTGTGTTCGTTTTAACATTTCGTTATTTACACGAACATTTTTGTATCACGTACTTTTTGTTTCAATCACACATAAAGAACACATTTTTGAGTGTTGCGTTATTTGAAGTTCATGTTCTGGTACGTGTACTGAAAAAAAAAACAGAACATGTACAATAAACAGGTTCGAGTTCAGTTATATTTTAAGTCGTGTTGTGGCTCGTGTAGTAAGAAAAAACAGAACATGTACAATAAACAGGTTCGAGTTCAGTTATATTTTAAACACGACTTAAAATATAACTGAACTCGAACCTGTTTATTGTACATGTTCTGTTTTTTCTTACTACACGAGCCACAACACGACTTAAAATATAACTGAACTCGAACCTGTTTATTGTACATGTTCCGTTTTTTCTATAGAAAAATCTTTTTGAACCCCAAAAAAAGGGATATTTTCCTGAAGAAAAACAATCTTCTAAAATGTTCTGTTTCCAAACAAAAAAATCTTAAACGTAAAAAATTTTCTATAGAAAAAATTTCTACATGAGCAGTTTTCTATAGAAAAATATTATTAGACTTGAAAAATTTTCTATAGATAAATCTTCCAAAAGACTTCTATCTGAAAAAATATTTAGAAACTAAATATTTATCCTTAGAAAAATATTTCTAAAATTAGAACTGTTCAATAGAAAATATTCTAATAAACGAAAAATATTTCTATACGAAAAGTTTCTTAGAACTGACTATTTTTGTAAATTTTTTTTCAAAATCTGGATATTTTTCCGTCGAGAAATCTTATTAAAAAGTTAGTACTTTTCCATATAGAAACAATTTTTAGAACCCAGAAATGATTTATAGGAAATGTTTCTCAAAACCTGTTTTCTATAGAAAAATCTTATGTATTTTGTTTTAGAACCTGAAAATTTTTCTATAGAAAAACCTATTTAGAACGTAAGAATTTTCTGTAGGAAATGTTTCTTATAACTTGATTATTTTTCAGTAGAAAATATTTTTATAAAAATTTTCAAAGAACCTGAATAGTTTTTTACAAGTTGATATTTCTTCAGAAAAATATTCAGCTTCCAAGAAATTTTCTGTTGCCACATTTTTGGGTTCTAACAATCTAATAAATATTTTTTTCGAATCTAGATATTTTTCTGTCTTTTTATAGAAAAAAGTTGGTAAAATAAGAATTTTTCTATAGAAAATATTCTTAGAAAACAAACAAGTTTCATAGAACTTCACTTTCTCTCTATAGAAAAATAATTTTAAAAATATTTTCTTAGAGCCTTGATATTTTGCTGTCTAAAACAATAGAAACAATTTTTATAACCCAAAAATGTTTCTATGGGAAGTGTTTCATAGAATCTGAATAGTTTTCTGTAGGAAAATCTTTAAACAAATTTTTTTTTTGTATTTGAAAATTTTGTATAGAAAAATCTACTTATAACCTCATTATTTTTCTGTATAAAAAAAAAAATATTCTTAGAAGCTGCATATTTTTTTTATTTTTTTGTTGAAAATAGAAAAGAGGCTAAGAAATGTAAATTTTTCAATAAAATAGTTTCTTATAACCTAATTTCTTTCCTGTAGAAAAATTTGTTATTAAAGTGATGATAATCTGATATCTATTGATATCTAAAATTCTGTTTAAATAAAATCTTCTTTAAATCTAAAACTTTTCAGATTTTTAAAGATTTACACCAAGAACATTTTTTTTATAATAAAACCTACTCAGCATCTCAAAATTTGTGACATGGTTGTTTCTCTAAAGAAGAAAATTTTTCTGTAGAAAAATTTATAGAAAAATCTTTTTCGAAAAATGTTTCTATAGAAACAGTTTCTTATAACGGGATTATTTTTCTGATTGTTTTTAAGTTTTTATAGAAAAATTAGCTGGCCCGGCAATGCCTTAGTCTGATCTTAATAAATAATAATTTATTATTAGGACAGCGTGTGGACAATATATCCATTTTCCTCCATTTTCGGCGTATATAAACAAATCGTTTCGCTTATCAACTCTGGATGCTGCATATAATTGACCAGGGACGAAGCATAAATTTTCCAAATGCAAGCCTCAGACTTGCATTGACTGGCCTTAAGGATTTTTTGATTATAACATTTAAATATTTCCACCCCAATACAACAGAGCGAGAACAAAATTTGCCAAAAAAAAAAACCTGCCTTTTATTTAAAGTTCATACGGTGCGAATTTCATAGATAAGAATTTGAAAAAAAGCAACCCCAGAGACATAGAATTGCGGGTCAAATATACATCAAAACAATTCGGAACAGCTGACGAACATATGGTTTGAATATAAGATGGATTTCTTCAGTGGTTTAGCCGTGATGGCTAAACCAACACTTTTATTTATTTACTAACAGAGCCCAGCCCTCGAAATTCGAGTAAAAATTCTAGGAAAATTTATTTTTCCATTCAATTCTAAGATGCTATATATAACTGGGCTTGTTAAAATATATTTTTATAACAACCTAAAGGTATGCTAATCAATTTTAGCCTATTCATAATTCAACACAAGCTTAATAAACACACAAACATCGTTGTATATTTTTTTATTTGAAGCTTAAATACATGTCTTGTGTATGGGTTAGTAGCAACTTTAAATTAATTTTACTCCAAAAAATGTACCAGATGGTGCATATCTGGAAATATGGTGGACATCTGCAAAGAAATAACCTTTTAAATGGTATATTTCTTATCGCAATCGGTTGGTAATAGAAAGTTTAAAATCGGTCACAAGAAATCGCCTTGCCGATTAATATTGTAGATTACTTTTCACGGAAGCTACCATGCCCATTTGTCTGATCGCGCCCATTTTCAGCACGACTACTTACACTAATAGCTTGTGAACTCACACACACTCTTTATATTACTCAAGATGTAAGATATTGAAAATGCCCTTTTAACGGGAAGTGACACCCCCACTTATCTGATTCCGGCCATTTTGCGTGCGGCTACTCACATTAATAATAGATGACTGCGTATAAGTTTGCAAAACTCTCCTTATCATAGTACTCAAAATATATGGTATTGAATAATTTCATTGTAGAGGAGGTATCACGCCCAATTAACCGATCCCGTCTAGTTCCAGCACTTTTACCAACATTAATACCAGCTGACGATACACAAATTTGCAGAGCTCTGCCTGTTACAGTAGTCGATATAAGTGATACTGAATAATTTCTTTGTATGCAAGGTTCCACACCTACTGATCCGATACCGATACCGATATTTCCACCACGGCTACTTACAAAAAAACTTGTAAAATTACACAAAGTATCGTTACTATCCCTCTTATATTACTCAGGATATAGGATATTGAAAATTCACTTTGTATGGGAGGTGACACGCCCCACTAATCCGCTAAAGCCCATTTTAGGCACGGCTACTCATAGTAGTAACAGATGACTCACACAAATTTGCAAAGGTCTCCCTATCATTTTACTCGAGATATAAGATATTGAATAATTTCTTTGTATGGGATGTGACAAGCTCATTAGTGTCTCTGAACCGTTTCCGAATCAATTTAATCGGACACACAAAATTTCAACAAAATTAGTCGAGCCATGTAGGAGGAGTTTAGTGACACACACGGATAGACGGAATATAAATATAAAAATAATGTTCATAGAATCTAAGAATTTGTCCGCTAATAAATATTTTTAGATGTCAGACCGGAAAATTTTTCCATTTAATCTCCGAATCTTTCTTTTCTTCTTACAACTTAGAACTTTTTGCTATCTTTTTATCGCCCCAAAAATTTTCTCTAGGGAAACTCACAGATTGTAAAAGCTTTCTTAAAAAAATCTCGGATCGGAAGATTTTTCTGTAAATCCTCAGAATCATTTTTTTCTTCTTAGAACTTAAAAATTTTTACTATTTAAAGTCATCATAGAACCTGAAAAATGTTTCTATTATAAAATCTTTTTATCGCCCAAATGTTCTCTATGAAATCTGACTGATTTAAAATAACTTTTGTGTAAGAAAATGCTTCGGAAGTTAGGTATAATACTACGGCACTAATATTTTTAATTTCATGTTTAAAAAAATTATGTCTATACCATTATTGTCGTTATGATGTTGCACGAGTATGTAAAGAGCAGACGATAAGGAAATGTAAACCATTATGGTAGCAATGGCTTAAATCTTTTTTTTTTATGGCAGCATGAGGCTAATATAATTAAAATTAATGTGAGGTTAGAGAATAAGGATATTTAAACAAAACTAAGAGTAACAAAGCCTTTCGCCAAAATTATCATGGCTTTTGGGATTTCAAAGTTGGAAAAGAGAATTATTTAAAATTTTATTATAAACTGTTAACTATCAACTATCATTGATTAAAGATATATGGCTTTTTCTGAAGTTTTTCTATGGAAGATCGCTGCCTTCAGACTAATAAAGTCTGTCGTTGTAGCGGTTTAATGAACACAAGAGTGCGGCTATCCGGGGCATTTTAACATGTGTGCACTAGATAATTATAAAATTCTACAGGAAAATCTTAATAATGCATATTTTATAAAAAATAAAGTAATTCTAAAGTAGTACAATTTAACCGAATTTATTTCACCTTATTTTTATTTAAAATTATTTTCACTCCAAAAACATTTTGCATGTTTAGGTTTAATAAAACAAAACAACAACCATTTGATTTGTATCTTCAAAGTGGTCTGAAAATATCGTTTGTCATATAAATCATCTTACTGAGATACATATTTCTTACAGTCGAACATTAATCATAAATTCACTGACCCCTATAAAAATGAAATTAGAACATTAAAAAACTATAATTACATTAGCATACACACGCCGACCTCTGCAGATCCCTTTCGCGCAAACCCACAAAACATAATTCACAAAAACACAGAAAATTTTTGAAATATATCTACAAACAAAAGTACTCGAATCATACAACTGAAAAATAAAACAAGAAAAATTCTCACAATTACATGACGTGCTACATTTTCATATGATTTGAAAAACTGAAAAACAAAAGGTGCTGATGAGATACTCGCACTACTCCCAACACCATATAGACGAACATAATGAAAATGTAGCCATAAAGAAAGAAGCTTATTAAAATCATTTGAAATCACACTCACACGTAACTATGCGGTTAATACATTTTTTATTTTTTTGGTTTTTTGTTTGAGAAATTTTTCTGTGTGGAGGGTTAAAAATAAAATCCAAAACAGTGTAAAGTAAACTTGCTATTAACATGCAACATTCTAGTTGGAAATAATTAAATGCTATACTTTACAAACTTATGTTTACTTATATGTTTGAATGTCTGAAATACCTTTATGGAAGTTCATAAATTCACCAACAATAAAAACGTGAGTAATTCTCAGCTAAAATCAAACACATACTTAAATACACCTGCGAAAACAAATGACTGATTTAAAGGGGGAAAAAATTTAAAGACAAAACGAAGTATTTGACAATAATTTCAGATATTTTCAGAAGAGTTTTTAAAGGGCCTTAGGGTACACGGGCGAAATAATTTCTGAGAACAGATCTCTTAAAACATTATAGATCATCAAGCAAAAAAGAACATTCCAAGATGTCTAAAAAATTCTTAACTAGATCGATGGCTGTAGAGTAAAGTTCAATCATCTCCAATGAATTTAATATGACCTTTTCAGAATCACTTCAAGTACATTTTAATCAGGGCGGCGGATACCATAATAACTTTTTCTATGGAGCATACAATTTTGATTTAGAAATCGATTTAAGAGCTAGTATTAAGAATCCATTGTTCAATATAAATCTACTTTACCATTATCTAGTGCCTCAACTACTCAACTGGTAATTTCTCAAGCTACTAAGCCGCCCATTGCAAAATGATGCAAATACTAAAGGAAATTTATGTCTTAAAGAAATGTTTTTTTTTTTTCTAAATTATCTTTTTAAAAAAGGTATTTAAAAAAAAAAATACCTTTAAGACAAAGTAAATTTTTAAATAGAGATAATTTTTAGAGCTTTTTTTTATAGAAAATTTGCTTTCATAAAAAAATTTATTTTTTTTAGAAAATTCATTTTGTTTTAGAAAAGGCACTCTTTTAGGAAGCAGTATTTTTTAAGAAAATTTACTTTTTTTTATGAAGAAAATTTACTTTCTTAAGAATGGTTCCTTTTTAAAAAAGAAAATTTTTTTAAGAAAAATTACTATTTTAGTAAAAGGTACTTTTTAAAGAAATTTAGTTTTTCAAGAAAAAGTATTTTTTTTTTTAAAGAAAATGTACTTTTTTTTAGAAAATTGACTTTTTTAAGAAAATTTACTTTTTTAAGTTAATGTACTTTTTTAGTAAAAGGATTTTTTTAAGAAAAATTATATTTTAAGAAAGTGTACATTTTTAAGAAATGTGTTTTTGTAAAAAAATTTTATTTATTTATTTATTTATTTTTTTTTTTTTTGAGAAAATGAATTTTTTTAAGAAAAGATAATTTTAAGATAATGTACTTTTTAAGAAAAAGTCCTAATTTAAGAAGATGTATTTTTTGAAGAAAAGGTATTTCATTGGAAAAGGTGATTTTTAAGAAGAGGTAATTTTTGAAGAGAATGCACTTTTTAGAAAAGAAGTATTTTTTAAGAAAGTTACTTTATTAAGAGAGATGTTTTTTAAGAAATTGCACTTTTTAAGAAAAAGTACTCATTTAAGAGAAAGTATTTTTTTAAGAAAATAAGTTTTTTTAATAAAAGGAACCTAAGAAATGGTACTTTTAAGTAATTAAGAAAAAGTTCTTTATAAAGAAAATATACTTTTTTAATATATTTATTTTTTAAGAATAAGTACTTTTTACGAAATGGTATTTTTGAGAAAATATATGTCTTAAGAAAAGGTACTTATATAATAATAGGTACTTCTTTAAGAAAACGTAGTTGTTAGGAAAAAGTACTTTATATAGAAAATATACTTTTTTAAGAATAAGTGATTTTTTAAGAAAACATATTTTTTTTAAAGAAAATTAACTTTTTTAAGAAAAGGTACTTTTTAAGAAATGGTACTTTTTAAAGAAAAGTTAATTATTTAAGAAAAGGACTTTTTTAAGAAAAGGTACATTTTAAGATATGGTATTTTTTTAAGAAAAGGTAATTTTTTAAGAAAATGTATGTTTTTTGAGGAAATTTGCATAGGTATTAGAGAAAAGTTATTTTTTTTAAGAAAATGTACTTTTTCAAGAAAATTTACTTTTTAAGAATTGTACTTTTTAGGAAGAAGTACTTTTTTAAGAAAACTAAATTTTTAAGAAAGGAATTTAAAAAAAAAGTACTTCTAAGATAAGACACACATTTCAGAAAATGTACTTTTATATTAAAATTTATTTTTTTAAGAAAAGTTATTTTTGTAAGAAAATTTTTCTATATATGAGGAGATACTTTCATCAAGAAAGGTACTTTTTTAAGATACTTTTTAAGAAAATGTGCATTTTATGAAAACGTACTTTTCTAAGTGTACTGGTCACTGTAGTTTTTAATTTGATATACTATTTTATACTATCATGAAGTAAGATTTATAATAAAAACCCCGAAGACCCCGAATAAAGTGGAATATCTATTTTAGAAAATGAAACTAATCCTCTTTGTGTTGCCTTCTTGCTGATGGAATATTTTGCTGTCCACAACCCCCCTAAACAGTAAGAAAAGGTTATTAAAATTGACGTAATTTTTTAAGGAAATTCACTTTTTTAAGAAAATGTTCCTTTTGAGAAAATTACCCTCTTAAGAAAAAATATATATTTTAAATATTGCTTATTAGGCGTAGTTTTTTTTAAGTTATTTTTTTAGAAATGGGTCTTTTTGAAAAAAGGTGTTTTTGTAAGAAAATTTACTTCTTTGAGAATGGGTACTTTTTCTTAAGAAAAGTTATTTTTTTAACCGTTTTTAAGAAAATGAACTTTTTAAGAAAAGGTATTTTTTAAGAAAAGGTACTTTTTAAGAAAAGGCACTTTTTAAGAAAATGTACTTTTTTGAGGAGATTTACTTTTTTAAGAAAAGGTGCTTTTTGGGAGAATATTAATTTTTTAAGAAACAGTACTTTTTAAAGAAAATGTACTTGTTTTAAGAAACAGTACTTTTTTTTAGAAAATTTAATTTTTGACTTTTTTTAAATCTTTTAAGATAATATATATATATATATATTTTTTTTTAAGAATATACCTTTTTAAAAAAATTTTCCTGTTATGAAAAGATACTTCTATCAAAAATTGAAGGTAAAGGTAGTTTTTAAAGAAAAGGTATTTTAAAAAAGGTACTTTTTAAAAAAGAAGTAATTTTGGAAAAAGGTACTTTTTAAAAAAGGTGCTTTTTATAAAAGGTTCTTTTTAAATGTTTTGGATTTCTTATTTTTGTCTTTTACAATTTTTCGTGTCAATAAAAAACGTCCGCAAGACTTACATATGCTGACTTTGAGACACCACATTACCCCAAGTACACTTTTCCTGTCTCTGTTCTTCTCAAAAACAGTTAATTTCTTTAACGGTGTGATCAATTTGTATTTTCCGAATAGCTATTAGGATTTTCCTAATTTAAATTGGTTATGTTGTAAATTTCAAAGTAATAGTTCTACGAAATATTTATTTTTTTCACCCTATACCACTAAGTGAGTCAGGGTATAATGACTTTGTGCTGATGTTTGTAACTACCAAAAATATTTGTCCTAGCACTATGTTTTATTATACAATCGACTCAGAATCACGTCCGTCCGTCTGCGTATCCCTGTAATTCTTGTAATAAAACACAGGTCGCAAATATGAATATATATAGATGAAATTTAGTGTATAAGCTTCTATCAGTCATGCGATGAACACTATTGAAATTGGTGGAAATCGGTTCATGTTCAGACTTAGTCGCCATACAAATGACCCTTGTGGGATCAACTCCAATTGCCATAATATCCAAAATATTATATATATCAAATATGGTTTGTGTATGTCTATTATATCCATTTATCAGAACTATATAGGCCTATAGGCCAATTGTTAGTCATATCCCCCATATGAAGCTGATTCCCGATCTCCTTTTAAATCTAAATCTTTAAATTCAATCCAATAGGAACTTTTTCATATCCGAAGGCAAACAAATTAATAACAATGCCACTCAAATTTGATTAATGCTTATATTCTATATCTAATTAGGGTATAGGGTATCGTATATTCGGTCTAGACCGACAATAATTTTATTACTTGTTTTTTCTTTGTGAGTTTAATGTAATTGTTTAATACTGTTTCTGCCGAAGTGATGATAAATTGATTGTTATTAGAATGACGTCGCTTTTTTTAAACAAATCTTACAAGGGTGGTCTGCTTTAGGGCACTTGTAGATTACAATGAAACTTGAATATGTTATAGAATACGAACAAATAAATGATCCGGCTTTTTCAGCTTTATCTCATACTTAGAGGTTACCCTCATAGTTCATTCATATTCAAAGAAGTTGTTTACTTGGAAGTGCTGAGTAACTGCTTTTTATACCCTATACCACTATGTGGTTTGGGTATAATGACTTTGTGCTGCTGTTTGTAACAAACAAAAATATTTGACCTACACCCATCTTTAATTATACTGATCGAATCAGAATCACTATCTGATTCGATTTAACGATGTCCGTCCGTCCGTCCGTCCGTCTGTGTGTCCATGTAAAGCTTGTAATCAAACTGCAGGTCGCAAATATGAATATATTTTGACAAAATTTGGTATTTGATCTTTTATCGGCCATGGGATGAACGCTATTGAAATTCGTGAGAATCGGTCCATGTTCAGACCTAGCCCCCATACAAATGACCCCTATGAAATCAACATATATTGCCATAAGGTCCAAATTATCATACAAATCTTAGTCAAATTGGGTTTGTATGTATATATTACATCCATTTATCAGTAGTCCAAAAATGATCTCTATTGGACAACTCTTAGTCATAGGCCCCATATAGAGCTGCTTCCCGTTCTTCACTTAAAACTATCAAAAACAAAAATATTGCACTGATTCTTCTCAAATTTTGTTTGTATATATTTTTGCAAAATCCAAGAGACTTTACCAAACATGGTCAGGATCGGTCCATTTTTGGGCCTAGTCCCCATATAGATACAGCATCCGATATGAACTTTTTCATATCTGCAGCCGAAAAAATTAATAAAAAATCCCACTCAAATTTGGTTTATGCTTATTTTCTATATCCAGTTAGTTGGGCCTGAGAGATAGGGTCTCTAAACGCATGGTATAGGGTATCATATAGCCGGTCTAGACCGACTATAATTTTCTTACTTGTTTTTTATTTTATTTATAAATTTGTTATGTAGCGAATGAATTCTGCACTAGCCAGAAAAAAATTTTAAGAATCATAATCTAACCCTCAATATGTTATGTTCCACATCCTATTCCTGGAAACTAAATT
The DNA here is from genome assembly GCA_963682025.1 of Cordilura impudica. NCBI lineage: Eukaryota > Metazoa > Arthropoda > Insecta > Diptera > Scathophagidae > Cordilura > Cordilura impudica. Next base: position 252,351,953 of record OY821519.1, on the reverse strand, counting down.
CTAATTAATACAGAACCTCATAAAGAACTAATTCCAAAAGTGAAAATTATTATTTATATTATTCGAGTTAAGACCCTTTTAACTTACGTATCCCTGAACTCTCCCCCAAAGTAAGTTTTCACTGTTTGAATTTATGTAAAACCTGTAACTAAGTTCTTATATATAGAGGGATTATGTTCATGTTTTTCTTGTTGTTATTGTTTTTATAATAATGTTAATTAACTGAAATGTATTTTTCTTGTGCTCGTACATGCATTATAGAAACTCATCTAAGGTGGGAGTTTCAAATGTTGTTAGTTTTATAACTAAAGTAACAATGAAGCCATCTTTTTTCAGTACCAAGTAAATACATCGCATTTCTCATTATACAACATATGTACATATGTATCTAAGTATGTATGTATTGTACTAACCATGCTTACAAACTTGGTTATAATTACCTTGTGTTCACATATTTTTTCTTTGCTATTTTTAAACTTTGCTATAATAATTCTGCATTGCAACTAATTGTTATAGCACATAATATCATCTGTCTAAGGGTGTGAGAAGAAGCAAATAATACTTCCAAGCTCAGTATTATAGAAAAGTGCAAATAAATTTTTATGAATTAATTTGAAATAACAAAGTTTAGAATTTTAATGAAATGTTTATTTTTACTTTAGATAATGAGGTGAGCGTCAGGGAGCATCATAATTTTTTGCTCATTTACAATGTGTAAGCCGATTTATTTAAAAGTGACAAAAAAAATGTTAATGGTTATATTAGTGAGTTACGGATATCCTCTATCAATATTTTCGATCTTAAATTCGCTCAAATATAATTTCTATATAAAATGTAATAGGTGTTTCAGTGAATTTTTTTTTTTATGTTTTTATATTTAATATTTAAAGACATGCCTTTCGAGGCTTTCTGGTAATAGTTTATGGTTATCCATTTCATGTAAAGTGCTCTAGCTTGTCGGAAAGTTATTGGAAATTAATATCACTTTTTTATTCACCTCAAATGATTATCTTTTATTTTCTAGAATATAATTATTATAATCTCCCAAGAAATGTTTTTAGCACAAAAATTTCTCTTCACCTCGTATTTTCTTTTATTTTATATAATCATTAATTTTTATATTTTTATTTAATAACCAAATAAAAAACAAAAATATTTTCACCTGACAAATATATGAAAATATAGAGTGTTGCCACATCGTAAGATTTAAAAGGCAATCCTTTTAACAAATTTTGACTTAATTTTTTACAGAATAAAAAGTTTTAAAATTTGTTTTAGAATCAGTCCTATTGCAAATACCATAGAGCGAAAATCCCATTAGAATTTTGAATATTCAGATTTTGAAACCATTTCTAAGAAGAAATCTTTCATAATTTAAAAATTTATTCCATAATAAAATTTTGGAGATTCAATTAATTTAATGGAAAAACTATTAGGATACGCTGGACCTTTCTTATTTACTTATTTACCTAAATGATTATTTATTTTTAAATAAAAATATATCATATATATTTGTGTTTTCGTCGACCTTTTTGTTGTTACTAATTTATACGTTTTGGCCTCAAGCTCAATAAACGTATAAATTAATAAAAATATATATTTTTTTAAACGCAAATAAAAAAAAAAGTTAATAAACTTAAAAAATGTATATTTACCTATTTGAGTTTGTGGTCACATTGCAAGACAAAAAAGTTTTAAAAAAATTCGGTCTAGACTATACGATACTCTATACCATGCCTATAGGGATCCTGTCTCTTAAGGTACTATCACTCAATATGTTTTTTACATATGTACTGTCAAATTTTCCCACAAAGTTGTACACATCGTGTGATACATATGAAACCTTGTTTGTGTACAATACATGAGGAAAGTCACATTTACATTTTTCAATTAGAACAGGTTCTATTTTGGCATGACAAACATATGAAAATACAACACTGCTTGTGGCGAAAGAAAAACAGAGTAAATATAAAGATTAATATTGAAAGAAACAATTAATTGCTTAATATTAATTTACAATTAAAAAATATAAAAAATATATAAATTTATTTCTAACAACAAATTTTTGTAAATTCACAAAATATATCAGCTGTTTTTAACATTTAGAGGTTATGTCATACGGAAATACATATGCACGTATGATAGCAAAAATTATGAACTGTATGTAAAATGATCATTTTGACAAACATACGGAATTACATATGGATAAAAAAAAGTGACAATACATATGTAAAAACACGTCGTGTGATATGACCTTGAGGTCCAACTAGTTAGATGTATCAAATAAGCATATCTCAAGTTTGAGTGGAAATGTTATTAATTTTTGTTTGCGTTCGGATATGAAAAAGTTCATATCGGATGCTTTATTTATATGGGGACTAGGTAGACAAATAAAAAGATCATGACCATATTTTTTGCAAAACATACACAAACCAAATTTGAGCAAATTTGAGTAAATTTCTTTTTTGAAGATCGGGAATCAGCTTCATATGGGGGCTATAACTAAGAATTATCCTATAGGGTTTATTTTTGGACTATTGATAAATGGATGTAATAAACACACATCAACCTAATTTGGGCAAGATGATAATTTCCATGTTATGGCATTTTAAGTCGATCTCATATGGGTCATTTGTATGGGGACTAGATCGTATGACTGATAGAAGCTTAAGCGCCGCGTTTGGTGAGTAGGTGACGTGCTCGTCTATCATGCGACCTGTAGTTTGATTACAAGCTTTACATGGACACACAGATGCACGGATGAACGGATATCGCTAAATCGGTATAATAAGAAATGGGTCTAGGTCGAATATTTTTGGTTGTTATAAACATTAGCACAAAGGCATTACACCCTTACCACATAGTGGTATAGGGTGTAAATATAAAAATCGCCGTTTTAAGAATTTTCTATAGAAGAATTCTAAAGTTTTCACAAAAAATTTCGATATAAATGTTCTTAGATTATGGGCCAATTTCACTCTAAGGAAAATATTATTAATTTTCTATGTTAGAATTATTTTTGGACTATTGATAAATGGATGTAATAAACACACATCAACCTAATTTGGCCAAGATGATAATTTCCATGTTATGGCATTTAAGTCGATCTCCAGGGATCATTTGTATGGTGACTAGATCGTATGACCTATAGAAGCTTAAGCGCCCCGTAGGTGAGTAGGGTGACGTGCTCGTCTATCATGCGACCTGTAGTTTGATTACAAGGTTTACACGGACACACAGATGGACGGATGAACGGATATCGCTAAATCGGTATAATAAGAAATGGGTCTAGGTCAAATATTTTTGGTAGTTATAAACATTAGCACAAAGGCATTACACCCTTACCACATAGTGGTATAGGGTATAAATATAAAAATCGCCGTTTTAAGAATTTTCTATAGAAGAATTCTAAAATTTTCACAAAAAATTTCTATATAAATGTTCTTAGATTATGGGCCAATTTCACTCTAAGGAAAATATTATTAATTTTCTATGTTAGAATTAAGAATTTTTTCGGAATTTTGGAATTTTTATCAAAATCGTCTTAGAAACTGGATGCTAAAAATTTTTCAATTCAGAATTTTTCTTAAGAAAAATAATTATCATAATTTGTTTTAAAAATAATTCTTCAAGCATTATTTTTTTACTGAAAAAGATAATCCGAGTTTTTGATTTTTTTTTTTTTTTTTGAGAAAAATCTTGGAACTTTGTTATAGAAAAATCGTTTAAAAAACCTAATATTTGTTAAGAAAATTTTTCGCAAGAGGATCTTCTTAGATTAATCATTATAGAACTTAAAAAATTTTCGATAGGTTCATCTTTCTAAAACCAGAATATATATTAGAATGTTTTAAAATGGGATTGTTTTATAGAAAAACTTTTTAATATTATGTTTGCCTTATCGGATGGTGCATTTATATCGGGACTAGGGCGAAAAATGGACCTATCCTGTCCATGTTTGGTAAAGACTCTTATATTTTGTTAAAAGATATACAAACCAAATTTGAGAAAAATCTGGGCAAACCCAATTTGAATGAAATCTATATTATAATTTGGATCTTATGGCAATTTAAGTCGATCTCATAGGGGTCAGTTGTATGGGGGCTAGGTTAGAACATGCACCGAAGCAATTTTAATAGGGTTTCTGCTATGGCCAATAGAAAGAGCGTATATACTAAATTTCATCAAAATTCATTATTCATATTTGCGACCTATAGTTTGATTACAAGGTTTACATGGACACACAGACGGACGGACATACGTACGTACTATTTCGACGCACAAAGTGATTCTGAGTCGATCGGAATAATAAAAAATGGATATAGCTCAAATATTTTTGATAGTTAAAAGCATCAGCATAAACTCATTATACGCTCACTGCATAGTGTTATAGGGAAGGCACAAACAGTATTTTGAGCATTTAAAAACTTTCGCAAACACTTTGTTTCTACATTTTTTTTTTCACTCAACCACAACAATTTTTTGTGACTTTTTCCTATTAGAAATATCGTAAATCTAAGAACTCCATAAGATTCTAAAAATAATTTATAGGTTGTTAAAACTTTTTTCACACTTAAAAATTCTATGCCATAAATAAAATTTCTGAGCTTCTACCTTCTGACCAGACAGGCCCTCCTATTAAGACAATGTAATTTATGAAGTTTTATAAAAAGTTCTTAATTAAAGCTTTATGCCTTGACTTTTAGCCATTTCCTATCGTAAATAGTTATTTGCAACTTTTTCTATTAAAAATTCTTTTCGTCTTCAAATTTGTTGTGTGTTAAACCAACAAAAATCCACAAAACATTTGTCACCGAACAGCATCAAAAATGTTAGTTCATTTAACAACCTCAATCAATATATGTATGAAAATATGTATGTCCATATAAATATAACAATTTCAACAAAGTGAACATCATCTAATATGAAAACCTAACCATCGTCATTACCATCGTCATCATCATTATTTTAAATTGTACAAGAAAAACCACACTATAATCATCAACATCACAGCTGATCATTATCATTATATGGAATAACAAAATTTATTTAGGTTTTTGTTGGTTTTTTCGGTTTTTTTTAAGTTAGTTTTTACTTGTAAAAATAGTAGTCGTTATACGTTACACTACTCTCTGGTGAAGGTATCATGAGTTTGTGCTGACATTTGTAACTACTAAGCAAAAATATTTTACCGATATCCTCTTTTAATTAAAGCGATCGAATCAGAAACACTTTTTGAGTCGTTTTATTGCTTTGCTACCAATTCTGTACAGTTACTTTAAAATTGTTTTTGCTGTAAATTCATAGTCATACTATAAGTGCAGTAATTAAGTTTTGAGAGATGATGCGAAGGATCATGAATTATTGAATTTTTTCCAAAAAAAATGAAAATCCTAGTGCTTGACTCTTTTCGGCAGTAATGGCTCGATATATTTTAACGAAATTAGGTATATTAGCTTGTGTCAGCCATAGGACGTTGGCTATTGAATTAGGTAAAAATCGATTCATATTCAGATCTAGCCTCCATACAAATGCCCTCTAAATGATCGAGCACAATTGTTCTAAGATCCAATTTATTGTATATATCTTAATCGAATATGTTTTGTGATTGTTAATTAAATTAAAAAAATCATTAATAAATTAAAAAAAAAAAAAAATTGAGGACCAATTTTAGTCATGGACCACATTAAAGTAGTCCAGAAAATTGATGTTTGTTTTATTAAAATTTGGTTATTTTGCAACATACAAAGCATTTAAGGGATTGGACAATTTTTGGACTTAGTCCCTATATAAGTGATATTCATATCCAAAATCTAAATTTGCTTATGCTTATTTAAGTCTGTCCAATAATGACCTTATCACACTGTTGGTATTGGGCATTCCAGCGTCGTTCTATACCGAGATTATAAATTTCTTACTTGTTTTTTGCTGTTGTTTTTCTTATGGAAATCATCTCTTAGTGGGAAAACGTCAAGCATTTAATCATTGTCACAAAACTCTTTCACTTTAACTATACATACCCCAAATGAAGTGATGCTTACATATACATACATACGAATACATATTTAAATACATACGAATATAGAATTTATTATTAGGGTGGCACCAAAAATTGGATTACAGTCAACCAAGAAGATTTATTGTGCGTTTACATTGGTTTGAAAATTAATATTTTCCTCAAAATCTAGTTGTGTTTACAACTTCGTTATTAAGATTTTATTTGCAACAGCTGATATGAACAGCTGTTTAATATAAACGACATATGAAAAAAATTTTTTTTTTTAAATTTTCAAAAAATTGAATTTTTCTGAGACAAAAACAGGTTCTCTCGATATACTGCAATGTGAAAAAGTGCATATTATTCACAAACCGCATAATATGTCCTTAAAACAAGAAAAAAAATAGAGTAAAATTATCCTTTTTCCTTTTTAAAGCCCTTCAGAGTTAAAAACAAATATATTTGAAAACTTCTATCCATCCTACCGTGTCAATTGAAAGAAGAGAATCTTGGCAATTTTATGATACTTTTATACCCTATACCCCTATGTGGTCAGGGTATAATCACGTAGCGCTGATGTTTGTAATCAGCAAAAATATTTGATCTAGATGCATCTTTTATTATACCGATCAACTCAGAACTACCCTCTAAGCCGATATAGCGATGTCCATCCGTCCGTCCGTCTATGTGTCCACGTAAACCTTGTAATCAAACTGCTGGTCGCAAATATAAATATATATATGAATATATATAAGTCTATAAGCCTCTATCAGCCATTGGACAAACTCTATTGAAACTGTTGAAAATCGGTTCATGTTCAGACCTAGTTCCCATATGAATGATCCCCTACGAGTTCGACTTAAATTGCCATAATATCCAAATTATTATATAGATCTCGGTCAAATTGGGTTTATTTATCAGTAGTAAAAAAATAAACCCTATAAGACAATTCTTAGTCATAGCCCCCATATGAAGGTAATTCCCGATCTTCACTTAAATCTATCAAAAAATAAAATTATTCCACATATTTTTCTCAAATTTGGTTCGCATATGTTTTTGCTAAAAATAAGTGACCCTGCGAGATATGGTCGGGATCGGTCCATTTTTCGACCTAATCATATAAATATATCATCCGATATGAACTTTTTCATATCCGAATACAAACAAATTAATAAAAATTTTAATTCAAATTCAGTGCTTGCGTATTTTCTATATCTTATTAGTTGGACCTAAGAGATAGGGTCTCTAAACGCATGGGATAGAGTATCATATAGTCAGTCTAGACCGACTATAATTTCCCTACTTGTTTATATTATCAGACGGTCGAATGGTTGGACGGACGAATGGGCGGACATAACTAAATCGACTCAGATACTGATTCAGAGTCGATCAGATCTAGATCGGATCAGATTACATTTCTCAATAAGTATATATTTAAGGACTTCTGCTTATCCTATAAGGCGCCATTGGTGTCAACTGCAAGAGTTGAATTTTTGTAATTTTATTGATTTTTTAAACCCTATACCACTATGTGATGAGAGTTTGTAACTACCAAAAATATTTTACATATTTTTATTATATCGATCGATTTCGAATCACTTTTAGAATCACCTTCTGAGTCGATTTAACGATATCCGTTTGTCTGTGTGTCTGTCTGTCTGTCTGTCCATGTAGACCTTCTAATCAAACTAAAGGTCTCTAATATGAATATATTTTAATGAAACTTTTCATATAAGCTTCTGTCTGCCATAGCTTGAACCGTATTGAAAGTTGTGAATATAAGGCAGTCCGCATACAAATGACCCCTATGAGATTGATTTAAATTACCCTTAGATCCAAGATGTCATATAGATATCGGTAAAATTTGGTTTAATGTTGTAAATTTACACCCAGTAATCGGTAGTCCAAAAATAAACCCTTTACGATAATTTTTAGTCATAGCCGCCGTACAAAAATTTTGCACAGCTTTTTTTAAATGAATCATTTTCATACCGACTATAATTTTCTTACTTGCTTATTTTATTATATGAGGATAGAAGTATATCACTAATAAATGCCTTTTCCAAAGTTTCTTCTTGAATACCCTTTAAAATTTCGGTACAATTTATTGAGAACTTCTACACTTTACAAAGTGTCGCCATTCTACCTTTATTGTTAAGTGTTAATAAAAATTTAAATATTGTTTGGAAAATAAAAATGTAATATATAGTCCATTAAAACAATATTAAATAGAAACTTATAAAATCTAATCTAATCACAATACAGACTAAGTGGATGATACACATCTGAAACTAGAGACCAAATTGAGTAAAAAAGTGTTTATAGATTTTTATTTCATTACCCAATTTGTTTTCAAAAGGAGTTTTAAGATCCAAAGAATTGTATTTTTCAAAAAATCTGAACCGCAAAATTTATGTATTTATGTAGCACTGTCCGTCTGTGGAAATAACGATCAAGCCCTCAATGATTCCGTTGGGTTGCTTTTTTTTAGTGAAAATGATTAATTGAGATCCTAAGCAGATTGGTGTTTAAAAGCATCATAATTTATTCAATAAGTGCAGATATTTCAATGAGGATGTAAAAAATCTATTTTAAGAAATATATATTTTCTATGTTGTTTTGTTATTGTTATAATTCAAAATTTGGTTTCTTGTGTGCAATAGCCGTAATTGTTCTTGTGGTCGTGCAGTTTAAAGCTGGTTTTGTATTTGAAAGCATTAAAGCATATAAGCGTCTTCTGAAGCTCAACCAACTTAAAATAAATAATCTATAATATTAATAGGCCAGGCGATTTCTCGTGACATATTCTACACCTTCAATTACCAACTGATTTTGACAAAAAATGTACCATCTCAGAGGCAATTCGTTGAAGATGTTCACCATATTTACAGATGTGAACAATTTGGTAAATTTAAAATTTTTTTTTTTTAATTAAAATACATTTAAAGTTGCTACTAACACATACATAAGACAAATATTTCAGCTTCAACTAGAAAACTATACAATGCTGTGTGTGTGGTTATTAAATTTGTGTTGAATTGTGATTTGGCTAAAATTGTTTAGCATACCTTTAGGCTCTTATAAAATTACGTATGAATGAAAAAATAAAATTTGCTAGGAAGTACTGCGCTCTACTAGTTGTAATTAATAACTTAAAACTGTTATTGACGAATATCTGTTTTTTTTTTTAAATATAATATAGCAAACTTCTATTCCCGTTTTCTCATGATCCAGCAATGGAAAGCCTACAGAAAATAACACAATTTTTCTATGAAAAAACCTTCATTTTCCTAAAAAGACAATAAGAAATAATGAAAAATATTGGTAAAAAAAGAGGATATAATTAACCATAAATTTTAATGGTATTAGAACTTAAAGATTAAGTAAATGTATTTAAACGATAACCGTGTCCAACATTGGTTATAATATTGAATTTAGGACACAGGTGGATGGTATCAAAGATTTGGCAGTACAAAAGGATGCAAAAAATATCCTTCTGAAACTTAATATATTAATATCTTTTGAATTTTTTAATAAATGTTTTCGAAATGAAATTATGTTGAGAACTTGAGAATATAGTACACATCCTAAAATCTAATTCTTCTAGCTTTCTTAAATAAAGTGTTAATTAAAAGTTTTTTTTAATAAACAACACACAAAATTTTTTGTTGCACATGAAAAAATTGTAAATATTCTAAAAATTTATAAAGTTTTGAGAGGACATTATTGATACACTTTTGTCCTGATGTGATTAAAAGAGAAAATATAATAAAATTGCCATGATCTTCGCTTTCATTTGACACGTAGTGTGGAAAATATTTTTTTAATGTTTTCCCTTTAAAACTTCTGGAAAATAAGTATGCCCGAATTAAATGCCCACCTAATATTCATTCAGAATAACATATACATACACATGCACAGATTTATAATCAACAATTGTGTATAACATTAGTAAATATTAGTAAAACTCTTCAATGGGATACTTGGGATTATACTTAAGAACTAAACAAAATCCGGCCGTGTATATAGAAAAAGTTTTATCATAGCGCGTTTAGACTACAGCTATTTAAACACTGACGCGAAGATATCCATTTCACGCCGTTTTGAATTCACAAATCGTTTTAGTTATTAAAACATAAAAGTTAAAATATAAAATATTTAGGTACATTCTACAGAATGATTCACAAAATTTGGTTCCGGCGAATCAACTGCTATGCACGTAATCCCAGAAATAGCCGACCTAACAAGGAAAATACAAAAAATGTTAGAACAAATATCTTTATTTCTCAAGTATATTCAATAGCTCCTATACGTTGTTTCTCAGCTAAGGCTGCCTTTTTATTAAGATTTCATGACCAAAATGTTGCACTAAATTTGCATAATCCTTGCCGTTGATTGTCGTCTACTTTGAAAATAATCAGTGAAGATTAGGCCAATGCATTCTTCAAAGCCTGACGTCATGACTTTGACTTCAGATATGACTTTTGACACGATTCTCTCGTCTTATCTTGGATGGGAAGTTATAGTTTTTTTTTTCTTAATTTAAATCGCCGTAAAAACTCTGCTTCGTTGCTGGGAAAAGTCTACTGGAACTTCATATTGAAAATATTACCCCTTTTTTTAATTTATTTTATTTTATTTATTTTATTTAGAATATTTTAATTAAAATTAAAACTGAGTTTATCGGTTTCCTTTTTTAAAGTCCTAATATGTTTTCCTGCTCACGCACTTTCAGCCGACGGGCATCCAATATTTTTTGTGGAATTTCTTTACCCATTGCAAACGTGAACACTTGAAGTCTTCGTACTGATAGCACATTCGACGTCATTAAAAAATATCCTACAAAATATTTTACTGTTTTAAATGTAGGTGCATACTCTGCCAATGTAAAATATACCTCGAATTTCATATTAATTGCACTGAAACCTACTAAATGAATTTTTTAAATCACAAACTTAAGACTTCAGCTTTTTAACTTTGTCACTATATACCACATTTATTTTTTTCAAAACTGCCACCATCTATCTGTGATAATTTTCAAATGCTTATGAAAAAAGCCAGAACTTATTAGACATAATTACGAACAGCCGATATTTAGAAGCACTGATGAAGCATTGGTCAAGACTGGTATGTTTTGCCAACGGTTCAAATCTTACACAATCTTTCGCTTCATATCTTTTAAAATCTTAAACTTTTTAAATAAAAATATCAATATTTAAATCTCTGGCAAAACATTGTTTAACTATACTTTGTCGACGTTGGTAAATAGTACCTTCCCAGTACATGTTATACAAAATATGTTTGATTTTGTTTTACCCCTGAATTGCAACTCTAAAGTTTCTAAAATTTTTTAAAAATTTGCGAAGCATTGGTTGGCAATATTTGGCCAACGCTGCTGAACAATGCTGTCCCAGTACTTAATTATAAATATTTTATAAAATTTTTTTCACCTGCAAAATGTTATCTTCTACAGAACAGTTTATATAAAAAAAAAAAAATATATATATATAGTCGGTCTACACCGACTTATCGTTACCTTATACCATGAGTTTCGAGAAAGGGTCTTATGCCCAACTAATTAAATGTGGAAAATAATTACGAATTTTTTGCTCGCAAATATGAAAAAGTTAATATCTGTTGCTTTTTGTATATGGAGACTAAGTCGCAAAATGAATCGATCGTTACCATATTCAGTTAAGTCACTTAGTTTTCTCAAAAACATATAAAATAAATTTGGGATAAATGTATGCAGCTTTATATGGGGCCTATGACTATGAATGGTCTCTCTACTGATTAATAGGTATAATGAACCACACACGCACATAAATAATTTGACCAAGATATATTTTATAATCTTTATCTTATAGGGGTAATTTATATAGGGGACAGAACTGAACATGCAGCGCTTTACACGAATTTTAATACAGATCATGCTATGACCTAGAAAAGCTTATATACAAGGATTCACCAAAATATATTAATATTTGCGACCAATAGTTTGATTACAAAATTTAAATGGATACATGGACAGACAGACAGACGGACGGTATCGCTAAATCGACTCATCAAGTAATTCTAAGTGGATCGCTATAATGAAACGTGGCATTTTTGGTAGTTACAAACATCATCACAAACTCATTATACCCTGGCAAAGTATTGGATTGCAATGACTTAAAAACAAATAATTTTAATTAAAAAGAAATTGATTATATTTTAAGCTCTTCGTAAATGCTTTCCCAGTACTAAATTACTAAATTTACTGCTATTTACAAAATTTTATTTGTTTAAGCCAGAAAATTATGATAAAAACTTATAACAAATCACAAACTATAAGTTTCTCTAAACACTCTGCTAAACAGTTTAGTTCTCAAGAGTATTTGTAATAATAGCTGTGTGTTTATATATATTTATGGATGTAAATATGTATGTATATGTGTAAGTCACATTAAATATTACCATTAACAATTAGTGAGTATATATTTAAAAGAGACAGATAGTTGTCATGCAAAGTAATCATTTATTAAGTAAGAAAAAACTACTTTCTTAAAAGCTTTACGTAATTTCTTAGACGTACGAACATTTTGTCTTCTAAATGGGTTGTAACACATTTTATAAATAATGGATTAGTTAAAGATAACAAATCTTTGGTTTTTTCTGGGACATGTATGCCTTATAGTGTGGGGCAAATTTGATTTATTTATGCAGCTTTTTGGAGATTTTTTTTGGTTTAGAGAAGAATGGAGTGGAAAATAAGAAAGGAATTTGGAAATTTTCTTAAAGAAAAGTTATAGAAAAGTTTGAGATGTTGGAGATAGTGTTACGTTTTGATGAAGGCTTCAGATTTCTTGCTTTATAGTTTATAATATAAAGTTTTTTAAATTTAATATAAATTTTTTTGCATTTAATTTATAATATGAACAAAATTTTTAGTTACACTGGCGCATATGACAAAAAAAAAAACCCTTTCATAACGATTTTTTTAAATAAAACATATTCTAGAAATAGCGTGAACAAGATGTTGTTTATAGTTTTCGTCAGGCTTTAGCCGAAACACATGTAGTTCCTAAGGAAAAGCTTAGACTCAGATGTCATCTTTTGAAGCTAAAACATACAGTTGGCTTTTGATTTCTTAAAAAAAAATTATTTAAATAGAAACACAGAATCAAATAATGTCTTAAGAAAAAATCTTCCTGAGATTTTGATTTCAGTAACATTTATTATCATTAAAAAAAATAAAAATTTTCGTACTCCAAAAAATTGACTAGAACGCTTATAATAAAAAAATTAAAAATAGTTATCACATACACTCTGGCTGCTAAGCCAACTTAAAATATAATGCATCATTTTAGGCCTTTTTATATCCTATACCACTTTGTGGTTTGAGTATAATGACCTTGTGCTGCTGTTTGTAACTACCAAAAATATTTGACCTAGACCCATATTTTATTATACTGATCGACTCAGAATCACTTTCTGAGTTGATTTATCGATGTCCGTTCGCCCGTCCGTCCGTCTGTGTGTCCATGTAAACCTTGTAATCGAACTGCAGGTCGCAAATACGAAAATATTTTGCTGAAATTTGATATATAAGCTTCTGTCGGCCATGGGATGAACGCTTTTGAAATTGGTGAAATTCGGTCCATTTTCAAACCTATTCCCCATACAAATGACCCCTATGAAATCGACATAAATTGATATAAGATCCAAATTATCATATCAGTCAAATTGGGTTTGTATCTATTTATTATATCCATTAATCAGTGATCTAAAGACTATAATTTTCAAGACCGACTATAATTTTCTTACTTGTTATTTATATTTTTGCTTAAGAAATATGAGCAAATAACTGAAACAAAAGCATACTTTTAGGCAAACATTTTTAAACTATTTGTACTTAATAAATATGAAAACAAAATAAATTTTCATATTATCATTAATCTAATGAATATGCAAAATTTGAAATTTTATATAATTTTAGAGAAAATATTAAACAAATTATACTTTGTGGCTGTTAATTACATCAAAAACATATTTTTAGCGGTCTAAATTTTTATATTTTCATAAATATTAAAACTTGACACCATAAACCTCTAAATGTAATTTTTTTTTTCTTTTCATAATTTTGCATTATTTTAATTGCGTTTATTTTTTGTTGTTGCCCATCACTTGCTAACAAACACTCAAACAAATTGTGCAAAGAATTATCATAAATTTATCATTCATTGCTTTACACTAACATCATGTGAACATACATACATTCTACATCTGTGCATAAAGCTTAACAATATTTTATGCATTTTAAAAAGGCATGTAATTAAAATTTCTATCCGTAAATATATTAATTTGTAAATTGCTCATTAGTTTGGCTAAACTAAACTAAATATATTTAGGAGTTTACACTTTTAATAAATAAACCTACAAAATAGACTACAATTTCAAAACTATTTTAGACAATTGCATTTACATTGTATGTTAAATTCCCTTATTATTTATTTATAAATATTATTTTTAATTTTATAGAGAATTCAAATGCTCTTAATGTGTTAGTTAGAATGTATGGTATTTATAAATTTGTTGTTGTTGTTGTTGTTCACTAAACAAGTGGTTGGTCACACTTGTTTAGGGTTTTGAATGCATTTAGATTGACAATTTAATAAATGTTTAATTGCTGTAACATTTTATTATTAATTGAAAGTAATTAAATAATCACAAAATAATTAAGGACCTCATTGTAAAGGAAATTTATGCAAAAGATATAATTTTATTACTTAAAATAATTTTTAGTTAATTTAATGACTTAAAGGTTTAAAATCTTGAAACTTTTAATTTTGTTCAATATTAAAAATTATTATCTTAGTCTTTCTATATAGTTAGGCTCGTCAATTATTGACTTACTGTGACTCACAATAATTAATTTCAAGAAATTGCTTTTTTATTAAAAAAAACTATAATTTTCTTAAAAAGTGATTTTTCTTTAAAAAGTACCTTGTGAGAAAAATATATTTTTTCAAAAAAAAAATTTTTTTCTAAAAAAGTACTTTTTGTTTAAAATAATACCGTTATTAAAAATTAAATTTTCTTAAATAGGTACTTCTAAAAAATAATTTTTTCTTATAGGGTGACCCAATAAGATTATACGATTTAATAAAACGCTTAAATTTTTGAGCGACTGATGATATTTCTATATATGGAATAAAATATCCGATATATGGCCCCCAAGGGACTAAATACAGGCCCTTGCTATTTTCGGGAAATTTTCGACTACATTTTGACAAAGATGTGGCTCTATCACACCGATGACGCTTTGGATCTCAGCCTTGAGCTCAGAAATTGTTCGCTGTTTATTCACATAGACCTGAGATTTCAAAAACCCCAAACAAATAAATCGCACGGCGGTTAATCAAACGATCTCCGCCAATTGGCATCGGAATTTCGAGAGATGATTCGATCTGGAAAACGTTGCTCCAATATCCGCACTATGGGGATTTTGAGGAAAAAAGTTAAATTGTCATCATACTATTAATGCATAGTGCGATGGTATTTCTAAATTTCTGAATAACTGTTACAATCAAATTAAAAAGAATTACTTAGATCTGATCGCTAGTTTTTTTTTTGCTGTTTCTAACTCATTACTTGTATGTTTTATTGAACTGACTGAAATTAAATCTAAGAATTTCAAGACGAATATTATTTTATTGCTTGAGCTGATGTCTCTTTTTATTTTGCATTTGAAATATAAATTTTCAATATGAAAAAAAAAAACATTGCAGAGACTTTTATTTTCTGTTTAAAATATTTTTGCGAACATAGAATACAAAAAACCATATTTATCCAAACTCTTGAACCTTTAAATTTATCTTGAACCTTTAAATTTATCTTGAACCTTTAAATTTATCAAGTGCCCCTTTTAAATTTGTTGCATTTATAACGAAACTCTATTAAGATCTGTATTTAAGAACTGCTCGGATTGACGCAAAATTTTGAAGGCAATTGTAGGGTCAACGTATAACATTTATATGGCGATTCCATGCCCACAACTACGATTACACTTATTTTTGGGCGACTACATCATTAATAACTCATGAACTGACGCAAAGTTCCCAGGCTTTTGCTATTATACTACTCCAGTTATATGATATTAATGAGGGGTGCCACGCCCATTGGTACGATCCCGCCCATTTTTCCGCGACTCTTCAATGTTTTAGCCATTAAACTAGTATATTTTCTGAAAAACCCCTTTTTTCTCACCTCCATACAAAAATCCCCAATGTGCGCCGTCCTGCTGAAACCAAATATCCACACCATCCAGTTGAAACCCTCAAGAACTACGTGATCATGTTCCTGTATTGAATGCCATTCGCAGTCGCGCATACTTATTGGGTCACCTTTTAATAGAAAATATTCTTAAAAAATAAAATTTTATTAAAAAAAAGAAATCTTATAATGTGCATTTTCTTCAGGAATATATTTTCCTTAGAGTACCTTGTCTTAAAAAGAATATCTACTCAAAATGTGCCTTTTCTTAAAAAGTACATCTTTTTAACAAGTAAATTTTTTGGAAAAGTACATTTTCTTCAAAAGTAGATTTTCTTAAAAACTACCTTTTCGTAAAATTTATTTTTTTCAAAGAACCTTAAAAAGTACATTTTCTTAAAAGATACCTTGTCTTAAAAAATACCTCTTCATAAAAAGTAACTTCTCTTAAGATATATCTTTTATTAAAATGTATATTTTCCTCTGGGGGCAAAAGGCAGACAATGAATGACACACTCAATCAAGACCTGTTAACAATCTCCGAGTGGGGTAAAGCGAATAGGACTGATTTCAATGCGCTGAAGACTGAACGTTGACCCATGAGGCCATGAAATCAACAATGTCATCTGGTATATGGGTGGTATAGGTATTGAGGAATCAGATACTCTTAATATTCTATGCATGAGAATTCAATGTGATGTTCGTTGGAACGAGCATGTTTTTCAACTGTCGAAAGAAGCATTCAAGTGTCTTGGTTTTCTAAAGCGGTTTAAAAATTACTTCGCTCTTTCTCATCTCCTTAAAATCTAAAATACTTACATCCGACCGAAATTGGAATACAACTCTTATATATGGGCAGGAGCTTCAAAGTCAATTTTGGAGCTACTGGACCGTATGCAAAGGAGGGCGTTGGCGCTCATCAATGACAGTAGGGTATCCAACTCTATTGATTCATTGTAACATAGTCGGAATGTGGGTTGTGTAGCACTGTTCTATAGATATTACCATGCGAAATGTTCTTCTGAGATTAGCGAGCTTATTCCAAGTGTTCGAGTTTCGGTTCGCTCTCTACCCGCTTCTCTAGTAGATCACATCCGTTTGTAGTCTATTGGCCAGTTCACCGCACAACGCATTACAGAGAGAATTCGTTTATCAGTCGAACTAGCGGTATGTGGAATAAACTCCCCGCAGATGTCTTTCCTGACAGCTATAATCTAATAAAATTTAAGTCAAATATCCAAAAACACCACTCCATCTCTTCTCTTTCCCATAACCTATTTTCCTGAAATCAACACAATGCACTGCACTTGTGGGGGCATCCCCTGAGTGTTGGTTAATTAAAAAAATAAAAAACCTTTTAATTAAAAATTACCTCGTCTTAAAATGAACATCTACCTAAAGAATACCTTTTTTAAAAAGTGCATCTTTTTAACAAGTGCATTTTCCTAGAAAGTACATTTTCTTCACAAGAACATTTTCTTAATAACTTTCATTTCGTAAAATGTACCTTTTATTTAAAAGTAGCTGCTCTTAAATAGTACCTTTTCCTAAAAAATGGCTCTTCTTAAAAAGTATCTTTTCTTAAAAAGTACCTTACTTAAAAAGTACATCTTTCTAACAAGTGTATTTTCTTAAAATATACCTTTTCTTTACAAGTACATTTTCTTAAAAAGTTTATTTTCGTAAAATATACATTTTCTTAATAAGTGCCTCTTCTTAAAGAGCACCTTTCTTAAGAAGTATTTTTTCTTAAAAAAGTTAATTTTCTTTAAAAGTACATTTTCTTAAAAAAAAATACTTTTCTTAAAAAGTAGCTTCTCTTTAAATGTACATTTCTTAAAAAGTACCTTTGTTTAAAAATTAAACTTTCTTAAAGAGTACCTTATTTTACAAAAATATCTTTTTGGAAAAATTACTTTTTTAATCGTATCTTTTCTTAAAAAGGTTCCTTTTCTTTAAAGATGCCTTTTCTTTAAAAGTGCATTTTCTTAAAAAGTACTTTTGCATAAAAAATTAAAAAGTACCCTCTTGAAAAGTATATTTGGTTAAAAAAGTACGTTTACTTTTAAATGTATTTTTTCTTTAAAAAGGCCTTTCCTGTAAAAGTGAATTTTCAGAAAAAATTTACTTTTCTTAAAAGCTAAGTTTTCTAAAAGAGTTACCTTTTTTAAAAAATGTGAAAGAGTTACTTTATAGTTACTTTTATAGTTACCTTTCTTAAAAAGTAAGTTATAATAAATATTATAATTTTCTAACTGCATAATTTTATTTGATAAAGTAATAGTTATATATGATTTTCTATTTTTTAAACATTTCTGAATATATTTTCAACATTCCTGCATAACTTTTAAGTGTCTGTGCTGATATTTTTCTTTATCCCAGCTATGGCAAAAAGGAATACACGCTTAGATCTAATGTGGGAGCAAATCGTCGCATTCGATATATCGATCGAAAAATTTCGACAAAGAATTAATTTTGTATTATTGAAGAATTTTTATTAAGTGACCCCAGCGATCTCTATCTTTATGGTGCCAGATCGTTACGTTAGTAATATTAGTTATATATGTATATGTATATATATATTTTTTTATATTTCAACCCCTCTCAAGATTTTCGAAGATGTCTTAATTTGACAAGGATCCTCGTAATCTAAGTTTGAAGAACTTTTTATTATTATTATCTTAACATTTTTATATTACATTTTCTTATAAATTTTGTTGAATTTTAAAAAAAATTGTTTCTTTTTACTTTAAAACAAACTTTTAAGAAATCTATTTTCTTCATAAACTAACAATAACATATGGTTTTTATCATACATTTTTTGCATTTGTTTATTTTCCTACTTAATATTCACATGCAACCGACCATAAGAATTTGATTTTTATTCTTTTTTTAAAGTTTAAGTTCAGTTTGCTATTGCAAAAAGTCGTGTTGTGGGAATTTTTTAACTTGCTGCTTTTCTTTGTTCGAATTTTTCTTCTCTTGTTCAGCACACTATGCTAATAGAGTTGACTTAATTTTAAGGAATTAATGATGAATGGAAACCTATAAAAGCAAAGAGCTAAATTTTATATATAAGAAGTTAAAAACGGTGTGCAGCAAAACTTGCTAATTGGAGAAATATTTAAGGTAACATGAACATCGGAGCACTAATCTTGAACTAAGAGTAAAAATAATTTTTAAAATTTTTCTCTAATGAGTTTTATGTTTCAGTTTGAAATAAATAATTTCGGGCCTCGAGCTTGAAGAAATTATTTATTTCAAATTTTAAATTTTTCTTCAATATATTCCTTTCTTGCTATTCTACAGTTCTTAATACATTATTTGTATTCCAAATCATATCAAAAAACTAACTTTGATATTTTTATTTTCTGGCCTTATTGGTATACTTTTCGTGCATAGTGTTTATGTATGTTGGTACATTTAAAAGCTCTAAAAAGTTTATAATATGTAACATTCCATGAAAGCATTTCCCATGTCTGTTATATTATTATAAAGTCAACGTATCCGCAAAGTTACTTCTTTATTTTAGAGTTAAGTATAAAAACCAAACCGACAAAATGAGCAAGAAATTATTCACTTTTTGTTGGTTATTTTTTTGTTTTAAAATTTAAGCAAATTTCTTTATAAAGTTTCATTGAAAGTATGAATTTTGTTAAGCAAGCAAAAACTTTGAGTTATTTTTATTCATATTAAATGGATATTTTCTTACTCCAATTAGCAGCAATCCGTATATTAAATCAAAAACGTTTTAGCGTAACGAAATCTGCACCAAGACTGTGAAACCGCTTGGTTCCAATCTTTTATATTAATATCTTGATTTGAACCAGCATTGCCATTTTATTTGAAGCCATTGTACAATATTTAAGAAAATAATTCTTTTGAGACCATTAAAAAAGTTTTTAGGAAATAGCTCAAATAAAATTAAATAACATTTATATAGAAGAAATAATTTTTTTAAATAAAATTTATTTGAAGAAATTCTGAATTGTATAATTTTGAAAATGAAATCACTTGATCCAGCCGGAACTGCGATCGTAATTGGATCATTTGTGTAATATTTATTTAAAATCGAAAACTAAAAAAAAAAAAAAAAAATCTGGAAGTTAAATTATCGTTTTTGAAAAAAAATAAAAAAATAGATGGCAAAAATTGTTGTAGTGAAAAATCCAACTCGTATATAAACATATGCATGCTCTACATGACTATTGAAACACAAAATGTAATTTTACATTTTTACCAAGAATTCATTACAATTTTAAGTTATCTTTATATTATAAAAAAGGTACTTTTTAAGAATATGTCAATTTTTCAGAAACGGTGCTATTTCAATGTACTTTTTTAAGCAAAGAAAATCTTCTTATTTAGGAAATTGTGCTTAAAAAAAATTAATTTTATAAGAAAATTTTCTTTTTAATGAAATGATACTTATTGTAAGAAAAGGAATTTTTTGTGAGAAACAATAGTTTTTTTAGAAAATGCGCTTCTTTAGAAAAGGTACTATTTTAAGAACATGCATTGTTTTCAGAAAATGTATTATTTAGAAGTAAATTTCCTTTTTTTTTAGCGAAAGATACTTTTCTAAGAAAAGCCACTTTTATAAGAAAAGATACTTTTTGAAGAAAGGGTTTTTTCTTAGGACAAGGTACTTTTTGTGAGAAGTTACTATTTTAAGAAAAGGTTCTTTCTTGAGAAGAAGTACTATTTTTAAGAAACAGTACTTCTCTAAGTAAATGTACTTTTTTAAGTAAAGGTACTATTTTTAAAAAAGCTTTATGAAATTGTTATTAAAAAAAGATTATTTTTTTTGTGAAATGAAACTTTTGTAAGAAAATGAACTTTTTTTGAGAAAAGGCAATTTTTTAAGAAAATGAACTTTTAATAAAGAAAACGTTTTTTTTTAAGAAAACATACGAAACGTACTTTTCTAAGAAAATCTGCTTTTTTTAAAAAAATGTGTAGTAAAAAAAATTATAATTAAAAAAATTATTTTTTTATGAAATGGGCGTTTACCAAGAAACGAAAGTAATTTTTTTAAGAAAATGTACTTTTTATGAAAATATAATTTTTTAAGAAAAGGAGTTTTTTAAGAAATTATACATTTTTATGAAAAGGTACCATTTTAAGCGAATGCGTTTTTTTACTAAAGATACTTTTTTAAAGAATGGTACTTTTGAAAGGCATTGTACTTTTTAAGCTAATAAACTTCCTTACGAAAGCGTACTTTTTTAAAAAAAGGCGCTTTTTTAAGAAAATTTTTTTTGAAACAAGTACTAAGGGTATATTTTACAGAATTCAGAAAAAAACACACACTGAATAAAAAACTCGTACATATATGTAAACAAACATAACTTAGACCAACACACACATATTTTTATTTTCATATCAATTATGTTTGTTTTTAAATTTTCTTCGGTGCCCAACACAACCATGACTGTGTTCGTTTTAATATTTCGTTATTTACACGAACATTTTTCTATCACGTACTTTTTGTTTCAATCACAAATAAAGCACACATTTTTGAGTGTTGCTTTATTTGAAGTTCATGTTCTGGTCGTGTTTAAAATATAACTGAACTCGAACCTGTTTATTGTACATGTTCTGTTTTTTCTTACTACACGAGCCACAACACGACTTAAAATATAACTGAACTCGAACCTGTTTATTGTACATGTTCTGTGTTTTTTTTCAGTACACGTACCAGAACATGAACTTCAAATAAAGCAACACTCAGAAATGTTTGCTTTATGTGTGATTGAAACAAAAAGTATGTGATACAAAAATGTTCGTGTAAATAACGAAATATTAAAACGAACACAGTCATGGTTGTGTTGGGCACCGTAGAAAATTTAGAAACGCACATAATTGATATGAAAATAAAGATATTTTAAGATAAAGTATTTTTCTAAGTAAAGGTAATTTTTTAAGTAGAGGTACTTTATTAAGATAAGGCATTTTTACGAATATATACTTATCTAAAAAAATTTACTTTTCTAAGAAAAGGTGTTTTTTTAATAAATTGATGTTTTTTAATACTTTTTTATGAAATGGTACTTTTCGTTAGAAAATTAACTTTTTTCAAGAATAATTGACACTTTTTTAAAAAGATATTTTTTTAAGAAAAGGTATTTATTTTAACAAAAAGTACTTTTTTAAGAAAATGTATTTTTTGCGAAAACTACTTTTTTAAGAAAAGATGCTTTTTAAAGAAAAGATACTTGTTTAAAAAATTCTTTTTTTAGGAAAAGTTTCATTTTAAGAAAAGGTAATTCTTATAAAAAGGTGCTTTTTTAAGAAAATGTACTTTTTTAAGAGAAAGTACGTTTTTAAGAAAACGTACTTGTTTAAAAAGTGTCAGTTTTTCAGGAAAACGTACTTTTTAAGAAAGGTAATTTTTTATGAAAAGGAACATGTTTAAAAAGGTGCTTTTTAGTGAGTTGGTATTTTTTAATAAATTATGCTTATTTAAGTAAATGTTCTTTTTTAAGAAAATTTACTTTTATTTTTAAGAAAAGGTATTTTTTTTAAGAAAAGATACCTTTTTAATGTGAATCAATGAGTTATTAACAGCAATAATATGTACAACCATCAATAAGATATAGAAATATTTTAGGGTTCGTTTTCAATCCAAAATTAGATGTGATTGCTTATGAAAAGATAACATTAAAATATCGAAAATATATTTTCTTATAAAAAGCAAGTAGAACTGAAACTAATCACTTCAAATTATAAGGCAGGTCTTAAGATAATTTTAGTCCCATTCAGAAGAGTTCTAAGTAGGGGTAGGTTATTCTCATAAATATTCAAGTTAAGTATTTATTTTATTTTCCTACAAACTAATACACCAAATCTTAAAACTTTTACCGTGCTTTTATTATTGAAATTTTTCTTATGCTATTAATTTTTTTCTGCTTTCTTAAATCGTGCTCAAATCAATGTCTGTTTTATAATATGGTGTTGAGTAGTCATTTGATTTTATATTTTGAAACTTTATCTATTCTAACTTACTTACTTACTAACTCCATTGTTGACATGTGTTATGGACAATAACACAAGCATATTTTTCTTCGCAAAAAAAATTTTACTCTTCATTTAACAAATTTGCATATTCAATTGATGACCCACAAACTGGAAAAAAATATGTATTCTATTGAAATAAGGAAAAACTTTCTATGGCAACAAGTCATTCATATAAAAGGAAATATAAAAAAAGAATAGAAAGCCAAAACATGAAATTCTGCGTTTAGACTATGAACAAAAATAAGCTGAATTAAGTCCAAGTGAAACTTGTTTTCAAGTAGAGATCATGTTTGATTTGGAAAAATTTGTGCGGATTTTCAGATTTTTCATGGATTTGTTATAGAATTTCCCACATGCTAAAAACAAATTTGCTGAAATCTCTTTGAAAGGGGTTTATATTTCTAAGAACTTTGCAATGCAATTAAAGATGATTTCATTTAAGTTATAAAGACGGTCTTATTGATCTTATATGGCTACTCTAAACAAAGATGTAAGTAACAAAATTCAGTATTTGGTTTTTGCACAAACACTTTTTTCCCAAAACAGTTGAAAATGTATTCCCATTAGTTGCACTTATAAAATAATTTATTTTTTATTTTTCTTGAATACTGTTTTCTGCTTGATTAGCTTTGCAGTCTAAATGTGGTATAAGCCAATATTTTAGTTTATTAAAAATTCTTTCATAACTACCAAATATTAAGACAGATGTTTGAAATATTAAAAAAATATTAATTCTTTTAAAACTAATAGAAGTTTTCAAAAAAAGTAAGTCATAATAGAAAGTAAACTAAAATTTAATGAATTCCTGAATTATATAATAAAAATGATTAAAAAATGAAAAGTTTAGGAGAGAAAAAAGACCAACCAGCAAATATCTTCGAACCCTTAGCACTTTTCAAACAAAATCCAAAGCATAATAATCATTTTCCATGACAATGTTGTTGTTTGTAAATGCATTGAAAAATCATGCTTAAAAGGTTTCTGCCAACTTTTATTTATTTATTTTAAGTCTATGGATTAAATCCTTTCAGACTTTATAATATACATGTATAGTAGAACAAGCAATAAAATTATAGTCAGTCTAGACCGACTATGTGATACCCTACACAATGCGTTTAGAGACCCTATCTCTTAGGTCCAACTAATTAGATATAGAAAATAAGCATAAACCAAATCTGAGTGGCATTGTTATTAATTTGTTATTAATCGGATGCTATATATCAGTTTGTCATTTGCAGTACCGTAAAGTATATATATGTCCTTGATCCTTATAACAACTCGAAACGATATAATTACGTCCGCTTATCAGTCTGTCCGTCCGTTTGTTCATCCGTCTGTCCGTCCCTCTGTCCATCCGTCCATCTGTCCGCCTATCTGTCTGTCATGCTCATGTCGTTAGTTCGGGCAAGTTTGTATCTAAAATGGAGTACATCGGAAATCATTGCGCCAAGATGCGACCTACGATATGGAGAAACGTTTGAAGAATGATAAAAATTCGGTATTTAATTTTTCAAAAAATTTTATAAATAAGTCCAGATATTAATGAAAACGTAAAACTCAGGTATAAAGAATTCGGCATTACCGAATTTAGCACTCTTCTTTGAAATCAACGGAGTCGATCTAATTTCATATAGAAATATATATGGGACTTTGTAAGCCTCAACTACAAATTCCGTAAAACTTTTTCGGGATACTTACCCTTCTTTGTAGCCTTCAGTATTTTAACAAGTACCGAATACCTAAAATCATATACATCTATGCTTTATTCAACAAATTTTTGTAATGATTGGAATTTTCTATGGAAAAATAGATTGGAAAAAAATTTGTTCATTAAATGCAACCAATTTATTTATAAATACTACATTTCACAATTCATTAATACCAAATACTTATCATTTGATTATTTTTAATTTCCTTTTTGAAATCCTTAAATAATACTTTAATTTGTATTTTACAATGAGTGAAACGACATAAACAAAAATCAATTAATTTTTAATCCTTTATAATTATTATTTGTATTTATAAAATGTATTTTCAGTTTATTTTTAATTTTCATGCCATAAATAATTGTATTTTTTTCCTGCAATTACAATATTTATTTATAACTTCTCGATTTTTGCTGAAATATAATTGCGAAAATTGTTAAAAATGTCATAAACGCCCTTAAGTTATGCAATTTGTTTGTTAAACTATGTGAAATTGAAAAATTATACATTTAAGTCTATAAATTTATGGTTCTATTAAAACACGCAATGCAATTATGCAATTAATTACAATGCGTTCTGTACAGGCTAGAACAGTAAAGAGTCGAAGAAGTGGAGATTTAAGATATTCAATTGCAAAAATCAAACCAAAATCAATAATTTGAAGATTTCTGCCATGCTCGCCGATAAGAAACTGAAAAATAAATCGTTTCTTTATTTACCTCTTAATCGAAGGAATCTGTCTAAAAGAAAATTCAGATTGATAGTGATTATAAAAGTGTTTTCAAAAAGATAGGGTTGGGAAAATATTGACAATGCCCTTGGCATTACTTTAAAGAATATAACTAAAAAAAAAAAATGATGTAGAATATTGGAAAGCATTCAAGAAAATTTGTCATAAAAATAAATAGGGTCGCAAAGCATTGGAAAAGCTATGAAAATAGCTGGTCAGAAGGAAAGCATTGGTAATTCGTTGGCAAAGCACTTGACGCCACAATAAAGATTATTACCTTAAATAATGCTGCTCAAAATAAAATGTTGGGAATTATTCAAACTAGGAGCAGTTGGCAAGTCTCGCTTCAAAATTAATAGGGTCTACAAAGCGTTGGCAAATAATTTGACATCATTATATAAAAATCTTGTTCTGCAAACTTTTTTTGAGGCAGTTTGCCAGTAATTATAAACATATTTAGTTAGATTATATCTAGTCCAAAAATTTTGCTCAAAAGGAATATGTTGAAAATTATTAAAATTCGCGTCAAAATTATAGGATCGGCAAAACATTGGCAAAGCATATGATGTGACTATTTACACAAAAATTGTCCCATACAGTCTTATTTCTAAGCAGAAATAAGATCGGGTTAAAGAATATAACTAACGAATGTATTGTTGAAAATTTAATTATCAGAAATTATTAAAATCGGTGACAGTTCGACAGTTGGGGGTCAGAGAGTACATTAATGGTGATATAGAATTTCTTTATCACACGAAGGACGTTTACTCACGAAAAAATGCTCATAGAGACAATATTGGAAAATAACGAAATAGGAAAGCGCTGTAACGGTTTTCATAACCATAAATGAAACGGCAAAGCACTAGTAACGTTTATGCGTAAACATACACATAAACATAACAGTTCGACTGCTAGAAATTATTAGCCAATATGAACACAGTTTGTTTTCGTGATGGCGTAATCCTTATTTTATCATTCTTGGGGTCAACCAGCTTCCATCGACAGTGTAAGAGAAGCCATCTCATTTAATAGCATTGGCTTGGGAAAATATAAAAGTATAAGTTAAGTGCTTTAGCGAAGCCCAATTACTATTAATTCTTTGTGTAAATAATAACAATAAACTAATCTTTTCTGCCAATAATTGACGATAGTGCAAAATAAAGCTCTAACAATGCACTGATTGTCAAAGCTACAACAGTTAAAGAAGTGCTGGAAAAGCGGCGATTTGGAAATCTTTGATAACAATCACGAAAAATACTCAGCCAGTACTTGCTTTTATTTGAATATAAATTAACATTATTTTATCCAATGTTACATGAATGTATTACTAATATATGTATATACTATCCTTTTTTTGCCAATATTTTGCAAGATTCAGCATAACGTTGGCCGATCGGCGTTATCATTTTGCGAATAGTCCAAACCAAGATAGGTGTATTCATTATTGTATTTGCGAATCATTCAGACCACTCACCACCCCCCCAAAAAAAAAACAACGGCACACTTGCATAATCCTTTAAAGTACTTTGCCATTGCTATAACAGTCGTATTTTTCTGCCTGAGTTTAAGTAAGAAAAATATGATTTTTAGGAAAGCAAAATAAACTTGGCTATAACAATGTTTACCCTATTTCAGGTCCCATGAATTAAATGGCATCATTTGTTTTTGGAGTTAGCACCATATTTTCATACAACATTTTAAATTTAAATTCTTATCGTGGTTGGTGATGTTTTTTGGACCAACTCATATTTCGGACCAATCTCTATCTAGTACGCTGGTATTTTTTATTAGAATTTCTTCAGCGAAGTTGTGGCAAATGTTCCTGGCTAAAATCTTTGGGAATATACGAAACCCTACAGTTCAGGTTGTGGGGCTTTTCGGCCAAAATGTAGAGAAAGGCGTAATTTTAATGAATTTTTTTAAGTTTTCCAACATTTAGGCCCAGAAATCAACTAAAAGGAAAAAGTTTGGGTTTAGTGTTTGTTAAAAAACTGAAGCCTGGAACAAGCAACTTTGCATAGGTTTCCAAAAAAAAAAATAAAAGCAGCTTATAAGATAAGGACTGTCGAGGTAGTTCCGAAAAAATCACCAACTATGGAAATACTGATGATGTAGTTCGTTGTCTAAGACCCGACATTGGGTGAAACCATTGATTCCGCACAAAAACAAACTTATTTAAAAACATTGCTATTATTGAACTATTATTACTGGATGAATTTTTTTCAAGCCACATGGGAGTTGGTAGATTTTAATAAGCATTCATGAAAACATTTTTCTTTCAAATAACACTGTATTTATATTAAAATTAACTTGAGTATAAATTACAGTCAACAAGCATTTTTTTGCAATGAAAATTGCAATTTAAAATTTTTTCTGATTTTTTCCGCACTTTGCAATTTTGGCTATGCAATTACATATCTTTCTACCTGATGCAATTAAAGTGCTAATTTGGTTTGAAATCAGTGATGCCATTACATGAGGTCTGCTTTATTATCTTCACACTTATGACTTTATGCAATTTTCGAGCTTAGCAGGTTCTAATTCATAACGAAAAGTCGCTTATAATGTGCAGAAATCTGCCTTTCTTTTACGTAAGCCGCCACTGTTTATTTTGTTAAATGTTATTTTCATATTCACTTTTTATTTTGTATTAGTTAAATTTTTTTTCCCTTCTCAACTAATTATGTTTTCCATGCGTCTGTCAATTTGGCATGTGTGTTATTGTTTATAGCAATTAAAATATATTTCAAATTCAAACGTCAATGCTAATATACGCAAAACACAACAAGTGTTACAAAAAAATTTATATTTTAAATAAATTTGCATGAAGTTGCATAACTATACTCTATTCGACTCACTATGTGATAGGGGTACAATGAATTTGTGATTATGTTTGTAACTACCAATAATAATTGGCACAGGCACACCTTTAAATATACCAATCTACCCATTATCACTTTCTGTATCGGTTTAGCGATGTCTGGAATTCTGTCTGTCTGTCCGTCCATCCGTCTGTGTGTCCATATAAACCTTGTAATCAAAAACAGGTCGGAACTATGAATATATTTTGATGAAGTTTAACATAAAAGCTTTTAATCGAATATCAATGAAAATCGGAACAGGCTCAGACCTAGCCTCCATACAAATAACCCCTATCAGACCGACGAAAATGGTCTTTAGATCCAGATTATCATCTATCATTATCATCCAGGTTATCATCTATCTATATAGATTTGAATAAAATTTAGTATATGTGTGTCTATTGTACCTGGTAATCAGTATTCGAAAAATCTGTTGGGCCATATATAGAACTGATTCCCGATCTTCAGTTAATTCTGTCGAAATACAAAAATATTCTTTTTCAAATTTTGTTTATATATGTTTTTGAGTAATGTAATTATTACTAAATAGGGTAATGATCTGTACATTTTTTGACCTAGTCCCCATATAAAAATAACGCGCCACAAATTCAAAACAATAGCACTAAATTTTTTTTTCTATATTCGTTTATTGCTTCAAAAAAGTTGCACCCAAGACCCACGTAATACAAAAGTTGGATTGAAAATTAAAATTAAGTAAACAAAGGAAGTATGTGAATTTTCCAAGTGAGGCGGCGGTCAAAATGAATTCCGAGATATTTTACGTTTTTTTTACATGGTTATATTAATAAAAATTATTTATTTAAGCCTAATTACAATATGTAAAATTTTGTTTATTTAAAAAGCAGTAAAGCACTAAAAAAAGAAAAATGAAATGCATCAATTTAGCGCTTTTTGAAAAAAAAACGCTAAATTGGAAAATGAGTTAAAAGGTGCTAAATGTACCGCGAAAGCTCTTAGCTAGCATCGCTGATTTGAGTTGTGGAAGAATTTTTATTAACACTTAACTAACGAAGCAAAAAGGAGGAAATTTTAAAATGTGATACTATTTAAGTCGTCAATATAAAGATATAGAAGAATACAGTTCTGGAAAGTAGGCAATAATTACTTCATTCGGTTTCTAATTTGAGATGCATGTATGTATATCATTTGGTTCTTGTATGGCAATATTTGTAATCTTTTGCCGCACAGTGTTATTGTCATATTCCATCAGTTCTTGCTTTTAAATATGTGTGAATATTTTTCACATTAACTGAATTATATGAAATGTGATTGAAAAATAAAATGACCACAAATCAATTATTATATTACATAACAGATTTGTGAAGAGCAAATAGTTTTGGCTGAACAATTTCATATTCATATACAATCAGTAAAAGCTTATCAATGTTAATTTGTAGTATTTAACATGTATATTAATGATTTTGTCGTAATACTTGAACTTTTTAACTTCCTGACATTTAAATTGCAAATATAAAAAAAAACAAGTAAGAAAATAATAGTCGGTCTAGACCGACTATTCGATACCCTATACCATGCGTTGAGAGACCCTATCTCTCAGGCCCAACTAACTGGATATAAAAAATAAGCATTAACCAAATTTGAGTGGGATTTTTATTATTTTTTTTTGGCTGCAGATATGAAAAAGTTCATATCGGATGTTATATCTATATGGGGACTAGGCCCAAAAATGGACCGATGCTGACCATGTGTAGTAAAGTCACTTATATTTTGCAGTAATATATACAAACAAAATTTGAGAAGAATCAGTGCAATATTTTTGTTTTTTGATAGATTTAAGTGAAGATCGGGAAGCAGCTCTATATGGGGCCTATGACTAAGAGTTGTCCCATAGGGATCATTTTTGGACTACTGATTAATGGATGTAATAAACACATACAAACCCAATTTGACTAAGATTTATATGATAATTTGGATCTTATGGCAATTTAAGTCGATTTAATAGGGGTCATTTGTATGGGGGCTAGGTCTGAACATGAACCGATTCTCACCAATTTCAATAGCGTTCATCCTATGGCCTGTAGAAGCTTATATACCAAATTTCATCAAAATACATTCATATTTGCGACCTGCAGTTTGATTACAAGCTTTACATGGACACACAGACGGACGGACGGACGGACATCGTTAAATCAAATCAGATAGTGATTCTGAATCGATCGGTATAATAAAAGATGGGTCTAGGTCAAATATTTTTGGTAGTTTCAGACAGCACCACAAAGTCATTATACCCAAACCACATAGTGGTATAGGGTATAAATATGAATATTTACAAAACTAATATAATTCAGATAGATTGAAATATTTAAGGTTCTTTTCTTTTTTCTAAGAGATATTATTGAGCATATTGAATAACCTGGCGTTGTCCTTCTTAAATACTTTCAGTTTGCTTTTGCCCATCTGTTTGCATCAGTTGTTAACCGAAAAGTGACATGACATTCTCTTTGTCTGAATGAACACTAAACTGACGTTTTCTCCATTAATTTTTTCGAGATTTTTTTTACTTCGCTTGGATGCCCTGAAAACATAACCAAACATTCGTACAAATTTCAGAGCCATCAATATGCTTTTGTGTTTAGAGAAAAATATTGGGTGAAAAAAAATTGTTTTTTTTTTCTTATTCCTTCTATTCGCACCGGACATTTGGAAAGGAAATGAAATGGGTGAAGGTATGCCTAGTAAAATTTTAAAGATTTTGAGCAGAGTTTTAAATAATTTAGCCAACCTTTAAATGTTTTCTTTTCTTTGGCTTTTTAGTGTCTGCCTGTTAAGCTTTTTAATATTAATTTAATCA
Organism: Cordilura impudica; assembly: GCA_963682025.1. Taxonomy (NCBI): domain Eukaryota; kingdom Metazoa; phylum Arthropoda; class Insecta; order Diptera; family Scathophagidae; genus Cordilura; species Cordilura impudica. The sequence goes on along the minus strand of OY821519.1, from coordinate 252,320,551 downwards.
TTACGCAATTCAAGTTAGTAATGTTCATTTCCATATATTTCTATTTTTGTTGTCCTTATTTCTAGTTTATCTATGGTTTCCTTCCTTTTCCACTTATTTTACACTTTTTAGCTTTTGGTCTTGAAACTTTTGTCCACTTTTTGAGCATTTGAAAAGTGACAACATTATTTTGAGGTTTTGAGCCTTCACTGCCTTGTCATGCTCACACATATAAGTATATGAGCAAGTGCTTTGAAATGCCAACAAAGAAATTTTGAAAAAATTGGAAAGAAGCATAGATGGATAATTTTCGAGTAGAAAAGTAACATGGAAGACAAAATAACTTCAATGTTAGTTTATATAGAGAGCATATAGAATGATTTTTTTAAGTGGACTTTTTGTTAGATCATGTTAAACGTTAGACTTTGTTTAAAACTTTTTGGAAACAAGTGTAAAAGTGTTATGTAAGACAAAGCTACCTCAATGACAATTTCCATGAAGAGCTTTAAAAATGAGTTTTTTTTTAAGGAATATTTATTAAATCATTATAAACATTACATTTTGTATAGAACTTCTTTTAAAAACTTTAACTTAAATTAGTGATTAAATTTTTGGTATTTTTCTTTAACAATTTCTTTTTTAAAATTAAAATCTTAAAAGACTGAAGCTCAGTATAATTACCTTACATTTAAACCCTTAGTACTTTAAACAAAATTTGTTTCCATACTAATAAAAACAGATCTATAAGGCAGTCTGACGGCTCACTAAATGATGTAAGTCTGAAACTAGAGATCAAAAAGCGTAATCCATAATATTAATAGGCTAGGCGATTTTTTGTTACCGATGTTTTGTTCTACCGTTTTATCCCGATTTTGACCAAACGCATATTATTCGAAAGGTATTTCTTTTTAGCTATTCACCAGATTTACAGATTTTTAATCTTTTCTTTATTTCGAGTAAATTGCATTTAAAATTGTTACTAACACATACATAAAATTATACATATGCTATGTGTGTGTGTTTATCAAATTTGTTAATGAGTTTGTTATCTTCATTCACAACAATAATAACCAAAAAATGTTGGTTTGTGAATTGGCTAAGTTGAAAAATAAAGTTGCCTAGAAATTGCACTCGAATTTCGAGTGCTGGAATCTGCTAGTAAGGCATTATTGCTCGTGCTTCCTTATAGAAGGCCTTTAAAATTTTAAAGGATTACATCTTACAAGAAATATATTCAAATACTCATACTACAGATGAAAGAAGAGAATTTTGTGCATTTAATTTAATTTTTTATTTGATGAAATCATGACAAAAAAATTACCAATAAATTCTTTCGAAAAAAATTAGGTTAAGGACTTAAACAGCACTAGCAGCATCATTGTATCAACATTATTATTTTAATATAGAAGGAGGAAAACCACGAAATAATAAACTTTAAACGTAGTTTTACTCCACTTGGTCTGTATTATCATACTTATACGATTTCGTTCATGTGTAGCGGTATTTTTTATTTCGCATGATTTCGTAGTTAGTGGTAGTGAAAAATATTTCATCCCAAAAGTTGTAATTTCATATTTTTGGGGAAAAAATATTTCATTTCACCTGTGACACTTATTGCCATCATAAAAATTAAATTGGAACTCAGAATATAATCAACATTAAAGTGTATAAATCTGTTTCACCACTTGTCCTTTTACCCTGAAAATTTAAGTTTCACCTCAGAAAATTTTCAACAATACAAGTTAAAAATTAAGTTCCGCTCAAATTATGGGCTCTTATAATTTTATTTATTATTAATATTTCATTTTATTTTATTTAATATATTTAAAAAATTTTAAAGGATTACATTTTACAAGAAATATATTCAAATACTCATGCTACAGATGAAAGAGGAGAATCTTGTGCATATAATTTAATTTTTTATTTTATGAAATCATGACAAAAAAATTACCAATAAATTCTTTCGAAAAAAATTAGGTTAAGGACTTAAACAGCACTAGCAGCATCATTGTATCAACATTATTTTAATATATTTTTTTTACACACTAACGTCCTTTCAGAAGGAGGAAAAACCACGAAATAATAAACTTTAAACGCAGTTTTAATCCACTTGGTCTGTTTATCAAATGTATACGATTTCCTTCATGTGTAGCGTTATTTTTCATTTCGCATGATTTCGTAGTTAGTGGTAGTGAAAAATATTTCATCCCAAAAGTTGTAATTTCATATTTTTGGCGAAAAAATATTTCATTTCACCTCTGACACTTATTGCCATCATAAAAATTAAATCGGAACTCAGAATATAATCAACATAATAATCAACCCTGAAAATTTAAGTTTCACCTCAGAAAATTTTCAACAATACAATTTAAAAATTAAATTCAGCTCAAATTATGGGCTCTAATAATTTTATTTATTATTAATATTTTATTTTATATAATTTAATATATTTTTAACACATATTATAAATACATTTTAAAATTCTGCACTTCTGCGCCATATGAACTATAATTATGCCAATTTTCACACTCCTCCGTGTACGCATTATGCTTAAAAAGGGACGAAAAAATTTTCCTTCATGTATTAATATAAAGATAGCGTGAAAATTTAGTTATAGCCTTTAGATACAACGTTAGATCCTAGCCCATCTCTCGAAATGCATGGTAAAAGGTATTGTATAGTCAGTCTAGATCGATTACAATTTGTTTACTTGTTATTAATAATTCATTGGCATCTCTATTAAAGATCTCAAAGGCCTTCAAGGTACTTCGCTACAAGTTTAGCCAAATATGTTAAGTGTTGTACTAAAACTGACCAGTTTTCAATATTATTTTAATTTTCTAGTAAAAATGTCTCAATTTCAAAAGTTCCTTGTTAATGAGAAAAAAATCATTTTTATAACTTCCTTTTTGTTTGCAACAAGGACACCTTTTTGTTCCGTAAAACATCTGCCTTAATTAAACATAATTCATGTTTTACTTTAGCAATTCTTAATAAGAACACAACAATTTGTTGGATAAAAAAGCAATGCTCAAAATTATGATAATTTCCTGTCTAAACCAGGAGACCCCAAGGAACATACATACCAAATAGGCTGTTAATTGAAAAAGGAAGTAAAATGACAAGACATGACATAAAACATTAATTTGAAACAAAATAAAAAAATATTGCCTTTATGGTGGGTCATTCTACACCAGAAGAAAAGAAATAAAAGGAACATGATAGTTGAAAAAGGCTCTTCTCGAATTAAAAAAGCAACAACTTAACTCAATGTTATACGAGTATGAAACAAAATTTGTATAAGAATCACAGCAGGTGTTAACAAGACTTGAGTGTTGTTTTATTATGACGTCTTAAGGGATTTAACACAGTATTATTTGTAATTTGTTTTTATTCTTTTGGACTGTTTTTTTTTTATTATTTATACAGTCTTTACACTGGTAGTTCCTTCCTTTATTTAGATTTTTTTCTTTATTGGTTTTTTTTTTTCATATTGAGAAAAAAAACATTCTTTTTGTTTTTAGTTTTCTCTAAAGAAACCTTATAAGTTCTTAAATAAAATAAAGTACTGGTTGTTTGTTAAACATACTGGCAACAAAAGGTACTTTGGCTGTTGGTTGCTAATAACTCTATTGTTGGGTGTATAAAATTTAAGTAGTTAACTGTCATCATGTGTATAAACAAGCAGCTTAAGTATATTGCCAAGTATCAAATTACACTTTCAATTTTGTTCATTTTGTACTTCAGTTTATTTATTTTATACATATTCTTTATAAACAAAGATTGGTCATTGTTTAAATTAAATATATATGGTATAAAATGTATGGTATGTTTGGTATTTTGTGTACGCAAAGGCCAGTTGACAACAACCAAGGGCCCTTGGGAGGACTGAAATTCAAAGCAACTTAATTGGATCGTTATAATAAAGTTCCTAAAGAAAAGTTGTTAATAAAGTTGGTTTTTTATTATCAAATCACTAGCGTTTTTATAAATAATGTATATAAGTAGTTTTAAACTAAACCCATAAAGGTTGTTCCTGTCTGTTGGGTTATCTACATTGTTTGTCTCATAGTTGAAACAAACAAAATAAAAAGAGCAAATAACTTAAAATCATTGAACAATGATAGTATATCATCATTATATGGAAAGACTCCTCATACTTGTGTTCGTACATAATATATGACCATAAATGTGTACTTCGGCATGGTTGGGGTAAGAGATTTTATATATTTCATTATGATGTTGTCTTTTTCTTGCTCAACAGCCTTGACATGTTCTCCATCTGCTTGAATGGTCTAATAAAAGAGATTGTTTTTCATAAAAATATTATTACTTGTAGTAAAAATTAAGTAAGAGTTTTTCTTTATAATATGCAAATGTTTCTGAAGGAGGTTTTTTTTAAAACCTTAACGTATACTTGATTACTTATACTAAAAGCAAAAACACAAAACTATAAAGTAAAAGCATAAAATTTAAAAAAAAAACTAGAAAGAAAATTATAGTCAATCTAGGCGGACTATACGATACCCTATACCATGTGTTTCAAAAGGAGGTCTCAGGTCCAACTAATTGGATAAAGAAAATAATCATAAACCAAATTTGAGTGAAAAAGTTCATATCGAATGCTATATTTAAATAGGGTGATAAAATTACTTATTTTCTGCAAAGATATATACAAACCAAATATATGAAAAATCTGTGCAATAGTTTTGTGTGTTTTGATAGATTTAAGTGAAGATCAAGAGCAGCTTTACATGGGGGATATGACTAAAAAATCTCCTTTAGGGTTTATTTTTCGACTATTGATTATTGGGTGTAATAAACATACACAAAACAAATTTGACATAATTTGTGTCTTATGGTAATTCAAGTCGATCTTATAGGGGTCATGTGTATGGGAACTTGGTCTGATTGGTTTAAATTGGTTAAAATCATAAAGTAATTCTGAGTCGATCGGTATAATAATTAGCACAAAGTCATTATGCCCTGATCACAAAATATATAAAATATATATATATATATATATATATTCTTGATCTTTAGAACAAGCCGAATTGATACAGCGATGTCCATCTATCAGTCTGCGGAAATCACGGTCACGCCCTAAATACGTTAGCTGGGTTGCTTTTTTAGTAAAAATTTTTCATTTTGCAGGTTGCTGTCAAAAATCATTAAAACCGGTTAAATAGGTCCCAAGATATCAAAGAAAATGTAGAGCTCTATATTTTGTTTTTTGTCGTTGCGTTTTTATTATTTTCATGAGTGTGTATGAATGGTTTTACTCTATTTGTTCAGAAGGCTAAGTCGTGGGGCCTAAAACCGTCTTTTTCTGAAGTGATGGAGCCGCCACCGAAGTAGGCCGCTGAGTTTATATTATATTTTATTATTATTTTATTTTATTATTTCAAAATCATATTTTATAAAAACAATAACATTTCTTACATAGAGTTGATTAAAGCTAAAGCTAACAGTCATTTGAATGTTTAATACGCATATAATTAATAATGAATTAGATCGGGAAGGAAAATTTTTATGATCAAAAAACTTTCCTTAGAGTTTTCATAGAATATGATAGTATAATACTTAAAAAAAAAAACAATTATAAACATACTTATAGTATTTTTATATATTGTAAGTGAGCAGTTAACTGCTGAAAAATTATTACTATTGCGGCTCAATAAGTCCGTGACTTTCCATCTTTCCTCGTAGTTATATGAAATGCAATACTGCCCCCATCAAGTACCACCTGTTAATAGACTACTGTAAAATTTTGAGCTCCGTCATTTACTTTGCGTTTAACAGCTGTTCAAAACATAAATGGAAAAAGTGAATTTCGAGTGCTCATTAAACATTATTTTTTGCGAAAAAAAAAAATCCGCCATTCAAACCAAGGAAAAGCTTGATAAGTACTATGGGGACTCTGTACAATCAATTTCAATTGTAAAAAAATGGTTTACTGACTTCCGTTGTGGTCGCACAAATACAAATGACACTGAACGTTCTGGACGGCCAATTGAGGTCAATACACCCGAAAATGTCGAAAAAATCCGCGATGTGGTGTTGGCCGATCGAAGAGTAAAAGTTCGTGAGCTTGTTGATGCCATAGGCATCGATTTTAAGTGATCAGTTGGGTTTAGGAAAACTGTCTGCAACATGGGTGCCGCGTTTGCTCTCATTTGACCATAAACGTAATCGTGTGATAACTTCAAAGGATTGTTTGTTGTGCTACGAATTGTTACCTCATCCGCCATATTCTCCGGATTTAGCCCCCAGTAACTATTTCCTCTTTCCCAAACTAAAGAATGGCTCGGTGGAAAGAGATTTAGCTCCAAATGAAATTATTGATCAAACAAATGCCTATTTTATGGACCTCGAAATATCATATTTTTTGGAAGGGATACAAAAATTGGAGAAACGTTGGACTAAGTGTATTGAGCTAAAAGGAGATTGTGTTGAAAAATATTTTTTTTTTTTTTTTTTGCAAAGAAAACTGTGTTTCATTCTAAAAGTCACGGACTTATTGAACAGCCCTCGTATATTATATTTTCTTGCCGATTTAACCAGCTTAGTTTTTCGTTTTTGAATATTAATATATGGGGGATTTCATGTCAAGTGCACCAACTTTTGAAACGGATGTCTTCCGATCGGGATGAAATTTGTACCAAGGTTAGTCCTATTGGATAGTAGTTTAGACACAATTTTTCAACAAGATCGGTCCAGATCTCTCTGAGTTAGAGGGTATCAAAATTTGACATTTTGGCCAAACAGGTGTTTTTTCTCATTCATGTAACTTATTACCTATTGTTCTTAGAAAATTTTCTCCCAAAGAGTTTAGATAGCTATTTCTTCAATATTTCGGAAAAAAATACTTCAAAAAAAAAAATTTACACTTTTTTTTTTGCTAAATTAAAGCATTTTTTGCCTTTTTTTTCAAAAAGTGCATTTTTTTTTCATAAGAAAGCTTAGGATTTTTCCTTTAAGAGCTTTTTGGTCGCTTAGTGGGATGGGAGTGGGATATCTATCAAAATAAATGTTTTGTAACTCAAGACAACGGTTTTTAAATTTTTCACAAATGCACTATTTTGAATTTTTTCCTATTTGTGTGTAAAACCTTACAAATAAAACTTATACTGAGAAACAAGACAAATTAACCTTTCCGAAGGTATATAACATACCTAACTAAAATTTTATACCTTCGATACTGTAATACCCAGAATATGTTAACCTCAGGAAAAAAATCGCTTTTTTTCTATATAAATGTTTAAAAATTATTATTTTTTTTATTTATTTTTAATAATAATTAAATTAATGTATAATAATACTATTTAAAACAAAAAGATAAATAATTTATTAAAATTTAATCTTAATTGCATTAGATCCATTTATATCATAACTATTTTTATACTTAATTTATTGTAGCTGATGAAGTATTTAAGTCTTGTAAATTTTTAAATACCCAGTCTTTCATCCAGCTTTTTTGTCGCCTTTATTTACTGCGTTTTTTTTGTCAATCCTTTCTTGGCGTTACTAGGTTCAGCTGTTGATTTCGCTGCTGGTTTATTTGTTGTCTTTGGAAAGAAATCGCATTGAATAGAGGCAGAAAACTTTTTCAACTTGTCTTCGACAAGCGGTATAAAAGCATTGTATTGAGCGGTGCCATCGATTGTTACCGCAGCATCGAATCTGCTCTTTATTGTTTTCAATGTTTCCTGATGATCCTCTTTGCTACTAAAAACTATTTTAGTTTCTTTACAATGGAATAAAGCAGTCGCATCTAAGATGCGATCTTGATGAGAGCACTGGAGGCTATACTTCGCTGCATTTCTTTTAAGGTTTGCTCCAATACCATCACATGCTCCTTTACCATGAGCAGTAGGATGAAAATGCCACTCAGCTGGCATTCCAAAATCTTTTTCATGGGCCATAAGATTTGCCAAGCTACTTTTGTTTTTTAAATGTTGACGAGCTCCGTCCGAAACGTAGTATACCTCCTTTACTGTAAATTTAGATTTTAGAAATTTTAGTATTCTCTTCTGGTACTCATAAACTGCAAGGTATCATGTTTTAAATCGTCGGATATGATTGCCATACTTTTTTGTTCCAGTTTTTCATCTTTCATGTACTAAATAACTACTGTGAATATAGTTGCTTGGTCGTTATTGAAGTGGAATGCTTGTATGGCATCCTGAAGAACATATTTATAGTTTTCTGCGAAATCATATGAAATAACGAATTCACCAGACTTCAAATGTATCTTCAAATCCTTGAAGAATGACCATTGCTCTTTGACTAAAAAGTCATGGTTTCTCAAGTTTAGCAATCATGTACACATTTCTTCCACAAAATCATCCACATTTAAATTGATTGTTTTCAATGTGCATCTGTCAGTCTGAATCCAAGAATCAAATTTTACCTCCTCTATATATTCTCGATCTAAAGGGTTGATTAAATTTTCTTTGATGAATGTGGTTTTCGGGTAATTGGTACATTCACCTAAGTGGCAAGAAGTTGTTGCATTAGGACACATAGTCAATTTAAGGCAATCGCGGTAATCGTGTAAATCTTCTGCCGAATCATCTGTTAAATACTTTAAGTTGATTTCCTTCAACATCAGTTTAACATTTTCATGGTAAATGCAAACGCATACTGTGTGAGTTCCGCTGCTTTCTGCCAAAACGCAATTTTTTGGCCTCATTTGGGTTAATTTCGTGAAGCCAATTCTAACATCCTCGTGTTCAGATTGAAATGTTGCAAATAACTATTTCAGGTTACAGATAACCATTCTCTTCTGTTATGTTATGAAGGTATGTTACATACCTTCGGAAAGGTTAATTTGTCTAGTTTCTCAGTATAAGTTTTATTTGTAAGGTTTTTCACACAAATAGGAAAAAATTCAAAATAGTGCATTTGTGAAAAATTTAAAAACCGTCGTCTTGAGTTACAAAACATTTTTTTTGATAGATATCCCACTCCCATCCCACTAAGCGACCAAAAAGCTCTTAAAGGAAAAATCCTAAGCTTTCTTATGAGAAAAAAAAATGCCCTTTTTGAAAAAAGGCAAAAAATGCTTTAATTTAGCAAAAAAAAGTCTAAAAAAAAATTTTTTTTTTTTAAAGTATTTTTTCCGAAATATTCAAGAAATAGCTATCTAAACTATTTGGGAGAAAATTTTCTAGGAACAATAGGTAATAAGTTACATGGATGAGAAAAAACACCTGTTTGGCCAAAATGTCAAATTTTGATCCCCTCTGACTCAGAGAGATCTGGACCGATCTTATTGAAAAGTTGTGTCTGAACTACTATCCAATAGGACTAACCTTGGTGCAAATTTCATCCCGATCGGAAGACATCGGTTTCAAAAGTTGGTGCACTTGACATGAAACCCCCCATATGTAAAAACAATGGTTAGAAAACAGGAAGACATTTATTTATTGAAACATTGAAATTAAAAACTACTGCTAATATATTTAAGTGAAGATCGGGAAAAATCATTATATGGGGGCTATGGCTAAGAATTTTCCTACAGGATTTATTTTTGGGCTACTGAAGAATGGGTGTAATAAGCACAAACACACCAAATTTGACTGAGATCTATATGGTAATTGCATCTTGTGACAATTTAAGATGATCTCATAGGGGTCATATGTAAGGAAACTGAACCTGCACCGATTTTCACCAATTTCTATAATACTAAATTTCATCAACATATATTCATATTTGTGACCTAAAGTTTTGTTAAAAAGTTGACATGGAGGCACAGAAAAACAGACAAAAAGTTCTAGTTATTGCAACAATAATTGAAAAGTTAAAACCCATAAGCAGTTTTGTTATAATAAAAATTTTGCCTGACTCATCTCACTTGATATTTGTCTTATATCAAAATCTTATTAAGTAATTTAGAGTTAAACTAAGTTTATGCAAATTTAAACTATGCTTATTCTCAAGCATAATTTTGTTAAGGATTTTGTATTAAACTGATATAGGAAATGGTGTTAAACTAAGTGTATATAAAAATAGTAATATATTGAGAAAGTAAGAAAACTGTAGTCGGTCTTGACCGACTATGCGATACCCAGCGATACCATTCGTTTAGAGAATTGATCTTAGATCCAACTAATTGGGTATAGAAAATAAACATAAACCAAATCTGGGTGGAATTTTTATTAATTTTGTTTGCCTGCAGATCTGAAGAAGTTCATGTCGAATGCTATATTTATATTGGGACTAGGTCGAAAAATGGACCGACCCTGATCATATTTGGTAAAGTCCTTTATTTTTTGCAAATACATATACAAATCAAATTTGAGAGAAATCTGTGCAATATTTTTGCTTTGAAGATCGGGAAGCAGCTTTATGTAGGGGCTATGACTAAGAATTGTCCTATAGGGTTTATTTTTGGACTACTGATAAATGGTTTTTATAAACATACACAAACCCAATTCGACCGCGATCTATATGATAATATGGTCCTTATAATGGACAAATTTTTATATTAAGCAAAATTAATATGATAACCAAGCCTATGTTGATCTTTAGTTAAACAATCACCCCTGTTCTTGAAACCACTATCACAAAAAAAAACACGTAAATGAAAAAATTCTTAAGTCTACGAGTTTTTTGCTGTTCTCTAATTTCAATAAGAATATTTTTTCTCGTTTTAATTCACATTGAAAAGGCTTTGTGAAAACAAAACAAATGCCCTTTTTTCTACCAAGCACGTCTTAAGAGATAAAAAAACTAATTGATATTTAAACTCTAACATGTTTTTTATTGAACCTTCTCATTATTTTTAAAAAATTATATATTAATTTTATGGAAAAAAAAAAACGATTTTAAAAAACGTCTACATTTTGCGCTGATTTAAAAAAGAAACCCCCGTAATCAGTAGTCAATGTTAATAAAACACACTTTTGGAGATGATGCTGTTCTATAAATATAATAAAAACTTTTTATTTGCATAATCTATTTTCCTTTATAATTTTTTCAATTATAACATAGATTCTTTATGTACTAATTATTACGAATAAAGGAATTTAAAATAATATTTCAATCAAATCACATATTATTTTTTTTTTTTTGCATATGACTGCCACAAATTTGTTTATGTTCGAAACAGAAGTGATGCCAGTCAAATCCAATTTATTTGAATTTGGAATTTTCTTTGGTGATGCCTAACTTATTTCAAAAAGAGAAGTCATTCTTAACTGAATGAAATTGAAGAATAAAAACAATTAAATGAACAAGTAAATTGTTATTTTAAAAGAAAATATTTTTTTTTTACTTTCTTTATAATCTTAAGGAAAAACATGCAAAAATTACTTAAAGTTTATTTGTGGCAGTAACTAAAGAACCATATGGCACATCGGTTTCTAGATAACATATGGTTCTGAAGCTAAACCATATGTTTCATGTCATTTGATAATAAAAAATATGATTTCGAAAAATACTTCGAAAATATAAAATTTGTGTTTTCAAGAAACCCAAAATTTCAATTTCATGTTATTTCATGTTCATTCTTATTCAAATAACAACGTTTCAAGAACAGGGCTGAATATGTAACTCTAAAAACATCATTCTTAATATTACTGGGGGGGGACCTGCAGCGAATTTTAGTTAGTAACAGTTGAATTACTTATATTCTATAAATAAATTCAATCGTAATACAATCTTCGGATTATTTATTTATTTCACACTTTGAAGTAATATTACTAGATTCAAATTTCAAATCAAGATTTCAAGTGCTTAAGGCAACCATTTGACACCTTAAAGATATAATTTTTTAGTTTAAATGTTTCTCGAGTAAAATTTTTGGAAAAATATGTTCATGTCACTTACACGTTCATAATAACAATTTCCACATAAATCTAAAAACACAACATTCCTCGTTGATGGTAAAACAAGTTAAAAATCAAAAAATGGTGTTGAATTTAAATTGAATTCCGTTATCACTAGAACAAATTCGAACATTTAGCATTGATGTTTTTTTTCTTCTATCCTACTTTTCAACAAGAGATGCTTCATTTGCTAAGAAAGCCAATCCCTAGAGAGCCAGGTGGTGTGTTTTATTTAAATGTTGTTATTGCAAAAAAAAAAAAAATGAGTTTAGCGTATTTTTTTCTAATAAATTAAATTCTCAAGTATAAATCTTTTGAGTGTTTTACATTGGCAGCGGGAAATTAATTGCTTTATATTAAGCATTTGATTAGAAAATTTGTATTTTTTTTTCAATTCGTTTTCTCCTTCACGTCTGATAATTCATCATTGGCACTTTCTATTTTTTTTGTTGTTATTTGTACAATTGAAATTCGTATCAGGTGTTAATAATAAACATGAAGATTGTGATGACTTTTTTGTTTGACTTTCCATTTTCTTGCCATGAATTTTATAAGTACATACTTGAGATTAAAGCTTTCATCCGTCTTGATAGGATTATACTAAAGCTTAGTGGAGGAGCACTTAAGGAAATTAATTTTTGTTAACTGATTTTTAATTACTTTTTTTTTTAAACGAATCTGTGTTGTTAGATTAAGCAATAGTTACAGATAATTTCTGCTTTATAAATATATAGTATAAAGAAGAAGGTTTATCTAATTTTCCCCCCCAAACACCAATTACAGGTATAATCTACATAGTTTTAGCATCTTAATTGTCCTGTTGTATAAAAATATTTGGTTGCTATAATAGACTAAAAAATCTTAGGATTTCGTTTAAGCTTTCTGGGGTATCTATCATACTCTAACATATCTCTCATAGAAATCACTTTTATAAAACAATTTTATAATTTAATAGTTTTTACCTTATGATTCTGAATGGGATTTACTTTTCTGACATTATTGTTACATTTTTATTGTTTACAAACTAAGATTTATATATTTCTAAGCCTTTGGGTTAGGTTTTGTTTAAAATTCTATTTTCATTTTCCATTACAAAATATAATTTTAATTTGTAAAATTGCATTCAATTAATATTTTGTCTAATACATATATTTTCCTTTATCTCTTTTTAGGTAAGTGTTTGCTATGAAGTCTCCAAGAGTTTATTAATTTCTTAATGAAATTGTAATTCCTATTTGGCTAACAAGTTTGTATAAAGAGAATTGAACAAAGTAATTGAAAACCGCTTAAGGGGAAGGTTGGCCAGTTAAATAGCTAACAGGCTTTAATAGATTTTTGTATGTGAGAAGGGTAGAGGTTTACAAAGGAGTAATATTAGAAATGAAAGGTAGTTCTATTTAAAAGGTACTTTAAAAAAATTATTCTCTATAATAACGTACTTTTCATCAATAAGGTACTTTTCTGCAAAAAAAGGTACTTTCTTTAATAGGTTACTTTTCTTCAAAGAGGTATTTTTCTGAAAAAAAAACATAATTTTCTTCAGAAAGGTACTTTTCTGTGAAAATTTACTTTTCTTCAATAAGTTGCTTTTCTGAAAAAATTTACTTTTCTTCAGAAATGTACTTTTCTACAAAAAAAAAAAAAAAAAATACTGTAATTTAATAAGTTACTTTTCTCCAAAAAGGTACTTTTCTGAAAAAAAAAAAAACATATTTTCTTCAAAAAGGCACTTTTATTTAATAACGCACTTTTCCTTAAAAATTTACATTCATCAAAAATGTACTATTCCTTGAAAAAGTAAATTTCTCTAAAATATATTTTTTTCCATAACTTTTTTATACCCTATACCACTTTGTGGTTTGGGTATAATGACTTCGAGCTGCTGTTTGTAACTATCAAAAATATTTGACCTAGACCCATCTTTTATTATACCGATGGACTCAGTATCACTTTCTCAGTCGATATAGCGATGTCCGTCCGCCCCTCTGTGTGTTCATGTAAACCTTGTAATCAAACTACAGGTTGCAAATTTTGATGAATTTAGTATACATATAAGCTTCTATCGGCCATAGGATGAATGCTGTTGTAATTGTTCAGACCTAGTCCGCATACAAATGACCCCTATGAAATCGACATAAATTGCCATAAGATCCAAATTATCATATAGATCTCAGTCAAATTGGGTTTGTATGTGTTTATTATATCCATTAATCAGTAGTCCCAAAATAATCCCTGTAGGACAATTGTTAGTCATAGGCCCCATATAGAGTTGCTTCCCGATCTTCACTAAAATCTGTCAAAAAACAAAAATTTTAAACACATTTTTCTCAAATTTGGTTTGTACATATTTTTTCAAAATAGAAGTGATTTTACCAAATATGGTCAGGATCGGTCGATTTTTTGACCTTGTCCCCATATAAATATAGCACCCGATATGAACTTTTTCACAGAACTTTTCGTCGAATGCATAGTTACTTTTATTAAAAGATCTACTTTTCTTAAAAAAAAGAAATTTTCTTTAAGAGGGTAGTTTTCCCCAAAAAAGTACTTTTCTTCAAAAAGGTAATTTTATTCAAAAAGGTACTTCTCCTCAAAAAGGTACTTTTATTTAAAAAGGTACTTTCTTCAAAAAGTCACTTTTCTTCGAAAAGGTACTTTTCTTCAGAATGGTATTTTCCTTCAAATAAGTCCTTTTCTCCAAAGAGTTACTTTTCTTCAAAGGGAACATGTCTTCAAAAGGTAATTTTCTTCAAAAGGTACTTTTCTTCAAATAGTACATTTCATCAAAAGGTACTTTTCTTCAAGAGGCTAAATTTTTTCATTTCATTAAGGTTGTAATTTTTTGAATTAATATTTTTACTAACCCAGTTTTTTGTATCTTGTACAGTTAAATGAAATGAATTTTAGATAAGGAAACGAAAAAAATATAAAACTTTTATTTAAGTTTTTTATGCTGAGGGGTAAATTCAATATTTCTTTTTGTTTTAATTTTATAAGAACTTTTTTTCATTAGATTTTAAAAATAAAATCTTAGGAAAATATTCTACAGAAATCTACTTTTAATTTTAAGAATATATAGTTCCTTTAACTTTTTTGTTAATCTATGTTGATTTTGAACCATGACTGCATTTTTGGGAAAACACTATTTGGAATATAAAGTAAAATGAACACATACGTATGTAAATTTAATATTTTTATTAAAAAAGTTTAAGGAAACTTAATAAATATATAAAAAAGAAGAAAAAAAAATTAATAAACAAAAAGAAGATGATGATAGATATATTTTGATTGAAGAAATTTGGAAACAATTGATTTATTGTGGATTGTTAGTAGTAGATAAAGTAAATGTAAAATAAGGGTCAACTAAAGTTAAAGTGAATATCTTTTTTTGGGATGTGGGAAAAACCAGGTGTTTTAATTTATTTTTAACAAGTTTTTGTTTTAAGTATATTGCGAGGCGAGGAGAAAATCACTCTAAAAGTTTAAATTATTCTCAAGTGTTTTTTAAACTTCGAAACATTATTTATAAGGCTAAAATTTTAAACTTTTTTAAATTTGAATAAATTTGTTGCTACTTTTATCTCCTTTCCCCTGACCCTTGTAATGTCTTAGATATCATTAACCTTTTACCACATCCGTTTTATATATAATTTTATATATGTACCTCTGCTCATAGTAGCCAGCTTAGCGTAACATAACTTAACAGGCAAGATACACACGTGTACTTGCTGTGTCTGGCAGCGGTTTTTGTTGCAAACTGCAGTTTGTAGTAAACAGAACATAAACATATGTGACCTTTTTTGTATTGTTTCTAAGAATTTTTTTTTAATTTCAACATGTATAAATTTCTTTAATTATTGTTATGGATGTTTTATGAAAAAATACAAATATAACATGTAAAAACATGTCAATTATCTGTATTTACAAGACCCTAAATTGGGCAACGAACCGCGGCAAAGAGACACATGCAGGTTAATAATTTCTGTTTTTTAGAACTAAAAAAAACGCCATCTATAATATTTATAGGCAAGGCGATTTCTTGTGACCGATGTAAGTTTGTCAGTTTTAATCCCATTTTTCCCAAACATCCCTCATTTGCAAGGTATTTCTTTTTAGCTGTCCACCAGATTTACAGAATTTTTAAATTTTTTGAAGTAAAATGGATTGAAAGTTGCTTCTAACACGTAGATAAAATTATACAATGCTGTGTGTGTGTTTATTAATAAATTTGTTAATGTGTATTCAAAAAGCCCTGTGTTGAATTGAAAACTAATTTTAGACATAAACCAATAACGACAATAACGTCAATAAAAAGTGTTGAATTGTGAATAGGCTTAATTTGATTAGCATACATTTAGGGTTTTATAAAATAATTTATTAAATAAAAAAGTAAAATTTCCTAGAACTTGCACTCGAATTTCGAGGGCTTAACAACTGGTAACGAAAATAGTTCCAAAATGTTTTAGTTCACTAGCAGGTGCCAAAAGTATATATAAGCCAATTTAGGATAAAATATGTCAGATTTTATAAGATGCACAAATGTAAGGCATGTATAAACCAGTTCCAGTAGTAACCAGTTCTCGGGTAACCGGAAAACCGGGTTTTTAGTAGGAGCAAAAAGTCTTTTTACTTTTGTCATTTATTCGAAAGTCCAGTTCTCGACTTTGTGGATATTCTGATTCCATATTTCGCAACACCAAAAATAGATTGGGTTTAACTTGCGATCCTCAATTGCGCTTGTTATAAATTGGCGCAATTCATTTGGAATTTCGCCATCTTCATCAACTAATTGCTATATATTTTTGTTGCCCACAGGGCTTTCTAAGAACTACCAAATATCATTGAAGAGTGATTCCCTAACATCAGTGCATACCGACTCCTTCGATTCTTTTAATACAGAATTACTTTTTTTTTAATTTTTCCAATTCAATTTTTTTTTTCAATTTTCAAGCGAGGCGCAAATGAAAAATTTTTCTCAGTTTCACGCAGACAGTTTTATAGTGTTTATCGAAACGAAGATTCTCAGCTGAAAATTTTTCAAAAAACGCATTCTTTTTTTAAACCAATTTTTGGAGACAAATTCCAGAAAAATATGTGCCGTAATCAAAAATACCAAAAGAGGGATCGGTGGTCAAATTCCGAGACGAGCACTTTGAAAAAACCCAACTCAAACAATTGAACTATGTGAGGTGTAGATTATTTGGGTCTACAAGTGTCGCCGCAGCAATATTTTTATCGAATCAACGCAGTGAAATTTTTCACTGACTTTCAAACAGAATTTGTCTTTACCTTTTTTTCAATTAATGTTAAAGATTCGTATTTATAAATATTCTGTAAAAAAAACATCAAATATTATTAAAAGTGGTTTCAAATTAGGGCTACGGCTTAATGCTGAGTATTACGTTCTTTTCAGCGCTAACTTCTTCTTTTATCTTCCAAAGGACCATTAAAATGTTTCTTACTTAAAGGCCAGCCCTTAATTTCGGCGCCTGTTAACAAATTCGGCAGTTTTGTACAAGATCATTTGTCTCGGCAAACTTGAAGAGTAAACCTAACCACATGATCAGCCAGTAATAGAAAACGATCCGCCATTTTGTAGCAAAAATTTGATCTTGTTCGGACTTGTTAAATTAACTTTAAGCTTTATTTATCGCCTCCTTCCATCTGCAGGGCTTTTAGTGCATTTGTCGCCACCTCACTCTTCGAAAAAATCAAACAATTGCTTTAACTTTACGCAGCAGCTGCCGCAACAGAGAGGTTTCAATGTTGTCTGACAAGTCCTCAGTGACGGTACCAATGTCGTCATCAGAAGACAAATCTAGTAAAGTCTCATCAGCAGCAATTGGCATATTAATTTCAATACCGATATTATTTTTGATTGACCAAATCAAGATATATATTTTGGTTCATCCTTTATATTTGCTCCACTGTCAGTACTATCAACTTTGTAAACATTGCAGTTGACACAATTTAAAAGAAAATTATTCCACTGAAAAAGTCGGAAGCAAAAGTAGACATTTTTTGGCTTTTTCATCAGATGAAATTTGACTCTCTAGAAAAGGAAAGAGTCGGTTAATCGATCAGTCGAAAGTAGATTTAGAGAACCCTAGTTTTTAAAGAAACGTACGTTATTAAAGAAACGTACCTTATTAAAGAAACGTAACTTTTTGAAGAAAAGTAACTTTTTGAAGAAAACAACCTTTCTGAAGAAAAGTACCGTATTAAAGAAAATGTACGTTGTTCAATTAAAATACCTTTTTTTTTTAGAAAAGTACCTTTTTGAAGAAAAGAACCTTTCTGAAGAAAATAACCTTTTTAAAGAAAAGTACCGTATTAAAGAAAATGTACGTTGTTCAATTAAAATACTTTTTTTTTGTAGAAAAGTACCTTTTTGAAGTATGGTGCTTATATTAGAAAATTAGGTTTTGAAGAAAAGTGTTTTTTTTAAGTACATTTTTGAAGAAAAGTGCCATTTTGAAGAAAGGTACCTTTTTGAAGAAAAATACCTTTTTGAAGAAAAGTACCTTTTTGAAGAAAAGTGCCTTTTTGAAGAAAAGTACCTTTTTGAAGAAAAGTGCATTTTTGAAGAAAAGTATATTTTGAAGACAGTACTTTATTTGAAGAAAACTACCTTTGAAGAAACGTATATTTTTTTAAGAAAGGTACCTTTTGATTATTTTGCTAAGTTCGAAAACTAAAACTAACTTTTTATAAAAAAAATAAATAAAAGTTACTGCTTTTTTAACTGCTAACCTTTTATTGGTAACTGAGCGTGCCAAGTAGTTGTTTTTGTTATTATTTAAAATTGATGTTGTGGCACTTTCTTGTGAAGAAAAACTTTCCTATTAGCCGTTTGTTTCACTATATTTAAGAGAAAGCAGCAAAAAATTTACCAAATTAACCAAACTTTTGATTTGTTCGTAGAAATCTTTGACATGTTGACAAAGAGACATGGAGAGAAAGATGCTCATATTGTGTAAAATTGAAGCAATTGTTTCATGTTCTTTTTTGGTTTTCGTAAATCTAGAACCAAATTCAAGGAATTTGGAATCCTTAACAATAAGAAAAACAGTTTTTTTTTTTATAAAATTAACTCTTCATTAATTTCATTAAATATACAGAATTGAAAACAATTTTTTTTTTAATTTATAAAATTTTTCTTTTATATACATGACCTTTAAACACTCTTAAAAATATGCTTTAATTATTAAAAAGTTAAAAGCCTTTAAATACTCGTAAACTGTTTTTAAACAATGATTTGTTTTTTTACGTGTAAAGCCTATGGAACATAAAACTAACTCTTCATTAATTTCATTAAATATAAAGAATTGAAAACAACTTTTTTTTTAAAACATAATGACCATTATAATTAAGTAAAGTGTCTGTGTATGTTTTTAATTATTATAATATTTATGTTGTTCAAACAAAGCAGCCTGAAAGTATGCAAACATTAGCATGTGTGCAGCCTTTTAACAATATACAACATGAACATTCTGTTTTCAAGTATATGTGTGTGGATATGTTTAAGAGAATTTATAAAAAGAGAGACACACTTGAAGCTATTAAAACATATAATTAAATTTTTCCATTAGCATTTAACAGTAAAAAAAATTAAATATAACACAAAAATTTATACAAAGGAGTGTGTATAAATACACTTAATATTTATTTTGCAATATAGCTACAAAAAAAAACCTTTAGACAAGTGGTTTGTTTGCTTCACAATTTAAAAACAACAACAGCACAAAAATACTCTAGAACATATGCTTTCAAATTTTGCTGCTTCTTTTATTTTTAACAGAATTGTAAATAGAATATTGTCAACTCTTAATAGCACTTGTGGTTTAACGCAAAAATCACTTTGTTTTAATAATTTCATATAAACATGAAACCCCCTAAATATACACACGCACCCTCATACATGCAGAACAAACAAAGTAACCGTATCTTAAACATATATAACACTTGAAACCACAAGCCTTAAAGTAGGCTATAAAGAATTATAGAAAACGAGTTAAATGATACGTAAAAATTAATTGAACACAAAAAGACACTTTTGCAGATGAGAATATGTTAGCACGCACGCACAAACACTCAGACACATATGCACAAAGAACCACAATTACTTATAGAAGATAATCTGAAATGAAACTTGTTAATATATTTATGAAAAATCCAGCCTCAAATTAGGATTTTGAAATGCTGGGTGTTAATTTTAACGCATACTTTAACATCCAGCAATGGTAGATGTCAAACGTATAGCAGCAATTATACATAAGCACCAGTAAAGTTTTGAGAGTCCTAAAACAGTCTAAAATGATAAAAAAAAAAAAAAAATATCTGAACAATTAAAGAGATGCGTTTTCGTTTAGTAGATTACGAGTAGTGGAAAAAATAAAAGAGAATTTATTAAAAAGTAAAAAAAAATAAGCCCACAACGCTCTCCTGTAGGCTTTTTCGGTACTCAATCCATAGACCTTTGAATTCTCTTCCTCCTTTATTTTATAAATTAAGCACTTACAAGTTTTTAGATGATAGCCTTTTCTATACACCATTCTCTTAAAAAAAAAGTGCATTTTCTAAAAATACCTTTAAAAAGTAACTTTTCTTAAAAACTACGTTTTGTTACAAAGTAAATTTTTTTTTTAACTTACACTTTCGGAAAAAGTAAATTTTCAGGAAAACTACCCTTTCGTAAAAGGTACTTTTTTTTAAAAAGTATTTCTCATTCAAAAGTAGGTTCTCTCAAAATGTACTTTTTCTCAAAAATTACTTTTTCTTAAAAGTCAATTCTCGTAAAAAGTAACTTTTCTCCAAATTTACTTTTATTTCAAAACGTATACTTTCTTAAAATTCCCTTTTCATATGAATATACCTCTTCTTAAAAAATACAGTTTCATAAAAAGTAAATTTGCCTAAAAACTGCCTTTACTAAAAAAGTACCTTTTCTTAAAACGTATCTTTTATAAAAAGTGCCTCTTCCAAAAAACTTCCTTTCACTGAAATGTACATTTTCTAAGAAAGTATCTTTTCTTATAAAATACTTCTTCTTAAGAAGTAGCTTTACTTAAAAAAACATTTTCTTTGAAAATAAATTTTCTTAAAAAGAAGCTTTATTTTACAATGTACCATTTCTTTAAAAGTACATTAAAAAGCAATCTCTTAAAAAGTACCTTTTCCAAAAAGTAAATTTCCTTAAAAAAGTAAATTTTCTTTAAAAGTATATTTTCTTAAAAAGTACCTTTTCTTAAAGAAGGGTCTTCCTAAAAAAGTAAATTTTCTTAAAAAAAAGTAAAAATTATTTTTATTTATGTACTCTTATTGAAAATGTACTTTCTCTAAAAAAGTATCTTTTCTTCAAAAGTTTTAAAAAAATAACTTTTCTTCGAAAGTAACTGTTCTTTAAAAGAACATTTTCTTAAGACCTCTCTTAAAAAGTAGCTTTCCTTAAAAGGTATATATACCTTTTCTAAGAAAATGTAGTTCTAAAAGGTACTTTTAATTAAAAAGTACCTCCTCTAAAGAAGTACCTATTCTTCAAAAGCTTATTTTCTTAAAAGGTACCTTTTGTTGAAAAAGTGTCGCTTCTTAAAAAAGTAAATTTTTTTCAAAAGTGAATTTTCTTTAATAGTACATTTTCTTAAAAAGTACATTTTCTTAAAAGTTGACTTTTCTTAAAAAGTGCCTTTTTTAAAGCATACTCTTTTTTTAAAAAGTACCTAGCAAGTCTCCATTCACCAAAAGTAGCTTACCTCAAAAAGTAACTTTTTTTTAAAATAATACATTTTCTTTGGAGGTAACTTTCTTAAAAAGCTAACTTTCTTAGAAAGTACCTTTACTGAAAACGTAAAAAGTAGCTTTTCTTAAAAAGTGCTGTTTCTCAAAAGACGCATTTTCTAAAACGTAAATTTTTCTTAAAAACCTAAATTTTCTTTAAAAGTACATTTTCTTAAAAAGTACCTTCTCTAAAAAAGTATATATTCTTCAAAAGCTTATCTCCTTAAAAAATACGTTTTCTTGAGTACCGTTTCGCAAAAAGTAAGTTTTCTTAAAAAGTTCTTTATCTTAGAAAGTGAATTTTCTTAAAAAGTACATTTTCTTAAAATTTACCTTTTCTTAAAAAGTACCTTTTCTCGAAAAGTACCTCTACTTAAATGCGCGTTTTCTTAAAACGTAGCTTTTCTTAAAAATTACCTTTTTAAAGTACATTTTCCTTATGAATACTTCATTTTCTCATCATATTGTTACGATAAGTTAAAAACACATTTTTCTGTAAAATTTTGCCTTTAACACTAAAACTGTTTTCCAGGTTAGGACTCTCCATATTATCTCTAGAATTAATTCTTTTATCAAGACACTTATGAATTAAGGTTGCCTTAATGATTAAAAAATTCTTTCTGACTCAATTACATTTTTTAAGTTGGATTATATGTATATGAAAACTCCGAAATATATCGAAGTTTAGCATTTTTAAATAGTTTCACATCTAGATAGTTCGATTTTTTTCTAACCCTCATTGTTCCGCATGGAGTGTATTGGGGTTATAATGCCTAATGTTAACTTGTGTGTCTTTTTATGGACTCCCCTGTAGCATGGTGTGTTATTCTTTTGATGAAGTTTTTTTGTTTTGTTTGTGTTCAACTTTATTTGTAATGTTTCTTGCTACTTTTGATTGAGTTGTTGTTTGTTATGGTGTTGTTATTAAAACTCTGACCCCCAAATGACCTTTAATATAACAATTGTGTTAAGATTTGCCACACAGTATGATTTCGTTTTTAAAAGAATGCCCAATAGGAAGAATTTAGGAAAGATGCAAATTTGAAAAATATCAGTTTACGGAAAAGAACTTAAATTGTAATAATTTTTTTTTAAATATGAAATTTTGTAAAATATCGTGTTTTGTAAAAAACATTTTCTAAATATATTTTCTTAAATTCAGTTTGCTACAATTAAGTAAACATTTATTTATTTATTATTTATAAAAAAAAAAAATCAGTAAACAATTTTACAAAAAATTCTGTTCTGTTCTGTTACTTTTCTTACTAGCGTGTTGTAAGTAATTTACAAAAAAAAATTTTTTTTGGTAATACTTATAAATTTTTTCTAAAATGCTGTAAATTTTTTGTATTAGTATGTTCAAATATTTTATTTACCAAAATATACATGTGTACATTTTTAAAGTAAGGTATTTTGTTATACAAAATTAAAATATTTTCTTAAATTTATTAATATTTATACCAATATGTAGTCATGACTACCAATATTATTTGACCTATTATTTTGACGCATCCTTCCTTATACCGATCAGAGTCAATTTAGCGAGGTCCGTCTGTCTTTCTGCCCATCTCTCCGTCTGTCTTAGTGTCCAAATAACTTTGTAGTCAAACTACAGGTCGTAAATGTCTTGACGAAATTTGATACATGGGCTTTTATCAACCGTGGGACGAATTCTGTTGAAATTGGTGAAAATGGATGGATGCATGTTCAAATATAAATGACCCTTATGAGATCTATTTACATTGCCTTAATATCCAAACTATCATATCGATTTCGGTAAAATTTGGTTTTTGCGTATTTATTACATCCATTATTCAGTATCCAAAAATATAACTTGTATGAACATTTTTACTCACAGACCCAATATGAATCTGCTTCCCGATCTTCACTTAATTCTATCAAAAAACAAAAAAATTTAACAGATTTTTCTCAAATTTGGCTTATGTATGTATTTTTTTTTTTTTTTTTTTTTATTTATTTATTCAGTCTATGGAATCATCCTTACAGACTACTTAAAGTATATGTACATTTATTTTATAATTTATATATATAATTAAACATTTAACAAAATTGATATATAACATTTATTTAATTCAGTTGATTTAATGCATTTAAGTGTAATATAATATATCCAAACTTTTATTAAAATCAATAAACTGATACAGCATATTAAACTCATCACAAATTCTACGTAGTGGATTAAAATTAGCATAGTTTGTACAATAATATTTGATAGTTAGAAAGTTATAATTTCTTGATGACCGAAAAGGAATATTTATATTTATTTTGTTGATAAGAAATTCAGATTTAAGACTACCATTTAACAGTTTTAACAGGAAAGTAACATTTAGCATATGTCTGCGACTTTTCAATGTAGGAAGCTTAATTAGAGCCAGACGATTTTCATAAGATGGCAACCTCATATTAGGATCCCAGCCCAAACCACGAAGACAAAATAACAAAAATTGTTTTTGAACTGATTCAATTTTATTCGAATGTATATGATATTGCGGATCCCAGACTACAGACCCATATTCGAGTATTGGTCTTACCAAGGTAGTAAACAATTGTTTTGTCGTATACGGATCCGAAAACTCTTTAGCCCACCGTTTAATGAATCCAAGTACACCAGTAGCTTTATTTATTGTTAGCGAATTATGACTTCTAAAGTCTAATTTTTTATCCAGAAGTACGCCAAGGTCGTTGAATGAATCAACTAAATCAAGCACAGCATTATTCATGATATACCGACCATTAATTGGAATTGATCTTGTAAAAATCATATATTTGCATTTTTTGACATTTAGGTCCATTAGATTCATATTACACCAAGTAGTTAAACGATCAATATCATTCTGTAAAAGTGATTGTTGATCAAGATTGTTGAGGCTAAAAATTAACTTTATTAGCATTATACCAAAGCCCATACGGTCAAGCTTAAACAACAATAGATCATGATTTACTTTATCGAATGCCTTGCTAAAATCATTATAAATAACATCTGTTTGTTTCATATTAATAAAACCATCATTTACCAAAGTTGTAAGCTCCAAAAGATTTGTTATTGTAGAGCGCGATTTGCAGAATCCATGTTGCGTTGGAGATATGATAGAGGACACATGATGTGACAACGTGTCATATATAAGTTTTTCAAATAGTTTGGAATAGCACTTAATTTAGCAATACCTCTATAATTCGAAATACCAGCTTTAGATCCAGACTTAAAGAAGGGAATAATAAATGATTGTTTCCAAATGGGAGGAAAGTAACCCAATTTAAGGGCTATGTTAAACATATAAGTCAAAGGAATATACAATAAATGTGCGCAGCGCTTCAAAATGCAACTAGGAACACCGTCAGGACCAGCAGCATACGACAATTTTAATTTTGTCAGGGCATTCAGAACTGTATGTTGATTGATGGATGGTATATTAATAATTAAAGATTCCGATATTGTGTATGGATACAGATTATTAAATACTGTCGAAGAATAAGTTGATGCAAAAAAGTCTGCAAACATATTACTTATGGAGTTATCATCTGAAGATTCTAAATGTCAAGATCGGTTGCACTTGCACTTTTTGACCTCGTCCCCACATAAATATAGTATCTAATATGCACTTTTTCATATCGGGATGTAAAAAAATGGTAACAATGTCACTCAAATTTGGTTTATGTTTCTTACCAATAATACTAAATTTATTTGTACTAATAATATATTTTTTTCATGAAATATATTTAATGTGTTTACATAATCTTGTTTTTTACTAAAATTACTTTTTTTTAAATTAATTTTTTTGATGTATAAACATCTATACGCGCAGGGGGGTAAATTTCTATTTCACAATACAATCGCAAAAACAGCGTAACACATCGGTGTGAGCTGAAGTGTAAATCGGTGTGACTTTATCTGATTGTATTTGTGAAAAGATTATGATATATTCTTTTCTAAACATTTTCCAATTGTCTTTCAAAAAACATCAATTGTATTTTTAGAACACATCAATTGTATTTCAGAAACCATCAATATAATTTCAGAAAACATCATTTGAATTTCAGAAAACATAAATAGAATTTCAGAAAACATTAATATAATTTCAGAAAACATCATTCGAGTTTCAGAAAACATCAATTGAATTTCAGAAAGCATCAATAGAATTTCAGAAAACATCAATTGTATTTTAGAAACCATCAATATAATTTCAGAAAACATCATTTGAATTTCAGAAAACATAACTAGAATTTCAGAAAACATCAATATAATTTCAGAAAACATCAATTGTATTTCAGAAACCATCAATATAATTTCAGAAAACATCATTTGAATTTCAGAAAACATAAATAGAATTTCAGAAAACATCAATATAATTTCAGAAAACATCATTCTAGTTTCAGAAAACATCAATTGAATTTCAGAAAGCATCAATAGAATTTCAGAAAACATCAATTGTATTTCAGAAACCATCAATATAATTTCAGAAAACATCATTTGAATTTCAGAAAACATAAATATAATTTCAGAAAACATCAATATAATTTCAGAAAACATCAATTGAATTGCAGAAAACATCAATAGAATTTCAGAAAACATCAATTGTATTTCAGAAAACATCAATTGTATTTCAGAAAACATCATTTGAATTTCAGAAAACATAAATAGAATTTCAGAAAACATCAATATAATTTCAGAAAACATCAATAGAATTTCAGAAAACATCAATTGTATTTCAGAAACCATCAATATAATTTCAGAAAACATCATTTGAATTTCAGAAAACATAAATATAATTTCAGAAAACATCAATATAATTTCAGAAAACATCAATTGAATTGCAGAAAACATCAATAGAATTTCAGAAAACATCAATTGTATTTCAGAAAACATCAATTGTATTTCAAAAAACATCATTTCATAAATAGAATTTCAGAAAACATCAATTGAATTTCAAAAAGCATTATTTGAATTGCTGAGAACATTAATTGTATGTATTTCAGAAAACATCAATTGAATTTCAGAAAACATCAATTGCATTTCAGAAAACAGCAATTGAATTTCAGAAAACAGCATAATCGACTTATTTTTTATGCACTGGAAAATATGATGTTGATGTTTTCTTTAATTATTAGATGTTTACACATCTCCCTTGTGATCGGACTCACATGATTTTTTTTTAATAATTTAGTAAGTTTTTTCTTCTATAATTTTTAATTATAATTTTTTAATACAATTAAGTTTTTTTTGCTTTAGTTAAGTATTATTTTTTAAAATAAAATTTATAAAATTTTATACTAAAATTTCGTAAAATATTTTTGCGAAAATTAAAAAAAAATTCTTCTAATATTAGAATAATATTTTTTTAAATATAGTTTTGTATATTTTTTTCTAATACTTTGTTAGTAAGAATAGATTAGATTAAGAAGACCCTACGCACTGCGAACAATTTAATTTTTGTGCGGCCCATGGTTGTCCTAAAGATTAAGGCTCCTTATAAAGCCAGTTACCCTATTTGGGTGAGATACCATATGTCCCGGTGGATACGGTATATCCTCAAACTGCAAGGGTTCTTTAGTCACTTAGTTCTGGACATTCACAGATAATGTGTTCGGAGGTTTCCACCCCCCTATTCGCAAGCCTATATGTATCTGGGGCAGATTGACCTTTCATTCGTAAATGATATCTAAGATTACAGTGTCCAGTAAAGGATCTCGTCAAAGTTCTTAATTCCTTATCAAGAGAAAATAATCTTTCCGACTGAACACTGGATGGAGTTATAAATCTCTTAGCTTCCCGTTGGCCAGGACTTTTGACCCAGTATTCGGCAAATTGTGATTCCCTCCACTTTTTCATTTTTTCTTTGATGTGTCCCACTGGAACACCACAGAATGTTTTCGGACCGATGAAAGGACGACGGGGCCCTTTTTTTACCCTCGTATTCTTCGTTTCCCGGAATCTAGCATAGAGTTAGTTTGTTGCATCTGCTTAAATGGTTGAGTACTTCCATGCAATCCAAAACGAGTTTAGACGTCACGTTGTAGGACATAATTGCCTTTAGTGCAGCCTGACTTTTAGATAGTTTAGTAATTTTTTAAATATAAAATTAAGTATAACCTTTTTTTTGAAGCTCTATTTACTAATATTAATTTTATAAAATATTAAAGAATTTGCTGACTAATATGTTATAAGTTCTTTACTACTATTTTGTATTTTTTTACAAAGATTTGTTATATATTTTTAACTAAAAATTAGTCCTTTTTCTTACTAAAATAAAAAAATTTTTTTTTTTAAGTACTTCTTTTTTATAAAATTGCGTATGTGTTTTTGCTAGAATTAAGTAGTATTTGATTTGCTATAAAATATATTAACTTTAAAATATTTTTAAGGATTTGGTTTATTTATTTTTTTACTAAGAATTAGTAAATATTGTTTTACTAAATTATTAAAACTTTTTTTACTAAAATTTTATAATTTTTTTTAACTAATTGTTTACTAAAATTTGTTAAATATTTTTTAATCAAATTTGGCAAATATTTTGTTCTAAAATTTAGTAAATGTTATTTTCTAAATTTTTGTTTACTTAGATCTTGTAAAATTTTTTAAAATTAAGCATATTTAACTTAATAAAATTTTGTAGAATTTACTTTTTACTGAAAATTTCATTTAAATTAGTAATATTTATTAATATTATTAATACTAAAATTTTTTTAAATTTATTTACTAAAAAGTTAGCAATAATATTTTCTATAATATATTTTTGTTTTTTTTTTTTTATATTAGAAAATATTTTTATAAATATTTTTAAGAGAATTCCTTAAATTTTTTTATATATTTTTTTATATATTTTGAAATTTATTTCTTTTTATAAAATTGAGAATTTTTTTTTTAAACTTAGCAATATTATATTTCAAATTTTAAGAGTAAACGATAAATAAACTAAGTAATATTTTATTAAAAAAATGTAAAATTTGCTTGCCAAAGTGGTGCAAATAATTTACTTATGGTATATCTGTTTTGCTAAAATTTAGTAACTGTTTCACTATTGTAAAATTTTGCCAATTTTTAGTGAAATTTGAATACAAATTTTTTTAGCAATAATTTTGCACTACAGTGCAAAGGATATATATCAGATTTTTACTCCATTTGTAAAGTATATAGTTTCTTGATCCTTATAACAACTCGAGTTTATATAGCGATGTTAGTCTGTCCGTCTGTATGTTGAAATTACGCTAAATCATAAAAGAAACCATCTACCTTGACAAAGTTAGGACAATATTGTTTATAATTATTTCGAGCAAGACATGATCTACAATATAGAGACACCTCTAAAAAATGCTAAAAAATAAAGTGTATTTGTATTACTAATTTAGTATTAAGTTTATTAGATATTTTGCCTTTTCAAATATTTTATATTTTGTGGAAATAGTGCGATAAATCCAATTTAGTCGAATTTGGCACTTTTACTGGTAACTATTTGATATCTAAAATTAAGCAAAATTTAATTTACTAAATGAACTTTGCTAATTACTTTTATATAAATCAATAATATCCTCTACAAGGAGTTGTTTCTGGAAATCTCATAGCAATAAAATGTATGAGTTTTTTTCTACTAAATTTTCATTTGGGTATATAACTGAAATCCCAAGTAAAATTTAAAATCATTTTTTAAAATGTCCCCTTCCATCATTGCACTAACATCGAAGCAATGAAAAAATGTTTCTCCATCTCTCCCAAAAAAAAAAAAAATCGTTTATAGGTTTAAAAGACATGGAAGGAGAAAAAAGCTTGAAAAATAAAATTTCTAAAAGTTAGCGCAAACAAAAGCAGCATAAAAAGTTTTTTTTTTTGCTACAGTTCGTCATAGCATATTTTAAGGCGGCACCATATTGTTTCATAAAACATAATTTTCTTAAGCAGGAGCGTTGTAGCATAGGAATTCCCACGTGGTATTTATTGTTAAATTATATATATAAAAAAAATTTTTTTTGAGAACAATCCACCAATAAATGAACAACATTATATTGTTGGATTTTTCTTGGTGTGCTATTTAAGAACCTATTTATTTTGTAACCGTGTGACAATGACGTAAATTGCTAACGTGCTGTATGTATTTATTGTTATTTACATATTTCAAGGCGTTTAAGTTTTTTTTTTTTTTTTTTAAATTAACAATCAAATATAAAAACTCAGGGAATTTTTTTTCTGCAAAAATATGTTTTTTTTTGTCTGTGCAATTACCACCACTTGTTATTGAGGTTTGGTTTTCTTTATGAGGGCTTCGGATTTTTTGTAATCAGAAAATTAAGTAATCGACAAAATGGTTTTGGTTTCTACTTGTTCTTTTTGAAATTAACAAATACAATTTGTTTGGATCAATTTTATTATGATTAAAATTGCAATGTTGGGTAATTTTCAATATATTGTTATTTGGTAAAAGAAAATTAAGGAAAGCATAATTTTTGGGGCACATATGAAAAACATTTCAAAGCCTACTTTTGAGCGTATTATAAAAAAAGGTTAAAACTTTACTTAAATTTTACAAGATAGTTATCTTATTATTATTCTAGTAAGCCTGAAAATGTTATATTAAAAATTTTATAAAAAATAACCCACTTCTTCGTTTGAAACTTATAAAATAACTCAAATAGTATTTTTTTCTGCTATCAAATCAAATAAGAAATATTTTTACAAACAACTGAAATAAACTTATTTAATTCCAATGTAAATTACAAATGATTTAAGACCCTTTAAGCAAATTGTATTGTGTTTTTTTTACCAGCGAAATAAAATTTTTTCCACCATAAAATAAAACAAAAAATAAATAAATACATAATGCCCTTAAAAATATGCAACAAATTTTTCATACTTTGTTACTTGCAAATAAAAATAATGTAATCGCATCAACCAACATCACTTGTCAGTCATCCTCTTCTTCAACATTATGAACTGAACAACAAATTTAAACTACTTATTATAAATTATAATACATATTTATTTATTTTTTTATTTTCTTTTAATACATATTTCATATTTTCAACCAAATAAATTTGTTTATTTGTTTTCAAAAATTATTGTTATCCATCATCCTGCCGAGTAGAGGTGGGACGAAATACAACTGTCATTTCAACAAAAAATAAATATGAATAAATTCATATGCAATTTTTATAATGTTTTATATTGTTGTTATTTCCAGCAGAGCTGAGCTATGGGTCAGTGTTTAAAAAAATAAAACTTATTTAAGGGCAAAAGAGCTTGTTAAGAATCGTAATAAAATTAAAGAAAAATTACAAATAAATAACATTCTTAAATAATCTGAGATATTTTATAAAAAAATTTTAGGGGAAAAATATCACATTATTGGTTTCAGAGCACTATTTTCAATCAAGATCAGAAATTTCATTAAAAACGGATGAAGCGAAGTGCGTTTATTTGTCCATGCGAATTTGAGTAAAATCGTATATTTATTAAATCGGCAGATTACTTTACAACTCATGCAGAATTTTTTTGTTTTACTAAATATACTTTTCACCTTTCTCCAGTTTCCTTAAATTTAGTTTGCCAAAAATTTTGTAACCTTATCGTACCATGCCTCATTTCTGGCCCATAGTCGATAAAATCGTACACAGTAGGAATGAATGTGGTTCTTAGTTACGGTATTCTAAATAACTTTTTGGTATGTACTCGAAAGTAATTTTCTATTGTTAATAAATTTATATATTTCGAAAACAAAATAGAAAAAAATACATTTGTTTTGAGGGGGTGTCAAATTACATGTTAATAGAAATTATTTTCAATGTGACATGATAATTCTGTGGTTTTCTAGAATAACTGCGTATGTCATAAAATCAAAATGTTCAGGAGAGCCAAAAAAACGTTATATTTAAAATTATGGGCTCGATATAAAGTTTTTAGAACTTTTTATTTAACAGTCCTGTAGATATGTGCAATAAATACTTTATATAAAAATTTGAGTCAAAAATCTTAAGAGGAATAGATCCTTGAGATGGACGGAAACAATATGTAAATTACATTTAAAGTGTGCAGATAAAACAACTTATGTCGACAAATGTCGTTTTCTTTGAAAATGCAACTACCCATTTAGACATAAGTTGTTGTTGCTTGAAAAATTGTTTTTTTTTCGTCAACAAAAATTTAACTGGACTTAGGGTGAGAATATAATAACATATCAAGAATAATAGTGATAACAAATAACGGAAATAAACACACAAGTTTTTATAATTGGTTATAAACTAAAAAATAATCTAAAATTACTTTGCATTTTTTTTTTCATTAATAACAACGTATGTGTCGTGTGCTGAGAAAATAATTTGTAAGCGATCAAACGTAGGTTGACATACGTCATTAGTGCTGCAAATCAATTTAATAAACATTTAAGTTACGTCGTTATTTAAAGAAAAAACTCAGAAATGGTCAATATATTTTTTTTTTTTTAATTAAACACATGTAAAGAGCGTTAAAAATTAATATATTTGGCATCGTTAAGTCAAAACTGACAAATATGGACATAGGCGGTTATTCCAGAAAACCACAGAATTGAGATACTAGTTTTTTCTTGAAGACATGAGATTTAAATTTGCATGACTAAATGAAAAGGTAAAATTTCTTTTTAAGGTAAAATTTAGTAAATATT
Source organism: Cordilura impudica (assembly GCA_963682025.1). Lineage (NCBI taxonomy): Eukaryota > Metazoa > Arthropoda > Insecta > Diptera > Scathophagidae > Cordilura > Cordilura impudica. Next base: position 252,288,315 of record OY821519.1, on the reverse strand, counting down.
TCTTGCTTATATGATAATTTTGCCAATAAAATAAAAACTGGCAGAACCTAGCCCTCGAAATTCGAGTGTAAATTCTTTGGAATTTTATTTCTTCATTCATAAATAATTTTATAATCAATTTTAGCCAATTAACAATTCAACACAAATATAATAAAAACAGTTTTTAATTTTAAGCTTAAATATGTGTTTTATATATGTGTTAGTAGCAACTTTAAATAAATTTTACTCCAAAAAATATACCTTTCGAATGGTATATTTTTGTCAAAATAGGTTGGTAATTGAAGGTGTAGAATATGTCACAAGAAATCGCCTTCCCTATTAATATTATAACATATTTTGACAATTCATTACCAGTACTATATTTTGTACGTTGTACTAAAATACACTATGCAATCATTCATTGTGAACAGTAAGTTGTATATTCATATCGTAAAGCGTCATATATGTCGTAAAGAAGAAGAAATAAATTAATAGAATCGCTTATAATATACTTGCGCTATTGGTTTCTAAAATAAAATGCAATATTGAAATACATATATATTGCTACAAACATGCATTAATACATAGCTTGAACTCCCAATTTTCCGTTCAAAAGTAAATTAAAAACTTTTCATCTGCTACTGACCACTTCCTTGCCGGGTTTAGGCGAAAACGAAAGCATTTTTATTGAGGCTGAAAGGAAAGAATACATATTCAAAATATATAACCATTAATTAACGTACCGATGTATTTTTAATTATCTATTTTAATATATTATTTATTTATTTCTTTTTCTTATAAACTGGCATTCACTTGGGACTGATATGTTGTGATACAGCATACAACATTTAATAAACATAGCAATTGGAGCTGTATAGTTGTATCAAGGATCATACATATATATTTGTATATGCATGATACTTGGTTGTATTCGATGAAAATTGTCAGCAATTTTACACTGTTGTAAAGTAATACATGATACAACAGAAATTAAAATATATAGTTTGAATTATTCGACTGAAGTACCTCGTTAATATAAAATGAAATGGTCAAAATATGAGTATACTTTCAGAGCTTTGTAAAAAAAAGAATACTTAACTTATAATTTGCTTAGTCTGGGTTCACACAAGGCAATTTTTGTTACGCAACTTTTTTTCAATTCTCTTTTAAAGTTGCCTTAATGTTCACACAGAGAAATTTATTGCCGCAATTTTTCGTTTTCTTTTGCTTTAAAATTCTTAAATTTTTGACAGTTCACTTTATTAGCTTGTGTAAAAAGAATTTATTATTGGTCCAAACTGAAAAATCTATTTGTGTGAAAAAATGGAAGTCAAAGAGAAAATGAAATAAAAAAAAAATTATAAAATAAATGAAATAATAATAATAATTTTTCACAGCGAAGCAAAGAATAAAAAGAAATGTGAAATAATAAGCTGCAGCTAACTTCGTGTTTATAATTACGAATTGCACAACAAAACGATTTGCCCAGTACAAGCAACTCCGTACCAAATACCACTTCTTCCCCTTCTTCTTCTTTCCCCTCTCTCCTACAAACTCAAGAATAGCGCAACAAAAGTTGCCTTGTGTGAACTCGGACTTAAATAGAATATCCTAAATTCTATAGTATGTGTTAAAACAAAATTTTTGATTTCAGTCCGCAAACAAAAATATTATACATCGCCCATTAGAAAAACACATTTTTTTCTTACACAAATCGATTTTAATCTAATCGTGTCACACACGAATCGGATAATATACACGTACTTTCGTCTATAACTGCAGACTAAATGTAGAAAAACTTCGTTAAAAATGTTTAATTTCGTGATCTGTTACCCTTTCAAATGACTTTAGTGTTTCAAAGGATTTAATTTTTCACAACACATATTTTAATACTTTTACTCGCCCTGCGATACCGCTAACGATGGCAAATGAAAGAGGAGAACCTAGCCAATTTAATCTATTTTTTGTTTTATAATATCAGCACAAAATGATTTGAAACTTCGTCGTTTAAATCCAATATATTCCTTCGAAAAAACAACTAAGCCAGTAACGCATAATAAATTTTAAGTATAAAATTTTCCCTGATAAAAAATACTAAATACTAAATACTGCGATATAAAAAAAAATATCAGAAAATCGCCAAGCTCCTTGTGGAACTAGTAAAATTATTAAAATTTATATATCTGTGGTCACAAGCATTAACCGCCTAAGTCGCAAATCATGCTTTAGAGAAAAATAACTTTTTATATAAATGTAATGTGGCTTTATTAAGACTTAGGTCAGAATGTTTTCATTAATAACTTTTTAATAAACAGTGTTAGAGAAATGGGGATTTCACGCAAATATAAAGCGTTTTTAGTATAACATGATAGCAAAGATAACCCAAATCATCGAATACCATGGTGTCGAGAAAAAAGACTTTTTATATAAATGTAATGGGGCTTCATTACGACTTACGTCAGTATGCTTTCATTAATAACTTTTTATTAAACAGTGTTAGAGAAATGGTGATTTCACGTAAACTCAAATCGTTCTTAAGTCGACTTAGGCGGTTATCGCTTGTGACCACAGATATATAAAATTATAAAAAATATTATAAAATATAATCCTTTCGAACTATTAAAAGGAAACAAGATTACGAATTAATAAACTCTGCATAACGCGCCAACATTTTCGCCAGCAAAGCAACCACGAACTATTACAGAACCACCCACGTAATTAACGTTGCATCCGACCCACGTTCTCTAGGTGAGCGCCTCACAAAACTTGTCTCTTGGAGCCGAACACTTCAAACTGCGATTCATCGACATTTTAAGCATAGAGTGTAGGTTCAAAAAAATATATATATATATGTAACCTAATGGGCAGGGCGATTTCTAATGACTACTTCTGCGATTTTAGTTAACAAAAAATATATCATTTGAAAGGTACTTCTTTGCAGATATGTACCATTTTTACAGATGTGCACGATGTGTTAAATTTTTTTGGAGTAATAATTATTTAAAGTTGCTACTAACACACACATAAATTACATAGTTTAGCTTCAAATAAAAGAACTATAAAATGCTGTGTGTGTATTTATTAAATTTGTTAATGTGTTTGCAAAAAATTTATACCAAAAGCCCTGTGTTGAATTGTGAATTGGCTAAAATTAATTAGCACATCTTTAGGCTCTTATAAAATTATTTATTAACAAACAATTTGTATATCATGTGTGTGTTCAAAACATATATTATTAATGAAATTTAATGTATATTATTTAAAAATTCACAATTCAATGAATTTTGTTTGAATATTTATAAAATTATAATTTATATATTTATAAAAGATTTTATATATTTAGATTAAAAAAATATTGAAAAAAAATGAATGAAAAATAAAATTTCCAAAAATTTGCACTCGAGTTTGGAGAGCTGGGCTCTGCCAGAATATGTAAATTGAAAATGTAAATAATAGAGAACATATGTTTTAAACTTAAAGAATTTTCATTGAAAAATAAAGGTGATATGGGCATTTGAAATTTAAGGAGGAGGGGTGGCAAATACTTTTGGGTGATAGAGTCTATATTTTTCAGAAAAGTAAGTGACTTTAATAAATATGGGCATGATCCGTAAATTTGTTGACCTAGTCTTCACATAAAAATAACGTCAGATATGAAGTTTTTCACATCTGCAGGGCACAAATTAATAACAACTAGCAGATCCCAGCCCTCGAAATTCGAGTGCAAATTCTAGGAAATTTTATTTTTCCATTTAATAAATTATTTTATACAACCCTAAAGGTATGCTCAGCAATTTTTGCCAATTCACAATTAAATATCGATTGCGTTATTGGTTTATGTCAACGCAATTATTATTGTGAATGGAGAAACCAAACTCATTTTTAGTCGCAAACACATAAGCAAATTTAATAAACACATACACAGCATTGTATAATTTTATGTATGTGCTAATAGCAACTTTAAATGCATTTCGTAAAAAAAAATTTAAAAATCTGTAAATCTGGTGAACACTAAAAAGAAATACCTCTCAAATAAGATAAGTTTGGTCAAAATCGGAGAAAAGTGTGGAACAACAAATCGTTCACAAGAAATCACCTTACCTGTTCATATTATAGACATAATTAAAATTTGGTTTATGCTTACTTTCTATAACCAGTTATAGCCTCAGTGAAGCTGGATCCAAGACCTTTCCTCAAAACGCATGGTATAGGCTATTGTGTAGTCTGTCTAAACCGCATGTTACGCCTTTAAATTGCTTTTTTGGCCCACGAATGATTTAAGCTATAGTTTGGTTATGTTGTTATGTTTAAGCTATAGTTTGGTACTATGGCAGAGAAAATCCTGAAATTTTGTTTGAGGTCATAAGTTATAAATATATTAACTCAGGTTAAAAGGGAGAAGGATCCGACAAAAGGACGTTGCACATAAATATTCATCATAAAATCGCTGCATTTCTATGCTAGCGAGAGTCTTGAAATTTTGTGCGAGTTTATCGGGCTTAAATCTAAAAATGAAAATATCGAATAGTGGGTGTGGCACCTCCCACACAAAGTAAATATTTTTCATCAAATACCTAGAGTAGTAAAGTACAACAAATTTTTATTATTTCGTTTGATGTTATAAGTTATAAGTATTTTAGTCGCATTTGAAAGGAGCGGAACCAATCAAAAGGGCGTGACGCATCCCACATAAAGTTAATATTTATCATCAAATAGCTAGAGTACTATGATACTTTGTGTCAGTCCAAAAATTATTAATGGAAGAAGTACCTGCTATAAAAATTTAGTGTGTCCACTAAAGTCAAATATGGGTGGGATCAGATTAATAAGCATGCTTATGCTCATCTAAAATATTAATAGGCTATGCGATTTCTTGTGACTGATGTTTTGTTCTACCGTTTTATCCCGATTTTGACCAAACGTATATTATTTGAAAGGTATTTCTTTTTAACCGTTTTGCAGATTTACAGATTTTTTAATTTTTTCCTTTATTAAGTAAATTGCATTAAAATTATACAATGCTATGTGTGTGTTTAGTAAATTTGTTAATGTGTTTGTAATAAAAATGAGTTTATTTTTTGTGTTGATTTGTGAATTGGCTATAATTGATTAGCATACTTTTAGGGTCCCTATTTAATGGGAAAAAAAATATATCACCTATGCAGAGTCTAAATATTATCAACGTCAGTGTAAATATATTGTTTAATTAAACTCAAAATATTTTTATCTATGAATGTAGGTTAGGAAGAAATAAAGTTCGACAGGATCAAAAAATAAATTTTAATTTAATTTATTTTTTTTTTACTAAAAACTTTAGTTTCTCACAAAATTTATTAGCTTTTTGAAAGCTTAATAAGCTATACATCTCAAATATCTTTGTAGAACTGTATTAGCCAAATTCGAGTCATGTAAAAGATTAGAGGTACGAAAAAAACTAAAACTGGCCAATCCAACATATATTAGCTTTAATGTCTAAACTTTTTTTGGGAGGTTTTTCCACATGTACCACTCATTATGCCAACTTGCTATACTGCATACCACTATGTTTTCGGCGTATTATGAGTTTGTGCTCATGTTTGTAACTACCAAAAATATTTAGCCTAAACCCACCTTTTGTAATATTAATCGACCGAGAATCACTTTCTAAGTCGATTTGGCGATGTTTGTCCATCCGTCCATATGTCCGTCTGTCCATCTGTGTATCCATGTAAACCTTCTAAACAAACTATAGGTCGCAAATACGAATAAATTCTGATGAAATCTGATATATCGGCTATAGGACGAATGCCGTTAAAATTGGTGAAAACCGATGTATGTTCAGACCTAGTCGCCATACAAAGGACCCCTATGAAATCGACTTTTTTAATACAGATTTAATTGTGCTACAAATCTTGGTCAAATTCGGTTTGTGTCAGTTTATTACATTGCTTAATGTATGTAGTCCAAAAATAATCCCTGTAGATCAGTTCCTAGTAATGGCCGCCATGTATAGCTACTTTCCGACCTTCAGTTAAATATATCAAAAACAAAAATATTGCACAGTTTTTTCCAATTTGGATTGTATATGTTTTTGAAAAAAATTTGTGACTTTATCAAATATGATCAGGACCGGTTAATTTTTCGACCTAGTCCCCATATATGCATCCGCTATGAACTTTTTCATATCTGCAGGCAAAAAAAAAATAATAGCAACGGCACTCATATATGCTATATGCTTATTTTCTACATCAAATTAACTGAAACTAAGACCCATACTCTAAATTCATGATATAGAGTATCGTATAGTCGGTCCAAACCGACTATAATTTTCTTACTTGTTTTTCTTCTTGTTTTGAGCAGGTATTTGTAGGAAGTTTTTAATATATATCAAGTTGTTTATAACATACTTGTTTGACCTAAACTTGCTAATATAAAGTGATGTGCCAACGGAACAGTTTTTGCTTTTAAGTAAATAACCTAGCAAGGTATTTAGTGGGTTTTTTAAAGGCCTTTGTTTCTAAGAAAAAATTAAGTTTAAAAAACTTTATTTATATAGATATTAAGCCATGACTGCGAAGCAAGTTTTCTTAAAATTATTTTGTTTTTGCACTTAATCTAAAATGGATTTGGCTGTATATTCTTAATGGTACTTCATATAGCTGTGAAATGGTGATAGATGTTACGAATGATTATAGATTATCTATTTACAACAGAAACCTATAATTATCACGATAATTGCTCGTTACATATTTAGAGCACCATTGAAAATAGTTGACACCAACTATTTGGTATGAATAGGGAACTCGCAGAAATAATCGCTAAATTATCATACAGCCTTCCAACATTAGGCTGGGTTAGTTATTTCTATGCCATATCGCATGTCACCTGACCGTATATTAATTTCTGTATATACTCGTATATATGTTTTATTCTGTGCATGCGAGAGTGTTTAGCTTTCCGTAATATATGAATACGACCAATGTTAATGTCCCTTTTAGCGCAATTAACCATTGACTTTGTTTGAATATGGCAAAGAAAAACGAAAACAACAAAGTTCTAGTCCTTTTTTGTTTTGTTTCTTTTTGTTTAGGCTTTAATGTCAAATGTTAGTTTATTTTTTGTTTTTATTTCTGCCACAGCGGTCTGTTATAAAAATTTCTTTCTAGTGTTTGTTTTTAAATATTTAAAGGCCTTTTAATGGGTTAGTGTGGTCATTATGGTTGGCATACTAAAGTAATAAAATGTTTATAAAATGTTAGTTTATTTAGAAATGAAAATCAAAAAGGACATTTTACCTTTAATGAATAATTGAAATACAAGGACTATTCTTATATATATATTTATTTATTTAATTTATTTTTTTGGGAAAATGTTATGGACAAATTATATAAAGTGAAAAGGGTTGTAAACTGTTAAAATTGAATTAAAAATTTATGAAATAAAGTCTGTAAGGAGCTACAGAATTAATTTTAAAAATAAATATTAGCAGACATATAATGGCAAAAGAAATAGTATTTTAAAATGGTTAATTAAAATTTAATTGAAAGTCCTAAAATTTAATATTTGGCTATTTTGAAAAATCACAAACAGGCATAAGCAATAGAATATATAGCTTTAAAGTTGGCTTTCGAAATATAACATTAACCCATTTGGACCCAAATATAAACTAGAAGAAAAATTTTGAAAATAACTTTATTTCAGTAACCATTAGAAGCTAATTAAAGATTTTACAGTAAAAAATAAAAAAAAAAATAAATCTTCGTTCTGGAAAAAAATGGCTGTCATCAAATGGGGCCAATGGGCTTATGTGTGAAAGTTTTCAAAACATCCTTTTTCGATGCAGAGTGTTTTGATGCATTTTTTACATTGCCAACGGGCTTTACTGTGGCATACGGCGCATCGTAGTTGGCTCGTCAGCTTTTGAGGGAAGTGCCCAACATTATCTAGATTCATACCTGACACCCCTGATGAAGTCTTGCGCCGCCTACCATCAGCTTTTTCACTGTCTAAATATCTCAAGTAATTTCTGGCTATACTTCGGCGAAACTGGAGCTGGTCCGTATTATCTCCGGCAGTCAACAGATGAAGACGCCAAGCATTAGCCACAGACAAATCTAGCATATATGTAAATATAACCCACCACCATTTTTTGCCTCGTACAGCTGATCTGTATACTGCAACTGATTGGTCAGCTTGATCGACACCTCCCATGCCTTTGTTGTAGTTCTGGAAGACAAAAGGGATGTTCACGTATACCTTTCGTTTTTCTGAAGTGCTCCTTTTCACCTTGCCCAGGGGATAAACAAAATCGTAATTTGTACCCATGGTACATATGCTATTGTCAAGCCATCGCACGAACAAAATTTGATTGGCTGTATCAAATCGGTAGTCAAATTCTGCACGATCTTTCTCTTTCGTATTCTTTATAGACTCAAGTGGGCATTTCTTCGTTCTGTTTTCCCTCACGGTACCGGTAGCACGATAACCAGCTTCACGTAAATCTCGCAGCACTGCATGATTGGTGAAAAAGTTGTCGAAATGTATGATATGCTCATGTGGTGCAGCATTTCCTTTATTCGACAAGTTCTTGACCACTTTCGATCCTAACGGCTCATTACTTGTTTCTCCTGCTGATTTCCCACAATATACGTCGAAAGCATAACAATAACCATCTGCACTTGCAATCATCCAATTTTTTATCCAAACCGTACAGGCTTGCCTCTTATGAATTGCTTTGCTGAATGACGTCCAAAATATTTTATCATTGATTCGTCTATTGAGAGATTTTCGTGAAATACGCACCACCGCTGGAACTTTTTGATTAGCAAACAGCAAGATGTCGTTTTAAACATCTTTTCGAGGGATCCGGAAGCAGCCTCATTGTCGCAGAAATGCAATTGATATAATTGATATATGTTTCATTTAACCGAAGTTCGGTTAATTGAAAAGTGTTTCAATTAAGCATTCTGAAATTCAAATTGCTTTACTTTATGTTTAAATCTCTTTAAATTGAAAATTAAATTCAGTTTATTGATTTAAAAATTATAAAACGTAAAAAAAATTTTATTCAATTCATCACAAAAAATTTATATGTATTTCTAAACTATAAATACATTAATTAAAATTATAGGTTTAGTCTTTTCGTTTCATTGATATGTTTTTTTAATGTGTTTTACACATTATTTTAAAAGCTTAAACATATAAAAACAAAAAAGAATTTTTTTCAATTCATAACAAAAAATGATAAATACATTTGTTAACTATAAATACATTCTTTTAAATTAAATGTTTAATCTAAAATAATCTTTAATTTTCGTTTGGTTTAAATTTTTTAGGTTTGCTTTGTACATTATTTTTTCAAGGTCTTGTAATTTACTTAAGGCACTAGAGTTTTCATTGAAATAATCTTTTAAATTATTGATGGACTCTAGAGCTTCTTTAATTGTAGGTTTTGCAGGCTTTATAATATCTTCGTCACTGCTTTCTTCTATTTCGTCCACATTTTGGAAGCTTGACACTTGTTCAATAATGTCCTCGTCTGTAAATTTTCCGAAGCAATCCACGTTTTCATCAATGTCAATAAGTTGGTCAATTTCTTCTCCTAAAGCTTCATAAAGTACATCTATTTCATCAGCCGTATTTATTTCAATACCAGAAATAAATCCAGCTTTTTTGAAATAGTTGGAAATAGTTTCTGCCGTCACATTATCCCATGCCAATTTTACCAACTTCAGCGCCTCCAGCAAATCAATTTTTTTTGCAAATAGTTCCCAAGAAAATCCACATTCTAAATGCATAAGTTGTTTTTCCACAATGCTCTTCCGGTATTGACATTTAAAAGATCGAATGATCCCCAGATCTAATGGCTGAATAAATGATGTCGTATTTGCTGGCAAAAATACAATCTTTAAATTCTCCAAAATAGTACCATCAACTACTTTATGACAGGCTGCATTGTCCACAAAAAGGAGCACTTTCTTCCCAATAGCTTTAAACTTGGAGTCCAGCTCCTCCATTATTTTGGTCCATATATCGGAAGTCATCCATGCTTTGGCGTTAGCAAAATATTTCACAGGAATTGGGATCGATTTTTTAAAACAGCGTGGAGTTTTAGATTTCCCTATTGAGTAAATGAGCTTCTCAGTACCAGTGGAGTTTGTAACAAACAGTAGAGTAATTCGATCTTTGGCGAGTTTTTTCCAGAAATTTTTTCTGATTTATTAGCCAATGTTCCGGAAGGCAATGCTTTAAAAAATAAAGCTGACTCATCGACGTTGTATATTGTATCTGCTGGGTATTCTTCAAGGTAGGCAGGTAAGATATTTTGCAGCCAATCATTTGCTGACTCCGTATTGGGAGAACTTTTTTCACCGTACACATTTTTAAATTGGATATTCTCCCTCTTCTTCCACCTTTCCAGCCACCCATTCTTTGGTACAAAATCAGCATTGAGCTTTTCGGCAAAAAAACAGCCTTTTCCAGCAATAGAGGTCCAGTCAATGTGGATTGTTTTGATCGCATTTGATTAAGCCACACAAGAAGAGCATTTTCAACTTCTTTGTTACAACCCTTTCTCATTCGTTTTTTTTAATATTTTTGTTTTGATGAGCAATACCGGTAATGCTCTCCTTATCTTTTAAGATTCGAGAGAGTGTTGCTGGACTACATTGGTATTGATCATAAATTTCCTTTTTGGTCATTCCAGACTTTAATTTCTCTAAGATTTCTATATTTTTCTTGAAAGTAAGGCAAACGTACTTGTTTGCTGATCCCAAAAAAAACTTTATTCAATGTAAAAAAATTCACAGAAATTCACTTAATTTGATGTTTACCTTTTTGGTCGACATTTTTTTCAAACATAAAAAGAATTGTAATTAGTTTCTCATGCACACACAAAATATCAGTGAATTTTTTCTAAACAAACAACAGCTGCTTTTTTTCTTTTTTGACACGCAGAATACGTGGCCGACGCTAAATTAATATTTGTAGGCGTTGAGTTTGAGCTCGTTTAAGTGTGAAATTAGTCAAACGTAAAACTAACGTTGCCAAAACGCAACACATGGTTTTTTCATAATCATTATACATATTTTGTCAATTAAGCGGAGTTGATTTCAAAGAAATATGACTTTTTGGAAGTAGTTTTGTTTTCAATTAACCGATTTTTCATTTAAGCGGAGTTTCAATTAAGCGGTGTAAAATGTGTGAAAAATTTAAAGAATTATTAGGTTCAAACATTTCCTTTCAATTAACCGGAGTTTTCAATTAAATGGTTTGCAATTAAGCGGATTCGACTGTATATGACACGAACATGTAGGTTTTTGTAGATAAATAAAATACTTAGGATAGTTTTTGAACAGATTTCCCACTTTAATGAATTAATCATAAAAATTTTTTGTAAGGAAGTTTTTAAAATTTCTATTATAGACAACAGTAAAAGTAAATTAAAATTACACGGTGCTACAAAAAAAATTTCTAATAACTTGTCAAATGACCTAGTGTAGTGTAGGTTGTAGGTCTAGCTGAGTGTATTATATAACCGGTTTTATAAGTTGCAATATACCCTCAAAATTTTCGAGAAATACGGAAGAGAGTATTTTTTTGGGACTGGCGCACTTAATCATTTGTAACTCAGTCATTTTTAACCAATTTTAAATTTTTGAACGGTATTATTAAAAAATATGTAGAGATTTTTTTCAATAATATCTAAATTTTTCAATTTTTTTTAACTTCTTTAACTTCTACGAAGGTTGTTTTCCGTATCTTCTTTTAAAACAACAAAAGTCTGAAAACAATTCGTTAAACAACTATTTTATTTTCGGTATTGTCTGGTTATCCTTCTGCAGCAGAAATATAATTCCGCAAACAATTTAATGGAGCTTCTTTCTTCAACAAAATCTGATTTTGTTAAAATCACCAAATTTACTTATAGTTGCTCATAAAAACGAGCGTCGTAATTAAACCATTGACGACTGACAGGAAATTTGGCAAAAATCACAGAGAAATGGTTATGCGTTAAATTTACGAAACTTGAAACTTCTAAATTGAAGAGACACCTTTTCATTTGAGTATTAAAGATCGTTAGAGATTTTGGACTGCACTTATATATATATATTTTTTTTTCTTTTTTACTTTCATTTCTGTACTGCATAACCAGCCCACCCATACATAATTAAATACCCATATATCGTGAGTCAACTCAAAATTTACAAATTTTCAGTTGAGGCAAAAACCGTTTTTTTTTTTTTAAATATTTACTATGAAATTTAAAAACAGTTGTTTCATTGTAAAGAATTGCGAATAATAAGTATACAGCAGTAGTTTTTTTGCGATTTTTTCAGTGATCATCAGAAATAAAAGCTTTTTTGGCTGCAACTCAAAACATGTGTTTTTAGTGGATTCTAAAGAAGCTACTCTTATAACACAAATAGAGTTACAACTGTATTTTTTTTTTGGGAAAGACTGGAAAATCTATGTAAGATTTTTACAGTGGATAGATATGACCACTGTGTATCGTTTTCTTGCAAAAAGTGAAAATTGAGAAATTTTGAGTTGACTCACTTTAGAGGTACAGGTGCGATATATACTTAAGATATCCTTCAAATTTTCGGAATTAAGAACCCACCGGTCCTATTTTTAAATTTTTTTTTATACAGCCTTACAATGGTTTATACATTGTATATACATTTTATATACATTGTGTATAATGTTGTATATACAATGTTTATAGACAAAGTTTATAAAAAGAAACAATGCAATGCTGTGTAAGTCAATTGTAAAAAAATAGAACCAATCGGTTCTGTATTCTGATATTTGCAGTATATATTTTAAAAATATGTGGAGATATAACTTTGTTTTTTTTTAAAATTTATATAGTTGTTTTGATTGCGAAGGACACCAATGAAAGTTAGAAACAAATAAAACAAGTAAAGCTACAAAAATATAGTTGTGTGTGGCCATCTCATTAAGTCCATGCCTTTTTGAGTGAAACACGATTTTTTTCTATCAAAAAATGTTTTTCTCCCATCTGGCTCACTACGTTCTCCTTAATGTAGCTACAATATATTTTCTCCTCTTCATATATAAAAGTATTTCACAAGATCCTCAAAATAAGCATTTGTTTGATCAATGAATTCATTCGAAAATAATGTCTCTTAAGCTATTTTAGTTATGGTTATATGGTTATATACAAGCAACATATACATACATATATTTATATATATATACTAGCGGAGCCCAGCACTCGAAATTCGAGTGCAAATTTCACTTTTTTTTTAATCCACATATATATAAAATTTATGAATATATAAATAAAATTCATTTAATTGTGAATTTTAAAATAAAATTCATTAAATTTCATTATAAATATTTGTTGAACACACAGAAAATATATAAATTGGTTTGATAATAAATAGTTCTATAGCAGCCTAAAGGTATGGCAATCAATCTTAACCAATCCAATTCAACACAGGGATTTTGATATTTATAATAAACACACACACAGTATGTGTTTTATGTATATGTTCGTAGCAACTTTCAATGATATTACTCCAAAAAAAAAACGTAAGAGTTGGTGCACATCTGTAAATATGGTGGCCATCTGCAAAAAAACATCTTTCAAATAGTACATTTTTAATCAAAATGGATTGATACCTAAAAGCGTAGAAGCACTCACAAGAAATCGCCTATTAATATTTTATGTTATAACGCACCTGTACCTCTAAAGTGAGTCAACTCAAAATTTTTCAATTTTCACTTTTTGCAAGAAAACTATACACACTGGTCATATCTATCCACTGTTAAAATCTTACATCGAATTTTCTAGTCTTTCGCAAAAAAAAAAAAAAAAATACAGTTGTAACCCTCTAGGTGTTATAAGAGTAGCTTCTTTAGAGTCCACTAAAAAGATATATTTTGAGTTGCACCCAAAAAATTTGTTATTTTTGATGACCACTAAAAAAATCGCAAAAACAACTACTGTTGTATACTTATTATTCGCAATTCTTTACAATGAAACAACTGTTTTTAAATTTTATAGAAGATATTAAAAAACCGTTTTTGGCTCTACTGAAAATTTGTAAATTTTGAGTTGACTCACTTTAGACGTACAGGTGCGATATATGAAGCAGCCTCGTGATATTCGCTTAAGGCTGCTTGCAAACAATTCATTATCCAATTCATAAACATTGTATAGTTTTTATTTAAAGCTTAAATATGTGTATATGATAGTAGCAACTTTAAATGATTATTACTCCAAAAAATGTACCAGATGATTCACATCTGTGAAAATGGCGCACATCTGTAAGGAAATACTTTTCAAATGGTATATTTTTTGTCAGAATCGGTTGCTAACTGAGAGATCGCCTTGCCTATTAATATGTACTAGCAGATCCCAGCCCTCGAAATTCGAGTGCAAATTCTAAGAAATTTTATTTTTTCATTTAATAAAGACTCTAAGGTATGCAATAAATTTTTGCAAATTCACAATTTAACACTTTTTAAATATCGACTAGTGTCGTTATTGGTTTATGTCTAATTATTAGTTTATGTCCAAAACTATTTTCAATTGAACACAATTATTGCTGCGAATGAAGAAAAGAAACTCACAGACACATTAACAAATTTAATAAACACTGTATAATATAATGTATGTGTTAGTAGCAACTTTAAATGCATTTTACTCCACAAAAATGTAAAAATTTAAATATCTATAAATATTTAAAAATCAGTAAATCTGATGGACAGCTAAAAAGAGATACCTTCCAAATATGATACGCTTGGTCAAAATTGGGAGAAAACTGTTTAACAAATCATCGGTCACAAGAAATCGGCTTACCTATTAATATTATAGATATATATTTTAAATTTGATTAAGCTCTCGATTTATAAAGCCAACATTATTTTACACAACCGTTGTTTTAGTCTGATTTCTTATTATTTGTAAAATAATATTAGCATCCCTAAAGTATGCTTTGGAAATGTGAATGTAATTTTCCTAGCTAGAAGGTTTTAAAACTTCTGTCATTGATGTCTTAATAAAGTCTTTAATTAAAACCCTTAAAATGTGCTTCTTTTTTCTTAATTATTACCTTTTTTAAATAATTACAATAATATATTTCCCATACTTTAAGCTATTTTTTCCCAACACTTTTATTAAATTTCCATTAAAAGTCTTATTTCTGACTTCTGTTTTCTTACTGGAAAAGTTAATACTATTTTATATTAATTTTTAAAGTCTTTTCTTTCGAATTTCTCTTATAACTTTAATTTCATATATTCCTTTGCTCAGTTCTCTGTCCATTATATTATTTCTTTCATATTTTTAGCATGATAAGCAAATATTTATGTACGTAGCATTACAAAGTCAAAGTTATAAATTTTTCTAAATTTTCCACATATCATATCTGGTTTGCTGGATACATGTATCACTTGCCAAACATCCACAGAGCGAGTTGGCAAAATCTTAAATAGCGACGGGACGCATTGAGGGGGGTAGGTTGATAAAAGAAGGGAAAATTGTTAATATTTTACACATACACGTAGCCTGAAACAACAAGACAACAACAACAAAAATGTGTATAAAAAAACTTTTCTAATGTAATAAAAAATTATTTCATACCAACAAATGTATACAGCGTGATAAACAGAAGGGTGGCATATATAATAAAATTAAATTTTTAAAGTTTTTTTTTCCTACGATTTACGAGTTACGATGCGACTGCGACCAAGTAGATATACTGTGCACCCTCTTTCAGCATTGTTTTCTTGCCTTTTTTTTCTTCATCCATTACAGCGTTTAGGAACTTGATGATGTACTTCATTGCTTCCTAAGTCAGAATATTTGTTTGGAGAGATGTAGGTCTTGAAGCCTAATCATACCCTAAATAATGGTTATATAAAGTTTTTACAATAAATTGAAATGTTATTTGATATCTAAATTAATCTTCAAACAATTGATTCAAAATCTTAATACAGAATTCCTAAATTTAAAATGAAAACTTTCGCAAATTTCTCTCACTAGCCGTTTTTTAAGCTTAGTTTTATATTGTGTTTAGTTTCAACCATAATTTTATTATAAAGTTCGGTTTATAAAACTTTGAAAACCATGGCCCAATCTGAGTTTAAATTCTGCTTCTTAATCTAAATTGGAAGCCGGAATTATGCTTTTAATTTTTCATAATATCTTTCGTTTAAAAGAAAAGTGGGGCTTGAAATATCGAAATGTTATTTATATTTTTAAAGTCACAATCTTGGGTGTAATCATACTTTTTGAACACTTTATTTCAATCATTTAAACCAAAGAACATAATCAGGATTTAACCCTGTTTCTTCATAATCTGGTGCAGTCGAAATCAAACCTCAAGAATTGTTTATCGATTCACAATCATTGACTTCAACTGTTGTTGAAAAAACAAGTTTCTTTTACTTGAATCAGAACCAGGTTTCAAAAGTAAATAACACTGTCCAACAAATTAAGACTTTTTGAATGGAACAGAATAGCGACCCCATAATTCTGAAAGGGTATGTTGAGTAGATCATTTTTGTAGAACAAACTTATGGTCCAGCACGTCTGAGTATTTTTTTACAGTGGGTCAAAGTTTTCATTTTTTGGTCGAAGGGAGCATTATACTTTATGAAAAAAATGCTGTAAGTTAATGTCTGAGAGAATTGTTATGGTCAGAGTTGTATTGTGGAATTGTATGAGGATTATTTTTGTGGCAGATCTTAACCCTCTAACTGGTCTCTTTATGGGTCAATTTGACCCTTTTTTCGAGAAAATCAAAAAATATCCTTTAAAAAAGGACATTTAAGGATTAAAATATTCTACGAAAATGTTTGCCGAAAAATTTCAGTGGGGGTCACCAAAGACACCATTGTTGTAAATAAAGCTCTTTACGATTAATTGGCAAAATTACACGCCAACTTCTATAAAAAAATTATAATTTTGTTTTAATACTGGTTTATTATAGTATGTACATATTTATTTTTTTGCTTCAAACTTTCGAGTAAAAGGGAATTGGGAAATAGCAGTAGTATGACAATGGATTAAAGATTAGACTTAATACGCTTTCCTGTATTTAGCTTGACGTGAATGTTCCGATGGGTCAAGGTTTCTGTACAAGCCCCATACGTATTCAGCAAGCATTACGCTTTGGGATTTCCCTTTGAATCTTTCTTCCAATACCTTTATATCCTGATGAAACCTTTCACCGTGTTCATCTGAAACCGCTCCAAGGTTTTCTTTAAAAAACTTGAGATGAGAGTGCAGAAAATGCAGCTTTAGTGACATCTTAACGCCAATATTGTTAAAACCGATTAGCATGCTTTCAATATTTTCTGCATAGTTTTCTGCTTTTGAGTTTTGCATAAAGTCAAATGCTGTCTTTTGCATATCCGACAGATGACCATAAAATTCTTCATCTTGTAATAATTTTCTTATATCGGGTCCAACGAGAATTCCTAGAAAATGAAATAAATTATTTCTTAAAACCTTATGTTACCTTCTTTTAATTTTGCTGCAGATAATCTGGGGAAAATTGTTTGAATGCGTTTGAAAGCATTTCCTTGTGTATTTAAGCTTTTAATAAAATTTTTCATCACGCCCAACTTAATATGCAGCGGTGGAAGTATGACCTTATCTTTTGGGACAAGGGATTCATGGATTACATTTAAGTCACCAATAATATTTTCTTTACGTTCATCGAAATATTTAATATGATAATGGCTGCTGGTAGCACGTGAATCCCATTTACAAAGAAAGCACATATATTTTGTGTATCCTGTTTGCATTCCAGTCAATATTGCAATCATTTTGAAGTATGCGCATACTTCCCATTTATATTTATAGTATTCAATTTTATTTAAGAGATTTGAAATATTTGCGTATGTTTCCTCCTTTTTTGTGGAATACGCAACCGGTATTGATGGATGCTGATTTCCATTGTGCAGTAAGCTGTGTTTTGAACTATCTATAAATAGTCGCCAAGCGGAAGAGTCCAGTGGAAGCTTTAGATATTTTAGAACCTCTTCAATACAGTATACAAGTTCTTCTGATTTTTTAAAATAACTTTCCAGATCGGCGTGTCTTTTTCTTGGAAATGTAACTTTTACATCGGCTTTTATCAAATTCCTGTTTTTCAATCTGGAACATAATATTTCAGCTTTCTCTTTTGTTAGTCCTAAATCTCTTACAAGATCTTCAAAATAAGCTTGGTCTACCAAATTAGGACATATGTTTAAACCATCAAGAGGCAAGTAACTTTTATCTGATATGTTTTCAACCGCCACTGTTATTTCTGTATTGGCGACTGTCATATTGGCCGAAAATGTATGTGTAGGCGGTTGAGGCACCGGAACACCTTCACAGCGCACTTCTGGTAAAATGACATTATTTGTTGTTTCGTATGTCATTGTCGAGTAGTGCCTTTGGCTTCTACCAAATTTGTAATTTACCCAGAAATAGCATGTATCTGATTTGTGATCTTCAGGTTCAATCCATGTAATAGGCGCAGAAAATGGCAGCGCCTTAGTATCGCCTTTGTACCAGGTCAAAAGACCACTTTCGCAAGTAGTACATACGGTTTTTGGTATCCAAGCTTCAGATAAAAATCGTATTCCAAAGAAAAGAAAATATGGTTCTTCAATTGTAGGCAATATCTTTCTTCTGCTTTGATGGTGCGTAAAATGTCCACAAATAAAACAAAACCAATATCTTAATTTGCAAACAGAATCCGCCATGCTTATTTAAGCTTTAATTTTTCTTTTTTTATATTAATTTTAGTAAAAATCACAACCGAATTTTTTCTTTTATTTTTTATTATTAATTTTAATAAATATCACACCCGATTTGTAAGTCACAGCTGACTAGACGCGAGAACTCAGTGTTTGGCCCAGCCGAACTTGACGCCGTTTTTACCTGTTTTGTATATGTTGGTGTATAATTTTACTAATTAAGCATAAAGAGCTTTATTTACAACAATGGTATCTTTGGTGACCCCCACTGAAATTTTTCGGCAAACATTTTCGTAGAATATTTTAATCCTTAAATGTCCTTTTTTAAAGGATATTTTTTGATTTTCTCGAAAAAAGGGTCAAATTGACCCATAAAGAGACCAGTTAGAGGGTTAAGATCTTCCACAAAAATAATCCTCATACAATTCCTCTGACCATACGAATTCTCTCAGACATTAACTTACAGCATTTTTTTCATAAAGTATAATGCTCCCTTCGACCAAAAAATTAAAACTTTGACCCACTGTAAAAAAATACTCAGACGTGCTGGACCATAAGTTTGTTCTACAAAAATGATCTACTCAACATACCCTTTCAGAATTAGAGGGTCGCCATTCTGTTCCAAGAGTGCTGTTGGACAGTGTAATTAAAAAATTTATTGCTTAGTTTCGTGTTTTGATTAAACATTGTTTTTGGTGGGAAAAAAATACTGTCAAAGTCAAAGAATGGATTGATATACATTAATGGTGAACCTTCGGCATCATATTCAATGGTTAAAAGGTGGTATTCCGAACTTAAACGTGATCTTATGAGCACAAAAAGTCGCCAAGGAAGCCGCCAATCATGGTTTTATAAAGTTTACTCATGAAGCCTTCAATCGTTGCTTTATATATGTTACATATGTAGTCTTTAATCGTGACTATAAAGTCTCCCTTCAATCGTGGCTTTATAAAGTCTCCATGTGAAACCTTCAATCGTGGCTCTATGAAGTTTGCATGTCAAGTCTTAAATCCATTACCTAAAACCTGAAGTCATGGTTTCAAATGTGACTATAAGAGTTCTGTACTTTAAACGTGAATTCATCAGGTTTTCACTTTAGGTCTTTTATCGTGGCTTTGAAAGTGTACATTATTTTAAGTTTATACCTTCCAACGTATATGTATTTCTAAAGTCTTTTTTGAACTTTAACTGTAGATACAAAAATACTTTAAAGCCTTCAATTGTGGCTCAAAATTGGGTTAACCCTTTCAACACCGAAGCTAAACTGCTGGAAATTCTTATTTTTTTGTGGATTCTTACTTAACGACCCAACATTTCTATACAAAAGTGTCGTCAAAAATATTTTTTTCAATACCTTCAAGAAAAAATCCATGGGAGCAACTAATTTACTCCGCTCAAAGCAATTCAGTGATTTTTGTTTTTATTTTTTTTACACAAATAACTGTAGTTTTGGTTTTGTATTTGTTGTAAATTTTTAAATATAGATCACAGAGAATAGATTACTACTTTTTTAGTTTGTACTAAAAATGGAAAGGAAAATCGGACAAACGCAATATGATTCTTTTGTAAAAAACCTTTTTGATTCACAAACAACCGTAATTGCTTCGAAGATTACCATAATTGATTTTGTATTTTTGAGATATTTAGAATTAAACTTTTTCTAAGTCTTTTTATTTATAGTTAAATTAATTGTTGATTTAATATTATGAATTTTTTAACTTGATAAAAATATAAAACTATAAAACATCTTTTTTACCATTAACGACCAAGTGGACATACATGTCCCGTACTGAATTTTGCTGAATAATAAACCGATTCCAAACATTTTGGTGTTTCTGAAAACCATAGATTCTAATCCAAAATTTTATTGTTTTCGGTTCAATAACGTCCGAATTAATGGCATCCAAATATGATTAAAAAAAAAACATAATTTTCAGACTTTGGGGTCACCGTCTTAGTTCCTGATAATATATGTGCCAACTTTTTTGGTATGGTCTGAAAGCTAAAACTATCCTTTGTCGAGTCAAGCCAGCTTTAAAAAAAATTGCTTGGAAAATGTGGAAGATATAAGAAAAAATAAAAATGGGACATATATATCCCATTGGTCGTGAAAGGATTAAGTCTTCATTCTTAACTTTTAATGTTAAATGAAATACATTTTACTTGCATACTTCAAATGTGACTTTAAATATGGCTCTTATCTTTAAGAATGTATTTTATTACTTCAATCTTGGCTTTAGACGGGAATTTACATATTGTTATCTGTAAGCCTCTAATCCACGCTTTGAACATGGATTTAAATATACTTCACTCTAACTCTTTAAATGGTCTTTACTTTTAAACTTCCACCATGGCTTTTAATGTGGTTTTAAGCAGACTTTACTCTAAATATTTACTCTAAGACTTCAATCGAGGCTTTAAACGTGAATTTAAACAGATTTTACTTTATGTTATACTTTAAGTCTTTATTTTAAGGCTTTAACAGTCTTTACTTTAGTCTTCAAACTCTGTTTTAAACATGCATTTAAATAGACCATTTTCTAAGTCTGTAATCTTACTTTAGAGCATGGATTTAAGTACGCCTTGGCATAAGACTTCAATCGTGGATTTAAGTATACGCCTTCAATCGCGACTTTAAACCGCCCTTACATAATTCTTACTCTAAGTCTGCAGTCGTTGCTTTAAGTCAGGATTTAATTATGCTTTACTTAAGGCCTCAAATCTTCTCTTGAAACGTGGACTTTGGTGTAAGGCTCTAATCGTGGATTTAAATGTAAAATTAGCAAACTTCCTTACAAGCCTCCAATCACGACTTTAAAAGTTGATTTCTATAGGTATTACTTTAAGCCTTCAATCATGTCTTTACTCGAGTATCAAACAGACTTTACTTAAGTCTTCAAATAATCTTTCGTTTATGACTTCGAACGTAGCTTTAATTGGGGTGGACTTTAGTTTAAAGCTCCAATCGTGGCTTTAAACTTCAATGGTGATTTTAAACGTTGGCTTAGTTTATATTTTCTTAAAGTCTCCAACTATGGTTAGAAGTGTGGATTTAAATAAACTTTGCTTTAAGAATTCCATCGCGGCTACATATAATCTTAACTTTGATATATCAATCATGGTTTTAAACGTGTTTTTAGGTGGACTATGATTAAAGATGTCAATCGTAGAATTAACATGACTTAAAATAGACTTTATGTTAAGGTTTACTATTGACTTATGAGAGTCTTAACTTTTTGACTTTAGTCATGGCTTTTACTAAATATATTTTTAACGACCAGCCTACAACTGTGGTTTCTAACATGGTCTTTAAACCTGGATTCAAAGAGGTTTACTTTAAGAATTCATTCATGGCTGTAGACCGTGCTTTAAGTAGTCTTTATTTTAAAAATGTACTTTAAGATTTCAATTGTAGCTTTAAACGAGGATTTGCACAGTGTTTGCTCCAAGCCCTTAATGATGGATGTAAACATTGATTTAAATGTACTTTACTTAAAGACTTCAAATTGTCTTTATTTTAAGACTTCAATCGTGGCCTTAAATGTGGATATAAACAGTTTTTGTCTTCTATCAATGCTTTAAATTGGGACTTAAAAAGGTTATTCTCTAAGCCTGTAATCTTGTCTTAAAACGTGGATTACAAATGATTTTGGTTTAAGACTTAGAGTGGTTTAAGTGACAATTCACCGTCTGTGAAATCAAAAATCACACCACTCGAAAGGAATATTGTTAAAGTACTAACTCCAACCAGTGACACTACGAGTAAGGATGGCTAATGCCATCGAAAGCTTAGCTTGACTTTAAACGTGAATTAAACTTTGCTTTAATAACTCAATTGTGGCTTCAAATAAACTTAACTTTACGACGTCAATCGTAGCTTTTGCTTCAGGCCTGAAAATTTGACTTATAAAGTGTATTTAAATAGCCTATATCTGCTTTCAACGTGGATAAGGAAATATTTAATTTTCTGCCTTTTGTCGCGGCTTCTAGCGTGGTTAAGTAAATACTATATTTTCGTGTATTTGCCGATTACACTCCAAAATTTCCTGGTTTTAAACTTATATATCATATGAATTATTTTTAGAGATGATAAAAATTTATTGCGCCCTAAATCTTGGAATTATAAAATAGTGTTTATCAAAAAAAGAATCCTCCCTAATAATGCTTAAATTAAAAATTCTTGAAAAAGCCCTAAATCTAGTTTTAAGTAATTTTTGATTAAAGTAAAATTATAATCGGTTAAAATTTTCAGAAATTACAAAAAAATATTTAAGTCATTAAGGGAGAACTCTTGAATTAGACCCTAAGCCAGGGTTAGGAAATAACTGAGGCTTTAATTAGGGAAGAAAACAGTTGGTTTTACTGACTTTTCCATGGTAGAAATATAGAGCCCAATTCGAAAGATTTCCACCTGGAACCCGATTAAGGATTAAATTTGGCCTGATTGTATGGAAATATGCCATACCTAATATTTTTACTATTAATAGGCAAGGCGATTTTTGTGACCGATATAAAAATTTTATGTAATATCCGATTTTGACCAAACATACCTTATTTGATAGGTATTACTTTTCACCTGTCCACCAGATTTACAGTTTTGCACCTTCTGAAACATTTTTTTGGAGTAATGCTCATTTAATGTTGCTACTAACACATACAAAATCTCATACTATGTGTCTGTTTATTATAAATATCAAAAGCCCTATGTTGAATTGTGAATTGGCTAAAATTGATTAGCATTCCTTTAGGCTCCTTTAAAATTATTTATTAACACATCCATTTATGTTTGTTTAACAAATATTTATAATGAACTTACTGAATTTTATTTAAAAAGTGTTGAATTGTGAATTGGCTAAAATTGATTAGCATACCTTTAGGCTCTTAAAAAATTATTTATTAAATGAAAAAATAAAATTTCCTAGAATTAGCGCAGTAATTTCGAGGACTGGGCTCTGCTAGTAAGAACTAATATTTCCTAAAGTTAAAACTTATTGAAGATAAGTTTTACTGATACCAATGGCAAATAAATTCCTCCCTTGTAAATATAAATATTTAAAACCCACATACAAATATACATCGACTGAGTGTATTAATTTCACACATTTACTCAGCACTTTCTTCAATTTTTTGCTTTCATATACCCCCTCAAGCTGCTTAAGACTTTCATATATATATATATAGTATATATATATATATATTCCTTTCTTTTTTTCTTGAAAGTTAACAATAAACTTTACTCACGCACACATTTCCTGTGCTTACGCGTCTTCTTTTCAGATGCCACAAAGCAACAGCAAAAAAAAAATATCTTACAATATTTTGTAAGAACTTGTTGCCAATATTAAAGTGAGTGTGCTTGTTTTTTTTGCTTTATTTGGGAAAAGCAGTTCTGTGTAGCTGTTCTAAGCCCTTTGGTTATCACAACTCGTACGTGTATGTTACTATTTCGATAATAAAAATGCTGAAAAACTTTTATTTTCATTCCCCCCCTTTTTCGCATATTCTTGCTTGTATTGCGGCAAACAACAAGTAGGAAAATTGAAATAAATCTTGACAAGTACACCAGGAAATATAACTCAAAAGAGAATAATAAATAGAAGTGTGAAACCACACTGCTAACAATATACTGGCATACAAAACATATAGAAAATTAAAATAAAAAAGATAAGAAAAGAAAATGAAAACAATCATTCATATACTCGTATACACAAACAATTGCTGTCTGATAACAATTTTCGTTTCGCAGTACATTTTTTTTATTTATAAATAAAAATTAATTCCATAACTTTTCAATTGCAAAGAATTGCCAATGTTTTTGAGTGCTACTTGCTTTATATTACATAATATTTTTAAATTTAATTTTTCCGAAAAAATTATCTTTTTTTTAAGAAAATTTTCTTAAAAAGTACCTTTTCTTAAAGTTGATTTTCTTAAAATATTAATCTTGGAGAGGAGATTTTATTAAAAAATAGCCATTACAGAAATACCTCTATTAAAAATGTACCTTTTCCAAAAAAGGTATTTTTATTTTAGAAATGTACCTTTTTTTAAAAACTACCTTTCTTTCACAGGCCCTTTCAGAAAAAAATATATTTTCTTTAAAAAGTTCGCTTCTGAAAATAGTACCTGCCCTTAAAATAGTATCTTCCATTAAAAAAAAACTTTGTGAGTCCCATCACAGGGGAGATGTGTAAACATCTAGTAATTAAAGATTTTTATAAGTTGGAAGTAATTGCGCTTTCAGTATTTTTTTTTTTTTTTCAATTTAGAGTTATTATACATTTAGCCTAGTTTAATTAGCTGTTATAAATCTATATTGTTGTGATTCTGTTATACGTTTTGGTTGTTGAATTAGTTTATATTGTGAAATTTTTAACGTTGTTATAATTAAAGATTGTTGAATTAGCTGCACAAATCTTTGCACCAATAGACTCATACCTCACACCGTTTTTGTCTTACTCTGTTTTTTTTTATCATATTGTGAAATAGATTTTTACACCTCTGAGCGCATAGATGTTTACACATCTTAAAAAAAATACCTTCTCTTAAAAAGTACATTTTCATTGCAGTACTATTTCTGCAAAAAGTATCGGTTTTCAAAAGTACCTTTTTTAAAACAGTCTTTTTAAACAAGTAAAAAAATACATTTAAAAAAAGAAGTACCTTTTCTTAACAGTACCTTTTCTTAAAATAACACCAATTCTTAAAAAGCATATTGTTAAAAACAGTACTTTTCTAAAGAAGCAGTTTAACCCTCCAATTAGTGAGTCTCATGAGGTCCGCAGGGATATAACAAATTGTATGATATTTTTCTTGATGTGGTGTCTTTTGATGGTTTCGAATGTTAATTTTTGATTATATAGAGTAATAAAAAGCCACAAGAAATGTTTTTTTACAATTTCGGTTTTATTTAATATTAAAATATACGAGATGCTTCTTGCTGATTTTTCAGTTCGGGTGTGCAGGTATTGCAACGATGCAGTAATATTGAATACTCAATACAAACTGCTTTGTTGGAAGATCTCAGTTGGTTAAGTTTATAAATGATGTCTTTAAAAAATCAAGGTGTTTTCTGGTGTTCCCTGCGGAATCATCTTGGTCCAGTACTTTGTACTTTATTTATCAACGATCTCCTTTATTCTTTTATTCAACATTCTAAAATTCTCTTATACGCTGATAATATCAAACTATTTCCTCTCTTCAAAATCACTGTCATCATTTTTTGCTACAATTTAAATAATTTTTGTGGATGATGCAATATAAACCTTATGAACTCGTAGAACTTTGCTTAGCATTTGCTTTCCAATCAGTTTATTCCATGGCGACATTGACTCCAGTTACTTTTTAAGTAGAATTCAAATTAATATTCCAACTTTAAGCTCTTCAATATTAATTATTTTCGATTCAATTATGCTAATAATGATCCGTTTGGCCGGTTGTGTCAGCAATTTAATGGAAACGGAGCTAGTGCAGCAATATCTACCATATTGTAGAACATTCGGAACATATGAACACAGTGATACATCGCCTTCGCCTTCGCCAGCTGCAAACTGGACGATCAGGACTTTTCAGGAACTCACGTGGTACAATTGCTTTATTTGAACGTACTGTTCCAACAAATACAGTTTTCTGCTTCATCAATTTACGCGCCACATCCAATGTGGAGAAAAAATTGTCAGCATAAATTGTGCGGCCTATATTCGCATAACTTTCCATTATTTGATACACAACATTTGCCTTTGATTTACCTCAGGCTCTTGACCAGGCAACTTCCCAGGGTAAATCTTTATTTTGAGGGGATAAAATAATTTCGAATCGCACAGCCACCATACCTTTATTGCGTACTTGGCTGGCTTAGACGGAATGGTTTGTGTAAACCGTGTGCGACCTCTATATGGGAATAATTGCTCGTCCATGGGAATTATTGCTGCCACCAAATTGACCTGCAACGTTTGCCAAACATCGTCAATAGAAGCAGTTTTGCTGTTGATTAATCGCTCCCGTTGCGTATTTGCGTTATCAATTCATCTAATAATAGTACAAGGTATGGACCTTTTTACTAATCCACGTTCCAAACAGCATTAAACCTCAATAAAATGTAATTCCTCGTATCAGTTCAAAACCAGCTTTAATCGATTCAGCATACCTCTTCGTTGGAACACATATACGGCTCGGGTGTTTAACCCATAAAACATTAAGGATTTTTGTAATTTTAAAAATCGAAAACGTCCCCATTAAAAGAAACCTTTTTAAAAAATTTCCTTTTCTTAAAATAATTATCTAGTAAGTAGAGCATCTTGTCTTTAAATAGTATTTTCCATAAAAAATTGAAAATTACCTTTTCATTGAAAAAGTTATTTTTCTTAAAAAGTACTTTTCTTCACAAGTACAAAGTTCCTTTTCTGCTAAAAGTAAATTTTTGAAACAAAATAACTTTTCTTAATAAATAACCTTTTCTCAAAAAATGCTCTTCTAAAACACTGCCTTTTCTAAAAAATGCTTTCTCTTAAAATAGTATCTCTTATCGAAAAACACATATCTTACGAAAGTACTTTTTCAAATATCTTTTCTTAAAAAGTAATTTTTCTTAATAACGTCTTTTTTTAAAAAGTACCCTTTCTTAAAAAATTCCATTTCTTAAAAAGTATATTTTTTTTTAAACTACCATTTCTTAAAAACTTATTTCCTTTTTCAAAAAACTGAATTTTCTTTAAAGAGCTACCATATCATAAAAAAATTCTCTTTTCTTAACAAAAAACTACCTTTTCTCAAAAAAGTAGGTACCTTTTAATAAAGAGAACCTTTCCATAAAGGGTATCTGTTTTTAAAAATAAAATAAAATAAAATAAAATAAAATACCAATTCTTCAAAAAAGGACCAATTTATAAAAATTATCATTTCTTAACAATTATTTTTTTTAAAGTTAATTTTATAAACAAAATAACTTTTCTTAATAAACTTTTCTTTAAAAAAAATCCTTTTTAAAAAGTACCTTTTCAAAAATATTCTAAAACATTGCCTTTTCTAAAAAAATACTATTACGAAAAAGCACATTTCTTACAAAAGCAACTTTTTTTAAAAGTATCTTTTCCTAAAAAAAAAATTCTTAAAAGTGACTTTTCTTAAAAATACCATTCTTTAAAAACTATATTTTCTAGAAAAGTATATTTTCTTAAAACTACAATTTCTTAGCAAATACATTTTCCTAAAAACTTATATCCTTTTGAAGGATATATCTCCTTAAAAAAGTACCTTATCTTAAGAAACTTAATTTTTTTTAAAGTGCTACTATTTCATAAAAAATGTACTTAAAAAACTGTCTTTTCTTTTAAAACAATGAACCTTTCCATAATAATCATTTTTTGTAGTACGTTTTCTTCAAAAAGAATATTTGTCTAAGAACTAACTTTTCTTGAAAATTATTTTTCTAAGGTTCCTTTTCTTAAAATGTACCATTTCTTAAAAAAGTATATTTTCTGCAAAAGTACCTTTTCTTAAAAAAGTACTTTTTCACTTAAAACAGTGCCTTTTCTAAAAAACTAATATGATCATTTTCACACAGGTGATTTAGGCGCCTTATAGCTAACCAGTTCCAAATAATACTCAATTATACTCCATCGCTTAATTAACTCTCACGATTTTGCTTTTAATAATAGAGCCCAAAAATAATATTCTTTGAATATCATATTAAGATTCTTAATACAACAAACAACTTCCTTCTCTTATATCGTTTTAAAACCTTTAAAATTTAATTGTCTTAATGTAATTGTATCTTTTTTTTTCTCTTTTGATAGCTCATGTACAAAATTTAATTATTATAGCCTACTTTCAGGCTGGCTTGTCATAAATATTACAGCAAATTTTTATAGTTTCTTCAGGCCAACAAAAATAACACAGTATACGAACGTACGTACGTCTACTTTTTGATTAAGCTAATTAAAATAATTAAAATTACAATAAAAACCTTAAATTTCAGCCAGTTATATGGCCTCACCCTGCTGCCGTTTCATGTGATGGCATGCCAGGGAGATGGGGTTAGACATAAAAATAATTAATTATAACACTTCTACTAACTAAATATATATACACAGTCTTCCTAACCATGTATATCCAACTAATGTAATTGTTTCAATGTTCTAAACGTGTTTTTGAAAAAGAGCAAATAAAAACGATTTATAAATGACATGCAACAGCTTGTTTAATATTATGAATTTTTATTTTCATTTCACAACAACATTTTGTATTCATTTCTCAGGGAATTAGTATTTTAGTTGGTGTTTGTGAGAGCGCCCATCAAAAATATTGCCTGGCAGTTTTAGGCAATTTAATTATTTTAATGAAATCATCAAAAGTTAGCTGCAAATAAATATGAAAGCTCTCTAATTTATACACAGTTTACTTTAGCCGTGTTTCTCTCTCTGTGTGTGTGGTGTGTGTGTGTGTGTTGCTTTTTACTTTTCCTCCAAATAAGTCATAATTTTATTATGAGGTTATAAAAATTGTTGGAACGTTAAACATCATTGCAAACATAACTAATTTTTTAGTATTGTTGCTGTATTTTTTTGTGACTTTATTTTCTGTTACAATATTTTTATTGGTGCTGTTTTAGGAACGGCAACATCAAAGCGATCAAAGTAATAAATTACATCAGGAAGTTATAGTTTTTATTGGCTTATTAAAGTTGTCAAAAAATTTAAGGCCTAAAGGTATGCTTTAAAAAGTAATATTTAAAATAATTCTAGAGATATGCGTTATTTCTTTAAATATTACTTAATTTAAATTTAAAAAAAACACTTCTAACGATGGATGGTTAAGTCCATGTTTGTTTAAGTATATAATCAAAGCATTAATTCAATTCTAATTATAGGAACATTATGTCTTTAATCTAAGCTTTATAATTTCTTGATTATTTTATAAGCCTTGATATACTGTATTCATTATTTGCCTTGTGGTTTTATAGTATATTAGTTCATAAAAAATTGCATCTAAGAATTCTCTTGTTTAACTTATATCATCATGGCATTTTAAGCTTCACTTTAAACTACAATCGAAGTCTTATGCGACCTTATTATGAAACAGTATTATTGGTTAGATAAGTTTTATATTCTAAAACATGATAAAATTTTCATTATCAGCCATCCTGAGCAGCCATCGCATCTACATCTTTATTCAATCCAGAATTGAGGTTCACTTAAATCATTATTATATAGTCATAATTCTAATCCAGAATCCTGAATCAACTAAATCTTCATCATGGAATATGGAAAGCCGATATCTCGGCTCAATTATATCTTTATTCTATTGCACAATTGTAGCTCCAACTTACTTTTTAAAATAAGCCGTAAACGTAGTTTTATATTAATTCTCAATTCAAGCCAGAATCGCGGTTTAAATAGTTATTAATTCTAAGTTATTTTCATAGTTTTATATATTCAAGCTAAGTCACAATCTTCATTCTAAGCCACAATTGTAACTTAATCTTAACTCTAGCCAGAATCATGCTTCAACTTAATCTTTATTCTAACCTCCTATCATGTTCTATATAGGCTTAATAGTAAGAAACGTTGTTCAATACAATATATATATTAATACGTGAAGGAAAATATTTTCATCCCTTTTTAAGCAAAATGCGGGCACGGATGAGTGTGAAAATTGGCACATTTATTGTTTATATGGAGGAGAAGTGCCGAATGATAATATTGATGTATAATATGTGTTAAAAATATATTAAAATTAAATTAAATTAAATATTTATAATAAGTAATTTTATAAGAGCCACTCCACAATTCATCGAATTTCATTATAACTTTTATCGCACGCCCTGTGTTTAATTGTGAATTGCCTAAAATTGATTAGCATACGTTTATGCTCTTATAAAATTATTTGTTATCATAAATTATATATATGGGGGATTTCATGTCAATTGCACCAACTTTTGAAACCGATGTCTTCCGATCGGGATGAAATTTGCACCAAGGTTAGTCCTATTGGATAGTAGTTTAGGCACAAGATCGGTCCAGATCTCTCTGAGTTAGAGGGGATCAAAATTTGACATTTTGGCCAAACAGGTGTTTTTTCTCATCCATGTAACTTATTACCTATTGTTCTTAGAACATTTTTTCTATAGAAATGTTGAAAAATTATTATTTTTTATTTATTTTTAATAATAATTAAATTAATGTATAATAATAATAATAATATTAAAAATAAAAAGGTAAATAATTTATTCAAATTTAATCTTAATTGCATTAGATCCATTCATATCATAACTATTTTTATACTTAATTTATTGTAGCTGATGAAGTATTTAAGTCTTTCATCCAGCTTTTTTGTCGCCTTTATTTACTTCGTGTTTTTGTCAATCCTTTCTTGGCGTTACTAGGTTCAGCTGTTTCAGATTTCGCTGCTGGTTTATTTGTTGTCTTTGGAAAGAAATCGCATTGAATAGAGGCAGAAAACTTTTTCAACTTGAGTCGACAAGCGGTATAAAAGCATGGTATTGAGCGGTGCTATCGATTGTTACCGCAGCATAGAATCTGCTCTTCAGTGTTTTCAATGTTTCCTGATGATCCTCTTTGCTACTAAAAACTATTTTAGTTTCCTTACAATAACTCTTTGCCCAATGGAATAAAGCAGTCGCATCTAAGATGCGATCTTGATGAGAGCACTGGAGGCTATACTTCGCTGCATTTCTTTTAAAGTTTGCTGCAATACCATTACATGCTCCTTTACCATGAGCAGTAGGATGAAAATGCCACTCACCTGGCATTCCAAAATCTTTTTCATGTGCCATAAGATTTGCCAAGCTACTTTTGTTTTTAAAATGTTGACGAGCTCCGTCCGAAACGTAGTATACCTTCTTTACTGTAAATTTAGATTTTAGATATTTTAATATTATCTTCTGGTACTCATAAACTGCAACGCTATCATGTTTTAAATCGTCGGATATGATTGCCATACTTTTGTGTTCCAGTTTTTCATCTTTCATGTAGTAAATAACTACTGTGAATATAGTTTCTTGGTCGTTATTGAAGTGGAATGCTTCTATGGCATCCTGAAGAACATATTTATAGTTTTCTGCGAAATCATATGAAATAACGAATTCACCAGACTTCAAATGTATCTTCAAATCTTTGAAGAATGGCCATTGCTCTATGACTAAAAAGTCATGGGTTCTCAAGTTTAGCAATCCTGTACACATTTCTTCCACAAAATCATTCACATTTAAAATAATTGTTTTCAATGTGGATCTGTCAGTCTGAATCCAAGAATCAAATTTGACCTCCTCTATATATTCTCGATTTAAAGAGTTGATTAAATTTTCTTTGATGAATGTGGTTTGCGGGCAATTGGTACATTCACCTAAGTGGCAAGAAGTTGTTGCATTAGGACACATAGTCAATTTAGGGCAATCGCGGTAATCGTGTAAATCTTCTGCCGAATCATCTGTTAAATACTTTAAGTTGATTTCCTTCAACATCAGTTTAACATTTTCATGGTAAATGCAAAAGCATACTGTGTGAGTTCCGCTGCTTTCTGCCAAAGAGCAATGTTTTGGCCTCATTTGGGTTAATTTCGTGAAGCCAGTTCTAACATCCTCGTGTTCAGATTGAAATGTTGCAAATAACTATTTCAGGTTACAGATAACCATTCTCTTCTGTTATGTCATGAAGGTATGTTACATACCTTCGGAAAGTTTAGTTTGTCTAGTTTCGACGCAAATCGGAAAAAATTCAAAATAGTGCATTTGTGAAAAATTGAAAAACCGTTGTCTTGAGTTACAAAACATTTATTTTGATAGATATCCCACTCCCATCCCACTAAGCGACCAAAAATCTCTTAAAGGAAAAATCCTAAGCTTTCTTATGAAAAAATTAAAAAAAAAAATGCCCTTTTTGAAAAAAAAGGCAAAAAATGTTTTAATTTAGCAAAAAAAAAGTCTAAAATTTTTTTTTTTTTTTTTTAAGTATTTTTTTCCGAAATATTGAAGAAATAGCTATCTAAACTCTTTGGGAGAAAATTTTCTAGGAACAATAGGTAATAAGTTACATGGATGAGAAAAAACACCTGTTTGGCCAAAATGTCAAATTTCGATCCCCTCTAACCCAGAGAGATCTGGACCGATCTTGTTGAAAAATTGTGTCTAAACTACTATCCAATAGGACTAACTTTGGTGCAAATTTCATCCCGATCGGAAGACATCGGTTTCAAAAGTTGGTGCACTTGGCATGAAATCCCCCATATATATTAGCGTGGCCCTTAATAAAAAAAGTGTTCAAACTGTCGGTCTCACGCCCTAGAAATATGCAAATGGCAAAAAAAAAAACTGAGAAATACAAAGTTTTGGGCCAATCAAAAAACGTTTAGTCGTGGCGCAAAGCGATTGAAAATTTCAAGTGTGTTTATATGGGGAAAATATGACTTTTTTTTTTTCAGATTTTACGAAAATTTCGTTGTATTGGTTAATTCTTCCGACGAGCTGTTATACAATTCATCAGTATTAAATTATCCCTTCAAGAGGCTATAAAACTTCAAAGTCGAATAAAACCTCGCCAAGAAATAGCAAATGCCCCAAACCACTTTTGTGCTAAAAAAAAATTAGGTCATGAAATTAATGGCTTTTTTTTCAACTTTGAGAAATTGATTAAAGCCATCATTCCTTTGTGGTCTCTATACTTAAAAGTACTCAGATATGAAGTATTGTTTTATTACCACATTGTTAACCTATTGCCCATGGAGACCGAAAATTGGAAATTTTTTTGGTAAAATTTTTAAAACTCCTTTTTCAAGTTTGAAAAAATTTTCTTAAACAAAATTTAAAAAACTGAATCTATCACTTTAAGGTTTTATTAAACACATGTTGCAGATTAACTTTGTGAATTTTTAAGTAAATCCCTCTGCCACAATTTTTTTGACAAGGATTTTATTTTTGCGGGTTTCGAGAAAAATTGGATTTTTGTGAAATGTTCTGTATATGTACTCTTTCTAAATACTTTCTATCAAAAATTCATCGCTTTTCTACTTTTAAATGTTATATTTTATCTCAGTAGCCTAGGGTTTCAGAAAAATAATAATATGACTCCATTAACCCTTTTGGAATTGGGTCACATATGACCCCAAGCTAATAAAAGACAATTTATTCAAAAAATTCAAATATTTTGTAAGTGCTATTGAATTTTTAGATGCGACGCTTAAAATGTAATAACCAAATGTGTAGAAGTTTCGTTCCAAAAATTTGGGATAAATCCGAGAACGTTAACCCATTATTTGCCAAGGCCAGCTTTGGATTTTAAGATATTTTAAAATAAAAATGACCTAAAACGAGTTTTTCTAATAAACTCGTTGATACCACTATTCAGAATTTAAGAAAAATAATTCGGTTAATTTTTATTTATTTAACCATTCAGGCTCCTAGGATCAAAATAATCCATTGTGATATATCTTTGGTGCAATTATCTGCTTATTGCTCGCGAATAAAAATTAAAAAAAAAATAAAAAAATTTTTTGACTTTTTTTTGAAATATCAAAAATTTTTCCTTTTTTTTCTCAATTTTTAGCATACGAATTTTTTCCTAAGGTAAGAAAGGAAAAAAATTTTTGTTTTGTTAAAAAAATTTTAAGAAAAAAATTTAATGAAACAATTAAAATTTTTCAGAATTTGCACTCGAATTTCGAGTGCTGGGCTCTGCTAATATATTTTATTAATTCAGAATCGTAATCGTGGTTTTATGTAAAGTATAATTCCTGAGGCATCAACTTTTCTTTTTAAAAAATATTTTTTCTCGGCCACAATCTCGTTACTTCTAAGACATCAATGCAGTTTTACAAAGTCTTAATTCTAAGCCACATCCTCGCTTTATTGAGACTATTAGGACTAAACCGTAATCGTGTTTTTACAAGTCTTTCGTTCTAAGTCACAATCCAGTTTTATAAAATCTGATTTCTTAGTTACAAACTCGATTAGCAGAAGTCTAGACTTTTGCCGCTATCGGAGTTTAATTAAGTCTTAATTCTGAGCCACAACAATGGTTCTTAAACCTTAAGGAGGAGCCAGAATCATAGTTTGATGAAGTCTTGGTTCTAAATACA
Source organism: Cordilura impudica (assembly GCA_963682025.1). NCBI lineage: Eukaryota > Metazoa > Arthropoda > Insecta > Diptera > Scathophagidae > Cordilura > Cordilura impudica. Next base: position 252,253,539 of record OY821519.1, on the reverse strand, counting down.
ATTTTGGCTTAGAAAATCGTTAACCACCCTATAATCGCGGTATTGATAAAGTCTGGAGTTTAAGTCACAATTGATTCTAAACCACGTAATTGGTAATCGTTGACGATAAGCTGCAATCATGGTTTGATAAAGTCCGTGTTCTACGTTACAGTTGCAGTTTTACTAAGTCTTGATTCTAAGCTATAATCTTGCAATTGCAGTTTTCTAAATCTTGATTCCAAACCACTAGCTGGCTTAAGTAAGCGCTGACTCTAAGCTTTAATTATGGTTCTACTAAATCTTGATTCTAAACCAAAATCATGGCTTAATTTCACATTATCTCTAAGTTAGAATCGAGGTTTTATAAAGTCTGGGTTCTAAACCATAATCGCAGCTCCACTTGTTCTTGATTCTAAAATAAAATCTTGGCTTACTTAAGCATTGACTCTAAGCTGCAATCATGATATGATAAAGAGTGGATTTTAATCTCAGTCTTGCTAACTTTTAATTCTAAATCACAATCTTAGCTCAACTAAGTATTGAATCTAACTTACAGTCGTGGTTTTGATAAAGTCTGGTTCCACAGCTTCACTAAATCGTGATTATTATCCATTATCATGCAAATTTATGTTAGAAAAACCTAATTCAAGATAAAATTTGTACCTTAGAAAGTCGGATTTAAGCCACTAGGAAGGCTATGTTCTAAGTCATAATCTGGCGACTAAGCATTGCTTTGAAATCTAGTTCAAATCCGTGATCGCGGTACTAAATTGTTGTTTTGGTAGAGGTTGTTTAACACCCACTATCATGGCCCTACATATTAAGAAAGTCTTACTAAAACACGGACGGACATCCATAGCTATTTTGAAACTCAGAAAATTATTGTAGGTCTACCATCGAGTGCTATACATAAGTATAAATATAAAATCATACATTAAGGGTTCACTCTTCATACCACATTAACCACAAAATCCTCAAGATTACTCCCACCCATTCTGTATATTTTCTTTTCATTTTAGCAATTCCCTTCTTCTAACTTAATTTAAAATTTTTTTTAGCTCACATTTTCTACTCCATCATTCGCAACCTTACGAAATATATTTGCCACAAATACCATTAGACATGTGAAATATTCAATTTTTCAATGTTAAATCCATAAAACGAAATCTATAGAAAATATATAAAGAACGACGAGAAAAAAGGTGTTAATCCAAATTCACCCCACCACCCAAAAAAAAAAAAAAATAAAAAATACAACACGGAAAGACAGAAATGAAAACAAAAGAAGATAGCAAATTTTTCATCATGTTCACCACTGCAGCTACAATTCAATTTTCAATACTTCTTCTGTAGAGCTTAACAACATTTTTATAAATTTTTTGCTAAAAAAGAATCTTTTTTTTAGTTTAATATATAATGGCTGTGGTTTGTTATGTTTTCCTTTACATTAACAATATTGTGGATATTTGAGGATTGGTGATTATACCCTATACCACTATGTGGTTTGGGTATAATGACTTTGTGCTGCTGTTTGTAACAACCAAAAATATTTGACCTAGACCCATCTTTAATTATACCGATCGAATCAGAATCACTTTCTGAGTTGATTTAACAATGTCCGTCCGTCCGTCCGTCCGTCCGTCCGTCCGTCCGTCTGTGTGTCCATGTAAAGCTTGTAATCACACTGCAGGTCGCAAATATGAATATATTTTGATGAAATTTTGCATATAAGCTTTTATCGGCCATGGGATGAACGCTATTGAAATTGGTGAGAATCGGTCCATGTTCAGACCTAGCCCCCATACAAATTACCCATATGAAATCGACATAAATTGCCATAAGATCCAAATTGTCATATAGATCTTACTCAAATTGGGTTTGTATGCGTTCATTACATCCACTAATGAGTAGTCCAAAAATGATCCCTTTGACCCCATATAGAACTGCTTCCCGATTTTCACTTAAATCTGTTAAAAAACAAAAATATTGCACTGATTCTTCTCAAATTTTGTTTGTACATATTTTTGCAAAATACAAGAGACTTTACCAAACATGATCAGGATCGGTCCATTTTTGGACCTAGTCCCTTTATAGATATAGCATCCGATATGAACTTTTTCATATCTGCAGCCAAAAAAATTAATAAAAATCCCACTCAAATTTGGTTTTTGCTTATTTTCAATGTCCAGTTAGTTGGGCCTAAGAGATAGGGTTTCTAAACGCATGGTATAGGGTATCGTATAGTCGGTCTAGACCGAATATAATTTTCTTACTTGTTTTATATATTATAGAATTGCACAAATTTTTTTTCCCCCCTACTCTTTGAAATTATATATATGAAATCAAAATGTGCGCAATGTTTTGCTGGTAGGAATGGCCAACAAAGGATTATAAAAATAAACTCATTTAGTAAATGAAGCTGTTTCCGGTTGTTATTTGTGTGGCATCATTGCTATTGATAATATTGCCCTTCTATTTGCGAACATTAGGTTTTCATTTCTATATATATCGCTAAATAAATGAGCTTGTTACTTTTGGATGCAGAATGAAAGAAAAAATTGGATTTGAAGAAAGAAAATCACAAATGAATAAAGGTGTTTTTGTAAAAGTAATAAAAAGCGCAATAAGCAAAAATCTATAAAAACTATCTTGAATGTTTAATTTAATTATATTTTGAAACCATTAATAATTGTATTAACAAATTAGTTGCAATGATCGTCTGAATAATATAGATTCCAAACTTCTTTTTAAATAATGCATATTGGTAATTTCAACACTAAATAAATTTGGAAAGGTAATTTTCAAGAAAAAGGATTTTTTTAAGAAAAGGCACTGTTTTAAGAAAAGGTGCTTTTTTAAGAATTGGTACTTTTTTAAGAATAGGTACTTTTTTAAGAAAAGGTACTTTTTTAAGAAAAGGTACTTTTTAAGAAAAGGTACTTTTTAAGAAAAGTTACATTTTTATGATAATGTATGTTACCTTTTTACGAAATGGTACTTTTTTAAGAAAACGTACTTTTTTAGGAAACGTTTTTTTAAGAACATGTACGTCTTTGAAACAATGTACTTTTTTAAGATAAAGTACCTTTTAAAGAAAATTAACTTTTTTAGGAAATGACACTCTTTGAAGACAACATTGCTTATTGAACAGAGATGTGTGTTAGAAATTACGGTCAAGATCGTGTAATCGAGTTCCATAGCTTCAGTAGCTCTAGTAGTAAATGAGTAAAAACTAAAGCATGTAAAAAAATAAATATAATTTTTTAGTATAACAAGTGTTCAGTTTTTTGAATCTAATAAGTACCAGGATTATCATCATTAGATCTCACTTGAATAAGACTGTCCTTTCGGCGTAGGCAAATTACTACTCGAAAAAGCTGGGCCACTTTCCGTACAAAAGTTTGAAAATATGCACTCCACAACTGGGCGGAATTGACGAAATGCTGAAAACAATAATCCACAAACAGTGAGCATAGGGTTTGATATATATATCCGCTTTCAAAAAAAAAAAAAAGAAAAACAAAAAAAATAAACAAAAAGTAAGAAAATTATAGTCGGTGTGGACCATACGTTTAGAGACCCTGCCTCTTAGGTTAAACTAATTAGATATAGATAATAAGTATAAACCAAATTTGAGTGGCACTCTTTTTAATGTTTTGGCCTTCGGGCGTGAAAAAGTTCATATCGGATGCTGTATTTATATGGGGATTAGGTCGAAAAATGGACCGATCCTGACCATATTGGTAAGGTCGCTTATTTTTTGCACTAACATATACAAACCAAATTTGAGAAAAATCTGTGCAATATTTTTTTTTTCATATCAGCTTCATATGGGGGCTATGACTAAGAATTGTCCAATAGGGTTTATTTTTGAACTGCTAATAAATGGATGTAATAAACATACACAAACCCAATTTGACCGACATCCATATGATAATTTAAATATTATGGCAATTTAAGTCGATCTCATAGGGGTCATTTGTATGGTGACTAGGTCTAAACATGAACCGACTTTCACCAATAGCATTCATCCTGTGGCAATATAGTAGCTCGTGCGCTAAATTTCATTGAAATATGTTCATATTTGCGACCTGTAGTTTGAATTACAAGGTGTACATGGAAACGCAAACGGACGGACGGATAGACGAACAGACGGACATCACTAAATCGACTCAGAAAGTTATTCAGAAAGTTATTCTGAGTCGATCGGTATAATAAAAGATGGGTCTAGGTCAAATATTTTTGGCCAATATTGTTCATTTTATTCGCGACTTACGGCCAGAAATGCTAGAAAAAGTGACCCTAAATTGGACGTCTAGAAAGCGTTTCGCCAAGAACAGCTATGGTAACCACATGAACACATTTTGAAATGGTAATACCATGGAATAATCTTTTGAATAAAAAATTGTTTTTATTAGAATTTAGTTTTTTGTGTTATTTTTAAAATTGCAGGTTCTTTCCGGCTTAAAAAAACATCCATTACTGTGCCGACTCTTCAAATTTAGTCGGAATGGTTTACAGTCAGTGTAAAAGCCAAAAAAAAAATTGTTTTAGTTTTTCATACTTTTTGAAAATTTTCTAATCCTTTTCGGGTAGTTGTTCGCATATGCTAACAATTTTCTGCGGAACGCTTTGATATTTTGACACACAATCTCTATATGTGACCCTGCCTATGAAAACCCACCTAGTTTATCAAAACAAGTTTTTGAGTAAAACGCAATTAAAGTTTCCTTCCCCCTCTGTGTTACATTTTCATAATGTGCGCTTTCTTATTTCATTGTTGAATGTTTGTTTTGATTTGTTTTTTGTTTAATTTCAATGTTTTTTTTTTATCAATTAGTGCTAGAACTCCGAGTTTGCTCGAATTATTGTGAAAATGTCTCACGAGTATGATTAATTTTATCATTTGTGCAATTTATTTGATATTTAAAGTTACGATTTTTTTTGAGACTGGCAACCGATTTCATATGAAAATTGAATATTTTTTACATACAACTCCAAACAAATGAATTCATGAAATTTGACACACGAAGTGGGTTTTAAGCAGGGTAACATATATATTCAAATTGAAATGCTAAAAATTTTTTCCAAGTATTCTTGAAATTTTTTTTTTTTTTGAAAATAGACATCAAACATATAAGAACATATTTTTCATTTATTTCAGTGGAAAGTGGCTGATCCTTTTCAAGTAGTTGGCCCACTCTACAGTTTTTTATCAAAATTTCACAATATTTCAGGAAAGTAATCTATTGGTATAATTGAATTAAAAAGTTATAAAATTCTGCCATGTTTTTTTTGAATTTTTTTAGTAATATCAAACACCTATGGAATGCATTGCAATTAAAAGTGAATTTTAAATATGATATGACTGGAACTTTTCCGATACATTCGTTATACAAAATTATTATATTTATCAAACAAAAAAATGGTAATTTTTATTTTTCGGTCTGCTCAAGTTAAGAGTAGCTACTTGAGTAGCTCGAGTACATGAGCTTGACCGTAGGCTCTAATGATTATTACTCGAATTACTTGCTTGGCTCGACTAGCACGATACCCGAGTAATGTGGTTATTTGTGACAATATTAAGAAATTGAATATTAATCACACAGCGGCAAAAAGTCAGTGAGTCAGTGATGATTAAGTAAATATCTACAATATTTTAAGTAAGGCTATATATTGTGACCGATTTTACGGTTTTAGTTATCAACCGATTTTGACAAAAAAAATATACCATTTAAAAGGTATTTATTTTTAGCTGTCCACCATTTTTACAGATTTCCACCATCTGGTACATGTTTTGCAGTAAAATTCATTTAAACTAGCTAGCGACACATACATAAAACACATATTTTGAGCTTCAAAAAAAAAAAAAAACCATACAATGCTCTGCGTGTGTTTGTTAAATTTGTGTTGCATTGTGAATTGACCAAAATTTATTAGCATACCTTTAGGCTCTTTTAAAATTATTTATTAACAAACCCATTTATATTTCTTCTGTGTGTTCAACAAATATTTATAATGATATTTAATGAATTTGATTTCACAATTTAAGGAATTATATTGAAATATTCAAATTTGTTATATATAAAGTCTATATAATATATATAGAGTCTATATAATATAGATTAAAAAAGCATTGAAAGAAAAAATTGAATGAAAAAATAAAATTTCGTAGAATTTGCAATTGAGGGCTGGGCTCTGCTAATGTATATTGAAATTCGAAAAAAAAGTGTAATCCTGGTCTATTCTCGCGACATTCGTCTACCTGCTCAATGTTATATTAAATGTAATTTCATATCTATATTTAACTTTTCATTATACTTATATTTTATTCAGAATACCCCTCACCATACATATAACACGAGCATCCACAAATATATGCACAAAGTTCAATGTCAATACAAACAAGTAGTCTTCAAAGACCATTAGGTAATCTGTCTGACAAACAGCATAAAAAATCAACTCTTAACAAACACATAACATGTTGTGGCAATACAGACTTCCGTAAATAAAATGTACACATTCGTATGGACGTACTCACAAACCCACACAATCAACAAAAATTTTAAAATATACAAACTCACACAACTTACACAAAACTCATACACACAAATATTTTTATTTGTGTAAAGTTGAATTGGAAGAAGAGAAATACAACAAAAAAGGCAACTAAGCAAAAATCATAGACACATATTCGTGCAATCATAAACTAACGGCACAGACACATACACACACACAAAGCTATAATGAAGTATGAAAAATTCGACAAAAAGAAGATGAGGCCGACCAGCACAACGTGCCTTGCTGTGCTAAACGGAAACGGAAATAGAATTATAAAGACATACAGGGCTAAATAAAATAAGAATTATGAAAAAACTTAACTATGACATACTCACACATTTGTAAGACCCAACCACAACTAAACTGAATCAAATGAAATTCTATAGATAATCACAAGAAAATCAAATACGAGTATATACAATGTAGTGGTAAAAAAATTAGGTTGTCGTTGCTAACACTATGATCAAAAAGTATTCGGTTTTTAGGATAATTTAAAAGAGATTAAAACAAATAGGAAAATATATGTTTGTTATATACCGAGCAAACGAAGTTTCGAGAAAGAATCTTAGATCAAACTGTGCTGCTCTCATTAACTAAAATTATATTACACTGTTATGAATTTGTTGGCTACAGATTAGAAAATTTTAATTTTTTTATGAGGACTAGGTAGAAAATGCGGAACGAACTTTATTATAGTTAATAACGTAAAGGACAGAATGACATAAAAACCCAAGCAAATAATTAAAACAAGATAAAGAAAGTTGTAATATCTGAAAGTCATCTTCGTTTACAGCAACAGGAATACAATATACTGCGCAACAGAGGAGAGTGCTTAGTAAATAAATAAATTCCTTTTATAGAAATCCAAGATAGATCTACTCTATTTTGGCTTTAGCTAATTACGCTGTAACGCCTGCAAATATTATCTGGAAAGTAATATTGAATATTTTTAAGATGAAATCAATCCACAAAACGTTCTACAATTTCAGTCAATTAAAAGATATTGGGCTCTTACAACACTATGCAACAAAAAACAAGTAAGGAAATTATAGTCGGTCTAGGCCGGCTATACGATACCCTATACCATGAGTTTAGAGATCCTATCTCTTAGGTCCAACTAATTAGATGTAGAAAATAAGCATAAGCATAAATTTGAAAGGCATTGTTATTAATTTTTTTTGCCTTCGGATATGAAAAAGTTTATATTGGATGTTATATTTTTATGGTGAAAAATGACCTGATGCTGACCAAGGTCACTTAGTTTTTTAAAGACATATACAAACCAAATTTGAAAAAATTTCTGCAATATTTTTTTTTAGACTTAAGTGAAGATCGGGAATCAGCGCCATATTGCGGCCATGACTAAGGATTATTCTATAGGGCTTATTTTTGAAATACTGATAAATTGATGTAATAAACATACACAAACCCAACTTAACTGATATCTATATGATAATTTGAATATTATGGCAATTTACGTCGACCTCATAGGATTCATTTGTATGGGGACTAGGCCTGAACATGAACCGATGTTCACCAATTTCAATAGGATGAACCTATGGCCGATATAAGCGTATATACCAAAGCCTACATGGACACACAGATGGACTGACGTACGGACGGACGGGCGTGCGGACGCTAAATAAGAAAGTGATTTCGTGCCGATCAGTATATAAAAGATGGGTCTAAGTATTTTTGGTAGTTACAAACATCAGCACAAAGTCATTATACCCCGACCACATAGTGGTATAGGGTTTAAATGTTGTTGTTATCAGGTATCATAAAAAATGTTCTCTTTGTTGCATAGTGTAGTTAACAATTTAAAATGGAGGAATGCCATTACAAAAAACTGGATGAAGAATATTCGGGAAAAGCTGAGAAATGTGTGGACAGGAAAATATAATTGATATTATTTTAAATAATTGTATGACTTCACAGCTACAATATTGATAGGCGAATCTATTTCTTGTGACATATTCTACACCTTCAATTACCAACCGATTTTGACAAAAAATATACCATTTGAAAGGTATTTCTGTGCAGATAGTCACATGGTACATTCTTGGAGTAATAATCATTTAAGGTTGCTACTTATACACACATAAAACACATACTTAAGCTTCAAATAAAAAACTATACAATGCTGTCTGTTTGTTTATTAAATTTGTGTTAAATTGTGAATTTGCGCTCAATACTCGAGGGCTGGGTTCTGCTAGTTATAACTATATTACTTTGAATTTTGCGAATTTGAAAAGGTACATTCCTTATCTCTATAAGATCAACAGCACCCCTTTCAAAAAATGTTATTTCAAATGAACTTTTCAAAAATAAGTTGAATATGGGGATACTTGTACAATTTAAAAACAAACAAGTAAGAAAATTATAGTCGGTCTAGACCGACTATACGATACCCTATACCATGCGTTTAGAGACCCTATCTCTCAGGCCCAACTAACTGGATATAGAAAATTAGCATAAACCAAATTTGAGTGGGATTTTTAATAATTTTTTCAGCTGCAGATATGAAAAAGTTCATATCGGATGCTATATCTATATGGGGACTAGGCCCAAAAATGGACCGATCCTGACCATGTTTGGTGAAGTCTCTTGTATTTTGCAAAAATATATACAAACAAAATTTGAGAGGAATCAGTGCAATATTTTTGTTTTTTGATAGATTTAAGTGAAGATCGGGAAGCAGCTCTATATGGGGCCTATGACTAAGAGTTGTCCAATAGGGATCATTTTTGGACTACTGATTAATGGATGTAATATATACATACAAACCCAATTTGACTAAAATTTGTATGATAATTTGGATCTTATGGCAATATGTGTTGATTTCATAGGGGTCATTGTATGGGGGCTAGGTCTGAACATGGACCGATGCTCACCAATTTCAATAGCGTTTATCCCATGGCCGATAAAGGATCAAATACCAAATTTCGTCAAAATATATTCATATTTGCGACCTGCAGTTTGATTACAAGCTTTACATGGACACACAGACGGACGGACGGACGGACATCGTTGAATCGAATCAGATAGTGATTCTGATTCGATCGGTATAATTAAAGATGGGTGTAGGTCAAGTATTTTTGGTTGTTACAAACATCAGCACAAAGTCATTATACCCAAACCACATAGTGGTATAGTATATATAAAAAACAATATTTCACAAAAAATATGGACTTCAATTGCTCTACCAGGTGTTGTTCAATAAACATGTGGCCTTAGTACTCTATTTGAATGATAAGGTGAGTTAAAATGCTCTATCGAATAAAAGGATGGCTTAAGCATTAAAAGAATGAAAATGTATTTTTAGAACTCTAACAATTATTTCTCTATCGAAGTAATGGTGTTTTTCCGAGTAAGGTTTCGAAAAGGTTGTTTTTAATACCCTTTTGAAGTTTTATTTTTTACTATTCGTATAAACAATAATATTTTTAGAACTCTATAAGAAAAAGGTATAAACAGTGTTCTAAGTATCACATAGAAGAAAGGGTGGTCTATCGAGTCAGCCTTTATTAATCTATCTAAGAAAAAAGGGTACTTCTATTTCCCCTATTCCTTTGAGTAATATTTAATATAAGTGTTGCTTTTATTACCTTTTCAAAAAATGTATTCATTTAGCATTCTTTGATAAACAGTGCAACAGTGCAAAAAAAATATACGGACTTGCAGTAGAACCCTATAATCAGTTTGGCGAGAATGACAACTAATTTTTTTTTATGGTCCTCAAAAGATTCTTAAAAAATAGTGGGCCCCTCAAAAAAAAGTGTAATCAGTTTTTGCTAAATCAGACTCGGTGATATCGCTTAATAATATTTGGCAATAATGTAGATAAGACTCAGTTGAACAAATTTTATTCACTTTTTGTGCGAAAAAAGTCATTTTTCCTGCACTTATTTGAAAAAATATAGGAAAAAATTATTTTTTTTTACTTTTTTCAACATAACTTACAGGGACTGTCAATTTTTCACTAAGAATATTTGGAAAAATTATAGCCACGGTAAAGCTGAACAACTTTTGTGAACATATCAATACAATCTGAATGTGTTAAGTTGCCCTAATTAGCGCACAAAGACCACTTTGTACCTTAAAAATACTACACTTTTATTGCATTTTTTATCTTCTTTGTTATATTTGCATTTCTTTTATTACTGATTTAAATATTTAATGTTATTAGGTTTTGTTGTTGTTTTGCCTTGTTTAAGTAATTATTATATACTAATGATTTTTTCAGTGACATTTTTGCAATCGTGAAGAATAGCAATAGAAACTTATGAGGCTCATAAAAAAAATTGGCCAACATTCTCGCCAAACTGAGTATAGGGTTTTACTATCCTTTGGTAGTAGAATCGAACCAAAACTGCCAAGTCCGTGTATTTTTCAAAAAGTCTTCATTTGTTGCACAGTGTAATATAATGATTTCATTTTACCTTTAAAACTAGAGCGCTTTGAGTTCTCTTTAAATGCGAAGAATTTTTGGTAGTTTGTTAACATAATTACGACTAATTTTAGATCCTTTACTGAAACTGGTTCTTATATGAAGAATTGTTTACATCCTCCACACCAGTGTTGAAAGGATATATATCAGTTGTCATTCCGTTTGTTACTCGTCGAAAATTTTTTTTACGAGACAAGAAGTATATACTCCTGATCCTTATAACAACTCCTGTCGATATAGCGATTTCTATTTGTCCGATCGTCTTTCCGTCTGTCTAATCTGTCTGTCTGTCTGTAGCTTGTAATCCCGCTCATTAACAAAATAAACAATTAAAGTTAGGATATTATTGTTTGTTAGATTTATCGTCATTTTTCAGACATATTGCAATTACTACTGTAATTAATATGCAATTTTAATTTTGCTTAAATGGTGCGTGGTAAAGAAGAAGAAAGCATATATTTCAAAAATTCATAACTGCACTGTATTCTTAATCGGACCGGTTTCTGGCATTTCAGCCTTCATCAGCGATTTATTGAACATTCTGATAATTGTTATGTTTTAATTGAATAGATTGTTTCTATATGAAAATTTTTTCTACTTAGGGCGGCCGTGAGGTTTTGAACCATGAACCTTCACATACACTCGTACTTGCACTTTTTGGTCAGCGCTTTAACACACTCACCTAAAGTCAGGCCTACGAGCAGTGTGGTTAGTTTCAGTTTTCGTACCATACAGCTTTACTTTGTATTAATTTCAGAAGATACAACTCTGTCCAAACAAACAATCGTTATTTTTGAATTTTGAATATTTTTTGCATTTATACTTCTAATATATTATTATTTTTCATTTTTTTGGAGGAGGTTGGTGTTGAATTTGGAGCCTCTAGGCCCAATAGCCGAGGAATGGCTTATGTAAATGTAAAGATACTCCAATAAAATTTCACGAAAAAACTAAAAATAGTGAAAAAATTTTAAAAGTAACAGATAATGTGCATAGAGAATCAGCGATACATATACATTAGGGTGCCCCTTAATAAAAAAAAAGTGTTCCAACTGTCGGTCTCACCCCCTAGAAATATGCGAATAGCAAAAAAACTGAGAAATACAAAGTTTTGGGCCAATCAAAAAACGTTTAGTCGTGGCGCAAAGCGATTGAAAATTACAAGTGTGTTTATATGGGGAAAATATGACTTTTTTTCAGATTTTACGAAAATTTCGTTCTATAATTTAATTTTTCCGACAATCTGTTACATAATTCGGGATCAGTATTAAATTATCCTTTCAAGAGGCTATATACCTTCAAAATCGTATGAAACCTCGCCAAGAAATAGCAAATGCCCCAGACCACTTTTGTGCCAAAAAAAAAAAAACTAGGTCATGAAATTTGATGGCATTTTTTTCAACTTCGAGAAATTGATTAAAGCCATCATTCTTTTTTGGTCTCTATACCTATAAGTACTCAGATATGAAGTATTGTTTTATTACCACGTTGTTAAACTATTGCGCATTGAGACCGAAAATTGGAAATTTTTTTGATAAAATTTTTAAAACTCCTTTTTCAAGTTTGAAAAAATTTTCTTAAACAAAATTTAAAAAAATTAATATATTACTTTAAGGTTTTATTAAATACATGTTGCAGATTAACTGTGTGAATTTTTAAGTAAATCCCTTTGCCAGAATTTTTTTGACAAGGATTTTATTTTTGCGGATTTCGAGAAAACTTGGATTTTTGTGAAATATTCTGTAAATGTACTCTTTCTAAATACTTTGTATCAAAAATTCATCACTTTTCTACTTTTAAATGTTATATTTTATCTCAATAGCCTAGGATTTCGGAAAAAAATAATATGACATTAACCCTTTTGGAATTGGGGTAACATATGACTCCAAGCTAATAAAAGACAATTTATTCAAAGAAGTCAAATATTTTGTAAGTGCTGTCCAATTTTTAGATGCGACGCTTAAAATATAATAACCAAATATGTAGAAGTTTCGTTCCAAAAATTTTGGATAAATCCGAGAACGTTAACCCATTATTTGCCAAGGCCAGATTTGGATTTTAAGATATTTTTAAATAAAAATTACCGAAAACTAGTTTTTCTATTAAACTCGTTGATACCACTATTTAGAATTTAAGAAAAATAATTCGGTTAATTTTTATTTATTTAACCCTTCAGTGCTCCTGAGATCAAAATTATGCATTGTGATATATCTCTGGTGCAATTATCTGCTTACTGCTCGCGAATATAAATTAAAACAACTTAGGTCATATGTCTCAAAAATAGGACGTTTTTTGAAATTCACTTTAATTTAGTTTTGTAATTTATTCCATTAAGAGTAGTATTAATTTAATATTAACTTTTATATATATTATTATATTTGAAATTTACTTTTATTTAATAAACTATTTAAAACTGGGAAATAAAATGTTAGAAGTTTGAAAAGATGTAGGTGACATTGAAGATAATATAAAGCGACCGATTATTAAAAATCAAAAATGTCAACCATTTTAAGTAATGGCATCTTCACCGATTGACCTGAATTTTTGTTTTTTTTTTTGGCGTTTTTTATCAATATCCACCAAATTGGTCAGTGAGACCGCAGGATATTCAACTATTACTTTATTATATAAAGTAATTTTATAACAAAATTGGTTAAAAGTTGTTTTTTGTTAATTATCTTATTAATTTTATACATCATTGTAAAAAATCTATCCATAGATGCAAAACAAGAAATTGTACTTCAAGTACTTTTTTAATAAATTAATTCTATGGAAATAACTTTTTACTGCAATTGGTACTAAACTTTGATCAGTTTAAAAGAAATGTTTCTCTTAAAAGAAGGTTCTCATAAGGAACTCTTACAACGGAAGGTTTATAAAGAGTACTTGAAGTACATTTTTAAAATATTAGTTAATGTTTAATTACGTTTTAACGAAATTATTATAAGTATTTTATCAGTTTAACCTGATTGTATCTAATATGTGATTTCTTTCTTGAATATTGCATCTAATATAGTTTTTTTAATTCATTCCAATTTATCAATTGTTAAAATAGTTTGGAACTTACGGTAGAGACATTGTATTATCAGAACTATTTGAAAAGATATTAAAACTTATTAATAGTGAACTTAATTTTAGTTTAGTCCAATTAGTATGTTTTCGTAGAAATATTCAAACATTCCAATAAAAAAATTTTTAATGTTTTGAAACTTCTTTAAATTAATTACTATTTAGTCACATTTTAAATGAAATAACTTCAATTAGAACTTCTAGCAATTATTATATTCATTTTTAAATTTTTTTTTATTATATCTGCTCTATTCAGTTTGAAATATATTTTATTTTTCCTCATACTTTTTGAGCCGAGGGTATTTGACTGCATGTTTTGTATGTTATGAAAAGGCTTAGATATTTGTTAGACCATTTGCTACATAAAATAGACACTTACATATCCCCAAAATATACAGAATATGGAAAATTTCTAAATGTCCCCTTATGTTAGCATATAGAAAATTTGTGAAAATTTATGAACAGGAAACCGCACCCAATTCTTGGGTTTTTCCATACAATTCCACAGCTTAACTCTGATGTTGTTTAACTCTACAGATGCTCTTGCTGGGTTTTTGTGGCAAAAGAAAAATCATATGATATACGATGTGTTAGTGTAAATGATTGTAGAAATAAAGTTACATTAAACTTATAAGTGTTAATGTTGCTGTAATGGGGAGTGTATATGTGTGTATATATGTAGATATGTGTGTGTGTGTGTGTGTGTAAAGGAAACAAATGGTCACAAAATGAAGTGCAAATCAAAGTTTGCCTGCTTATGTTGATTGCTTTGGCTTAACTTTTAACAAATTTAATTTCTTCTTATTATTATGCTTTGGGTGTGGTTGTTAAAAGAGTTTAAGTTTTAGTTTTTACTTTTTTTTTATTTATTACGTGGGGCAACAACTTCTTCTGGGGTTAAGTTTGCGAACAATTTTATTCGTATATGTAGCGGTCGAAAAATAAGTTTTAGTTCGGTCAAGTGTTGTAAGCGAAAAAGTGAATAATTTTATTTCTCTAATAATTTTTGACATAATTTGCAATGAGATTTATTTCGTACTGTCACAACTTTTATAGAAAGCATCCTAAAATGTACGTTTTCGGAGAAAAGTACCTTTTCTTAAAAGCTACATTTTCTTAAATAGCTCCTTTTTCTTAAAAAGCCAAATTTTTTAAAAAAAATTTACATTTCTTAAAAATTTACATTTTCTTAAAAACTACTTTTTCTTAAAAACAGCTTTTTCTTAAAAAAGTAAATATTTAAAAGAAGTAAATTTTTCCTTAAAAATTATCTTTTCTTAAAAAAGTATATTTTCTCAAAAGATTACCTTGTCTGGCAGAAGTACGTTTTTCAAAAGGTACATTTTCAAAAAAAGGTATATTTCGTTAAAAAAAAAAAAAAAACATTGAAAGGAAAAATTTTATGAAAATATAAAATTTCCTAGAATTTGCATTCTGCTAGTACTTATATATAAATATGTCATCGTTTGTATAAATATCTCAGTTCTAATTTCAGGATCTTTTTCTTTAACAAAAGTAGACAAAGCTCAAAGTATTTCTTAAAAAAATCCTTTCATTATTATTATTTCATAACTACACTTAAAAATTATTTTCATATCTTATCCCTTTAGAATTTGCCTACATTATTTCATATAAAAATCTACGGCTATCATATTTTCAATGTTATAAAATAAATTTGAGATACCATTAACCTTTAACAATTTACATTTTTTCTTTGTTTGCCATTAAAGGTCTGTTAAACATGAGAGCTCATTATTCAAAATTCCTTAATATCCTACTTAAATATCAATTTAAAAAGCAGATTTGTTGGGTATTATTGTATTACATCCTATATGATTGTATTTGTATTATTATATTACATCCTATATGATCTGCAACCAACCAAGTATAAATATAAGAAAAATATATAAAAATGTTGAAATTTTTAAAGCAAAATAAATAAATAAAAAATTATATAAAAAAATTCTTTAAGATTGTTATGCATATATAATGAAAATATTATCCCTGTTTTTAATGTACCATAAACAAACTGAAACACAAAAGTCTAAAAAACTAGTAAACCGAAAAAATATGCAAATCAGTTGAAATAAATAAAATCTGTGAATAAAAACCAAAAAAAAAAAAAACAAAAAAGAATCTGCTACTTTCCATAATATTTTTTTATTTATTCTTTATTTTTGTTAAGATTTACAATAAAACATAAAGGTATGCTCGACCTAACACAATATGTGTGGTAGGAAGTGAGAAGAACAAACAAAAAAATATGAATATATCCGGTTGGTTTAAGGGTTAACATCCTATCAAAGTATAACACCATGTACCACAAAAACAACATTAAAAAAAAAAACAAACAACTAAGGAATGATAACAGAAAACCATATTTAAATATGCAATCATTGTGGCTAAGAACCATATGGTTTGTTAAGGGTTTTTGTAAAGTTTTGCTTAAAGCATTTCACAATTATTTGAAATATTAAAAAAAAAATATTCTTATTATTTTAATTGTTTTAATAACAATTTTTTTTTTTGTTTTTTTATTTTAAATTTCAGATGAAATTATTAGCGAGCAAGAGGGTAAAACAGTTATAGTACCATGTCCTGTCAATAAAGATAAATGTGGCGATTTACATTCTTTGAATTGGTTTAAAGGTGACAATCGTATAGCAGCCATGCTGCTGGATGACAGTAATGTCACAAGTGTTGCAGAGGAATTTGAAGATAGGTGAGTTAATATATCTTTAGTAAACCAGAAAAATTTTTCAACAAATTTTATTATATATTTTTCTTTCAATAATTTTTACAAATATTAAAAAAAAATTCTTTGTTTTGTTTTAAAAACTTTGACTATTTAATTATTTAATTAATATTTTTTTAATATTTTTTTTTTTTTTTCAAAATAAACTCTTAACTTCTAAAGCACAATTTAAAAAAAAATTTGTTTTAATGAAATTTTTCTTTTGTGAACATTAAATGTAGAATTATTGTTGTAAAAAGGAGTTTCCTTTTTTAATTTTTAGAAATAATTTTTTTATAAATTTAAAAAAATAATTTGTTTGAATTTTGTTTAAAAATAGTAAAATATAATTTGTTAAAAAATTTTATAAAAATATTTTGTTTTTATTTTTTTTTATAAATGGTGTCAAAGTACCATTTTGAATAATTTTTTAACTCTGTTACTTTATCTGAAACAGCCTACTATTCTAATATTAGCAGAACTAATTTCTATACGCTGCACACATATATGTATACATGTTTGTCATTCCGTTTGTAAAGCATCGAAATAAATTCTGGATATCCCAAAACCATATATTTTAGTTGATTTAGCGATAACCCTCTGTCCGTCTGTCTGTGAAAATCACACCCTCAGTACCTAAGCGAGGCTGTTTGGTTTTGTACAAAATCGTTAACTAATATCCCGAAGATGTTGCTATTTAAACTAATGAGTCACGAGATATGAGTGTATATGTCAAAAAACTCTTGAAAATAAAAATTTCTTTGTTGATTTCCTTAATATACATATGTAAATGTGTAATTCTTCTTATCGATGCAGTCCTTGTAGTTGTAGCATCGGCTCCATGGGGGTATATCTATGGTTATACAGTACTTGTGGCAGTAGCCCAAGGAAGTATTACCACATATTTTTTTATCGTTATCACGATAAAGAAAAAATATAGTCCCTAAATTTTTTTTTGAAAAAAGTGCCTTTCCTTAATAATAACCTTTTCTCCAAAAGTAATTTTTTTCAAAAATAATTTTTCTTCAAAAAGCACCTTTCCTTACAAATTAACTTTTTTTAAACAAAAATTTTTTTTAAATAATCCTTTTTTTAAAATAATACCTCCTTGTAAAACAGTACTTTTTTGAAATTATTTTTTTTTTTGTACCATTTTGTCTTTAAAAGAATACCCTTTTCTCAAAGAGGACCCTTTTTAAAAAAACTATATTTTAAAAAAATACCGTTTTAAAAACATACCCCTTTTTAAATAAAGTAAAATTAAAAAAAAGGAAAATTTTTGTTTAAAAAAGTACCCTTTTTTAAAAAAAGTACTTTTTAAGAAATAAGTACATATTAAAAAAAATTTTTTTAAGTGCACTTTTTTTAAATACGTCCATAAAAAAACAGTTTTTAAGTGGTTTTAGTATTGAGTTTATGACGCAGGTGGAGGGTCACCTATTTCAAAATAATTTTTTTATTATATTTTTGAAAAATGATGGAGTTAAATCAAAATCTATCAAGCTCAAGATCAAATGTTTTTACCAAAAACCGAACTATTCTGCAAGAAAGGTTATAAAACTGTTTCAGTTCGAGATTATAGATAAATTTATCTCAGAAATGTAAATTAAAAAAACAAGGTTTTCTTTATAAAAAGTTCATCATTATCATGCATAATCATTAAAATGATAGAAAATAAGTTTTTTTATTTTTATATTCGTAGAAATTAAAAATTATTTACTTTTGAAGAAACTATTTGTTTAAGAATTGTTTAAAAAAATGTTGGTAACTTTTATAACTTTATCTTAAGCAGCTCAATTTCGCTTTTATTTTTAAACTTAAAATTTCAAAAAATTTTTAAAAATAATTTTTTCGAAAATTTAAAAAATATATTTTTTTTAACTCTTCAGTTAACTTTCAGACTAATTTCTTAAAAATAATTTCTTTAAAAAAAATTATTTAACATTATTATTTTACATCTATGGGACGTTTGGCAAAACAAAAAGAGCTTTTTTTACATTACGAGATTTGTAATTGATCAAAGCGATGTTAATGTAGAGAAAGCTATAAATTGGAAAAAACTCTGCTTGTTCGTTCTAACTCTCGTATGAAAAGAAAAAGAAAAAACATTTCTCATGTTCTTTTCTTTCTAATGTTGAGTTAAATAGTTGATTAAGCATGAGTTGAAGCAATAGGCAGAAGGATGCTGAAGATGAACAAGTCGCTTTGTTCGAAAGTAGCTACTCCATCTAGCGCTGTCTTCAATTTTTTCCAAATTTCTCTTACATTGCATAAAAAGTATTATCTTTTCTAGTATTAGAAAATGTATACGTGATCTCGAACCGAACTATAAATAACTAATTATTATTTAAATTATTTAAAAATACTTTTTTTTTCAATTTTAAATAATTTAAAAATAGTTTTTTTTCAGTTTTTTTTAATATTAATATTAAAATTTTTTAGAATTTTGTAATATAAAAAAAGTTTTGTTTGAAATTTTTTTCGAATATTTATTAGGAAATTTGTTTTACTTTTATATACGCAGAATCCTTATTTTGTAAAAAATTATTCGCTTAAAAAGTATTTTGGAAGCTTTAAATAAAAAATTTATATATATTTTATATAAATTTATATATATTTAAATATATTTTTTTATTAATCTAAAAATGTTTTTTTTTATCATAGTAACCTAAAATTTGTGAATGTTTTTTAAATTTCCCAAAAATTTTTAAATTTGTCCAAATTTATTTTAAAATTAATTTCTTAAACACAAAAAATGTTGGCCTGAAAATTCCATAATTAATTTTCGATAATTTTTTAATAATAATTTATTAGAAAATTTGGTAGATTTTTTTAACATATTTTTTTTTTAAATTTTTACAAAAATATATTTTTGTTAAATTTTATAAAACATATTTTTTTAATCTAAATATACTTTTTTTTTAGAAATTTTTAATATCTATATCTTTATCTAAAGCGGCTTAAATTTGTAGAATATTTTTTTTTAATTTCCAAAAGTAAATATTTTTTAATTTTTCCGAAAAATTTAAAAAAAATAGTTTTTTCGAAAATTGTTTCGAATATTTTTAAATAGAATATTTCATGGGTCTATTCTATAGAATATTGTATATATAACACTCAATTTTTTTAGAAATAATTTTTTTAAAAAAGTTTTTCGAAAATTTTTATAATATTTTTATTTTTTTTTTTAATTTTAACTAATCACAAATGTATATTTTTGAGATTTTTAATTTTATTCCAAAAACAACATTTTTTAATTTCTTCCGTAAATTTCTTTACAAATAATTTTTTGCAAATTGTTATTTTGCTTTTCTAACGTGATACGAAGATGTATTATTTTGTAAAAACAATTTCTTTAAAAAAATGTTTAAATAATTTTTCGAAAACTAAAAAAAAAAATACTTTTATATATTTAAATGTATAAAAAAATATTTCTTTGGAGATATTTTTAATATCTATAACTTTATCTAAACCGGCCAAAAATTTTCAATTTTAAATTTCCAAAAAAAAAAATTAATTTTTCCCAAAAATTTTTAAAAATAATTTTTGTTTGCAAATTGTTCAAGCAAACTTTTAAAAAAAATTTTTGACGTTACAATATCATCGTTCCAAACTGCAAAATTTCAAAATAAACATTAGAAAATTTTTTGATAATGTTATTTGAAAATTTTATAGATTTTTCTCGAAAATATTCAAAAAATATTTTTCGCACATAATTGTTTCTAACCAGTTTTTCAGAAAATTTTTAGTCCAATTTTTAAAATAAATTTCATTTTCGAAAATTATTTATTCAAATTTTTTTTCCAAAATTATTAAAAATAGCTTTTCGGAAATCGTTTCATTATAATAATGCCGAGATTTTACAACTTCTGTAAATTTATCCAATTCCAAAAACAAAGTTTTTAATATTTTTAAAATTTTAAAATTATTTTCGAAAAGCATTCATCATCTTTTTTAAATTGGTTAACTTCACTAAGTTCATCTTGAACAGACTAATTCATCTTAAGCGGCCTAATTTTAATCAAATAGCATAAAAACAAATTTCAAAATTTTTTCATATATAAATTGTTTGAAAGTTTTTAAAAGCAACTTTTTAGAAAATTTTCCTCTAAATAAATTGAAACAAAACTAAAAGTTTCATATTAATTACAGCAGTAAATGCAATATCTCTGAAAAATGACGTCAAACCTAACAAACTATTACAAATTTCGCTTCAGAGCAACATCTCTAATATATGTTAAAAGTGCAATATGTAGAATGTACAAACCATACATTACATATGGCAACTCTTACCAAATTAAGAATAGTGAAAATTAGAAGTATAAATGCATAAATATTAAAAAATTCAAAAATAACGATTGTTTGTTTGGACAGAGTTGTATCTTCTGATATTAATACGAAGTAAAATGTTGTATGTTATGAAAACTGATTCTTAACCACACAGCTCTTGGGCCTGAGGTGAGTGTGTTAAAGCGCTGACCAAAAAGTGCACGTGCGAGTGTATGTGAGATAGACGCAGGTTCAAACCTCACAGTCGCACTAAGTAGAAAAATTTTATATAGAAACAAGCTATTCAACTATAACATAACAATTATCACATATTCAATAAAAATCAGTGATGAAGGCTGAAATGCCAGAAACTGGTCTGATTAAAGGTACAGTGAATTTTAGAAATATATGATTTCTTCTTCTTTACCACGCACCATTGAAACAAAATTAAAATTTGAATTTTAATTATACTACTAATTGCAATATGTCTGAAAAATTACGTCAAATCTAACAAATTAAATAAACATATTTTGGCTTGTTTTTAAAAATGCTATAGATATATTCGAAAATTGTTTAATTTATATTAGTTTGTTTTAACTCTGTATCTCTAATTTTCCTTTAAATTCTAAAAAATATTTTTCGAGCAATTTTGAATAATATTTTTGTCAAGATTTTTATTCCATAATAACTTTTCTAAATATTTTTAGCTACTTTAATTTTATCTAAAACAGCCTGAGTTTCCTCGTATTTTCATAATTTTCATGAAAATTTTTGAATTCAGTAAAAATGAGAAAATTATTTCCAAACATTGTTTTTTTTATGATTACATATTTAGTTTTTTACAAAAGTTTTTTTTATATTGATAATAATTTAGTTGTAAATGTTGTAAAGATTTTTTTCCCTAAAATTTATAAAAAGATTTTTTTTGGAAAATTCTTTGAATATATATATATATATATATTTTTAATTTTTTACATCGGGAACTTCATTTACAAAAGTCAAATTTTCCTCTTATATCAAAAATTAGAAAAAATTTTGTATAATTTGTTTTAAAACTAAAAAACAATTGACGTTCGAAAATTTTATAAAATTAATATTCCCAAAATTTAGTTTTAAATAAATTTAAATTATTTATTCGAAAATTTTTATAAAATACTAGAGGACCCCTGCTGCTCCGCAGCATTATATTATATTAATTTTTATAATATAATACCAAAATTTGCCAAGAGAAGTTAACGTACAGCAATGCCAAAATATACCAAGAGAAGTTAACGTACAGTAAAAGTAAAGTTGATTCTCCACGCATAACTTTCCTCAAACCCAACGAATTTAAGCAGTTAATAGCTCAAAAGAAGGAACGTGATCCACTGAGTGTTCTTAGACCTATGTCAACTCTAGTTATAGAGGTTTGAGAGAAGAAAAATATTGAAAAAAAATTTTGAATGTAAAGTTTATTCATAAATTCTTTTAATATATAAGATTATATTTTTTAAATATTTTGCTGTGTTACATAATTTTATTTATTTTATAAAATAAAATTCTTTCTCTTATTTTGCCTATTTTCAGAGTCACTGTTGAACAGAACCCCTTTAGATTAATTATAAGAAATTTACAAATCTCCGACGAGGACATTTATTTGTGCGATACAACATATTTTATACCAATTGAAACGTGTGATAATTTCAATGGACATCGGGTGGAATTGAATGTTTTAGGTAAGTAGTTTACAATCAGCATTGCTTTTCAAACATAAATATTTTGCTATTTGCTTTTAAATGTTCTATGTAAATTAATGCTTAAACTTTATTTGTTATGGCTTTTAAATTATAATTTGCTTATTGTTTGTGTTCTCGTGATAAAAATAAAAATCCTTTTCCCATAATAGAGCATGTATAAATCCTATGAAAAAAATATGTTTTTTGATATAAAAACAAAAAAAAAAAATTGCGTTGTTTTTTGTTGTGCCTTGAATTTGTCTTGAATCTGCATGTCGAGTTTTGTTTCTAATCTTAAAATCCTTTAACACAATCGGTCTGTCTAAGCAATAATAATGAAATTGGTCCTTTTTGCTATTTCTGTTTTGTTTTTGTTCACAATTGTATTCGTTATTGCCTGTTTTTGTTAGTAATTTAAAAATTTGTTGTAGAGAAAAAGGATAACACTAACTTTCTAAATTTTTATAGTTTGGTGGCCTATAAAGTCTAATGTATTAAAAATCCGTCCTTAAAAAATTCCAAAAAAAAATATTGCGGTTTAAAATATACTATCATAACCCAGCATATTCTAGGAAATTTTATTTTTTTCTTTTAAGTTTTTTCTTTTTTTAATCTATGTATGTATAAAATTTATGATAATAAGTAATTTTACAAGAGCTAATCAATTTTAGACAATATACAAATAAACACAGGTCGTGTGATGTACAATTCATACCTTTCGGATCTTATAAAATTAATTATTATAAATATTTTATTTTATTTAATTTAATATATCTTTAACACATATTATACATAAATTTTATCATTCGGCACTTCTCCTCCATGTGAACTATAACTGTGCCAATTTTCACACTCCTCCGTGCCAGCATTTTACTTAAAAAGGGATGAAAAAGTTTTCCTTCACGTATTAATATATGGATAGTAGCTCTGAAGCTAAAAGAAGTTAGTTCGATCTACTCTGAAAGACTAAAAAAGCTACTGCACCTTAGTTCTAATATTTAAATATTATTTGGAAATCTAACGATGATATCTCAATGCATAGCATATCATTGGAAGGAAAGCTTATAAATATTACATTTTGATGAAAAAATATTATTGTCTGTTAAATCAGGTTTGTACAGCGTATGATATATTCCATGTTTTCGCCGTTAAGTTAGACGTTATTTGAGCCAACGTCTGAGAGGAATGTGTTCGATAATTGCTTTTTCATTATTTGCCCAAAGACCTGTGGCATATAAAGGGTTTAGAATTAACGGAGTAATGGTGATCTAATCGAGCACCATTTCCTCCCATTTGCTTTGAAATGAACAACTTCTTGAATGAGCCCAACATTCAACTTCGTTTTACTTTCTGGTTCCCACACGTCTACTTATAATATTTCTGCTTATGAGTTTTAGGATCGTCTACATGAAATACGGGCATCTACTAGACTCAAAATGGCCCTTGAAACCACCAAATTAATTTAAAAAAAGTAGTGTTTCTTTTATGTTCTCCAATTTTTTTTAAATACTCTAACAATTTTCAAAACTTTTAATTTTTTGTTTAAACAACAGCTATTTCTGTATAAAAAAATAATTTGCCTATTTAATACTAATTCATTCATTATTAAAAACCCCCAAAAAAAAAATATCAAACAACTTTAACAAAAACTCATTTTAAAACATTTTTAACTGATTGTTTTCTTAATACAATTCCCCCTTTTTTCCTACCAAAAATAAAAAACTTACTTAAAACCAAAAAAAAAAAAAAAACGCTCGCTCGCTCGTCAACGCATCATCATGGATTTATGCAACTAAAATAATAATAAAAAAAATATTTTTTAATAACCAAACTGCTCATAAATAACAAAACACTTATACATCATAAAAATCATCAAAAAACACTTTGAATGAATGATTATTTTAACAAATTAAAATAAACTTAAAAACCAACTTAATCAAAACTGTTAAAAAAAATATTTATAAAAAAAATATTTTTAAAAAAAACATATATTAATAAAACATAAAAAATACAATAAAAAATACCGTAGAAAACCTGGGTAAATTTATGTTTTATATAAAAACTTTTTAATTTTTCTAAACAAAATAATTTCTAAAGAAAAAAAACTAAACCTTATACAATTATTGAAAAAATTATTAAAAATTTAGTTTTATGCTTAAGTTTTGATTTAGTTTTAAAAACCGTTATTTATCAAACCAAATCAAACCATTAAAAAAATTAACAAAAATTTTATTTAAACTTTTTTTTTTATATATAAAACCAACAACAAAACAACATTCACACTATACACTTGAAAAAACATTCAACACTTGATATATTTAAAAAAAAAAAACTAAACAAAAATTCACTGTATAAATCAAAAACGTAAATAGTGCCCCCTTCGGAGGTTGTGATTTTGGATGAGAAGGGCGATCGTATGGAAAATGGCAGCGTAATTGGACCGATGCAAGAGAGACACACACTAAAAGCCACCTGTATTGTAAAGAATACCAGGCCTCAACCACAAGTCGGTTGGTGGCGGGGGAATAAGAGATTGACAACACGTAAGTACTAAACAATTTTTTTAAATTAATAAATATGTAATTTTGGTTGGTTCATAAATTATTAAAAAACTAGCTAATTGAAATGCGATTAACAGAAAAAAATTTATTCTTTACAAAAATGTGCCCGTTCAGAATTATAGAACTTTAAATTAAAATAAAGCTCTATTAAGCTGGCTTTAATTAATAGATAATTTAAATATTATTTGGGTCACTCCAAATGCGACAAATTTGCATTTTATTTACTTACCCATTCAACCAGAAATGCGCTTCATCACCGAACGAAATTTTGTACGGAAAATCAAAATCAAAAAAATTCACCGAATTGGCGGCATAGGATGATTGTTCGCATACAAGTTGAATCTTGAAAGCTCGTAAACCAAAATCATTTCGTAAAATCTTCCATAAAGTGGATGGACGCATTCCGAATTGGAAACGGCGCCGAATTGATTGCTGTAAATCTTCTTCAATGCTTTTCTGTACAGCGGCTACAGCTTGTTCGGTACGCACTGTTTGGTATTTTACGGGACATTACATTATCATTAAGAATAAACGTGGTGCGAAAATACTTCATAGTTATTTAAATTAGGTGCCCTTATGGACGGTTATCACTGCCATAAAATGTGACGAACAGAACCATTTTTTTGATTTAAATTTCCGCAATTTTCAAGCGTTGCTCTCGGGTAAGCCTATCTCTGATTAAATGGCAAACCGAACTAAACAAAAAGCAACTATCAGCTGTTAAATCAAGCTGTGTTACCAACCCAAAGTTCCGAAATATACTTCTTTAAATAATCTACTTTTTTAAGAAAAGTACTTTTTAAGAAACTGCACTTTTTTAAGAAAATAGACTTAACTAAGAAAATACACTTTCTAAGTGAAGGTACTTTTTTAATAAAAATAAAATTTTTAAGAAAATATACTTTTTGAAAATTTTGTTTTTGCAGAACATACAATTTCTTAAGAAAATTTACCTTTTTAAGAAAATGTACTTTTTTAATAAAAGCCAAATATTTAAGAAAATATGCTTTTCAAGAAAATCGTACTATTTTTATTAAATATTCTTTCTTTAGAAAAGGTACTTTTGTGCAAAAATATAGTTTTGAATGAAAATTTACTTTGTAAAGGAAATGTATTTTTTTAAACGGTACTTTGTTAAGACAATATATAAATTTGCAAAGAAAATGTACTTTTGTTAAGAAAATGTACTTTTTAAGAAATGGTACTCTTTCAAAAAGCACAAAATATTTACTTCTTTAAGAAAAGATATTTGTTTAATAAATACTACATTTTTAAGAGAATATTATCTTTTAAGAAGAGGTACTTGAAAAATTTACTTTTTAAGAAAAGGTACTTTTTTAAGAAAAGATAATTTTAAGAAAAGGTACTTTTTTAAGAAAAGATAATTTTTTAAGAAAGGAACTATTTTTTAGAAAGTTACTTTTTTAAGAAAATGTGCTCTTTTAAGAATAAGTATTTTTTTACGATCAGATACATATTTAAGAAAAGGTACTTTGTTAAGAAAAAGTGCTTTTTTAAAAAAGGGGCTCTGTTACGAAAAGGTACTTTTATTAAGAAAATGTACTTTTGTAAGAAAATATACTTTTGTAAGACGTGGTACTTTTCTAAGATATGATCTTTTTCAAGAAAAAGTACTTGTTAAAAAAGATACGTTTAAAGAAAGGCACTTACTTGTTGAGAAAATATATTTTTGTTAAGAAGAGATACTTTTGTAAGAAAATGTACTTTAAATTAAATGTATTCTTTAAGAAAACGTAATTTTTTAATAAAAGCGGAATTTTTAGAAAAATATACTTTTTTCAGAAAAGGCACTTTTTTTTAAAAAAAATTAAATTTTTTACGAACAGTTACTTTTTTAAGAAATTTTGCTTCTTAAAGAAAAGCTATTTTTGTGAGAAAATGTACTTTTTAATAAAGGGTACTTTTAAAGAAAGTGTAACTTTTAAGGTAAGGTAGTTCTTAAGAAAATGTGCTTTTATAAGAAGAGCTACTTTTTAAGAATAAGTTATTTTATTAAGAAAAAGTACTGCAGATTCCACTTAAGTTGTAGTGGATAAAAAAGCAATAATTTTGGACCAAACTAATCCAACATAAATAAAAGTCCCCATGTCTGCTATAATGCTAATTCAATTATAACCTCGCTTTGGAAAGCCACAAATAAACTTAGCAGGGGCAGACCGTTTGTAAGAAGTGATATGAATTTTTTCAAGAAAAAGAACTTGTTAAGAAAAGATACGTTTAAAGAAAGGCACTTGTTGAGAAAATTTATTTTTGTTAAGAAGAGATACTTTTGTAAGAAAATATACTTTAAATTAAATGTATTCTTTAAGAAAACGTAATTTTTTAATAAAAGCGGCATTTTTAGAAAAATATGCTTTTTCAGATAAGGCACTTTTTTTTTTTAAATTTACATTTTTTAAGAACAGTTACTTTTTTAAGAAATTTTGCTTCTTAAGGAAAAGCTATTTTTGTGAGAAAATATACTTTTTAAGAACGGGCACTTTTAAAGAAAGTGTAACTTTTAAGGTTAGGTAGTTCTTAAGAAAATGTGCTTTTATAAGCAGAGATACTTCAGAATAGAATAAGTACTTTTATTAAGATTCCACTTTTATGCAGATTCCACTTACGTTTTAGTGGATAAAAAATCAATAATTTTGGACCAGACTAATCCAACATAAATAAAAGTCTCCAAGTCTGCTATAATGCAAATTCAGTTATAACCTCGCTTTGGAAAGCCACAAATAAACTTAGCAGGGGCAGACCAACTACTTACAAATCTCCCATCTTGAACGAAAATGGTACTTGCGCAAAAAGTAATTCCGAAAAAGTCATTCGTTTAGCAGCACATCTAAATACAATATTCAGAAACAATGGCAGGATTTCTAGTAAAACTTAAAAAATAACCCTTATATTAACAACAACATTAGCGAATTTAGTACAAGCTCTGCAGATGACAGCATTGATGGAATTATGGTAAAGGAAGTAATTAATGAAATAAAGGTCCTTATATTTAAAAAATCTCTTGGCTATGATCTTGTTAGTGCTCAACTGCTCAAAAACTTACCTTAACAAGGTATAGTAAAGTTGAAAACTTTATTTAATGCTGCATTAAAAATCCAATATGTGCCCCGTTAATGGAAGGTAGCAGAAGTAATAATGATACCAAAACCTGCAAAGAACCTTAAGATCGTTAAATCCTACCGGCCCATATTGCTGCTACCAATCATAGGAAAACTTTTTGAAAAGATTATCAGTTCTCGACTGAAAAAGATTATTCATTATTCAAAAAAGCCATTCAAAAATTGAACAGTCACACATACTATAGAAAATGCATTTAAGAATAAACATGTATACTCTGCGGTATTCCTAGACATATCGCAGGCATTTGACGGAGTCTGTCACTTGAGGTTAATTCAGAAACTTAAAACTGTATTACCAAGAAAGTACTGTGATCTACTCGAATCATATATTACCAACAGATACTATAGAGTGAAACATGAAAATCAATACTCCGAGTTATACCCAATAATATCAGGAGTGCCGCAAGGCAGCATATTAGGACCAGTCTTGTATCTCCTATTCACTCAAGATATGCCAATCCATAACAATTGTGTTGTAGGAACTTTCGCAGATGACACCGTTATACTCTCGACGGCTCAAACAAATAAAGAGTCTTTAGATAGACTACAAACAGCAATCCGTGCAATAGAACAATGGACCAAAATATGGGGACTAAAACTGAACAATTCAAAATCAGTTCATGTGGACTTTACATTAAAACAAGTAACACACATTCCTTCATTTATAGAACAGACAGAAGTGCCAAAAACAAACTCGCCAAAATTTCTTGGAATGACCTTAGACACGAAGCTAAACTGGAAAGAACACGTTAAAAAGAAGAGAAAAGAACTAGACATTAAATATGGAAAACTAAAATAGCCTATGAATAGAAACTCTAAGCTGTCAACCGAAAATAAATTAATGATCTATAAATCGTTACTAAAACCAGTGTGGTCATATGGTAGTGTACTTTGGGGTTACGCCAAAAATACAATAATCGAACCTATCCAAGGATTCCAGAATAAAGTCTTAAGAGACATCATCAAAGCACCATGGTATATCAGAAATGATGACCTACATCGGGATCTAAACATCTCTACGATTAAGCAAGGAGACTCACAAACAGCTCAGAAACACACAAGACATCTTCAACTTCAATTAAACGATGAAATTCTGGTCTGACCAGGAGACTCAACCGCACTAAGCCTCGCGATCTGCTGGGCCTTAGACAAGCATATGTACCGCAGGATTAAGAACTAAATCATTAATCCTATCATAAACATAACAAAAAAGAACTACCAGTTAGTCACTTCAGAGACAAGTTGTAGCATTAGTTAGGCATTATTTATAATTATAAAATGCTGCAAAGAAAAAAAAAAAAGTTATGACCTTTAATTTTGATTTGCTCACTTAATGAGACGCTTAAACTACAACTAATATATGCAGTTATAACTATTCAGTTTTGAAATTCATAGTTGTATATTATTGAATACTTTTTTCTTTTTTTTTAAAAGGGTTCTAATATAATACAAAAACAACAATTGAGAAATCCAATACAATTCGTTATTCACAAATTCCAATAATATTTTTAAATAAAACATGTAAGAGTGTTAAATTCGGCTGTACCGAATCGTTGATACCCTCGACATCAGTTTTACGTTTACAATAATAACTGGACTTATTGCACTATTTATAAATAAAAGATTTTAAAATGCAACAACTAGATAATTTGATAAACTACTAAATTATTACAACAAATACACTAACATTTTGTAGAGGTGTCTTCATCTTTTTGGACATATCTCGGCAAAATGAGGCCTAATTTACCCCAGTTTTAGTAGTAACCTGCTCGAAATGACGAAAAACAATATTGTCATAACTTTACCCATTTATATTTTGTGAATGAAAGTGATTTTAAAAGACAGATGGACATCGCTATGTCGACTATATCACATATACTTTATGGGATCGCAAATGTATTTTTCGATGCGTTACAAACGTAATGACGAGCCGATATATACCCTTTGCACAGTGGCGATGCACAGTGTGTAGTTATGAATTTTAGTAATATATGCCTCTTCTCTACCACGCACAAAATTAAAATTTGCATATTAATTACAGAAAATACACACATTAAACACACAATATTCTGTTCAAAAGCAGCCAACACATATCATTATTTTCATATCAATTATGTGCGTTTCTAAATTTTCTACGGTGCCCAACACAATCATGCCTGTGTTCGTTTTAATATTTCGTTATTTACACGAACATTTTTCTATCCCGTATTTTTTGTTTCGAACACACATAAACCACACAGATTCGAGTGTTGCTTTATTTGAAGTTCGTGTTCTGGTACGTGTACTAAGAAAAAACAGAACATGTACAATAAACAGGTTCGAGTTCAGTTATATTTTAAGTCGTGTTCTGGCTCGTGTACTAAGAAAAAACAGAACATGTACAATAAACAAGTTCGAGTTCAGTTATATTTTAAGTCGTGTTCTGGCTCGTGCACTAAGAAAAAACAGAACATGTACAATAAACAGGTTCGAGTTCATTTATATTTTAAGTCGTGTTCTGGCTCGTGTACTAAGAAAAAACAGAACATGTACAATAATTAGGTTCAAGTTCAGTTATATATTAAGTCGTGTTCTGGCTCGTGTACTAAGAAAAAACAGAACATGTACAATAAACAGGCTCGAGTTCAGTTATATTTTAAATTCGTGTTCTGGCTCGTGTACTGCGAAAAATTGAAACATCAATTCGCGATCTGATACACCCCGATAAAAACGACGACAATTGTTTCAACCAAATTTATTAAAATTTTATTGACCCTTTTTTATGACTTACGTTGCAAATTGTTTACAATTGTCAAATATTTAAAAATTTTATTGGCCATTTTTTTGTGATTTACGTTGAAATTATTTACAAATGTTCGTTGGATTCTGATTTTCAAAGTGAACGGACGTGTGTTTGATATAAGCGCTTACTACTTTCATATCAACTACGCGGTTGTATTTTATTTGTTTTATAATTACATATTCTGCTCTTATTTCAACTCTTTCACGCGGTAGTCAAATTACACATAATATATATATAAAAAAAAAAAAAAAAATAAATAAAAAAAAAAAAAAACAGTCCTGTGATGGGGCCAACCCGGGGGGCCAAGACACCTCGGCCAAAAAAACCAAATTCAAAGACAAAATTAAAATTGTCTTCTTCACTCGCGGTCAACTTTAACCCAAATATGCCATCAACCTCAAACAACAGATTTAGTCTGCTGGGTGAAATTAATGAAATGGATATAGTTCCAGAAACCAATATTCCTGAAGTCAGGCAACATAAACCTCCACCAATAGTTATAGAAGTGAATACTCCTTTTATGGAAATTCAAAATCTTCTTGGAAAAGAATACATTTACAAACGTACCTCTATTGGTACTAAAGTTTTCGCTACAAACAATGAAAAATTTGAACATTGTAAAAAAATCTTAAAAGAAAAACAAATTGAGTTCCACACCTTTAACTCGAAAGACAATCGTTTATACACGACATTTTTGTACGGGCTACCCAGAATTAGCGCTGACGATATAATATTAGAATTAAAAAGTTATAATCTAATACCTTCATCTGTTATTGAAATTAACACCAAATTTAGTTCTGCCAACAATGCTGTGTACAAGGTACAGTTTACACGAAAAACTTTTAATCCTAATTCTCTTAAAAATGTAAGAACAATTTCAAACGTAATTATTACATGGAAAAAACACAAAACAAAAAACAAAAATAAACCAACACAATGCTGGAATTGTTTGATGTATGGTCATGGTGGTGATCATTGCAATCGACGTGCAGCCTGTATGATTTGTGCTAATCAACATCATACTAATGATTGCCCATTTAACAAGCCAGATAAAAAACCTGCTGTGTTTTCATGCTATAATTGCAAAAAACACGGAAAAGAACGAATTGATCATTCTGCAAATGACATAAACTGCCCATTAAGGTCTCTTTATCTTGAAACAAGAGCAAGAGCTACAGCCAAAAATTCTCAGAGAAACATGAAACAACAACAACATAATACATTCCAATTAAACACTGGTGAATTTCCAAATGTTAGCAATTACTTTAAAAACAACAATAATAATAGCAATACCATGAATAGATTTAACAACAATGTTACATACGCTAGTCAAGTGAAAACAAATAATGAACTATTTAGCGTTGATGAGCTCTTTGATATTTTTACTACAGCAATGGATGATTTGCATAGATGCACATCAAAAATTCAACAAATAAAAGTTGTTATGTCTATGGTAAAATACGCTCATGGATTACATTAATGCACACAACTTCAAAATGCTTCATTGGAATGCTAATGGTATTTCAAACATTTCTAAATTAACTCAATTTGAATTACTTCTCGAAAGAGAAAATATTAATATCGCTTCCCTAAACGAAACTTTTTTCACTAATGAACACAAACCATATTTCAAAAATTATTTTATATATCGTAATGACAGAACCGATTCAAGAGGAGGAGGGGTGGCTCTGTTAGTTCATAAATCGATCGAACATAAAACACTTTCAATATATAAAACTCAAGCGATTGAAAATATATCTATTGAAATACGAATAAACAACCGGCCTATTGTGATTACTTCAGCATACTCCCCACGTTATAAAACCAGTTTTTTAAATGATATTTTGGAATTAACACCCACTAGAAAAGAATACATTATATTAGGAGATTTTAATGCCAAACATTCTTCGTGGAATTGCTCTACGGATAATCTTGCAGGTAACACACTTAACAATTTACAGCATTCCTCCAATTTTTTTGTCTATTATCCGGCTAGTCCAACATTGTACCCTCATCAACGCAGTCGTGAATCATCCACAGTTGACATTGTTATTAGCAATACTACACTCAATATGAGATTGAGCACATTGGGTTACGAAATACCATCTGATCATCGCCCTATCATCTGCTCACTTAATCGATCCAAAGTTTCATTAATAGATTTCAGCTATTATGATTATAGGTTATCAAATTGGAATTGTTTCAAAAATTTCGTTGACAGCAAAATTGTTTTTAACACAGTTATGTATAATTCAAAGGTGTCAATTGATCAAGAACTTAACAAATTCGTGAAAATGATATTAGATGCAAGAGATGCATCAACGCCAAAAGTATCCCAACGAAATAACTATGCCATGCCAGAAAATATTATCAAATATATAAAATTAAGGAGATATTTTAAAAAGAAAAGTCAAAGATCATCAGATGTCCACGAAGCAAAGATTTATGATCAATTTACAAAGCTTCTAAGTAAATTTATAGATAAAAACATAAAAATTGAACGTAATAACAAATGGTCTCAATTATTATCTAACTTAAAGCCAGGTGATAAATCTTTTTGGAAACTTAGCAGAAGTTTGCGAGGTAAAAGTAAAAACCAAATTCCTTCGCTAAACGTTAACAATTCTAAAATAACTGCAAATAGTGAAAAAGCTGAATTACTCGCAAATGAGTTCATACGAGCTAATAATCTTACGTCTAATAACAATCATTCAATAGATAAGCCAATCAATGTAACAGTTAACAAATTTAAGAAAGAGAGCCCTAACTCTGAAGCTGCAAGTTTTACGACAATTAGAGAAATAACTAATCTTATCTCAACACTTAAAGCTTCTAAATCACCAGGCTTCGACAATGTACCCAATCTTATTTTAAAGAAACTCCCCGATAGAGCTCTGAAGCTGTTGGTAATTATCTTCAATAGCTGCATTAAGCTCAATTATTTCCCTATTATGTTCAAAACTGCTAAGGTCATTGCTATACTGAAACCTAATAAACCAAAAAATTACGCTTCAAGTTACAGACCTATTAGTTTACTAAGCAATTTAGGTAAACTGTTCGAGAAGTTAATCTATACGCGTCTAAATGAATTTGCTACAGAAAATGCCATTATTAGTAATGAACAATTTGGATTCAAAAAAGAACATAGCACTACTCATCAAATAAGCAGAATAAAAAATAAAATAATTACCAACAAATACAACAAACGATCTACAGGTCTGATACTATTAGATATTGAGAAAGCGTTTGACACAGTTTGGCATAATGGTCTATTATACAAACTTATAGCTGCAAATATACCTAAATATCTCTGTAAACTTATTGGTGATTTTATTGAAAATAGAACTTTTATGGTCTCCGTCAATAATGAACTTTCTTCCCCAAAAACAATAACAACCGGGTTACCCCAAGGATCAGTATTATCACCATTACTTTATTCAATATATACGTCCGATTTCTCAGTTCCGCCATACATGAATATAGCATATTATGCAGACGACACTGCGCTAATCACATCAAGCAAACTCACCAGTGCACTGCTGAAAAAAATGGAAAAAGGTCTTTTAGCCTGCAATAAATATTTTCATAAGTGGAAAATCAAGATAAATCCCAGTAAAACTCAAGCAATAATCTTTCCGTTTAATAAATCTCCTAAAAGAACTCCTAGACGTCAACTGGTCTTTGGAAGTGACTTTATAAATGTAAGCAACGAAGTTAAATATCTTGGTGTCATTTTAGACAAAAAGCTAACTTTTAAAACACATTTAGACGAGACGTGTAAAAAAGCCGTTAAAACTTTTAAAGCTCTTTGGCCAATGCTAAATAAACATTCCTTTTTAATCTTAAAAAACAAAAATCTACTCTACAAAAGTGTCATTAGACCAATTTTAACTTATGCATGCCCTATATGGTATTCAGCTGCAAAATGTCATTTAAAAAAGTTGCAAATAATTCAAAATAAATGTCTAAAAATGATACACAACAAGCATTGGAGATATCCGACATACATGCTTCACCATGAAACGGGATATGAGAAAATAATAGAATTTATATCAAGACTTAACAGTAATTATTTTAACAAAATTGAAAGTTCTTCTTATCCATTGATTGGAGAATGTAGACAATTAACTTAAAATTATCAGAAATTATCAAATTGAAAATTATATTATTTATAATCAACTTTTATAAATATGTATTTTTCTAACAGTATTTGAATTGCCAAATATTTATATAAAGGATTTTTCCCCTATTTTACCTTTAAAACTTTTATGTTTAATAACAAATCGTTAATTAATATCTTAAGATCCCATTATATTAATTGTTGTAATATCTAGTCGATAAGATCTCAAAATATACGTATCATGTAAATATAATCTGCCAATAAAGGATGAATAAATAAATAAAAAAAAAAAAAATTTACAAATGTTTTTATTGACTGGTTTTTATTTTAATAAAAGATGGTAATAAAATCCTACACTCGAATCTGTGTGGTTTATGTGTGATCGAAACAAAAAATATGTGATAGAAAAATGTTTGTGTAAATAACGAAATATTAAAACGAACACAAGTAGTGACTGTGTTTGGCTCCGAAGAAAATTTAAAAACAAACATAATTGATATGAAAATTAAAATATGTGTGTGTTGGTCTAAGTTATGTTTTTTTACATATATGTACGAGTTTTTTATTCAGTGTGTGTTTTGTTCTGAACTCTGTTACAGAATTAATTGCAATATGTCTGAAAAATTACGTCAAATCTAACAAACTATTAAAAGTATTTTTTTTTTAAGTGTGCAGTTCAAATCTACCTTTTCCTAAAAAAAATATATATATTATCGTAAAAAATTTCCTTTTTGGTATAAAAGTATCTCTTCCGAAAAAAGTATATTTCCTTTTCTTAAAAGTTTGTTTTTTAAATGGTACCTACGAAGGCGGATCAATAAGTCCGTGACTTTTCGAACTTCCCTCGTAGCTATATGAAATGCAACACTGCTCCCATCAAGTGCCACCTGTTAGTAGACTACTGTAAAATTTTGAGCAAGTTCCGTCATTTACTTTGCGTTTAACAGCTGTTCAAAACATACAACCTCGTGTTTTTTTTTAATGTAAAAAAGTGAATTTCGAGTGCTCATTAAATATAATTTTTGCGAAAAAAAATCGCCAATCAAACCAACGAAAAGCTTGATAAATACCACGGGGATTCTGCACCATCGATTTCAATGGTAAAAAAAAGTAGTTTACTGACTTTCGTTGTGGTCGCTGAACGTTCTGGACGGCCAATTGAGGTCAATACATCCGAAAATGTCGAAAAATCCATGATATGGTGTTGGCCGATCGAAGAGTAAAAGGCAGTGTGGTTTCGATTTTAAATGATCAGTTGGATTTAAGAAAGCTGTCTACAAGATGGGTGCCGCGTTTGCTTTCAATTGACCATAAACATAATCGTGTCCCAATGAGAAAATTCCGTGAATTTGGGCAACGAATTAGTACCTCATCCGCCGTATCTCCGGATTTAGCCCCCAGTGACTATTTCCTATTTCCAAACCTAAAGAAATGGCTCGGTGGAAAGAGATTTAGCTCCAACGATGCAATTACACTGTCCAACAGCATTTTTGGAACAGAATAGCGACCCTATAATTCTGAAATGGTATGATAAGTAGATCATTTTTGTAGAACAAACTTATGGTCCAGCACGTCTGAGTATTTTTTTTACAGTGGGTCAAAGTTTTCATTTTTTGGTCGAAGGGAGCATTATACTTTATGAAAAAAATGCTGTAAGTTAACGTCGGAGAGAATTCTTATGGTCAGAGTTGTATTTTGGAATTGTATGAGGATTATTTTTGTGGAAAATCTTAACCCTCTAACTGGTCTCTTTATGGGTCAATTTGACCCTTTTTTCGAGAATATCAAAAAATATCCTTTAAAAAAGGACATTTAAGGATTAAAATATTCTACGAAAATGTTTGCCGAAAAATTTCAGTGGGGGTCACCAAAGACACCATTGTTGTAAATAAAGCTCTTTACAATTAATTGGCAAAATTGCATATTTATCTAAAAGGAGATTATGTTGAAAAATATATTTTTTTTTACAAAAAAAAAAAAAAAACTGTGTTTCATTCTAAAAGTCACGGACTAAAAAAGTACCTAGGCTTGAAAGTATATATTCATAAAAAAATATGTTTTCTGAAAAATGGACGTTTTCTATTTTACCTTTTCTTAAAAAAATACTGTTTGTTAAATAAGTATCTTTTTGGTAAAAATTTACCCTTTCCTAAAAAGTATCTTTTCTTTTTTAAAAAAATTAACTTTTCTTAAAAAAGTATTGAGTATGATATTGAGACTAGTTTCTGGTGTTTCAGCCCTCATCTGTGGTTTTATTGAACATGTGATAAATTGTTACGTTTTATTTGAATAGATCGTTTCTATATGAAATTTTTCTATTTAGGGCGGCCATGAGGTTTGAGCCTGTGTCTATCTCACATACACTCATACTTGCACAAAAGTCAAACCTACGAGCAGCATTGTGGTTAGGAATCAGTTTTCATACCATACAGCTTTTACTTTATATTAATTTCAGAAGATACAACTATGTCCAAACAAATAATCGTTATTTTTGAATTTTTTAAATATTTATGCATTTATACTTCTAATTTCCACTATTCTCAGTTTACTAAGAGTTGCATATATTTCTTTTAATATTTTTTTAAACGACGTAGTTATAATAATTCGTATAATTGATATTAAATGTTAGTCACATGACATGACATGATCCGTGCCGAGCGTAACTATACTTATATATCAAGATAACTAGAGAAAATTCTGAACTTTCTTTATAATTGTATTTAATTCATTAACCTAAAGTGAAACAATGACATACTTTGCGTCATATAAAAAAGATGTTCTAAAATAATTTTAAGTTTTCGAAAAATACAACATTGTTAATATAACTGTGTATTAAATGTAGAAACATTTCTGGCAAAGATTGCTTTATAAAAAAATTTTGCTTTTAAATTCAAAGAAGAACGCCATGAAATTAAAATCAAAAATCCATTAAAATATCTTTTTAAAAATGTAATTCATTTAAGGGCATAAAAATCATCTTAAGAAGTTTAAAAAAATATTAAATTACCAAATTTCTAATAACATGATTTTGAACTTAAAAAAGTCAGACATTCTTCCAAATTTTGCTATTAAAACAGTGAATAATGAATAAACATTATTAGCAGCCTACGTTCATTCTCAATGGTTAAAGGAAGTAAAGATTGTTGTATAAATTTTTTATTTAAATCTTTTGTTAATTCATCACCTTTTTAATTTATTTCAAAGAAAAAGTTTTAGTAGGGAGGTTGGGTTAAGTTACCAGTACTTAACTAATTTATATTTATTTCTCTCACTTAAAGTGTAAAAAATTGCGTGTTGATGTTTAACCTTTCTTGAACTAAACCCTTTTGCTGGTGGGCTTAAGTATAAGAAGAACTTTTGTTTCGTGTTTTATTTCTTTTTAAAATCCTTTTCGGTAATTAACAAGTTGAATAGACAACTTTTAACATTTCCTGTTTATAATTGGCTATAAACAATATAGTGGCAGAATTAAAATTTTGTTTTTAATTGCAGTAAATAAATATTGGACGCAATGAGTGGGATGGTGGTTTGTTTGTATTTCTTTTTTAAAATTTGTTAAAGGTAATAAAATTAGTTTTATGTTGATTTTGCGAGACACTTAAGTTTACAGACATAAAATGTAATAAAGAAAACCTTAGCTTTGAAATGGATAATTAAAAAAAAAAAATTTTTAATTTTCAAAATAAAATAAATTTTTAAAATAAAATAAATTATTTAAAATAGAAAATTTTCTACATAAAATTTTAATA
This sequence comes from Cordilura impudica, assembly GCA_963682025.1. NCBI lineage: Eukaryota > Metazoa > Arthropoda > Insecta > Diptera > Scathophagidae > Cordilura > Cordilura impudica. Next base: position 252,214,410 of record OY821519.1, on the reverse strand, counting down.
AAATAAAAATTTTTTTGAATTGAATATAAAATTGAATTTTTAAAAATAAAATTGAAATTTAGAAGAAAAAAAATTGGAATTTTTTAAAAATAAAATATTAAAATATTGTAATTATAAATTTTGAAAATAATATTGAAAAGTTTGAAATGAAATGTAAAATTTTGAAAATACAGTTAAAAATTAAAAAAAAAATTTTTTTGAAAAATAAAATTGAAATTTTTGAAAATAAAGTTGAAAAGTCTTAGAACGAAATGTAAAATTTTGGAATTTCAATTTTAAATTTGGAAAAAAAAAAATTTTTTAATAAAATAAAAAAATTTAAAAATAAAATTTTTGAAAAAATTGAAAATTTTTCAAAATAAAATTGGAAATTTTTCAAAATAAAATGTTGATTTTAGGGGACACTTAAGTTTGAAGACATAAAATGTAACAAAGAAAACCTTTCCTTTGAAATGGATAGTTAAAAAAAAATTTTTAATTAAAAAAAAAAAAAAAATTTTAATAAAATAAATTTTTTTTATTATATAGAAAATTTTCATCACAAAATTTTAATAATAAAATAAGAATTTTTTTGAATTGAATATAAAATTTAAATTTTAAAAATAAAATTGAAAATTGGAATTTTTTAAAAATAAAATGTTAAAATATCGGAATTATAAATTTTGAAACTTAAATTGAAAAGTTTGAAATGAAATTTAAAATTTTGAAAATACAGTTAAAAGTTTTGAAAAAAAAACTGAAATTTTTGAAAGTAAAGTTGAAAATCTTAGAACGAAATGTAAAATTTTGGAATTTCAATTATAAATTTGGGAAAAAAAAAATTTTTTTAACAAAATAAAAAAATTTTGAAATAAAATTTAAAATTTTGAAAAAAATTTAAAATTTTTCAAAATAAAGTTGGAAATTTTTCAAAATAAAATTGGAAATTTTTCAAAATAAAATTGAAAATTTTGAAAATAATAACTGATATTTTCGAATTTAAATTTAAAATGTTAAAATAAAATATAAAATTTTGGAATTGAAATTCAAAATGTTCAAACTAAAATTGCTGAATTTTGAAAATAAAATTATGAGAATTAGAATTGAATACATACTTTGGAAAATATCATTGAAAATTTTTAAAATACAACTTAAAATTTCGAAAAATAATATTGAAAATTTTTGTAATTAAAATTGCTAAATTTAGAAAATCAATTTGGAAATTTTAAAAAATAAAATTTTAAATTTTGAAAAATTGAAAATTTTGAAATAAAGTTGAAAAATCTTAAAACGAAATGTAAAATTTTGGAATTTCATTATAAATTTGAAAAAAAAAAAAATTTTTTTTTAATAAAAAAAAAATTTAATTAATTAATTTAATTAATTAATTAATTTAATTTAATAAAAAAAAAAATTTTAAAATAAAATTGAAAATTTTAGAAAATAAAATTGAAAATTTTGGAAAATTAGTCATTTATTGTTCGGTTTAAGATTATGTATATATTTTTCTAATGAAAGAAAGATAATAATTTTTTTGTAATGTAAGAGAAATATTAGAAAAAAAATTGAAGACAGCGCTAGATGGAGTAGCTACTTTCGAACAAAGCGACTTGTTCATCGTCAGCATCCTTCTGCCTATTACTTCAACTCATGCTTAATCAGCTATTTAACTCAACATTTGAAAGAAAAGAGCATGAGAAATGTTTTTCTTTTTATATACGAGAGTTTGTATGAACAAGCTGAGCTTTTTCCAATTTTTAGCTTTCTCTACATTAACATAGCCAGATCAATTACAAGTCTTGTAATGTGAACAGAAAATTGGAAAATAAAATTGGAATTTTTTCAAAATAAAATTGCAAATTTTTCAAAATAAAATTGCAATTTTTCAATTTTTCAAAATTCAATTTCAAATTTTCCAAAATAAAATTGAAAATTTTTAAAATAATATTTAGTATTTTCGAATTAAAATTTAAAAATGTGAAAATAAAATATAAATTTTTAGAATTGAAATTCTATATGTTGAAAATAAAATTCATGAATTTTGAAAATAAAATTTTGAGAATTAGAATTGGAAACTTTGGAAAATAACACTGAACATTTTTTAAATACAATTTAAAATTTTGGAAAATAAAATTGAAAATTTTTAATAATAAAATTCCTAAATTTAGAAAATCAATTTGGAAAAAAATAAAATAGAAAATTTTTCAAAATACAATTAAAAATTTTTTAAATAAAATTGAAGATTTTTGAAACAAAAAAATTTTAAAATATTGCAAACAAAATTAATATATTAAATAAAAATTTATTTCATTTTCAAATCTACAAAACAATCTTCCAAACTAAATTGAATATATTTAATATAGAATGTATAATTTCTTTTTAATTTCCAGATTTACATAAAAACAATAATATTGAAAATTTAAAACATAAATATGAAAATTTCTATATATATAGAAAATTATAGAGTAAGAAGTTAAAAAGTTAAAAAAATATTGATATTATGGTTATCAATTTCTCATTACACTTATATTGATATAATTTTCTGTCCCTTTGTAGATTCACCCTCGTATGATGAAAAAGATGGTCTATTTACAGCTACTTTAGAATTATCTTTACAATTATCACGTGATGACTTAGGTCATAGCATAGAATGTCGTGCTGAATCGGCTGCAATAGAAGCACCAATTAAATATCACTTTAAAGTTGATTTACAAGGTAAGACTCCCCACACTACCATGTGCAGGCTATATGTAACATGTAACGTAGTTTATGTAGCCAGACAAGAACTGAACATTATCAATTATTTAAGTGACTGGATTATTGAATTTTAAGTCATTTATTGAATAATTAATTACAAAAAAAAAAACTTTAATTTATTTTTCTTGTTTTGCTATAATTACAGTACGACCCATTAGCATAACCATAAATGGTGTAGAACATCATACAGTGCAGGGCAGTAAAGTGGTGTTAACATGTGATGTAAGTATAAATTTTTTTTTTTTTTATAAAATAGTAATTTCTGATATTGACTTTCAAATGGGAATGACAGTCACAGCTGTAATACAACAGTAATCAAAGTTACAACATGAAGGTAGAAAAGCAAATATATAATGTATTCTTTGCTTAAATAATATTATACTCGTACCATTTCACTAGAATTTCAACTATGGAAATGTTCGAGTTTGCAGTACAAAATAATAGTCTACATTCCGTTACAATTTACTTGAATTGTCAATGACATCATTGTTGGTTTTAAGTGTAGTTCTCATATGATGTGTATAACCAGGACAATGAAGTTGACAACATTGTCGATGATTTGGTCATTGTACGTGCTAACATGTAATTGACAATAATTAAGTGCCAATTATTTTGCGATTTTTTTTTTCTTTTGGTTTTTTGTAACTAAAACATTCATTCTGTGGTCTTTTGTTAAAAGTTAGTGAAGAATAGAAACGTGAGTTGCTAGTGTCCATATCCTTAAGTAAGTAAAGCATTAATGTTGACATTAGTAACACAATTTGTATTTTAAAACAGGAGTTGGAAAATGGTACAGAATCATTCATTGTATAAGTATTTCAAATATTTATGCCGGAAATATCATTAGAAGATATGTAGTAAAGGTAAGGCTGAATACTAAGGAAGATTTTCTTTATGTTGGTAAATAAGTTTTCTTAAAGAAATCAAAGATTTTGTTCTTCTTTAAAAGAAGTAGGAGAGCTATGGTTGGTATAGAACCAATATATAACAGCCTATATCATGAGATTAGGTAAAAAGTCTTAAATCCACCTTAATGCAGTTCATAAATCGATACAAAAAAAATTCTTACACCAAATTTGAGTGTCATTATTTTGAATTTTGGCCTGCAGATAAAAAATAAGAACAAATCGACTGCTATTGATACCACTATGTGGTCAGGGTATAATGAGTTTGTTCTGATGTTTTGCAACTGCCTCAAATATTTGACCTAGACCCATCTTTTGTTATACCGATCGACTTAGCAAACCTTTCTGTCTGTCGCTTTATCTATCCGTCCGTATGTGTGCCCAAGTAATCAAACTGAATATATTTTGATGAAAGTTGATATATCTATAATATTAATAGGCAAGGCAATTTCTTGTGACCAATATAAAAAATTGTAGTTAAAAAACCGGTTTTGACCAAACATATCTCATTTGAAAGGTACCTCTTTTTAGCTGTCCATCAGATTTACAAATTTGCACCGTTTGGAACATTTGTTGGAGTAATGCTCATTTAAAGCTGCTACTAACACATGCATAAAACACAGCCCTGTGTTGAATTGTGAATTGGCTAAAAATGATTAGCATACCTTTAGGATCTTATAAAATTATTTGTTAAATGAAAAAATAAAATTTGCACTCGAATTTCGAGTGCTAGGCTCTGCTAGTATGCTTTTATTGACCAAAGGACTAACTCTATGGAAATCGGTGTAAATAGTTGCATAATTGACCCCTATGAGATCGACTTTGTCATAAGATCCAACTTATTATATGGATCTCAGTCACATTTGGATTGTGTGTGTCTATTTCACCCATTAATCAGTAGTAGAAAAAGAAACCATGTAGGACAATTCTTAATTATAACCCCCATATAAATCCCTTTCCCGATTTTCACTTTAATCTGCTAAAAAAAACAAAACTATTGCACAGGTTTTTCTCAAAATTTGGTTTGTATATATTATTACTAGAAATAGGTGACTTTAGCAAATATGATCAGGACCGGTCTATATTTCAACCCAGTCCCCATATAAATATAATATCCGATATGAAATTTTTGTTATCTGCAGCCAATAAAATTAATAACAATGCAACTCAAATTTGGTTTATGCTTATTCTCTATATTCAATTAGTTCGACCGAAGAGCTTTTCTCTAAACACATAGTATAGTCGGTCGTATAGTCTGAGCTATATTCCAGCTCTATAGAAATTTATAGATATATATTATCCATAAGATGAAACTAATTTTGACTCTTAGATTTGGCGTCTTAAATTTAAATTGAAAACTTAAAAAGACAAAAAAAAAATTTATGTCACAAAACCCACCAACAAGAACGCTTAACATTTTGCAGTCAAATTTGAAAAGAAAGGTAAATTAAAAGGCTACCATGTAAAATGTATTAAAAGCAACTAAAAACCATTTAAAATTCCATGTCCGAAGTACTGAAAACAGTAAAGAAAACAAACCGTTATGTCATTTTTTTAAATTTATTTTATTCTTATCTTATGTACTTAAATTATTTAATACGTAATGCTTCTTCTTCATTACTTTTTATTTGTTTAAATTTTTCCATATTTTTATAAGAAAAAGATGACATTTTTCATAAAATATAAAACTTTTATTTATTCTTCCAAAGCAGTTTTACCGCCTTCACATTAATTCCCCCCCGATACAACACGCTGCTGGCAACATTTTCTTTAATCCCCGAAATATTCGTTAAAATCAAATTCCTGAATGGCTTTCAAAGACGCTCAAGAAGGCTTTGTAACGATATAAGTCGAATTTTGTGCAAAGTGGTGCATTATTTTGAAGCAAAAACCAGGAGTTATCTGACCATAATTTTGGCTTATTTTTGCGTATAGCTGCACGCAAGTAACGCCTAATTCTCAAATAATATGCATTGTTAACACTATTCCCCGGCGGTAGTGTTTAATGCATCACATAACCTTCACTTTTTGGGCGATATTCGCTGGTTGGTTAGTTTTTTTCGGGGTCATACTAGTCTCATAGCCCTTAATGATCTGGTAATCAGAAAGCGTTGTTTCAGAGACATTAGTGCAATGCTCTCATTCAAAAAATACTTCGTTTTTTTTGGATGTAATCAGGATTTGATTGATCTCAAGTCCAAAAAAATTTTTAGTACGATGTCAACTGATCTGCCAACAGTTGCAGTAAAATCACTAATTGTCCATAGACGATTAATCTGCACAAAATTATTAATTTTCTTGATGTGTTTGTTCATCAGTTGATGGTTTTTCTCATCCTGGAGGCTCTTTGTCGTAATTTAATTTGCGATATAGCCGAATTCTTTCTACAAACATAATATTGCATAACATTTCTGCTGCAATTTCATTACGCAAAGCAGATCTAAAGGAACTTCTTTGTTCACCAAAATCAGGTTTTGCGGGAATCGCTAAATTAATTTTAAGTTATTTACAAGATAGAGCGGCACTATTGAAACAATGAATATCATTTGGCACAGACGTCAGAATCGGTATCTACTTTCAATTTGATTAGAAAATTATTGGACCTTTGTGACTGAAAATAGGCCCTGCGATTTTCTTTTTGAAGAAGTAACAAAATTTTATGAAAATAAATTTAATAGTGTGGACTTTAAGGTAATTTGAATCGCATTCATAGGGACATTCGTATACGAACTAGGTCGGAAGAGGTACTTTTGAGGTACTTTTTAAAGAAAAATCACTTTTTTCAGCAAAGGCATTTTTCAGGGAAGGTACTTATTTAAGAAAAGGTACTTTTTTGAGAAAAAGTAATTTTTAAAGAGAAAGTACTTTTTTAACAAAAGTAATTTTTCTAGGAAATTTTTAATAAGATGTTTTTTTTTTAAGAAAAAAGGTAATTTTATAGAAAAGGTATTTTGTAAGAAATGTACTTTTTTAAGAAGATTTAAATTTTTAAAAATGTATTTTTCTAAGAAAAGGTACTTTTTTAGAAATGTTTACTTTGTTAGGAATACGTATTTTTTTAAGAAAATTTACTTTTTTGAGGAAATGTAATTTTTTAAGAAAATTTACTTTTTTAGGAAAAGGTATTTTTTAAGAAAATCTAGTTTAAGAAAATGTGCCTTTTGAAAGAATTTTCAATTTCAATTATATATTCTTCCTTTATTTACAAATTTTAACAAATTTGATATTTACATATGAGATCTTATCTTTACATAGATATTGCAACAAATAATGTATAGGATTTAAAGACATTAAATAGTTTTTATTTTATTTTTTACAGAATGGATACTTTTTTATGAAAATTAACTATTTGAGAAAATTTACCTTTTTGAGAAGAGTTCTTTTTTAAGAAAAGGTTTTTTAAGAAAAGGTAATTTTTCCAGATAGGATACTTTTTTAAGAAAAAGGTACTTCTACTTTTCCAAAAAAGGTAATTTTTCAAAAAAGGAACTTTTTAAGAAAAGGTAATTTTTAAGAAAATGCACTTTTGTTGGAAAAGGTACTTTTTCAGAAAATACTTCTATAAGAAAAAGTAATTTATTAAGAAAAGGTACTTTTTTAGTAAATGTACTTTTTTAATAATAACTATGTTTGAAGAAAATGTACTTTTTTATGAAATAGTACTCAATCAGAAAAGGTGCTTTTTAAAAACAGGTACTTTCTAAATAAAAATATTTTTTTAAGAAAATATACCTTTTTAATAAAAGATACTTTTTTAATAAAGGCACCGTTTTAAGAAAGAGAAGCTTTTTAAGCAATATCCAGAAATTATACATTTGTAAGAAAAGGTACTTTTTAAGAAAATGTACTTATTCCAAAAAGGATACTTTTTAAAAAAAAATTTTCTTTTTTAATAAAAGCTTATTTTCTAAGAAAAGGTACTTATATAAGAAAAGGTGCTTTTTTAAGAAAAGGTACTTATTTAAAAAAAGCTGCTTTTTTAAGAAAAGGTACTTAAAAAAAAACCGTACTTTTGTAAAAAAAAGGTACTTTTTTCCAGATGGATATTTAAAAAAAAATTTTATTTTTCTTTTAATATACTTTTTGGACAAAATTTGCTTTTTTACTAAAAGGTACTTTTTCAGAAAAGGTACTTTTTAAGAAAATATACTTTTATCAGAAAAGGTACTTTTATCAGAAAATGTAATTTTTTAAGAGAAAGTACTTTTTTAACAAAAGTAAAGTACTTTTTCCAAAAAGGATACCTTTTTCAGAAGAGGTACTTTTTAAGAAATTGTATGTATTTCAAAAGGGATATTTTTCAAAAAAAAGTATTTTTTTAAATAAACGGTGCTTTTCTAAGAAAAAGTTATTTTCTAAGAAAATATACTTCTTTTAAAAAAGGTACTTCCTAAAGAGAAATAATTTTTTAAGAAAAAGGTACCTTTTAATATAAGGAACTTTTTTAAGAAAATTTATTTATTTTAATAAAAACAATTTTTTAAGGATGGTTCTTCTTGTAGAAAATATATTTTTCTAAGAAAAGGTACTTTTTTAAAAAATGTTTTTTTCAGAATGGATATTTTTAAAGATAAGGTACATTTTTAAGAAAATTACTTTTTAAGAAAAGGTAATTTCTTAAGAAAAGACTTTTTCAAAAAAAGTAGCTTTTGTACTAAAGTAGCTTTTTTACCAAAGATACTTTTTAAGAAAAGTCGCTTTTTTAGCAAAAAGTACTTATTTCAAAAAAGGACTTGTTTTAGAAAATGTACTTCTTTAATATAAAAAATACTTTAATAAAGTACTTTTTCTAATTTACGATTTGATTTTCACTTTATATTAATTAAAATTTTTTTTAATTTGTTTAAAATATTTTTATTTTCTATTAATTTTAAAGGTCCATGGTGCAAGACCTGCTGTAAATTTAACTTGGTTTAATACTACTCAACCCATTGGCCCGGAAGAGAATGACTTAACTGAAATACGCACAAGAGAGGTATGTTTTTTTTGCAGTTGAAATTTATCTTATAGAATAATGTCGAACAAAATTGAAATATAGTCTACCAAAAATTTTATACACATAAATATTATATACTTTTTTTGTATTTCCCTTTGTTTTTCTTTTTCTGACGTTCATACATTTTGAGAACAGCATCAAAAAGAGGATGGCACCTTTCATACACAGTCAGAACTTATCTTTAATGCTACACGTTTCGAAAATGACATCTCATTCAAATGTCAGGCCGAAAATATTGTTTTGCTAATAAATCGTGAAGCCCCCATGCAATCATCAATGACATTGGAAGTGATGTGTAAGTACGGGTGAAATGAAATACAGAATTTATTAGAATATAGCAAAAGTGATTTGGTTAAATTTTTCAATTTTATGCAATTTTTTTCTTTGTTTTTTTATATTCATTACATTAGATCCTCCTGTGGTTAAAGTAAGCCCACCTGAAATCACTGTCAATACCAGTGATACTGTGCTGTTAAATTGTGAATATGTAGCGAATCCTGCTTCTTTAGATCATGTTGTATGGTAAGTAGATGAATGCATTAAACTTAATAAGATTTTTTTAAATTTATTGACTTGGGGCTTATTGTTATTATATTTTGTTGTTTTTCCTTACTGATTTTTAAAAATTTTTAACAATTCATGTGTGATGATATTTTATGACAAAATCAGTTCAAATAGTACTTAAGCCTTTAATATATAAAGGATTTCGTTATAACGATTTTCTCCTTAATTATGTAAATTGTTTTCCTTTATGTATTTGAAAAGTAATACATATTTCTATATACAAAAACACATTAAGTAAATCTAAAAAGATTGTTTTTAAAGAATATTAAATCTCAATGACCTCAACCTCCTGCCTGGACGGTTGCAGCGAAAATGGCGACAGTTATCGTTCGAATGAAATGCTTTAAAACATCCTAATTTATTAGAATTGTTTTGTAAATTATCTGCTTGCAATAATCCCACAAGATAAAATTAAGTGCAGTTAGGTCAAGAAACCTTGGGGGCCAATGGAATATGAAGTTCCTTTAAATCAATTAATTGAGGCACTTTCGCTGTAATTCTGTCACCACAGGTTTGCCCATGAAAAAAAATGTGCACCATTTTGGTGAAAAACACATAACTGAGAGATATTCGGTTTCAGGGTAGGTCTGGAAAGAAAAACTCTTTCAATGTCTTTATGAACAACGTTCATTTAGCCACCATATATAAGAAAATTTAAAATTAAAAAATTTCTTAAATTTTTAATCAGTCGTTTTTAATTCATAATTTTAGTATTAATTTTTGTAGCGCTTTCGATCTCCTTAGGGCCTTTAAAATAGAGTTAAAAGTTTGAAATGTTAACTAAAATTTTATACTATGGTTTAGTTAGCATTAGTATTAATTTTTGGATTAAACATTTTAGACATTTTTCATTTCGTAAAATCTTGAATATTTAAATATATTTATACAGATTAATAAGTATGTTTAAATACAGTTTAAAATATTCAATATTCGATTCATACAAAGGTAAAAAAATATAACAATATTTTAAAGCTTGAAAACTTAAATCTGCCAGTTTTCAAAACGCTTTAGTTTAATTTCAGTACTTTTAAAGCTGGTAATCTTAAATTTAAGGAAGTTTCAGACAGTGATATTTGACTTTTATAACATATATAAAAGCTCTTTTAAAGCTTTAAAATTTTACATCTTTTAAATTTTGTTTTTTTGCAAATATAAATTCTTGCTATAAATTAATTGATATTATATGGGGTTTAAAAAAATCACCAGTTTATAGTTCTTGTTTAGAAAAAATATATTTATAATATTAATACCCTGTTTCCATAACACAATTCGTCACAGACGAACGAAAATATGTGTGTATTTTGTTTTTGTTCTTCATACAAATTTTCGTTCTTCTGTGACGAATTGTGTTATGGAAACAGGGTATAAATGTTTCAGTTGTGAAGACGCAAAGCTTCAAAAATAATATAATATTTGTTAACTTTAAGAAAGACTAGCAGAACCCAGCCCTCGAAATTCGAGTGCAAATTCTAGGAAAATTTATTTTTTCAAAAATTATATATATCTGTGGAAGACATAGAAGATATATAACTGCGTTTGTTAATTAATAATTTTATAAGAGCCTAAAGGTATGCATAAAGATATTACATGTGTGTCAGAAGCAACTTTAAATGCATTTTACTCAACAAAAAAAAATGTTACAGACGGTGCAAATCTGTAAATATTGTGGACAACTAAAAAGAAATACCTTTCAAACGGAATATTTTTTGTCAAAATCGGTTGGTAATGGAAGGTTTAAAATCGGTCACTAGAAATCGCCTTGCCAATTAATATTATAGATTTACTCTAGATTTATCTTTGGAAATTTTGTAATCGATCATTTTTTAAGTTATCATTTAATATATATTTTTTTATTTTTGCTTTTCGGTAGGATGTAGACTTTAAATAAGTATGTTTTATATGATAATATTCTATTATATAAAATTAGAAAGAGTTTAAGAAATTTTTTTACACAACAACATTTTTTTAACAAGATTTTTTGTTTTATATTACCAAAAAATCAACAACAAAAGTAAAGAAATGAGATATTGAAATTTTTTAAAACCTCATATTTTAGTTAGGTTTATAGGGCTTAAATAAAAATGTGTTTATAACTGTAAAATTTCAAGGTACAGAATTTTGAGAAACGTTCAAAAAGCTTCAAAATTTTTTTGTTAATATTTTTTGTTTTTGATTTTAGAATGTTATTGAAAGCTCAATATTTTTTAATAACATTTTAGCAAATAACTTTAAAAATTAGTTTTGTTAACTTTTTTTGTTCTATAAAGCTTGCTATGAACTTTTTAAAGTATTATAAAGCTTTTGTCTATTAAAATTGTTGTTTAATTGACAATGTAAGCCTATGCATTGTATTTTACAAAATTGTCATAGCTGTTTTTGTAACAACAACAAATTGTTTAGTAATCTCGTTTCATTTTACTACCATTGTAAACTAAATTTACATAAGCTTTTAAAAGCTTTTTTAAAATATTAAAAATTTTATGTTGTTACAAGAAAGTTTTTAATTTTTTATTTTTTTTTTTTTTTGTTACATTTTAAACCGGTAAGGCTTAAATGCTTAATTAAAAAATCTGAAATAAATTATGTATAACCAGAGGAGCACAAAAAAATGCATAAGTTACATATGGAAAAGTCTAACAGCGTTAAGCCCCAAAACAACAGTAACCGCAGCCAACTGTCATAGACTTTAATGAAAGATTCAGAATTTGAATGAGTGAGTGTGGATAAAATCTTACGCTCCCTTAAACACTATACACAGTAGATAAAAATACGCAAAAAAACACTCTATCACTGCTACATTTTTGAATTGTCTCACATCCATACATACACAAACACCCGACACACACACACACACTCTTTTATATGTATATATATGAAGCCAGAAAAATACTTGATACAATGAACATATGTGTGGTTTTGAAAACAGTTTCAACAAAATAATGTCACTACATAACTACAACATATCGCACATACACATATAACGGAAGAGGGGGTAAATGGTTTAAGCCTACGCTAAAAATGTAAATTTGTTTTTGTGTCATTTTAATTTTACGTTTCGCTGGCTTTGTAAGTGTATAAGATGCATGATACAACTACAGTATGCACTTGTATTTTGTCATGCATATGTACATACTCCCCCGCCGTTATGATCGTACTCTAGTGTGAGTGAATGACTGACGACTGTATGGTAGGATAGGAATGAGTTTTTCTGTGTAAATGACAAATACTTCAAAACAAAAGTGACATATAAGTTATACAAACATGCACACGCATACAGACATATTCGAAATTATATGCAGCTTGCACATATACATATCTACGAGTATATGCGCGCTTCGCTTTAAATCTATTTATTTTTCATTTTATAATTTTTTGTTCATTTTACACACACATGCATAGTTCCTTTAACATGTTAAAGGCATAACACAATTTCTCAAGTGTCTCTTTCTTTGTTGTATGTTTTCCTTCCTTCCTTCATTGAGCGTAAATACATAGTTTTAAAACAAAGATTTACTTAGCATCATATATAAATTATGTCAAACATGGAATACCCTACAAACCAGCAATAAGCGAAACACACAGAACTAAATAAGAAAGAGTCTTCTTGAACTTTTTCAAAAAATCTTAACGCGTTTACAAGGTTAATTACTAAGGATTTTTCAAAATCAAAGCAGCAATCAAACCTTAGGTCGCCAATGGCAGGATACTTGAATTAAATTAGGTATAAAAGTGACCAAGGGATGAACGCTATTGAAATTGGTGTTCTAACTTTGCCAATATGCAAATATGCCTGCTAAGATATGCTATTAAATTTGTGAAATAAAATGCAAATAAAATTTAATATACTCAAAATTTGCTGATAAAGATTCCCGCCCCCTATAAAACACCTCACTAAATATGTTTGTTATTTGAGCATTCCTTAACCCATCTGCTGTAACAGATAACACTGTGGATTATATTCGGGGTTATTCTGTGGGGGCAAGAAAGTTTAAGTCAGTGTGAAAGTACTAAGCCAGTATAGCATTATAGTATATAGTATTGGCATTCGCACACCAAACTATTTTTATGACCTTTTATATATTTTCCTTATCTTGATGTTTGTTTGTTTAGTTTTTCAGCTATAACTCAAGAATCATTGATGGTTTCCGACTTCATTGTTTGGCAAAATTGTAGCTAAGACTAAAATAAATAATTTTTATTAATATATCCATTTAAAAAATAGAATAAAAAAACATCTTCAGTAGCAACTTTAGGTAAACCGACCACCTCAAATTTACCCTCTGACGCTATTAAAAGCTGACAATCAAAATATTTTCCCTTCCCAAATCGTTTTGGTTTTGTCTTTGTTTAACCGGGATATTTTAAGAACCGGTTTTTGATGCCGGTTAATTAGTTAAAAAAAATTGTTGGTTTACTTATGGCGTTTTCTTTTCTGGCAGATATGTTACACGTTTTTTCCCACTTCGCACTTTTTTTCTCTTTTTGTGTTCTTTTCTAAAAAATGTCAACCCTGTGAAAGGGTAACGTGTTCTTTTCTAAAAATGTCGCACTATAAATATGTGAAAAAGGTCAATTTTTCGCACTCTAAAAAATCAGAGGGGGAGAATAACACGATGAAACAGCTGACATTTGTGTTGTTTATAAATGTGTATTTGTGTGAGGATACAAAAAAAAATAAGGAAATGTGTAATTTTTTTGTTTTGTTTAAAATAAATTATTAATATTTAAAATATCAATGTTTTTTTTCATTTTTATTTTTCCTTTTTGGTTTTCAAGAATAAAAATGTCAACAAAATCAGCTGTTCATTAAAAAAGTGTTGCATAGTTGTAATTTTATGCTCTATTCTGACCATTAAAAATGTGTGAAGCAAACATTATAAAAATGTAATATTATAAAGTTTAACATTTTTTTTTTTTCAGAAAAGAAAACGCCATTAATTTTGTCTGAAGCCATTTTTTATATAAACCCTCATAAAAATCCTTTTTTAGGGCCGTTTTTTAAAGTCAAATACCTATACATGTTCGAAAAATCGTTTCTTATTATCGATTAACCAGTTTAAAAAAATTTGAATCTTCACAAAATTTTTATGAAATAATTTCCAAAAAATGTAAAATTCTTTAAAGTTATAGCTTAATCTATAGATAAGTAATATTTGTCAAATTGGGGTTGTTACATCCATTAGTAGTAGTCCAAAATTAAACCATATAGGAAAATTCTAAGACATAGCCCCCATATGAAGCTGATTACCGATCTGCACTTAAATCTATCCAAAACAAAAATATTGCACATATTTTTCTCAAATTTGGTTTGTATATTTCAACGGGGTGTAGTAGAGAAGAAGAAAGCATATCTTTCTAAAATTCATAACTGCACAGGTTTTTCTCAAAATCGGTATGTATATGTTGCTACAAAATATAAGTGACTTTACCACATATGACTAGGCTCGGTCCAACTTTCGACGTAGATTTTGTTTATGATTTTCTAAACCCAATTAGTTGGACCTAAGACAAATTCTCTAAACGCATGGTATAGGATATCGGTCTAGACCGACTATCATTTTCTTAGTTGGTTTCTTAAGGATATGTACTTTCAAAGGAAAATTTACCCATTGAAAAGTATCAGTTTTCCCATTTTTGGACGTTTGGGGTAACGAAAGGCTCGAATTAAAACAAATTTTATTCTTCTCCGATGTTTATGTCCCTGGTGGAATCTGCATATCAAATTTTATTTTCCTAAATTACTTTGTAAAGAAGATACAAAAAGGTACATTTATACACTTACGGGTCATTTTTGCCCCCCCCCCCCCCCCCCCCTTTAACACATCCGAATTTCCAAAAGATTTCGTCTCATTTGATGTTTCTATCTTTAGTGGAATCCCCAAACTATATTTGATATTCGTTTGTGTAGAATATACCAGATGTACAATTTTTCCCCTCTTTGGCCGTTTCTTTTTCCCCTACATATTAGAATTTCCGATATATTCGTCCTTAACTGATGCCAACGTATTTGGTGGAGTCTGTATACTAAAATTCATAAACATAGACTAATATGTTAAGAAGATGCAAAGGTACCATTCTTACCCCCTTAACATCCGAATTTACAAATTTTCCCCTCATCGGGTGTTTCTGTCTCTAGTGGAATCCACAAACCATATTTTCTATTCGCATGTTTAGAAGATGTACACTTATTCCCCATTTTTGCCATTTTTCCTCCCCTACGTGCTAGAATTAACAATTAATTCATCCCTGACTGATGCCCACTTATTCGGTGGAGTCTGTATGACAAAATTCACACACAGAAAAATAACTCACCAACCGAATAGTTCTAAAACTTCACAACTGAATTTTTGATTTTATCAACAGAAATTTTATAGAAACTAACCATTTTGTGTGGTAATAAAATATTTACTATTGAGACAATAGTATTGTAATTGCAAGCAACTCATAACTCGGTTATTAACTTCATCGCAATTCTGTTGGCAATATATTTGGTAGCCACCACGAATCTGTTTTCTCTGCATGTATATAGATTAATATGTTAAGATACAAAAAGGCACCATTTCCCCTTTATGTCCATTTTTAATCCCCCGCATCTGGTGTTTCTATCTCTAGTGGAATCCACATACCATATTTCATATTCCTAGATTCGTTTGTTTAGAACATATCAAATGTATACCCCTTTTTGGCCGTTCTCCGATGTTTGTGTCTCTGGTGAAATCTACATATAAAATTTCGTATTCCTAAATTACTTTGTAAAAAAGATACGAAAAGTTACCCTTCTATACTTACGGGCCGCTTTTTACCCCCTTAGCATCCGAATTTCCAAAAGTTTTCTTCTCATCTGATGTAATTATCTCTACTGGAACCAACATATTATATTTCATATTCCTTGATCTTTTCGCTTAGAAGACACCAAATGTAACTTTTCCCCCTTTTTGGTCGTTTTTCCATCCCCGGCCGTTAGAATTAGCAAAAAATTCATTCTGGACTGATACCAAAATGCATATATATAGATTAATATGTTAAAAAGATGCAGAAGTGTACAATTTCTACCCTTTTTGGCCGTTTCCCCCCCTTAAATGCCCGAATTTCGAAAAAATTAATCCTGAGCCAGGATGGAATCTACACACAAAATTTCATATTCCTAGATTCATTTCTTATAATTTTCCCCTTCTTTGTCCGCTTTTACCCACTGATGGCTCGAACCTGTACCTTTAATCAGAGTAGTTTCTAACATTTCAGCCTTCATCAGTGATTTGATATTGAACATGTGATAATTGTATGTTATAATTGAATACATTTTTTTATACGAAATTTTTCTACTTAGGGCGGCCGTGATGTTTGAACCTGCTTCTATCTTACATACACTCGTACTTGCATTTGTACATGTTTTTGAAAAATAGTGACTTTACCAAATATGGTCAGGATCGATTCATTTTTCGACTTAGTCCCCATATAAATATAGTATCCGATATTAACTTTTTCATATAACAATGCCATTCAAATTTGGGTTATGCTTATTTTCTATATCTAATTTGTTGGACCTAAGAGATAAAATCTCTAAACGCATGGTATAGAGTATCTTATAATCGTTTAAGACCGACTATAATTTTCTTCCTTGTTTTTTCCTAATATTTTCGTCTATTCGAGAAATCGGTTTTTGTAACGCTTTCGAATACGTTTTATTGTTCATGAAACTTTCGGCATTTTTCTCAAAATCTCGTATATTCGTGAAACCGGTTATTTTGTTCCGGTTAACCAGTTAAAAACACATTTTTTTTGTACATACAAATTTTTTTTTATCAATAAGTCGTTTCAATTTAATTTCATTTTATTATTATTTTATAAGGAGAACCGCTTTTTTATAATCGAAACCAAGATCTTTTTTAATGCGATTCTTCGATTTAAGCAAAAGCCAGTGTTCTAAAAATAATTTAATGTGAAATCTAAAAATATAAATAGATTATTTTTTTTTTAAATAAGCCCCTAAACAAAAAATGTTTAATCATTTGACCCACAATATCAAAAATCCAAGAGTATCACTCTTAATATGAACCAAAATTACACACTATCAAATCTATTCTATATAGACCAATCTCCCAAAGAAAGCAATCTACTAATATTTTATTTAGGTGTTTTATTACTACGTATGTTTGAAAATTTTTTTCTATCTAATTACGTTTTTACCTTTCTTGGATCTGCTCCTTATTTAAATCTTCACCTATATTCACCTGCATCTTAAAGAGAGTTACAGACACATGACAATCTTCCAATATTTGTTTCTGTCAATTGCTGTCTAGATCTTATGATAACTTCAATAAGGGGGGTAAGGTTTTAAAACCCTTTTTTTTTGCATTTCTTTTTCTGAAAGTACAACATGTCGAGAATGTTATGACAAAATTTCGAGTAAATCTTATATATAACAAGTAAGAAAATTATAGTCGGTCTAGACCGACTATACGATACCCTATACCATGCGTTTAGAAACCCTATCTCTTAGGCCCAACTAACTGGACATAGAAAATAAGCAAAAACCAAATTTGAGTGGGATTTTTATTAATTTTTTTGGCTGCAGATATGAAAAAGTTCATATCGGATGCTATATCTATATGAGGACTAGGTCCAAAAATAGACCAATCCTGATCATGTTTGGTAAAGTCTCTTGTATTTTGCAAAAATATATACAAACAAAATTTGAGAAGAATCAGTGCATTATTTTTTTTTTAACTGATTTAAGTGAAGATCGGGATGCAGTCTATATGGGGCTAAAGGGATCATTTTTGGACTACTCATTAATGGATGTAATGAATGCATACAAACCCAATTAGAGTAAGATCTATATGACAATTTGGATCTTATGGCAATTTATGTCGATTTCATAGGGGTAATTTGTATGGCGGCTAGGTCTGAACATGGACCGATTCTCACCAATTTCAATACCGTTTATCCCATGGTCGATAAAAGCTTATATACCAAATTTCATCAAAATATATTCATATTTGCGACCTGCAGTTTGATTACAAGGTTTACATGGACACACAGACGGACGGACGGACGGACATTGTTAAATCAACTCAAAAAGTGATTCTGATTCGATCGGTATAATTAAGGATGGGTCTAGGTCAAATATTTTTGGTTGTTACAAACAGCAGCACAAAGTCATTATACCCAAACCACATAGTGGTATAGGGTATAAAAATTGAGTTGTGTATGTTTGTTTGTTTGTTTGTTTGTGGTTCATAGGAGACTACACCACTGGACCGATCGTCTTGAATTTTTTACAGTAGGTAACTGCTTGTCCGGAATGAACAATAGGCTATATTTTTTTGGATTTTTAAAGTGGGCGTGGCACCTCCCATACAAAGTGAATTTTTAACATCTAACTTTAACATATAATATCTGGAGTACTACGACAGCAAGAGTTCTGAAAGTATGTACATGTACATATTAAAATAATTCGAAGAGTTGCGGAGAGAATGGGCGGGAGTGGACCAATGGGCATGGTACCCACCATACAAAGTAAATTTTAAATGTCATATATCTAGAGTACTGTAATAGGTAAAGTCGTGAGAATTTGTGTGAGTTCATAAGTTATCAACGTTAATGCTCGAAAAAAATGGGCGGAATCCGATCAGTGGGCGTGGTGCCTCCCATACAAAGTAAATATATAATGTCATATATCTGAATACTGTATTAGTGAAAGCCTTGGAACTTTGTCTGAGTTCATGAGTTATTAAGGTGAGTAGTCCCATTAAAAATGGGCGGGATTAGACCAGAGGGCGTGGTACATCCTATATAAAAAAATAGTTTTCTACAAAACGTATTCCCTGCAATTTATTTCGTTACGAGGGGTGTAGCGAAGCGCATCGGGTTACTGCTAGTTGTATATAAATCAGTTTTTAAATAACATTAAATCGATTTTCTCGCAAACAAATGTTCGAAGTCCGTGAACATCATAACTCCAAATCTTCTCGACCTATTCTTTTGAAATTTTACACACTATTTCTACACATAAATCATCAGGTAACCATTTTTTAACAACAAATTCATCGAAATTTTATAGCAAAAATCGTGTTTTTCACTTCAAAATGCTGCCAAAAAAAAAAAAAAATATTAAAAAACTCTTAGTGATTACCTTGGGAAGCATATCAGCTTTTAAACGCATTTCAATTTTTGTATTTCACATGATCCTGTAACGAGTTATGATGTTCACCGCAAAACAACAATGCCTTCGGAGATTCGCTGTCACGGACTAATTTATAAAAATTTTTAATTGAAAATTTTTTCAAAGATTCTTACAATGCTATGCTATAACGTGTTTATGAAATAAACCTCCCTCCCTCCCCCCTTAAGCTGTGTGCTTTAGAAACGACATTTAAAGTGTATTTAATAATCACAATAGACCGAATATTATATTCGTATTTGTTTTATTTTTAATATCATTAGTGTTGTAGAGAAATGCTGATTTAACTACATCTTCTAATGCGAGTACCATCTTAAGAGTTTGGTTGACAGACAGACATTTTTGTGTCAAATGCTTAAATGTCACCACACATACAAATACACACACACACACAAACCCACTTACATGCACTTACACAGATATCTATGACTTTTATACAAACAATATCCTATATAAACGTAACATCAAAATTTATAATGAAAATGTTAAGATTTATCATATGACTTTCTGACAAAATGTAAAACAAAAAAAGAAACAAAAAATTTTATTATATGACAACCAACCATTAACGTAATCTTTAAACCACTATTTTCATACAATGTGCACTGTTCCTGGCAATACTTGCCTCTATAGCAATCATATTTACACATACATATATACATACGTTCTATGTTTCATTTAAGCAAATTTTTGAGTTATCTTTACACCAAAACGACAAGTTCCTTGAATTCAATTTTCTCAAGATTTTCCAAAAATGTTGTCAATTTGTGTTGATGTGTGGATGTAGAGTAAAATATGTCATGTAATAACATATGTATGTTTCTTTGCTAGTGTTGCTGTAATTTTCCTAGTAGACGTTATGTTGGTGTAGTGTTAGGTTACTTGGCATTCTGCTGCTGTTTTAGTGCTTGATGTTGCATTTTCCACATGCTTTTTGAGGCACTTTTCAATTAGTGTGGATGGCTGGTTTTTATGTTCGTCGATTTTGTTGTTGTAGTCTTTTTTTTAAGTTAGTCAAAAGTTTTTAACAATCTGTTAGTGTTCATATGCTCATGTATGCAGGTTTTATGTTAAGACAATGAATGACTGAAAACAAAAAGTTCTTATCACAATTTTTTTTTTTTTTTTATTATAAGGGATTTCCCATTTACAACTTCCTAGTGTTATCTTAGTTTTGTTAATGATGAAAAAAAAAATAAATTCAACTTGGTACTTTCTTTTAATTTTTGAAAGGAATAATATAAATGTTTGAGAAAATTTGAAACAGAAGTTTTAAGCTTAATATTTATGAAGTATTATATGGTAAAATTTAAATTTAAGACACTTATAAGATTCACTGTAAACGCAAAAAAGCATATTATCATTTAGGCCTCACACAAATGAGACTGTTTAGAAAATAGTTAGAAGCAAAAACCATTTTCAAAACTAACAAGTAATCAAATTAAAATCGGTGTGTACGGACTATGCAAAACCCTATATCATAAACTAGAGAAGGAGTCTTATGTCCAACCAATAGCATAAAGAAAATAAGAATAAACAAAATTTGAGTGGCATTGCTATTTATTTTTTGCTTGCAGATATGAAAAAATTCATATCGGATGACATATTTATATTTCGTAAAGTTATTTTTGCAAAATGCATACAATCCAAATTTGAGAAAAATCTTAGCAGAAGTTTTGTTTTTGATAGATTTAAGTGAAGTTCGGGGCTATGACTGAGAATTTTCGTACTGGGTTTATTTTGGACTACTTATTAATAGGTGCAATAAACACACACAAAACAGGTTGGCTCGATATATATATGATAATTGAATCTTATGGCTATATAAGTCAATCACAAAGCGGTCATTTGTATGGGGACTAGATCTGAACATGTACCGATCCAATTTCAATAACGTTCGTCCTATGGCTGATAAAAGCTATACACAAAATTTTACAAAAATATATTCAAATATGCGACCTATAGTTTGATTTCAAGGTTTAGTTGGACAGACGGACGGAGGGACGTACATCGCTAAATCGACTCAGAAAGTGGTTCTGAGTAGATCTGTTTAATAAAAGGTGGATCTAGGTTAAATATTTTTGGTAATTACAAATACTGCCGGTATTCATATTCATTGTGCCCTGACTTCAGAGTGATATAGGTTAAAAATATTATTTCTGAAAGATTTACACGGTTTTCGAGTCTTTATGGAGTCAAAGCAAAACCGAAATTTTTATATATCATGAAGAACAACGTTTCGAGTTAGAAACTCGTTTACCGGTTAGCCGAGAAATGGCGATATAAAAATCCGTTTTCGGTTAACCGAGTACGGAAACTGTTACCGTCTAAAAGAGAACTGCCATTTTGGCTAACAGAGTATAGAAAAAGAAACCGGCACCTAATTAACGATGGTAGTTTTAAGCAATTAATTTAACCGACAACTATCATTTAAAAACCCGATATCCAGTTAACCGTGTCTGAAAATACTTTCACCGATTAACTGTGAAGTGAGTAGATCTGTTTAATAAAAGGTGGATCTAGGTTAAATATTTTTGGTAATTACAAATACTGCCGGTATTCATATTCATATTCATTGTACCCTGACTTCATAGTGATATAGGGTTAAAAATATTATTTCTGAAAGATTTACACGCTTTTTGATTCTTTATGGAGTCAAGGCAAAACTGAAATTTTTATATATCATGAAGAATAACGTTTCGAGTTAGAAACTCGTTTACCGGTTAACCGAGAAATGCCAATTTAAAAATCCGTTTTCGGTTAACCGAGTACAGAAACTGTTACCGTCTAAAAGAGAACTGCCATTTTGGCTAACAGAGTATAGAAAAACAAACCGGTACCTAATTAACGATGGTAGTTTTAAGCAATTAATTTAACCGACAACTATCATTTAAAAACCCGATACCCAGTTAACCGTGTGTGAAAATACTTTCACCGATTAACTGTGAAGTGAAATTTCAAAAAGCAAGTATTGAAACCCTTTTGCCGTTTAAACGGAAATTGAGAATTTCAGAATCTGATTTCGGTTAGCTAAATGATCTTGCGGTTGCATTTTGAATTGATCGATTTGTCGGCTAAACGAAAATAAATCATTTTAGAAACCTAGTTTAGGTTCACAATTTCTGAAAGCACTTTTATTGGTAAACCGATAACTGTCAATTTCAAAAATTCGGTTTCAAGTATTAAAACCGGTTCTTAGACAACAATAGTGTTTTCAATCAATCTATTTATCAAATCGATTTAACCAAAAAAAGATTGTTTGTAAAAACCCTTTTACCAGTTAGCCTACAATTGAGAATTTTAAAAACTGGGTTTTGGTTAGCCGAATATAAAAACCGGCTTGGTTTTTATCCTAAAATTGGCTTAAAAAAATCAAAATTTGACAATTTAAGGAACCAGATTACGGCTAACTGAAAAATGAAACTTGTTTCTTGTTAACGATATCATTTTCGAACCTTTGATTTGTCAGTTAATATGTTAGTTAACGAGTGTTAACTGAAAACCGCATAACCGGTTAATGGAGTACAGAAACTGGTTTGGAGTCAACGATAGCGTTTTGAATTAATCGGTTGTCGGTTAACTCAGAATTGACTATTAAAAAAACCTGGGTTATGTTTAAACCAGAAATGAAAATTTTCGTGTTTCGTTTAACGATGGTGATTTCAACATGTCAGTTTGTCGTTAACCGAAAATTTGCCATCTTAAAACATCGGTTTCGGTTAACCGAGTATTAAACCCGGTTACCGGTTAAGCGACCCTAAGTATAAAAATATAACGAAAAAATTTTTTTTTGTCAAAAAAAGATATAAATGTATATGTACATAAAACAAAATATTTTGAGTAATGGAAAAGAATATATTGGCCCTGGCCGACTAAGACCCAAGTATACTGAATATTGTCAAAAATTAATATTATATAACCACAAACTAAATTTTAATGATATTGTCATATATTTGTTGTCTGTACCTTTAATTATCTAAAATGTTTCCACCAACATCATTATTCTAAAAAATAAAACTACAATTGAAGCTTTTAAATCATTTCATGAAACATCACTCAAGTACCCTCAAATTATTTTGAATGTATCAGCTTAATTTTGCATCCTCTTTGCCTCTGATTGATAAATATAACATTGCTTACAACTGTTTGAGTTTATCAGCTACGCATACCATTATTTCCATTAGGACCTATGTTGCATTCATTGCTACTTGTTTGTAGTTGGGATTATTTGCAGTGGCAGCAACAGCATTTTGGCAAATAATTGTTAATATTGTATTGTCATCTCTACTTTTGTGTCTGCGTATCGAGTTGGTTTGTGAGTTGTGTGTTTGCTTTTGCCTTAAATGTTATATTTGTTTTTAATTAGAAAATTTTAGTATCAACATATTTTGTATGGCATGGAATATAAATGAAACAAATAGCAGACATTAAATTGAAAATGACAACATATTTGTAGAAATAGTTGAAAATAAAGTGTAGTAAATGGCAGTATTTTTCAGCATAAACTTTAATAATAATTTAAAACAGTACAGGTGGTAATTTATAAAAACATTTAAAGTTAAAAATTATAGAAACTTAAAACTTGGAATCGTATTTTGTATTAAATACAAAAACTTTAACCTGTAAAAATAAATAAAGATTTAAAAAGTACACCTGAAAAACCGGAAATTAAAACTATTCAAATAAATTGTGCTCAAAATAACTAAAATTGTTCCATAAAATAATCCAAAGACCTTTCAAAAGATTGATAGTTAAAAATTTAACATACTCAAAAATGCTGTCATAAAAAATCTAATTTTTTAAAGCTATGACATATAAAAAGCTTTGAAAAGGAAATTTGTATTGTATATGGTGCACTACATAAATCTAGGAACTAAGTACGAAATACAGTATAGCAAGCAATTCATAAACATGATAGTTAAGAATCATGTATATATAGGTCAAAATTAAAAATTTTAACATAAATAAGCCCTCGAAATAATTTTTCGAAAATCCAGCTTTTACAAGCTTTTGTTTCATAATTGGCAGACTTCGACAATCTGTGAGAATAATAAAAAATTATTATTATTATTATATCGTGTTCTAAAAATATCTAAAATTGTTTAAAATTTTGAACTAAAATGAGCTTATAAAAGTTTTAAACGTAAAATTGTTGATCACAATTTTTATAAAAATTCATTAAATATGCGAAGTTTTTGTACTTTTGCAAATCACCTGTTATGTTTTCTGTTCCACAAAGCTGAAATTTTTAAAATAATTAGGGAATTTCGAAATTCTGAAAAGATCGCGCTTTAAAAATAGGACTATTTATACCATATAGTATAAAGAGCTTTTAAAAGATTTCAAATTAAAAAATATGTCAGTGAAATTAATGAAATGCATCAACATTTATTATTTTAAATTCTCCAGTTAAAGTTCTTTTACTGGATATTTATGAAAAATTTAATAGCTTCTTTATAACCGTTAAACTGCAAATATCATAAGAAAACAAGTAAGAAAATTATAGTCGGTCTAGACCGACTATATGATACCCTATACCATGCGTTTAGAAACCCTATCTCTTAGGCCCAACTAACTGGACATAGAAAATAAGCAAAAACCAAATTTAAGTGGGATTTTTATTAATTTTTTTGGCTGCAGATATGAAAAAGTTCATATCGGATGCTATATCTATATGGGGACTAGGACCAAAAATGGACCAATCCTGATCATGTTTGGTAAAGTCTCTTGTATTTTGCAAAAATATATACAAACAAAATTTGAGAAGAATCAGTGCAATATTTTTGTTTTTAATAGATTTAAGTGAAAATCGGGAAGCAGTCTACAGGGGGCCAAAGGGATCATTTTTGGACAACTCATTAATGGATGTAATGAACGCATACAAACCCAATTTGAGTAAGATCTATATGACAATTTGGACCTTATGGCAATTTATATCGATTTCATAGGGGTAATTTGTATGGGGGCTAGGTCTGAACATGGACCGATTCTCACCAATTTCAATAGCGTTCATCCCATGGCCGATAAAAGCTTATATACCAAATTTCATCAAAATATATTCATATTTGCGACCTGCAGTTTGATTACAAGGTTTACATGGACACACAGACGGACGGACGGACGGACGGACATTGTTAAATCAACTCATAAAGTGTTTCTGATTCGATCGGTATAATTAAAGATGGGTCTAGGTCAAATATTTTTGGTTGTTACAAACAGCAGCACAATGTCATTATACCCAAACCACATAGTGGTATAGGGTATAATCAGTAAGAAAAAAAAACTATTGCCGATTTAAACTTCCTATACGATGCTCTGTACCATGAATTTCAAGAAAGGATCGTAGTTCTAACTAAAAAATTTACTGATCTTGACTATATATATTGAAGTCACTTATTTTACAAAAAAACGTATATAAACCATATTTGAGAAATTTCTATGCATATTTATTTCTATAATATATATAAGTGAATATCGGGAACTATGGATATATAGGAAGTGTGGTTAAAAATTGTTCTACAGAGTTTATTTTTATACCCTATACCACTATGTGGTTTGGGTATAATGACTTTGTGCTGCTGTTTGTAACAACCAAAAATATTTGATCTAGACCCATCTTTAATTATACCGATCGAATCAGAATCATTTTCTGAGTTGATTTAACAATGTCCGTCCGTCCGTCCGTCCGTCCGTCTGTGTGTCCATGTAAAGCTTGTAATCAAACTGCAGGTCGCAAATATGAATATATTTTGATGAAATTTGGTATATAAGCTTCTATCGGCCATGTGATGAACGCTATTGAAATTGGTGAGAATCGGTCCATGTTCAGACCTAGCCCCCATACAAATTATCCATATGAAATCGACATAAATTGCCATAAGATCCAAATTGTCATATAGATCTTACTCAAATTGGGTTTGTATGCGTTCATTACATCCACTAATGAGTAGTCCAAAAATGATCCCTTTGACCCCACATGGAGCTGCTTCCCGATCTTCACTTAAATCTATTAAAAAACAAAAATATTGCACTGATTCTTCTTAAATTTTGTTTCTACATATTTTTGCAAAATACAAGAGACTTTACCAAACATGATCAGGATCGGTCTATTTTTGGACCTAGTCCCTTTATAGATATAGCATCCGATATGAACTTTTTCATATCTGCAGCCAAAAAAATTAATAAAAATCCCACTCAAATTTGGTTTTTGCTTATTTTCAATGTCCAGTTAGTTGGGCCTAAGAGATAGGGTTTCTAAACGCATGGTATAGGGTATCGTATAGTCGGTCTAGACCGACTATAATTTTCTTACTTGTTTATTATACCCTATACCACTATGTGGTTCGGGTATAATGACTTTGTGCTGCTGTTTGTAACAACCAAAAATATTTTACCTACACCCATCTTTAATTATACCGATCGAATCAGAATCACTATCTGATTCGATTTAACGATGTCCGTCCGTCCGTCCGTCCATCTGTGTGTCCATGTGAAGCTTGTAATCAAACTGCAGGTCGCAAATGTGAATATATTTTGATGAAATTTGGTATTTAATCTTTTATCGGCGATGGGATGAACGCTATTGAAATTGGTGAGAATCGGTCCATGTTCAGACCTAGCCCCCATAAAAATGACCCCTATGAAATCAACATATATTGCCATAAGATCCAAACTATCATACAAATCTTAGTCAAATTGGGTTTGTATATATATATTACATCCATTAATCAGTAGTCCAAAAATGATCCCTATTGGACAACTCTTAGTCATACGCCCCATATAGAGCTGCTTCCCGATCTTCACTTACATCTATCAAAAAAGAAAAACATTGCACTGATTCTTCTCAAATTTTGTTTGTATATATTTTTGCAAAATACAAGAGACTTTACCAAACATGATCAGGATCGGTCCATTTTTGGACCTAGTCCCCATAGAGATATAGCATCCGATATGAACTTTTTCATATCTGCAGCCGAAACAATTAATAAAAATCCCACTCAAATTTGGTTTATGCTTATTTTCTATATCCATTTAGTTGGGCCTGAGAGATAGGGTCTCTAAACGCATGGTATATGGTATCTTACTTGTTTTTAATTTAAATTCGACCGATATATATATATACTATGATGGACAAAAGTATTTTGACAAAACTGTACGCAGTGTAATATTGGTTGTCTTCATTAACTGAAAAAAGTAACGATATCCATTTAATTTTTACGTGAGAGAGGCTATTTATAGCTCTCAGGGTACAAAAGATAACGGTGATTACTCTATGCATTTATTTTCTATACAATTCTTTGTCTGAGACTGAGTGTTTTTGGGTGGACAAAAGTATTTTCACATTGCATTCTGTTAGTTATTCTTAGTTTCGCGTGCTGTGCAAACATCGCTTTGCCATTGGGAAAGGGTTTTTGTTATTAATCATTTGTCACTTTTGTTGGATTTTGACCACTTTTTCTTATAAAAATGGGTAAAATACATGAAATAAATAAAGATATACGCAATGAGATGGTTATAAAGTATAATGCAGGTATTTTGGTACAATATCTCAGCAAATTATACAAAGTGACTCGTCAGTCTGTTTATTATCAAATAGATAAACATAAAAAATTCAACAAACAACTTGGCTAGATCAGGTCGGTCACGCAAAACAACTCCCAGAAAGGACCGCATATTTCTGGGAAAAGTTAAAGAAGATGCCCTGATTACGCCAAAAACTGTATCAATTTCGATGGATGAGGAGTATAACATATCAGTTACAGGAAAACAATTGAAAGACGCCTAAAAGAGGCCAATTTTGCAACATATGTAGCGCGGCAAGTACCCCTTATATCACAAAGAAATAAACTCAAACGTTTGGCATTTGCTCAACAATTTTTAAACAAGCCTCAATCTTTTTGGGAACAAATATTATGGACTGATGAAAATTCATTTGAGTATCATGGATCGAAAAAGAAAACCATCTGCAGATTAACAAAGAAATACATTACAGGATACATTTTTCATTAGTCATTCTTTTATTATTATACATTTTTGTTATATACTTTTTTTTGTACTAATAGTATATTGTAAAAATACTTTTGTCCACCAACATTTGCGAAAAATATATTTTTTTCCTTAACACTGATATTGAATTGAATTATTTTATGTTTCTTGAAAACTTTAATATATTGCTGTAATCTTAAAATTATCTTAGATTTTTCTATCAAATAAAGCACAAGATACAACAAAATCAAAATTATTTTTATTGGTGTCAAAATACTTTTGTCCACCATAGTATATAACAAACTGGCGGCAACTTTAGTCGATATCATAGTTGTTATTTGTATTGGAGCTATGGCTGAATATGGACTAAATTTCACTAATTTAAAAAGCTTTTGTCCTATAGTCGACAAAATCTTATATACAAAATTTCAGAAAAATATATTAATAGGTAAGGCGATTTCTTGTGACCTGTTCTACACTTTTAGTTACATACCAATTTTGACGAAAAATATACCATTTCAAAGGTATTTCTTTACAGATGCGCACCATCTTTACCAATGTGGACCATCTGGTAAATTTTTTTTTTTTTTTTTTTTTGAGTAATAATCATTTAAAGTTGCTACTAACACATACATAAAACACATTTTTTAGCTTCAAAAAACATAGCATACCTTTAGGCTCTTATATAATTATTAATTAACAAACTCGTTTATATATCTTCCTTGTGTTCAACAAATATTAATAATGAAATTCGATTTAAAAATTCACAAATTGATGAATTATTAAAAAAACATTGAAATAAAAAAATTGTATGAAAAAATATAATTTTCTAGAATTTGCACTCGAATTTCGAGTGTTGGGCTCCGCCAGTTTCATAAAAATATAGTTTTACTTGCAACCTCTAGTTTAATTAGGAGTTTTACATGGACATCAAAAAGACAGACAAGCAGACAGGCAGACATACAGACGGACGGATATCGCTAAATCGGATCAGAAAGAGATTTTGAGTCGATCGGTATAATAAAAGATGGATCTAGTTCAAATATGTTTGTAGCACATATTCATTATACTTTTACAACATTTAAGTTGCTTTTAAAAGCTTTTAAAACTTTAACTCTAAATTTAATTAAATTATTTAAATAATCAAAATTTTATGAATTAATAATACACGAATTCAATATTATTAAAGCTTTCGGAAGCTTTTGTGTCATTTTTTTGGCTAAAAATTTCTCAGGCCGAGACCGATATCTTAGGTCACTTGGAAACAAAACCCTTCTGCACAAAATGCGATTTCTAAAACCTTCCAAGACTGTTTTTAATTTTTTTTTAACAATTTTAAGATAACATAACAATATTAATAAAGGAAAAGTACACACTAGGTGTTACAAGAAATAAATTTTAAGTTTAGTGTTGGCGTTGAATAACAGAAACAAATCTAGCACTATTTTCATAGCTCATTATGTACCTATGTTGCTGTGTTGCTATTAATTGCAGGCGGTTCTTGCACCCAGTGCCGTAAAAAATATTCTTAAGTCTTCTTAAATGGTGTAGGAGAGCTTTTTTTAATGATGAAAAGTTATTTGAAACAGTGTTCTGAAAACCATACATCATACCATGGACTGTATATGAACTTACAGATAGGGAGAAGCTTTTGCCGATATTTTGGAAGAAGAATAAATAAAAAAAACATTCTAGAAATTAATACTGTTTAATAAAAAATCTTGCTCAGATTTTTTAAACAAAATCATTTACTGAATTTGTAACAAAACTTTCGTGTTGTGTTTAAATATCCACAGCCATTAAGCTTCTGACATTTTTTCTACTAGCGCATTTGGACCCGATACAATGTTCCTTATGACAAATATTTACCAAATTTTATTATTTGTGGAAAAGGAGAACATAACGAGCTTTTAAATATAATCTTTTGAAATCCCTTACAGCCATTACAGCTAACATTGTTAGCAATAATTACAACACAAACTACTTAAAATGATTACACTTTATGACCACTAAACACTTTGTTGCTTAATTATAGTTTATTTCAACTAACACACCAAACGAAAACTTTCATAAAAAAAATTATAGTCTGCAGTGACCTTTATTGAAATATAAAAATTTTAAAGAATAAACAAAAATCATTGCTACCAAAATCATTATAACACACTTACAACTAACGAGGCTACTAACATGAATTTTCATAGAAAGCACCAACCCAATTCCAAAGAGGAAGAAGAAAGTTAAAGAAATTACAGAATTCAGAACATTATCTGTAATACATTTAATGGCAATACATAATAATACAAACAAAAGTGAAGTACACTTTTTGGGGGCTTAAACGAATGAAAAGAAAAAAAAAATTAACAAATACTGTTGCACAAGCTAAAGCAAAAGTATTTTTCATTGAATTAAACCGAAAACGAACACATAAAAACAAAACTGTGCAAATGTAAGACTGTAGTCGTAACGAAAATAATTTTAATACTTTTCCGTTAGCTATTAAACAGACATCCGTATATTAAGTGAGAAAAAAGAAAACAGCAACAACAACCCCATGATTTTTACTCTTGGCTTGTACGTATCCAAGAATATATATCAAAAAAATAGGGCTGAGTAGAACTACTCGTATAATAAAAAAGAAATATATAAAAATTACAATAAAATTCGATTGTAATGAGATTGCAATGGCTGGTTGATTTCGCAGGAGTTGAGTTCTTTTTTTATTTAAGGGGATCGGTAGTTTTTGTTCAGTTTCATATACAGATGATATGTATGTATGTATATCTGTTCATCAATGTATTTACTTATATATGGCATGAGGTCATTAACTTACCAGCAATTCGGCTTATTGCATTGCGATAATTAAAATTAATTACACTCATACAACCAGACCGGATTTATGTATAGTACCGACATATTACTATAACATACAATCATTATAAATATTTCTGTGTGTAAGTGTGTGCGTTTTTGTATGTACATAGACGACAAGTGTTGCAAAGTTAAACCAACATACATACGTAAAATGTATGAAACAAGTGTGCTGAGTTGTTGAACATGAGTATTAAATGAAATCGTTGCGAATGTAGTCTTGTTTTCTTTTTTCCTTGTTTTTTTTTTTGT
Organism: Cordilura impudica; assembly: GCA_963682025.1. NCBI lineage: Eukaryota > Metazoa > Arthropoda > Insecta > Diptera > Scathophagidae > Cordilura > Cordilura impudica. The sequence continues at coordinate 252,182,921 of OY821519.1, read as the reverse complement.
TGTTCATATAAAAAAAAATATTAAATAAATTTATACAACATCAAACGTGAACAACAAAGTGCGTCATAAAATCCAAGGGAACAGCTAATGATGGGCAAGATTGATACGTAAATACTCTAATGCTGGAATGGGCAAAGTAGTTAGTGGTTAATTGGCCAAATCTATATCGTCAAAGCACTTGCTATATGTAGTCCTATTTTAGTAAAATACCACCATAAATTCTTCCTCTGATAAGTATAATTTTATATTCGACATAAAAAATCATACATAAAAAATGATTTTTCTCCTTATAACTGATAATATACTCTTAAATTGAATTTTGTAAAAAAAATATTTGAATTTATGCAGTATTCCTAAAGAATTTTTTCTGTACAATATCAAATTCAATATTCAAACTTTGGTTTGCGGGCGCTTTGTAAATAATAAATTCCAAGTGGCACTAAAATCTTTAGAATAATCATATTTCGATTTGTTTATTAAAATTAGGAATGAAAAAGAACATAATTTTTTTTTGCCACTTAAAATCCAGTCACATGTGCGGACTCAGACTTTTTTGGTTTGGCTGATTGGTTGGTTTAAGTGGCAGTTCACCGTCTGTGAAATTAAGGAGTGGAAAAGCCACACCACTCTAAAGGCATACTCCAAAAGTGATACATCCAGCCCGTGGTAGTAAGATAGCGGATAAGATCAGTCAGCTCTAAGTCCGATATCGCATATAGGTCATCCAGTATGTAACTGCCTAGTGTCCTGAATCTAATACTACCCTTAAACTTCACATTCTCAGCGGAGATTATATAGTGTCTCCTCATCTCCAGGTGTTCCACAGGTGGGTCAATGATCGTTGTGCTGAAGTCCGAGTCGCAATGCATATTTACCCATTAGCCAATGACCCTTCAATACGGCCGTAAGCGGAGATATTTAGTTCTTATAAAGTTATAATCAGGCCATTTCTGGTGGGGGACATCAGTCCCTGGCTGTTTGGGAGGTAACCGGACAGTGGTCAGGCTTGGTAACGAAGCCTCGCCAAAGGCGCTAAATTGGTACCACGGGTGAGCCATATGCCCTACGAGGGGAATTCACGGAATTGTCCATATCAGAAGCAGAACGAAAAAGTACACACAAACTGGAGGTGTCAAAACCTACCGAAGAAATAATTGTCACATCCAGAGTTGAAAAACGAAGTTTGGAATGTTGTCTATATCATCTCTTGCCTCTGATATAAAGAACAGAAGGGATGGGTGAAGTAAACGAGATTGTTATAAGTTGGAAAACGAAGTCCGATGGTATTTTCGTCAGCTGTTATACTGACAAGATTACTGCCGATTAGTTGAAAACTTAGTTGATGGAACATGAGTAAAAAACCATTTGGGAGAAGTTGGAAGCAAGAGCACGTGAATGCCAGTACAGCGTTCAAGACGAGTCCGAGACTATTGAAGAAGTTAAAAAGCGGGTCGGGAACGTTGCCGATAGCATCACCCTTGCATGATAGCGACAATCAGTAAGAATGAGCTTAAAAGACAGAAGATAGTCCAGTTGCTGAAAAACTAGCTCGGAAAGCTATAGATGTCACCTGCATGTGCACCCATAGGTAGCAGGAGTAAGGAGTGTAGTAGACGTTATCAGGAGTATTATCAAGAAGTGTCAAGAAATGTGAGAAAATATTTGTGTGTTCTTGAAAATTCTGCTCATGATGGACAAGGAAGTGTTGAACTCTTAAATGGGTTTTTTTTTGGAATGGGCCCTCGGGAAGTTTCGTGGTGGCTGTGGTAGTCCAGAATCGCGGGAAGAACACAGTTCGAAGTGGACTTGTATTCAACCGGTTGTTGCGATCCCTAGAGTAACAGGTTTTATATCGGCTCGATCCTACAGCAAAGGATGGAGTTATGCCCAACACATTTCTCCTAGTTTGCTAACTGTCTTAGGGCTGGGTTTTGGGCGGACTTTAATTTTCGTCTAGTGTTTAATCACCGTGAGATAAGTCTACAAGACAGGAGCTCACGTTAAGAACAAGAGACGTATGTCAACAAAGATGTTTATCAGTGAGAATGCGAGTGTCACATCCTGTCGCTGTATCAGCCCTTTTTAGAAGGGAACTTGACCTGCAACGATCTTTCGAAATCCAGTCTAGATTTGAAATTATCAGATTCTAGCCTTAAATTATGTGGTAACAGATTTAGAAGCCTAACTTTCCATGAACATATAGTAGACAATGACACTGCACTACTACCAGAATTTGCCATTATATACAAGGCAATATGAATAGTATGATGTAAGACATTTGGGGGAGGAGGGCAATTTCGAGTAGCACCACTATACTATACTATTACTATTACTATATCAGTAATCGCTGTCCAATAGAATCTGAGTCCACCTCTGTGATGGGAAATTCCCACAGGACTTGCGTGGTTGCTCACCCTCCACTGGTATCTTAAACTTATTTAGTTTCAACTTTTTGTTATAGAAATTATTCTTTTCATAGCCCTGTTTGTACTAATTATAACTTGCAAACTTATTAAAATTCTCATTATCGGTAAAAGCCTTATTTTGAGAAGATTTCTTTAGAAAAAATTACCCTCTGTAAGAGGGTAATCTCAGAAGATAATAATTTACCTAAAAAAACAAAAATTTTTTTACAGAAAAGCTGTGCCAAATTCTAAGACTATTACTTTCCATATAATAATCTGTTTCTATAGAACAACAGTTTCAAATATTTAATTTTTTTTCTTTCAAACAAAAGTCGCAGCTGTTCAGAATTTAAATATAGAAATACTATTCATGAATCAACTTGCAACGAAACCCTGTCTCAGATTCTGAAAATATTTCAATAGAATAACAGTTTTAGATCCGGACAATTTAGCGGTAGAACAATAATATCAGATTCTTAAAATTTTTTATAGAAAATCAGTCTCAGATTTTGATAATATTTCTCTCGAAAAATAATTTCAAATTCTGAAGATTTTTCTACAGGAAACCAGACTCACATTCTGTTAATATATCTACCGAAAAATATTCTCAAATTCCGAACATTTTTCATATTGTGAACATTTCTATTTAGAAAACAGTCTGAATTTTTCAATCTTAAATTCTGAACATTTTTCTAGATAGATATGTACCAGACTCTTAACAATTTTCTATAGAACAACAGTTTCAGATTCTGATTATAAAAGAATTTTATATCTTGATCACTTTTGTATAGAAAACAATCTCAGATTCAGAAAATTTTTCTGTAGAAAAACTGCAAGATTCCGAACAGTCTTACATAATAAACATTATTCTATAGTAAAACAATTTTAAATTCGGACAATTTTTAAAAGAAAAAAGCAGTTTTACATTTTGAAAAATGTTCTATAGAAGAACAGTGTAAAATTCTGAAAATATTTCTATAAAAAAAAATGGTTTCAAATTTTTACAATCTTTGTACGAAAACCATTTTCATAACTTGATCTTTTTGCATAGAAAACAGTTTCATACCCTGAAAATTTTTCTATAGCAAAAAAGTTTCACATTGTCAACATTTTCTATTGAGTCTCTAAAAGTCTCTAATACTGAACACCACTCTATAGAAAAACGTTATCAGATTCGGAATATTTTTCTATGGCAAACCAGTCTCATTTCATAAAGATTACTCTAAACAAAAACAATTTTAAATTCTGATAATTTTCGAATTCCGGCAATTTTTTTATGAAAAGACAGTCTCATATTTTGACTATTATCATATAGAAAACATACTCAGATTCTGAATATTTTCTATACAACAACGGTCTTAGATTCTGAAGATTTTTCTATAGAAAAAAGACTCTAATTCTGAACACTTTGTATACAAAACCATTCTCATATTTCGAGTATTTTTCCACAGAAAAACAGTCTCATAGTTTGAATATTTTTTCTGTGGAACAACAATTTCAGATTAAAAAATTTCTTTTATTGAAAACCAGAGATTTTAAACATTTTTCTATAGAAAAACTGCCTTAGAGTCCGAACAGGTTTCTTTAGGAAACCGGTCTCATATATTGAACATTTATCTTAGTAAAATAGTCCCAAATTCTGACCATTTTTAATAGAAAAACGCTTTCATATTTTGGCAATTTTGACAAAACAGTTTCAGATTTTGAATATTTTTTGTTGATAAACAGTCTCAAATGCTGAAAACCGACTCAGATAATGAACATATTTCTAAAAAAAAAACAGTCTCAAATTCTGTAAATTTTTCTATAGAACAATAGTCTTAAATTCAGACCATTTATCTAAAGAAAAACTGATTCATTTTCTGAACATTTTTCTAATAAAAAACATTTTTCTTTACTTAAACAGTTTCAGAGTCTGAACATTTTTTTTATAGAAAATCAGTTTCAGATTTTAAAAATTTTTCTATGCAAAACTAGTTTAAGATTTTAGAATTTTTTATAGAACAATGAGTTTCTACGAATTTTTTATTTGATAATATTTCTTATTCAGAGAATATTCTTATATCAGATCTCACATTCCAAATTATTTTCAAAAAAAAAAAAATCAATGGGCAAATTTTGGTACAATTTGGTACGTTGGCGGTTATAAAATAAATGTTCTTGTCATTACTTCACTTCTTGTTAGTGGTGGAATTTGGGTAGTGACATTTGGTCGTGTCCAGTCAAAATTTCATTGACAACTTGTTATGTCTATTGAATGACATTTAGAGCAGTGAAGGCCGTGCCAAACACACTAGTGCTCGGCTTCTTATATTTATGTATACAGCCGAACGAAAACAAAAATACACACCAAAGAGTTAAAGTAAACAACAATTTCATTCAGTCTTATGATAGCTTTTGAGCAAAGCAGGTCTATGTCGCATTGCCTTTTGAAATTCATATATATTTTTTTTTAATAGGTACACAGAGAATATTTGTTTAAAAGAAACCAAAAATTTCGAAGACTTGATAAACTATAAATTAAACATTTTCTATAAATAGCATACGTCGCCTCTATTTGACAACATTATAGCTGTCTTTTATGCATTTTTTTTTTAATTTTAAAAAATATCCAGTTACTGGTAATTTTTTAGTTTCTGGTAACATACCACTTAATAACCTTTGAAATTTCTTATCTTTTTAAGTTTTGCTATTTTGTGTCATTTTTTTTTTTTTTTTTGTTTTTTAAAGAAATGTATTACTTATTATTACTTATTTGATTTAATAAACTTCAAACTTATAGATAAAAGAGATTAAATGTTCTTCACATTTTGTTTTACATTTTTTAAGATTTAAAATTTTAAAACAACAAAATATATATAAAATTTTACCATATTCTACGTGAACTCAACAATTTGCCCTTTTATGCTTTCATATAAACATTCATACAAAATCTACACAAACCCATTTAATACTGGCGTTGTTTTACGTCCACGGATTTCGATCAGTGTAGTACAACTAACACATGCTCATAAACACTATTACTAACTCAATTCTCTCGATGGCCACCACTGATTTAGAGTTATGGAAGCACTTTTTTTAACTTTTGAGAGAATAGTCAACAATTTTATGTTCAGTTAGGTTAGGCTTGAAGTGGCTGTTAATTTAAACCATTGAGTCTCCACATTGGGCTTCTTATGAATATTTTAAGAAGTGATATTTCAACATTTGAGAGATCAGAGATATCATTTGAGAGATCAGAGATATCATAGAAAATGTACTCTTCATTTCCTCTGCATCCACGCAAATTCGATAGAAACCATTTAACGAGAGACTGAAGCGTTCTGCTTGTCTTCCTTTCAGCCATTGTTTATTTATAACCACCCCTAACATGAAAACCTCCTCACGGCTAGTGAGTAATAACTTGTACGTCTTCGCATCAAAAAGGACCATCTATTATTTACTATACTGCAATCTCAAAATTCTAGCCTGTAAAATTCAAGAGGTGTAACAACGCATTCCAACTAATCAGCTTTGCAGTTTCCTGATATATCCCTGTGCCCTGGAATGCATATGAGTCTAATATCGAACTGCTTAACAATTTGATTTAAGGATATGCGAGAGTTGAGTGGAGTTCTTGTTTTCGGCTATATTGATTCCATGGATATTTCCGCAACTACACTGTGGAACATTTTCGGGTTCATTATCTGGGGGGGTGAGAATTTTCAAATCAGGGTGAAAATACTATGCTTGATAGGAAAACCTCCAAAGGGTTTGGTGTTCTCAGGCCAAACATTTTGATATGACCTTTTATATAATTTCCTTAACTTACTATCTGTTTGCTTAGTTTTTCAGCTAAACTTAATGAACCATTGATGATTTCTCAGTACATTCTTCAAATTTTGTCTTTAGCGATTTTTGTTTTTTGCGATTTTGGCAATTTTTGTTGTTTGCGATTTTCGGTTTTGGCGATTTTTGATTTTGGCGATTTTTATTTTTTGCGATTATTGTTATTGCGATTTTAAGTTCTGGTAATTTTTGTTTTTGGCGATTTTTGTTATTCGCGATTTCCGGTTTTGGCGATTTTTGATTTTGGCGATTTTTATTTTTTGCGATTATTGTTATTCGCGATTTTCGGTTCCGGTAGTTTTTGTTTTTGACGATTTTTGGTATTCGCGATTTTCGGTTTTGGCGATTTTTGACTTTTGATTTTGGCGATTCCGCCCATATTTTCCACGACTACTCACATTGATAATTAATGTACTTGTCAAAAGTTTCAAGACTGTCATTTTCGTATTACTTCATATTTTTTGTATAGGAGATGTTACGCCTATTGCTCCGATCCCGCCCATTTTTGGGGGGGGGGCAATTATTCACATTAATAACTTATGGAGTCAGACAAAGTCCCAAGGCTTTTTCTGTTAAAGTACTTCAGGTACATGATATTAAATATTTATTTTGTAGGTGGTAATACGCCCATTTTTGTCCGATTATTCACACAAAAATTTAATTTTTTAAAGATTTTCATTCGATAATATTAGTTAATCCAGCTTAATTTGCTGAAGCTATTTGCTGAAGAATGAAATGAGAAATCAGCAATTGTTCTTGATTTATAGCTGAAAAATTAACCAGAATCGCTGTTGCACTGTGTTATCAGCGTAAATGTTAATTGTAGTTGTAGATGGAATATTTGCTTTTTATACTTCCACCACCTCTGGCTAATATAAACTAAGCTTCAGACCACTTCAAACTTAATCCAAACTCAATCGAATACACTTCGAAACCAATTGAATAGACTCCGATCAGCGGAAGATCTACCAAACCAAGGTTCTCTGGCCGGTATTAGGGGCTGTTGTAGTGTCTTCTTTGCTTTCCTGGCCTACTTCTCTACATTATATTTGAAGTTCAGCTTCCTATCGAAGAATATCCCAAGGATTTTCAGTATCATGAAGAGGAATGGGATCGAAGGCAGCGATTTTAGACTTCATTGTAAAAAGAACAAGTTTGGTTGGCTTAACTTCTTGACCTCAACTACTGTCCCTGTCATAAGTTCACACATATCGCTGGCTAAATGGCTCTTTGTTTAAGTTATCTAGCTTAAAATTATTGAATTTTGGTTCACATTTTTCCAACTTGATGGCTTGAGTTCCTTGACTAAGAATCATTTAACCATTTCACCACATGAAGTAGAATCCAATGTTGTAATGAATCCAAAAAAAAGCCCAGGATAGAATTACCTTTATACAAACAAATATTAAGAGAGGTACAAAAAAACTATGTGAGTCCGATCACAGGGGAGATGTGTAAACATCTAGTAATCAAAGATTTTTTTAAGTTGGAAGTACTTATGCTTTCAGCATATTTTTTTTCAAATTGGAGTTTATATGCATTTAGCCTATTTTAATTAGCTGTTATACTTGTATATTGTTATAATTTGTGATTGTGTTATACTTTTTGGTTGTTGAATTAGTTGATATACTTCGATATTGTTATATTTGTAATAGTGTTATTCTTGATGGTTGTTGAATTAGCTGCAATAATTTTATTGCACCAATCCACTCATAACTCACACCGTTTTTGTCTTACTCTGTTTTTGTGATTGTATTGTGAAATAGATTTTTACCCCCTATAGATGTGTACACTTAATTACAAATATTATTTTGAAATCATAATACCAACATTTTCGTGTAGAGTAGCAGAAAAAGTGCTAAAGTTTTAATATAAAATGCTTTACGACTCACACAAATATACACTTTAAATGGAAACTCATAAACGCACACACACAATAAAATGTTAACGCAGAAAACACTTATAGCGAAAACAGGTATTATAAACAAACATGCTGTACATATGACAGCCGCCTATAAGTATGCCACAAAAAATATGTTGCACGTTTTACTGGCGAGCGGCTGATTATGTGTGTGTGTGTGTATGTGTGTATGCGTTTGTTTTTTATATTTTCATTATTATACAATTTGTTGTATTGCAATACATGGCCGGTTGATTTTGTTGTTATTGTCTTCTGCTGCTGCTGCTGCTGCCGCTGCTGTTGGGAGTTGTACGGAAAACAATTGCAAACCAAAGGATGTTTATATCCTTCCGCTCTACGTTCATATATAAATATAAATTTGAGGTTTGGGAGAATTTTCACTTTATTTATAACCATTTTTGTTTTCAAAGAATTTAAATTAAAATTCTTTGCACATACCCGAGAGAAAAATAAACAAAATAAAAATTCATTTGCCATTTATACGAGTATATATAGAAAATATGTAAAAGTAGCCAGGTTTAAGTGATAAACAAATGCGTTAATTAACACTTTACAAAAATATGACGGTATTATTTCTTAATAAAAAAACGTACGAATAAAAATGCAATAAAATTGCAATTCCTTTTTTTATGATTTATAGAGAAATTATAGTATAAAATTCTTTCCCTGCAACTTTTGTTGATTAAATTTTGGTCTTGTTTCTTGTTTTAATTCTGTGAAATATTTTGTTTTTTTTTTTTATTTTTTCAGGTATCGCAATGGTGAGATTGTAAATGTCAATGATACTGAACGTTATGAGGGTGGTAATTCGGAAAATGTTGCATTGGTGATACGTTCTACAGATAAGCTGGACATTGGTAACTATACCTGCCAATTGACCAACCCCATTGGTAAAGGTATATCGGAACAGCAAATCGATTTAGATGTACAATGTAAGTTAAAGAAAAAATTTAAAATTTTTTTGCTCAAATTCCTATACAATTCTATTCATATCTTCATTTTCTTTTCTATAATTTTTTCTATTTCCTTTACACTATTTCATTTTTATGTTTGTAGTTGTGCCAATTGTTGAAGTTTTGATGATACCCGAGGGTCCTGTCAAAGAAAGTGACGAATCGAATGTTACTTTATTTTGTAACATTTTAGATGCCAATCCATCAGTTTTAACTAAAGTTCGTTGGTATGCCAATGCCACATTGCTTAAGGAGCTGCCAGATTGTGAAGAAACTAGGGTAGGTTGTGTGTGTTTTAAATTTAGTTGTCATACATATTGTTATTGTATATACATATACATATGAATGTTTTGAAAATTTATATTTGTTTTTGGTTTGTTTTGTATTTTCCCTAACTAAATTGTAGGAGGATTTGTGTCATATTGATCCTAGTAAATTGCTGTTGGAAAGTATAGGACGTGGCTTTTTTTATAATTATTCCTGTGAGGGTTATAATGCTGCCGGCTGGGGACCACGCAGTGATGATAAAGAATTGTTGGTGAGTAACTTAATATATATTAGAAAATTTAATGGGAGTTTGAAACAAGTATAATTTGAAGTAAAATATATTATATTAAATACAAACTTCATTTCCAAACAAAATTTAAAAAAAAAACTAAGAAATGCTAACAAAAACTTTGATGAAAATAATATAGATATTTAATAAATTAGTTTTACTTTCCGATTATAATTTAAATCTATCTTTAAGCAGTAAAATGTACTTTTTTAACAATAGGTGATTTTTTCAATAAAATTTAATTTTTAAAGAAAATTTACTTGTTTAAGAAAAGACGCTTTTCTAAGTAAAGTTACCTTTTGAGTAAAACCAACATATTTTTTAGGGAAATATGTAAGTTTTTTTAAGAAAAGGTTATTTCTTTATATACCTAAACGTTCCTTTTTAATAAAAAGTATTTTTTTAGAATATGTAATTTTTTGAAAATTTACCTTTTTAAGAAAAAGTACTTTTTTATTTTTAGTTTATTTTAATAAATGGTCCTTTTTTAATAAAAGGAACTTTTTTAAGAATAGGAACTTTGTTAAGAAAAGGTACTTTTTTAAGAAAATGTACTTTTTGAAGAAAGGCCACTTTTTAAGTAAAGGTACTTTTTTAGAAAAGTTGAAATTTTTAGAAAAGGTCCTTCTTTAAGAAAATGTACTTTTGGAAGAAAATGTACTTTTTAGGAAAACGTACTTTTTTATGAAAACATACTTAAGAAATAGTACTTTTTAGAATGTGTACTTTCTTAAACAATGGTTCTGTTTTAGGGCAAGATACTTTTTTAAGAAAAAATACTTTTTAAGAAAAAGCACTTCTTAACGAAATTGTACTTTTTTTAAGAAAAAGTACTTTATTAAGAAATTGTACTTTTGTAGTAAAAGGTATTTATTTAAAAATGGCACTTCTTAGGAATAAGTACATTTTTTGAGAAGATATCCTTTTTTAAGAAAATTAACTTTTTTGGGAAAAGGTGCTTTTTTAAGAAAATGTACATTTTAAGAATTGGTACTTTTTTAACAAAATGTGCTTTTTTAAGAAAATGTACTTTTTAAGAAATCGACTTTTTTAAGAAAAGATACTTATTTAAGAAGGTACTCTTTTAAGGTACTTTTCTATGAAAAGGTACTTTTATAAGATAATGTAATTTTTTCAGAAAAGGTAGTTTTTTATGAAAAGGTGATTGATTTTTAAGAAAAGGTATTTTTTAAGAAAATGTACTTTTTTAAGTAAACGTACTTTTTTAAGATACGGGATTTTTTCAGAAAACGTAAATTTTTAAGAAAAGTTAAATTTTTTAGAAAGAAAATAATTTTTTAAGAAAAAGTACTTTTTGGGGAAGGTACTTTTAAAAAAAGGTGCTTTTAAGAAAACTGTACTTCTGTATGTAACTCAAACAATTGAAAGAAAAGAACATTAGGAATGTGTTTTCTTTATACGAGAGTTAATACGAACTAGCTGAGTTTTTTCCATTTCTCTACAGTAACATACCTAGAACTCAAATGTTTGGGTTAAATAGTTGATTAAGCATGAGTTAAAGTAATATGCAAAAGGATATTGGAGATGAACAAGTCGTGTTGTTCGAAAGTAGCTACTCCATCTAACACTGTCTTCAAATTTTTCAATATTTCTCTTACATTGCAAAATTATTATCTTTTCTGTTATTATATGATCTCAAACCGAACAATAAGGAACTACTTACTACAGATCAACAATACATAAAAAACCAACATAAAAACATTTTTTATAAACTTTATTTCGAAAAAATATAATAGTGCGTTTACATCTAAGTAAAATCTAGTATATACGAGATTTCGAGCACAATCTAGTTAATTGTTACTACATTTTCCATACAAAACAAAATTTTAATATTGTAGCAAAAAATTACAACGCAGTGATTGAAAAATTGACAGAACAAAACAAATAGTTATAAAGAAGTGAACACAAATGTTAATAACTGTAATTAAAAAAAAATTAAATTAAACAACAATTTAAATAAGCGGTAAGTGTTAATATTGATAGGAAGTGTAACGGAAACGTATTAACCAAAACAATAAAATAGGAAAGGTTGTGTTAGACTTCATATTCTTAAGGTGCGTTCAGACTACGCAAATATTTGACCAAATAAACGTAACCCCTAAATAATGTATAATTTTCCTTGTATAATTTTCATTAAGTTATACAATATATGATATAGAATATAGTTAAATATATTAAATATTACTAATGTAATAAAACATAACTTAATTTTGTCTTTTATATATCATGTAAGATTGAATAAAACTTTCATAAAATTAGGGGTTACGTTTATTTGGTCAAATATTTGCGTAGTCTGAACGCACCTTTAGTTTATTCACATGCTTGTTTTAAAGAAAGCGTGCATAAAAGAAGAAGCCATGGATTGCTGACGAAGGGGCTCTTTTAATAACACTGTGGGCAGACCACATTGAAGAATTAAGAGGATATAGGAGAAACAGCCACATATACGACGAGATTATACTTGCTATGGCAAGTATTGGCTTCTGCTTTCAATCGGAGGAAATAAAAATAAAAGTCCATAACCTGACCAATAAATATAGGTAAATATAATTATAGAGTTTACTTAATATTGCTTAATTAAAAAAATACATTTTTCAGATATGAGAAGCGTAAAGTTAGGCCTGCTGGTGGCTCTCCATCGAGTTGGTCGTTTTACGAGAGTGTGCATTCTCTTCTTGGAACGTTCAAATCCAATTCGATTGAATTATTAATGGACGAAAGCATAGGTAAACAATTTTTCTATATTAAAATTTTAAGTTAATTAATTAAAGATTGTTATTTAATTAATCTTTTACTCTGCATAGCAATTAAATAATGATTTTTTTTTTTTGTTTTATTAGCAGAAACTCCCCAATCTTCAGAAAATGCTTATTCCAATAGAGGCTTTCGACGACTGCGACTTCTCCAACTCCAACAGGAAGTAAAAAGAAAAAAACTGGAAGTACTTTCCAATATGAAGGTTTAAAAAAAAGAAAGAGTCAAGTGTAACTATAAAAGAAGAATTACAGAAACATAGCGAAACTGACATAAAAATGCTAAAGTTGCAGGAGGATATGGTAGCGATAGAGAGGGAGAGAAGCGAACTCTTGAAAGCCTTGCTAAATAAGTAGAATCTGTTTTTTTTTTTATAATTAAAATATTTTTTTCTTTTTATTTATAACACTCAATTTCATTTCCTTTTTGTTTGAAATAAAATTATTAAATTAAAAATGTTGCAATTGCGTTTCTTAATTCTTCACCTTTAGGGTTATAGTCATAAGTAAACTCTTCGCTATTTGGCTGATCTCTAGTGACGTCGCTATCAGGAGTATTACGTTGCCAGGTATCATTCATGACCTCATTGTAGTTGTTTAGAAAGTTGTGTAGAACACAGCCACATTTAATTAAATTATTAACATAATCAATTTTGTTATTTATACCCTTTCCAATACTGCGAAATCTAGCTTTTATATGACCAGTTGAGTACCAACCCTTATAATTGTAATATTCACAAGTCTCAGAAAAGGGGGATGAACTTCAAAATGAAAATGAAGCAAAAATTTAACAAAATTAAAAAAATAATAATTTTTTATTATTTTTTTTAAATGTACTAATTATGACTTTCATTATATAATAACTTTTGAACTAAAAAAGATTTATGTATATTCTTATTGTTCTAATAATGCAATTAAATAAATAAATAAATTAACTTAAATAAGTTAACTTAAATCTTTAGATTAATGTCAGTTATAAAAGTTTCGATAATATACCTATAGCACCAAAGCCCTGGGGAAATCCAAGTTTCTTAAGTTTCTTTGCATGATTTATAAAATTTGGGGGCAAATATTCTTCAGAAAAAGCTCTCCAGGCCTCATTAAAAAGTGTTTGTAAAATGAGGCATACACTTGCATTGGATACTCCAAACATGTGGGATATGGACGCATAATGACAATTCGTTTTTGAAGGGAGATGCATTTCCTAAACTTTGTATCGACTTTGTTCATAGCCGTCATTTTTGAACAAAGCGACTGACATGTTTGGCGGCTCATTCGGAAGTTTTCGATGAAAGTTTTGTCCAACATAAGAGGAACGTTTTGCTCCAAAAACGAACCATGACGGATATAAAATCTAACAATTGGTGGCGATTTTTTTACGGAACCTTTCTATTTCTTATTGTGTTTTTCTTATTTTGGTTGCACAATATAATTATAAAATCTGTTCTTTTTTTTAGAATTTTCAATAGTTATTATGAATATTTCTAGCTTTTGTGTTTTTCTTTAATCAGCTGTTCATTATTATTGAAACAAAATCTCACAAAATGTCAAAAAAGTTAGATGTAAACGGTATAGATTTTGCATTAGAATTTCAACCGAAATCTACTAAATTTTTTTCCTTAGATGTAAACGCACTATAAGAGAAATGCGTAGTAGTATATGACGTATTAGTAATATTAAGTGGTGGTAGTGATAACAATCATTCGTCCTAAATATTCATTTTTGCTGTTAGTTAATAAGTTTTTACTCCCTTTATATTGACTCGTATTTACTGCTGTCGACAAAACTAAAACTTTGGATATTTTGTTGCACATAATTTTTCCAAAAAAAAAAATTTTTTTGATTTTTGACATGACGTTTTCAGTCAATCAATTAATTAATTACATGATGGTAAATTAATTTACAAATTAAAGGAGCATAATAAAAACTTGTTGATATATAAACATCTATACGCGCAGGGGTGTAAATTTCTATTTCACAATACAATCACAAAAACCGTAATATGTGAGTTTACATATTACACTGTGGGCCTTAAGACAAATCGGTGTGACATGATTGTATTGGTCAAAAAATTATAATATAAAATTGTTTCAGCTAATTCAACAACCCTTTACTGTAAAATGTTAAAAATTTCACAATAAAAACGTATAACATATACATAATTCAACAACCCCACAAATTTGCTATAAGTGATACATAGATGACGCTTTCTGTTTGATTTTAAAAAAGTGACATAAAAAAATCTTTAATTACTAGATGTTTACACATCTCCCCTGTGATCGGACTCACATGATTTTTTTTTATGGGGCTGGTTTTTTAAAATCTTAATTTTTGTAATGATTTAACTTTCTTACAAACTTAACTAAGTATAATGTAGGGGTACTTGAGGATGGAAAATTGTAAAAGCGCTACATAAATAAAGTTGTTAAGAACATCAATGATCAAAATTAATATTCAAAATTTCAAAGAAAAAAAGCTGTAATGAAACTAAAAGTTTGGTATGAATTGACGATAATTTATAGATTATTATTGTACTGAACACCAAAAAATCTTATTTTCTTAATGTTGTGAATATGGCTTCGGATCGAACGAAAGAGAACATATTCCTTTTATAAGCCTGTTCCGTATTGCACTACTTCC
Source organism: Cordilura impudica (assembly GCA_963682025.1). Lineage (NCBI taxonomy): Eukaryota > Metazoa > Arthropoda > Insecta > Diptera > Scathophagidae > Cordilura > Cordilura impudica. Next base: position 252,167,844 of record OY821519.1, on the reverse strand, counting down.
AGACCACAAGCTGTGTAACTAATTAACTTCTTTGGGTGCTTTTTTTGCTGTGTTGTAGTGTGTTGTTTTTTAATTTTAAGCTGTACTTAAAAAAAATTTTGACTTGAAAATATTTGTTGGCGTGAAACAAATATTTTTCGGCTTCAACTTTTTTTCCTAAAATTTTTTAGCGCGTAAAAATTTATTTTTCTGGATTCTTTTATTAACTTTCAATTGTTTTTATATGTATTTATTTTTTTGATTTTTTTTCATTTCTTTGTTTAAATTATTTCCGATATCAATTTTTTTTTTTTTGAGACTTTTTAATTTGTTTGCTAAAATTTTGAACGTTATACTTTTTTTGTGAGTTATTTGTTTGTTTATAATAACTAAAAAAATGTATTTGCAATTTCTTCTTAAAATTATTTTTTTTATATAAATTTTATGATCCTCAAGTTTTTTTTTAAATATTTTTTTCTTTTGCAACCGAAATAATGTGAATCTAATCATTTTAAAACACATAAAATGACTTTATAAAAATGTTCATTAATTCCAATAAATAAATCAAAGTCTGTTAACATTTTTTTCCATTTATGTAATCTTATAATGTTTATAATATTATTTATAAGTGAAATATATATAAGTGAAATATCACTGCTTAAAGAGCTCACTTTAAAAAGCTGAACATAACTAAATGCTTGAAATTTATAGGAATTAAATTAAAGTATAAATCGAAAATTCCTTGTTGTTTTCTTCTATTAAGTATATAATAAAATGAAATTATATTAATTTTGTTTATTTTTTTCCATTTTTCCTAGGTCCATTATGAACCAGGACCAGCTACACTGACACATTTTCCCTTGGTAGCTATTAAGAAGAAAAGTATAGTCTTTTCTTGTTCCATCGAAGATCCTGGTTATCCCGAATCAAATAGGTTTGTACAAACACCCACAAATTATACACCAATCAGTAATCCACAAACAAATCAATATCTTACATATCAAAACTCACAAACACATCCATCAATGTTAACAAAATCAAGCTTAATTCAAGCACCATCATCGAAACAATCACTACTACCATCATTATTACCACAAATTCAGTTTTATACTATGCAAGCTTTAACGGCTACCGAAATTGAAGAAGCTTATGAAGCTTTAATTGGCGAACATTTTCAAAATCTACAACATAAACAACAACATCAACAACTATTACAAATACATAACCAGCATCATAATCATCGGCATCATTTTGTTGCTGATGATGTTGATGATGTTGGTGATGCTGATGGTCATGAACATGAACAACAACAAAATGTTCATGGACATGAACATAAAGAAAATCCTCATGTTAAACCAAAACATGTGCTTAAAGAAACGCATGCACTAATTGATTTAACAAACAATTCCCTTTGCACACTACTCACTTTGACCACATTTTCACCACAATCACAAATCTTAACATTGCTTACCAATACGCCTGCTACACACGGAAATGGATATGGAAATACCAACATGAACAACAATAACAACAACAACAATGGCATAAAATCCATTCATACTAAATATACATCTTACCATACGACATCATCAAACTCAATGTCATCAACACAACCATCCTCATCGTCATCATCATCATCGTTCACATCAACACTGGCGTTTTATCGTAAAATGGGAAAATTCTCATTTAATGCTCGTATCGTTATGCCTCTACCCAGATTCCGTTGGATGCGTGGTGGTCGTGGCCCTCTGCAGGATATCGTTACCAAAGATTGGACTGTCGAACCAGTCGGCTTAGACAGTCGCACCAACTACTCGTGCTATGCCTTCAATGAAGGTGGCAAAGGTGTTATGGCCACTATTAATTTGGAAGTACATGCACCACCATTTTTCATTAAAAATCTACCACCATACACGGGTATGTTGCATACATCGCGTAATGCCAATCTAACATGCCGCATTGAGTGTGTACCACGTTGTGAGATTTCATGGCTCAAGGATGGAGTACCTATTGAGAAGAACGATACGCGTTACTTTGTCAAAGACAAGTACATGGATGCATCACCAGCAACGGGTGATTTTGAAAGTATGCTCTCGGTGCTGGTAAGTACGAGCAAAAGAAATTATACACACTAAAGACATTTTCTAAAAACATTTATTTTCCTTTTGTTTGAACATTAAGAGTTTTGCTTCGATAGCAATTGAGATTAATTAAAGAAATAAATTTTTCATGATTTTTTTTTTTGTCTTGATATGAAAAATAATTTTTCGATTGTGGGATAAATGAACGAAATTGATTGTTGTAGATTGTAGAAGAAGATCTAATTTATAGAAATTATTAATTGTTCGTTAAATGAAAAGCAAAACTTTCGATTAGTTTCATTTATTAAAAATGAAAAAAAGATAGACGCAATTTATTTTCGTACAGTGGTGTGTTTTTATTTAAGGTGACTAAATCGCCAGTACTTTTTAAAGAAGGTAGTTTAATTTTAAAAAAAGACTTAAAAAAAGATACTTTAAAAAAATTACCTTTTCAAAATAGATAGCTTTCTTGAAAAAGCTACTATTTCAAAGAATATTAACTTTATTAGGAAAAGTTACTTTTTAGGAAAAGCTACTTTTATGTAAAAGTATTTTTAAGCAAATCTTCCATTTCCAGAATGGTAATTTCTCCAAAAATTTATTTTAAGTAAGGTACTGTTTTAAAAAAATTTGGCTATTTAAGAAACGGTAATTTTTTATACACTGCATTTCCTAGAAAATATACTTTTTTAAGAAAAGGTACTTTTTTATGCAAAAAACCTTTTTTATAAACACGTACTTTATTAACAAAAGGTGCTTAATAAGAAAAATTACTTTTTAAACATAAATTTTTGAACAAAATGTACATTTTAACAAAAGGGAAATTTTTAAGAAAAGGACTTTTTAAGAAAATGTACTTTTTCAGAAAAAAAGGTTCTTTCTTTATGAAAGTGTGCTAGAAAAAGAACTTTTCATGAAACGATTTTTTTTAAGAAAATTGTACTGTTTTATGAAAAGTTACTTTTTAAGGAAAATTTACTGTTTTTAAGAAAATAAACTTTGGAAGAAAATGTGTTTGTTTAATGCGGCTGTTTACGAAAATGTACTATTTTAAGAAAAGACGATTTTTTAAAAAGATTTAGTACTTTAAAAAAAGTAAATTGTTAAGAAATTGTACTTTTTTCAGAAAAGGTATTTAATAAAAAAATTCATTTATATTAAAAAATGGTACTTTTATAATAGAAGCTTATTTTTAAGAATGGACTTTATTAAGTAATCGAAATCCTATTTTTATGAAAAAGTGCAATTTTTAACAAAATTTACATTTTTAGTAAGAGGTATATTTGTGAGACAAAATACTATTTTTAAGAAAAGGTACATTTAAGAAAAAGAACTTCTTAAGAAACGGAACTTTTTTTAAGAAAATGTAATTTTTCAGAAAATGGTACTTTTTAGGAATATATGTACTCCTTCAGGAAAATATACTTTTTTTGTAAGAAAAACCTACTTTGCAGAAAATGTGCTTTTTTAAAAAAGGTATTGTTTTGAGAAAAGGTACTTTTTTAAGAATGTGTACCTTTTTAAGAAAGTGTACTTTTTTAAAAAAAGTTACTTTTTTAAGAATAGGTCTTTAAGAAAATTTACTTTTTCTTTAAATGTACTTTTAAAAAAAGATATTTTTTAAAGAAAAGGATAGTTTTTCAAAAACGGTACTTTTTGAAGATAATGTAGTTTTTCAAGAAAAGAAACTTTATTGAGAAAATGTACTTCTTTTGGAAAAATTTACTTTTTTTAGAAAAGGTATTTGTTTAGTTAATGCAATTTAAAAAAAAGTACTTTTTATAGAAAATGAAGAGCTAATTTTTAAGGAAATGTTCTTTTTTCAGTAAATTTACTTTTTAGGAAATGGTAGTTAAAAAAAGATATTTTTAAGAAAATTTACTTCTCTAAGAAAATTGAATTTTTCGACAATACGTACTCTTTTAAGAAAAGGTTTTTTACGAAAATTTACATATTGTAAAAAAGTTATTCTTTAAGTAAACGTACTTTTTTTAAATGTACTTTTCCAAAAAGGTTATTTTTTGATAACGGGTACTTTTTAAGAAAACGTAAATTTTTAGGTTAATGTACTTTTTTAAAAATATTTACTTTTTAAAGAAAAGGGACTTTTTTCAGAGAAGGTACTTTATTTAAAAGAGGTAATTACCTAAAATAATTTTTTTTAACAAAAGGTACTTTTCTAAAGAATAAAATTTTCTCATAAAGTTCATTTTTGGAAAAGATATTTTCATAAGGTAGGTACTTTAAAAAAAATTACTTCTTACAGAAACTGCACTTTTTTAAAAAATTATCTTTTTAAAAAAGGTACTTGTTTTAATGGGTATTTATTTTAAGGTACTTTTTGAAAAACGGATACTTCTTAAAAAAAAATTTTTTTTTTAATAAGGTTCTTTTTAAGGAAAAATAATGATACTTACTTAGGAAAAAGAATGATACTTTATAAGAAAAGCTACTTTTTTAATAACAGAAACTTCTGGAAAAAATTTTACTTTTTCAAGATATATTCGATGCTAAATAGTTATTATGTGAACACGTGCGAGTCTTATATTTTTACAAAATAATGTATTAATCAGACATACCTCGTCACAGTATCAATGGTTAGTGATGAGCATAACTGTTACTGTAACAAAAGAAATTTTTATGAAATTTATATAAAAACAAGTAAGAAAATTATAGTCGGTCTAGACCGCCTATAGAATACCCTATACCGTGCGTTTAGAGACCCTACCCCTTAGGCCCAACTAACTGGACATAGAAAATAAGCATAAACCAAATTTGAGTGGGATTTTTATAAATTTTTTTGTCTGCAGATATGAAAAAGTTCATATCGGATGCTATATCTATATGGGGACTAGGCCCAAAAATGGACCGATCCTGACCATGTTTGGTAAGGTCTCTTGTATTTTGCAAAAATATATACAAACAAAATTTGAGAAGAATCAGTGCAATATTTTTGTTTTTTGATAGATATAAGTGAAGATCGGGAAGCAGCTCTATATGGGGCCTATGACTAAGAGTTGTCCTATAGGGATCATTTTTGGACTACTGATTAATGGATGTAATAAACACATACAAACCCAATTTGACTAAGATTTATATGATAATTTGGATCTTATGGCAATTTAACTCGATTTCTTAGGGGTCATTTGTATGCGGGCTAGGTCTGGACATGGACCGATTCTCACCAATTTCAATAGCGTTCATCCCATGGCCGATAGAAGCTTATATACCAAATTTCATCATAATATATTCATATTTGCGACCTGCAGTTTGATTAAAAGCTTTACATGGACACACAGACGGACGGACGGACGGACGGACATCGTTAAATCGAATCAGATAGTGATTCTGATTCGATCGGTATAATTAAAGATGGGTCTAGGTCAAATATTTTTGGTAGTTACAAACAGCAGCACAAAGTCATTATACCCAAACCACATAGTGGTATAGGGTATAAAAAACTAGCGCTGTAAACAGACGGGCATGTCTTAATTTCTACATAATAAATTGTAAATGTAAAAATTAAACATGACGACAAACTATTAGGAGAAAAGGACGCATAACTAGTAAGATTAAATAAGAAAAAGAAGATTTTGATAACATAAGAGCGGCTTACAACGCCTTATTAGAACCTTAGAATTGACGTAGAAAAATAGTTTAAGCCCTGCAGATGTCAACAACTGTTTGACGAAACGTTGGCGAAAATATAAAACTGAGTTTTAATAAACTACGACCAAGCAGCTTATATAAAAAATACTAAGAAACATCCCGTGAAGAAGAGGCCAAAAAAGCCTCGAAACGTCGGGAGAAAATTGTAAACCTTAGTTTACATTAAAATTGAGACCTAAGCCAAAAGCTAAAAATTAAATAACAAATATTTTATAATTTTTTCTAAAGTTCAAACTTTCCCCTAAATAAAATGCTGTAAATATTTGAATACAAATATTTTTTAAATGTATTTATTTTTTTAAATTATTTTTTCCCCCTTTTAGCATTTCAATATGTCCAATTGGCCCAATAACAAATTTGACATTGAGGGAGATAATGCCAATTATACTTGCGTATCCACAGGCAATACAGTGGGGCCTGGTATTAAAAGTGCCACTTATTTCAGTATTGAATGTAAGTAAAAAAAATAAAACAATTTAAAAAAAAAATACCAAATAAAAACATAAACAAAAAAAAAATCAAGATAATGTTTGTTATTTTAAAAAAGAAACCCTGACATATGTGTCACTCGAAGTATTTTTGTTTTGCAAAGCTTTCTTCCGTGTTTTGTATTGCTGTTTTCAATTTTTTCTTGTCGTTGTTGTTTTTTATTTATATAAGTACGTATTGTTTTTCATTTCATATGACAGATGCACCCGATAATACAACGATATCAGAAGAAGTTGTTTATGTACAAGAGGAAACAATACCAGGACGTGTCATATGCAAATCAAGAGCTAATCCGGGTAAGTGGGGAGTTTTTTGTTGTTGTTGTTATGTTAAAGTTGTAAAATAGTTTCGAGTTAGTCGTATTTTATATCTTGTTTTATTTACATATTTTTACTGCATTTAAGGGTAAATTTTTTTAAATTCTGGCTAAATATACAAATATAAATACAGAAATTGCTGTAGTTTCAAAAAAAAAAACACTGAACGTAAGGCGAATGAAATATTATAATTTCAAATATATAGATAATTTAAAAGAAATTAGTATTCATTGCCATATTTCCTCAGTGATATTACAGAAAGTGGAATATTTTATCTTATATGGTATAAGCTTTTCAGTGTAAAACTAAAGTTTTTTAACGTTCTAAATTGACACTTTTTAAAAATTTTAAAATCTATTTCAACCGGAATAAATTTAACTTAAACGTAAATCGTGTTTCTTAAAAAAAATTACCATCTTTCTTATACTTTATTCAGAGAAAACCCAATCTATTTTACTTTTAGCTTTCACTTTAACCCTTCTCGAAATACATGGCTTTTATAATTCGTTGCTTCAAACGGTTTTTTAGTTCGAATATTACGTTAGATACATCAGAATTTCCGATGTTAATTTTAATAAATTTATTGTTTATTATTGTTGCAAAATATTTCATTTTTATTGTTGTTGTTTAATGCTCTTCGATTTATTTCGTTACAGATCCCACTTATGAATGGCGTTTTAATAATAAAACAGTTATACGTGGCAATGCTTTGATTATCAATACACCCATGATGCGCAATGATACTGGTCATTACACTTGTGTTGCTTTTAATAAACACGGACGCAGTACAGCCGAAACATTTATTGATGTACAATGTAAGTCTAAAAAAAAATAACATGATTCGCCCCACCCTCCTCCTGCTCCTGCTTCGGCTGACATTTTTTTTATATATACCCGTATTACCAAACATTGAAAGGTCTGTGGCCTTTGGTTAACGTCCATATGTGACTACTGCGTTATATTGTTAACAATACTAAAAAAAAGGATTTTATTTTAAACAAAAAAAAAATGGATTTTATGTCATATTTTTGATTATGTCCTTTTTCCGGTTTTGTTCGGTTCTTGTATTTCGTTTGAACCTGTTGTAACACATGGTGTTGATTGTTATGATTATGAAAAAGGGTTAATTTTTTTGTGGTCAATTGAAGGGATATGGTTATGTTTTTTTTTTTTACAAAAACCTTTAATCTTTATTAATAAAAAATGTTGGCGGAGTAGAGTTTTGTTCAAAATATAAATTTTAATAAACCCACAACATTTAACCAAAAGTTGTACAATAAGGATATGGGTATGATTGTATGTGTTTTGTAGTTATGTAAGGTGGGGGAGATTGGGTGTGCAAACAGGATAATGTCAATTAATATAAATATATGGTAATATTTTTATTCCTTAAAAAGTTTAAAAAATCCAATCGATTTTAAATTTCAGTTAAAATTATTGCTACTTGCCTACAAAAATGTGATTCCGTAAAAGTTACTTTTTGGAGATAGAATTAACTTTAAAAGTAATCTTTTGTTCAAAAAAGTATTGTTTTACAAAACGTAAATTTTGGAGAAAAGTATTTTTTTAAGTACATTTTCAAAAAATCTATCTACTTAAAAAAATTATTTTTAACAAAAAAAATATTTTTTAAATGCATACACTTTTAAAAAAAGATTTTTAAAAACGTAATCTTTTAAAAAGTGCGTTCTAAAAAAATACTTTCTTAAAAACAAACCTTTTTAAAAAGTATTTTATTGAAAAAAAAAACGTACTTTTAAAGAAAAGTACTTTCTTAAAAAAGTACCATTTTCGAAATACATTTTTAAAGAAATTACCTTATCAAAGAAAGTACCTTTTTTAAAAATTACATTTAAAAAAGGTACCCATTTAAAAAAGTACCTTTTTAAAAAAAGCTAACTTAATTAGTTTTTGTTATTCGGTTTGAGATCATGCACATATATTTTCTAATAATAGAAGAAATAATTTTTTTGTATTGTAAGTGAAATATGGGAAAAAAAAATTGAAGACAGCGCTAGATGCAATATAGATCAACAATACATACCCTAACACACAAAACATAGGGTACAATACAAATTCACAGGCCATTACAATTCCATCTAGAGGAATTTGATAACTATAAAAAAGCTTTTAACATACTTGTAAATGATATAGCTATGTTGGTGTAGAGAAAGCTAAAATTGGAAGATATTTCAAAAGAAGTAACTTTTAAAGAATCTAACCTTTTTAAAAACTGCCTTTTTCAAGAAAGCACCATTTACGAAAATAAGCTTTTTTAAAAAGGTATCATTTACTTTTTCAATAAGCTAACTTTTATTAAAATTCATTAAAAACCGAACTAATTTAAGTTTTTAAAATTGTTTTACTTTATTATTGAATTCAGATAAACCACGCTGTGAAATGGAAAGGAAAGAGATCGATGACAAGGATACATTAATTTGTACAGCATTCGGTAATCCAGAAGAGGTAAGATTTATATACTATAATAACAAATTATAACACCTCCATGCAGTCACATAAACACTACTTACACCCAGACGGCACTTACAAATAAACAAAATTTAAAAAAATAAACAAATAAATGTATGATTTACTTGTAATGCTTCGCAAAGTTGAAAACTGAAAAAAATTTTAACTTGTTTAAACAAAATTTTTATTTAAAAACAGCTATATTAGACACAAATATATTTGTACTGCATAAAAACTGTGCACTGCAATAAACAGTCTTAGGACTTCAGACAGTCAGACTGTTTAGCAATACACTAATAATCAAATGTTATCTACAAAAACCTCGTGTCCTGTCTTTTAACCTCTATGGTCTGTGAAGTAGGAGTGCAATCCTCCCTGCTATTTTTCATGTCTACATAAAATATTACAATAGCACCTGTTAAGTGTATTGAAAACATACCACAGAAATCAAATGAAAAAAGAAAATAAAACAAATAAGAAATAACATTTTTTTTGTGAGTGCGTTGGAGGCAAACGATTTACTTATAAAAGTACGAATATAATACTTTCCTCATACAAAAGGAAAACGGCGATACCAAGATACTTTTTAAATTGTAGCATTTCTTCTTCTAAAAAAACACCTTTTATATAAAAGTCACATTTTACATATTTTCTGAAAAAGCACCTTTCATAAAAAAGTACCTTTTATTAAAAAGTACCTTTTATAAAAAATACCTTTTATTAAAAAGTACTTTTATAAAAAAGTGACTTTCATTAAAAAATACCTTTTATAAAAAATTACCTTTTATAAGAAAGTACCTTTTATAAATAAGTTCATTCTATGAAAAGCACCTTATATAAAAAAAGTACCTTTTAAAAAATACCTTTTGTAAAATTTAATTTTTGTAAAAAAGTACCTTATATAAAAAATTACCTTTTTTAAAAAAGTAGCTTTCATAAACAAGTACCATTTACAAAAAAAATTATTTTTATAAAAAAACTGTTTGTAGAAAAGAACATTTTATAAAAAGAACATTTTATAAAAAGTACCATTTATGAAAAAAGCATTTTTTTATAAAAAATTTACATTTTATAAAAGGTATTTTTATGAAAGGTACTTTTCATAAAAGATACGTACACTTCATTAAAAGTACCTTTAAGAAAAAAGTACCTTTTCGAAAAAAGTTATATTTTATAAAAAAAATATATTTTATAAAAAATACATTTTATAAAAAGTACTTTCTATATAAAAAGCGCTTTTTATAAAAAATCACCTTTTATGAAAAAGCGCTTTCTATAAAAAAGTTACGTTGATAAAGAAAGTACATTTTATAAAAAAGTGCCTTTTATAAAAAAGTACCTCTTAGAAAAAAGTAACCTTTATAACAACTGACCTTTTATAAAAAATACCTTTTATAATAAGTACCTTTTAGAAAAACGTACCTTCTATGAAAAATTACATTCTATAAAAAAGTACCTTTGATAAAAAAGTAACCTTTATAAAGAAAGTACCTTTTGTAAGAAAGTACCTTTTATTTAAAAATGCCTTTTATATGAAAGTAACGTTTAAAAAATGACAAAATTTTTTTTTAAATTTCATAAAATATAAAAATAGTTGCTTAACTCCCGGGAGTTTCTAGTAGACTGCCTTTAGCTTTCCTTTTGCAACAAGATTTTGTTACTCCTACCGCATCACGTTTTATCTATATATTTCTAACCTTATAGGACGTGTTATTTGTTATATGTCATTTTAGCTTGCATATTCTTATTAGTTTTTTTTTTTTTTGCTATTAAAACTTTTTCCTAGCAATATTTTATGTGTGTTGCATTTATTTGATATAATAATCCGAAAAAAAAAATAGTTGCAATTGTATGTAACTTAACCAGAAACCATCTATCATTTATAAGGATTTTTTCTGCACCTTTGAGTTATTCCTCCAAAGTTTTTCTATGTTGCAATAAGTTTTGTTAGTTGGAGCTTAACAAGAGTTTTCCATTTCTATTTATGTGTGAAGGATTTTTTTTTTTAGGAGTTTTTTTTTATTGGAATATGAGTACTGTAACATTTTTACCACGTATTGCTTTTATAAATCATTGCTTTAGCATTATTTTCACCACAACAAAAGTTGTACTAAAACATTTTGACTTACATTCGTTTTATTTGTTCTTCTACTATGAAAAAAAAAAAAATTAAAATAAAAAATTGCTGCATTGTATAGTTATTTTGATATAAAAAGAACGAATAATCCATAATTTAAAAGTTAAGAACATTTTATACAAATCAACCATATTACCTGTTGGCTGAAACAAAAAATAAAAAAAAAAAAGTTTTTGTTGGAAAATATTTATATAATATTAATTAAATATAATATTAATTAAATGACACAACATTAATTTTGGGCCTATATTTATGGTCGGATTACTGAATAATTCGTATTTTATTCTGATCCTTAAAAGAAGCCTCGAATTGATCTAGTAATTTGTTCGTCCATACATTCATCTATCTCTGTGTCGTTCTGTCTACATCTGGGTTCTGTTTAAAAGAGTTTTTTATTATCAGACTTGGGTTAATATTAAAAATTAACTAAATAAGCTTAATAAGCTAAACATCGGAAAAAGCTCAGCTTGTTCGTAAAAACTCTCGTATATAAAAAAAAAAAAGAAAAAACATTTCTCATGTTCTTTTCTTTCAAATGTTGAGTTAAATAGTTGATTAAGCATGAGTCGAAGTAATAGCCAGAAGGATACTGAAGATACTTCGTTCGAAAGTAGCTACTCCATCTAGCGCTGTCTTCAATTTTTTTCCAATATTTCTCTTACATTAAAAAAAAAATTATTATCTTTCTCTCATTAGAAAAATATATACATGATCCTAAACCGAACAATAAAATAACTAATTAACTAAATATTTAATTTCTATTAAAGGGCAATAGATAATGCCAAGAGACCCTCAAAATTTCAAACAAACTGGTAAATTTTATTATGAATTTAAATATATTAATGTCGGGAAATAAATGTGAACTCCATAATATTGGAAGTGTTACATATCTCTATCCCACCATCAACTTATTTCTCACAATCTGAAATTTTTCTCCTCAAAAATATTTTTCCATCCTAAGTTTTTTTTTTCACTTTAAAAGTTAATTTACACCGTATTTGATTCGTTTAAATTTTACTTTGAAAAAATTACAGCCCAGATTTATTTGCGAAATTTTTTAAAAGCTTTTTTTAAGAACAATAGTCCCGATTTCGAGGAGACCTCTAATTTTTAAATTGAGTACATCATCCATTTCATTTCTTACATAACTTACAAAATTATATTTTTTCTGTAAAATTATCAATGCTTTCAAAATTATTCCCTTCCGATAAAATACACTTATGCCAACATTCTTCCCAATCCTAGAAACAGTTGTAAAATAATAGCCTTCAAAGCGCGCAGCGATTTGGATAATTTCTCCTCAATTGATTTAAATGCTTTACCTGGAGTGATTCTTTAAGTTTATTGAATAGTCAGAAGTCACATGATGTTCAGTCAGGCGAATGCGGTGGTTGTGAAACGACATAAGTCGAATTTTGGGTGAAATGGTTCGAAGAACCAAAACCAAGAACTGTCTTCTTTAATAATTTTCTCTGTTAACAGCTTGACCCGCCGGAAAATACCACAAACCTTTATTTTTAAATGAACTTGGCGTGACCTTTTCAGCCTCGCTTGAACTTTTGCACGATATTCGCTTGACTGGTCGGTTTTTTCTAGATCGTACTCATAGATCCAAGTCTCATAAACCGAACTGATGCATATCATTTCGTTGTAGTAGCCTGAAAGCATTGTTTCAGAGATATTAATGCAACACTTAAAAAAAAAATTCGAGATATAAACCCTACGGGATCTAATATATATATATATATATGGTGTTGGCGGTAGTTTAAATGAAATTGTTATAATTAAAATATAGAAGAGATTATTTAGTACTTTTTAAGAAAATTACTTTTTTAGAAATTTCACTTTTTAAGGAAAGGCATATTTTTGAGAAAGGGTACTTTTCAAAGAAAAAGTACTTTATAAAAACTTTCTTAAGAGAAGGTACATTTTTAAGAAGATGTAATTTTTAAGAAAAGCTGCCTTATTAGGAGAAGTTAATTTTTAAGAAAAGGTACTCTTTTAAGAAAAGGTACTTTTTCAAGTAAAGGTAATTTTTAAGGAAAAGTACTTCTGTAAGAAGAGCAACTTTTTAAGAAAAAGTACTCTTTTAAGAAAATTTACTATTTTAAGAAAAAGTAAATTTTGAAGAAAAGGTAGTTTATTCTAAGAAAAATTACTTTTTGATTTAATTTTCCTTTTTTAGGAAAATGTACCTTTTTAAGAAAAGGTAAATTTTTTAGAAAATGTTCTCTGATAAGAAAAGGTAGATGCTTAAAGTTAATTTACTTTTTCAAGAAAGTTTGCCTTTTTAAGAAAATGTACTTTCCTCAAAAGGTACAATGACTTTCTATGTCAAACTTCCAATCCTATCTACTCGTTTGCAGACGACAGCAATATTTGTCATTCATATTCATTCGATCAAAGACCAAGCCTTACGGAGATTGGGGGCATAAGGCAATACATGAATGACACACTCAATCAAGACCTTTTGTCAATTACTGAGTGGGGTCGGGTGAACAGGGTCGATTTTAATGCTCGAAAGAGCCAATATTGACCCTCACACGGGCCATGGAGTTATCAATGCCGTCTGTATCCATGGGTGGGTGGAGATATTGACGAATCAGATGCTCTTGATGTTCTGAACATGAAAATTCAGTGTGATGTCCGTTGGAATAAACATATTTTTCAATTACCGAAAGAATCGGTGTAAGAAAACTTCACCCTGTCTTATCTTCTTACTATTTCTACCACCTATATCCGACCAAAAATGGAGTACAACTCCTAGAACTCATCCCTAGAGCCCATATTGAGCTAGTAGATGACATTCATTTGCAGTCTATCGTCCAGTGGATCGCACAACGCATTGGTTCATTAGCCGCATTGGGATAAACTTGCCGCTTAGGTCTTTCATTTCACTTGCAATATAGATAAATTTATGTCAAATATCCACAAATACTACTCTCTCATTCCTCCTACCCATAACATATTTTCCTGATATCAGCACTGTGCACTGCATTAATAGGGGACATACACTGAGTGTTGATGTATATTAAAAAAAAGGTCAATTCGAAAGAAAATTTACTTTTTTAAGTAACGATACTTTTTTAAGAAAATTTGCTTTTTGAAGAAGGTTAATATTTTTGAAAAGTATTATTTTAGGAAAAGGTAATTTTTAATAAACTCCCTTTTTAAGCAAATGAATTTATGAAAAAGTACTTTTTGTAAAAAAAAATTACTCTTTGAACAAAATTTATTTTTGTAAGAAAAGGTAGCTTGCTGTGAAAAGGTACTTTTGTTTTGACAAAAGTTACTTTTTTTCAGAAAATGTACTTTTTAAGGTAAGACTCTTGTGTTGAAAAGAGATACAAGCGATTTTATCTTCTGCGCAGAAATTTTAAGTTATTTGCTCTGGCAACCCTAAAAGTAGTTCTTACTACTCGGCTTGGATTTTTCAAAATAGGGCAAAACTTCATTTAAAAATTTACACGTAAGCGTATTAGTGATAATTTTATAAATCTATAATACGAATCGGCAAGGCGATTTCTTGTGACATATTCTACACCTTCAATTACCAACCGATTATGACACAAAATATATAGCATTTGAAAGGTACTTCTTTGCAGATGGTTACCTTATTTACCGATGTGCACCATCTGGTAAATTTTTTTGAAGTAAAATTAATTTAAAGCTACTAATAACACATACATAAAACTCATATTTAAGCTTTAAAATGCTTGTTGAATTTGTGTTGAATTTGTGTTGAATTGTGAATACCTTTAGGCTCTCATAAAATTATTTATGAATGAAAAATTAAAATTTCCTTGAAAATGCACTCGAATTTCGACGGCTGGGCTCTGCTAGTAATTATTAATCGTTATAAAATTAGAAGCTCAACTTATCAGTGAATAAGTGATTTGCGTAACACTTGTAGTGATTGTAAGAAGGATTTATTTATGGCCAAATTTAAAAAATAAATTTTATAAATTTAATTTATTAATTTTTTCCTTTAAAATTTTTTTAAAAATTCAGTATATGACTCATTTTATGAGTAAAACTTTAAGGCAATTGAGCAATTCTTAAAACGACTTCAAGAAAAACTTAATATTTTTAGAACATCTATTGCACATATTTGATAAGTCTCAGACATATGAAAATATAAACCTTTGATATGGGATTTGTTATTGCTAATTCATATTCAGTCAGGATATTAATTTTCCAAACAATTTTTAAAAGAATTTATATATATATATATAACTTTCTTTATATTGCATTTAACAATAATATAATATTAATTTCCTTCTGTACAATTGACTACTAGTCTGATCATTAAACCTTTATGTTAACCAATAAAAAAATAATAAAACAACTGTAAGACCGTTAAACATTTATGTTAACAAATATTAACATTTATCCACAGGCCAAGTCATATATACATACACACACATGCATATTCAAACACATACCAAGTTTAATTCTTATACACACAGCCATACACACAAACATTTCCCTTACTCGTTTTATGTTGATATTTCAACATTAAAAAAAAATTCTTTATTTGGTTTTCCTTGTGCGACTTTGCCTTTTCGTTTTCATAGCAATTGATTTAATTTTCATTTTAATCTTTTATACAATTCATACTCCATTTGCAATCCAATATTCATGCTGTTTTGTTTTTGTTTTTTCTTTTTTAAATACTGTTTATTTACAGGCCGATTTTTCATGGTCAATTAAAGCAGAAAATGAAACAGCCGAATGGCTGGGCAAGGGTGACAGTGAACCATTTAAGGATAAAAGCTATTATGTACTAAAAGAAGATTATGCAATTGCACGAACCTATCGCTGTGTGGCCAATAATACAGCGGGTGCTGGTACATTTTGCGAAATTGAAGTTGCCGGTAAGTAAATAAGTAAACACAGTGTCGTTGATGACCATAGTAATAATTACCAGCAGTACTAGATAGTAGCCCCAGTTTTAAGTAGAGTATATTGCCACCACTTAGCACAAAACTCGTAGATGTATTAAGCAGAAAGGAATGAATTGATTATCTGCTTAATTGTTATGGTCTTGGTGGCACTAGGATGTGGATGTTAATGTTAAAAAAACTGCTTAAAAGTTCTTATGTCTGTATGCGTTGTTTTTTTTTTAGCCTTTTGTGTATTATATAGAGCTACAAAGAGAATTTAATATATTTTGAAATAAAGTGATGAATGGGGCTTTTAAGTAATGAAGATGATAAAAAAACGAAATATCTTTCTGCTATTGTCGAGACAATTGGAATTTTTAATTTATGTAGAGCAAAAAAATGTGTATACTTATATACACTAGAAATATGAAACAACTACAAAAAATTTTCATTACAGATACATTTTTGAATATATTTTTTTTAATATTTCTTTAGAAAATTTTAATATTCCGAGTATACATAATTGGAAAGGAAAATGCTCAGATTCCGTGATAATTATTTTTTCTCAGATGTTTATTGCATAAAAATTGTCCTATTCTTTAATTTTATTTCTTTTATCGAAAGATTCTCAGATACTAAAATATTTTTGCAAAGAAAACTCTCAGATTCTGCGATATATATATTCTAAAAAGAAGTCTCAGATTCTTAGAAATTTTCATTATAGCAAAACGCCCAGATTCTGAAAAATTTGCTCTACAAAGAATTTTATGATTCTGGGCAATTTACCCTTCAAAAAAACTTCAGACTCTGACAAATTTTCTTTTCAGAAAAATTCTCATATTCTGCGAAATTTTCTCTTTAGAAAAATTCTCAGATTCTAAAGCACTTCTTATAATCTGCGAAATTTTCTATATAAAAATATTCTCAGATTATTCTGCAATATGTTTGTTTAAGTGTCAGAGAACTCAATTTTTTCTTTTTTGAGATAATTTTCCATAAAAAGATCGCAGAATTTGACTTATTCATTTTGTATAGAAATATTTTCAGATTCAGAAACAAAACTTTTTCTAAAACTAATTTTCAGACTCTGAAAAATTTTTGCATAAATAAAAACATAACAGATTAAGACACATTTTTTTCTACAAGCATCATCCTCAGTGTGAAACAATTTTGTTCAAATACTTCTGTATAAAAAATGCCCAATTCTCCGATTCAAATATAATTTCTGTTTAGCAAATTTCTGAAACACTTTTTGTATAGAACAATTTAAAATTTTTCAGATTGTCAGACGTTTATGGATAGAAAATTTCCGAGATTCCGAGATATTTCTTTTATAGAAAAATTATCCATTTCTGAGATATTTTTGTAGAAAAATTCTTCAATTCTGAGATACTCCTTGTATAGAAAAATTATCCTTTACTGACTTATTTTTTTATATAAAAATTCTTCAATTCCGCGATATTTTTTGTATAGAAAATATTTTTTGTATAGATCGCTTCTCAGTTTTTGAGATATTTTTTAAATTGAAAAATTCTCAGAGAGTAATTTATTTTTTGTATATAGCATAGGAAAATTTGTATATAGAAAAATTCTCAGATTCTGAAATAATTTTTAATATAGAATAGTTCTCCAAATCTGATATAATTTTTGTATAAAAACATTCTTCAATTTAGAGAGTTTTGTATATAAAAATTCTCTATTACTGATTTTTTTGTACATAAAAAATTCTTCAATTCCGAAATTTTTTTTGTGTAGAAAATATTTTTTGTACGGAAAGATTCCGAGATATTTGTTAAATTGAAAAATTCTCAGATTTTGAAATATTTTCTAGTATAGAAAAGTTCTCCAAATCTGATAAGAATTATTGTGTAGAGAAATTCTTCAATTCTGAGATATGTTTTTGTATAGAAAAATTCTTCTTCATCCTTCAATTCTGAGATTTTTTTTGTATAGAAAAACTCTTCATTACTGAGATATATTTCGCATAGAAATTTTCTGAGATACTGAGATATTTTTTGTATAAAAAACTTATCAGATCTAGAAATATTTTTTGTATATAAAAGTTCTCTTATTCTGAGATATTTTTTGTATAGAAAAATTAACAGATTGTGAGATCATTTTCTGTGTAAAAAAATCAACAGATTCAACAAATATTTCATCTAGACTCAGCTTTTATTCTACCGATCGCCTCAGATCACTTTTTTGTCGATTTCGCAATGTCCGTCTGTTTGTCCATCTTTCTGTCCATGTCTGCCTGAGTGTCCATGTCCACCCTGTTATCAAACTATTGGGTGCAAATGTGAATATAGTCTGATGAAATTTTGTATATAAGTTTTCATCGGCTATACTTTTGAAATTTGTGCGAATCACATAGATCCTGGTCAAATTTAGTTTGTGCGTGTTTATTACACCCATTAATTATTAGCCCAAAAAAAAACTCTGTAGGACAATTCTGACCCCCATATAAAGCTAATTCCGGCTCCACTGAAATCTAAAAAAGATATATTTGTTAAATTGAAAAATTCTCAGATTTTGAAATATTTTCTAGTATAGAAAAGTTCTCCAAATCTGATAAGAATTATTGTGTAGAGAAATTCTTCAATTCTGAGATATGTTTTTGTATAGAAAAATTCTTCTTCATCCTTCAATTCTGAGATTTTTTTTGTATAGAAAAACTCTTCATTACTGAGATATATTTCGCATAGAAATTTTCTGAGATACTGAGATATTTTTTGTATAAAAAACTTATCAGATCTAGAAATATTTTTTGTATATAAAAGTTCTCATATTCTGAGATATTTTTTGTATAGAAAAATTAACAGATTGTGAGATCATTTTCTGTGTAAAAAAATCAACAGATTCAACAAATATTTCATCTAGACTCAGCTTTTATTCTACCGATCGCCTCAGATCACTTTTTTTGTCGATTTCGCAATGTCCGTCTGTTTGTCCATCTTTCTATCCATGTCTGCCTGAGTGTCCATGTCCACCCTGTTATCAAACTATTGGGTGCAAATGTGAATATAGTCTGATGAAATTTTGTATATAAGTTTTCATCGGCTATACTTTTGAAATTTGTGCGAATCACATAGATCCTGGTCAAATTTAGTTTGTGCGTGTTTATTACACCCATTAATTATTAGCCCAAAAAAAAACTCTGTAGGACAATTCTGACCCCCATATAAAGCTAATTCCGGCTCCACTGAAATCTAAAAAAAACTAAAAATATTGCACTAATTTTTTTTTGTATATTTTTTGCAAATAATTTGTGAATTTTCCAAATATGTTCCTGATCGGTCCATTATTCGACCTAGTCCCCATATAAATATAGCACTCGATATTAATATCACTGCCACTAAAATTTGCTGTATGTATAATTTTCTAAACACATGGTATAGGGAATCGTATAATCGGTCTAGATCGACTATAATTTTCTTACTTGTTTTATTTGAAATATAATCAGATTCTGTGATATTTTTTTAGTATATACAAGATCTGAGATACTAAAATATTTGTTTTATGGAACAGTTCCCAGATTCAGAGATATCTCAGATGCTGAGATATTTTTTGCTAGAAAATTTCTCAATTACTGAACAATTTATTAAATGGAAAAATCTCAGATTCTGAGATATTTTTTATATATAAATAGTATAGGAAAATTTTTTAGTATAGTAAAATTCTCAGATTCCGAAATATTTTTAAGTACAGAAAAGTCCTCCAAATCTGATATAATTTTGGTAAAGAAAAATTCTTCAATTTCGAGATATTTTTATTTTATGAATCTTCACAAATTTTGTTTGTATATATTTTCGTCCGTCCGTCCGTCCGTCCGTCCGTCCGTCCGTCTGTATGAATATATTTTGATGAAATTTGGTATATAAGCTTTTATCAGCCATAGGATGAACGCTATTGAAATTGCTTAGAATCGGTCCATGCTCAGACCTAGCCCCCATAAAATGACCCCTATGAAATCGACATAAATTGCCATAAGATCCAAATTGTCACATAGATCTTACTCAAATTGGGTTTGTGTGCGTTTATTACATCCATTAATGAGTAGTCCAAAAATGATCGCTTTGGGACATCTCTTAGTCAAAGGCCACATATAGAGCTGCTTCCAGATCTTTACTTAAATCTATCCAAAAACAAAAATATTGCACTGATTCTTCTCAAATTTTGTTTGTATATATTTTTGCAAAATACAAGAGACTTTACCAAACATAGTCAGGATCGGTCCACTTTTGGGCCTAGTCCCCATATAGATATAGCATCCGATATGAACTTTTTCATATCTGCAGCCAAAAAAATTACTAAAAATACCATTCAAATTTGGTTTATGCTTATTTTCTGTGTCCAGTTAGTTGGGCCTATGAGATAGGGTCTCTAAACGCATGATATAGGGTATCATATAGTCGGTCAAGACCGACTATAATTTTCTTACTTGTTTTTTCTTCAATTCTGAACGATTTAAAATATTTCAGATTCTGAAATATTTTTTGTATAGAAATATTTCGAGATATTTTTTCTACAGATAAATCCTTCAATTCTGAAGGATTTAAAATATTTCAGATTCTGAAATATTTTTTGTAAAGAAAAATTTTCCAATTCTGAGATATTTAAAAAGATATCTCAGATTCAGAGTTATTTTATAGTGAGAAAAATTCTCATATTCTGAGTTACTTTCTGTATAAAAATTTTTAGACATTTAAAAAAAATTTATAGAAAATTCACAGATTCTAAGTTATTTATTGTATGGAAAATTACTCAAATTCTGATATTTGTTAATTGAAAATTTCTCACACTCTGAGATATTTTTTGTATAACATTTTTTAGTATAGAAGAATTTCAGATTCTGAGTTATTAAATTTTTGGTATATTTTTCAGTATAGAAAATTTTTAGATTCTAAGAAATTTTTTATAGAGAAAATTTCTCAGATTCAAATTTTAATGCTAAGATAGCTTTTGTTATAGAAAAATTGTCATATTCTGAGATATTTATTGTTTAAAAAAATCTTATATCCTTAGATATTTTCTCTATAGAAAAATCATCTAATTCTGTGGTATTTTCGCAATAGAAAATTCCTTATAGTCTGAGATATTTTCTGTATAAAAAATTTCATATTCAAAGGATTTTTTTCTATAGAAAAATACTAAGAGTCAGAGATATTTTGTCCATAGAAAGTTTCGCTTATTCGTAAATTTTCACCAGCTTGCATTTTAATATCTCTTAAGAAATATATCTGTAATTTTTATTTCAAATACATATTTTACCAACTTATTTAAGTTTTCCTCTTCAGTTATTTCTTATTAGTAGTCACTTGAAAAAGAAATATTATTCTTTAGTTTGTATTCTTAAAAATTTAATTTTCTTAGTTAATTTATTCAATACATATAAATTTTCCAATTTTTTTGGACCAATTTTTATTTATTTTTTGCAACCGCTTCGAAAACGAAAACTAAAGAAAAAGTTTTATTTTATAATCTTTATCATTGTCAGTTGTTTAAATTAGCTTAACCTATAGCAATTGTTTTTGTATGAAAAAAAAAATTGTAAACATACCAGCCACCACAATATAAACAATCCCTACAAATAGTGAAAAGCAGAGGATGTCGAAAGAAAAACTACACTATTTTTCTGTTAACAAAAACAGAATTTTTAAGCGAACAAAAAAGAAATATATAAGTATATATGCGATGCTACAACCACAATCAACATGAATGGTATTAAGTTCAAAAAACGAAACAAGTACAAATACAAATACACTGGTACACACACAAACACACACACACTGATAGACCATGGATAACACTAATACTTCTGTGGATATCTACGCTTATACACTGGGTGATCTAATGAATGAACGAAAGCTGATTACTGTCAATATTTGTTTCAACTGTAAAGTATTTTCAATACATTTCAATGGCGTGTTTCTTTTTTGTTTATATCCTTGTATGTGTGTGTGTGTGTGTGTTGTGTTCCTAGTATTTTGTCCGGCATTTCCTGTACATCCAGCAGTACTTTTATTGCATTTGTTTGGTGATGCCACCAATTTCTGATTTTCAGCTGACTATATTTGGGGCGTTGCAGGAAGCAGCGAACATCTGTAGCATTATTGTATTTGTATAAGTTTATATCAAGTATTTTTGGTATTTCTATTGAATTTGCGAACCCACTATGAATTCGTATTCAAGCACGTGCTGTTTACAGTCTAACCACGAGACGCCTTTTTGGTGGTGCTTTTCATTTTGCCTCTCCAGCAGGAAGTCTTGATTAGGATATTGTATTTTATTTATACTAATTTTACAGCTGACGCTATTTTGTATGAAAACGAAGAAAAAAAAACAATTCCAATTTTAGGAGTTTATTATTTTTTTGTGTATTCTTTTGCATTCTATTTTTTATGATTTTAAAATTAATGCTTTTTCAAGGATGGTTGCTTGGTTGGTTAGCTGGTTTGATTATTCTCTTTGCTGGTGTTTCGGATGTTTGTGATGTTAAGGAAATTGGTTTTGCAGTGATGTTACACTGTCGGTAACAATAAAATAGTTCTTCATTTAATTCACTATATATATGGAGGATTTTTTTTCAGTGTGCTTTTCAAATCTGATAAATATATGTTCGTATAACTTTTGGAACCGGTTTTCCAAGTCTGAAAAAGTTTAAGCTGTAAAACAGTTATTTCAAATTTAAAACAAAAGAACCATTCTTCGAACATACAAACATACAAACATACAAACAGACAAGAAAGCGACCTAATAAAAACGTTTTAAAAATATATCGGTGCTGGGGAAAATTCAATGGTGAGTTTTAAACATTTTTTTAATAAAAAAATATTTGCACACCACTGTGCAAAGGGTATATACACGTTTATCGTTCCGTTTGCAACGAATCAAAAAATGCATAAAGTATATATATGACCCTGCATAAGAAACCCCACCTAGTATGTCAAATTTCATGAATTCGCTTTTTTTTGGATTTGTATGTAAAAACCTTAAATTTTCATATGAAACCATTCGCAAGTCTCAAAAACATAAAACGGTAAAAACCCACTTAGTATGAAAATGCAACACAGAGGGAAACGTGAATTGCGTTTTATTCAAAAACTTGTTTTGACACACTAGGTGGGTTTTCTATGTAGGGTCACATATATTCATGATCCATATAACAACTCGTGTCGATATAGCGATGTCCGTCTGTCCGTCCGTCTCGAAGATGTTTCTTATTTTCAAATGTACTTTCCATTGCGTCTTGCGTCTTTCCATTAAAGTCTTGATCTTGACTCTCCTAAGGTAATTGTACTATCCTTCAATGGTAGTTTAACAATATACTGTTTGTCAGGATCCTCTGCTTGCTGTTTTTCCACGGTTGTTTTACTTTTTAATTTCAGAATATGAAATTTTTTCTATAAAAGAAAAAAATCGCAATACAAATTTTCGTACCCGAAGAATTGATTTTAGAAAAATATTCTTCAGAAAAAATTGTATATCTTTATTGCTCCGAATACTGATTATTTTTCCATAGAAACTAATAATAATATCACAGACGCTGAGAATATCTTTTAGACAAATACTTATTTGAAGCTGTAAAGTTTTTTATAAAAAGAATTCAGAATATCTTTATTTTTTGTAGACCAGAATCTAAGAATTTTGTATAGAAAAAATTTCCCAGAAATAGAAATTTTCTATAGAAAAATACCGATATATATATTTTTTTTTATTCAGAGAATTTGCTATCACAAGTTTTCCAAAATACTCAATCTCAAAAGCGGAGGGTTTTTCTAAAAACGAATTTTCCAAACAATATCTATGAATCTGTGGAATTTGCTTTAAAAAAATTATTGGATTTTAGAATTTTCTAGACAATAAAATTGCAGTTTTATAGAAAAAAATATTTTTTTTTTGTAATAACATTGATAATTTATATTTATTTTAGTTACAACTTTTCTTCACACTGTGTAATTGTTAACTAACTAAGGTAGTTAGAGAAGTTGTAACTCAAACAAATTAAAATTTTTTTTTAAAATAATCCCTGATGATGATCAACAAAGTTGATAAAAAATATATAAAAAAAAAAAATATTGTTATAAATATTGTTTAAAAATTAAAAAAACTTGTGTTTTATTTAATTTTAACAAAAATGTTCTTATAACAAAGAGAATCTATTAACAACCGATGACCTTAAGCCGAACTATATTCACCCTTCATTTTTTAATAACCGAATCTGTTTTCTTAGGAACAAAATTTCTAAATTTGAGAATTTTCTAAGGGGTAAATTTTATAGAATCTTAAAAGTTTTCTAATACCAAAATTTTAGTATAGTATAGAATTTAATTCCAGATGCCAAGAATATTTTTGTGTTGAATCTGAGAATCATTCAAACATTTTATTAAAAAAAATTCATATTATATGATTTCAAAGCAGTATTCAAGAATCTGAGCATTTTTCTATAGCAAAAATAATTAAGAAATTTACTTTGATAGTAAACCGATTACAATCCTATATTTTTTTTATAGATAACTCCTAGTAATCTTAGAATTTTCCACAGAAACAATATCTCAGAACTGGAGAATTTCACTATAGAACAAATATTTCACAACACGAGTATGTTTGGGTATCTAAGGAGCTATTTTTTTTTTTATAATCTGAGAATAAATCTAATGGAAGTTTTCTACAGACAACAGTGAATTGTTGTAGTAAATGTCATATTCGTTAAGCCATAATGCAATATTTTATTCAACCAGATTTTCCATACAGTATATTGTTACTGGAAAGCTGCTTAAATTATTTCATATCGTTGCTTTTATTTAGGGATTTGATTTAATTTTTAATCGGGTTTAAGTTCTACGTTATCATTTTTTTTCGTTAAGATCAATATAATTTTTTCATGAAAGAACAAAATATATCTAAGGATTTTGTTGGAATTTGGTATTTATTCTCCCCTCTTTTGGAAGAAATTCTGTGGGTTTTATTTGATTAAACATAAATTGGTTTTTTAAGATTAAGGAAATTTAAATCAAGGCTGTTGTTTTTTTGTTTTTAGTGTAGATAGGAAATTTATATTGGGGGAGTAAATATATTTTTTGTTTTTAAAAGCTGACTTTTTCGAGGGGAATATAATAAAAGAATTTATTTTGTTTTATTTATTTTAATCTTTATTTTTGTTGTGTTTTTTTATTTGTATTTATTTTAGCTACACCGCTCTTTACGATATGGTGGAAAGGTAATAGTTTAGCTTGGTTGATTGAAGAGTTTAAGGGATTTTATGAATATTGAGCATGTTTTTTATATTACTGATATGTTATCATTTTACACAAAAAATCAATTCCCTGCAAATCCTTAGGCTTTTATAAACCAAAATATATTATTTGGGTATCATTATAACAATATGTATTGCAATACCAAGCGAGAAACAGTTAAATTGGTTTTTGTAATATGACAAGAAAACTAATAATAATTAGGGAAATATGTTTTTTAATAATAAAATAATAAAAACAAATTTTAATTTTTAAAAAAGTTTTGAGGTAACTTGTATTTTATAAGAAAAGATTGTGACCACGCTAGAAAAAAATAAACGTTTTAAAAAATAAATCTCATAATTGATTTGTTTAGCCCTTTCCAGCCCAGCGATACGAAATGGAATCATTAAATCAAATTAAAAAAAAATGTTAGTTACTAACAAATTCCGCAATATATTAATTTGCTACCATTTGTGCATTAAAATGTAGGCAACAAAAAGAAAAAAGTTGCCCAGCCGTCAGGGTTAGCAAAAGTCGCGCATTAGACAATTGGTCTTGAATTTAGAATAACGTTTGGCAATTTTTTATTTTTGCGGTTTTCGATTTTGGCAATTTTTTATTTTAGCGATTTTTGATTTTGCCGATTTTTAATTTGTGCTTTTCGGATTTTCGGTTTTGGCGATTTTTGAATTTAGCAATTTCGTACCACGCCCACTAATCATGTCCCGCTCATTCTTTATCGGACTACTCACATTAATATTTGATGGACTCGTACAAAGGTCAAGGCTTTCCCTTTTATAGTATTCCAGTTATATGATATTATATATTTACATTTCTATGGGCGATGCCATGTTCACTGCTCCGAACACGCCCATTTTTGTTCAAAAAATCACGAATAACTTATGGTCTCACGCAATGTGCCAAGGCTCTCACTATTATATACCTCCAGATTTATGACATTGGTCCGATCCTGCCCTTTTTCCGACTACTTGCATTAATAATAGATGACCTCAGACAAATTTTCAAAGCTGTCTCTCTCATATGTGCCACGCGCACTAAAAATATCAAAAAATGTATAGCCTGTAGTTCATTTTAGGTACACAATAAGACTGTAAAAATTTTAGGAAAATCGGTTCAATGGTTTAGCCTCCTATTAATTACAAGACAAACACTTAATATGTAATACATTATTCAGCTGCAATTTTAGGCGCGATATGTGGTTACATAGAGCCATGATTTTAGTCAAGATTCCAGACAATATTAAGCCACAATTTATATCAAAATTTTAAAAAATATAAAGCCCTGTTTATAATCAAGATTTTATGTAACATCAAGCCATGACTTGTATAAATAAAGATTTATTACATTATTATGCTACGAATTAAAATAATATTTGATGTTAAATTAAGCTCAGATTTTAATCAAGTATTTAATATTGTATTAAGCCTTGCTTTTGGTCAAGATTTACTATATTCGCCAGCTATGATTTAAGCCAAGAATTGATAAAACATAGTCATGATTTAAGTTAAAATTTCCTATTATTCTAAGCCATACTTTGGGTCAAAATAAAATAAAACATTAAGTGAAGATTTAATATTTTATCTAACCTCAATTTATTGAGAGTTTATTAACATTTTAAGAAACAATTTTAATTAAAATTTAGTTCATTCTAAATTTACATCTCATTGAACCCAGTCGTAATGCTAATTTTGTTATACAAAAACCAGTCAATGCGCCGGATTTTCGAAAAAAATATCAAATTGAGCACTGTCGAAATATTTTTGGGATATTTTCTGCGTAATTTTATTTTTTAGTTTTTAGTTCTAGTTGCAGATGATTACATTCTTAAATAAGTGCAAATACATAAAATCGCTAGATCTAGACAAAAATTGCTAAATTGACAATCATGGTCATAAAATCGCTAGATCTGATTAAAAATTGCTAATTGACAATCGTGGTTAAATCTTAATAATATTATTTATTAACCACATCTTCTTTACTCATTTATTTGCATCTGGCAATGCCGTTAGTTGTCAATTTTGAGATCGCGTGATTGTGTTGTTAAAATTGTAATGTCCGTACAAAAATATAAATTTAATATGTTTAGTGTTAAAAATATATTAATAATTATAAATAAAACAATTATATAAAGGCCCTTTTATATTCGGTATACAAAAATTTATGTGCGAGTGTTAACTGTTAATAGAAATGCAAAAATCTTCAAAGCAGCCGGTGCAGCTTCTTTATGTTGGGTGGTGTGTTTAAGTTAATTTTATAAAATTAAAGGCTTTGATTGTAAAAAAGTCATAAAAAGTGTTAATAAGTTAATAAAATTATTAAAAAATATTCATTTAATAGGAAAATATCAAACACGGCAGGGAAAATTCTTAGTAATCTCAATGTGAGACTCCGCAGACCACGGTAGTTTAACGTACACGTCCTTTTTGTGAATTTTTGTTTTACTAGTTCACGCAAACATGTTTATGCATGTTTATGTTTCTTTTTTGATAACCATTGAAAAAGGAGTGGGACAAACTCAAGCTAGATATAGAAAACATCAAAGAAATTTAAGGTGAGTTTTATTTTAACTATAAATTGAATTTTAAAACGACGCGTAGAACTGATTTTGTTAATGAAATATAACTCATCACAATATGAATGAGAGACCAAATAAAATATATAAATTTATGTACCCTTAAACCCTATACCATTATGTGATAAGGGTATATCGACTCAGCATCACATTCTAGTTGATTCAGCGTCTGTCCGTCTGTCTGTCTGTCTATCAGTCCATGTAAGCCTATTATTCAAACTACTTGTCTGATATATAAATACATTTTTATGAAATTTAATATTAAAGCTTTTATCGCCTAAAGTACGAACGCTATTTAGCCCCCACAAATAAGCCCTATCATAATCGTAAGATCCATATATATTATGATAA
The DNA here is from genome assembly GCA_963682025.1 of Cordilura impudica. Taxonomy (NCBI): domain Eukaryota; kingdom Metazoa; phylum Arthropoda; class Insecta; order Diptera; family Scathophagidae; genus Cordilura; species Cordilura impudica. The sequence goes on along the minus strand of OY821519.1, from coordinate 252,139,637 downwards.
AATTTGGTGTATGTGTTTTTTATACCCAATAAGCAGTGGTCCATAAAAAAACCCTGTAGGGTCATTTTTAGTAATGGTCCCTATATAAAGATTATTCCCGATCTTCACTTAAATCTATCTAAGAAAAATGGTGAACAGATTTTTTTTTTTAAATTTGGTTTATACATATGTATATGTTTTTGAGAAAAGTAAGTGACTGCTAAATATGGTCATGAACTTTTTTATATCTGCACGATGCAAATAAATAATATCATTGAAATTTGGTTAAAATATATATGTATATATTTTTTATGTACAGTTATAGCCTCAGCTCAGTCAGATCCAAGACCCTCTCTCGAAATGCATGGTAATTGTATCGTATAGTTAATCCAGGCCGACTATAATTTTCTTATTTGGTTTTTTGTTAAAACGTTTGCTTTTATTTTAAGGGGAGAACCATTTTTTAATTCGGTATTAAGGTCAAATAAAATAATATGTCAAATATTTGAAAGAAATTTAGAAAAATTATAAATTTAAAGGTCATCGAAGCCAGTTCTAACGCCAACTTTGTTAGACAAAATCTAACTTTTAAAATTCTAAACCAAATTTTTCGAAACTGCATAAATTATTTCTGCAGTAAATTCTATCGGATTTTCGTGAATCTATTATTGAAAGCTGGTAAAACTCTGCGTAAAATATGGAACCTAGTTCTTAAATTCATTTAATTTACTTACGCTTGTCCAATTTTTGCATAGAAAATACGAAATTTATGTTTTCAATGCCTCACTTCATAGTTTAAAAAATGGTTTTGGTTTAAATTGAAGAAAATGTTATCAGTTTTCAAACAAAATCATAAAAATCGGCTTTATATTACTCCCGTTCTGGTGCAAACAGTAGGACAACTTTGTTAGGAAGGTTTTACAACTAATTATGTCTTCATACAATTTAACGAAAATGTAAATATTAGAACGTTTTTCTGATTCTAGATACATTAGGCAGTGAAAATGTCCACCTTAACAAAAAATTAATAAATAAGTAATAATATACATACATATATAATTATAATTTGCAAAAATATTTAAAATGAGCAAATAACTTTTACCTTCTCTTCACTGATTTTTTTATTATACAACTTGAATGCACAGTGGTAGTCACACGATTGTGGTTAAGGATATTGGTATGGAGAGACACTATACCACTATGTGGTGAGGGTACATCGAGTTTGTGATCAAAAATATTTGACCTAGACTTACCTCTTGTAAACCAAACGACTCAGAATTATTTCCTAAGTCAATTTAGCGATGTCCGTCCATCCGTCGGTCTGTCTGCCCGTCTGTTTGTCCGTGTAAACGTACTACAGGACGCAAATATGAATATATTTTGATCAAATTAGGTATATAAGCTTTTATAAACCGTGGGATGAACGCTATTTAAATTGGTGAAAAAAAAGCATGTTCACACCTAGCCCCCATACATATAATCTACCAGACAGACTAAAATGGTCATAAGATCCAAATTATCATATATATATCGATAAAATATTGTTTACTTGTGTCCATTATACCAACTAATCAGTATTTCAAATATAAACCCTGTACGTTTATTTTTAAACATAATACCTATCTTCACTTAAATCTATTAAAATAACGAAAATATTGCATCGTTTTTTCTGAAATTTTTTTTATATATGTTTTCGAGAAAATTCTCTTATTTTTGACCTAGTCCCCACATAAAAATAATGAAGAACTTTTTCATATATGCACGTCACAAATTTATGACAATATCATTAAAATTTGGTAAATGCTCAATTTCTATATCCAGTTATTGCTTCAGCAAAGTTGGCTCCAAGATCCTTTCTGTAAAAGCATGGTGTAGGGTATTGTATAGTCGCTCTGGACCGATTATAATTTTCCTGCTTGTTTTTGTTTTTCGCCAAAGTGTTCTAAATATTTTTTAACTTTATAAAGTATTACACATATTCCTAAAGAAAACATAGGCTTTAATATTTGTTGGACTGAGACCTTTCAAATGAAAGTATTTAATTACATAACAGTAAATAATTCTTTCCAGTTTTACAAATTCACTGAGATCGTTTAAAATCACTTTCTGAATCGATTTAACCATTTTTTTTCAAAAATTTAAAGAAATATGTTTGTATATGAGTACACATTGCGACTACAATATACATGTTTGTTTTTGTTTTGAAAAAAGAAAAAAGCAATTTGTTTTTGCTAACATTTAACGTTAATGGCGTGTTTCAAATTTGTTTTATATTTTAGTTTGTTATATTGGAGAATGTTTAATGGTATCACTCTTTGCTTGGATTCTCATTGAATTGGTTTCACAGCAAAGGCATATGATTTTAACTTTTTACCAAACACTCTATGTACTGCTTTTGGTTACTAATGAGGTTTGGTGACTCGACCCGAAAGAGCTGTACAACCTGCAGAATATAGATCAATTTTTGAAACAATGTGCCAAGTTTTTTTCGCTTTATTTAAAGTAAAAACATTTGATCTTGAGCCTGATTAATTTCTAACTCAATCATTAATATGTTAAAGTTCGAAAAAAATATTTTTTATTTTTATAGAAAATAATAAAATTGTTTCTAAAATTTTATATAGGTGGGTTGATTATGCAGTACATAATATTAAGCCACGAATTTCAGCAAAATTTCATAAATTATTAAGCCATAATTGATGATCAAGATTAGTATATTAAATCTTGAGCTTCAAAAAAATTGATATGATATTGATCCGTGATTTAAATAATGATCTGATGTAGTATTAAACCGAGATTTGAATCCAAATTTGATACAAGATTAAGGACTGATTGTAATAAGATTTGATAGAATATTAAGCTCAATTTGAACTTAGGTTCCACAAAATATTCTCGAATCTAATTCTCTTTACGAACGGTCATATAAATTAAAGCGCTTAGAGTACAACTATTTAAAACAAAAACAAGTGTATATTTTTGTTTTTGCAATTGCCTGTTCTTGATCTCATTTGAACTCACGTGGTAGTTAATTCAGCTTTAAGCAGGAATAAAAATTTTGCGATGGCCCGAGGGGCCAAATCTTCATCTAAAAGAAAGCTCCTTGCTAACAAGATGACAAAACTTCCTCCGGGTTTTGTTAACCCGAATATCGTGTCAACTTCCAGCAACAGATTTAGCCTGCTTGCTGACCTCAATGATATGGACGTAACTCCTGCATCAAATATTAACGATGTTAAACAACACAAACCCCCACCTATAGTTGTAGAAGCTAACGCCTCATTTGCAGAAATACGAAAACTACTTGGTAAGGATTGTATTTTCAAACGTACTTCAATTGGTACCAACATTTTTGCTCCAAGTAAAGAATTGTACGATTGCTACAAGCAAATTCTTAAAAAGAGTAAAATGGAGTTTCATTCATATGTCTCCAAAGATAATAGGTTATACACAACCTTTTTACATGGTTTACATGGAAGAGCTAAAAAACTACAACCTATCCCCTTCTTCCGTGGCTGAAATAGTCACCAAATTCAGTTCGAACAACAATGCAGTTTACAATGTTCAGTTTGTTCGTAAAAATTTGAATCCAACTGCCTTAAGAAATGTAAGGACAATTTCCAATATTATTATTTCTTGGAAAAAATACAAATCTAGATCCTGGAACAAACCAACTCAATGCTGGAACTGTTTAATGTATGGCCATGGCGGTGAACATTGTCATCGAAGCGCTGCTTGTATGATATGTGCTGAACAACATCATACAAGTGTGTGTCCGTTTAACACAAATGAAAAAAGACCAGCTGTTTTTACATGCTTTAATTGCAAAAAACATGGCAAAGAGAGAACTGATCACTCTGCAAATGACATCAGCTGTCCGTTACGTTCTCTCTATTTGGAAACTAGAACAAGAGTAACTTCTAAAAGCCATAATAACAGCAGGCAACAACAAAATATTTCATTTCAATCAAAGGTTGATTTCCCAAACTTAAGTAACAACAATGCAAATTGTAACAATAACATCAATAATAACAGCAAAGCCACATATCGTCACCTTAAAGACCAAACAACCTATCAGCAATTTTCAAAAGTTTACAGGAGAGAGAAAAAACATTATAAAATTGGAACTATTTGCAATATTGAACCGAAAATTATATATTCTTAATTTGGTAATAGCTTGGTTATTTGTAATATTAGGCGTTCAAAATTTTGCATATATGTGCGTTATGATAGAGGGAATAATATTAAATAAAAAACTCAATTTTGAAATTTTTGCTGATAGGTTTTTTGGTCTTTAATGTGACGATATGCTAACCAGCTGAATACAAACAACGATTTATTTAGCATCGATGAGCTTTTTGATATTTTCACTACAGCTATGGAAGATTTGCATAGGTGCACTTCAAAAGTACAACAAATCAAAGTTGTAATGTCCATGGTGAAATACGCCCATTGATTATACTAATAATTTAAACGAATTCAAAATGCTTCACTTGAATGCTAATGGCATTTCAAACTTTTCTAAATTAAAACAATTTGAGATACTAATTGAACGAGAAAATATTAAAATAGCGTCTTTGAATGAAACATTTTTTTCAGAAAATCAAAGACCCTATTTTAAAAATTATTATTTATATAGAAGTGATAGAACAGATGCAAGAGGAGGAGAAGTAGCTCTGTTAATTCATAAATCTGTCGCTCATAAAAAATCTTTATATCAAACACCTCATCAATCGAAAACATTTCAATTGAAGTTATTATAAATAATAGACCTATTGTTTCTTCGTTATATTCACCAAGATATACCCATAACTTCTGTGCTGATATCTTGAACCTAACACCTTCCACCAAAGAATATATAGTTTTTGGTGACCTAAATGCCAAACATTGTTCTTGGAATTGCCATTCAAATAATACCACGACTTAAGTTAATATTTAATAATAGTTAATATTTAATTAAGCTAAAATTTTAGCCGCGATATGTTGTAACATTTAGCCATGACTTTAGTCAAAATTCTAGTCAATATCCAGCCACAATTTATATCAAAATTTTAAATAATGTTAAGCCCTGATTATAAGAAAGATTTGATATATCAAGCCACGATTTAACAAGATAATTTATACCATTAAGCCACGAGTTGAAATAATATTTGATGTAAAATTAAGCCCAAATTTTAATCAAGAATTTAATATTGTATTAAGTCGTGATTTAGGTCAAGCTATGATTTAAGCCAAGAATTTATAAAATGTATAGTCATGATATAAGAAAAAATTTCGTATTATACTAAGCCATGCTTTGGGTCAAAATATTGAGAGTTTATTAACATTTTAAGAAACAATTTAAATTGAACTTGAAATTAATTTTATGCTATTGTTTCAATGATAATATTTTTAAGGGGAGCTCCCGGCTTTGTAACTTTAGAAAATCTAATTTTTTTTTTAATATTTTACTCAAATCGTTAGTAAGTGTCAACAAAATCTGTATGCCAAATTCCAAAACGAATTTTCAAAAGATTCTAAATTTACATCTCATTGAACCCAGTCGTAATGTCAATTTAGTTATACAAAAATAACTTTTAATCAATGCGCTGGATTTTCGAAAACACATCTGCGTAATTTTATTTTTTAGTTGTTGGAGATGATTACATTCTTAAATAAGTGCAAATACATAAAATCGCTAGATCTAGACAAAATTGGCTAAATTGACAATCATGGTCATAAAATCGCTAGATCTGATTAAAAATTGCTAAATTGACAAGCGTGGTTAATATTATTAACCACATCTTTACTCATTTATTTGCATCTGGCAATGCCGTTAGTTGTCATTTATTAGATCGCGTGAATGTGTTGTTAAAATTATAATGTCTGTACAAAAATATAAATTTAATAAGTTTAGTGTTAAAAATATGATAATAATATTAAATAAAACACTTATATATAGGCCATTTTGTATTCGGTATACAGAATTTTATGTGCGAGTGTTAATTGTTAATAAAAAAGCAAAAATCTTTAAAAGCAGCCGGCTGCAGCCTCTTTAGAGGCTTTAATTGTAAAAAAGTCATAAAAAGTATTAATAAATTAATAAAATTATTAAAAAATATTCATTTAATAGGAAAATATCAAACACGGCATGGAAAATTGTTAGTAATTTCAATGTGATACTCCGCTGACCACGGTAGTTTATCGTACATGTTTTTTTGTGACTTTTTGTTTTACTAGTTCACGCAAACATGTTTATCCATGTTTATGTCTCTTTTTTTGATAACCATTGAAAAAGGAGTGGGACAAACTCAAGCTAGATATACATAGAAAACATCAAACAAATTTAAGGTGAGTTTTATTTTAACTATAAATTGAATTTTAAAACGACGTCTAGAACTGAATTTATGTATGAAATATAACTCATCACAATATGAATGAGACACCAAATAAAATATATAAATTTGTTATGTACCCTTAAACCCTATACCATTATGTGATAAGGGTATATCGACTCAGCATCACATTCTGAGTTGCTTTGGCGTCCGTCCGTCCGTCTGTCTATCAGTCCATGTAAGCCTATTATTCAAACTGCTTGTCGGATATATAAATACATTTTTATGAAATTTAATATTTAAGCTTTTATCGCCTAAAGCACGAACACTATTTAGCCCCCATACGAAATAATAAAATTTGGTGTATGTGTTTTTTATACCCACTAAGCAGTGGTCCATAAAAAAAACACTGTAGGGTAATTTTTAGTAATGGTCCCTATATAAAGATTATTCCCGATCTTCACTTAACTCTTCGAGCGACAATATTTTCACAAATTTTTTACCCCCCAAGAGTGGCACAGAAAATAAATTTTTGTTTTTTGTTTTTTATATTTGCAATTCATTCAGAACACTTCAAAACTTAAGAAAAACTTTAAAAAAATTATTCATTATAAATAATTACAAAATAAAACAGTAAATATAGGTGGTACAGTTTATAGACCACCGTCACTTCCACTGACTTTGTGGTAATCTTGGAAACATGTTTTATTTTTTGGCAAACAAAGTGGTACATTATATGTTCCGCAGATCCAGTCTGTTTTTATCTGTTTTTATCTTGTACCAATCATACGCACCACGTTTCAGTGCCTTATATGGCTTAAAGTTGGGCAAAAACTTCCTATTCGTATTAACTGTGCCACTAGCATATATTTGCTTTGCTTTCAAGTCCAACATCAGTGGTATACTTGTAAAAAAGTAAAAAATAGAGCACATGTTTTTACCGACAAGATCCGCAGTCAGATTTTTTACAACTTTTTCTCCAATTTATAGCAATAACCATTTTTGTCGGCTAAAACCCAAACTTTTTAGCCTCTTTTTATGGTTTTTGAAATCATCGACTCATCTACGGCTATCTTCACAGAAGGATGCAAACATTTTGTAAAAGTTTCTGTTAGTGAATTCAAAACAGGACGTACTTTATAAAGTTTGTCATGGGAGCTACTAGATCTCGGTGGTATTACGGAATTGTCGTTAAGATGAAAATTAGACAAAAGAAATTCAAAACGTTTCAAACTCATAATACGACATATATAGCTGTCTTGCAAAAGCCAGTAACCCTTGCAACTTGACCAGTAATCTTTATAACTTGGGTATTTTTTTATCCCCATCAGCAAATTAATTGCCAAAAATTACCGGAGTTTTTGCTGCAACCTCCTGAACATACGGAGTCAAACCGTGTTCACTTAAAAAATTCGAACATGTAGAAGGTATTTTCGCCCACTTGGGGGATTTATTTCTTCAGCTGTAAAAGTTTTGTGTTCCATTGCTGCGGTTGAAATATGGGACAGTGGAATGTCGTCGTCCGAATCAAATCCTGTGTATATATTATTGGATGAATCTGGATTATCTTCCAAGTCGTCTTGAATAGGCTCAAAATCCGGTGGTATTTCCACACAATCCAAATGAATCTGCTCGATTTCATCCAGCACACCAATTATATCGTCCTGAGTTAAATTCTGACGGCTCATATTTTCTCTACACGAAATAAAGTTTATTTTTCATGAAAATGCAAAAAAAAAACGTAAGCTCCTGGTGGTCTAAAATAAATACCACCACAAAAATCACTTTTAACAATTATTACCTATTATAAATAATTCAAACCCAATAAGATACCAAAACAATACTTTGCACCAATAAAACCAAATATATCAATAATATTTATATAATTTAATATTTTTTCACTCTTCATGTAAAAATCGACTGAACTGTTATACAGCTAATTGTTTGTGGTTTAAAATTGTACCACCGCTGCGCAAAACGTTGAAATTATGTGGTACAATTTTCAAACCAGTGTCGCTGAAAGAGTTAAATCTATCTAAAATATATATACATATATGGTCATGAACTTTTTTTTTATCTGCACGACACAAATTAATAACAATGTCATTGAAATTTGGTTAAAATATATATGTATATATTTTTTATATAGTTATAGCCTCAGCTCAGTCAGATCCAAGACCCTCTCTCTAAATGCATGGTAAGGGTATCGCATGTCAATCCAGGCCGACTATAATTTTCTTATTTGGTTTTTTGTTAAAATGTTTGCTTTTATTTTAAGGGGAGAACCAGTTTTTAATTCGGTATTAAGGTCAACAAAAATAATATGTCAAATATTTGAAAGAAATTTTGAAAAATTATAAAGTCAGTTCTAACGCCAACTTTGTTAGACAAAATCTAACTTGTAAAACTCTTAACCAAATTTTTCGAAACTGCATAAATTATTACTGCAGTAAATTCTATCCGACTTTCGTGAATCTTTTTTTGAAAGCTGGTAAAACTCTCCATAAAATATGGAACCTAGTTTTTAAATTTATTTAATTTACTTACGCTTGTCCAATTTTTGCATTGAAAATACGATTTTTTTTTAAAATGGTTTTAGAAAGAAAATTTTACCAGTTTTCAAACCAATTCATAAAAATCGTCTTTATATTACTCCCGTTCTGGTGCAAACAGTAGGACAACTTCGTTAGGAAGGTTTTACAACTAATTATGTCTTCATACAATTTAATGAAGATGTCCCCCTTAACAAAAAATTAATAAATAAATAATAATACACACATAACCGCCTAAGCCGCAAATCATGCTTTTGAAAAAAATAACTTTTTATATAAATGAATGGGGTTTCATTACGACTTAGGTCAGAATGTTTTCAGTAATAACTTTTTAATAAACAGTGTTAGAGAAATGGGAATTTCACGTAAATATAAAGCGTTTTTAGTAGAACATGATAGCAAAGATAACCAAAATTGTCGAATACCATGCTTTCGAGAAATATTACTTTTTTTTTATTATTTAATTTATTAGTAGTATTTAAAATACTTTTCATTTCTCAGAAGATGTTTTACAAATAAATATAAATATCCTAAGGATCTATTGCATATTATTTCTTACATATCTAACAATATTTCTTTTAAAAACATTAAAATTTCTCTCATTTTTAATATAAATTGGTAGGCTATTATATATTTGAAGTCCTTTAAAAAATAGGGATTTTTGCATCGCACTTGTTGTTACTCTCATCAGTCTGAAATTACCCGTATTTCTAAGGCCATATGGCTGTATTTCCCCAACGTATGTTAACTGCTCCATTAAATATTCCGGTGCATTTTCCAATTTCATTTTTTGTATAAAGTTTATATAAATGTAATGGGGCTTCATTACGAGTTAGGTCAGTATGTTTTCATTAATAACGTTTTATTAAACAGTGTTAGAGAAATGGGGATTTCACGTAAATATAAAGCGTTTTAGTAGAATATGATAGCATACATAACTCAAATTTTTCTTAAGTCAACTTAGGCGGTTATCGCTTGTGACCACAGATATAATTATAATTTGCAAAAATATTTAAAACGAGCAAATAACTTTTACCTTCTCTTCACTGTTTTTTTTTTTTTATTATACAATTTGAATAAAAAGCCCTACAAATCTTCTTCAGGAAGAAACAGGTTATGAAAAAATTATCGTTTTCATAACAAGGATTAATAACAATTATTTTGCATTGAAATTGTATAATAAAAAAAAAAAAACAGTGAAGAGAAGGTTCAATTTTAAATTTTTTCAATTATATATTCTTCCTTTATTTTCATATTTTAACAAATTTGATATTTACATTTGAGATCTTATCTTTACATATAGATATTGCAACAAATAATATATAGGATCTAAAGATATTAAATAGTTTTTATTTTATTTTTTTAAATGATTTTTAAAGGAAAATAGGAAAAAAACCGTTATATGAAATAATTGACCTCTAAAAGCATATAATTTTCAATTTGGTGATTTCATTTTAATTTTACGTTATTTCTCTACGTTCTCTTATCAGTGGGTAAGAGGAATTTTCAATTTTGGTAAAATAATTGTTATTAATCCTTGTTATGAAATCGATAATTTTTTCATAACCTGGTTCTTCATACCTCCAGGGCTTTTTATTTATCATTTTAAGATATTTGTTTTGTATAATTTGTAAGCGATTTAGTTGTCAGTTGGCAGCGTCACTCCAAATAGGACACGCGTATGTTAATATTGGCCTTATAACACTTTTGAAGAGCAGATTTTTGTTTTTGGGGTTTTGAAATGACCTATTTAGTAGTGGCCATAATGCTTTAAATGATTTTATAACTTTTTGGCACGTAGCCATAATATGTTGTTTAAACGTAAGCTTTTTGTCCAAGAAAACTCCGAGATATTTGATATGATTAAGTATGGTATTATTTCCAACATGAAGATGACGTCTTGGCAGTCTTTTGGAAGGTTTGTTGAACGGAAAAATTATTGCTTGGGTCTTGTTTGGATTCATTTTGATTTTCCATTTGTGAAAATATTTACTGCAATGTACAAGTCCCTTTTCCATTTTCTTCAGGAGTGCACTTGTAAGTTTGTTTGAAGAAATTAACGCAGTATCATCTGCGTAGTACGTAATTTTCATATATTTCGGGACTTTGAAATCGGATGTGTATATCGAGTAAAGCAATGCCGACAATACTGATCCTTGAGGTAACCCTGTGGTAACGGTTTTTGGAGATGATGTTTCATTATTAATCGCAACTTTAAAGCTTATGCCATGAATGGAATCTGAAATAAGTTTGTATAAATATTTTGGTATATTTGCATCAAGAAGTTACTAGACCATTATGCTAAACGGTGTCAAACGCTTTTTCGATATCTAACAATATTAGACCCGTTGAACGTTTATTCTTTTTATTGGTGATGTCCTTTTTTAAATCCAAATTGTTCTTTAGCAACAATAGAATTGGTCGTTACAAATTCACTAAGACGAGAATGTAATATTTTTTCAAATATTTTACCTAAGTTACTTAATAGACTAATAGCTGTTTGGGTTATTTTTTGGCTTATTAGGTTTGTTTATGACTATAAACTTAGCATTTTTGAAATGGTTTGGGAAATAGTTGAGTTTGTTGCAGCTGTAAAATATTATAACCATATAGCTTTGTTTGGTAGTTTCTTTAAAAGCAGGTTGGGAATATTGTCAAAACCATGGAATTTTGAGGAATTTATTGATTAGACAACATTCTTCAAGAGATGTATAAATTGCTGATTCAGAACTGGGATTTTCTTTCTTAAAATTATTTACTTTTGTATTTATTAATGTATCCGCTGAGTGGTTGTAGTTCGAAGTGAGGTTATTGGCTTGGACAAATGTATTTTCCAGGATTTCAGCCTTGTCCTTATCAGATGTTATTTTTGTATTTCCAATTTTAAAGTGAGTGATTTCGTTTTTTCCTTTTCCTCGGAAGTTCCTGGTTATTTTCCAAAATGATGAATTAACAGAGCAACTCCTCCTCCTCTTGCATCTGTTCTGTCATTTCTATATAAATAATTATTTTTAAAATAGGGTCTATAATTTTCTGAAAAAAATGTTTCATTCAAAGACGCTATTTTAATATTTTCTCTATCAATTAGTAGCAATTTCAATTTTTTTTTTTCAATTATATATTCTTCCTTTATTTACATATTTTAACAAATTTGATATTTACATATGAGATCTTATCTTTACATAGATATTTCAACAAATAATATATAGGATCTAAAGACATTAAATAGTTTTTATTTTATTTTTTAATGATTTTTAAAGGAAAATGGGAGGGAAAAAACCTTTATATGATTTAATAAATTCAAATACTATCTGAAAATATTTATATGCTTATAGAAGGTTTATTAGAAATAATAGACCTCTATAAGCATATAATTTTCAATTTGGTGATTTCTTTTTAATTTTACGTTACTTCTCTACATTCTCTTATCAGTGGGTAAGAGGAATTTTCAATTTTGGCAAAATAATTGTTGTTAATCCTTGTTATGAAATCGATAATTTTTTCATAACCTGTTTCTTCATGAAGAAGATTTGTAGGATACCTCCAGGGCTTATTATTTATCATTTTAAGACATTTGTTTTGTATAATTTGTAAGCGTTTTAGGTGGCAGTTGGCAGCGTCACTCCAAATAGGACACGCGTATGTTAATATTGGCCTTATAACACTTTTGAATAGGAGATTTTTGTTTTTGGGGTTTAGAAATGACCTTCTATTTAGAAGTGGCCACAATGCTTTAAATGATTTTATAGCTTTTTGGCACGTAGCCATAATATGTTGTTTAAAAGTAAGCTTTTTGTCCAAGACAACTCCGAGATATTTGACATGATTAACTACATTTATGGTATTATTTCCAATATGAAGATGACGTCTTGGCAATCTTTTGGGAGATTTGTTGAACGGAAAAATAATTGCTTGGGTCTTGTTTGGATTAATTTTGATTTTCCATTTGTGAAAATATTTACTGCAATTTACAAGTCCCTTTTCCATTTTCTTCAGGAGTGCACTTGTAAGTTTGTTTGAAGAAATTAACGCAGTATCATCTGCGTAGTAAGCAATTTTCATATATTTCGGGACTTTGAAATCGGATGTATATATCGAGTAAAGCAATGGCGACAAGACTGATCCTTGGGGTAACCCTGTGGTAATGGTTTTTGGAGATGATGTTTCATTATTAATCGCAACTTTAAAGCTTCTGCCGTGAATGAAATCTGAAATAAGTTTGCATAAATATTTTGGTACATTTGCATCAAGAAGTTTAAATACTAGGCCATTATGCCAAACGGTGTCAAACGCTTTTTCGATATCCAACAATATTAGACCCGTTGAACGTTTATTGTTTTTATTGCTGATTATTTGATTTTTAATTCTGTTTATTTGGTGAGTGGTGCTATGCCCTTTTTTAAATCCAAATTGTTCTTTAGCAACAATAGAATTGATCGTTACAAATTCACTAAGACGAGAATGTAGAATTTTTTCAAATATTTTACCAAAGTTACTTAATAGACTAATAGGTCTATAGCTATTTGGGTTATTTTTGGGCTTGCTAGGTTTGTTGACAGCTATAACCTTAGCATTTTTGAAATGGTTTGGGAAATAGTTGAGTTTGATGCAGCTGTTAAATATTATAACCAGTAATTTTAGAGCTTTGAGTGGTAGTTTCTTTAAGAGCAGGTTGGGAACATTGTCAAAACCAGGAGATTTTGAGGGTTTTATTAATGAGACAATATTCATTACTTCTTCTAGAGATGTATAAATTGCTGACTCAGAAGTGGGATTTTCCTTCTTAAAATTATTTACTGTTGAATTTATTACTATATCCGCTGAGTGGTTGTAATTCGAAGTGAGGTTATTTGCTTTGACAAATGTATTTGCCAGGACTTCAGCCTTGTCCTTATCAGATGTTATCCTTGTATTTCCAACCTCAAGGTGAGAGATTTGATTTTTTCCTTTTCCTCGCAAGTTCCTGCTTATTCTCCAAAATGATTTATCACCTGGTTTTAAATTGGATAATAATTGACACCATTTGTTATTGCGTTCCGAATTAATTCTTTTATCAATCATGTTACTTAGAAACTTAGTACATTGATTATAAAAAGTTTGCTCGGCTATATTTGAAGATCGTTGGCTTTTTCTTTTAAAGCTTCTTCTTAGTTTAATATATTTCACAGTACTTTCTGGTAATGTGTAATTATTTTGTTGGGTTATTTTAGGTGTAGACGCATCCCTTGCTTCGAAGACTACATTTATAAATTTTTGTATTTCCTGATCAATTACTACCTTGGTATTGTATATATCCGAATTTAACGTGATTTTATTTTCTAAAAAATTCATATAAATGTTCCAGTTGGTTGCACTATAATCATAATAGTTGAGGTCAACCTGCGAGGCCACTGATCTTTTAAGTGTACACATAATGGGGCGATGGTCTGATGGTATTTCGTAATCCATTGTCTTTACGTCTATATTTAAAGCGGTATTGCTTAAAATAATATCGACTGTGGATGCTTCGCGATTGTGTTGATGGGGGAATAGGGTTGGACTATTAGGATAGTGTATAAAAAAATTGCTTGATTGCTGTAGATTGTTGAGTGCTATTCCTGCAGTATTATTTGAACGGCAATTCCAAGAGCAATGTTTGGCATTTAGGTCACCAAAAACTATGTATTCTTTGGTGGAAGGTGTTAGGTTCAAGATATCAGCACAGAAGTTATGGGTATATCTTGGTGAATATAACGAAGATACAACAATAGGTCTATTATTTATAATAACTTCAATTGATATATTTTCGATTGATGAAGTGTTTGATATAAAGAGGTTTTTATGAGCGACAGATTTATGAATTAACAGAGCTACTCCTCCTCCTCTAGCATCTGTTCTGTCACTTCTATATAAATAATAATTTTTAAAAAAGGGTCTATGATTTTCTGAAAAAAATGTTTCATTCAAAGACGCTATTTTAATATTTTCTCTTTCAATTAGTATTTCAAATTGTTTTAATTTAGAAAAGTTTGAAATGCCATTAGCATTCAAGTGAATCATTTTGAATTCGTTTAAATTATTAGTATAATCCATGGGCGTATTTTACCATTGACATTACAACTTTGATTTGTTGTACTTTTGAAGTGCACCTATGCAAATCATCCATAGCTGTAGTGAAAATATCAAAAAGCTCATCAATGCTAAATAAATCGTTGTTTGTTTTCAGCTGGTTAGCATATGTAGCTTTGCTGTTATTATTGATGTTATTGTTAAAATTTGTGTTGTTGTTTCTTAAATTAGGGAAATCTCCCACATTAAATTGAAATGAGTTATTTTGTTGTTGTCTGCTTTTATTCGGACTTTTAGAAGTAACTCTTGTTCTAGTTTCCAAATAGAGAGAACGTAACGGACAGTTGATATCGTTTGCAGAGTGATCAGTTCTCTCTTTTCCTTGTTTTTTGCAATTAAAGCAAGTAAAAACAGCTGGCCTTTTTTTCATTTGTGTTAAATGGACACACACTTGTATGATGTTGTTCTGCACATATCATACATGCAGCACTTCGATGGCAATGTTCACCGCCATGGCCATACATCAAGCAGTTCCAGCATTGAGTTGGTCTGTTCTTGGATTTCGTTTTGTATTTTTTCCAAGAAATTATAATGTTAGAAATTGTTCGTACATTTTTTAAAGCAGTTGGATTAAAATTTTTACGAACAAACTGAACTTTATAAACTGCATTATTGTTTGAACTGAATTTGGTGACTATTTCAGTTACGGAAGAGGGGGATAGGTTGTAGTTTTTTAGCTCCTTGGAGATTTCCTCAGAGCTTATGCGGGGTAAACCGTGTAAAAAGGTGGTGTATAACCTATTTTCTTTGGAGCCATAAGAGTGAAACTCCATCTTATTCTCTTTAAGTATTTGTTTGTAGCATTCGTACATTTTATTACTAGGAGCAAAAATTTTGGTACCAATTGAAGTACGTTTGAAAATGCAATCCTTACCAAGCAGCTTTTGTATATCTGTAAATGAAGCATTAGCTTCTACAACAATCGGTGGAGGTTTGTGTTCCTTAACATCGTTAATATTTGATACGGGAGTTACGTCCATATCATTGAGGCCAGCAAGCAGGCTAAATCTGTTGCTTGAAGTTGACGCCATGTTCGGGTTAACAAAACCCGGAGGAAGTTTTGTCATCTTCTTATTCACAAGCTTTCTTTTTGATGAAGACTTGGCCCCTCGGGCCATCGAAAATTTATATTCCTGTTTTAAGCTGGATTGTCTAACACGTGAGTTCAAATGAGATCAAGAATAGGCAATTGCAAAAACAAAAATATACACTTGTTTTTAATTTTAAATAGTTGTACTCTAAGCGCTTTGATTTTTTACACAACCGTTCGTAAAGAGAGTTAGATTCGAACTGTGATCAATTAGTAGCTCAAATTGCTTCAATTTAGAAAAGTTTTAAATGCCATTAGCATTCAAATGAAGCATTTTGAATTCGTTTAAATTAGTATAATCCATTGGCGTATTTCACCATTGACATTACAACTTTGATTTGTTGTACTTTTGAAGTGCACCTTTGCAAATCATCTATAGCTGTAGTGAAAATATCAAAAAGCTCATCGATGCTAAATTAATCGTTGTTTGTTCTCAGCTGGTTAGCATATGTGGCTTTGCTGTTATTTATTGTATTATTGAAGCTCTGTGAACTTGGCACCCGACTTTTGAAAATCGGGATTTTTTTGCGATTCTTACAGAATTTTGTATGCAGTTGATTGTATTAATAAATATTTCGTTTGTAGTTGCTTAAAAAAAAAGTTATAGGAGTTATAGGAAAAAAACCCATCCCCCGGATTTGAAGACACTCAAATCCAACGGTTGATTCTTGTATAGAATCGTTTGTAGTTGATTGAAGTGAAGGAATTTTCATTTGTGGTAGCAAGGAAAAAAAGTTATAGCCGATATATTTTTTTGATTTTTTTTTTTTCAAAATTCGTGCTCTATAATAATTTGTAGTTGGTTGCAGTGACTGCTATTTTTTGTAGTTTCGCGAAATCTAAGCGGAAGTCTAAATATATCGAGATCTCGCTCGGAAATCATTTGTAGTCGATTCTAGTGACCGCTTATTCGTTTGTAGTTTCGCGAAAACTAACCGGAAGTCAGAATACATCGAAATATAGCTCGGAAATAGTTTGTAGTTGAATGTAGTGGTCGTTAATTTGTTTGAAGTTCCTCAAAAAGCAACCGGAAATTAGAATACAACGAGATCTAGCTCGGAAATCGTTTGTAGTTGAATGTAATGGTCGCTTATTCGTTTGTAGTTCCTCAAAAAGCAACCGGAAATCGGAAATCGTTTGTAGTTGAATGTAGTGGTCGTTAATTTGTTTGTAGTTCCTCAAAAAGCAACTGGAAATCAGAAGACATCGAAATCTAGCTCGGAAATCGTTTGTAGTTGATTGTAGTGACGATTTGCGGAAAATTTCCCGAAAACAATTTAATTTTTTTTAAGCAACTACAAACGAAATATTTATTACTACAATCAACTACATACAAAATTCTATAAGAATCGC
The DNA here is from genome assembly GCA_963682025.1 of Cordilura impudica. Taxonomy (NCBI): domain Eukaryota; kingdom Metazoa; phylum Arthropoda; class Insecta; order Diptera; family Scathophagidae; genus Cordilura; species Cordilura impudica. The sequence continues at coordinate 252,122,244 of OY821519.1, read as the reverse complement.
AAAAAAAAAATTCCGATTTTCAAAAGTCGGGTGTCAACTTCACAGAGCTTATTTTTTGACCTATTCTCCATATAACTATAGCATCCGAGATGAACTTTTTCATTTTCGAAAGCAAAATAATAATGCCATTCAAATTTTGTTTATGCTTATTTTCTATATCTAATTAGTTGGACCTAAGAGATAGGGTCTCTGAACGCATGGTATAGAGTATCCTATGGTCGGTCTAGACCGACTATATTTTTGTCTTCCTTGTTTAAATTGCAGTAACATATAATATTCCATAGACTAAAGTATTTCTGCAAACCAATCTTACTTGAATTACAACAATGTAGTAGTTTTTTATGCTCCTTCAGACTGCCAAAATCGTAATTATGTAAAAAATTTCATCTAGTTTTGACAGGATGGCAACTATGTCACAATTTTGTGTGACCGTAAAAAACTACTACATTGTTGTGATTCCCGCCAAATTGACCCAGTATTTAACGAGACAGAGCAGAAATTGTGAACCAAAAACGGTGCTCGTTTGACGCAGGTTTCACTAAAATAGTGAATATCTCTAAAATTACTGAATATCGAACTCAAATTTTTACCAGAGTTGCGATACAACGAAAGTCGCAGTTATGGAAAAATTATCTAGTTTTGACAGTATGGCAACTCTGTCACATACATATTTGTATCTGGACACCAATGAAAAAAATACAGTGCTTTTAGAAAAATTAATTAATAAGCTATATCATGGAATTTTGGCTTGATTTTCATAAATGAAGTATCAAGGGAAAGCTAGGAAAATATACTAACCAACTGAATATATGTATGACTATTCGTAGTACTAAATAAAATAATTTTTTTTGTTTTTTAGTTTTTTTTTTTTATTAAAAAAATAATAACCAAAATAAAATAAAGAAATAAATAATTTTATTATCATAAATTAACAAAATTTATTCACAACTTTTTTATACATTTATAAAACATTAAATACATTAAAACTGCACTTGTTTTTTTCCAGCTTTCATTTTAACTTCATTTTCGGCGAAACTATTGTACAATTATCACCACAAAATAGTACAGCACATCTAAAAATAAAAAAAAAAATCCACATTTAAATCATATATTAATTATATAAATTTTACAGTCGTATTAAAGATTGTAACAATAATAGTGCGAAATACGAATAAAAATTAATAATATGGGTTAATGTTAAAATCAAATTTCATATGAGTATGATTTCAACATCATTTATTCATTTATTATTTTACATAGCGCCTGTTGATTTATTTATGATTAAAATTTAAGCCAAGTTAGAGTTTAGGTAGTTGGCTTCTGATTCAATTTTTTACTTTTTTGTGGATATTTTTGTAATCAAAAATCAGATCAATAATTGTTGTTATAGTTCAAACTCAAGGACTAGCCTAGGAAGTTTTTATGATTAATTTCAAGAAAAATTTAGGGAGTTTTAAATTCGAAATAAGTAGTGGTGTTTCTTGTTAAAATTACAGTTCAAGGAAATAAGCAAATAAAAGATACACATTTATATCCAATTGATATATCCTCCACAGCACTGTACAGAGGATATATATCAGTTTGTCATCGAAAAATTAATTTGCGACCCCATAATGTATATATATTCTTGATCCAAAGAAAAGCTCGAGTCGATATACGTCGAGGTACGTCTGTCTGTTTGTTGATAGCATGCTTATGCCTGATTTTCATTATGTCATTTTCAATGGCAATTGTTGTCAATTATAGTCAGTTGTATGAAAACGGGTTTTAATTTCTTGTCATTTACAACCCCTGGCAACATTTGACATCTGAAATAAAATTGCCAGCATGTTGGCAATTTGTTTGTGTTTGACAGCCGGATTTTTTGTTCGTTTATAGGATCGTAATGAATACGTAATGAATAGAAAATTACGAGACGTCAGTTGAGGCAACTGTTTGTTGTCAGCTTATATGACATAGTGAAAACCAGGCATTATTCCTAAAATAAACTATTTATCTGGGATAACTTAGGACAATATTGTTTGTCATTATCTCGAACAGGTAAATTTTTAAAATTAGATAATACGGACATTATTGTGCGTAGATATGACCCAAAATATGGAGACACCTCTAAGTAATTCAGTATTAAGTTTATCAAATTCTTTAGTTTTTCAAATATTTTGTTTACATTTATTATTAATAGTGCAATAAGGTCAGATATTAATGTAACCGTAAAACCCAGGTGGAGGGGACTATTTTACCCAAAAATCAAAAATTTTTTTTAATGTGAAAAATATTCCCGTTAGTGATGGATAGCACACCATTTTTAGTTTTTCAAGAAAATATGACAAGAATTGTGGTCATAAATGTTGTAATCATATTATTTTCTAAATTGAATGAAATATTTTTCGAAACAGTTTCACAACCTGATATTTTTTACAGGGAAAACACTTTTATTGTGGCAGCCAAATTTTATGGCCAACCGAATTTTAAAACAAGTAAGAAAATTATAGTCGGTCTAGACCGGCTATACGATACCCTACACCATGAGACCCTATCTTTTAGGTACAACTATTTAGATATATAGAAAATAAGCATAGACCAAATTTGAGTGGCAATGTTATAAAATTTTTTTTGCCTTCGGAATGAATATGGGGATTAGTCCGAAAAATGCACCGATGCTGACCATGTTTGGTAAAATCACTTTATTTTTTTATATGCTAGTTTAATTACAAGGTTTACATGGATATATATATACATACGGATGGACTGGCGGATATCGCTAAATCGCTTCAGAAAGTGATTCTGAGTCGATCGGTAGAATAAAAGATGGGTCTAGGTCAAATATTTTTGGTAGTTACAAACAGCCCAGTCAAAAGTAATTTTTCTTAAAAGAGTTTGTAGTTATTTATCAAAAAATTAAATAGCTCTTTATAGATCTTAATAAATACAAATATTTATCAGATTTGCATTTATTAAAAAATGTCAACATTAAAGTTTTTCCATCTGAAAATATTTCGAATTTTCCTCTGAATTTCAATTTTTTATACTCTATACCCTGTGTAGTCAAAGTATAATGAGTTTGTGCGGATGTTTGTAACTACTCAAAATATTTCACCGAAACCTGTCTTGCATTATACCGATAGACTCAGAACTACTTTCTGAGTCGAAATAGAGATGTACGTCTTTCCGTCTGTGCGTCCATGCATACCTTGTAATCACCTTGTAATAACTACCCGTTGCAAATATTGATACATAAGCTTTTACCATAGGCCATAGGACGAACGCTATTGAAATTGGTGAGAATCGGTGCATTTTATTATTTATTATTATTTATTTATTATTTATCTTAGTCATAGTATAATGAGTTTGTGCGGATGTGTGTAACTACTCAAAATATTTCACCGAAACCTGTCTTGCATTATACCGATAGACTCAGAACTACTTTCTGAGTCGAAATAGAGATGTACAAAAGTGCTTCCCGAACTTCACTTAAATATGTCAATAAAAACAAAAAAAAATTTGCATAGATTTTTCTCAATTGTGCTTTATATATACATATGTTTGAGAAAAATTAAAGACTACAAAATATGGTCATGATCAGTTAATTTTTTAACCGATCGGCAGAAACCAAATTTATAATAATGCCACTCATATTTGGATTATGCCTATTTTATATATCCAATTAATTGTACGAGACATTTTCTCTAAAGGCTTGGTATAGGGTATCGTGTAGTCGGTCTAGACTATAATTTTTACTTGTTCGTATACAATATATCATGTTTTGATGACTTCATGAATTTGTTTTGTAGACAAACTCTCAGATTAGAAACTTTAAAAATTTAAAGTATATAAAATACGTTTAAATGTTGTTCTTCAATATTAGTCAGATTCAATTACTTTTCATATAGAATCACCGCTAATCTAACGAAGCTTAAGACAAGTTTATAAAAAAAAAAATTTTCACGTATTGAAAAAAAAATTACTAGATTTGGCAAAGCCTTGCTTCCAAACAGTATACAAATATATTCTATAACTCTCATGTTATTGTTAGTAATACATTCATTTATTTGAGGGATAACTGGTGAATCGGATTTTATCAATTGAAATTAATTTTTATACTCCATACCACATGTGGTATGGAGTATAATGACGTTGCGTTGATGTTTTATACCCTATACCACTATCTGGTAGGGTGTTGATAACAATGCCACTTAAATTTGGTTTATGCTTATTTTCTATACTTATTTAATTGGACCTAAGAGATACGCACCCATATTCATAAAAATTAAAGTGTACTTCAAGTAGACTTTATTATCTGTTTCTCATACAAAATTTGTTGATAAAGTCTACTTGAAGTACACTTTAATTTTTATGAATACGGGTGACGGTCTCTAAACGCATGGTGTAGGTTATCGCAGTCCACCTGTCCGTCTATACCGACTATAATATTCTTACTTTTTTTAAACTGTGGTGGAAATATTTAAAAAATCAGATAATATATTTTTTAAAATCAGATAATATTATTTTATAATAAAAGAAAGGCATTTATAATTTTTTATATAAACAAATAGTTTTTAACTTAATGAAAAAAATAATCTCTGTAAAGGGCAAATGACATAAAAATCCATTTTATTAAAGAAATCAGATTATATATTTTTATAATCACTAAAGTTGTCTTATAACGTTTTCCATAAAAAATATATACTTTTTGTACCCTCCACACCACAGTGCAGAGGGTATAAAATAAATTCGGACACTCCATAAATTATATATATTTTTGTTCCTTACAAAAGGAGAAGCCGATCTGGCGATGTCCGTCTATTTGTCTGTCTGATTCCATTGTGACTGCTAAACAGTACGGTTGACTGTTTGTAGCGTGAAAAATCGAAATTGTATTATTAATCGCGGGATTAGTTTTTTCGTCTCCGTAATTATCGTGAGTGATATATTAAGTGGTTTTGCATATAATTAATACTTTTACATTGATTTCTGATATTTTTTGTGGTTACCGCGAAAAAAATCTGAAAGTATTGAATATATTATTTGTTGTATAACAGTGTTTTTATTGACTGTGACAATTTTTGTTAATTTATCTTTATTAAATTAATAAGTTACTGAGTAGGGATGCCACCCAAAATGGCCGCGGTGAAGAAGGGCGTGAGCGTAGTACCGCAGACTCGGAAATTTGTTAAGAATTCGAACTAAGAGACGGACGATGAAGTGGCGGTTAGAATAGTGACGTGGAAAACGTTGAAGGGGCTGACAAACGGTTCAAACCGGGTTCACTCCTTCCAGGAAGAGCGTCGTCAAAGGCGGATCTTCTAGACAGACCTGATCCACCTATATTGGCAGACAGTAGGAGGAAGGTGGACGCAAGAGCCCATTATCAACGTTATGGACGGAAAGAGCCCGCCAGAGGGATACATCGCCAAGGCGAGCTCCCCTGTTGCGGAACTTAAGGAAGTAAGTATCTTAACTGATACTGGGGTAAATGCTGGTGACGTCCGAAGGATAGCTGCTTTTGTCGGTAAATATGAGGTGTTGATAAACATGGTTCTTCAGAACAAACGGCGCCAATCGTTGTTCCCCGTGTGATGCGGCCTTAGTCTGCTGCTTGCCCCGTCCCGGCTCCGGCGGTGACCTGGTCGGTGGTTGTACGCAGCCAAAATGCTGCTACACCGAAGGAGGTCGCGGCTAGAGTTGTTGAGCAGGCTGGACCGACAGTAGAGTGTGCATGACGTAAAACCCATTCGGAGTGGTGGGTCGGATGCCTTCAGTCGCTGAACGAACTAAGATGGGAAGCAACAGTATATTCGCGGAGGTAGGACTTGAGGTCACCGTAAACGGGGAGTTCCGTGATCACCCCTGACGACAAGGTCATGGGTAAACTGTACGGAATTAACATGAAGGAAATGATTACTCAGGAGACCTTCAACCGGAGCGTGAAGCTGGTTTCGCGTCCGTGGACAATAGACACTCGCGGAGCAGTGAACGTAGTTCAGGAGGGCTTGCATAGCCATGCTACTGCCATCCAGAACTACGTTCACTGTTCCGCGAGTGTCTATTGTCCACGGACACGAAACCAGCTTCACGCTCCGGTTGAAGGTCTCCTGAGTAATCATTTCCTTCATTTTAGTTCCGTACAGTTCACCCATAATCTCGTCGTCAGGGGGTGATCTCGGAGTGAACCCTCCCGGACAACAACCTTCGGACCAAGCTTCCCGTTTATGGTGACCTCAAGCCCTACCTCCGCGAATTTACTGTTGTTTCCCAACAGTTCACCGACTGAAGGCATCCACCCCACCACTCCGAATGGGTTTTACGTCATGAACACGTACTTCTACTGTCGGTCCAGCCTGCTCAACAACTCTAGACGCGACCTTCTTCGGTGATGCAGCATTTTTGCTGCGTACAACCACTGACCAGGTCTCCGCCGGAGCCGAGATGGGGCAAGCAGCAGACTTAGGCTGCATCACATGGGGAACAACAATTGGCGCCGGAGCAATCGGTGTACCACCATGTCCAAACGCTCCCTCAACAATTTGTTCTGAAGAACCATGTTTATCAACACCTCATATTTATCGCAAAAGCAGCTATCCTTCGGACGTCACCAACATTTACTCCAGTATCAGTTAAGACCTCCAAGAGGTCCGCTGTCACTTCCTTTAGTTCCGCAACAGGGGAGCTCGCCTTGGCGATGCATCCCTCTGGTGGTCTCTTTCCGTCCACAACGTTGATAATGGGCTCTTGCGTCCACCTTCCTCCTACCTTCTGCCAATATAGGTGGATCAGGTCTGTCTAGAAGATCCGCCTCTAACGACGCTCTTCCTGGAAGGGGTGAACCCGGTTTGAACCGTTTGTCAGCCCCTTCAACCTTTTCCACGTCACTATTGACTCCAACCGCCACTTCATCGTCCGTCTCTGAGTTCGAATTCTTAACAAATTTCCGAGTCTGCGGTACTACGCCCTTCTTTACCGCGGCCATTTGGGGTGGCATAAATTAACACTAATTAACACTAATTGTCCCAGTCAATAAAAACACTTTTATGCAACAATTAATATATAAAAATAAAATAAATATAAAAACACTTTTATACAACAATATACACAATACTTTCAGATTTTTTTCGCGGTAACCACAAAAAATATCAGAAATCAATGTAAAAGTATTAATTATATGCAAAACCACTTAATATATCACTCACGATAATTACTAAGCCGAAAAAACTAATCCCGCGATTAATAATACAATTTCGATTTTTCACGCTACAAACAGTCAACCGTACTGTTTAGCAGTCATAACTCGAATCAGACAGATAGATAGACGGACATCGCCAGATCGGCTTCTACTTTTGTAAGGAACAAAAATGTATATAATTTATGGGGTGTCCGAAATTTATTTCGCTGAGTTGCAAACGGAATTGAAAAATCGATATATACCATCTGCACTGTGGTGTGGAGGGTACAAAAAGCATATATTTTTTTATGTAAAACGTTATAAGACAACTTTAGTGATTAAAAAAATATATAATCTGATTTCTTTAATAAAATGAATTTTGATGTCATTTGCCTTTTACAGGGATTTTTTTTCTTAAGTTAAAAAGTATTTGTTTAAATAAAAAATTATAAATGCCTTTCTTTTATTATAAAATAATATTTTCTGATTAAAAAAAATATTTTGGAAATATTTCCAGCACAATTTAAAAAAAAAGTAAGAATATAAAAATATAAAAATGAGTTTGTTTTTTGTGTTGATTTGTGAATTGGCTATAATTGCATATTTTTAGGGTCTTTGTTTAATGAAAAAAATGAAATTTCCTAGAATTTGCGCTCGAATTTCGAGGGCCGGAAACTGCTAGTTATTATAAATTTGTTTTCTGCCGATCGGTTGAAAAATTAACCAATCATGACCATATTTTCTAAAATCTTTAATTTTTTTTCTCAAACATATACATATCGCACATGTACCGCTAAAGTGAGGCAACTCAAAATTTACAAATTTTCAGTAGAGCCAAAAAAACTTTTTTTTTAATATTTTTACTATTAAATTTCAAAACAGTTGTTTCATTGTAAAGAATTGCGAATAATAAGTATACAACAGTAGTTGTTTTTTGCGATTTTTTCAGTGATCATCAAAAATAACAAGTTTTTTGGGTGTAACTCAAAATATGTCTATTTAGTGAATTCTAAAGAAGATACTCTTTTAATACAAAGAGGGTTACAACTGTATTTTTTCAGCGAAAGACTAGAAAAATCAACGTAAAATTTTTACAGTGGATAGATATGACCGCTGTGTATCGTTTTCTTGCAAAAAGTGAAAATTGAAAAATTTTGAGTTGACTCCTTTAGAGGTACAGGTGCGATGTATAAAGCACAGTTGAGAAAAATCTTTGCAGCATTTTTTGTTTTTATTGACAAATTTAAGTGAAGTTCGGGAAGCACTTTTGTATGGGGCCTATAACTAAGATTTGTCTTGCAGAGGTTATTTTTTACTACTGATTAATAAACACACACAAAACTGATTTTACCAACATCTATATGATAATTTTGATGTTAATGGAAATTTATATGGGAATTAAGTCTGAACATGCTTCGATTCTCACCAATTTCAATACCGTTCGTCCTATGGCCGGTAAATGCTTATGTATCAATTTGATCAAAATATATTCATATTTGCAACGGGTAGTTTGATTACAAGGTTTACATTTTTTGATAAATAACTACGAACTCTTTTAAGAAAAAGTACTTTTTATACCCTACACCAGTATGTGGTCAGCGTATAATGACTTTGGGCTGTTTGTAACTACCAAAAATATTTGACCTAGACCCATTTTTTATTCTACCGATCGATTCAGAGACACTTTCTGAGTTGATTTAGCGATATCCATGTAAACCTTGTAATCGAACTGCAGGTCCCAAATATGAATATATTTTGATAAAAATTTAGTATTAAACTTCTATCGGCTATAGAAATTGGTGAAAATCGGTTTATGTTCAGACCTAGTCCCCATACCCCTATAAGATCGACTTAAATTTCCATAATATAATATAATTATATAGATCTCGGTCAAATTGGGTTAGTGCATGTTTATCACATCCATCTACCAGCAGTCCAAAAATAATCCGTATGGGACAATTATAAGTCATCCCAAATGTGAAACTGAAACGCGATCTTCACTTGAATCTATCAAAAAACAAAAATGGGTAAAAATTTTTCTCAAATTTGTTTTGTATATGTTTTTGCAAAGAACAAGTGACCTTATCAAATATGGTCAGGATCGATCCATTTTTCGACCTCGTCCCTATATAAATATAGTATCCGAAATGATCTCCATTTCGAAGGCAAAAAATATATAATAACATTGCTACTCAAATTTGGTTTATACTTTTTTTCTATATCTAATTAGTTGAACCTAAGAAATAGGGTCTCTAAACGCATGATATAGTTTATCGTAGACCGACTGTAATTTTCTTGTTTATTTTTTTTTTATTTAGGATATTTTGTATTTATACGGAATAAAAAATACAAGCCTAACTAATATGTCACATGTAGTATAACGATACATACACACTCATTAAGCAAATTCTACAAACAACGAACACGACTACAACAACAATTACAGCAAAATATAGAAAAACAGTAAGAAGAAACAGAGAATAATCATATTTTTTACATTTTCAGTGAAGTCAAAAGAGTGAACTCGAATTGTAAGGGCCAATGGGCCAATCAGAACCTTCTAAACGGGCTTATTCGTGGTACTGGTAGTAGTCTTATCGGAGGCTATATATATTCTGGTACCACGGATAGTCAGAAGCCCTGGAATCACAGATTCCAGCTGACTTTTTTGGTACGACGCTTATTGTCGTGGGGAGTATCGTGGTGGTAGTGGTTTTAAACCCAAAATCGCGGGAAGTGCACAGCTCCATGTGGAGTTGTATTCAACCGGGCACTGTGACCCATAGAACTGCAGAGGTGTTTAGATGGGCCTCGACTCCTGACGAAGGAGTGGGATTTGTTGCCCAAATGCGGAAATCTTGAATTGGTACTTGAGTGTAGTTTTCCTACACAAAGAGACTTGTCTGTCTGTTTGTAATAGGTCCTGTCCGTAAAAGGTTGAATTGATCACACTACTTGGGCTTAAAATGTTCGTCATAATCTGCAGCAGTTTGGTGTTGGAGCCTCTAGGTGCAATAGCCGAGAAATGACGTAAAAATATTTCGAAAAAATATCATATAAAAACCAGAAACAGTGAAAAATCTATACACAATTTTGATTGATTGTTGCTTTTGTTGTTTTTTTTTTTTGTACATGTGAACAACAACAGGCAAACAAAATGTGTATGTATCGCTAATAAACAAACACAAATTTAATTCTATGTATTTACATTTATGCTGATTGCATTTAGTAATTACTTTTAATTAATATTATAGCGCTAAAATGCCTAACATTTTTGTAATTATCTTATTAAGTTTAAACATCATTATAAAAAATCTAGCATGGTAATGTGAAATATAGACTTTTTTGTTTGGTTATAATGTATTTAGAACACGGGTGGGGGACATCAAAGATTCGGTTGAGCCGAATTTAATACTCTTACTTGTTTTTTTTTTTTTTAATTTGGGCTGAAAAGGGTTAAATTTTTTTTATAGAAATTTTGTTAACAATTTATACTCGTTATAATTTAATTTATATTCGTTATATGTTTAGATATATTAAATATTTATAAAATTTATTTTTATTCTTCCCAAAACTGCTTTTTAAACGAAAAATTTTGTACACGCTAACCTCGATTGCTTGTTGCTTAAAAACTTTTAACTACAGTGCGCCTTAGAAGTAAGTAGACACTTGATAAATAACTAGTCTAACTAGTTAAAATATGTTTAATAAAAAATTATTTATATAAATACATTATTTAGTATTATATTTACACATTTAGAAAATAATTTTTTTTAAATTTTTTTGCTAAAATTCTTCACACTATTTTCAAATATTTGAGCCTCATAATGAAAAGGGTCTAAGTCACTTATTTAAAATTTTGAATAAATTAAACCTTTTTATATAAATAAATTAAAAACTAATAATTTATAAAAAAGAAAAAAATTTTTGCGGATGTGAAATTTTGCGTTAGTTGATTTAGACTATTTTCAAAATTACCTCAATTCATTTACGTTTAATTATTTTTAGAAATTTTATTCCTTTAGCTTAAAATTATGTGAATTGAAATAACTTTTATACTTTGACGATTATGAGCACATAAGTATGCAATTATATTACTTAAATATTTTTCGCATATCTAGCACAAAAATAATATTTATACAACTAGCACAATTTTTTTTGCTTACTTAATTCTTAACATAAGTTAAGGATTTTAAAAGTGTACAGGTAACTGTTGCAGTTTTGACATTTTCATGTAATCACAACAACAACAAAAAAACGGAAATAACTTTTTTACATCATACTTATGATATATTATTGTAAGTGACATACTTAACTAAAAGACATTTTATTTTCATTAATAATAATACAAAAAACAACACGTTATACACTCAGAAAATTATGTATGCTTTTCCCAAATTGTTGCCAGTACAGTTAGAATGATGGAGTTTTTATTCGTGACAAGAAAGAGGTCTGTCTATATAAATGAAAAGCCATTTTACTTATACATATAGGGGCATAATTGTAATAAAAACCCTAATATCAAAGTGATTGCTACAATATTAAATCGAAGGAAAAACTTGATATAAATTATTTTACAAATATTATTTTAATAAAAACTTCACCGACTTTGCTTATATTTGAAATTTCTACCAAAATCCCTAAAAATGTTGTTATAATTCAGATGTTCTTCCGGTAATTAAAAAAAAAATCGAAATTTCTTCCAATCACTTAGCAAGTGATTGAGCAAATTTATTAAGATTTTAATATCTTACGCTCTATTCTTTTTGAAATAAATATGTAATCTACAGTCGCTTCAAAAACTGAGTGCTCACCACCAATTTTAATTTTCAAATGAATAGTTTTATGAAACATTTATATTTTGTCGAAAGTTTTTTATATTTTTTGTATGTACTATACTGTAATTGTTTACGTGAAAAATAGATTAATAGTACTATAATTATGTCCTCTATTGTACCTATATATTTTCCAATGAAAACCTCTCTCATGCTTGGAAGAGTTCTAAATCTCAGCTTTAAATTACCTATTAATTTTCAGCGTTATATTAACGAGATCAGTGTCAAATCACCCATAAAAAGAAAAGGTAATACACCCTCATCATAAAATACATTTATTTAACTACCTCAGAATAAAATATACAGTTGTTTGAATTATAACTAAATCCCTTGTGTTTTTCTCTTCTTCCCCGTAAGTTTATTTTTCATGACATAAAATACTACTTCAAAATTATCCCCCGTGAACAGTAATGTTTAGTGCTATGTACTTTAATATTAAAAGAGAATTTCATAATTTTCAATTTTAAAACAAAAACAAAAGGATAAAAAAATTGTAGCTTCAAAAATTGAGGGCTCACTTGTAACTAATATATGTTTTGCTAGTTACTGGATGAAAATAACGGTACTTTTAAGAAATAAAACGTAATAAAATTTGAATAACAACCGTTATAAATATAATTAATAGCAGTTTTGTGACACATTTTGAATAAACTTTGACATGCCTCCAAAATGATAAGAGACTACCAAATCCGTAAAAATATTACAATTAACTTACACGACTCCAAAAAATCAATAAGACAAATTGGAGAAATAGTAAAAAGACCATATTCCTCCACCGTCAAAAAAAATTATTGACAAATTTAAAAACACAAAAAGTATGAGCTCAAATTTGGGCGGCCACATTTACTGTCTGAAGCTCAAAAACGTATATAGTTCGGGAAATTAAACAAAATCCAAAACTTACGGAAACAATAAATATAAAGTTTGGTCTCAATATTTCTCTAAATACAGTCCGCAATATACTCTATGCAACTGGTTATCACAGTCGGGTTGTCAGGAAGAAACCATAAATAAGCAAGGCGAACAACAAAAATGGCTTTGAGTATTCTAAAACCCATAAAAATGAGATGAAAATCTTGTTCCACTTTGAAACATGGGGGTGGCTCAGTATTGGTGTGGAGATGTATGAGTGCTGGTGGTGTCTGGAATTTGCATATAATCGATGAAATATTAGCTCACAAAAAATATATCGACAAAAGTTGGTCTGCCGCCAAATTGTTATATTCACCCAGGACAACGTCCCAAAACATACCGCCGCCAATACTAAGTTATGGCTTCTCTATAATATTGCAAAATGGATGGAAACACCACCCCAGTCTCCGCACATTAACCCCATCGAAAATCTCTGGTATCATTTAGGAAAAAAAAAGGTAAGAGAAAGAGAAACAAAACGATCTGGTCAAACCTCTACAGGAATATGCGAAAATTCCAGCTGAGGTGACCGAAAATTTGGAAAATTCTGTTCAGAGACGATTAGAAGCCATAATTAAAAATAAAGGACCTCAAACTAAGTATTAAATTAAAAAAATTTTCTGTGTTCTAAGTGATTTTTTTAAGAGCAATCATAAAGCTGCGTTCACACTACGTGTTTTGCTCGTGTTTTTCTTATTTTTTTAGCACGTGTAATTTGTACACATAGTGTGAACCCTTTCAAACATTGTTTATGTACAACACATTTTGCAAGACATATGTAAAATTTTCAATTAGAGCAGGTTCTATTTTGGCAAGATAAACATATGAAAATACAACACTGCTTGTGGCGAAAGAAAAACAGAGTAAATTATAAAGATTAATATTGAGAGAACAATAAATTGTTTAATATTAATTAACAATTAAAAAATATATGAAATATATATCTTTATTTTTAACAATAATTTTTTGTAAATTCAGAAATTAAATCAGCTGTTGTTTACATTTAGAGGTTATGTCATACGGAAATACATATGTACGTTTGAAAGCAAAAATTATGAATCGTATGTAAAACGGCAATTTTGACACACACAGAATTACGTATGGATCGTAAAACTGAATTTACACATGGAAAATACACATAGTGTAAACACACCTTAAGTGAGCACTCGTTTTTTTTTTTTTTTTTTTTTTTTTTTTGTTAAAAATATGTACTGTTTTTGTTTTTGTTATTGTGTATAAGATTACGAAAATCTTTAAGTTTTTTAATGTATAATAGGAAACTGTATATTTTAAATAATCAAATGACATGTTTTACGTTTTAAAATAATATTAAATGGTAGTAAAAAAATTTATTTCAAAATCAAAATTGGTGGTGAGCACTCAGTTTTTGAAGCGACTGTTTTTAGTTTTCAATATTTTCTGAAAAATTCTGCACCAGTTTTAAATGAATTAATTTTTTTTTTTCGAATACTTATCGAACATAGTTAAACCAAGAATTTTAAACTTGAATGCGATAGTTTTTATGTTACACACTATGTCACTATATAAACTAAAGAAATGATAGCAAATATTATTATGTGTTTGGATTTTATATTCGTTTGAGAATTTCGAAAAAAAAAAAAAACAACAGTCATATTTGATAAATTATTAAGGAATAAGGACAACGTACGCCAACAATTTCTTAGAACACAAAAAGTTAAATTCAAAATTTGCAAGGATAGATAAGGATAGAAAAAAGTATGAAGAGTACGGCCTGTACAAGTATAACAAACTATAATCCTTAACAAGACAATGTCTTCCTTTGAAATATTCTTTCTACTGTAAAAATTTTCTCAAATTATAAAAATTTCTAATTGATTTAAAGGCGTTAGTAATATATATAATTAAACACACCATTTCCTTCATTGATATCAATCTCTAGTGAAAGTAATATTAATACAAAATAGTCTCCATTGGTAGGAATTTTTAAAAGCAATTTTCACTTTGCTCTCGAATTTCAATAAGTAAAAACATACCTACTAGATATTTTCATGAGAGATATAAATATCTCAATTGATTGCAGTTGAGAACTGTGTACTGAAATCTCACATTTTTATACAATAATTTAAATTCCCAAATTAAAAAAAAAAAAAAATAATAACAGGTATCAAACATAGTTAAAAAAAATTCGTATACTGAAAGAAATATGCTATCGAAAATTTATAAGACTTCGATTGCTTGAAACCCGTAGTTAATAAACATCTAAATTTTTAATTTAAAGAAATCGATTAATTACCAAAAACCAAAATACAAATCCCAAAAAATTGATTGAATAGTAAATATATAAAAATCTTAAGTGAGAATTTTTCATTAATTTTCATTAATTATAAATCTTGTCAAAAATATCTTCTGACAGATTACAATTTTTTAAATTGATAAAAATCAACAAAAACAACAGCTTTTATAAAAATTAAATCTAAACTAATTAAAGTTCTTATAGAAAGAAAAAACGAAAAACTAATAAATAATAAATAAATTTTCTCATTATTATTGATTAAATTAAATATCTTTAAAAATCTCAGCGATTTAGGTCGTTATGAGCGATATATAACTTTTTATTAATAGATGTTTTCATCTACAAAAATCATTATTTTAATAACAAATTAAAGTTTTAATAAATAAACGGTATATATCAGGAAAAACTTCCATTAAAAAGCCCCAACTGATAGAAATCAACTATATACTTTCTATTTAATTAAATGCTCAATCGAAATCAAAATCTTAATTACTAACAATTGTAATGAGCGAAAAATCTTAAGCTGTAAAAACTTTTCCAAGAAATGTCGAGATTGCATTTCAATTAATGTTAAAAAATCCCACATTTGCTCTATATGTATATAAATCTCAACTGATTAGAAGTTTAGATTAATAAAAGTTGAAATTTTCTTAAGAATTCTCATCGATTATAGCCATAAGAGCTATATATATCTTATCCGATAGATATTCTCGTTTATAAAAATCATCAATTGAATAATTTAAAATTTATATGCATTGATTGTACATATTCTATCATATAAAAACGTCAACTGCTAGAAATTTTAATGAGTAATAAATCTTGAATTGTTCCATGGAATATTGATAAAACTTCATTACCTTAAATTTCTCAATTAAAACAAATCCCAACGGATAAATGTTAGCATTGGATGTTTATAATGAATGATCTTATCCGGTTGGAACTTTTCAAAAGATAGAAATTTATAATATTTTTCTGGCTTAAAAAATCAAAGCTGCTAGAAATAAGATATAAAAATCCTAATTAATAGATATTCTCTTTAAAAAAAATTAACAATCAATCACCGAAATTTTCAAGTTTTTCTTGAATTTTCATTAATAAAAATAGAACAAAAAATAAAAATCCTAGCAAAGGGATTTAAGATAAAAAATATCAATTGACAGAAATTTCCATTTTTTTTAAGTTCTTTAAATAATTTACTTTAATTTTCATAAATTAAATATATATTTTTATATAAACTAGAATTTTCTTTTCTGATTAAAAATTTTATGAAGTAAAAAAATCGAAATCTGAAAGAATTCTTCCAATGAATATTGCTAAAATTTTAATCAGATTTTTTCTGTTTTAAGATTTGTTATTCATTAAAATTTATATCACTTGAGATTTGTATATCCTATAAAAATCAAATATTATTTTTTTTTATTTAATAAAAAAAAATTTAAGGGAATATTTAAAATTTAAGTATAACTATTATAATTTTCCCATTACTTGAGTTTGCTATTTTTTCAAACGCAAATTTCTATCCCTAAAGCTATTCAATATCGCTTTGGACTTAAATCAATTTAATGTTTGAAGTAATCTAGAGTCCAAATTAATATTGAATAGCTTTCAAGACAGATATTTGCATTTTGAATAAATAGCAATCTCAATTGATGGGAATTTTCATTAGATATAATATTTAAATTTTCCCTCCACTTTCCTTTATAAAAATGTCTAACAAAAAATGTAAGCTGATTTTTATAAGATATAAACTGATATAACTGATAGAAATTTTAATCAATAGCAAATCTTAAACTGAAAAAAATTTTTCATAGAATATTGATAAAATTTAGACTGTTTAAAGTCCTAAATTGTTTAAAAAAAATCGTATGGGAATGATAACAACATTAGGGGGTTTATAAAAATAGAAATTGATAGATATTTATTATTTGATAGTAGTTTATTTACTGGTGAATTTTCCACAAAAGTTTATACAGACAATTTCATAAACATTTATTCATATTTGCGACCTGTAGTTTGACTACAAGGTTAATATGAACCCACAGGCAGACGGAACGTCGGACACATCTGAATCGACTCAGAACATGATTCCGAGTTATTATATCCTCACCGCACCTCGATCTACTTAGAATCACTGTCTGAGTCGATCTAGGGATGTCGGTGCGTCCGTCCGTTTGTGTGTCCATGTAAGCCTTTTAAACAAACTACAGGTCGCCAATATAAAGTGCGATCGCTGCACGATCAGACGTAGCTCCCATACAATTGACCCATAAAGATCTTAGCCAAATTTGGTATATGTATGTTTATTACACCATAAATAAGTGTTTAAAAATAAACAATTCTTTGGCATAATTCCCTTACGAAGCTGTTTCATGAATTTCCTATCAGCTTTCTTTTATTAAAATTTCTATAAAAAAAATCTGAGATATAAAAATCTCAAATTTTAATGAGTAAAATATCTTAAAAGTGAAAAATCTTTAATGGAATAGTGATAGGCTGCTTAAAATTCTAAATTGATATAAATTCCGCACGGAAAAGATAAATAACAAAATAAAATAAAAAAAAAAAAAAAATAAAAATTTTAAGTGGAAAAAATTTTTAATAAATTGAATTTTTTTTTAGAAATTTTTAACTATTACAAACTAACTAAACTTTCCATAAAATTAAATTCAAAAATAATAAAAATCTTATCAGCTTGAAACTTCAGGGACACAAATTCTTAGAGGAGCAATCATCAATCGACTACACAGAACAACAAAAATTGTTTTTTTTGCGATATTGGTTAGGTTTGCGCTAGCTCCCCCTAGACATAATGCCAGGTTGTACGACGTATAGATCCCTAAACAACCTTTCCCTTCACAAGTGAGGTTAGGGAGAGCTATTTGATTTCAATCCTTAAAACTATAAAACAAATGGTTATGTAATATAACCAGAAAGCATGCACTTAGGTACATAATCCAACTGCAACGACGAGGATCAATAAATAACCACCGCAACATGTTATTCCTCATCCGGAAATAATAGCAGCGACGCAAACGACATTTATTCGTTGAAACGTAAATTAATGCAGAAAGGATGCTCTTAGGTACATAACTTAACTGCAGGCCAAGCAATAACCACGAGGATCAAAAAATAAAAAACCGCAACGTGTTTTCTTTTATCCGGAAGATATGACGCGACGGAAACGCTGTTTATTCGTTGAAGCGTAAAATACTAATGACCTACAAAAATTAATACAGCTACTGATCCTGAGGCATTTGGCGCAAATCTGAACTCAGAATTTCACCATTACAATCCTTAACTAAATATTAAATAAAAATACGATGGGAATACATTTCTTTTGCATAAAACCCACTAAGTTATCTAAGAGTACTGGTTTTCGCCTTGGAGTTTACTTAGAATGGACGTTTGTGTTCGCTTAAAATCCTCAATATATAAATATACCAAAAAATTAGCATGTGATATTTTGATTGAGATTATTTATTCCCTCGAAATGTACACTAACTCATTTATTCAAAATCTGAAATACTTAAAATCCCAATCGATAAACAACTGAAAAAATCTACAACTCTTAAAAACACTTCTCCACTTTCAATTACTGGTAATACTCTTCATATACTGAGAGCATTATGTTTCTATAAAACCATCAAAAGCATGACTTTATACACAATTTTTAGGGGCTCATTCTATAAAACGGAACGAAACGTAACGAAACGATTACAAATTTTTATGAAAAATTCAAAACTTGGAAATATTTTTCAAATGTTTTCATTAAAATTTTAAAATTTCATTATGTTTCTTTTTAGAGGATAGTCCCCCATTATCTTTATTTTGAGTTTATATTTGTTTCGAGCACTTTTTATATTATTTTTTCGATATTATTTAAAAGTTTTTTAATATACAACTTATTTTAGTTTAACTAATTTTCTTCGTTTTCCCTCTTCTGTAGAACAACTGGCTTGGTGGCAACGTTGGGATAAAACCAAATTAATCATTTTGGTAGCCAGTATATTGGTCTTACTACTGGCTGTCATTATTATCTGTTGTGTTATCATTTGCATTTGTCGTCGCCGCAGACGTCAGGATAAATGTAAGTACATTGTGTTAAGTTTTTGTACATAAAAAAAGGTGATAGCTGAAATTTTCTAAATAGAAAATAACACTTTTTTTTTTTGAAATTTAAGGTTTAGGGTTAAATTTAAGTTAAACGAATTTTACTTAATTGATTTAAAGTTTGGTTATATTTTTTTATATAATAATTTAAGTTTTATTTTTATTTTTTTTTTTTTTTTTTATAATTTGGTTTTCAGGTTTTATTGAGATTTAAAATAAAATTTATGTTTGTGTTTTGTTTAAAGCTTTGCATGGCCATCAGACTTGATCGTTAATTTTAAGGCATGTTGTTCAAAGCATGCTTTTGCATGATTTGCAAGGAATATAATATTTGAACTCATTTAAATTGAAAAAATTTACTATAATCCTTATAGTATGTATACACTAGGGTGGAGCGAATTAGCAATATATGGAAATTTACTTTGATTCTAGGCGGAAGCTGTACAAGTTGCCAAAATATTATATGTGAAATTTCCGGTTCATCAGTCTACATCTTCAAGGTCCCCACAGCCACTAAACATTTTGAAAAATAATATAACCTAAAAACTAAATTTCACATCTGATTTTCTGGAATAACCGCGTATTTGATAAAAACAAAGTTTTCGAGCGAGCAAAAAACGTTAATTTTGTATTTACGGGCTCGGTATGAAATATCAAATTAAAAAGTTGCTACATGGAGTGAAAACTCCGTGGCCTAACATAGAGATGCCGTGATAGGTGAAAAATTTTTTTCTCGTTATTCAGTAGGGCCAACTGTCAGAAAAGTTGTGTCAAAATTTCATGACCTTTCATTAATTAGAAAAAAGTTTCCGTTATATAAATGATGCTGCTTTTAAAGTTTGAGAAAAAATGGATTGCAAAGAGTTTCCTGTTTTTATTAAACATTGTTTTTTGGTGAGAAAAAATATTGTCCAAGCCAAAGAATGGATTGATAAACATTATGATGAATCTTCGCCGTCATATTTAAATGTCAAAAGGTGGTTTTCCAAATTTAAACGTGGTCATACGAGCACAAATGATGCACATCGTCCTGATTGTCCAAGTGAGGTATTTACCGAAGAAAACGTAAGAAAAATGCAACAGGTTGTATTAGATTATCGAAAGATTAAAATGAGTGATACCATAAAGATATCAACAGTGCGAGTTCAGCATATATTACATGGTCATTTAATTATGAAAAAGCTTTCTGCTCGATGGATACAGCTGAACAAAAACTGAAGCGTGATCATGATTCAAAGTATACTTTGGAGATGTTTGAAGTAAATTCAACTTAATTTTTACGTCGATTTATAACAATGGATGAGACGCGGATTCATTATTATACCCCGGAGTCAATTAAACAGTCTGCGGAGTAGTTACAAGCGTGCGAAAGATGACCAAAGCGACCAAAGACTCGACAATCGGCTGGAAAGGTAATGGCCAGTGTTTTAGGGATGCACGTCGTACAATATCTATTGATTACTTGGAGAAATGAAAAACAATAACTGCCAAGTACTATGTTGAGTTATTGTATAGATTGGATGAAAAAATTAAGAAAAAACGACCCACTTAAATTAGAAAAAAATCTTGTACCGTCATGATAATGCAACGGTTCATTCATCTGCTTTGGCTTCAGAAAAATTGAAGTCTACATTACGAATTGCTTCCCCACCCCCCGTATCATCCAGATCTGGCCGACACCGATTATTATTTGTTCAAAAACTTGAAAGATTGGTCCAGGAATGAATGAGATTTTCCACGAATGAAGAAGTCATATTCGGAAGCCTATTTTGCACAGTTTGACAAATCGTATTTTTTCAAGGGTATCAAGATGTTAGATGATCGTTTGAAGAAATGCATTTCACTTAACGGAGAATAATATTGATTTCAAATCCAAGAAACTTCTTTTTCATTGCTAGGCCACGGAGTTTCACTCCATGTAGTGCGTTGTTTTTTGGCAAAAAAAAAAAAAAAAAAAACAAATTCAAAACTTTAAAAATTAAGCAATTGGCACCAAATAATACCAATCAAGAAAAATATACATACGCGGTATTTCCTACAGAGCTACATGTGTGTAAAATATTCATTTGTAAGGTTATTGCTAACCCTATTTACTATGAGAACGAAGGAGACCAATATACCAATATGTATAACATGAAATTTGTAATAATTGAAATTTTTTTTTTATAAATTACACCGTCCGACAAAAAGGAAAAAATTACAAACCTCACAGAGTAAAAATAGTTTTCTTTTCATGATTTTTTTTCTTTTGATTCGATTTCAAAGTTTCAAATAATTTAGTTTTTCAAATAATTTTTTGAAATACTTTTATTTGCCGCTATCGGAGTCATATAAAAGAGGAGAATCTTGGCAAATTTTATGCAATTTTTACTTGCACGTCCTTTTTGAGAACTAAATCTTTTGTCATGAACTTTTAGTTTTTTTTAGTTTAGTTATTCTGTTTTTTTTTTTATGAATGATGCATTAGAATTTTTATTTTTTGTGGAATAAAACTTAAAACTTAACTTATATATCTAAGTAATGGGATACAATTTTGATATAATTATTTTTATTTCCTATAATAGCAACAGCGGCATCATACGATGAGTAGAAATACTTTAATAAATTTGTTGGAAATGTAATTCTCTGAAACATTTTAAACAAGTTTACGAAATGAAATACTATTAACTCAGTTTTAGTCCATCTGGTCACAGTTCTGGACGTATATTAATCGGATTATGTGTAATAATTGAATAACTATGGTATAATTCAAGGATTGAAACGAAGGACAGAAACCAAATTTTATAGTCGGAGAATGCCTGTGCGATACCTATAACATAAGTTAAATGAAAGGGTTTTAGAGCCAATAAAGTGGATATAGAAAATAAGCATAAATTATATTTGAGCAGCATTGTTATGAATTTGTTGCCCGCAGATATGAAAAAGTTAATATCGGATGCCGTTTTTATATGGGACATATGTCGAAAAATGGCCCATGTTTAGTAAATTCACTTTTTTCATAAAATCATATGCAAATCAGACATGAGAAATATATAAAGTATATTTTATCTTCATAGAGTTAAGTGAATTTCGGGAGGTGATTATGACTACGTAAATTCCAACAGGTTTTATGTTTAAACTTCTAAATAGTAATTGTTATGCACATACAGATGCGAAATTTGACCGAGATCTTGACCGATAATATGGATTTTAGGGCAATCATAGTCGATCGCATAGGGAGCATTTGTATGAGGACTAGGTTGGAACATGCACCGATTTTCACCAATCGTGCTGTAGCCGACAAATGTTTGTATACATAATTTGATCGAAGTGTATTCATAATTATGACCTGTAGTTTGATAACATAATTTACATGGACACGCAGAGAGACAGACGGATGGACATCGTTAACTCGACTCAGAAAATGATTTGAAAACTCATTGTATCCTGACCACAGAGTGGTATTGGGTTTAAACCCAAAATTTATACTACGCTACGCCACCTGTAGTCAGGGTATGAGTTTGTGCTGACGTTCATATCCACCGGAATCATTTTCTGAGACGACTTAGCGATGTCTGTCAGCCATAAGATATTCGTTATTTATATTGGTGCATTATAAGACGTAGTCCCCATACAAAGGAATCATACTAGATCGATTTAAATTGGCATATGATTCATATTATTATAAAGATCTTGGTCAAATTTGGTATATGCAGGCTTATTGCACCCATACATAAATTCTCCAAGAATAAACCGTGTAAGAAAATTATTTGGTATAGTCCCCATTTCGTACTGTTTCCCGATTTGACTTAAATCTATCGAAACACAAAAATATTGCACCGATTTTTCTCAAATATAGTTTATATATGATTTTGAGAAAAATAAGTGACTTAGATAAATGTGGTCTTAATAGGTCTATTTTTTTTTTTACCTAATTCTACTATAAAAATAGTAGCTTCTGATATGAACTTTTTCGTATTTGCAGCAGCAATATCATAATTCCACTCAAATGTGGTTAATTCTTAATTTATATGTATATCCTTTTAGTCGGACCTACGATTTTTTCGCTAAAATCATGTGGGGTATAGGGTATCGTATAGTCAGTTTAGACCGACTATAATTTTCATACTCCTTTCAATTGTTATACCCTATACCACTATGTGGTTTGGGTATAATGACTTTGTGCTGCTGTTTGTAACAACCAAAAATATTTGACCTAATTATACCGATCGAATCAGAATCACTATCAGAATCAAACTGCAGGTCGCAAATATGAATATATTTTGATGAAATTTGGCATTTGATCTTTTATCGGCCATGGGATGAACGCTATTGAAATTGGTGAGAATCGGTCCATGTTCAGACCTAGCCCCCATACAAATGACCCCTATGAAATCAACATATATTGCCATAAGATCCAAATTATCATCCAAATCTTAGTCAAATTGGGTTTGTATGTATATATTAAATCCATTAATCAGTAGTCCAAGAATGATCCCTATTGGATAACTCTTAGTCATAGGCCCCATATAGAGCTGCTTCCCGATCTTCACTTAAATCTATCAAAAAACAAAAATAGTGCACTGATTCTTCTCAAATTTTGTTTGTATATATTTTTGCAAAATACAAGAGACTTTACCAAACATGGTCGGGATATAGATATAGCATCCGATATGAACGTTTTCATATCTGCAGCCGAAAAAATTAATAAGAATCCCACTCAAATTTGGTTTATGCTTATTTTCTATATCCAGTTAGTTGGGCCTAAGAGATAGGGTCTCTAAACGCATGGTATAGGGTATCATATAGTCGGTCTCGACCGACTATAATTTTCTTACTTGTTTTTTTTTTTTGTAATTTGATGCTTTACATATTTAAAAGCTTGAACAATAAACTATCAATAAATGAAAAAAATTTCATTTATTGTAATTTTGTGTAACAAAAATTTCAATTACTGAAAATTTTATTTTATACAAATTATATAGGTCCGCCTAGTCCTCAGATTATTACATCCTATCTAATAAGTATTTCATATATTATTCTTATTTTGATCAAGTAATCAAAAATTAGTATAAGCAATCAAGCAGTTAGGATAAAAAATTATCTTAATTAAATTTTGAAAATTTATTTTCAATTACGGTTTCAAAATAGTTGGTGGCTGTTGGAACTCAGAAGATGAACTCCGATTAGTTTGAAATTTTCCACATAGTATTTTTACATCTACTTGAAGAGATCACCCTTAAAGTCGAATTAGAATTCCATACTACGGAACTCTAGCCTAATATCCATCCGAACATATTTTGACTATTATTCGAAATTAAGTTTATAGAAATTTTTAAATCGAAAGAATTTTTGATTTTCATCTATTTATACCCTAGAAAATTATGTATTCTGGGCGTTGACGTTTACAACTACCAAAAATATTTAACGTAGATCCCATATATTATAATACAAATCGACTAATTAGCCTTTCCCAATTCGAATATGGCATGTCCGTCCGACCGTGGTGAAACCATGTACGATTTTTAAGCAAATTACTGGTAAAATTTGAAGATGTTTGATGATGAAAAATTTTTCTCAAGAATGCTCGCTATAAAAAAAGCTTTCCACATATTCCTAAAAATGTTAATAATATATGTTCTCTTAACTTGCTGAGATTAAACCATTAATCCATTAATCTCTTTAAATAAAATTGAATTTTTAAGTAAAATGTCTTAAACATTTCATGTTTACACATTCTGAATTTATAGTTATCTTTCCCACTTTTCCATCGCCACTTTCTATTCAAGCAATTAATGTTTTAAATTTGCATTTGTCTTATTAAATCTAGCTCCATATTATTTGCTATAGTAACACAAGTGAACAATAAATTACTGATTTTATCATGCTAGAATTAATTCTAAATGCTGAAGCCTTCCATCCTTTAGTTTTTTTTTTTATCAAATCAAGTCCAGAATTCAAAAAAGTCAAATTTAACATGAATTTAATTTAACTTGGTTTAGTTAAATTTTCGTTTCCTAACGCTAACTTCAAAAATTTTCAAAGTTATAAGTTTTATTGACATCCCAAATGCACAACCTTGGAAATCATAGTAAACCAAATCATTCAGATTTGTCAGATTTGTGCTCAGCATTTAAAAATTCTAGTTAAGCCCAGTTATATTCCAGTTGCCTTAATAAAGTGAATTATTATTAATTTAAATGAACTGTTAATTAAACCTAAACAATTTTACATGCATGATGTGTCCAAAAATAAACAAACAAATATTAAGCCAAAGTTAAACTAATTTAAATTAAAATTTATTTAATTATATTACATAAATAACCATTAAAAAGCCATTATTATACGTTTAGTAAATAATTTTATTTATATTCTGTTATGTCAAATTACTAAGTTTTATGTAAATATTTAGAGAAAAAAAGAGATTAGGATGGTGATGCATGATACTACTTAAATAGAAATTTGTTAGAGGAATTTTAAAAGAGGATAAAGGGACTGACTCTTTCTACAAAAGTCATTCATTTTCGAATTCTTAGCATGAATATTATTCGAATTCTATTTAGTCAATAGGAATTGAAAAGGCAACAAATTTAAGGTGAAAACAAATAACGTTAAGCAAAACTTTAATAGTTAAAATAATTGTATTTATTTTTCATGTATTAAATTTGTTTATACAATACATCTAAGGCGTCTCATAAAAAGTCTACCAGTTTTACGAAAATATTTCATGTTTCAGGTGAAAATTTAAAAACAAAATGTATAGTCGGTTTAGATCGACTATACGATACCCTATACCATGGTTTCAAGAAATGGTTTTAGGTCAAAGTTTACTGAGGTCATGATTGGATATAGGAAATAAGAATAAAACAAGATTGTGAGGCATTGTTATTCATTTTTGGCCTGTAGATATGGAAACGTTCATATCGAATTCTAATTTCTATGGGCACCAGATCAAAAAAGGGGCCGATCATTATTATATTTACTAAAATCGCTGATTTTACTTAAAAACATATCTAACCAAATTTGAGAAAGATCTATGCAATAGACATGTTTTTTGATATATTTAAGTGAATATTGGGAAGCAGCTATATATGGGAACTATGACTAAAAATAGTTCCTCAGGGAGTTTTTTTTATACCCTATACCACTATGTGGTTTGGGTATAATGACTTTGTGCTGCTGTTGGTAACTACCAAAATATTTGACCTAGACCCATCTTTTATTATACCGATCGATTCAGAATCACTATCTGATTCGATTTAACGATGTCCGTCCGTCCGTCCGTCTGTGTGTCCATGTAAAGTTTGTAATCAAACTGCAGGTCGCAAATATGAATATATTTTGATGAAATTTGGTATATAAACTTTTTTCAGCCATAGGATGAACGCTATTGAAATTGGTGAGAATCGGTCCATGTTCAGACCTAGCCCCCATACAAATGACCCCTATGAAATCAACATAAATTGCCATAAGATCCAAATTATCATATAAATCTTAGTCAAATTGGGTTTGTATGTGTTTATTATATCCATTAATCAGTAGTCCAAAAATGATCCCTATGGGACAACTCTTAGTCATAGGCCCCATATAGAGCTGCATCCCGATCTTCACCTAAATCTATCAAAAAACAAAAATATTGCACTGATTCTTCTCAAATTTTGTTTGTATATATTTTTGCAAAATACAAGAGACTTTACCAAACATGGTCAGGATCGGTCCATTTTTGGGCCTAGTCCCCATATAGATATATTATCCGATATGAACTTTTTCATATCGGCAGCCAAAAAAATTAATAAAAATCCCACTCAAATTTGATTTATGCTTATTTTCTATATCCAGTTAGTTGGGCCTGAGAGATAGGGTCTCTAAACGCATGGTATAGGGTATCGTATAGTCGGTCTAGACCGACTATAATTTTCTTACTTGTTTACTATAGGTAATAAACACACATAAACCAAATTTGACCAATATCTTTATGATAATCTGGATCTTACAGTTGGATCTTTAAGTTGATCTCATAGGGGTTATTCATTCATATAGGATATAGATCTGAACATGGACCAATTTTCAGCGATCATGCTGTGGCCGATAGAAGCTTGTATACTAAATTTCATCAAAATGTATATTTGTGACCTGTTGTTTGATTACAAGGTTCACATGGACACACAGATAGACGGACGGACATCGCTAAATCGACTCAGAAAGTGATTAAGAAAGTGATTCTGAGTCGATCGGTATAGTAAAAGATTGGTGTCTAGGTTTAATATTTTTTGTACTTACAAACTTCAGCACAAACTTATTATACCCTGACCACAGTTGTATAGGGTATAAATACTCTTGCTGCATAATGGATGACGAAACATGTGTACTGGTAGATTTTTCGCAACTTCTGGGCTAAAATATTTTGTTGTTAACACTCCAGGAAAGGTTGAAGATAAGTTTAGGACCCAAAAACAGACGAAATTTTCAACAAAAAAAGTTCCTTATAAGGCAATGAAGGGCAAAAGAAGCAGGTCCTTTGTTACAATTAAAACTAACGACATAATATGTCCAACAACACAATGTGTCCACCTATTTTTGGTCCGATTTGGCATCCAGTCACTAGGTTAAGAAATCTCTTATGTGGAATCATAACAATGTCATTGTTTTTGTAACAGTGGAGGCATATCCTCCAAGAAGCTAAGACCAGTGGAGTGATATTGGGTTCCTGTAAAAAGAGTGTTGAGATTGTTGTCCCAATATGTGGAAGAATTCAAATAGAGATGGTGTAGCTGTTCCAAAAAAGTGATAGAAACCAAAATACATAATGGAAGTTCCGCAAAAGACCCATAAGTTAACACGTAGTGATTAGAACGATGAAAAATTATCTTTTTCTGTAAAAAAAATTCTAGGACCAATGGTTTCCTTATTATAATATTTTATGAATGCTAAGATTCTTTCGATCTCACTCTTTATATTTAAATATATATATTTTTAGTACTTTTAATCATTAAAATGATATTAAAATATTTTTATTAAAACTTAAAGCCCTAATTTAACATTTTCTTTTGCTGCATCACTTGATATTCTCTCTATTTTTTTTTTTTCTATATTACATCAGTTGGTTTTTATATTTTATTGCAACAATTATTGTAAATATTTAACAATTTTGTTTTTTCAACAATTAATTAAATATAAAATATATAAATTTTTTTTCTCTTTTTCAAATGCTTTTTTATGTTCTGCTTATTTTGCAACTGTAAATAACAAAAAAAATTAATAATCGCTTTTTGTGTGCAAATCAATGAAAAACGCCTCATCAAAAATTTTGTATTAAAAAAAAAAAAAATAATAATAAAAATAAAAACAACAACAACTTTAACAACAACCAACTACCGTCAACATAATGAAACAATAAAAAAAACCAATTGGAAAAACTAATAAATTGAACACAATCCTCAAATACACTTACAAAAAAAAAAACAAACACAAATATCAAATACATTAAACACTTGTAAAAACAAACTTTACAAAAAAACCAACAACAAACAAAAACTAACAATAACAATAATTATAATTTACAAATAACAAAATGAATTTGAATACTAATTAAATTAAATAAACGAACGTACAAAAAACATATAAAATTATATACTGGTACAACACATTAAAACTCATATACAAAAAAAAATTTATATATACATATATAAATACATAAAATTCTAAAAAATATAAAACTAAATATTTTATCATCTAACATTTTGCTAATTAACATTTTATTTAAAAACCTTTAATTTGTGGTATTTTTAAACCATTATCAAATGGCTTTTACATGTTCTAAATGTCTATTGAATTTTTCATTATTTTTTTTTAAAAATATTTTTTTCCTGTTTTTTAAAACTTTGTAATAAAACATTATTAATTAACCTACAACAACAAACAACTACACTCTATAATTTTGTGCTAAAATTTACCCTAAAAACAAAAAAAAAAAAAAAAAACACCAAATCCTTTAACAAATTGTTGTCACATAAACCGTCATCATAATGTTCACAAAATATTTGTTGCATCTGTACCATACCACCACTCTACTTCTGATTGTATTGGTTTTTCAAATTTTGATTTCAACTTACACACAATTTTTTTAACAAAAGACCGTACTGATGTTTCTATGAGTGCTACCCACAGGTAAGACATTTTTTAATAATACTATTATTTTTAATATTTATTTTTTGTACGAATTTGTTATCGTTAATTAAAAAAAAATTTTTTTTAAGAAAAACTTGAAATTTTAAAGAAATTTGTTTATATTTTTTTCAGTTAAATTTTACAGACTTAATGTATTCTCAGGCGAAAAAAATCTGACTTAAAAGGATTTTAAATTTAATCATTTCCACATGTTCGAAAAATTTTAAGAACTAAAAAAGTAACGATGAGGTGATTAGAATTCGTCACAGAAAATTCTATTGATAGGGATAAAGAATCAGAAATGGGTCGAGTAGTTTGCCGGCTACTTACTTTCCAAAGAGATATTGCAGCTCATATATTCATTACTCTCCCTACTATTGATTGAAAATACCAGACCTTAAATTATTGATAATTCGATTAAAAAAAGCCATTTATTTGTTAAGCGATAATTATCGATAAAAACAAACAATTCAATTTTAATTGAAATTTTATATTTGATTTAACAAAGCAACGCTTTTAGGCTTTCATAATTTAATCGTGGTCGTTGTTTTGTGCAGAAAGCAGCGATGTCAACTATTTAGAAGAAAAACGCGCAAAACAGTATCCCGAAAAGCGCCAGTAGCCGCTAAATTAGAATGAAACTAGAAGCGCTAAAAACCGCTAGCACAATGTTTGTAAAAATATAAAATAGGGTAATTGGCTTTATAAGGAGCCTTAATGTTTAGAACAACCATGGGCTGCACAGAAGATTAAATTGGTCAGAGTGCGTAGAGCCTCCCTTAATCCAATCTAATCTAAATCTGAGTGGAATTTTTATTAATTTATTTGCCTGCAGATATGAAACAGTTCATATCGGATGCTATATTCCTATGAGGACTAGGTCGAAAATTGGACCGATCCTCCCCATGTTTGATAGTCACTTATTTTTTTCCAAAAATATGTACAAACCAAATATGAAGATATGTAAGCAGCTCTATAAGGGGGCTATGACTACGAAATCCCATACAGGGTTTATTTTTGGTATACTAATTAATGTTTGTCATAAACACAATCGAACCAAATTTGACCAAGATCTAAATGATAATTTGGGTCTTATAGCAGTTTAAGTCGATCTCATAGGGGTCATTTGTATGGGGACTAGGTCTGAACATGCATCGATTTTTACCGTTCTATGGCTGATTTCATCAAAATATATAATATTTGCGACCTGTAGTTTAATAACAAGGTTAACAAGGGCATACAGACGGATTGACGGACGGACATCGCTAAATCGAGCCAGTAAGTGATTCTGAGTCGATCCGTATAATAAAAGATGACTCTAGAATCACCTTCTGAGTCGATTTAGCGATGTCCGTCCGTCCGTTTGTGTGTCCATATAAACCTTGTAATCAAACTTCAGGTAGCATTTCATCCTATCAGCCATAAGATGAACGCTATTGAAATTGGTGTTTTTCACATCCACTTATCAGTAGTCCAAAAATAATCCCTATAGAATATCAATATTCACTTAAATCTATCAAAAAACAAAAATATTGCACAGATTTTTCTCAATTTTTTTTTTTTGTATATGTTTTTCTTAAAAATAAATGGTCAGGATCGGTCCCGTTTTCGACGTAGTTCCCATATAAATATAGCATCTGATATGAACTTTTTCATATCCGAAGGCAACCAAATTAATTACAATGTCACTCAAATTTTGATTATGGTAATTTTCAATATCTAATGAGTTGGACGTAAGAAATAGGGTCTCTAAACGCATGGTATAGGGTATCGTATAGCCGGTCTAAACCGACAATAATTTTCTTGGTTCATTTGCGTAGTTTTAAAGTGTTAAGACGATGATCATACTCTTCGATGTTTTTTATTATTTTATAAAATGTATAATATCCACAGAGTTTTTTGAAGAAATGTTCTCCAAGCTGAGTAAGAAAAAAATTGTATAATGTTTTACAATTAGATGACAATCATAAATAAGAGATTTTGTTTTATTTGTTTGTACAATTTTTCAATATTATTGTCTAAACAAATCTTTTAGGCGCTAAAAACACAAATTGAAAAAAAATGGATTTTTGGATAGCTAAATCGAAATGGACTAAGTTGGCATCACTGATTCTGAGTATTTTCCAAATATCCAAAGCACGTCATTTCTCTTTTGAGACAATTCATCCAGCATAAACTTTTAAGTAATGTCTAAATTTACTAGATTTAAAATATTCATAAATTAGATAAAAAAAAACATTAGTTGTTAATTTGCGGCCAAGTTCAAACTTATTGCGACAGTATCTTGGTATCAGTAGGAAAAATCTGGAAATCTTTTTGGTAATACCAAAATCTCTTTAAAAAAAAAATACGAGATAAATATGTACATATGGCAACTCTGGTTTTTATATATCGAATTATCAATAATATTTAGAGAATTTAATTTTCAAATATTTTTGTACGATTAATCAAATTTATCGGTTAATCGATTATCGATGTTGCAATCACTAATCTTAGAGCACTTCTAACTATGAGTCTCTACTTTTGGCCATCGCCATAACGGAAATTGTCTTGTGAAAACAAAAAATACTTTTTTAACTCAACCGCTGCATTAAGTCCTCATAATAAAGAAAAAAACATTTTTTTGTAATGATAACAATCAATAAAAACTAAACCACGCTCATCACAAAAAAAGTATGCTTTGGACTTTGCCCAGAAGGAACAATGTTATCCATCTGCGGTCCCCATTCTCTCTTTTCAGTTGCGAAGTGAGATGAACATGGTTATAATTCAAGGCAAGAACTCAGCGTGATTGCTTTCAAACATCATGAAACACTCGATTGAAACATGCTCGTGGCAATCATCTTGCTCACAACTCTCTTATGTATAAATATTTAATCAATAATAAGATGTATAACTCATTTTGAAATGCGTATTGTGTTGGGTAGCTCGTCCAATATAATTTTTTTTGGATTTTCTTCAAAATATATGGCGTGATCATTTCAATTGCACACGGCCTCTAATACACTCAAGTGTCCAAATTTGTATTGTTGTAAATTTATTAGTAGACTTCCCCGGTGTATAATCTAGTTCAACATTGATATTGGTTTGTCTAAAACCTTTCGTTTTAAAATATTGTCTCACATAAAGCTAATTTTTCACACAAATTCAGTGAGAACGTTCAGTAATGATGGCTGGCAACCAAATACTTCTATAATGTTGCCTCTTTTCAAATAACTTCCGCCTTTTAAATGTTATTGCGGATAATTGTGCGAATTCCCCCGGTAGAGCTATAGTGCATAATTTTTACTTGTTAGTCATTTGCCTTTGGCCAGTAATTTCAACAAAAAACCAATATTTACCCAAAGTTAATCTTTTATAATTATGTGGAATAAACTACATACATATATTTTGTTAAATTTTTCCCAATGAGAAAAATTTCAAGTTTTTCTTTTTTTTTTTTTTGTTAATTATAATCAAGTAGTTTGTATATTTTATTTTATTCTTACTAATTTTATTTATTTTTTTTTATATTTTTTTTCATTTCATTTGAATTCAATGTATCTTTGCACAATTTGCTTATGTTTGTGTGTGTTTGTTATCCCAAAAAACAAAAAAAATATATGGCTTGTTTTTGTAAACGCTTTTTTATAATAAACTCTATAATAACATTACATCATTACCAATAATACACCATCATACTGCCATTGAAACATAAAATCATTATAAAAAATAAAAAGTGTTTTGTCATATCAACCTAATATGCCACAAGTGATAGCAGCGACCACAGTTTTACCTGACACACTTAAGGTTCCCATAATACCCTCCATAATAATGCCTGCTACAATAACAGGACATTTAAAGGAAAAATCAGCAAACATAATACCAACACCGCCCATGATAACTACACCAAAATGTACACCCAAACAAACGCCCATACTCGCAAAACCGACACTAACTCACACAGCCATAGAAATTGTTAGTAATACAAATGTAAATAATAATTTTGAGATACAACAAATAACTAACACTACAACACAACCACCATCCACAACATTAACATCATCGGCTATCAGCACAATAACAACAACAATAGCACAAACATTATGTACTAGCACTCAGGTGACAACTACCACTCCCATTTTGAGTGTTCGTTGTACTCAAATTCCTAAATCACCACCACGTTGGCCATTGAGACCTGGTGTAATGGTGCATGTCAGCAGTGATACTAAAGAAAATTTAGCCGTAAATCGCATGACTTTAAAACCAAATGCAACACTGGCTAATTTGACAGGCTCGACAGTAAATGACAGTTCAGTGTCTTCATCAACACTTAACAATAGTAGCGCAAATACCACGCAAACAACATTACTCAATGTCACAAGACAATCGTCCACCTTGGGACGTAATGGCCGACCAAGTAGAATAGCACAAGATGATTCGGCAATGGCAAAGGTGGCAGGGGCTAATGAACACAAGCAATTACAAGCATGTAAAACTTTACCTTTAAGAGGTACACAGGCCAGTGGCAATAATAATGATAGAATAACGGAAATCCCCTTAGATCAAACAACAAATACTGATACTGAAATGGAAAATATGGTGATATCAAACACACCATCGAATGAGACAACGCAACTAACTACGAATAATGAAGCTGATATAGTTGTGGCTGTAGAAGTAGCACAAATTCAAGGTGTTCAGCAGTTGCAGGCTGTGGAACCTTTGAAACTTAAAAAGTCCAATTACGAAAAGGTGGAGGCTTTCTTTTCACAACTCTTTTTCAAAAGATCAACGAAGTCGAATTCTTGTCGCGATAGCCAAAGAAGTCATGTAGGTCTATTGGGTGGTAAATTTTGGAAGAGATCAGAGAATACAGCGGCTTCAATGAGTGCTAAGTCGCCGTTTACGACGGAGCATCGTTTGAAAGGCATTAGAAGCAGTGGCATTGGTAATATTTTCTTTTAATTTATTTTTATTTGTAAAACCATTATTTTTTAACATTTTGCAATACACTTTTTAAAGACTGATATCTAAAATTAATAGAAATCACAGAAAGAGGGAATTATCAAAAATTATAAAATTGGAACTTTTCTAAGTTTCTTTTTTTATTGAAAAAATTACTATACTTTCAATAAATATTTTTCAAAATATTTCCATGACTTATAAATATTCAAAAACTACATTAAAAAAATAGAAAAATATAATATATATATATATAATATATGTATATATAATATATGTATAAAATATTATATTAAATTTTTCTACAAATTATAGAAACATAGTTAAAAAATAGAACAATGCATTTTTTTAAATATATTTATAATAATCATGGAAATTTTTTTAAAAATATTTATTGAAACTATAGAAATTTTCTCAATAAAAGAACTTTCTTAATGTTTTAAGGAAAATCAACGAAAATGTAATAAAGTATTAGAAATTTTCTTAAAATGAGTGAAAAATTCTTAAAAAAATAGAATTTTCTAAAAATCTTCAGAAATAGTTACGCTGATCAATGAAAATGGTACGAAGTCTGAATAATATTTTATTCTAACTAGTCATACAATCAACAGCATTGCATGAATTTTATGTATATTTTCTTAAAAAATTTCCTCTTAAAAAATTACATTTTCTTAAAACATACATTTTCTTGAAAAATGCATTTTCCTAAAAAAGTAGCTTTTCTTAAAAAAGTACATTTTCTTAAAGTAAATTTACTTAAAAAATATTTTTTTTCACAAAAGTACCTATTCTCAAAAAAGGACCTTTTCTGCACCTTTTCTGGAAAAAACGACTTTTCTCAAATTTCAATAAAAAAATTTCTTAATAAAAAAACTTATCCTAAAAAAAGCATTTTTCTCACAAAGTACCTTTTCTTCAAAAATTTTCTTTTCTCAAAAATTACCTTTTCTTGAAAAATGCATTTTCCTAAAAAATTAGCGTTTCTTAAAGTAAATTTGCTTAAAAAAATACTTTTTTTCAAAAAAGTGCCTCTTCTCAAAAAATGACTTTTTCTTCACATTTTCTGTAAAAAAAAAGTGCCTTATCTTAAAAGTAAATTTTTTTTAAATACATTTTCGTAAAAGCAACCTTTTCTCAAAAAGTATGTTTCCTTAAAAAGTACAATTTCTTAAAAAAAAAAAAAAAAAAAAAAAAACATCATAAAAAAGGATTTTTTTCTCACAAAATTTTCTTTTCTCAAAAATTTCCTTTTCTTAAAAAAATACATTCTCCTAAAAAAGTATCTTCTATTAAAAAAATTACCTCTTCGTGAACGAGTATCTCTTCTTAAGAAAAGTACCTTTTCTTAAATAAGTACCTTTTCTTAAAAAAGTGTATTTTCTTTAAAAAGTACATTTTCTTAAAAAGTTAATTTTCTTTTTGAACTACATTTTCGTAGAAGCAACCTTTTCTCAAAAAGTATATTTTCTTAAAAAGTGCAATTCTTTAAAAAAAAAAAAAAAAAAAATTATCCTAAAAAAGTACTTTTTCGCACCTTTTCTAGAAAAAAATAAATTTTCCTAAAAAGGTAGCTTTTCTTAAAAAATTACTTTTCTAACAACGTACCTTTTTTTAACAAAGTAAATTTTCTTAAAAGGTACTTTTTCTCAAAAATGGCCCTTTCCTTAAAAGAATAACATTTTCTTGAAAAAACAGCTTTTCTCAAAAAATTATATTTTCTTAAAAAATACCTTTTATTAAAAAAGTTCGTTTTATTGAAAAGTTAATTTTTCTTTAAAAGTACATTTTCGTAAAAGCAACCTTTTCTCAAAAAGTATCTTTTCTTAAAAAGCACAATTTCTTTTTAAAAAAAAAAAAGATCCGAAAATAATAACTTTTTCTCATAAAGTAATTTACTTTTCTCAAAAATTGACAGGTACTCGAACCTTTTAATAAAAAAGTTTTCTTAAAAAAGTACATTTTCTTAATAAGGTACCTTTTTTTATAAAAAAGCACATTTCCTAAAAGCACGTTTCCTCGCAAAGGTAATTTTTCTTAAAAAAGTTCCATTTCTAAAAAAAAAACATTTTCTTAAAAAGCAACTATTCTTAAAATAGTACCCATTCTTAAAAAGTACATTCTCTTAAAAAGCACCATTTCTTAAAAAAGTAAATTTTCTTAAAAAAGGTGAAAAATAAATTTTTCTAAAAATGTACCATTTCATAAAAAAATACCTTTTCTAAATAAGTACATTTTCGTAAAAGTCCATTTAAAAAAGTAATTTTTCTAAAAAAGTACTTCTTAAAAAGTTCATTTTCTTAAAAAATGCATTTTGGTGAAAAAGTAAATTTTGTTAAAAAGTTTATTTTCTTAAAAAAGCACCTTTCCTTAAAAAAAATTGCCATTTCTTAAGAGAGTACATTTTCTTAACAATATACCTTCTCTTAAAAAAGGACATTCTTTTAAAAAAGTTTATTTCCTTAAAATAGTACATTGTCTAAAAAAAAATTTTTTTTCCTTAAAAAGAAAATTTTCTTAAAAAACACCTTTTCCTTAAAAGAAAATTTTCATCAAAAATTACTTCTTAAAAAGTACCTTTCCTTAAAAATATAAATTTTGTTAAAAAGTACTTTTCTTATAAAAAGATTTTCTTAAAAAAAGTTCCTTTTCAACAAAAAATACCTTTTCTAAAAAAAATTATCTTTTCTTAGAGTAATTTTTTTTTAAACATCTCTTCCTTAGAAGAGTTTTTTCACAAAAATAAAATTTTTTTTAAAAAAAGTACTTTTCTTTGTAAAATGTTTTTTAATATCTATAATATTAATAGGCTAGGCGATTTCTTGTGAACGATGTTTTGTTCTACCGTTTTGTCCCGATTTTGACGTTTTGCAGATTTACAGATTTTTAAATTTTTTCCTTTATTTTGAGTAAATTGCATTTAAAGTTGCTACTAACACATACATAAAATTATTCATATGTTATTGTGTGTTTGTTAATGAGTATGTTATCTTCACAATAATAATAAACCAAAAAAGTGTTTAAGTGGCTAAGTTGAAAAAGAAAATTGCCTAGAAATTAACCTTAGTAATCTCTACGTTACGAAACTTTTGAGACCAATTTTGCAAAAAAAAAAAAAAAAAACTTTTTTTCACATTCAACTAACTGGTCAATTCGTTTTTTACAAGTCTTTTCGACAGCGCACGCTAATTTGCATATACAAAAATGTTCAGCAAAGTAAAATAGTTAATGGAAATTTGTTTAAAAAAAAGCTATTATAAATGCGTGAAGGTAAATCTTTTGACCAGTTTTAAAGTAAAATGCGCGCACAGAGTGTGAAATTTGGCATAGTTTCGTTCATATGGAGGAGAAGTGCAGAATGATAAAATTTGGGTATAATATGTGTTAAAAATATATTAAGTTATAAATAAAATAAAATATTTATTATAAATAATTTTATAACAGGCTAAAGATATGCTAATCAATTTTAGCCAATTCACAATTCATCGTCTGAGCATTTCTTATTGATGGTTTCAAAAAAGAGTACATTTTAATCGCCCTTTGTTGAATTGTAAATTGCCTAAAATTGATTAGCATACATTTAGGCTCTTATAAAATTATTTATTATAAATATTTTATTTTATTTAATATAT
Organism: Cordilura impudica; assembly: GCA_963682025.1. Taxonomy (NCBI): domain Eukaryota; kingdom Metazoa; phylum Arthropoda; class Insecta; order Diptera; family Scathophagidae; genus Cordilura; species Cordilura impudica. Next base: position 252,084,234 of record OY821519.1, on the reverse strand, counting down.
TTTTAACACATCGAGGGCTTATATTCAAAAAGTGCTATCTGTATCAACAATTATTTTAAAGAGAGCGTGTAAAACCAATTTATTATTAAGATCTGAAAGTATTTGTCGATCGATTTGCCACAATATCTATTAAGAAAAAGTCGTACTAATCATGTATGATATCAAAATTAATATTATATTTGACAATTATATCAGACAACAGTTTGAAATGAAAAATTTTTATTGCTGTCAAATGTAGATAGCACTTTTTGAATATAAGCCCACGACATGTTATACATAAATTTTATCATTCTGTACTTCTTATTAACAGCCCCATTTACTATATATATTCTGTGTGTTCATCAAATATTTATAATGAAATTTATAAAAAATATAATGAAATTTAATGAATTTTATTTAAATATTCATACATTTTTTATATATATGTATAAGGATTAGATAAACATTGAAAGAAAGAAATTGAATGAAAAAATAAAATTTCCTAGAATTTGCACTCGAATTTCGAGTAGTGGGATCTGCTTGCTTATATAAACACTAGATGATTGAAAATATTTACAGCATAAATCTTTAATGTCTAGAAAAAATGAGTCTATCATTCAATGGATCCTTTCTAAATTATAACGCTAGATATCATTGAGCTATAAATTTTTATTTAATTTATTTTAATTTTTGCTTATCATTTCAACCAATTTTCATTTGCTTAATTTTAACACGGAACACCAAAAAAAAAAAAAACACTCACATATTTTAGTAACGTATAAAAAATGTGCTAAAACCACCACAAGTTCTGGCTCAAACACCTGTAGTACACAAACAACCGTCACTAGTTCAATTAACATCAACAACACCAACAATGATTTATGTCAAACTTTAGCCCTAACAACAACACAACAACAAATACCGTCAGCCCAAACACAGCAACAACAAATATCGGCAGCACTGCCAACAACACAGCAACAACAACTGCAACACCAATTACAAGTATCAACGATCTTAATGCAGCCTTCCTTAGATATCAATCACCCTCCAGCAGGCGAAATCGAAGAACGCCTCATCACCCGCCACACAGCCACCTGCACAAAGGTTATACAATCTACACCATCGACAATAATGTCGAGCCGAGAAATAACTCGAAATCCGAGTATGAGTTCAATACGAAAAGGTATTTTAAAAGCACCAACACCACCACCCAGACCACCACAACCAACCCAACGAACGGTTTCCTCTCGGCCTCAGCTGGTCAAACGCTCAGTCAGTCTTGTGGGCTCACAGCGAATCGAAACAGTACAAAGTAAGATATTTGGTTCCGATTATATGTAGCTAGATTTTTTTTCTTTCATATTTATATTTTATTCATTCAAGTCGTTTAAAAAAATAATTTTATTCATTGTTAATATTCATGAAATGATTGAGAATTAAAGTTTCTCAAACACAGCTGGTTAAGCTTTATTAATTTTTAAAAATGCTGCCGCCCTAACCTTAGGCAACAGATTTTTGAATTATCTTAACAAAAAGAGAAAGTGGGAGCACATTTATAATATAAAAAAATGAGAGAGCTTTTAATACGAAGATCAATCTTCGCTGAGTATTTAATAATGCTGATGTATTGTTCTGATTAAAGAGGTTAAAAGTGTCAAAAATAAGATAAATTCTAACACGAAATTAATATGAGAAATGTGTAATACAAACTAAAAGAAGTAATATTCTCTCCAAAGTTAATGGTCAAACTCTGTCATATGGCTTAAAAATTGGCCATAATGTTTTATTTGATTAAGAGAGGGAGAGATATTCAATAAGAAAAATTTGAGCGTATGGTCCATAGCGATAAACCATGAAAGGGAAAATTTTTTGATCGATAACAATATTAAAATATTTAAATAACAGCTGTTCTAGTTTCTTTAAAGCTGAACAGATGGATTAATCTACAAGTCTACAAGTTGGGTGCTCATCCATTCATAATTTTATCATTTTTAATTTTTTTTATTAAAAAGCTTTAAATCTTTGCAAAATATATATCTTTCAATTTTTAGGCCAAAGCTTAGAAATTATGTTTTGATTCAACACCAAACCAAATAGATTTTAGGAAACCGAATTAACATTTGGAAGCGATTTGCTCATGGGTTCAAGCGCTTTAAATAATGCGTTTTAAGGTTTGTAAAATTTAAGAATTTCATCTAAAATGTACAAAAAGTAAACTCGCTCAATCATTTCGTAGAAAATGTACTGTATAACTGCTTTTACCTCTCAAACATTTCATGCGATATTTCAATGCATTTGGATTGACTAAAAGAGAAATTGTAGACTCAAGAAGGATTAATTAAATATATTTTTCATCACATTGCAAAGGTGCACATTTGAAACAGAAGATGATATAAAAGCTTATTTTGTATATGAACTGGAATTAGTTGGGACTTCAATAAATTTTCGCCAAATTTCGATGTAAACATCTATAATATTAATAGGCTAGACGATTTTTTGTTACCGATGCTACTGTGTCGTCAGTTTTAATACTATTTTGAGCACACATACCTCATTTGAAAGGTATTTCTTTTTAGCTGTCCACCAGATTTAGAGATTTTTGAATTTTAATTTTTTTTGGAGTGTGAACTGCATTTAAAGTTGCTAGTAACACACATAAAACTATACAATGCTATGTGTGTGTTTATTAAATTTGTTAATGTGTTTGTAATAAAAATGAGTTTGTTTTTTGTTTTGATTTGTGAATTGGCTATAATTGAAGCATACCTTTAGGGTCTTTATTTAATAAAAAATTAAAATTTCCTAGAATTTGCAATCGAATTTCGAGGGCTGGAATCTGCTAGTTAAAATTAAAAGCGGTACTTTAGGCTATTACATATTATTTGAATTTATCATTATGAATGCTTCAGATGGTGTAAAAAAATTTACAATAAATAAATTCAAATATATAAAATATGCATGCCTTACATTATTTTCAAAAGCTTTCTCATTCTTAAACTCTTAAAAATAATTAAAAAAATAAAGCTTTTCAGTTAAATATTCGTTGCGTACAAAACATTCAAAATTTCAATCAGGCTAACAAATTTTAGTCTAAACAAAGACTTGTACTAAGTCCAAAGGATGTAACATTTTAATATCAAGTTAGCTTAAAAACAATAAACTGGAAGAGCTTTTGTTTATTCTAAAGCTTTTATATAATCCATAAAATCTTCAATAACTCATCAACATCAAAAGCTGTTAAATAGCTAAGTTTTATTGAAATGAGTATTTAAGCTTTAGTAAAAGCTTTAAATGTCGTTAAGCTTTTAATAATTCATTCTCATTTATAATTTCATCGACATTATAAATTTCGTCCCTCTATTTACTTAAGTATTTTGTGTGTTTCTTTTTGATATTGTTGTAATTAATTCCTTATAAATTGCTTTTGCCATTATTTGTTGTAATTTCTTTTTGTTAGTAATACTAAATGCTTCGTCGTGTGAAGTACTTATTTAATAGAATATAAAATAAAAACAAAACGACAACTACCTGGAACAAGTAAGAAAGCTGAATCTAAAAACCCATTTTTTCCATATTATGTTATTAAAACCCCAAATGTTTTTTTATTAACAAAAAAAATCCATCAATGTTTTGTAAGACAAAAACTTGTTTGGCCATGTTGTGTTTAAAAAAAGTTAAATATGATGAATTAGTAATTTGAATTTTTTAAGTGCAGCTTTTTAATTATATTTATGATTTCTTTTTTGTTTAAAAAAATATAAGATCCTCAAATTATACTTTTTTTTTATAAATTAACTAATTACTAAATAAAATTATTGTTAAATAATTTGAATGGAATTTTTTCTAACAAATTTAACACTTTTTCAATCAATTAAAAATAAATATTTAAAACCAAGATAGTTTTTTTCATGTTCGGTGAAATTTGCATTAAATTTTATTTAAAATTTCAGTATTTTCTACTAAAAATTTGATTTAAAACGTTAAAAAAGATAGTAAAACTTTACCAAAACTTAGATTGGCTAGGAATGTTAAATTGTTAAAATTTTACAAAAATTACAAAATAATTTTAAATATAAAATTTTAAGTTATAAACCAACGTTTTCTAAAATTTGAAGAAAAATGTCATAACAAGAAAATAATTTACCAATTTTTACTAAATAATAATAATAATTTAAAAAATTCGCATTCAAAATTATATTAAAAATTGTTTTTAACTAATAATTAGTAAAAAAAAATTTAAGTAAACATTATTAAATTGCATTTACTACAAAAAAATAGTTTGAACAATTTAATAGTTTAAAAATTGTTGATAAAAATCTAGTAAAAAATGTTTGTTCAATAATTTTTTAGTTAAACTTTTTACTAATATTAGTTTAAACAAATGTTTAAAAAACACTACTAAAATTTAATCAAACTTAAAATGTCACAACAAAAAATTGATTTACCTATTTTTACTAAATAATAATGATTTAAAAAATTTGTATTCACAACTTATTATAAATTCTTTTTAAATAAAAATTAGTTAAAAAATGTTAACTAGACATTATTTAAAAAATTTTTTTTACTAAAAAAATAGTTAAAAGGTATTTACAAAAAAAATTGTTCATAAAAATTTAATAAAAGATTTTCGTTAAATAATTTTTAGTTGAATAACTTTTTACTATAACTAGTTAAAAATTTTTTTTTAAAATAATTTTTACTAAAATTTAAGTAAATTTGTTTTACTAAAAATAATTTCAAGAAAATTAAAAAAAAAATTTGCTCAAAAAATTGACTAAAATTTTTACTTCAGTTTTTAAAAATTATAAAAAAGTTTTATAATTAAATTTTGTCAAATAAATATTTATTAACTTGGCAAACTAATTTTTTACGTGTGACTAAAATTTTTGAAAACAAATATTTCATTTCTTTTTTTGAATCACTAACATTTGATTAAAAAGTGTTTCTAAATTTAAAGGAAAAGTTTTATATTTTAAGTAAAAAGATTTTAATGCAATCATAAATTGGATTAGAGATTTGTTTTATTTTTTTAAAAACTTTAATTTTCATTGAATTTTTTTTTAATTTAACCTTTTTCAGTAAAAATTTCTTAGCAAAAATTTTTTTTTAATTTATTTTAAATTTTTAATAAACATAATAATGCTAAAATTTGTTATCATATTTGATAAAAGTTGTTTATGAATTTTACTAAAACTAAACCATAAATTGATTAATGAATTTAATAAATACTTGTAATTGGGTTTTACTCAAATTTTGTAATAAATTTTAGTAAATTCAAAAATTTATAATACAATTTTTTTTAAGCATTTTTAAGCATAAAAAATTTGTAATAAAATTTAACAAAAAATTTGTTATGAATATTTATTTGATTTTACTAAACCTAGTTTTCTATAACTAAATACTTTTTTAATAAATTTTTCCTGAAAATTAGTTTAAAATTTAATTATAATTAAAATTTTCAAATTTTATTACAAATTCATTAGAAAATTTATAATTAAAATTTGTTATCAAATTTTCAAAAAAAAAAAATTTGTTACGAAAATTTGTTTAAAACTTTATTGTGAATGTTTTTTAAGAATTTTACTAAATCTGTTTTTTGTTTTCAATATGTATTTTGTTTTAATAAATATTTCCTGGCAATTAGTTACTAGTTTATTTTTTTTTTATTAAATTTTTGAATTTTTTTTTATATATTTTATTAAAATATTTATAATAAATTTTTACTAAAAATTTGTGGTTAAATTTTACTAAAAATTTGTTGCTTATTATTACTAATAATTATTTATTCAATTTTACTAAAAACTTGCAACATACTTTTACTAAAAATTTATTTTAAAATTCAGTTAGTATTTAACTAATATCTTTGTATTTGTAATAAATTTTTGTTAAAACGATTGATAAAGATCGAAAACATAAAATTTTTTTAAAACTGAAAAAAATTTACTAAAAATTACAAAAAAAAAAAAAATACTACAAATTTAAAAAGATTTTTCTTAAAATTTTTAAAAATAATACATATTAGTGATTATTCGACCTTTTTGTTATTAAATTATAAATTGATTAAGCTTGAGTCCAATTTTTTAATTTTTTTTTGTTTTTTGTTAGATATTTTTTATTACATATTTCGCTATCCACTGGATTTAATAATTAAATAATAAATAATTAAATACTAATAAATAAATTAATAATTAAATAATTAGATAATAATTCAATTAGACTTTTCATATTGTACAATTGAACAAAAAAAAATGGCCTCAAGCTTAATCAATTTATAATTTCATTTATAAAAATACTTTTGCTAAATATTTTTAACAAAATTTTACTAACAAGGTATGAAAAAAATGTTACTAAAAATTGATTTTCCAATTCAATTTGTATTTTACTAAAACTTTATAATTAAAATTAAGTAAAAACTTTCTAAAAATTTTACTATAAATTTGTAAAAAAAAAAAAAAATTACTCAAAATTAAAAAAAAAAATATTTCAAATGTTTAATAAAATTTTATTATGTTTTGCTTAATAAATTTAGATAAAAAGATCGGTAAAAATTAAAAAAAAAATACTAAATACTCTTAAAAAAATTTTACTAAAAACATTTTAATAAAATTTTATATTTAATAAAATTTTACATTTAATAAATTTTTTTTTATATTTCATTAAAAATTTTTCATATTTTTTTTTTTTTTTTTCCAAATTTTTAGTAAAATTTAAAAATGTAGTAAAATTTCTCTAAAAATTTTCAAGAATATTTAATGAAAAATTAGTAATCATATTCGTAATAAGAATTTTTGAAAGTTTTTACTATATTTTTGATTAAAGATTTTAATACAAATTTAAATTTTTTTTAAAATCTTAGTTAACAAAATTTTTAGATTTCAGAAAAAAATTAAAAATTATTATTTTATAAAATTTACTAATTAAGATAACCGAAATTTCTTTAATTATTTTATTTCGAAATATTAAAAAAAAAAATTAAGAATGAGTTAAAATTACTTTTTTTTTTTCATTCCAAATAACTTATTTTCTGAAATTTTTTTATAATTAAACACTTTTTCTCAAAAATTTTTTTTTTTGCTTCATTCAAGAGATCATGAAATTGAAGAAATAAATGGATAATTTAAAAAGGAAATAATTAGATTTTTTCTAATTTTTGTTTTTACATTAAAAACATTTATTTGGTTTTGAGCTTGTTTTTTTTTTTAGTTCATAAATATGATTATCTGAATATAATTTTCTTGAAAAATTACCCTTAAGTGTTGTGTTTATATGAGAGCATGTTCGTTTTCGTTTTTTTTTTAGAAGAAAAAAAAATCACCAAATAAGAAATAGGATTTTATGGTTTTTAAAATATGTATTTATTTTTTCTTCCTATTTTAAATATATTTTTGAAATGTTTTAATATTTCAGTTTTTTTTTATGATTAAAAATTTAAGTTAATTATGTATTTTAAATTAAGTGATTTTTATATATCATTTTATAAAAAAATTTTTAATTTTTTTAAACTATTAATTATTTTTTTATATTTTTTACTTTTTATTTTCTCCATATATTTAAATAAACCAAAAAAATCTCGCTGCGTTATAAAACAACCGAAACAAACCAAAATATCCCTAATTAATACAACTCTATCATATACCACTCTAACTCCGCTCCTCTTTACCAATATCTGTGTGTGCGTGTTTGATTGGTCATCAACAATCTCTCCGCTGTGTGTCTGTGTGGTACTGTTGAAATGTAGCAGTACAAGAGAAGTCATCTTCTATGGCGGATCCATTAACGGAACCTGGAGAGTATGAGAATTTGCCGTTCCATGGTCTGCAAACGGCTCCCAATAAGGTACTTATATTATTTGTTTGTTTCTCTCTTTTATTTTCAAAACAACGTTCTATCCTACACATTTTGTTTTCGTAAGCTTAAGACACATTTCACACACATTTTTAGAAAAAGAAAAACGTAAATTCATGAAACTATTTGTTTGATTAAAGACACTTATCACGATTTTACAATATACTCATTCCATATAATCATGGCTTAATGTCTATACTCTGTATTGTCTTCACTATACTTTTCATTTATAAAGCATTTTTTCAACTTTTTGTATAAAATATCGCGTATTTTTCTCTTATTGTATGTTTAGTTAAAAAAAAATATAATTTCTTTTTTACAAATTTTGTTTTTTTTTTTTAGTTTACTTAATTGTTTATAAATTTAGATGTTGTTTGTATTATTAGAGAAAAAATATATTATTCTAAAAAAAATGTATGTAAAAGTATTGCTGTCATATTATTTAGATGAAACAAAAGTTTGGCCTAATTGTTGCATACAAAACTTTTTATTAAATTATTACCAAGAATTTGATTTTTTTCTATAATTTAAAAGAAAATCCTAAAATATTTCTTAGTATTTTTGAAGCCTTTCTTGGGGTTTTCTTTTGTAGTCTGTGTTTTTTTTTTTAATTTTTTGGTTTCTATTATATATTTTTTGTATTTACTATTAGTTTAATTATATTTTAATAATTTTATAAAAAAGTGATTGTGTTATTATTCTTTAATCTTTAGATTTAAAATTTTGTTATTAACTTATCTAAAGTTCTATGATAATTTTAAATTTTAGTTTATTTATTTAAATCTCAATTGTGTCTCTTAAGAAAAATTTTTGTAGCATTTATAATTAATAGATAATAATTTGAAAAGCATTTTACATTAGCTTACAAAAGTTTGTCGTTTCGCTGGCTTTTAATCTGAGCAGTCGTCGAGCCTTATTCCTCTGTCTGTTTGTCTGGTGAAAAATACACATACCCCAATTTTTCTCTGCTAAATAATTTATCTATAGACCACAACTGACCATTAAAGATAAAAAAAATTTTTTAAATAGCGATTTTGATACGAAATTCGTTTTTACATTGTTTCCAGTAGCTCGCTGAAATGGTTTAAAATTCGAGAAATTACAATTTTTAACAACTTTGCTTGGCTATAATTAGCAAGACTGAGTTTAGAAAGAAACTTTTTTATATTATGGCTTTAGTTTACGACCTATAGCCGAGTATATTTATCCTTCCAGAACTTGTTATTATTTGCATAAAAAAGTTAAGAAATATAAAAAGTTGAAGCTTTAAAACTTTGCGTATTTTTAAAATCTGCTAAGTAAGTCGTTACTCAGTGATAGATAAAAAAACGGGCTAAATGACAGTTTGAAAATTTACTATCAACCATATCTCGTAAAGCAAAAACGACTCAGAAAAAGTAAGAAAACATTTTTGAGATCAGCATACCTCACATACCCAAAATCGACTTACTGTTTCTGGTAAATAAAGACTCACAAATAACCATATTTCGAAGATTGCTGAGAATATATCTCGAAAATCAGAGTTAACATCAGCGTATCTTAATTACCCAAATCAGATCTCCGGAAAAATCGGCAGGGGTGCGTGTAATTTTTACACCCTAAAATGACTTTGTGCTGATGTTTGTAACTACCAAAAATATTTGACTAGACCCCATCTTTTATTATACCGATCGACTCAGAATCACTTTCTGAGTCGATTTAGTGATGTTCGTCAGTGCGTCCGTCCGTCCGTCTGTGTGTCCCTGTAAAGCTTGTAATCAAACTACAGGTCGCCAATATGAATATTGAAATAAGTGAAAATCGGTTCATGTTTAGACCTAGTCCCCATATATATGACCCCTATGAGATCGACTTAAATTGCCGTAATATCGAAATTATCATATGGATCTTAACCAAATTGGGTTTGTATATATTTATTACATCCATTTATCAGTAGTCCAAGAATAAACGTTATAAGACAATTCTTAGTCATAGCGCCCATATCAAGCTAGTTCCCGATCTTCACCTAAATATATCACAAAACAAAAATATTGCACTCAAACTTGGTTTGTATATGTTTTTGCAAAAAATAAGTGACCTTACCAAATATGGTAAGGATCGGTCAATTTTTCGACCTAGCCCCATATAAGTATAGCATCCGATATGAACTTTTTCATATCTGGTTTTTCATATTTGGTTTATGCTTATTTTGTGCAATCTTGCCAGTTCTATGGATAAATAACTTCTATGAAAAGGTGAAGATGTTGCAATATTTTGGCATAAAAATACTATTTGTTGCTGCAGACAAGCCAAATGGCTTAGTGGGTCTAGCTTTAAGAAAATGAATAATTTGAATTTGAATATGTGATATAAACTATAAAAAACTCAATATCAGTTCCTCTTACTTAACTTTTAATTATCCTCTTCCTAATACAAATGTGTTCTTTCTTAAAATACATTTCAACTTTGTATTTTCCAAATATAAATTTTGTTGCCTCTATTTCAATTTTATATCTTTAAGATTTAGTGGTAGTAGAACTTTGTTGACAATAACTTTAAATTGAAATTTATGGAAGTTGTTTAAATCATTTGTTACACTTGATTATCAATGAATGGGTAGATATTCTAAGCTGGACCACTCTACACTCGATCTAGGGATTTCTTTATAATCAGTTAGAGTTAACATATGGCTATTTGTGGAAAATCTATTTCCCTGGAGCCATCTTTTCAAGTTTGGGAACAAATTTTTGCAGCCGGGGGACAGATCCGGAGAATGGGGGGAAGCAATTCTTAATGTAAAGACTTCAATTTTTCTGAAGCCAAAACAGTTGAATGCGCCAGTCCGTAGACTGTCAATTGGACTCCGGTGTATAGTAATAATTAATCCACGTCTTATCAATTGTTATAAATCGACGTAAAAATTCAGTTGAATTTACTTCAAACATCTTCAAAGCACCATGAACACGTTTCAGTTTATGTTCAGCTGTTAAAAATAGCGGCACCCATTGAGCAGAGAGCTCTTTCATATTTAAATGATCATGTATTATATGCCGAACTCGCTCTGTTGATATCTTTATGATGCCACCAATCTCACTCACTTTAATATTTCGATCATCATTCAATACAACCTGATGCACTTTTCTTACGTTTTCTTCGGTAACTGACTCATTTGGACGACCAGGACGATCTGCATCATTTGTACTCGTACGACCACGTTTAAATTCGGAATACCACCTTTTGACCATTGAATATGACGACGAAGATATACCATAATGTTTATCAATCCATTCTTTGGCTTGGACAATATGTGTTTCCACCAAAAAAAGAATGTTTAATCAAAACACGAAACTCTTTGCAATCCATTTTTTCTCAAACTTTAAAAGCAGCCTCATTTTTATAACGGTAATTTTTTATATAATTAATGAAATGTCATGAAATTTTGATACAATATTTGTAACAGTTGGCCCTACTGAATAAACAGAAAAAATTGGCACTTGTCACACCAACTCTGTGTTAGGCCACGGAGTTTTCACTCCATGTAGTAAAGCTGTTATGAAAAATAGACTTTCAAATCTAAACAATATCAAATAGATATTGCAAGTATCTAAAATTATACTCGGAATGAGAAATTAATATTGAGAAATCCACAAACTAATAAAATTTATATTGGAAAAAGGATAATTGCTATTAAAGTAGGAAGAAGTGAGTTTGAATTAATAAAAGTTTATATTGGGAAAATAAATAGAAAAATATATCTTAAAATCTAAAATATATTTGGTTTTAAAAAATGGTTTAAGAAAAGCACTAAGCACTAGTTAAAATGCTTCCATCCTATGACAAGCCTATGCTAAAATTAAATTTTCAAATATTGAGATCCTATAATGACATCTATTTCGCTTCTTTGGTTGCTCCTCTAATGTACATAATACTAAAAATATGTCTGTGGTTAAACTCAAATTTCGTGTAGTTACCTATTTTGAATTAAGTCTCTATTTCTAATTCCAATCCAGTATATCGATCTTGGCTGAGAGACACATTTATCTGAGTTTTGTTGTAGATAGCAAATTTATACATTTCTTAGACTATTGTGAATCCTTAAATCCTTGTTCTATGGTTATTTTCTAATTGGAAATTCGGGTTTGTTAAACAGGTATTCTAAAAATTTGCTAGAGTAGTGTTATCACAAAAACCATGTCTTCAATAATTCTATTTTATATAGCAAAACTGTAATGACTTCTTTAATCCTTAAGCGTTTTAGAAGTTTTGCACAAAAAGTTGTTGCAATTTGTTCTTCTACAATTTAAGTCAAAATGTTAAAATGCTTTTCAAATTTTTAAAAATAATTAAACAACAAATTTTATTTAGTAAATGTTTTATTTTTGTCACAACATTCAATCTCAATGATTTAAAACACCCTAAAGTTTTAAAATAAAAACTAAACAAAATTATTTTAACTATTAACCCTAAAACCAAAAACCCTTTTAACAAAGTATTTAACAACTAAAATTAACCCAATTTTTTATACCTTTTTTTATTTCTTTATGCATTTGTAACCCGCTCCAAAATAATATTATAATAAACCAAAACCAACAACTAATGCTTGAAATGCTTGTGCTACTTTTATAATATATATAAAAAAAAACGAATCCAAAAACTGTGCGCGCTAATTTAAAAACAACTACAATACTGCAATATTAAAACACACACATTTTGAAAAATTCCAAAATAAAAATTTCCCCTCGCAAAAAAAAAAAAACAAAACACATTACGTTAATGCTACTGGAACAAATGTGAAAAAAATATAAATAAATAAAACAAAAATTAAATAGTTTACTACTCCTACGACTCCTACAAATTTTAATAACAACACAAATGTGGTGCGTAGTGTACCACGACCCAAGAGACTCAATGGAAATATCAGCCAAACAGCAGCATTAGCCACACAACAACAACCAACAACATATTACGATGAGCATGATGCAACGGAAACACAGCAACAACAACAACAGTATTATCAGCAACAACAACAACAATATAGCACCATGCCTTACAATCGCCACAATGCACAGCATCAATCTACAACAACAACATCAGCCTCTACACTATCTGGCACACACACAAGCAACCGAACTGAAGGCGGTGTTATTGTACACAGTAACACTCTAACAGGCAACGCCATGATACAACAACAAAATAATATGATGAATCAAAATACAACGACCGGCTCAAATCCTCATCAAGTGACATATAATCTAAATAATTGCTTCCCAAAAAGTTACACAGAATACTATCAAAACCAACAGCAGCAACTGCAGCATCCCCAACAACATTCACAGCAACAATTTCAAACGAAATTTAACAGTTCTATTGGCAGTGGGGTGTCCTCATCCAACGCCCATATGATAAATGCTATTGAGCCGGATTTTAGCACATACGCTGTAGTTGAACGGCCACCGAATTCTAATGCGAATGCAGCAACAACAAATCCCTTTTTGGCCGTTAGCAATTTTAAGAAATTTGATGCCTCTGGTGAGGAGGATGCTCGGGCCGGAAGTTATCAAACCACTTCAATGAAAAGACAGGGAAAACGTAAAACATTTGTTGATAAATTGGAAGACAAACGTTTCTATTCCTTGAAATTTTCCAACAACTCCAACAAACATAAACAGAACAGTAAAACCTCTAATGCAGGCCAGGCTTTACATTTGAATCATTCGTTTAATGGTGGCAGTGGAAATGGTAATGGTTACTATTCGTCTGGCGGAGGGGTTGGTGTTTTAGGTTCTCTATTGTCTGCGAATAATAAGTGCAAAAGACATCATTCTTTTGCTGGTGGTAGCCTTGGCGATATTGATCCCAAGGGCCCTGTTGATGGAAATGCCTCTTTAAATTTCTATGATCCTCCGGCATATGAGAATGTTAACGATGCCATCCAAGTGCATAGCTCCAACTTAAGTGATATGGAGCTAGGCGATCATTTGAGCTCCAGCTCAGCCGCCCCAACAGCTACAGTTTTATTACATTCCCTACCGTATGGAGCTCACAATGGCATTGCCGGAGGATCACAGGGCCCTAAGAAAAAACATCACCAACGCCAACACCAGCCTAAAGAAGATTTAAATCTTATTGAGCCGGAGCGCCTAAGTATATACCGCAGTGATTCGGGTATTTCAAATTCATCATATGAATGTGTTACACCTTTGCCCTCCTCAAATAGAGGTACGCCACCGCCGATGAAAACTCCCCGAACACCCAAGACTCCGAAGACGCCTAAAGCTCATAAAAGTCAGACTTTGGCCCATTCTGCTGTTACCGCTAACTTTAATTCCGCGCATAAGAAACCAGCACCTCGTGTGCCTAATCCTCCACTCTATATGAATCTAAATGAGCAGCAGCCATTGCAGACATCGATGTCTAATCTGGAGAGGCCAAATTCGCCCAATTCTACAGTGGTTACTTCGGCCTATGAATCGGCTTCTTCGTCTCAAAATGACAATACCTGTAACGATCCCATTTCACTATCGTCCAGCACTTCTCTTTATAGCAGCAGCAACCATAAACTAATAACAACCACCAGCCAGCAACGCTGCAATCGTCATCAACAAGTTTCAGAGATAACTACACCCGAAGAGTTCGAACAATATCAGTTGGGCCATCATGCTCATTCTACATCCTCGCTTTCCGTGGCCAGCAGTGTAAGTGCTACCGGCAGCAATGTGGTAGGAGTAGGGATAGCGGGTCGTACAAAATGTAAAAAACAACAAAGATCGGCTGGTCTAGGTTCGAAAGCCATATTAAATCATTTGGAGGTAAGTTGTGCAATACCCGTTGAACAATATAAAATGAGTGTGTGTGCTTTAAAGCTTTATTACTGCTTTTTGATTATTATTTTTTGTTTATAAAACTTTTGTATGTTCAAGTCATTCAAATTAAGCTAAATTAGTAATGAAAGTTATAAAAAAAAAATATTTGTACATAGGCCAACATGTGTTTTGTTCTATGAAAGTCTCTTTTCAACAGTGTGATCTCTCTTTAGGAAGCTAGCTGGATATGAATAATGAAAATGAAGCTTTCCAAAACTTCCCACTCAAAAATTCCGAGTAGTCTGAAATATTTATTCTTTAATTAAACAAGCCTTCGTAATAAGAGTCATAAATGTTACATTTTTGTTTTATATTGTGATGTTTTTTGAAATTTATGTTTTGAAAATATTTTTTATTATGAATATTCGTTTATAATTTCAATATTATTAAGAAAACTTAAATATTAGTGTTAATTCCAAGTCATTATAAAGTGAAGATACCCTACAAGGCCAACGTCCTCCAGAAAAGGTAGCATCTTTTCTTAAAAAAGTATATTTTCTTCAATAGTACCTTTTCTTGAAAAAGTACCTTTTCTTAAAAAGTAACTTTTCTTATAAAAGTACCTTTTCTTAAAAAATTAACAAGGTACCTTTTCATAAAAAAATATTGTTTCAGTAAAAAGAATCTTTTCTTTAAAAAGTACCTTTTCATAAAGATGTAATTTTTCATAAAAAGGGACATTTTCTTTAAAAAGTACCTTTTCTTATAACTGTTACCATTTTTAAAAAGGTTCCTTTTCTTAAAAATTTAACTTTTCTTAAAAAGGTAACTTTTCTTAAAAAAGTATATTTTCTTGAAAAAGCATATTTTCTTAAAAAGACATTTTCTTAAAAAAGTATCTATACTGCAAAAAGTACTTTTTCTTAAAAAAAATATATTTTCTTAAAGTATTATTTCTTAAAAAAGCTTATTTAAAAAAAATGTATGTTTTCTTAGAAGGTACTTTTAAAGCACTTTTCTTAACAAAGTAGTTTATCTTACAAAAATTACCCTTTCTTAAAAAGTACTATTTTCAGAATCGGTATATTTTTAAGAAAAATTACTTTTTAAGTAGGACTACTTTTTGAAGAAACAGTACTTTTTAAAGAAATGGCACTTTTTCGAAAATAAAAAGTATGTTTCCTAAGAAAAGGTACTTTATCTGAGAAGAGGTACGTTTTTAAGAAACTGTACTTTTCTAAGGAAAGGTTCGTTTCAATAATAAAGGTACTTCTTAAGAAAATGTGTTGTTTTAGAAAAATATTCTTTTAAGAAAAGGTACCTTTTTAAGAAAAGGTTTTTTTTTTTAAGAAAAGGTACTATTTACTAAAAAAGTAAATTTTCTTTAAAACCAAAGTTTCATAAAAGAAGTACCTCTACTTAGATTAAGGTACCTTTTCTTAGATAAGGTACCTTTTCTTATAAAACAATCCTTTTCTTCGACAAAGCACATTTTCTTATGTATAATTGATTTTCAAAGAAACCATACCTTGCCTTGGAAAAATATCTTTTATTGGAAAAGTACTTTTTATCAAAAAAGCATATTTTCTTAAGAAAGTACCCTTTCTTACAAAAGGACCTGTTCTTGAAAATGTAACTTTCCTCAAAAAGTACATTTTCTTCAAAATAAAAATAAGAAAATTTTTTTCAAAAGGTACTTTTTCTAAAAAAAGTTTCTTAAAATGTACCTCTTGTTAGAAAAACTCCAGCTTCTTGAAAATGTACATTTTCTAGATAAAGTAGATTTTCTTAGAATACATGCGTTTTCTTAGAAAAAGTATCTTTTTTTTTTAAAACTTTTTTTAAGAAGCTGTAGGTTTTCAAATAGTACTTTTTTTAATAAAAAACATTTTCATAAAACATAGTACCTTGTCTAAAAAATAGTACTTTTATAAAGCATATTTTCATCAGTACTTCGTCGTAAAAAAGAACATTTTCTTTTTAAAAAAAAATTACCTAAAAAGTATCTTTTTTAAAAAGTAGTTTTTCGTAAAAGATTGCCTTTTCTTGAGAAAGGATTTTCATAATAATAATATATATTTTTTTTTAATTTCTATTTTATTTCAATATAAATTAATTTTTATTTTTAAATCTTCTTTTATTTTCATTTCACGCAAATTGTTTGAATTGTTACCACCCCCTCTGCATGTTGACTATTTTTCTTTTAATTTATGGATTAATTTTTATTAACAAAAATTTGATGTTGCTTTAAAAAATGTTATTGGGATTAAAACACAACTATACCCAAAAATGTTAAAACTAACCAGTTAACAAACAAACGCCCACTTGCAACTAATCCATTTTTAGCAGCAAATCCTGCCGCCACCACCACCACCACCTGTCATAAGAAATTACACCGACGACAGACTATCAGCGACCCCTACGCACATATCAAGCACATCGATGAATGTCGGCGACAATCTAATAACATCGTCACAATTAGCGACAGCAACAATTATAAAACCCACAATTATTGCACCAAATCCACGAACACGTTCAAGGCAACAGTTGCAACAAGCAACACCCAATCATCAGCATATAGCCCCTTTAAATCACAACAACAACAACAACAACAGCAGCAGCAAATTGTCATACAACCAAACAGCAACAAAACACACAAACAGCAGCAACAGCCATCATTATCCTCATCATCATCATGCCAACAATTCACCGCACATCATCAACAACAAATGCTAATGTTCTACGAGCAGCAAAATCGAAAAGTTGACAACAATTGTAAAAATGTTACCGATGTTAATGGTCGACCGCTTAATGAAGACCATGTCGTCCATGGTGATGACGATGATGATGAGTACGTTGAAGATAACCAATCATTAAACATGCCACATATGAGCGTACGATGCGATGTTGCCGCCAATGATGATGAAGAGGAAAATGTAAATAATGTGGCTATAACACGCCGACAACAACACCATCACCAACCACAACAGCAAAGAGAAACTGAAGAAGGAAGATTGCCAATGATAATTACAAAGCCCACAACAACTGTAGCATTAGAAAATGCAGCAACAACACGGGGCTATGTTGTTAGACCCGTAAAATTGCCATTACGGAAATATCATTCATTTCATTTTCAACCAACACAAACAGTTGCTGGTCAGCATTTGTGTAAATTACAACAATTGAAATTGAAACATGAGCAACAACAACATCAGTATCAGCAGGAACAGCAGCAGCAGCAACAACATCAACCATCAGCTTTAAGTTTAGATTTACAGCCACAACCTTATATTGATTCCAAAGATTTAGGCATTTCTTACGAACAGCCCTATGCTAAGCAAGGTCCTTTACTATTTCGTCCTTATACCATAAATGAAAATGTAACATTTAAGCCCATTCAAGCCTCTGAGGAAAGTGAAGATTCTATAGATGTGGTAGAAGAATATGTGGGTACGGTGAAAAAGTTTCTAAGGGAAGAAGAACATTATATGGATTCCGGAGATTTTTCAAATTTAACACAACGTCTGCAAGAGCAGCAAGATTTTCTTAAATCCAACAATTCTCCATATTTAAGAAACTCTCCAAAAGTTTGTAGGGCTTTATTCGATAATGAGAAAATGCCTGCTAAGGCTAGAATTCCAGGAGAGTTTACGGAGTCTTCTAGAGCTACAAAAGAATCGGTTTTAAGTAGCAATGACAATGAAAGGGAATTAGCATATACAGATTTAAATAGAAATTATGGGATTGTGCCAGATCAGCAAGTTCGTTTGCAGTCTTCAAACTCTCCACAGGTCTCATCTCTTAAAAAACCTGAAGATAGGCTGTTGATTGAAGATGCTAATAGAAATTTCTCTAGTCCGATAGATTTTGTTAAGTCTTCAACTGCTTCTGAACTCTCCACTGTCAATATAACACAAAAAGATGGCAAAAGTGTTACAATATATAAGGCTTTGCAGAAAAATTCAAGATCTTTAACTAATCCAGAAACTTTTAAAAAGTTTCCAAACTTTCAAAAAGTCTCCACTGTAAATAAAACCGATCTGGATTTACACAATTTACGACTAAGTGAAGATTTAAATAGAACACAAGAAAATTTAACAATGCACAAGAAAGATTTTGACATGAACCCTAAAAGTTTTCCACAAAAAGTTTTTCAGACTCTGCAAAATTCTACAGAGCATAAACTGTGTGAAACCGAAGAAAAATGTACAATAAATCCCCAAATTTCTATAACCCAAGTAGATCGCGTAAAATCTCCAAACTCTGTAGGTAAATCTAAACTAAGTACAAGACAAGATTTTAGTAATAATAATACAAGAAATTTAATACCACAACATGAGTTTAATATAAGTAAACCAGATTCCTTAAAGTCTCCAAATCATCCAAAAGTCTCCTCTTTATTTCGCAAGGAAAATCCGTTGGATACTGTAGTTTTTAATGATGATTTGAAAATAATTGCAGATAATGTAAATACTATTAGTTCTGTAAATGCGCCAACTAAGGCTGAACACCATGTAGCTAAGAATACCTGGCCATTTCAGCCTGGTTTAATTAAGAATCCTGAAAACGTAGTTATATCTGCAAATAAACCGAATTTACAAAAAGGCTCCACAAAATCCCACACTTCTGTAGTAGATTTAGGAAGTGGCAGTGTTGCATCTGGAAAAGATTTAGAAAAAGTTTTTAGACCTTATAGTCAAGAAATGACCGTTAAGTTAACTGATATAACAAAGTCTCCTTTGAAAAGTATTAAGCCTGCTAAACCTTTTTTAAGGTCTAGAGAATCTAAAGAGAGTTTAGTGAAATCTCCTCAAGATAGTTCTATAGCCCTGCCGGCCGTAAACACTTTACAATTCTATCATCAATCCCCCAAAAAATCCCAAAACGCCAGTAAAGATACCTTCAAAAACATTGAGGAGACACATAAAGTGTCCACAGCCTTAAATCCAGCAGCTTCTTTGGAAGCGCTAGAACAACTAACCAAATCTAATCCACAATTATGGTATACCTCTCAACCGGGTAGTAGACAGAATTTACATCAATTAGAATTGTTTCATACCATACAAAATCAAGCCAAAGATGCCGGCAGAAAATTACATGAAAATGAACAAGGTGATGAAGAAGATTTGGGTTATTCGTTCTGTGAAGATGAATTTGACAATGAAGATGATGATGACGATAAATTAGAATTAACAGTTCCCAATCAATCACCCAATGTTACCGTTATATTAGCTCCTAATAATCAAGCAGCAAGTCGGGTTAAATATATTTTAACTCAAAATCATGGTGAGGTACACATTTAGTTTTATAATGAAAAGAAAATGATTCAACTTAAATATTGTAAATATAAAGAAAAAAAAAAAACAAACAAACACACAAACCAAATTTAAATAGCCTTGGCTTAAAAAACCACAACCAAAATTTTATAAAATTTTTGTTTGATTATACACTCGACAAATTAATGACTGTAAGTTTTTGTTAGAAAGCAAAAAAAAAAAAAATATTAAAAAATAAAATTACAAAGAATATTAAAAAACAAACAAAAACCAAATAAAGTAAGAAAACTATAAATAGATTTTCTTTTGCTAAGTTATAAAGTTAAGATTAGGACAGTAGTTTTTAGATAAAAAAAGAAAAATTTATTATACAAAAAATATAAAAAAAAAAATATAGACAAAATAAACAAAGGCGGAACTAGAAATGACTTAATGGAGATCTAGTAATAATGACATGAAAAACGATAAAACAAATTATTTAAAAAATACGAGGTCAAGCTAAAAAGAAGCGCTTTCAAGACAATAGATGACAGTTCTTAGTTAATTAATTTTTATTTTTAAACATAGTTCTGGGTACAGGAAATAGGAAATACACCGTTCACGCAAATAACTTGAATCGGTATATGGAGCCCTCAGGCACTAATATTAACGTGGACAGTCTTGTTGCTCTCAAAGTCTCCAAGCCACAGTTTTCTTTTAGGTCATTACTATTCGTGCTACTTTTTTCCAATTCTTTTCTTCTTTCCAAATAATACAATTACTCAAACTTTTTAAAATAGGCATTTGTTACAACGAAGTCAAATCTGACTCCGTTAAGCCATTTCTTCAGGTTTAAAAATAAAAAATAATTTAAGAGGCCGAAATCTGCAGAATATTGTGAATATTGAATTGCTCCATGTTGACTATGCGATCGTGCATTGACTTGATGGCAGACCACATTTTTTTAGTCAAAATTTTTCATTTTTCTTCAAATCGTATTTGAAACGAACCTATAGCTGGGAATTATAATCGCAGCTTATTGTTTTTCTTTTTCACAGTAATCAATATTAATTAGGCCGCGCATCCCAAAAATCTGTCTCCCTTACCCAGTTGCTCGAGACTTGATACTCGGGTGCCTTGTAGACTTCCTGACAAATATAGAGCTTTTCAGGATCAGATTCACGCCATTCGAAATAAATAAGAAACTTCAATAGAAAACTTGCATCCTATGACCACCCTGTGTTAAATTAATTGGTATTGATTACATTTTTCAACACATGCGGATCACTAGTATAGGATCTTTATTACTTCTGTGGGCGTAAATTTTTTGCTGGGCTACTTATTGGAACTGCGAGGAGTCAGTGCCGCATTTAATGTGTCTAGGGCAGAGGTTTTTGGGTACATAGTAAATGTTCCACTTGGCGACCTTGCGGATTTCGTAAGGGAATCCAGGTAGTTTAGGGAAAATCATGACAGACAACCTTCTTTTTTTCTTTTATCTTATCTAACTTTCTTCTCCGTAACTATCGAAGAAAAAAGTAGTACAGTGGGGAATATGGCCTTTGAGCGTACTGGCTTTCATGCCGACAACCCATCTAACCTAACCAAACCTTCTTTGCCTCAAAACTGCCTAGAAAACATAACAGTTTTGAATGTTGGTTGGTGTTGCTGTTGAATACCCTTCGAAGTTATAACACGATTCCTTCTATGGTCAGTTGTGAGGCAGCGTGGATAACTTATTCATGATCAAATGTTCAGATTGGATCTTCCTGTACAATCTATACTTTCTCACACAACTTCACTTGCCGGTGATTCAGAATAGCAACGAATCAAAATCAAAATTTTGTTTTGCTATTCAAAATATCTTAAATTATCGATTTGATTTTTCAGTAAAAAAACGAACATCGAATATTATGTCACTTAAAAATTTCTCAATCTTGGTTCGATATCATGAATTTTGTTAATAATTTGTTCAGTACTCAGCGCAATTTGACGTACCGAATGATGTTTATTCCTTGTGGATGTAAGACCACGTTTAAAGTCATTCAGCCAGTTATTACAAATTATAAACTCCTGTTGCAGATGTGCCATGAATTACATCCAACTCGGCTTTAATAAAATTTTCTGAATCATTTCTTCTTTAGTAGCTTTTCATCACTTGTCGATAGACAACCACTTTAAAACTCATTTATCTAAATGTAGTCTTGAAAGCTGGTGCATTTATGCCGTGAATTTCATTTAAATGGGCTTTGATTAATATTGGTGTTTTGCCTTTCAAAACTCGTTTTTTTCCATTTTCTGAAAATAAAAGTTTTTTGCTTCAATTGATTGTAGAAATTGGTTGACAGATGGTGTTTGGCCGAAACAATTTTGTTTCAAAACTAAAAGTGTCATCTCTTAGTTTCTGGAACAAAAAAAAAAACTGTATAGCCTGTCTTCTTCGTATAAAGCAAAATTATAAAGAAATTTAAAAGGCGGTTTTTTATATTCATAACTGACAAATTAACAGCCATTTATTGAACAGTGCTCTTTTAACTCAATTATAGATCTGCCTTTCACCACAATTAAACAGTTAAGTCTATGTGTATGTTATAAAAAAATTTTCTTATCGTCAGTGTATTATATGTGTATATTTGAAAAACGATATTTGTTAATTAAAAAATTATTTATTTCATTTTAAAAATAACCAAAATAAATATTCTTGTATAATTTATCAAAATGTTTTTGTTTAAATTTGAAAATTTAAATTATTTAAATTTTTTTAAATATTTTTAGAAAGCAAAACAAACAAACAAACTGTATTATTAAGCATTCCTTTATGTTATTCAATAATTGATTTTTTTTTATTGTATATTTAACAATTAGATATTTAAAAGTTACCAAAAGCATTAGAAATTTATTAAACAAATTATAAATTCATAATATTATTAAAAAATATAAAAATATATTTTTTATTTTATAATTTTATATATATTTAATATTAATAATTTATTTATTTATCATATAAATTTATTTAGTTAATAAATTTTATTATTTATTTTTATAAAATTAGACAAAAAAAAATCTAGAAACCAAAAAATTTATTATTACATTAAATAAAGGCTTTTAAATCCTTAACCAAAACTTATAAAAAGGCAAAAATGTTGGCGTTCATTATTTTAATGAATTTCTGAATTAGGGCTATAACTCTTACAGAAATTTAATCTTTAGAACACAAAACAAAAAACAAAGATATACAATTTTACACATCATTTTGGTTGAGTGATATGAATAAAAATTGGTAGATAATGTAAAATTATTCATTGGAGGAAAAAAATTCTGAAAACATCTTTGTTTCGTCCTTAAAAAATCTGAAAAAAATCTCAAACCATAATCCGCCTTTAATGTTGCAAAAATTAAAAAAAGTGTTTTTGGTAAAATGCCTTAATGTATTTTAATGAACTCACATTTGATATCTGACCGACTATTACTTTCTTACATCTCTTATATGTAGGTGGATCATTTTAATATGAAATTTTTTCATACAAACAAATGAAGAGAGAACTTTGACGTTTCGCTATTTATCGAAAAGTTAATTTTATATTATGCAAAAGATTGTATAATGAAATTCCGATATTATTTTATATAGTTCCCAGAAAATTCTTCTTTAAATGTTTGTCATAGCTTAAATTATCTACCACTTTGTCTTATTCATAACACTCATACTTCTGCAACATCACAATACTTTTTAATGTTTAACATAAATCTTAAATATTTTCAATTTTTCTTAGCAAGATTTTGTGGATCCGTACAAAGGCAGTAATACCTATATATTTTAAATCCTATTATTTCTAAAATCCAAATCAAAACACAAACTCTTTTCAAAGAAAATTGAATCAATTAAAGGTAAATTCTTCATAAATATGTTTACTTTAAAAAGATTTGCAAAAAAAATAATAAAAAAATAATCTACTACAATCCAGATTAAAGTTAATAATTTATAAAAAACTGTCGTTAACAAAACAAAATATTTTTGGTATCTTTTTGTAGGTACATTACAAAAAAATCAAATTCTTGTTTAGGATATAACGTACGTGCAGGTTTCTAGTCCTTTTATTTACCGTTTCATTGTAAAGAAAAAATATTCATATCATTTCTGTTTCAATGTCGTTGTAATTCAACAGCTTTTTTATGTTCTTTGTTGTTCTTTTGTCTAAACTACATTATTTGTTTAAGCAGCAGCACGACAGTTTAATAAATTATTAACTTTTGCATGATAATAACTGATCCGAAATAATCTAGTTCTTTAAAAAGCTTTTTATTTACCATTTAATCAGTTTTTTACTAACATTTTTGGTATGGGTGTATATACATTGAAGCATTTAATACAATAACAAAGTAAGTATGATTAACATTTTAAAAGTGAACTAAAAACTATTGTAGCAAAATTTTATCTTTATAACATATTATAAATTAACAACAGTGCCAGGAAAGGTACAATTTCATTCGAAAATATATTTAGGGGTCCTTAGTTCTATAAAACTTTTACCTATGAGTAATTCCAAGTCACAATGAATTTCATACGATTTTCGATTAAAAAAGAATTGACTCTTTTGAAAATACTAACAAGTTTTTCAAGACAAAAAAAAATTGTTTTCTCTTTAAAAAAATTTTTCTTGAAAAAAAAAATTAACAAAAATTTTCTTTAATAAAAATTATTAAAAATTTTCTTTAAAAATTATATTTTAAGAAATAAATAAAAGTTTTCTTAAAAAAAAAATAAAAATTTCCTTAAAAAAATTTGTAAAACATGTTCTTAACAACATTAATATTTTTTTCAAAGTCGTAGTTCTTTTTGTACTCAAATCGAATTGGCCTATTTAAAAACTTAACTTTATTATGGGAATAACATACTCTGGCATTCTTATGATCGGTTGAAACTCAAGAAAACATAGAAAAAAAATCAATAAAGTATTAAAAAACAAGTGCGAAAATTATTTTCGGTCTAGATCGACTATACGATACCCTATACCATGCGTTTAGAGACCCTATCTCTCTCTTAGGTCTAACTAATTGGATACAGAAATATATATTCATATTTGCGACCTGTAGTTTGATTACAAGGACAGACGGACAGACGCACAAGGTTAAATCGATTCAGAATCACTTCTAAACGATCTCAGTGAATTTGTAAAACTGGAAAGAATTATTTACTGTTATGTAATTAAATACTTTCATTTGAAAGGTCTCAGTCCAACAAATATTAAAGCCTACGTTTTCTTTAGTATTATGTGTAATACTATATAAAGTTAAAAAATATTATATTTAGAACACTTTGGCGAAAAACAAAAACAAGCAGGAAAATTATAGTCAGTCCAGAGAGGCTATACAATACCCTACGTGATATAGGAAATGAGCATTTACCAAATTTTAATGATATTGTCATAAATTTGTGACGTGCATATATGAAAAAGTTCTTATTATCTGATATTATTTTTATGTGGGGACTAGGTCAAAAATAAGTGAATTTTCTCGAAAACATATATAAACTAAATTTGAGAAAAAACGATATAATATTTTTGTTATTTTAACAGATTTAAGTGAAGATCGGGATTATGTTTATATATATATGTGATAATCTGGATCTTATGACCATTTTAGTCTGTCTGGTAGAGATTATATGTATGGGGGCTAGGTGTGAACCTGCACCCATTTTCACCAATTTAAGTAGCGGTCTATAAAAGCTTATACACTAAATTTAATCAAAATATATTCATATGTGCGTCCTGCAGTATGATGTAACGTTTACATGGACAAACAGACGACCGATGGATGGACGTACATCGCTAAATAGACTTAGGAAATAATTCTGAGTCGATTGGTATAACAAGAGGTAAGTCTAGGTCAAATATTTTTGACCACAAACTCGATATACCCTCACCACATAGTGGTATAGTGTCATCCCAGACATAGGTGCCTATTATGAGCAACTTTCGATTTTCGATTGTGATCGAATGAATTTTCATTTGGTATTATGGCGCACATTCGAAAAATAGCGCTATTGTGAATTTCACTCAATTGGATTATTCACAATAGTACATATTTATCAGCTGGCAGTATAAATAAATAATGTTTGTTTACAAATTTATAAAAGAAAAAATAATTATTTATTAACATGGAGTTATGGTTCTATGATTCGCCTGATAAAGATGAATGCTTTATCATGAGAGATGCTTCCAACATTTTGGAAATGGATTCCACTACATAAGTATGCGAGGTTTTAACAAGGGTACCATTTGTTTACAGATTTATACCAAATTTTCGACTGCAAGGAGTCGTTTATGGAATTGCAGATGAACTGTAGTAGAATGAATTTAAAATAATTTACAACTTATATTTTCAATAAGTTTTACAAAACTGCCATCCAGCATCGAAAGCAAAATTGTGTTCGATTGAAAATTCGTTGTACAACGAAATTTTCGACCGTGCTGCCATCTCATAATACGAATTTGACATTCAATAGTCGATGTTCGATAGCCAGTGAAGATCGAAGATCGAATGCAACTCATAATAAGGGCCATAATATATTTTGAAAACTAATATCCCTAAACACAATCGTGCGACTTCCACTGTGCGATATGCAAGCATTAAATTGTATGAAGACAAAATTAGTTGAAAACAAAGTTGTCCTACTGTTTACACCAGAACGGGAGTAATATAAAGCCGATTTTTATGATTTTGTTTGAAAACTAGTAACATTTTCTTCAATTTTAACTGAAACCATTTTTTAAACTATGATTTGAAAACAAAAATTTCGTATTTTCAATTCAAAAATTGGACAAGCGCAAGTAAATTAAATGAATTTAAAAGCTAGGTTCCATATTTTATGCAGAGTTTTATGAGCTTTAAAAAAGTTTCACGAAAATCCGATAGAATTTACTGCAGTAATAATTTATGCAGTTTCGAAAAATTTGGTTTAGATGACCTTTAAAGTTATAATTTTTCTAAATTTCTTTCAAATATTTGACAATATTATTTTTGTTGACTTTAAACCGAATTAAAAAATGGTTCTCCCCTTAAAACAAAAGCAAACGTTTTAACAAAAAACACAATAAGAAAATTATAGTCGGCCTGGATTGACTATACGATACCCTTACCATGCATTCAGAGAGAGGGTCTTGGATCTGATACACATAATATATTTTAACTAAATTTCAATGATATTGTTATTAATTTGTTTCGTGCAGATATAAAAACTTCAAGACCATATTTAGCAGTCACTTACTTTTCTCAGAAACATATATGTACATACATATGTATAAACCAAATTTAAAAAAAATCTTTTCCACATTTTTCTTTTTAGATAGTTTTAAGTGAAAATCGGGAATCATCTTGTATATATAGGGACCATTACTAAAAATTACCCTATAGGGTTTTTTTTATGGACCACTGATTAGTGGGTATAACAAACACATACACCAAATTTTATCGTCATATATATGACAATCTGGATCTTACGAATATAATAGGGCTGATTTGTATGGGGGCTAAATAGCGTTAGTGCTTTAGGCGATAAAAGCTTAAATATTAAATTTCATAAAAATGTATTTATATATCCGACAAGCAGTTTGAATAATAGGCTTACAAGGATTGATAGACAGACAGACAGACGGACGCTAAATCAACTCAAAATGTGATGCTGAGTCGATATACCCTTATCACATAATGGTATAGGGTTTAAGGGTATATAACAAATTTATATATTTTATTTGGTGTCTCATTCATATTGTGATGAGTTATATTTCATACACAAAATCAGTTCTAGATGTCGTTTTAAAATTCAATTTATAGTTAAAATAAAACTCACCTTAAATTTCTTTGATGTTTTCTATATCTAGCTTGAGCTTGTCCCACTCCTTTTTCAATGGTTATCAAAAAAGAAACATAAACATGTTTGCGTGAACTAGTAAAACAAAAATTCACCAAAAAAAAATCGTGTACGTTAAACTACCGTGTCCAGCGGAGTCTCACATTGAAATTACTAACAATTTTCCCTGCCGTGTTTGATATTTTCCTATTAAATGAATATTTTTTAATAATTTTATTAATTTATTAACACTTTTATGATTTTTTTTACAATTAAAGCCTTTAATTTTATAAAATTAACTTAAACACACCACCCAACATTAAACAGGCACCCGGCTGCTTTAAAGATTTTTCATTTCTATTAACAATTAACGCTCGTACATAAATTTTTGTATACCGAATACAAAATGGCCTTGATATAATTTTTTTATTTATAATTATTAATATATTTTCAACACTAAACTTATTAAATTTATTTTTGTACGGACATTACAATTTTGACAACACAATCACGCGATCTCATAATTGACAACTAATGGCATTGCCAGATGCAAATAAATGAGTAAAGAAGATGTGGTTAATAAATAATATTATTAAGATTTAACCACGATTGTCAATTTAGCAATTTTTAATCAGATCTAGCGAGATAATGACCATGACTGTCAATTTAGTAAATTTTATCTAGATCTAGTGATTTTATGTATTTTGGACTCATTAAAGAATGTAATCATCTGCAAAAATATTTCGACAGTGCTCAATTTGATGTTTTTCGAAAATCCAGCGCTTGATTAAAATTTACTAGCTGGTTTTTGTATTTCAAAATTGGCATTACGACTGGGTTCAATGATATGTAAATTTAGAATCTTTCGAAAATTCATTTTGGAATTTTGCATACAGATTTTGTCGACCTTACCAACGATTTGAATAAAATATTTAAAAAAAATTAGATTTTCTAAAGTTACAAAGCCGGGAGCTCTTAAATCGTGGCTATCTAAATTATTATCATCATTAAAACAATAGCATAAAATTAATTTAATTAATTTGCTTCTTAAAATGTTAATAAACTCTCAATAAATTGTGGTTAAATAAAATATTAAATGTTTTGTCTTATTTTGACCCAAAGCATGGCTTAGTATAATACGAAATTTTTTCTTATATCATGACTAAATATTTTATAAATTCTTGGCTTAAATCATAGCTTGACCTAAATCACGGCTTAATACAATATTAAATTCTTGATTATAATTGGGGCTTAATTTTATATCAAATATTATTTAAACTCGTGGCTTAATGGTATAATTTATCTTGTCAAATCGTGACTTGATATATTAAATCTTGCGTATAATCAGGGCTTAATATTATATAAAATTTTGCCTAGAATCTTGGCTAAATGTTATAACATATCGCGACAAAAATTGAAGCTTAATTAAATATTAACTTATTAAATATTAACTAAGTCGTGGCTTATACTATATATGAATATAAAAGCGAAAGTATGTACGTTTGTTTGTAATTAATAGGAGGCTAAACCATTGGACCGATCTTCATGAAATTTTTACAGTCTTACTGTATATCTGGAATGAGCTATAAATGAGCTATAAATTTTTTTATATTTTTGGTAGGGGTGGCACCTCCCATATAAAGTAAATTTTTTGTATCGTATATAGTGGGTATTATGACAGAGAGAGCTTTGCAAATTTGTGTGAGGTCACCTATTATTAATTTTAGTAGCCATGCTGAAAATGAGCGGGATCGGATAAGATAGCCTGGCACCTCCCATAAAAAGCGATTATTCAATATCTTGTATCTCGAGCACTTTGAGAGAGAAAGCTTCGCAAATTTGTCTTAAGACATCTATATTAATGTGAGTAGTCGAAAAACGGCGGGACGGGACCAATAGGCTCGGCAGCCCCATATAAAGTAAATAGTAAATGTCATATGTATATCTGGAGTATTATAATAATGAGAGCCTTGGGATTTTGCGTGAGACCATAAATGATCGGAGCAGTGGACAAAGTACTGCCCATAGAAAAGTAAATATATAATATCATATAACTGGAGTAATACAAAAGGCCAAACCTTGACACTTTGTACGAGTCCATCAGGATTTAATGTGAGTAGTCAAATAAAAAATGGGCGAGATATGATTAGTGAGCGCGGCGCCTCCTATACAAAAAATATGAAGGACACTGAAAGCGACAGTCTGGAAACTTTTGACAAGAACATTAATTACTTATGTGAGTAGTAGTCGTGGAAAATATGGGCGAAATTGCCAAATTCAAAAATCGCCAAATCAAAAATCGCCAAAAGCGAAAATTACGAAAAACACAAATCTTGAAAATAAAAAATTGCTGAAATCAAAAATCGCTAATATCAAAAATCGCCAAAATCAAAAGTCGCTATAATAATAAATTTCGAAATGTTATTCTAAATTAGAGGCCAATCGTTAAGTGTTGTTGAATTTAAGTTGGAAAATCGATGTTTTTCTCATGTGGTGCTATATGTAACGTGTTCAGCGTGTATACATATAAAATCTTAATTGTCAGTAAAGTTTTAAGATTTTATAAAAAAAAATGTGAAAATCGTGTCTTAATTAGATAAAAAAAAATCTTGGTTACAACCACGGCTTAATTCTGTATCAAATAGACATTCAAATCACGGATCAATATATCAATTTTTTTTAAAAATAATATAATATTTAATCACTCAATTATAATCAAGGTTTAATATTATATTTAATCATGACTAAACATTCTGTGGAACCTAAGTTCAAATAGAGCTTAATATTCTATCAAATCTTATTACAATCAGGGCTTAATCTTGTATCAATATTGCATTCAAATCTCGGCTTAATACTACTACATCAGATCTTTATTTAAATCACGGATCAATATATCAATTTTTTGAGGCTCAAGATTTAATATACTAATCTTGATTATCAATTATGGCTTAATAGTTTATGAAATTTTGCTGAAATTCGTGGCTTAATATTATGTACTGCATGATCAGCCCACCTTTATTAAATTTTAGAAACAATTTTATTATTTTCTATAAAAATAAATAAATTTTTTTTTGATCTTTATCATAATAATGATTGAGTTATAAATTAAACAGACTTAAGATCAAATGTTTTTACTTTAAATAAAGCAAAAAAAAACTTGGCACATTGTTTCAAAAATTGATCTATATCCTGCAGGTTGTACAGTTCTTTCCGGTCGAGTCACCAACCCTCATTAGTAACCAAAAGCAGTGCATAGTGTTTGGTAAAAAGTTAAAATCATATGCCTTTGCTGTGAAACCAATTCAATGAGAATTCAAGCAAACAGTTATACCAGTAAACATTCTCCAATATAACAAACTAAAATATAAAACAACTTTGAAACACGCCACTAACGTTAAATGTGAGTTTAGTAAAAACAAATTGCTTTTTCTTTTTTCAAAACAAAAACAAACACGTATATTGTAGTACGCAATTTGTACTCATATACAAACATATGTCTTTAAATTTTTGAAAAAAAAAAATGGCTAAATCGATTCAGAAAGTGATTCTAAACGATCTCAGTGAATTTGTAAAACTGGAAAGAATTATTTACTGTTATGTAATTAAATACTTTCATTTGAAAGGTCTCAGTCCAACAAAAATTAAAGCCTATGATTTCTTTAGGAATATGTGTAATACTATATAAAGTTAAAAAATATTTAGAACACTTTGGCGAAAAACAAAAACAAGTGACAAAATTATAGTCGGTCCAAAGCGACTCTACAATACCCTACACCATTTTTTACATGAAGGAGCCAACTTCGAGCCAACTTTGCTGAAGCAATAACTGGATATAGAAAATGAGCATTTACCAAATTTTAATGATATTGTCATAAATTTGTGACGTGCAGATATGAAAAAGTTCTTCATATCTGATATTATTTTTATGTGGGGACCAGGTCAAAAATAAGTGACTTTTCTCGAAAACATATATACACAAAATTTGAGAAAAAAACGATGCAATATTTTTGTTATTTTATAGAAGATCGGGTTTATGACTAAAATAAACGTACAGTGTTTATATTTGAAATACTGATTAGTTGGTATAGTGGACACAAGTACACAATATTTTATTTTATAACCATTTCAGTCTGTCTGGTAGATATTATATGTATGGGGGCTAGGTGTGAACATGCACTAATTTTCAGCAATTTAAATAGCGTTCATCCAACGGTCTGTAAAAGCTTATATACTAAATTTGATCAAAATATATTAATATATGCGTCCTGTAGTATATTGTAACGTTTACATGGACAAACAGACGGGCAGACAGACCAATGGATGGACGGACATCGCTAAATGGACTTTGGAAATAATTCTGAGTCGATTGGTATACAAGAGGTAAGTCTAGGTCAAATATTATTGACCACAAACTCGTTATACGCTCACCACATAGTGGTATGGTGTCTCTCAATATCCTTAACACAATCGTGCGACTACCACTGTGCGATATGCAAGCATTCAAATTGTATAATAAAAAAAAATAGTGAAGAGAAGGTAAAAATTATTTGCTCATTTTAAATATTTTTGCAAATTATAATTATATATGTATATTATTATTTATTTATTAATTTTTTGTTAAGGTTGACATTTTCACTGCTTAATTTATCTAGAATCAGAAAAAAGTTCTAATATTTACATTTTCATTAAATTGTATGAAGACATAATTAGTTGTAAAACCTTCCTAACGAAGTTGTCCTGTTTGCACCAGGATGGGAATAATATAAAGAAAATTTTTAAGATTTTGTTTGAAAACTGGTAACATTTTCTTCAATTTAAACTGAAAACATTTTTTAAACTATGATGTGAGGCATTGAAAACAAAAATTTCGTATTTTCAATGCAAAAATTGGACAAGCGCAAGTAAATTAAGTGAATTTAAAAACTAGGTTCCATATTTTATGCAGTTTTACCAGCTTTCAAAAAAATATTCACGAAAATCGCATAGAATTTACTGCAGTAATAATTTATGCAGTTTCGAAAAATTTGGTTTATATGACCTTTAAATTTATAATTTTTCTATATTTCTTTCAAATATTTGACAATATTATTTTTGTTGACCTTAATACCGAATTAAAAAATGGTTCTCCCCTTAAAACAAAAGCAAACGTATTAATAAAAAACCAAATAAAAAAAATATAGTCGGCCTGGATTGACTATACGATACCCTTAACATGCATTTAGAGAGAGGGTCTTAGATCTGACTGAGCTGAGGCTATAACTGTATATAAAAAATATATACATATAATATATTTTAACGAAATTTCAATGATACTGTTATTAATTTGTGTCGTGCAGATATAAAAAGGATTGATAGACAGACAGACAGACGGACGGACGCTAAATCAACTCAAAATGTGATGCTGAGTCGATATACCCTTATCACATAATGGTATAGGGTTTAAGGGTACATAACAAATTTATATATTTTATTGGCTTAAGAGTAGTTTACGGGCGACACCCCGATCTGTTCCAAATTTTTACCACTTATAGAACTTGTTATTGCGATTCTAGGGAAATACATTTTTTTTCGGACGGACCTATTTTCGGAGTTATGGACCGACAAAGCTTTGATTTTCATTTGCATATAACTTTGTTATTTATTATCGGATTTTAGCAAAATATATATATCATTGGAAAGCTTACTTGAGTACTTTTTATATGGCGTTTCAAAATCCGAAATAGATTAACCCGTTATGAACCTATTGCAGTTTTTGTTTTTTTAACATTTTTTTTTTGAAGTTGACGTATTATCTCATAAAATCATGTACATAATGGTGGTATTTACAATAACTGAATGAAAGGTTGGTCTACTAGCTTCATTTTGATGTACGGTTTGACCCCTTAGCCCTTTCAGGATCGGATATATTAGGAACTTTACCTACACTTTTCACTTTTTTTTAATTTCTTATATATACTTCGTTGCACTTTTTTGCTATGGAATTAACCCATAACTAATTATACTATTATTCTACTTTATTTATCCGTCCTGTTATGAAAATTTTTTGGAAAAAATCGCGCGATTTTTTCTAAAACATTTTTGCCTGCGGCGCTTTTTTCAAATAATTATACAAATAACACATATTTTTTCCTCTTCGCAAATGATTTATCATTATTTGGCGGGTCACTTTGCCGGTTTCTTCACAACCGAACGCACTGTATAATTGAACAATTTGGTTAATTTCCATATTTTGTTGAGAAAATAAAACATAAATTTTAAAACCACCAATTTCACAAACACCAAAACGGTAATAATAAAAAATGACCACATTTTTGCCATATTTTTACATTGAAAATTTGAATTTAACAAAAAATATATATACCAGCGAAGTAGTAAATAACGCTTTACCATATTTTTTTCGCAATTAACAGCAAAATAGTGCCACATATATATTTCAATTTTCAGAAAATCCAAATTTAACCCCTAATAGTTCCAAAAGTTAAACAGTTACAAGGACATTACGTTCATCAAACTGAAGCTTATGGTCACTGTTGTTACCCTGTTTTGGTAACTATATACATTAATTACGTTATTTTTCGAAATAATACACTTTCCAAAAGAAAAGTTTAAAAACACACAAAAACTGCAGATTTTGAAATGCCATATAAATTGTACTAAAGTAAGCTTTCCAATGATATATATATTGCTAAAATCCGATAATAAATAACAAAGTTATATGCAAATGAAAGTCAAAGCTTTGTCGGTCCATAACTCCGAAAATAGGTCCGTCCAAGAAAAAATTATTTCTCCGAAATCACCCCAAAAGCCCCTCCAAAAAAATTAAAAAAATCGGGGTGTCGCCCGTAAACTAGACTTGTTCCAATTCAATTTACATATAGTTAAAATAAAACTCACCTTAAATTTCTTTGATGTTTTCAATATCTAGCTTGAGCTTGTCCCAGTCATTTTTCAATGGTTATCAAAAACAAACATAAACATGCATAAACAAATTTGCGTGAACAAAACAAAAATTCACAAAAAAAAAACAAGTTAAACTACGTCAGCGGAGTCTCACATTGAAATTTCTAACAATTTTGCCTGCCGTGTTTGATATTATCCTATTAAATGAATATTTTTTAATAATAAGAATTAAATATTTTTTAATAATTTTATTAACTTATTTGTTTTTTATGACTTTTTTACAATTAAAGCCTTTAATTTTATAAAATTAACTTAAACACACCACCCAACATAAAGAGGCTGCACCGGCTGCTTTGAAGATTTTTGCATTTCTATTAACAATTTACACTCGCACATAAATTTTTGTATACCGAATATAAAAGGGCCTTTATATAATTGTTTTATTTATAATTATTAATATATTTTTAACACTAAACTTATTAAATTTATATTTTTGTACAGACATTACAATTTTAACAACACAATCACGCGATCTCATAATTGAAAACTAACGGCATTGCCAGATGCAAATAAATGAGTAAAGAAGATGTGGTTAATAAATAATATTATTAAGATTTAACCACGATTGTCAATTAGCAATTTTTAATGAGATCTAGCGATTTTATGACCATGATTGTCAATTTAGCAAATTTTGTCTAGATCGAGCGATTTTATGTATTTTGGACTTATTAAAGAATGTAATCATCTGCAACTAGAAATAAAAACTAAAAAATAAAATTACGCAGAAAATATACCAAAAATATTTCGACAGTGCTCAATTTGATGTTTTTTTTTCGAAAATCCAGCGCATTGACTGGTTTTTGTATAACAAAATTAGCATTACGACTGGGTTCAATGAGATGTATATATTGAATCTTTCGAATCTGTCGAGATTTTGTCAACACTTACTAACGATTTGAGTCAAATATTAAAGTTTCAAAGCCGGGAGCTCGTCTTAAATCGAGGCTATCTAAATTATTATCATCATTAAAACAATAGCATAAAATTAATTTAAATTTAAATTTAAATTGTTTCTTAAAATGTTAATAAACTCTCAATAAATTGGAGTTAAATAAAATATTAAATGTTTTGTCTTATTTTGACCCAAAGCATGGCTTAGTATAATACGAAATTTTTTCTTATATCATGACTATATATTTTATAAATTCTTGGCTTAAATTATAGCTTGACCTAAATCACGGCGTAATACAATATTAAATGCTTTATTAAGATTGGGGCTTAATTTTACATCAAATATTATTTCAACTCTGTGTTAAATTATGAATTGGGTAAAACTGATAAGCGTACCTTTAGGCTCTTATTAAATTATTTATTAACAAACCCATTTATATACGTTCCATGTGTTCAACATTTATTTATAATGAAATTTTATGAATTTTATTTAAAAATTCACAACTTAATGAATTTTATTTAAATATTTATAAATTTTTATATATATACTATCTGGACCCGGCAAACGTTGTTTTGCCCTCAATGAATTTTTAATTTTAGTTAGAATCTGTATATATCTATATAAAAAACGTTTGTGCATTTGTTAATATTAAAACTGTTAAA
The DNA here is from genome assembly GCA_963682025.1 of Cordilura impudica. Taxonomy (NCBI): domain Eukaryota; kingdom Metazoa; phylum Arthropoda; class Insecta; order Diptera; family Scathophagidae; genus Cordilura; species Cordilura impudica. The sequence goes on along the minus strand of OY821519.1, from coordinate 252,048,013 downwards.
AAAAACCATGTTTTATTTATGAAAATTAAAATAAATATTTATTGTAACATACATATGATGTATAAGAATGACCAATATATTTCTATCATTGTAATTCTAAAAAGAGTGAACAATATTTTTAGTTTCCTTATTCTGGCAGTAAATTAATAAATTTGCTGGCTTTCCGACATGGGAAAAACAACTGTTTTCGAGGTCCAAACCACATATTTGCAATGATTGTCCTTGAGATTTATTAGTGGTCATGGTAAAGCCCATTCTGTTCAGAAATTGCAATCTTTTGAATGTTATCAGTGTGTTGGTAGGAATCATAGGAATTCTTGGCAGAAAGACATGTTCTCCTTTAAATTTGCCTTTGAGAATTGTGACCTCAATAACATTGAGTATTATCCTCTCAACAATTATCCTGGTGCCATTACATAGTCTCGGAGCGTTGAGGTTACGTAGCAAAATTATTGGAGAACCAACTTTTAATTTTAATAAATGTGGAGGTAGATCGGGTACATCAAGTGAATTCAAAAATTCTGTTGGATAATTGACTGCTTCATTTTCTTCAACAACACTATCCATAGATTTGAAATAACATTTTCGGAATCGACATCGAAATTTTTTGCCGCTTAAATAGTTCTTTCACTTAACCAAGTAGTTGTTTTGAAAACTGGTCAGCCGTTGGATCATGGATAATAAAATGAGAGCTCCACCAAAAAGTCTTTCATTGCCTTTCAAATCTTTTTAAGTTCTATGTAGTGCTTCTAAGGAATGTTTGTAAGCCATGTTATATTCATCCCAAATAATAATATTGCATTTTTGCAGAACTTTTGCCATACCGGAATGTTTTTTTAACGGTGATTTGAGTGTTGAATGAGCTGTACGACCACCATGCAATAATGTTGCGGCTATTCCGGACAAAGCAATAGCCAATGCAATTTTTCCTTCCTTTTTAGTTAGAATATTTGTATATAAAAACGTTTGTGAATTTTAGAACTTATAAAATTTAAATAAATTTGACAACTCATTATTTTTCGAACGCCAGCGCCATCTACCGGGTCCAACAAAAAAATTTTTGGCATCATTTAACATACATATATGTATGTACATTCTTAGTTTCAGTAAAATCGCACCGTAAATAAGAATATTCGAAATGACTTTACCCCAGCGCCATCTATCGGGTCCATTTATACAATCAAAAATTTCCTATGATAAAACATACATACATTCTGAATTGCAGTCAAATCGCACTAAATAAAAAATAAAAAAAAACAACAAAAAAGGAGGAGTTTAACTTCTTATATATAAAATTCTCGTGTCGCGGTCTCTGTAATTGAACTCCTCCGAAACGGCTTGACCGATTCTCATGAAATTTTGTGTGGATATTGGGTATGTCCCAGAAACGGACAACAGGTTTTTTTTTTTGATATCTCAAGTGGGCGTGGCACTTATGGCTATCATAGTACTCCAGATATCCGATTTTAAAAGTTCACTTTGTATGGGGGGTAGCCCTCCCAGTGGCCCTATCAAAAAATAAACGTTGTCCGATTCTCAGACCTACCCAATATGCGCACAAAATTTCATGAGAATCGGTCGAGCCGTTTTGGCGGAATTTTACCACAAACACCGCGACAGAAGAATTTAATATATAAGATTAAAAAAAAAGATTGAAAGAAAAACATTTTATGAAATTATAAAATTTCCTAGAATTTGCACTCGAATTTCGAGTGTTGAGCTCTACTAGTTTAAAGTAAAAACATTTGATCTTGAGTCTGATTAATTTCTAACTCATTCATTTTAGGAAAAATATAGTTATATTTCCAAATATTTTTTTAAGATATCCTTAAACTTACGGAATGAAGAACAGATTAGTTATATCTTTAAAAAACAGTACCATTTTATATACAATGTTTATAAACAATATTTATATACATCGTATTATTATACATTTAAAAATAGAAAAAACGACTTCTGTGTATAAATACTGTATAAATAAATGGTAAAACATTTAAGCCGTCGGTTCTTCATTCTGAAATTTACAGAATGTCTTTAGAATATATGTGGGTACATAATTTTTTAAAAAATTTTTGCAGAACACCAATGAATGTTAAAAACAACTTTTTTATATAAAGAAATCTAACAAATATTAAATAAGCAGATGCAAAAACCATGCAAACGTGCGTCTAACTATTAAATTCCGTTGAGTTTTTTGTATTATAATTTTTTTTTAATTGTTGCAACTAATTGTGACAAACTTAAGCAAAATATTTTTTTTTTTTCAAAGGAAGAATACATCCATTATATTTTGAAATTAACAATAATGGTGATGTTAAGGGGGGAGTAGGGTTTTAAAAGCTAAAAAAGGCGTGTTTTCATAATTTTTTTTTTTTTGAAATATGAATAATGTTGGACCATTTATTTTATATACACGTTATAGCATAACATTTGAAGAATCTTTGAAAATATTTTCAATTAAATTTTTTAATAAATAAGTCCGTGACAGCGAATCTCCGGAGGCATTGTTGTTTTGCGGTGAACATCATAACTCGTTACCAGATCATGTAAAATAGAAAAATCGAAATGCGTTTAAAAGCTGATATGTATCCTGAGGTAATCACGATTTTTTTTGGCAGCATTTTGAAGCGAAAAACACGATCTTTGCTATAAAATTTCGGTGAATTTGTTTTAAAAAAATTGGTAAGAAAATGGAAAATAAAAAAACTCCTGGTGATTTATGTGTATTAATAGTATGTAAAATTTCAAAAAAATCGGTCAACTAGATTTTGAGTTATGATGTCCACGGACTTCAAACATGATATTTGCGAGAAAATCGATTTAAAATTTTTTAAAAACTGATTTATATACGATATACCGTATGTGGCCGGGTGTTTGAAATGCTGTATCATCGTTAGTTTTGTTCCAATTTAATTGAAATTTTGACACTCTCGATATGTTGTACATTCAAAAAAGGAATGCAAAAAAAGGTTTTAAAACCTTACCCCCTTAAAAGGGTATTCGACTTGACATGGAATTACTCTTATACAAGACTTATCATATTAAATATTCTTTTGTTTTTTAATATTTTAACATTTTTGATTTAAAATTTTATTCTTTTTAACAATTTTTTTTTACTTTTTATTTTGTTTAACTATTTTTATAATTTTTTTTCACCATTTAGCCGTTGGATTCTTTAAATTTTGATGATGAATTAATTTATGCCGATTTAGAAAGCCAACATTATGGGCCCATAGATTATAAAGCTGCCTCTATCTATGCTCAAGTTAAGAGAAACAAACAAGGAGCTTTAAAAGAAGTTAAGAAATAAACTCCCTCCCTCCCAAAAAAGTTATCAGGCCAAATATGAAATAAGAATTTCGATAATAAACAAAAAATATGTAAAATTTGCATTTTAAACAAAAAAAATTTATAAAATTTTTTTATAAATATCTTTACAAAATTAAAAAGCTTTATACAGCAATTTTTAAAAATTAAGCTTTTAGTATAGAGCTTTTTATTTATACTCCTATATATTTATGTATTTATCTGATTTTTGTTAATTAGTTTTTATAAGTTCTTAGTAAAAAATGTATATGTGTTTTTTGTTTTTACTTATTACACTTCTATAATTTATGCTAAATATATATATATTTTTTTAATAAAAAAAAGAAACGAATTTCATTAAATAAAATATCACTAAAACTCTTTAAAAAAAATTGTTGTTATAAATAATGTTATTTAAGCTAATATTAGTAAATAAATTTAAAGAGAAAAATAAAATCACCTAAATATTCATACATACTCATATAAAAAAGCACTATAGATTTTGTTGATTTTTTTAAAATTTTTATATATATGAAATCTAAATGTCTGTTAAGCTAAAGCTCTAATAAAAGTGATGCAGTAAATGATAAACATATTTTCGTTTATATTTAAAGAAAAATTTTATGAAGTTATTCCGAAAACTTAATTTAAATTCCGTTTATAAAATTTCTGGAACCGAAATAAAAATGGAACAATATAACGGCGCTAGATCCAAAATCACTGACTACTACAACAACAAACCAACTTCATAATTCATTACTGAACACCAACAAACGCAGTCGAATATTTTTATTTCTATTACATATGAGCGGGCTTGCAAAATATTTTTTCGTTGTCCCCAAAGAAGAAAAAAATATTGAAATAAAATATTATTAATCCATTTAAACGGGGATTTATCACTGTCCGACACAAAAAAAAAAAAATAAATAAAAAATAAAATAAATATGCAAAAATCTCGTATATTCTGATTGTAGCACACAAATAGAAAAAAATACCAGTGTCGAATTGAGCTAGTAAAACAGGGAGATACCGGTATTTTTTTAATTTTTGCCTTTGTGTTTCGACAAAAGTTGACCTCTGTCTTTATACGAAATAAATAATTTTTAAAAATCTGTTAAAAATACTATTTAAGGTGTTATTTATTGTTGGAAACCTTTTTGATAAATTCAATAAAGCTAACTTTAAAAAAATGAGTTCACTGACTGATTCCGTAACGATATATGAATATTATTTAATTTCATAAAATTAATACTGCGATGTCCCAATCTTCATGCAAGATTTGAATTTAACGGATCTTAATGTATTTTATCTTTCCATTGTTACTTTTTTTATTGAATCATAAAGTGCATAGGATAGGGATTTCGATGATTATTTTCCATAAATTTGGCTTAGTTTCTTTGATGCAGCGTTGGGCTTCTTGGCATAGAACTTCAAATAATCCCATAAAAAGAAATTCAATGGTAATAAGTCACACGATATACGGGGACCAATTCTGATCACATAAACGATAGAGCAGGACTTGCCTCTTGCAATAATTGAATCGTTTTACTGTCTCTATGGCAGGTGGCACTGTCTTGTTGATACCCCATGTCACCGACATCAATATCATTTCATTTTCGAAGAAGTGTGGACCAATGATGTCTTCAGCCCAAAATCTACAGCAAACGGTGACACTTTGCGAATGTATTTGTTTTTCCACAAAGTTATGAGGGTACTCTGATTAACGAAGCCATAGACGTGAAAATGCTTCATCGCTTAAGATGATCTTGTACGAAAAATCAGTAGCCACATGTTGATATTCAATAATCCATTCAACGAATCCTCTTCGCTGATCATGGCCATTGGTCTTCGGTTCATGCGTCAATTGAAATTTATACATGTGGAGACTCAAATCTTCAGTATGTATACCCTGTAGAGATCTTCTTGAAATGTCCAATTCTTGTCCACGTAGTCGATTTGATGTTCCTGGACTTCCACCAACACTCTTATGCACTGCTTCTATATCTATAATATTGATAGGCAAGGCGATTTCTTGTGACATATTCTACACCTTCAATTTCCAACTGATTTTGACAAAAAAATATACCATTTGAAGGCAATTGAAGATGTTCACCATATTTATAGATGTGCACCATTTTGTACATTTTGTTGAGTTAAATTTATTTAAAGTTGCTACTAACACATACCTAAAATACATATTTAAGCTTCAAATAAAAATACTGTGTGTGTGACAGTACAATATCATTCGGTCGCAGTACTGCAAGCACCTCCTTTATACAATGGTGTGTGTGTCTATTAAATTTGTATTGAATTGTGAATTGGTTAGCATACCTTTAGGCTCTTATAAAATTATTTATGAATGAAAAAATAAAATTTCCTAAAATTTCCTCTCGAATTTCGAGCGCGGCGCTCTACTAATTCATATTTAAACAGCTTCTTTTTGGACCAGCAGTGTGTTAAGTATAACCAATTTATCAAGTTTGCCTGCATGTTTCAATTAGTTTCTTCGCAGTTGCCGAAGGTCGATCAATATTCCGACTATATATAATACGGAATTTTCGGACTGTAGGCGCCAAACTTTCATTATATCTGAAATATTTGTCAGTAATGAAAACGCGTTGTTCTATCGTGTAATGCTCAATTTTTTCAAAGCCTAAATATATGGCGCCAAATTCAATCATTATTATTGCATAAATTTTCAAAAAAAAAGTAACCCGTCTTGAAAAAGTAAAGTTTCTTAAAAAAGTACATTTTCGTAATAAAATACCCTCTCTTAAAAAAGTACCTTTTCTTAAAAAATACCTCTTTTTAAATTTTCTTAGAAAAGTACACTTTCCTAAATAATTCCGTTCTCTTAAAAAATGATTTTTCTGTAAATCGTACATTTTCTTAAAAAATGTTGTTGAAAATACGTTTTCTTAGAAAGTATATTTTCTTAAGAAACAAACTTTTTTTAAAGATATCTTTTCATAAAAAAGTAAATTTTCTTAATAAGTAAAAAATTAAATTAAAAAATTAAATTTTCTTAAAAAGCACCATTTCTTAAAAAGCACTTCTTCTTAGAAAAGAAAAATTTTTAAGAAGCACATTATCTTAAAAAAGAAACTTCTTAAAAAAGTAAATTTTCTTGAAAAGTACCTTTTCTAAAAAGTACCTCTTTTTAAAATAGTAAATTTTCTTGAATAAGTTTATTTTACTAAAAAAGCGCCCTTTTAATTTTCTTAAAAAGTGAAATTTCTTGAGAGTATATTTTCTTAAAAAAGTACCTTTTCACAAAAATTAATTTTTTTTTACAATTTACCTTTTCTTAGAAAAGTACATTTTCTTTGAAAAAATACATTGTTTTAGAAAAATAAATTTTCTTAGAAATAATTTCTTAAAAAATTCATTGTTTAAAAAAGGACATTTTCTTATAAAAGTACATTTTCGCAGCAAGTACGTTTTCTTGAAAAGTATATTTTCTTAAAAAATACATTTTCTTAAACAAATATTATTACTTAAAAAAGTAAGTTTTCTTAAAAAATTCCTTTCCTTAAAAAGGTAAATTTTCTTAAAAAGTACCTTTTCTTAAAAAGTAACTTTTATTAAACAAGTACATTTTCCTAAAAAGTACATTTTCTTAAAATATACATCTTCCTAAAAAAGTAAATTTTCTTAAAACAGCAAATTTTTTTAAAAAACGAACTTATCTTCAAAAGTACATTTTCTTAAAAAATACATTTTCTTAAGAAGTACCTCCTTTTAGAAAGAACATTTCTTAAAAAAGTAAATTTTCTTGTACAAGTTTATTTTAGTAAAAAAAGTACCTTTTTAATTTATTTAAAAGTGCCTTTTCTTTCAAGGGAACTTTCTTAAGAAATTACTTTTTCTTAAAAGGTACATTTTAAAAAAATAATACCTTTTCTTAAGAAAATACCTTTGCTTAAAAAAGTACCTCTTCTTAAACAACAGTACTTTTTCTTAAAAATGTACTATTTCCTTTCTTTAGTACTTTTACAACGAACACAAATTATAATCAATTGAACAGTTTTCTCCGTTCCCAACGATAATTACTAACGAACTTTTTTTTATATCGAACGTTGGGTTTTTATCTCATGAAAAAATTAATAATGAAATAATATAAGAAAAGGCCGAACGAAGATCCCATTTAAATGCATGCCAAAAAACCGTTTATTTGGTAAGATTGCAGATATTGATGAAATCATTGTATCCATTGACTATTTCGAATCTGGCCCCATGACCTCCCATTTAAAGACTATACTAATGTTAATGATGGAAAAATTGCAACATAATATTTAAGTGACTCTGAAAACATACTTTACCAGAATTGGAGAAATTTATTGAAAGTGAAATACCAGAGTACAAAAATAGCAGATTTCTTTCAGTTTAGTGAGTTATTTTAATGCTAGTTAGTTGTAAAGCACCTTTTGAAAAATGTTGAAAATACTTTTTTTGTATCTTTTTCAATCATTTTGGTGTACGGTGCTTAGTTTTCGAGATATAAATGCTTTTATGTGTTTCAAAAAAATTTCACATTTTCTAATCTGCCAACACCAAAAACATTATCGCCAAATTCCTATTGAGTATCATACTCAATCTTAGACGCTTAGCTTTAGAGATATTCGCGTTTTTATGTAGTCTGGCCAAATTTAATATTTTCAAACTTGAAACCGCCAAAATAGTTTGTAAAGAGGGAATAAACTTTTTGACAAATTTTGCTGTACGACGCTTAGTTTTTGATTTTATGTAATTAACTGTAAGTATATTTAGAGCTTTACAGAAGTAGCAGATCAGTGAGTCAGTGTTGCCCGTAACTATTACAATAATATAACTTTATTATATTTAAATTTTTATGACCATTGAATTATATTTTTTTTTCTTAATATTACGTTAGATTTGTGTAAAAAATTTACAAATTTAAACTAATTTTGTTAAAAATATTTCTTTTTTCGTAACTTTTTTTTTGTTTAACATAGTTATATACTCCACTACGAATATATTGCAGTAAATTGCTCTTATATTCTTTTTGTTGTCCTGACCAAGCCGCCTTTAATATTTATTGTTTATCAGTAGTATCTAAATTTGTTGTTGGAATGAATAATAATATTATATTCCTACATTACATTTTGCATTAATAATTAATCATCTATAAATAAAGATAATGTAAAAAACAAAAAATAAAAAACTTTTCTACTTGTAAAACCCACTCAAAACCCATAAAATTAATAGTGAATTCTATAATACTAAATACAAATATAAAATTATAGTTTTAGTTGAAAAAAAAAAAACATAAATCAAATCATAAAAAAGCTATTCAAATTTTAAATCATTAATTACTAAAAAAAATTTTAATTTGTTAATCATTTGTTTCAATGAAAAATTATTTAAATATTATGTTTCTTTTTAAAGTTCCATATTTTTTTATTAGTTAAAATTTAAAAACATAAAAACTTTAAACCATACGAACATTTTTTTATGATTCAATTAATTTTAAATTATTAATGCTGTCAATAACACTATTTAAATAAATGCATCATATTAAGCACTTAACAATAATTAATTATGAAAAAATAAAATCCTTACTCATCCACCATTTATTTCTCTGTGCAAATAATTACTTTTAATTTAATAAAAAAAAACAATTACTCTTCTTAATTTAAGAAAAAAAAATGAAAAAAAAATCAAAAAATAAGCATCTATGAAATATGAAATGCAAATATATTTATATAAAAATTATTAAAAAAAAGCAAAACTTAATACAATTAAAAATAAAACATAAAAACTATTGTATAAAAATTTATAAATAAATACAAGGAAATAACTTTAGATACAAGTATTTAAAAATGTAATAATAATAAAAAAATATTATAACAAAAAATTTAAATAAATTGAGTACTTTTATTTGGAAACAGAATGCAGGAAGAGGTTTGTATACATTTATGCATAATTAAAAAAAAAAAAATAAAGCATACATAATATCGGTTTACGAAACAGTTTTTCATATGAAATTTATTGATAAAACCTACTTGAAATACATACAGTCGCTCTCAGCTTATTTGAAGCAGTAAACATTTTTTGCGAAAATATTTAATATGTCGAAATTTATTGCATTTTAAGGTGGGCGGTGAGGGAGGGTAAGGTTTAAGGCGAAAAAGGCGTATTTTCATAATTTTTTTTTTGCAGATATGAATAATGTTAGATTATTTATTTCATATATACATTATGGTATAACATTTGAAGTATCATTGAAAAAATTTTCAATTAAAAATTTGAATAAATAAGTCCGTGACAGCGATTCTCCGGAGGCGCCTCGAAAAAAGTTGTTTTGCAGTGAACATTATAACTTGTTGCCGGATAATGTGAAATAGAAAAGTCGAAATGCGTTTAAAAAGTGATTTGTTTCCCGAGGTAATCACGAAGAGTTTTTTTCAATTTTTTGAAGTGATGAACACGTTTTTTGCTATAAAATTTCGGTGTATTTGTTGTTCAAAATGGGAAAACATTGCAAAAAAAAAACTCTTCGTGATTACCTGGTGATTTATGTGTAGAAATAGTGTATAAAATTTCAAAAGGATCGGTCAAGTAGTTTTTGAGTTATGATGTTCACGGACTACAAAAATGTTGTTTACGTTATACCGTACGAGGGCCGCACAGTGGACCATTTGAAGAGAAGGCGGTCAAAAATCTATAACTTTTGATTGGATTGGAATTTTGATATGCGTTTTTTTTTTGTTTGGTAGGTGAGACTTTATCCTTTAAGTTTTGCTATAAAACGTAATTCTCGACCGAAAATCAAAAAAGTTACGGATGGTTTAAAATACATTTTCATTTGTAGTTGAATTTTAGTACAAAAGTGCAGTGTTAAAAGGTAAAAAAAGGTTTTTTTTAATACAATGTCTTATTTTTTCAGTTAATTTTACAACTAATACTTTTTAAAAATTTTTTAAGTTAATTTTTCAGAAAATGCCAAACTTTGGCCCCCGTAAACTTTTTAGTCCTAATATGCACAAGGGCCAAAGGTTGTTTTTTTTTTGAAAGATCCCGAGTTAAAATATAATTTATTAAGCAGCGAACGTAAAAGTTACCTTATATTGGTTCAAGATAGAGAAGTTTCAATGAAAAACTCGTATGTTTTTTGCTTTAGTTAAATTTTTTTTTTATTGTCTTTTTAAATATTTCTATATCAATTTTTATGGTAAACTTATGAAATATAACAATTTTTATTGTAAATTTACAAAATATATAAATTTTTAAATCAAGAAAATTTTTTAACTATATAAAAAAAAGTGTAACATATTGTTAGTGTAATGAAAAAGTACTTTAAATCAACCAATTTTAGTAAAAATTTCTTCTAAATAGCCTTGATTTTCATCTTCTAGAAGTTGTTTAGCTTCTTCGTCTAATTCCATTTTTGACGAATGTTGGACATATATGGATCTGAAGTGCACAACAAAATAGTGATAAGGTCTTCATTAGTACAACATCTGGACATTTTCCTTGTTGTGCTCGCGAAAGAATCTGTAGTCCTTGTTCCTTTTTTCTTGCGCTTCTTCAGATAGATCTCCTATTGGTAGCATATTGTTTTGAATTATTTGTTCCCCATAGTACAAAATTTTATGAACTGTGGATGACATATAGCTGTTTTATTGGCGTACTCTCCAAATTTTTTTGCATTTATCTTTCTGCTGCATGCTAGAACTTGTAATATGATTCTGAATCGTCTTATTAATTCATGATCTACACCTGTGATAGATTCTGCAGTTTCTGGATCGGAAAAAATCTCCTTACATTATTTCCATCATTTGTGTTTCCTTCCCCTTGTTTTGGTTGGTCGATTACGAGGCCTAGCTGTAGATATTTTTGTTGAATTTGTTTTTTTTGCTTTCTTTTTTCTTCATTTTCTTTGCTTTTTTTCTTACTGTTTCGCCTAACGGACCAAATTCCAAATCATAACCCAATTTAAGAATATGCTACATGAAACGTATTCTAGCATGAAGAGGGGACATTCCAAATTCGTAGGCTTCCTTAAAACTATCGTCTTCTGGTGGGGGTTGGCTTAATTGACTTGATGTCTTTTGGCATATAATGCAGCTTGACGTTGACTTTGTTCCAGTTAAAGCTTGTGCAACTTTTCCATCAATCATTGTGAGACACATTTTAAAATGTACTTCAATGTCTTGGACATCAAATTTAAATACTACTGGTTGAAGTTCCTTAATTTAATCTCTTATTTTTTGAACTTCTTCAGTTATGACAACTTTGGTTTCCTTTTTGAATGCAAATTTTATTGGTCTGCAATACTTTGTTGAAGAAGGAATTTCATTTTTCCATATAACAATTTCTGTTGCTCTACTAATTGACGGCTCTAAGACACTATCCCTTTTTGTTAAGCGCAATGGAACGAAAGATACCATAAATAAATTAGCATCTGATGAATTTTCGGCATTAAATTGCTTGTATTGTTTCTGACTAGAGGATCCATCACATCCCCATTTAGAAATTAAAGTAATGCTGCCATTAGCAATTTTTTTTAAATGATCAGTATCAAGCGTATTTAGCAATCGTTCTGCAGTATGTTCAAGGAGATCTTGCAATTTTATTTCTGCTGATGTTGAAGTGACACTAATAGCAGATTGTGAAGGTAAGCATTCTTTTTTGGCAGAAACTAAATCTCGATACTCTGGAAAAATCCCACAATTCTTTTCATTGGTTCGCTTCCGCAATTCCTTATATTGGTTTTTGGTCAATTTCAAATCCAACAAGTAAGAAAATTATAGTCGGTCTAGACCGACTATACGATACCCTATACCATGCGTTTAGAAACCCTATCTCTTAGGCCCAACTAACTGGACATAGAAAATAAGCAAAAACCAAATTTGAGTGGGATTTTTATTAATTTTTTTGGCTGCAGATACAAAAAAGTTCATATCGGATGCTATATCTATAAAGGGGCTAGGTCCAAAAATGGACCGATCCTGATCATGTTTGGTAAAGTCTCTTGTATTTTGCAAAAATATATACAAACAAAATTTGAGAAGAATCAGTGCAATATTTTTGTTTTTAATAGATTTAACTGAAGATCGGGAAGCAGCTCTATATTGGGTCAAAGGGATCATTTTTGGACTACTCATCAGTGGATGTAATGAACCCATAAAAACCCAATTTGAGTAAGATCTATAGGACAATTTGGATCTTATGGCAATTTATGTCGATTTCATATGGGTAATTTGTATGGGGGCTAGGTCTGAACATGGACCGATTCTCACCAATTTCAATAGCGTTCATCCCATGGCCGATAAAAGCTTATATACCAAATTTCATCAAAATATATTCATATTTGCGACCTGCAGTTTGATTACAAGCTTTACATGTACACACAGACGGACGGACGGACGGACGGACATTGTTAAATCAACTTAGAAAGTGATTCTGATTCGATCGGTATAATTAAAGATGGGTCTAGGTCAAATATTTTTGGTTGTTACAAACAGCAGCACAAAGTCATTATACCCAAACCACATAGTGGGTATAAAAATAGGGCGAACGCTTCTTCCGGCGTAAATTTCTTATCTTCAATTGGTGTAGGAATGCTTTTCAATATCCTTTTTGTGCGCCTTGGGCTCGCTTCTACTATTTTTTCAATTATTTTAATTTTATTTTTTTTTATTTTGGGTTGGTTGAATTTGGTGCAAAAATGGATCTTTAATAATTCTTTGATAAATTTCTTCATTGATATTCTCCAGCTTGCGCCTTCGAGATCTTTCACTACATCCGTCAATTGGTTTTGCTGGTCGACCCTTTTTCCACTTTCGTTGGCAGTTGTAGATGCACTCTCAAAAATAAGTTCCTTTTTTAACCAGTCTTGGTATCGTTTGCTATGAGAGCATTCAATGTGCCGTCTTTTCAAATTCGATGCAAAATTATTAATTTTTCCTTTGTGCATTTCAATGTCTTCTAGATTACAATTCTTAAAGAAGTCGTTGCTCACTATGTGCAAAATTACATCGTCTACATCATTTCGTTGAAAATAAATATCCGCCAGATCTCTGTAACAGTACTTAGCCATTGCACAAATTGTAATGAATAATAATTGTGGAAACATTATTATAAATACTCTTTCTTGCAATTATGTAAAATAAAAATTTTTATCTTTTATTACCATTTTTAGAAGCATAAAATATCCACACCCTAACCCCTTTTAAAAGGTGAAGCATACCTGTTCATATCTTAAAGGGCTATGTCGCAATAGTTTTTTTACCATTTACCTGTTATTTAAATTGTTTCCCATTTTGTCAGGTATTTAAACTATATAACTCTAATTCAGACTATTAATGTTTTTGAAAGATACCTATGTAAATGTACCTGTAACAATTAAGCGCATTATGTCTCATCCCTTTTTTTTATAAGTATATAACAACTCCTGACAACTCTACCGACACGCAAAAAAATACACCGCGGTGCACCGGTACGACCAACTTTTGTATTCATAACACTCAGACGGACGGACGGACATCGTTTAATCGACTCAGAAAGTGTTTTTGAGTCGATCCGTATAATAGAAGATGGATAAAGGTTCAACATTTTTGGCAGTTACAAACATTACCTCAAACTTAATATATCCTAACCACATAGTGGACAACTTTTGTATTCATAAATTTTGCAGAAAATATCTAACCTTGGGTCAGAAAAATTGTTCTGGTGCACACGTGCGGAAACTGGCGGGTATATAATAGGGTATAGGAGTATAGGGGATGGTTCGGACTATAGAAGAGTCCAAAATGTTTTCTGACTACTTTTGACTGGCACGAGTTATGCTCTATTAAGTAGGAGATTTTCGAAAAATTTTGACCTTTTTTAAAAATTTTTTTTTTTAAATTTCGGAATGACTCAGTGATTTTACATTTTTAACATTAATAGTATGGAAGCCACAAAATTATACAAAATTTATTTCACTTCAAAATCTTTTAAATCAAAAAAGTTACAGTCATCCAAATAAAAATTTACAAAGAAATTTTTAATTTTAGCAAAATACTGAGGAAACCCATTTTCGAAGACCCTGTTCGCTGTGATATAGTTGAGATAGAGTCGCAATTTTTTGGCTAACAAAAAAAAATGATTTTTGGCCGCCTTCTCAAAATATAGTCCACTGTGGGCCGGTCGATGGGAACGCTGTATTTTCGTTAGTTTTGCTCCGATTTACTTGAAGTTTTCGCATAACACTTTCGACATATTTCAAATTCAGAAAAAAGATAAAAATTAAAATTAAAAAAACTCTAAAACCTTAGCCCCCTTAACCCTAGGAGGTATATCCAGGTCTGTGTAGACTTTTTGCTTATAAAAGTGTGTATAACTTTTTTGTTTTTAATGTTAGAGAAAAATCCTTCCATGACTTCCTGGAGCAACTACCTCCGAACACAGTGACCAAAAAATCGGACCGATTGTGGACCCGGGTTCCGGTTTATTCGGGTTTACAAATTTGTAGTCATATCTACAACAACCAGGTCTGTGCAGACCTACATATAATTTGTATGGGATTAAAGGGGGCAGGTGATAAAAATCGTTTTTGAGCGGGATTTTGTGGGCCAAATGCGCAAAAAGCGCAAACATAATGTTATTATTTCAGCAACATTTTAAGTCTACAATACTGAACATCTTTTTAAAAACATATAAAACCTAGAAGGCTCGATAAAAATAAAAAATAAAAAAACGGTAACGCGTTAATATAGAAACGTTAAAACTAGTCATTTGGTTCAATTGAATGAGTCGTTCAATTGAACTAGTTCGTTCATTAACGACACAACTCTAGAAAAATTTTTTCAAGTGATATAATAAAATATAATCAAAAAATACCGCGTGAGTAAAAAACATATTTTCAAGTGAACGTAGAATCGTAAACGTGTAATAAAATGGCATCAGCATTTACTAGTGATGATATGATGGACGTAGTGAACCGCACCGCAAGATTTTTAAGTTTACCAGAAGTAGAAAGACGTGAATTGGAAGAAAGGTTAGAATTGTGGTTGGCCGGCGATGATGAACAGCTCGAGGAAAGTATTCCTTTCGAAGGCGACGACGAAATGGATGCAGATTATGTGCCGATGTTAGACGATGGGGCTTCCGATGCTGAAACGGACGTTTCTATAGAAACGGAGAGTCTATACGACGATGATGAGGAACTTGAAGATTTCTATGAAGGCGCTGCAGCTATCCCGGAAGGGGACGAGGAGCCAAGTTCGTCGATCTCGGTTACATCCTACAAATCAAAGGATGATAAGATTTGGTCAAGCGTTCCACCGGCCACTGGTAGACCACGTGCACATAACTGCCCCATTGTGTGTCGTGAAGGCCCGATAACAGGCACAATGGTTAACAAGTACAGTGGCTCTGGCCGAACAGTATATGCGGATAACTTCTTTTCGTCATATGATTTGGCCACGATTTTGATGACGAAACGGTTAAGTTATGTAGGAACCATTAGGAAAAACAAGGCCTGCATACCGAAGGAGATGTTGGATCCAAAAAGAGAGGTTTTGAGCACATTATTCGGTTACCACAACAATAATGTCGCACTATGCTCGTATGTGCCAAAGAAAAAAAAAGCAGTGGTTCTCATCTCCACGGAACACTATACTTCCGCCGTCGACTCATCGAAACCAGGGGCGAAGCCGTATCAAATTTTAGACTACAATGCATATAAAACAGGAGTCGACACCATGGACCAGATGCTTGGTGGTTATACCTGCAAACGGGGCACAAATCGATGGCCGTTGGCCATGTTTTTCAATATGCTGGATGTTGCGGGATTGGCAGCTTTTATTATACATGACAAATTATGTCATGAAAAAAGAAACGACCGAAGACGTATGTTCCTAACGGAATTGGCCGAACAATTGGCGATCCCTCACATGGAAGAAAGGGCAACAAACCCAATTTTAAGAGGCATGCAACATGTAAAACAATCCATGACGTTATTCGGTGTTGAGGTAAGCATTACATTTATTAATTCAATAATTCAATTCAAATTCTAAATCAATTTTTGAACTTTGTTTTTTGCAGGTACCTGCAGGCCCGCCAATAGATGATCAACCAGCCCATGCCGCATCCTCTGCCAGAAGACCATCGTGCGCGCTGTGTTTTAAGATGGATAAAAAAACAGCGAAAAACGCGCTTTCATTGCATGCATTGCAAAAAGCCAGTATGTCTGCAACATTCACATGCCAGGTACTCCTGCATTGAATGCCATGTGTAAAATTTATTGTTTTATATATTATTAATAAAATAACGTTAATTGATACCTAAGATGTGTAAGAATGTGTTTTAATTGTTTATTTTGTGGTTTTCCTAGTATAAAATGCTTTTATGAACACTTTTATGTCACCTGACTATGCATTTCCATACAAATCCTATGTAGGTCTGCACAGACCTGGTTGTTGTATTTAGCGCCAAAAAACCCTCATACCTCCTAGGGTTAAAGAAAAAACATACACTCCATATGAAAACATTGCCTTATTAAGAAGAAACAATAACAAAAATCAATTAGGAAAATAATAGTCGGTCTAGACCCTATACCATGCGATTAGAGAATCTGAGTGGAGTTTTTTATTAATCTTTGTTACCTGCAGATCTGAAAAAATTTATATCGAATACTATGTTTAGATTTTTAGTGATGCTGGTAAGTGGTGGATTGTTATCCAGGCTAAGGATAAGCACGATATTAGTGCTCCAAAGCTGATAGTTGAAGCTGAAGAGTACTTAGGTTCGACTTGCAATACGGACACTATTCGTAGAGACATGGCCGCACTGCCCGAAATAAGCCATTGAACTGCCACAAATCGTAGAACAGAGATTTCTCAAGAGCACATGCAAAAGGTATTTTCTTAAGTCCGATATATATTGAAATTGTAAAAAATAACACAACGAATTTAATTTTAATAACTTTTTTTTTTAATTCGAATGATCATTACATGGCATTAATACTTAAAAATGATTTCGGACATACGGACACCGCGGCTGTTCTAGATGTCCAATTTTGGGCCACTTATTCGAGAATTGCTGGCCATATGTCACGAATATCATGAACAATGTTGGTCTCCAAATCGTCAATTATTGCTGATTTCATAGAACTAGCAGGTGCCAGCCCTCGAAATTCGAGTGCAAATTCTAGGAAATTTTATTTTTTCATTAAATAAAAACCCTAAAAGTATGCTAATCAATTATAGCCAATGCACAAATCAAGACAAAAAACAAACTCATTTTTATTACAAACACATTAACAAATTTAATAAACACACACATAGCATTGTATAATTTTATGTATGTGTTAGTAGCAACTTTTAATGCAATTTACTCAAAATAAAGGAAAAAATTTAAAAATCTGTAAATCTGCAAAACGGCTTAAAAGAAATACCTTCAAAATAATATACGTTTGGTCAAAATCGGGATAAAACGGTAGAACAAAACATCGGTCACAAGAAATCCCCTAGCCTATTAATATTATAGATAAACAAGTGAGTGCACGTAGCCCCACAGAAAATAATCAGGAGGTGTCAAATGTCAGGACCTCGGAGGCCAGAAATAAACCATTCCTAGAAATAAATTTATCTCCAAATTTTTATTTCAATAAGTCGCCATCTTGTTGAAACTGCATCGCGCCCGGTTCAATGCCATCCATATTTGCAAACAAAAATTCATCAGTCATGGTACGGTAACAATCTCCATAGACCGTAACGCGAGCTCCGGCTTCATATTTGGAGAAATTAGGTCCGTTGATGCCGACAGCGTATAAACCGCACCAAACGGTGCATTTTTCTGGACGTGATGGAGTCTGTAGGATCCAGTCTTACTCTAGATGCGGCAATTTTGTTTATTAACAAACCCATGAGCCTCATCGCTGAACATGGGGTCAATTTCCAACTGCTCTAGAGTATAATCGGGGAAAGAACGACGCATATGATGGTCACGTGGCTTTAATTTCTGCACCAACTGGATCTTATACGGGTGTAAGATCTTTTCGCAAATTTTTCACGTAGTTGACAGACAAAGCCCCAATTCCTGCGACCTCACTTTCGGTTATAGCAGCGATATTCTCTTCAGTACGCGCATTCCTTCGACGTGTTGGAGTTACTGCATCATTTAGAGAGTATGTGGTATGAAATATATCCACAGTTTGGCGGACGGCTTGCTCAGATGGACGATTATGTGCGCCATTACAATCACGAATTCATCTGTAAGTTGCGCGAATCAATGACTGATTTTCAAAGTAAATTTGGATAATTTGGTAGCGTTGTTCAAGAGTGAGTCTATTCATGATGATTTGCCGGAGTATACTTATCATAAACTTCAGAAAGTGAGCGCAGCATGACAGTTTGTTTGACAGCTAACCCTTTTGTAAGTTCTATCTAAATTATCATAAAGATCTCGGTCAAAATGGATTGTGTATGTTTATTACATCCATTTATCAGCACTCAAAAACTAAACCCTATAGGACATTTCTTAGTCATAAGCCCCATATGAAGATGATTCCCGATCTTCTCTTAAATTTATCAAAAAAATAAAAATGTTGCACAGATTTTTCTCAAATTTGGTTTGCAAGAACTTAGTGACCTTCCCAAATATGGTCCGGATTGATCGATTTTTCGATCTACTACCCATATAAGTACAGCATCCGATATGAACTTTTTCATATCTGAAGGAAAAAATACTAATAACAATGCCACTTAAATTTAGTTTATGCTTATTTTCTGTATCTAATTAGTTGGACCCAAGAGATAAGGTCTCTAATGCGTAGTATAGCGTATCGTATAGTTGGTCTAGACCGACTATAATTTTCTTGCTTATTATATATAAGATATACACTTTAGTTAAAATAACTGAATTATGTAGTTACTACAGCCGAGTTATTTTGGTCACGAATATTTATTTCAAGAAATGCAACATATTCGGGTACTACAATAAAGTCCATCATCTGGGTTTCTCCTTTCTTATGGATATGTGGAACAACACACTTACAAAAAAGCTAACAAAAAAAGTTAAACAAAATTTATTGACTACTTTCAAATTTAATTAGAAGCAATAACATTAAAGATGATCTTTCAGAAAATTCTCATTAAAACCAAAAATGAAATCGTTTTCGCACTAATCAAATTTATGCTGTTTTCGCTTTTTTGTTTTGCTGTTTTGTGCCAAGCAATCATTAGTGAACAAAATGCTATGTGTCAGAATCATTTGCACAATTCATTCATCATTCAATTGTACGAGAGTATTGTATTGTATTATGTTTTGTAATATTATACCCAATACAAGGACAAATACCAGAGTGGTGTGATGTGATGTGGTGAAAATTATTAGTTGTGTAGGAGGATATAAAGGTGGCACTTAAATTGTCGATTTTCGAGGAGGAAAAGGAAAGAGTAAAGAAATCATCAGCTACCAACAAAACCCGATAAAAAAGCCGATAAAAGCTCACAATTTTTATCCAATAATCTTTATGTTTCTTAGGGATCATTCGTATTGGGATTAGGTTGGAACATGCACCGATTTTCAAAAATTTCTGATATATCAAATTTTATTAAACCAAATTTTATCAAAACATATTCATATATCCAACTTGTAGATCTTTAAAAGGGTTTCATGGACACGCAGACAGACGGACGGACATCGCTCAATCGACTCAGTAAGCGATTCTGAGTCGATCGGTATAATAAGAGATGGGTCTAGTTCAGGTATTTTTTGGTTTTTACAAACATCAGCACAAAGTCATTATACCCTGATCACATAGTGGTATATGGTATAAAAACGCATCAATGCCATTTTAAATTTTAACTGTTTCTGTTGTTAGAGGACCGTAACACATCAAAAAATATTATTTATTTATTTTATTTATAGTTTATTAATCATAGGAATAAATTCTATGACTAATGAGGAATTCGTGAGCACTAACTAGCTGCCAAGTCTATCGGCTCACAAAAAAAATAATATATATAGTGGTTGTCTTTATTTTTTTTTTGTTGCATAGTATTATCGTCTCTAGTTATTAGTTCATATTTTTTAATTTGCTCGGATTGGTGCCTCCTTCAGTAAAAAGCTGGGCACAACTAATATAAAGGATAAGTGAAACATTTTAAAGTAAAAATTTAAATATAATTATTGAAATATCCAATTGATTCAATTCCAAAAAAAAAAAAAAAAATTGCTGGAAATAAGAAACAATAGATTTTATTTTCCAGCTACGTAATTTCAATAATTTCTACTTCATATTAATAAAATATAAAAACAACCCTAATGTAGGTGTTAGGTATATCGCTTAAGGAGTGAGTGTCTAACTATTGTATGGAAAAGAAATTATAGATATGAGCCACGTTAGCACAAACAATTTCATAAAATATAAAATAGAAGATGATTAAGTGTTTATAGAGTTATTGTTCTAACCGACAACAGCTCGAACTTATAATAAGTTGGTGGTATTGCAAAAATGACAACAACACATGCTTCGAACGAAAGACAAATTAGTTATCAACACTTTTTTTGTTAGTGCTGCTTGCTGCCACAACAATAATAAACAATGCATGAACAATTATTTTTATTAAATTAGGAAAATCTAATAATAATTTGTACAAATGTAAGCAGTTAATTTAATAAGTCTTTTTGGAAACCAAATGTGTTTTTAGAATACAGCAACACACACGATATGTCACCTCGGAGTGATCTCTGGAAAAGAAGGAGAATAGTATATAATATAACAATTTAGTATTGCAATATTTGTTTTTGTTATAATATAAAACTTTAATATAAAAATTTTATAATTGAGTATATTTATAATAATAGAGATATTTACAGCTTGGTTTTTTAACCGTCAGCCAGAAATTTGTCCTTAAATTTGGAAATCCGAGCACTCTAGAAATCTTCTTCGCATACCTGCAAGTACAGGGCACCTTCCAATAAAGTGCACAATTGTTTCTTCTTCATTCAGATTACACAAAGAACAAAGAGTGGATTGATTGGTGATATATTTATTTGAGTTTATCATTAAAAGGTATCCGCGAGTTTTCATTAGTAGGGATATTTGGTGTTGGTTATATTTTTCGTTTCAATAGGTAAGGCATTTTGAATGATCCAAAAACTTATAATTTTGTTGTTGACTTTTTTGTGCAGTTGTTCCGCGATAGTTTTGATATGATCTAGATTTGAGTCGTTTATTTTGAAAGTGATTTAATTCCATTTTTTCTAATATTGAGATATTTAAGGAATTGTGTTTGATTTGTTTCAAAAATATTGTTAGGTGGTATTAATTTTTTTTATGGCTTTGTGACCTTAAACATGTTAGAATATAATAACGTAATACGTTTTGTAAACTCTACTAGAAAAATAAGCTGTGTTTCAGAACCTAAAATGGACTTAAACCACTTTCAAAATTAATAAAATGACTTTTTTGTTTGTGAAAAGGAATAAGTCCACTTATTTTAAAGAAATTAAATAACGGAAATTGTAAATATCTTATGTTTGATGTAGGTGGATGTAATAGCTTTAAAATAAATTGTGAAGCTTTCAATTTAGATACAGATTTTTATTTATGTAATTAAAAAAATGTTTTTAAAAATAAATATTAATTCATTTATTAAAAAATTAAATTTACATTTATTTATTATGGATAATATTAACGATTTTGCCATATTATTTCTCCTCATTTAGATTATGTGTGAGGTTGTTAAAATATTCATGGTATATAGGTGGTATATACCTTAGTAACTCCATCATATCCTTATACTTAGGAGTTGAAATGGGAAAACATGTTATAGGGTTCACTTTTTATAAATAGCATTCAACATATCGCTAGCCAATTTACAGGTTCGCCACTAGTGTTTTTTAATCTTTTATGAATTTCTTCTTCCAGAGGTTTTGTAGAAAAAAAATCTTCACGTTTCATTTCAGTTAATATAAATTTGTTACTCTTTCGACATTTTTTTATGGTTTCATAGTAATCCTGGGGGGCATACATTAAATTATTTTTCCTCAAAGCCATTTCTATTGTTTTCTAAATCACCTTCACTTTCTGAATCCAAAATTCTTGAATTTTTATTTCTTTGCACAGGGTAGATTTCTATTGAAAATAATAACCGATAATTACACAAGTTATTTCAATTATAAACATATAAGTAAATTCTTTTTTGTTACCTGTGTCACTATCTGAGGTAATTCTTGTGTAATCTTCGTCAGACATATTAAAATTTATAATTAGAAGAAACGCCAACTTATAATTTTTTCACGTTATCAATGCAGTGATGCATTTTTTCGGAGTTTCGTAACATAAAAGATGCCATATCTAAATTATTTATTTCAGTGGACTTAAACCAGTTTCAAAATAATTTTTTTTGGATTTCGTTAGCTAACTAATTTTCAAGTGCCCACAATCATAGCGATTTTAATGATACTAGACTTAAATTGTTTATAAAAAAAAGATTATATAGGATTGTGATTATTGTTATCATTAACTACTTTTTTTAAAAAAATGGACTTAAACCACTTTTAAATTAAACGACTCATTTTATATTCTCAATTAACATCTTGCATGTGTTATGCCATATGGTTTTAGATTGGTGCATATTATTTGAACCCAAATCGAAGTTATTCAAACGATCAATATAGCTTTTGTGCCAGTAAATGTTTTTTTGATTAAAGTCTGTGGGGTAATCTATAATTATCCTACTCGAAAAGCGTCTTAGAAATATATTGAAGGTTTAGACTATAAATATAGAGGTGTGCATCTTCTTGACCGGTTTCTAAAGCAAGTACACAGTTTGCGGTAATTTCTGGTATTTTTAACATGCGCTCAGTGAAAAACCTATGCAATTTATCAACAGTCAAACCAGGCCAGTCCCCATACCTGAGCACCATATGCTTGTATAGATGTACAAACTGCTTGAAATAACTTCCACTTTGCCTTGAGCGACACATCCCTTTTTGCAACAAAATTTTTCCAAGTGCTATTTACACACACTTTTGCAGCAACATTTTTTGGAATTATAAGTATATTTCGTGTAAGATATTGTCGGAGTCAATATTATACCTAAATACTTGTATTGAGCCACAATTTTTACCTGCTCTCCGTTAAACGTCCACTTTTCATTTGAGGAAACACGACCACCTTTCCTAAAAACCATTATCTAGGATTTTGTCAGGTTTACTTCCATTTCCCACGTTTTACAATATATTTCCAAATTATTTATAATTTTTTGAAGGATTAAGGTTCTTATGTTCAGACCATCGATGAACAGACCGCCCTTCAGTTTCTCATAGAAATCATTTTAAAACAAGGAAGCCAAAAAAGGCGACAACAAACATCCAGAGTTTGTACTAAAAAACTCTGAAATTTCATCTCCAGTCCACACCGCAGAAATGGTATATTTATATACATGTTCTAAAAAGTTGACATTTTTGTGGACAATCCCATTTCGCGTAGTTCATACATTAAAAGTTGTCTAGGCACACGATCAAAGGCGGCTTTAAAGTCCGCGAAGAACGCGTAAACTCTTTTTTGTTCATGAAACTTTATATTAACAATTGCCAATAAATTATAGATGTTATCTATTGCCAAAAAACCTTTGCGAAAGCCTGCCTGGGACTCATTTAAAGTTTTATTGTTTGTGGCCCTAACTAATAAATATTAAAATAAAAATTGAACAATTTATAAAAATAAATGGAAAAGGTTCAATTTTAATAATAAATTAAGGTTTGTTTGAAAGGTACTGACATTTCTGGAACAATCCAGAAATATTTTTTTGTATCCTATACTACTATGTGGTCAGGATGAGTTTGAGTTTGTGCTGATGTTTGCAATTAAGAAAATATGTATCATAGATCCATCTTTTATTATAAGAATCAATTCAGAATCTTTTTCTGCGTCCATTTGGCGATGTCCGTCCGTCCGTCTGTGTGTCCATGTAAACCTTGTAATCAAACTACAAGTCGCAAATATGCATATAGTATTTTGATGAAATTTTGTATATTAGCTTCTATCGGCTATACGATGAACGCTATTGAAATTGGTGAAAATCGGTTCATGTTCGCACCTATCCTATGAGATTGACTTAAATTGCCATAATATCCAAATTATCATATAGATCTCGGTCAAATTGGGTTTGTGTATGTTTATTACATTCATTTATCAGTGGTCCACAAATAAACCCTGTGGGACAATTCTTAGCCATAGCCGCCACACAAAAACTGATTCCCGATCTTCGCGTAAACCTATAAAAAAACAAAAAAGTTGCACAGATTTTACTCAAATTTGGTTTGTAAAAACAAAGTGACCTTACTAAATATGGTCAAGATTCATCCATTTTTCGATCTACTCCCCATATAAATATAAATACAGCATCGGATATGAACTTTTTCATATCCGCATACAAAAAAATTAATAACAATGCAATTCAAATTTGGTTTATGCTTATTTTCTATAATTATTTGTTGGACTTAAGACAGAGGCATGGTAATGGGTATGGCATAATTTTCTTACTTGTTTTGTATAAGGTGGCATGAATAATTAATTAAGCTTAAACAGCTCTATTTCCAACTTTGATGTCCTTGGTAACCCTCACTAAAATTTTCTGGCAAAATTTTTCGTAGAATATTCCTTAATCCTTAAATGTTCTCTTTGAAATTACTTTTTTGATTTGCTCGAAAAAACCGTCAAACTTACCCATAAAGAGAGGAGCTAGAGTATTAAGATCTTCTACAAAAATGATCCCCATAAAATTCCACAATGTACCTCTGACAATAAGAATTCTCTCAGGCATTAACTTACAACATTTTTTCATTTAGTATAATGCTCGCTTCGACAAAAAAAAATAAAATTTTGACCAACTGTAAAAAAAAAATCAAACCAGTTGGACTACAAAAATTATCTGTTCAACATGCCCTTTCAGAATTATAGGGTCGCTTTCTGTTCCAATCAAAAACTCCTAATTTGTGGGACAGTGTAATTCAATTTCGAAACTTCCACTCTCTCCCAATCGTGTCGCCAGTTCTAAACTGTTTTTCACCATATTTGTGCGTTAAACTCAAAAATGAGCCATCGTAAAGCAAGACCACATTGATTTCCGTCATCATTTTTAATTAGAATTTTATTGTTTAACAAAAACACTCGTACCCACACACACGCAATTGGAAATAAATTAGTTGTAAAAATAGTATAATGAAAATAAATTTTACAATATTACAAATATTTATTGCATCTATATTATCAAGTTTTTCATGTGTTGGATATATAATTAAAAATAAGTATAATTATAATCTATTGTTTACAAATAAAGAATAACCGGCGATGCATTCGATATTAATAGCAGAATAGTATTTTGTAATATTATTAAAAAAAATAATACACTTAGAGATTTTCTTAATGATAACGATGAATTTGCTAATAAATAAAATTCAATTTAATTTCCAGCCCAAAAAATTGAGGTTGAATATGCGCTACCCCATATCATGAGTTTCTTAAGCCTATACCATTCTTAGTCATAGTCTCCATTGAAAGTTGCTACACGACATTCACTTAAATCTATTAAAATAAACAAAAATATTGCATAGATTTTTCTCAAATTGGGCTTATAAATGATTCCATTTTTCGATCTAATCCTCACATAAAGAGCAGCCGATATAAACTTCTTCATATTTGCAAGTCACAAATCCATAATAAAGACACCCAAATTTGGTTTATGTTTATTTACTATATCCTATTAGTTGGACCAAAAAAAAAAAAAAAAAAATACTTTAACTTAATTAAAAATTTCATTAATTTAATGAAAATTTCCATTAAGTTAATGAAAAAATGTCATTAATTACATAAAAAAAATGTAATTATTGTAACAGAAAAGTATAAATAATTTACTGAAAACGTTTTATAAATTTAATGAAAAAATTTCATTATTTAATGAAAAATGTAACTTTTTAATGAAAAAATTAATTAATTTAATGAAAATATTCTGTACACATTAAGAATAAAAAATTTCTTAGCTCAGAAAACATTTATTCCAGTTTTTATTTGATAATTCTACTCGAAACTACAAAATTATTTAAAACAAGTAAGAAAATTATAGTCGGTCAAGACGAATTAGACGATGCCCTATATAATGTCTTTAGAGTTCCGATCTCTTAGGCCCAACTAATTGAATATAGAAAATAAGCATAAACCAAATTTGAGTGGCATTATTAATTTTTTTATCTTTGAATATGAAAAAGTTCATATCGGATGCTATATTTATATGGGGACTGGGTCGAAAAATGGACCGATCCTGACCATATTTGGTAAGATCACTTACTTTTTTTTTTTTTGCAAAAATTTATAAAAACCAAATTTGAGAAAAATCTGTGCAATATTTGTATTTTTTGATAGATTTAAGTGATGATCGGGAAGCAGCTTTATTTGGGGGCTATGACTAAGAATTGTCCTATAGGGTTTATTTTTGGAATACTGATTAATTGGACTTGTGAATGCACATAAATCCACTTTGTCCGGGATCTATATGATAATTTGGTTCTTATGGCAACTTAAGTCGATTTTACAGGGGTCATTTTCACCAATTGAAATAGCGTTCATGTTATGGCCGGTTGAAGCTTATATACTAAATTTCATCACAATATATTTATATTTACGACCTGTAATTTGATTATAAGGTTTACAGGGACACACAGACAGACGGACGGACAAACGGATATTGCTAAATCGTTAATGATTCTGAGTCGATCGGTATAATAAAAAATGGATCTAAGTCAATTATTTTTGGTGGTTACAAACATCAGCACAAAGTCATTATACCACATAGTGGAATAGGGTATAATAATCCTGTTCTTCTTGTTATAGAAAAAAAGTGTGGCACATAAACCGGGAACTAATCTTAGACACTCGCTTACCTGCTAAATAAAACTTAGCATGGATGGACCAATTATATGACAATTCTCCACCCAGCTCAAAATAGAGACATAAATTTCCATTTTAGCATTTTAGCTAACAAAACTTTTATGTGAATCACCTACGTTGAACTTTCCACAAAACAGAAAATAAAAACTTTGTTAATTTGTATTTTCAATTTTCGCTGTACAAATTGTTCAACATACAAATTAAGTATTTTATAGTGAAAACATTTAACTTGAGTCCTTTTGCCTTATTTAAGTTTAAACTCTTAGCTGTGCGTAGTTTTAATTACTTTTACGTTTAACTTAAATGCCAACAAAAAAAAAAAAAAAAAAAAAAAGAAAACACACAAAGAAGAAATAAGAGGAAAATCATTTTTACAGAAACAACAA
Source organism: Cordilura impudica (assembly GCA_963682025.1). Taxonomy (NCBI): domain Eukaryota; kingdom Metazoa; phylum Arthropoda; class Insecta; order Diptera; family Scathophagidae; genus Cordilura; species Cordilura impudica. Next base: position 252,020,410 of record OY821519.1, on the reverse strand, counting down.
CACCCACTGCCCTACAATAACACCTTAACTCTAGTTTAATAGCTTTTTGGCTTGTTCTTCGTGTTGCTGCCACTTGGTGTTGCAGCACATTCAAACCATTTAATGTGTAGTCTAGCCAATTTAATGCAGGCAATATGAGTAGCATGTGCAAAATGTTGCCTTAAGGTATGCCACACTAAACCATGGTTTTGCTGAGGCAATCAGCACAAAAACTGACCTAGTGTCCAGAATTTTAAAATCTTTTTCACACCCACATGATTACACACACTTTACAACATGCGGCTCTACTCTGCAGAGATGGTGTTTAAACGTGTGAGAGTGTGTATTTGTAATTTTGTTTTGGTAGTTGTATTTATAATCTTAATTTGACATTATAACCAGATGACATTGTCTTGGCCTAAATAAAACACGGTGTTGTTGGGATAACTAAAGGTTCCCCAGCTTATCTTACATCGCTTTGTATCTACTGGCCAACAGCTGTTGCTTAGAATATCTACCAAAGTATTATTCTCATCTTTCAAGTAGTTGTTATTGCAGTTGTTGTTAATAGCCTTGGCCATTCAATTTCACTTAACCCAAGAGATATGGCTGTGATAGTTTATATGCTAAGATTCTATGTTGAACGTAGTCCAGCCCTGTTTTGTTGTCAAGTTTTGTTTTTGTTTGTTTTTGAGTTACTAAATGACTTAAAATAGATTTTTCGAAAGGAAAAAAAATTATTTTCATGGCATTGAAACACATAGGGTGTTGTGAAAAAATGGTAATAATATTAATTTCTTAATTTTTATTTAAAAGAAAAACTATTACGGACTTTAACAAACTTGAAGCAAACAAATAAGTTTTAAAAAATTTCAAAGCAACTCATATGGCAACTATTTTTAAATAAGGTTTATTTAAAATCTACTTCCGGTAGGTTTTAAATTTAGTTTTATTAACAAATAAAAATAAGAATGTTAAAAAAATTTCTAAAGCAAGCGGGTTCCCCACAAATTGGCTTGTACTAAAGTATGTTTCTCGAACACAATCGTTTTGTCTCAATGTCATGTTGAAGGGGGGTTTTGTTTTTAATTTATCATTTCGAAACTTTTGGCTGTCATTTGACAAAGTAACATATTTTTTTGAATAAAAAAAAGTCTTTCTTTAAACATTTACATAACAGATGTCATTATCATATTGCTACAAATTTCCATAAATTTTCTTTGCCAAAAACATAAATGTATTTTTCTGCATCAAATTATCTTATTATGATTTTACATTTTTCTTTTTTTTTCTTTCTAATTATTTTAAAATCTTTCCAATATGGCTGACTTCAATCGCAAACACGATTACACACACGCACACATTTTTATGCCATTTATTTTTGTATTTGTGGGTTTATGCTACATGTAGACGGTAAAGCCAATGAATGAAAAAATGAACATTTGAAATCACAGCCATTTAGTTAGACAATCATCAACAGAGACAATGAATGATGACATTTGTGACAACTACAACAACGATACTTCATAATTTATGAATTCCAAATACGTAGTCGTACATTAATAATACATACACATTCAGTCGTATGTATGAGTATTTAAGAGGATAGTAGCAACATGAGTTGAAAAATACGTAATAAAGAGCATAGACTTCAATTCGATGTGAAACTGTAATTTGTTACAAATCTTGTATAAATTTCATTTGTTGTTGAGTTGAAGCTTTATTATTTCAGAAATACATTCTCGACTATACTGATAATAGTTTTATGCGAGCTTAATACCATATATGAAGATTTTCTGGGCTTGATAATTGGTAGAATTTCAATGCTGCACACCATTGCAATGGTGCTACATTGGCCTAGTCAATATAAGTAAAATCCAATTTTACTTCCAATTTGACTTATATGGACTTGAAATTCGAAATTAACATTATGAAAAATGTGGGCGGTCGGATAAAGACCATATTCACATCAACTTTGGTACACATATTCTCAATAAATGTAGGAAAAATCAGTCCAATCATAAACAAAAATTCCGTGTGAGATTTTTCACTTTTCCCTTTTCTCCTATTGGGAATTCTTTCTCCCTTTTATTCAACTGCGGGAAATGAAAAAATTCGAAGGGAAAAATTAAATTTTTTCACCTACAATTTAGAAGGGAATTTGCACAGAAATGTCAGTATTATTTTTAAAATTCAGTTTAAACAAACAAAAAAGGTTTTAATAATCTTATATTAGATCAAAAAGCACTAACGAACAGCAACGCATTCTTTAAAGGCAGCAAATAGGTACTTTCTAGACTTTGGTGGATGGCTAAGGAGGATCTTAATTCCCTAGGGCCTCCTACAAAATGTATTGCTGAATGGTTTGTTATCAATATCAAGAAAAAAAATCAACTTTAAATTTTTTTATAAATTTTTAAGTGTGAGCAGATCAAAGAAAAAATGTTCGGCAAAAGGGCTGCACACAATTTTATAAAATAAAATATACTGAAGGGAGTCCAAATAAAGAACTGAAGTTTTCTCCTACATAAGAATCTATACTAATATTATAAAGAGGTAATGTGTGTTTGTTTGTTTGTTTGTTTGTAGGAGGTAATCTCCGAAACTACCCATCTGATATTCCTGAAATTTTCACAGAGTCTTACTGGGGATATGGGAAGTGCTATAGGCTATAATTTTTTTAAATATTTTAAGTGGGCGTGGCACCTCCCACACAAAGTAAATTTTTAATATCATACACATATATTGAGTATTATAACAGGGAGAGCTTTGCAAATTTGTGTGGGGTCACCTATTGTTAATATTAGTAGCTGCGCCGAAAATGGGCGGGATCGGACAAGTGGGCGTGATACCTCCCATACAAGTAATAATTCAATATTATATATCGCAAGTGCTGTGATAGAGAGAGCTTTTTCAAATTTGTCTGGTGTCACCTATTATTAATGTGAGTAGTCGGACCAATAGGCGTGGCACCTGCGTGTTTGTTTGTTTGTAAAGGAAAATCTCCGTAACTACTCGTCCGATCTTCCTGAAATTTTCACAGAGTCTTACTGCGGATATGGGAAGTGCTACAGGCTGTAGTATTTTTAATGGACGTGGCACCTCCCATACAAAGTAAATTTTTAATATCATATATATTAAGTACTATGATAGAGAAAGCCTTGCAAATTTGTCTCCGGTCATCTATTATTAACGTGAGTAGTCAGACAAAAAAATGGGCGGGATTTTACAAATGCGCGTGGCACACCTACACAAACTTAGTATTAAATGTGATATATCTGAATTACCGTATTAGTGAGAGCTTTGGGACTTTGCGTGAGCCCTCTCATAACGATTCGAGGGGCGGGAGGGGGGGGGGGTGTAGCGAAGCACACCAGGTTACATCTAGTTCTTATATAATCTGATTGATATGAAAGCTTTGGACTAAACTCTTCAAAACGTAAAGAAAATGCAACAATGTTAGAACATAGTTTTTTAAATGATGTTGTGTCACACGTACTAGAAGCGCAAAAAGAGACTATGAAAAATACGCCACCAACAAATATGACACCTGCAAATGTGCTACCAATGTAAACTCGTCCAAAAATATTAAGTTTCCCAAATTAGACGTGCAAAAAGAACTGGTGAAAAATTTGTGTGACGCACTTCAAGCTCAACTTGAAGTACAAAAAGAGTTATTGGAAACAATAAAAATGAAAACAACAAATCAGAAGGAACAGGAACAGAGTACAAAGGGGCTTTATTCTGTGATTTTCTGGAATAACCGCGTATGTCCATTTTTGTCAGTTTTGATTTAGCGATGCCAAATATATTAATTTTTAACGCTCTTTACATGTGTTCAACTTAAAAAAAAAATATTGACCATTTCTGAGTTTTTCCTTTAAATAACGATGTAACTTAAATGTTTATTAAATTAATTTGCAGCACTAATGACGTATGTCAACCTACGTTTGATCGCTGACAATTATTTTCTCAGAAAACGATACATAGCGACGTACGTTGTTATTAATGAAAAAAGCTAAATAATTTTGGATTAGTTTTCAGTTTATAACCACTTGTAAAAACTTGTGTATTTATTTCTGTTATTTTTTGTCACTATTATTCTTGATACGTTGTTATATTCTCATCCTAAGTTCCGTTAACTTTTTGTTGACGAACAAAAAAATCCATTTTTCAAGCAACAACAACTTATGTCTACATGGGTGGTTGCATTGGTAGTTTTCTTTTTCAAAGAAAACGACGTTTGTCGACATAAGTTGTTTTATCTGCACACACTTTAAGTGTAATTTACATATTGTTATTTCGTCCTTCTCTAGGATCTATTCCTGTGAAGATTTTTGACTCAAAATATTATATATGTAAAGTATTTGTTGCCCATATCTACAGGACTGTTAAATAAAAAGCTCTAAAATCTTTATATCGAGCCCCTAATTTCAAATATAACGTTTTTTGGCTCCCCTGAACATTTTGGTTTTATGACATACGCGGTTATCCTAGAAAACCACAGTATTGGGCGCTCGAAAAAATAAACGAAAAAATCAAAGAATTATAGAAGTAGGATACAAGCTATAAATAAATATAATAGAAATGCAACTATAAGATTTAATTTATGCAATCTAATGTAACTTTTGGCTGAATTACATAGAATTCATGCTGAAAACGCAAAAGGGCTTCATTGTGACATACAGTTGTATTTTACTCGTAATCTATACCCATCTAATATAATAAAGAGGTAATGTGCGTTTGTTTATTTGTTTGTAGGAGGTAATCTCCGTAGCTAATCATCTGATCTTCCTGTAATTTTTATAGAGTCTTACTGCGGATATTAAATACTTTTAGTGGGCGTGGCACCTCAAATACAAAGTAAATTTTTAAAATATATATTGAGTACTATGATAGGGAGACCTTTGCAAATTTGTGTGAGGTCACCTATTATTAATGTTAGTATATATGCCGGAAATGGGCGAAATCGGATAAGTGGCCGTGGTACCTCCCATAAAAAGTAATTGCTCAATATCATATATCTCGAGTACTATCACAGAGCCAGCTTTGCAAATTTGTCTTAGTAGTCGTGAGTAGTCAGACAAAAAATGGGCGGGATCAGACAAAGGGGCATGGCACCCCAATACAAAGTAAATATTAAATGTCATATATCTGGACTACTGCAATAGTGATAGCCTTGGTACTTTCCGTGAGCCCTTTCATTACGATGCGGTGGAGGGAGTAGTGAAGCAAAGCGCGTTACATCTAGTAAGATAAAAAAATTTAGATTGAAAAAGTCTTTTATTTACTTGGTTTATAATTTTCCCTAATAACTCAGACACATATTCGAGCTCTCCATGAGAGGAAGGGTTCAAAATTGACATACATTTTTTAAATCAATTTAAAAATATTCCGTAATTCGAGAAATATGCTTGCGAACTTGAATTGATGAAATGGTGAACTTTTAACTTTGGGGGAAAAAATCATGTCGCATGTAAGTTTAAAGGTAAATTTCTTACCTATAAAATGATACCCCAATGAGCAACATGGAGAAAAAACTGTACTTCATTACACACATCGTGTCTGTTTTTTTCTTTGTTGGCGATTTTTGATTTGGTCATTTTTTGGTTTTTACAATTTTAGATTTACCGATTTTTTTTTTGCGATTTTTATTATGTGAGATAATAGGTTTTGGCAATTTTTGACTTAGGCGATTTTTGATTTTGGCGATTTTTGTTATTCGCGATTTTCTGTTTTGAAGATTCTTAACCTTGGCGATTTTGGTTTTTTTTTTGCGATTTTTAAATTTGTCGAATTTTATTTTTTTTTTGTTAATTTTTGATTTTTGATTTTGGCGATTTTTTTATTCTCGATTTGCGGTTTTGACAATTTTTGATTTTTGGCCATTTTTATTTTGCGATTTTTGTTATTCGCGATTTTTGGTTTTTTTTTTTGCAATTTTTGTTCTCTTGAGATTTTTGATTTTTGCGATTTTTGTATACGCGATTTTCGGCTTTAAAGTAAAGACATTTAAAGTAAAAACATTTAGTCTTGAGCCTGAATAATTTCGAAAATATTTTTATAGAAAATCATGAAATTAAATAAAAATTCATTAATTTCAGAAGCCGAAAGATTCAAAATGTCGCATATAAATGAGTGAGAATATTGTTGTATTCATAGTCAGTAAATTATTAGTGAGCTATACATCCAAATATTTAAAAACAGTCAAATTTAAAAATTTAAATTAGAAACTAAAAAAAATTTAATTTAAAAAATTAATTTTTATCAAAATTTTAACTAAAATATTTGATGTAACTATAACCAATAAGGCATATTTATATTGGCTAAAGCGGTCTGAGGGATCAAAAGTTATGAGTGAACATTAGAAGGGATACCAAAATTTTTTGATATAAACTAAACCATATCATTTGACGTCCTATTTAAAAAAAAAAAATAAAATAAATGAGAATAAAAACTCAGCTGAGACGAATTTTATAACTTTATTTGTTTCGGATGGATATTCATAGATTTTTGTGGCTGATAAAAGCAACAAATCACGACATTCCTTGTCAACCTGTTATGTGATGGCTGAGTGTTTATTATTCAAAAATAGTTCTTATCGATATGTTGCTAGACCTGTCTCATACAAAAACTTTACCATCAAAATACCTTTTTTTGCAAACAAACCCATCTCAATTATACCTGACACATTTATACCTCATTACCTTTTTAAATAAACATTTAATATATTCCAAGCAGTTTTATGGTAGATCTCTTCATTTCAACACATATTTAGTAGCTCATACAATTTGTCGTTTACCTGGCTTTAACTTTAATTTTTGTTAGCACAAAAATTAAGTTAACGTGAAATCTCATAAATCAAAAATGAAGCGTTTCTCGTTAACGACTTAAAAGATAAAACACGTTTACAGAATATTTTGTGTGTTTCGCTTGTTTTGTTATCTCTATTAGAACATAACCCTTTTCATGATGAGTTTTGGAACATTTCCTTGGGAAAACATGAATTTACCATGCACTCAAAAGCGCTTGTATATATTTGTTGGGTTATGTTCGTGTAGCCAATTAGTAGTGGTCACGAAACAATAGACAATCACGTGTTGTTGCATTAAAAACTCATAGACGTTTTTCACTTTTTTGTTTTGAGCGTGTGTCTGTGTCAGTGGGTTTCGTTACTATGAACAAAAGTGGATAGATGTAGTTTACAAAAATGCATAAAGGAAATAATGCAAATAATGTTAATAAGATGAATATGATCGAATTTGAGAGACCCTAAATTATTGAGTATATTAAAAATAGAATTTCGTATAAAGATGTAAAGTTCCGAAAGACCGTGGCTCAATCACGGACAATGTTTTACTGAGCGATCAGAATCAGTGTAAAGGCCTAGAGCAGTCAATTTAGAAGCATCTATAAACATGAAATCAAAAAATTTACTTAATTCCTTCTTTTTATATTGATTTTTTTCCATTTTGTTTAAGTCATTTCGAAATGAGCAAATTACGAAAAAAGTCAAAAAAAAAGTGATCATCGTTATGGAGTCGATTAAGCTTTTTTTAAACAAACTTCTTTCAATAACCCTTTCAAACCTGTTTAGTAAAACGAGAACCTTCTTTTTTTTTTAATTCTCTTTAGTGTAAAGAGTGGTATAGCTAGGTCTGAAAGGATAATGACATTCGGTTACCGTGCTACTCAACATTTCTTTTGCTTTCAAACTGATGATTCAGTGGATGTACAGACTATACAAATGTCACCTACGAGTTCAACTCAAGTCGTCTTGGATTATTATTATTGTTTAAATATTTGTCTTCTTTCTAGGAGTCGCCAAAGACTAAAAGTTTGCACGGAAAATTTTTCAAAATTAAAAGATTGTGCCGAAATTTAGCATCTGCCGTATAAACTTTTAATCTTTGGTGAGCCCTACTAATATTAAAAGCTGAATATAGTCACAGAATAGTTTACTAGTTATAACGGCGGTCACAGAACAGCCCGACCTGGCGTATAAATGGCGCCAGTAGTTTGAACAATTATTTCGGTGATTAGTGGCAACCTTCTAAAATATACTAGCGGAGCCCAGCGCTCGAAATTCGAGTTTTAAATAAAATTCATTTAATTTCATTATAAATATTTGTTGATCACACAGAAGATATATGTAATAACCTAAAGACAAGCTAAACAATTTCAGCCAATTCACAATTCAACTTATGATATACAATTTTTCAAACATATTAAGAAATTTAATAAACACACACACAGCACTGTATAGGTTTATGTGTTTTATGTATGTGCAACTTTAAATGATTATTACTTCCAAAAAAAAAAAAATGTACCACATAGAGCACATCTGGTAAGGTGGTTCACAATTGCAAATACCTTTCAAAAGGTATATTTTGTGGCAAACTCGGTTGATAACTAAAACCGTAGAAGGGGTCATTAGAAGTCGCCTTGCCTATTAATATTATAGATATTTTAAGTTTGAAGGCACCGCAATGTTTAGCATTTTTTTTTTGAAGCCATCAACGATAAAGGATCTCGGTGAATTTGTAAACATATAATTCAATACTTTCATTTGAAAGGTCAGTCCAACCAATATTAAGGCCGAGCTAGATTCTACTCTGGGGGAGTTTTTCCTTTGTATTTGTACTTGACGCCGATACAGGCTTCGTATTTAAATATATTTTTTGGAAAAATGAGCCTATGAGTTTTAAGTTCTTTTAAAAGAAAATAAGGTCACGAAATATCATATCATAAATGGAATTTTACTCTCTCTGGTCTCCAAATTTTGACATGCCTCATCCGGTTTGCATGTAACATGATTAGATTAGATTTAATTGGAGACTTTCATGATGTAAATTGCTGATTCACGAAAAAAATAATAAAGCTAGAAAGTTGAAATTTTGGTATGAGTTTCAACACATTTAAGTCCACAACTATGCGAAATAGAGATATTCAAGCAGTAATACTCATTGAAAATAACGAACACCTAAGAGAGATCGTAAGAATGCAAGACTTACATGATGACTTTAATCTCCATAAAAACTAAAAGAAGCCGCCGGGATATACCGCAAAACAATGAAGCTGTTTTCGATATTTGGAAGAGAATGGTATCTGGTACAAGTATTTCTGATAGCAGCCGATCAGACTATGGAACAAGGTCACGTTAGCATAAAAAAGCATGTAGCCCGGATGAGATTCCATTAAAATACTGAAATTAATAGACGACGATAACATCCAACTTCAGACAGAGTTGTTTAACTTCATTTACGAAATTCCCACAAGTTTGGTTAAATCAATCTTTAGAACAGGCGCGAAAAGCAATGATTATAGACACGTCCTATATATATTCCTCAGAATAATTCGCTCCAGAATATATGTGATATATGTAAAGATAATGGGCGCACTTTAATTTGGTTTCAAAGAAGCCACGTGCACCCGCGAAGCACTTTTTCTCTGTACAGGTATTGGTTTTAGAAATAAAGAACTGTACAGAGGGACATTTTTTATGCTTCATTAATTAAGAAAAAGCTATCGACGAGGTGCACCATGATAAACTGATTGAAATTATTTGAGTTTTTTTGGTGCAAAGATAACTTAAAAGGTAACTTTTGAACCTATTTATATTAAATAAACAACAATTTTATGTTTTTATGTTTCTTTTTCAAGGTTTTTATGTTTCAAAATTATTATCGATAAAGAAAAGAAAAAATAAAAACAATTAAGATTTTTCGAATTTATTTTCTCAAATTTCTTCAAAATAACTATCACAATTCATAACAGAATCTACCTATATCTAATAGACTAATCATTTCTGAACTATCATTATTGGATTATAACTCTTTTCGTGATTTCACATGCCGCAGAAATGAAATAAGTGGTCCTCATTTTGCCTCACCCCTGATCATTTGAACGTGTTTGAGCATTTATGTGTTTTATAAAATTTGTTAAGGACTCCTGAGCTTCTTCGGAAAGCTTTCCAATTGGTAAAGACTGATATTCAATTATATTTTTGCCATGCGCCTGTATTTGTAATGACATGTAGAGTTAAAAATTAATATATTTGACATCGTTAACTCAAAACTGACAAAAATGGACATACGCGGTTATTCCAGAAAACCACAGATATGTCAGACCAAATTGTTATACCCTATACCACTGGTCAGGGTATAATGCCTTTGTACTGATTTTTGTAAGTACCAAAAATATTTGACCGATCGACTCAGAATCACTTTCACTAGCGATGTCCGTTCGTCCGTAGTTTGCATGTCCATATAAACTTTGTAATCGAACAACAGGACGCAAATATGAATATATTTTGATGAAATTTGGTTATAAGCTTCTATCGGCCATAGGATGAACGCTATTCGAAATGGTGGAAATCGGTTCATGTTCAGACCTAGTCTCCATACAAATAACTTAAATTGCCATAATATTCAAATTATCATATAAATCTCGGTCAAATTGGGTTTGGGTATGTTTATTACATACATTTATCAGTGGCCCAAACACGAACCCTATTGGGAAATTCTTAGTCACAGCCGCAAATGAAGCTGCATCTCAATCTTCACTTAAATCTTAAGATAATAACATGGCTTTTGGAAAAAATATTGCACAAATATTTCGCAAATTTTGCTTATATATGTTTTTAAAAAAATATAGTCAGGATCGGTCCATTTTTCGACCTAGTTCCCTTATAAATATAGCATCCGACATGAACTTTTTCATATCCGATAGCAAAAAATAATAACAATGACACTAAAATTTGGGTTATGCTTATTTCCTATATCTAATTAGTTGGACCTGAAAGATGGGGTCTCTAAACGAGAGGTACAGGGTATTGTATAGTCCGTCTAGGCCGACTATAATTTTCTTACTTGTTAATAACTTGTTAATAATTTTAAGCTTATTAAATGATTCAATTGGATTGTTAACAATTTTATATTCTTATATAGATCCCATGATTTAGGTAGAATAGGTCATTACAAACAGTTTGAAAAACTAAAATTTTTTCCATAAACATAAACTACCAATAACTATTTTATATCATGAAGTGCTACATATACACTCATATATTGTTTCAATAGATTCGTGCTAAAAACTATCGATAGCGTAATATAGGAGTGCATGTTGTTACGTTGCTTTAATGTTTGCCAATGTGTAGCGTTAAATCCGCTTTATGTGAAAATGTACATTTTCTGGAAATTCTTTTAATTTTTTTTTCTTTTTTTTGTCGACAATTGATAGAGTTGTAGTCCAGTCCATTTTTTTTTGTTTCATTAGGTACGTTTCTGTTATTAGAGTAAACATTTTTCGTAATAACAACTGTGAATCTTTGGCCATACCTTGTAAAAGTGTAGCCGTACCTTTATAAGCAGTACAACAACAATAGCATGAGGTCTATAAACATTTCATAACATACTTATCACTAGAATTTCATAAAGTACTAAATACACAACATAACGGGTGATTTTTTAAGAGCTTGATAACTTTTTTTAAAAAAAAAACGCATAAAATTTCCAAAATCTCATCGGTTCTTTATTTGAAACGTTAGATTGGTCCATGACATTTACTTTTTGAAGATAATTTCATTTAAATGTTGACCGCGGCTGCGTCTTACGTGGTCCATTCGGAAAGTCCAATTTTGGGCAACTTTTTCGAGCATTTCGGCCGGAATAGCCCGAATTTCTTCGGAAATGTTGTCTTCCAAAGCTGGAATAGTTGCTGGCTTATTTCTGTAGACTTTAGACTTGACGTAGCCCCACAAAAAATAGTCTAAAGGCGTCAAATCGCATGATCTTGGTGGCCAACTTACCGGTCCATTTCTTGAGATGAATTGTTCTCCGAAGTTTTCCCTCAAAATGGCCATAGAATCGCGAGCTGTGTGGCATGTAGCGCCATCTTGTTGAAACCACATGTCAACCAAGTTCAGTTCTTCCATTTTTGGCAACAAAAAGTTTGTTAGCATCGAACGATAGCGATCGCCATTCACCGTAACGTTGCGTCCAACAGCATCTTTGAAAAAATACGGTCCAATGATTCCACCAGCGTACAAACCACACCAAACAGTGCATTTTTCGGGATGCATGGGCAGTTCTTGAACGGCTTCTGGTTGCTCTTCACTCCAAATACGGCAATTTTGCTTATTTACGAAGCCATTCAACCAGAAATGAGCCTCATCGCTGAACAAAATTTGTCGATAAAAACGCGGATTTTCTGCCAACTTTTCTAGGGCCCATTCACTGAAAATTAGACGTTGTGGCAGATCGTTCGGGTTCAGTTCTTGCACGAGCTGTATTTTATACGGTTTTACACCAAGATCTTTGCGTAAAATCTTCCATGTGGTCGAATAACACAAACCCAATTGCTGCGAACGGCGACGAATCGACATTTCACGGTCTTCAGTAACACTCTCAGAAACAGACGCAATATTCTCTTCTGTACGCACTGTACGCATTCGTGTGGTTGGTTTAATGTCCACTAAAGTAAACTGAGTGCGAAACTTGGTCACAATCGCATTAATTGTTTGCTCACTTGGTCGATTATGTAGACCATAAATCGGACGTAAAGCGCGAAACACATTTCGAACCGAACACTGATTTTGGTAATAAAATTCAATGATTTGCAAGCGTTGCTCGTTAGTAAGTCTATTCATGATGAAATGTCAAAGCATACTGAGCATCTTTCTCTTTGACACCATGTCTGAAATCCCACGTGATCTGTCAAATACTAATGCATGAAAATCCTAACCTCAAAAAAATCACCCGTTACAATGAATATATGTATGTTTAGAGGAGCGAAGGTAGCAGGCTCGAAATATCTACAGAAAAGCAATCTCTCCTCTAGACTTTAAACACGATGTTAATGTTGGAAATGGAAAATGTGAAAAATCTGTGCATAAACCTAAATGCAAATGAACTTTCAATTGTGCTGAACTATTAAGTGAAATACAGTAACACTTTTACACACATACCAAGAAAAAAAAAACACACACCAACACTTTGGCACATCTTACATACTTGTAGCCTAAAACGTTACACATACTTCAAATTTGGTCCAAGTTTAAAGCCTATAAATGAATATAAATGGGTAAGTGGAATGGGGTAACAGAAAAATGTTAGTGACATTTCAAATTTCTTGTTTAAGTAGTCGAACTGCGTTTGTCGTTTGTGTGAGTCTGTTGTTAAAAATATTATTATTTTGTGCGTGTAGGCTTTACCTGAACTTGGATGTCATCAATTCAACTCCATTGAAATAAAAAAAAAATTAAATAATGAAAAATGGTCACAGTTAAAATGTTTGTGTTTCGCAAAACTCTTCAGTAGAATGGAGTGCTTTTGATTTGTTTGGAGTAAGAATGGTGAGGTTCCGAAATTTTCGTTAGTCATCATTTGGTTTATTTTCTTTTCCAAAGTTCGTAATTGCTAGAATGATTAAACATTTTTAACAACTTAACACGTTCATTGTTTGAAAACAGGTTTGTTGTTGGGCTAAACGGTTAAACATCATTAACAAAAAGGAAATGAAATAATGTTCTTTACATCACTTGTGGTTATTTCCTTTCGAGATGAACATTTTTTTTTATAATTTCCTTCATAATTAAGGTAAAGGGACTGAAACTAGGAAATATTTTGAAATTAAAAAAAAAAAATTGTTGGAGAACTTTATATGCCCTTTTTATTATTAGTTTTTGGAACAGAAATTAAAACCTTTGATTTCACTATACAACACATTTTTTGGGGGGTAAATAATACCTATGCCGGATGTATTCATCTGGGTTAGTATAGTTTGGGCAGTTATGCCCATTTTAAATTTTAATTTATTATTTATTTTGAAATAAGACGAAACAATAAGTGTAGAAATTCTTTCGATCGAAGTTCTGAGTTCGGATTTCCCCAACATAATTTTAAGAGACATTTTTTCGCAGAATATTTTTATCATATATCCGCTTTTTTTACGGCCTCTTTTAGTCATTTTTTTTTAAAGAAATATCAAAAAAAAAGTACTCTAAAACGTGTATTACAAGGGTAAAAATATTCTGTGAATATGTTCTGCAGCAAATTTTACTTGGAGGTGTCGATGGCGTGAACGTCATCCGGTCATGTTAAATCACTGAAAAGATGAATTTTAATTTATCACGTGCAGCCCAGTCCCTTAAAATTTTTTTAAAATCTTGAACTAAAATTTGACTGTATCCCCACACGACCAAACACTTTGTGGGTTTTACTATAATAAGCTAATACAATCGATCGATATAAGAATCATCCAATCCCGAGACCATGTCCATCATTTTTCTACAGTGTTTTTATTTTTTCGAGTAAAAGTAAACATGGAAATATAAAAATAAATTTAGTAAAAATCAATTTAAGCATTTTATTAAACACTTTTTATACCCTCCACAATGGTGTGCAGAGGGAACATATATACAGTGAGTAACGATACAATGGAAACTTTTAACAAAATATATTTGACGATTCCAATGGTCAATAACAAGAAATTTGATCATAAAACTTAAAACTCTTTTACTAAATTAAAATTTTGTATATTCTAGTTTGAAAAAAATAAAGAATAGCTTAACTTTAGAAAAAAATAAAACTTAGAAGTATTAGTTTTTATGCTGTTGACAAAACATTGGAAATCTTTACTATAAATACAATAATTGAAAACTTTCCTTATATTTTTGCTTTCAATACCTTGTTGCGTATCAATTATTTTGTATTACTGCTTCATAACACCGAAGCATGAAGTCAATTAAATTGTTCATGATATCTATTGAATTTTTTGCCACTCTGAATTAATGGCCTCTATGAGATTGAAAAAGAACTACTCAAATCGATCGGTCGAATCGTTAGTTAGTGAGTTATGGTCTTGAGTTCATACAAAGATCCCATAAGATAGAACTCTTTCTGTTTTTACCTAACTTTCCAATTTTCCGGAAACTTTTCCATCTTTTCCCTCCTAAAAACCCTATTCGAATTATTACAAACATTTAAAAAAGCAAAAAAAAAAAAAATTAGCCAAACCGATCCAGTCGTTTGTAGTCGACTATGCCGATGTCAAGTTTAATCGAAAATTGGTGTAATGAACGGAGTAGAGGAATTATAAATTTTCCATATAAAAAAGTGGGCGTAAAGAAGGAATGTCTAATCGAAAGCTACTTTATGATTTTTTCAAGGGACAATTAGGATAAATAGGAACTTTAGAGGCGTCGGAAAAAGTGAGCGCAGAAGGGGTATAGATCATTTTTATTTCCCGAAGAACCATATTCGCACTATTACAAATATTAAATGAAATTAGCGAAATAAGTCCGCTTAGCAACAGACAGAATCTCGTCTATATATAAAATATAAAGTATGTATGTTTCTTGGAAGCATATAGCAGGCTAAACCATTGGACTGATCTTCCTGAAATTTTTACAGAGTCTTACTGTGTATCTGGAGCTATAGGCTATACATTTTTATACCCTATACCACTATGTGGTTTGGGTATAATGACTTTGTGCTGCTGTTTGTAACAACCAAAAATATTTGACCTAGACCCATCTTTAATTATACCGATCGAATCAGAATCACTTTCTGAGTTGATTTAACAATGTCCGTCCGTCCGTCCGTCCGTCCGTCCGTCTGTGTGTCCATGTAAAGCTTGTAATCAAACTGCAGGTCGCAAATATGAATATATTTTGATGAAATTTGGTATATAAGTTCATCGGCCATAGGATGAACGCTATTGAAATTGGTGAGAATCGGTCCATGTTCAGACCTAGCCCCCATACAAATTACCCATATGAAATCGACATAAATTGCCATAAGATCCAAATTGTCATATAGATCTTACTCAAATTGGGTTTGTATGCGTTCATTACATCCACTAATGAGTAGTCCAAAAAAGATCCCTTTGACCCCATATACAGCTGCTTCCCGATCTTCACTTAAATCTATTAAAAAACAAAAATATTGCACTGATTCTTCTCAAATTTTGTTTGTACATATTTTTGCAAAATACAAGAGACTTTACCAAATATAATCAGGATCGGTCCATTTTTGGACCTAGTCCCTTTATAGATATAGCATCCGATATGAACTTTTTAATATCTGCAGCCAAAAAAATTAATAAAAATCCCACTCAAATTTGGTTTTTGCTTATTTTCAATGTCCAGTTAGTTGGGCCTAAGAGATAGGGCTTCTAAACGCATGGTATAGGGTATCGTATAGTCGGTCTGAACCGACTATAATTTTCTTACTTGTTTCATGTTGATTTGGTTTTAGACCAGGTTCTGATGTTTATGTTGCACACTTACTTGGCTATACTGGTCGAGAGTAAAATAATAACTAATTTATTCTTTTTTCTCCATCGTATCGCCGGATTTTCCCAGCTTCTTCATGAAGATTTTATTACACTATAAACACATTGCATTATTTCACCAAAATTACAATTAAACTTATTACACCTACTTAGTTTATAAATTAAGACAATAATATATTATTATTACTTATTTTGTCTGTGCTCTCTTTATGGTTCATTGTACTGTTTTCTTTTTGTCTTATTCTTACGCTTTCGAGTGTCAGTCTTTTGTTTTTTCAATATTTTTAGAGGGCGTGGCACTTCCTATACAAGGTGAATTTTTAATATCATATGTGTGAGTATTATGACAAGGAGAGCTTTGCAAATTTGTGTGAGGTACTGACAGGGATAGCTTTGAAAATTTGTGCGACGTCACTTTTTATCAATGTTAGTATCCACGCCGAAATGAGCGTTTTCGGTGCAGTGGGCGTGGCACCGTTCATACAAAGTGAATATATATTATCATATATAAACTTAAGTACTATCAAAGGGAAAGCCTTGACACTTTGTACGAGTCAAGCAGATATTAATGCGAGTAGTAGAACTTTGTAAATTTGTGTGAGATCACATTTTATCAATGATAGCAGCCACGCCGAAAATGAGCAGTGGGCGTGACACCGTCCATAAGAACTAAATAGATGATATCATATAACTGAAATGGGCGGTGTGGGAATAGTGGACAGGTCACCTCTCATAAAATAATATGTATACTATGAAAGCGACACTGTTGAAACTTTTGATAACTACATTAATTACCAATGTGAGTAGTCGTGGAAAACATGGACGGAATTGTCATGTTCAAAAATCGATAATTCGAAAATCGAGAAAAACAAAAATCGCCAAAAACAAATATCCTCAAAATCAGAAATCAGCGAAATCAAAAACAGCTAAATGAATTTTCTCAATCAAAAGTCGCTAAATTAAAAAATTACCAAAGTTATAAGAGGCCAAATAAGGTGCCTCTTAGAGCCATTTCTCTAGTGGACTTAATTTACTTAAATTTGGAAGTATTGAAAATTTTAATAAAGAAAAATTATGATTTTCGTTTTAAACTAGTTGATAAAATAGGAATATAACAACAACAAAATAGTTTTTAAAACATTTTAGCTTTCAAATTACTGAAACACACAAATTTTAATCTATTCACCTAAAAAATAAAAACAAATTAAAAATAAAAAAATAGCAACAAATAGAATTAAACGAAAATATAAAGAATAGAAATTGCTATACTTTATTGAATCTGGACTGACCATAGTTTTCTTATTTACTTTTCAACATTTACTTTTCTTATCTACATTTGGTATATATTTTATATTTAAAATCCTTCCTTATTTTGTTGCTTTAAATTAATATGTTTGTTAAGCTTTGGCTTCTCTGTCACCATATGCTCTATTAAATACTAACATTGTTTATGGTAGATCTATTGCAATTTATTTTCTAAATACCTAATAAAATTTTCATGTAAAAAGTCTAAATTAATCCCTTTACTTTATGGTTTGACTTTGATACAGATAGTTTGTAGTTGTTGTTACATTTAACATGTTCTACCTAAATAGAGATTCTCTAACGTTTGTATTCGCTTAAGAGTTAAATTGTACTGTGACAAATAACAACTTAGAAGATGGCGATTATAAAGTTGTTCTATGTAAATTAATTATAAATTCCGAATATCGGGATACCGGTATTCGGCCCCAATAAATAATACCGAAATACCGGTATTGAAAAAGTCTAAATACCATATTTCGGTATTAATATTTTTAAACAAAATATTATGTTTTTTCACTTGGGTTTTTACTTAAAAAAATCTTCTTAAATTGTTCGAACAAATTTCAGTTCTTGCGAAAATGCATCAATCTAGTATTCCAAGAAAAATTTATAATTTTTATTTCACTAGTGCCAATTATATTATTTTTATTTTATTAAAATCGAACAACATACGAAACGTTACCATTAATAAAAAAAAATTTCGTACCGTAGTCAAAATATTTCAAGCTTCGCCTTCAAAAAATGACAAAATTTTACAAAAATATGTAAAAGAAGAGTTCGGGAAAGAGCTATCTCTGGTTTTAGACTCAAGAACATGATGGAATAGTTTGGTGTCTATGATAGAACGTTTTCTTAAATTATAAAACTGCATCCAAAAGAGTCTAATAGATTTAAAATCGCCCACTATGTTATCAGATGCCGAGTTTGGAGTTATGGTGAAATCAATAAATGACCAACCATGTTCTCTAGGTAATGAATGAAAGGCAGCTTTAAAAGTACGTATTCTTCAAAGACGAACGGAAATTTCAAGTGTTTTGCAATATTTACATGATGCAAATTGCAATGAAAATCAAAGCGATGATGAAGACCACAAATATTATGAATTATTTCCAATTATTACTAAAGCCGCAATTGCAAAAGTTATTGTTCTACAGATACGACGTCTGGCTCTGAACAACGAGCATTATGAATCTGAACCTGTAGCAACAACATCTACATCACCCAACGTTTCAAATTAAATATAATATTTGATGTCGATGATAATGAAGATGATCGAAGGAATGAGGTATCCCTGACGTTAAAAAAAGCTACGGATGGCAATATCAAAAAAAAAAAAAAAACTTGCACCAGATTACCTGAGAGTGACAGTGGAATCAACAAAAATAAAAATGATTTAACATGCTCAATTAAAAAAGAAATGTCTTTCTTTGAAACAAATGGGATAAGAGGCAAATACTTAACTTTATTATACAATTATTTGCTAAGCATTCAACTGACAAGTGTAGAATCGGAGAGGGCATTTTCAGCAGCTAGCCTAATCTGCACCAGAATTCGTTAAAGACTGGAATATAAATCGCTTAGTAAGCTATGTTTCCAGAGGTCTTATTTCAACCAATTAAAATAAAGTACAATTTTATAATTTTACTAGATGTAACCCGGTGTGCTTCGCTAAACCCTCCCCCGCCCTTCCGAATTGTTATGAAAAGGCTCACGCAAAGTACCAAGGCTCTCACTAACACAGTTATTCAGATATATCACATTTAATATTAAGTTTGTGAAGGGTGCCATGGGCATTTGTCCAATCCCGCCCATTTTTTTGTCTGACTACTCACATTAGTAATAGATAACCTGAGATAAATTTTCAAAGCTCTCTCTATCATAGTACTTAATATATATGATATTAAAAACTTACTTTGTATGGGAGGTGCCACGTCCACTAAAAATATAAAAAAAAAAATACAGCCTGTAGCACTTCCGATATCCGCAGTAAGAATCAGTTAAAATTTCAGGAAGATCAGATAAGTCGTTACGGAGATTACCTCCTACAAACAAACAAACACATTACCTCTTTATTATGCTAAGTATAGATCATTAATATAGATTAATTTATTTTGATACTTGCTGATATAAAATGTTTTTTGTTTTTTTTAATTCGGTACAACAATTATCAGATTTTTCGGCGTTCCTGCTCTGGAGGTACATGTAGCTGCCCATGAGAAGAACATGGATTTTCCAAGTTAGATCTGGCACCACTCAACTATTGGCTTTGAACTTAAAATATCACTTGGCAGTTTTTATTTTTTAGCGATTTTTGATTTTGCCCATTTTTGATTTTGAAGATTTTTGTTTTTGGGCGATTTTTATTTTTCGGATTTTTGGTTTTGGCGATTTTTGATTTGGACGATATATTTTCCACGGCAAATCGCATTGATAACTAATGTACTTGTCAAAAGACTGTTGCTTTCGTTGTACATCATATTTTTGATATAGGAGGTGCCACGCCCACTTATCCCATCCCGCCCAATTTTTATTGGACTACTCACATTAATATCTGATGGACTCGTGCAAAATGTCGAGCCTTTCCCAATTATATGATATTAGATATCTACTTTACATGGGCGGTGCTACGCCCACTGCTTCGATCACGCCCATTTTTTTGTTCGACTAATCACACAAAGAACCTATGGGCTCACGCAAAGCTACAAAGCTCTCTCTTTTACAGTACTCCAGAAATATGATATTAAATTTTTACTTTGTATGGGTGGTGCCACGCCCATTTTTTGTCTAACTAATCAAATGAATAACTTATGGGATCACACAAAGTCCCAAGACTCTCACTATAACAGTACTCCAGATATATGGAATTATATATTTTATTTGTATGGCAGGTACCACGCCTATTGGTCCGATACTGCCCATTTTTTGTCCGACTGCTCACATTAATAATAGGTGACATCAGACAAATTTGAAAAACTCTCTCTATCACAGTACTTGAGATATATAACATTGAATTATTACTTGTATGGGAGGTACCACGCCCACTTCTCCGATCTGGCCCATTTCCGGCGTGGCTACTAATATTACCAATAGGTGACCTCACACAAATTTGCAAACCTCTCCCTATCATAATACTCAATATATGTATATGATATTAAAAATTTACTTTGTGTGGGAGGTGCCACGCCCACTAAAAATATTAAAAAAAATTATAGCCTATAGCACTTCCCATATCCGCAGTAAGACTCTCTCAGGAATATCAGATAGCTAGTTACGGAGATTACCCCCTACAAACAAACAAACAAACAAACAAACAAACAAACAAACAAACAAACAAACAAACAGACATTACCTCTTTATTATATTATATTAGTATTAGTATTAGTATTACTATTAGTATAGATAATAAACTTTTTAATTTGTTATAAGGGTCCGCCAAATAACTTTTTTTTTGAAAATGCTATAAAAAAAAAACTACTGAATATTATCTCAAATTTCTTTTTTTATTTGAAAGTACAATACTTCCGGTTAATAATGGAAAATAATTTCATTCAAATGGCTGCCTCGGCTGGGCATGCAGTAGCCTACACGATCGGTCCAATTTTTAAGCACATTATCGATTGTGTGCAGCTGTATTTCACCAATGGCTTCACGAATATTGTCCTTTAAAGCGTCAATTGTCTCTGACTTGTTGGCGTAACACTTGTCTTTGGGGGCACCCCACAAATAATAGTCCAACGGTGTCAAATTGCAGCTCCGAGGTGTCCAAACGACATCAGCTCTGCGGCTGATAATGCGATCTTCAACAACAGGGCGCGGATTAAGACTCTGTGAAAATTTCAGGAATATCAGATGGCTAGTTATGGAGATTACCCCCTACAAACAAACAAACACACATTACCTCTTTATTATATTAGTATAGATTATAGTTTCTTCCCTTTTCATATTTTTACTTTTTACTGAATTTTGTGTTTACATTTTTTTTGTTCTTTTATATGAAATAAATATAAAAAATTAGTTTTTTTAATTTTCAAATATTTTTTATTAAATTATTTATTTCTTCCTAGGAAAAAAATAATACCGGTATTAAGACCGGAATCCCGGTATTACAAAATTACAATACCGAAATACCGGTATTTATATTTAAGTCTGGTATTCCCAACCCTAATATAAATTCCTGATTTTCTTCGAAATTTTTTGCCTCTGTCTTTACTAACGCATTTCAGATTGTTCCGTAACAAGGCTTACAATTTTTTACCGTTTTCGAGTTGAATTCAAAAAAGATGTGATATGAATCTAGTTTTGAAAATTTATATCCTAGAGAACAAAAACAAAAAAAGAAACTTTTTTTTTAGTATTTAGAAATAAATTTCGTCAAATACTGCAAATTCTGTTGTACATTTAAACATTTTTTTTCACAAGATTTTATAACTTTTTCCAATAGAAAAACACTCAGATTGTGAATAGTTATCGTTACATTTGGGTAAGCCCTCAGAACTTATTACTCTTTCGAATAGAAATAGTGGAGTATTTTGAGGATCTGAAGATATTCATTTTAATGAATTTAAATTTGACTTTTAGCTATAGACCAACAGAAAACTTAAAAACCTTCAGTTTTAAATAATTCGGCATGATTTTTATCTAAAATCTTTCTGAGAATCTCTTAGTTTTTAATTTTTAATTTCAAGAATCTGTGCTATTTGATTAGTATTGTGATTCTGAAGAAATTTTTCTAATAAAAAGAGATTCTCATTATATTTTCAGCTAGAAATCGCATCTTATTCTAAAATTTTATGGAGAAACCTTCTCAAATCCCCGATTGTTTACTTTAAACTCTGATATTATGATGCCAATTTCTTAAAAACATCCTTCTAAAGTTTTCTTGCAGATAATTCCTTTTATCTAAAAGTTTTTAAATCTTTCTATATTTATAGAGATTTCCGTAGACTTTTGTATTTAGAATATTTAATGTTGATCTCCTTTTATTTATCCATGTCGAAAAGTTGTTACACATCGTGTATAAATTTTTAGGTTGTTTATGATGTTCTCTTCTTAAGCTGAAGCCAGTGTGAAGTCTAAACCAAACGGACTGAAGAATTTAAATGTAATTTTATGTTTCTATGCATTCTCCAGTTAATATGTGTTCATATGAAAAACCCAAAGTGACATGGAAACATAAAAACAATGCAACAACAACAACATCATAGTTAAAGGTGGTTAGATTTTGTAAGTTGTGGTCGTTTGTGAAGGTGAATTTTAAAAAACAAAAAAAAAAAAAAAAAAATTCAGGACTAGAAGCAATAAAAAACACAATTAAGGTTAAACATTTTAGAATGCCTTATGTGATGAAAGTTATGTATATTAAATATATTTTCTAGTTTGGCATAAGTGTTAACTCAAATAATTACATTATGGAGCAAACAATGTGATTAAGAGAAGTGTAAAAGTAGAAAATAAAATGGAACTTGAAACAATGTTAAGTACGAGGGCAGTATGATAAAAAGGTGTCATTGACAAAAGCTGGAATAATTAGAATTAAAATTCTTACATTCTTTGTACAAAAAACATCTCTCACTAAAATCTTTTAAAGTAATTTTAAAGCAATTTTTAGTTTGGAAATAGTAAATATTTTTCCAAGTTATTGGAAGAGTTTATCAATAACTTGCACGAAAATTGTCCATGTTCTCGGTCGGTGGGAGATTTTGTTCAAAAAATGAACACATTTTCAAAATTATAAGACACCGAATTGTTTCCAAAAGAACTATATAGAGGAAAAACGAAGTGTATCCGAACCAGAAGGAGAAAATTTTTCATTCATAATGTCACTCAATGAATTAGGGTGACGTATATTAAAAGAAAATAAAATAAAATAAAATAAAATAAAATAAAATAAAATAAAATAAAATAAAATAAAATAAAATAAAATATAATAAAATAAAATTAAATAAAATAAAATAAAATAAAATAAAATAAAATAAAATGAAATAAAATGAAATAAAATAAAATAAAATAAAATAAAATAAAATAAAATAAAATAAAATAAAATAAATTAAAACAAAATAAAATAAAATAAAACAAAATACAATACAATAAAATAAATCAAAATAAAATAAAATAAAATAAAATAAAATAAAATAAAATAAAATAAAATAAAACAAAACAAAATAAAATAAAATGAAATAAGATAAAATAAAATAAAATAAAATAAAATAAAACAAAATAAAATAAAATAAAACAAAATACAATACAATAAAATAAATCAAAATAAAATAAAATAAAACTAGAGGACCCCTGCTGCTCCGCAGCATTATATTATATTATATTATATTAATTTTTATAATATAATACCAAAATTTGTCAAGAAAAGTTAACGTACAGTAATGCCAAAATATGCCAAGAGAAGTTAACGTACAGTAAAAGTAAAGTTGATTGTCCACGCATAACTTTCCTCAAAACCAACGAATTTGCCAAGAGAAGTTAACGTACAGTAATGCCAAAATATGCCAAGATAAGTTAACGTACAGGAAAAGTAAAGTTGATTCTCCTCGCATAACTTTCCTCAAACCTAACGAATTTGCCAAGAGAAGTTAACGTACAGTAATGCCAAAATATGCCAAGATAAGTTAACGTACAGGAAAAGTAAAGTTGATTCTCCTCGCATAACTTTCCTCAAACCTAACGAATTCAAGCAGTTAATAGCTCAAATGAAGGAGCTTGATCCACTGAGTGTTCTTAGACCTATGTCAACAGCCTACGTTATTTAGAACTCTAGTTATAGAGGTTTGAGAGAAGAAAAATATTGAAAAAAAATCTTGAATGCAAAGTTTATTCATAAGTTCTTTTAATATATAAGATTAAACGAAATAAAAATAACATAAAATAATATTAAATAAAACAAAATAATTTAAAATAAAATGAAATAAAAGAAAAAAAAGATAAGTAAAAAGAAAAGTAAAGAAAAGAAAATATAAGCAAAAAAAAAGAAAAGGAAAGGAAACTAAAGAAAAGAAAAGGAAAGTAAATAAAATAAAATAAAATAAAATAAAATAAAATAAAATTAAATAAATAATAAAAAATAGAAAAAATAAAATAATATAAAATA
Source organism: Cordilura impudica (assembly GCA_963682025.1). Taxonomy (NCBI): domain Eukaryota; kingdom Metazoa; phylum Arthropoda; class Insecta; order Diptera; family Scathophagidae; genus Cordilura; species Cordilura impudica. Next base: position 251,995,731 of record OY821519.1, on the reverse strand, counting down.
AAATACAATAAAAAAATTTAATAAAATAAAATTAAATAAAAAAAAAAATAGGAAAAAATAGCATAAAATAAAAAAATGAAATAAAATAAAATAACACTAAATAAAATAAAAGGAAATAAAGAAAACAAAATAAAATAAAATAAATTAAAATAAAATAAAATAAAATTAAAAATAAAGTAAAACAACATAATAAAACAACATATATAATAATATAATTAAAATAAAATAAAATAAAATAAAATAAAATAAATTAAAATAAAATAAAATAAAATAAAATAAAATAAAATAAAATAAAATAAAATAAAATAAAATAAAATAAAATAAAATAAAATAAAATAAAATAAAATTAAATAAAATAAAATAAAATAAAATAAAATAAAATAAAATAAAATAAAATAAAATAAAATAAAATAAAATAAAATAAAATAAAATAATATAAAATAAAATAAAATAAAATAAAATAAAATAAAATAAAATGAAATAAAATGAAATAAATAAAATTAAATAATAAATAAAAAGAAGAAAAAATAGAATAAATAAAAAAATAAAATAAAACAAAATAAAATAAAATAAAATAAAATAAAATAAAATAAAATAAAATAAAATAAAAATTAAATAAAACAAAATGAAATAAAATAAAACAACATAATATAAATTAATTTAATTAAATAAAAATAAAATAAAATAATAGCAAAAAATTTAATTCTTCGCCATTTTATAGATATGGGATTTAAGAAGTCGTTAATTTATTTGATAGGTGTGTTCGTGAAAAATATATTTACATATTTATAATGAAAAATATATTGGCAGCTTTTCGGAAAATTAAAAGAAAATATCATAGGTGCGACAAATTATTATTCTGGCTAGATTTACGACCTTACGCTTAAGATACAATAGAAAACATAAAAACACAATACATCGAATTTGTGCTAATAGATATAAATAATTAAGTCCAATTTAAACTTTTTGGGCAAATTGGAAGAAATGGGTAAAAATAAATAGTTACCTTTAAATACTTATATTAACTACTTTATTAAAACAGTTACAAATGATCTTAAAACTATTCCAAACAAAGTGAATTCAAAGGTACATGGCTGAAGTTCCGAAAAAAATTCGGACTGCAAATGGAATGGGGGTTATTTTTTATAGTAATTTAAGCCATATTTTATCGACTATAAGTAAATAAGTATTTAATCGAATATTTTTTTCCTCATTATTATTATTAATTTTTTTAAAAATTAACTATACCAAATTAATTTGGTTTTCTCCAGTTAACTTGAACAGTCAAATAAAATTTGTATGTTACTAAAACAATATAAAATATAAGAAAACAATGATATTCTCAAAGATTTTTTTAATCAAATTTAGATAGAATAAGGAGCGCCTAGCATTCAATATTGCAAATTATATGTTTAAAAACTGTTTAAATATGCCAACAGAATTTAATCCAAACGTGACCTAACTGGACCGTAATCATTTATTATTTCCATTATTTTCATTTATATAATCCACAACGTCAAGCAACAATTCATTCAGAAACATTTTTCTTTATTTAACAACAAAATGCTTTTGAATGATTATTATCTCAAGAGTAACATTTAGCAAACAATCAATCAATTATAAAATAAAAAAATCCGCCTTTTCATTTTGAAAGATCTGTATCTAAATCCGTACTCTTCAGTTTACAAAAAAAAAAAAAAAAATTGGTTACAAGTGACAACAGTTAACAAAAAGAAGGCCAAAGTTGACATGTGACATGTTGACAATGTGTCCAGAAAAAAAGAATTTTTTTGATATAATTGACACTTTTTTTATTTAAAATGCAAAGCTAAAAACAAATAACACAATAAAAAGGCCAGAGAATTTGTCAGATTTTTTCTTTTTGTTTTTCTGTTAGATATTGATTTAGCTTTTTATAGGAATTATAGAATAAAGGATTCTACGTGATTTGTGTTTGATAAATTGAAATGAAAGCTATTGATTTAGAACAAAATGTGATATATTTATAAGAAAAGGATACTTTAGGAGGATAACGAATAAAAGGAATAAAGAATAATATGATTAAAAGTTAATATTTTTGAAATAAAATTGATAAGTAACTCGAAATTTTGTTGAGGAAAAATAATTTGCTCAGTGCTGTTTAAATGACAAAAGAAAAAAAGCAAACATGTACAATTTATCAAGAAATTGTTTGCAACAATGGAAATATATTTAATTATTTCAATTGACAAACGATTTCAAAACACAAGCTTATCATTTTTGCCAAACTTTTTTATATCTTAGCTTAGACATCATAATCAAAAAAAATTTTTACAACAAGTTCTAAAGTGTTAAAAAATTGTTTGCAAAATGAAAGTTAATCCGGAAGAGAGTCATTGAAATCTTATATTTTGCATCTATTATATCTTGCCAATGTCATGATATTGTAATATTGTTTTCCAGCAATATCTTATTTTCATTCTTTATTGATACACTAAGGGCCATTATTACAACTTACCTTTAAAGTAAATGTTAGTTAAAGGTAACTTTAGCTAAAGTGAGCAATAATGACACCTTTAACTTCTTTTGGTTATTACAATTTCCCAGTAAAATAAAATTAATATTTTTGATATTGTGGCAACACCAAAAGAAACACCGATTACTTTTGACCAAATGAAATTGCATTATAAAATACGTAATGGCAACGTTCCTTTATTTGTTCGCAAGTAAACAATAGAATAAAAACTAAAAACCCTTATTATAAGTTGCATAATTGTTGTAAATGTTTAATAAAACTTTTTAAAAAATATACGAGCATATATTTAAGTATATGCCAGGCATGGGCAAATGCGGCCCACGAACAAATTTTGTGCGGCCCCATATAAATTTAAAACAAAATAAAAAAAATTTGTTTGTTAATTAAAAAAAAGAATTTTAAACACGCAAGAAAATTATCGGTCTAGCCCGACTATACGATACCCCATATCGTGGTTTAAAGACCCTATCCCTTATGTCCAACTAATTAGATATAGAAAATAAGCATAAACCAAATTTAGTTGGCATTGTTATTAATTTTTTTTGGCTGCAGATATGAAAAAGTTCATATCGGGTGCTATATTTATATGGGGACTAGGTCGAAAAATGGACCGATCCTGACCATATTTGGTAAAGTCACTTACATTTTGAAAAAATATATACAAATCAAATTTGAAAAAATCTGTGCAATATTTTTGTTTTTTGATAGATTTAAGTCAATATCGGGAAGCAGATCTTTATGGGGCCTATGACTAAGAATTGTCCTACAGGGATTATTTTTGGAAAGGCGGACGGACGGACGGACATCGCGAAATCGACTCAGAAAGTGATTCTGAGTCGATCGGTATAACAAAAGATGGGTCCAGGGAAAATATTTTTGGTAGTTACAGACTGCAGCACAAAGTCATTATACCCAAACCGCATAGTGGTATAGGGTATAAAAATTACAAAATGTTTTTTTAAATTTAGATTTAATTCAAAAAAATAAATTCAAAACAATAATACTAAAATATCAAATTATAGTTCCGAAATAGCATTAATATAACTTTTCAATAGGGCCACAAAAATAATACAAATTATTAATCTTAATAAATGCGAAATTAACCCTAAGCTCACTTTTGATGTGTCTTATTTCTGACTTTCTGGTAGAATTTTCCGTTTTGGTGTATTCAGGGACTTATAGTAAAATTTCACGGAGAATATTTGTGCGGCACATTTTAACCGCTTAAATCACTGTTTTAATGGTGTTTTTGATCCTTTTAAAAGAAGAACAAAAATGACCCATAACTTGAGGAGTTAAACGGTTAACATATTATACAAAAAATGTTCTCCGTAACATCGGTATTTTTTTTTTTTTGCTATTTTGTTTGAAAGTGGATATTTGTACAGAAATATAATAGTGCGGCCCACCGTTAGTAGGTGAAATTCCAAATTTGGCCCAACAAGCCATTTACGTGCCCACCCCTGGTATATGCAAATAAATTTATTTCCAAAACTAAATAGGTGTGAATTTATTCTACAGTGATCAGAAAATGTGGTATCATAAAATACATAAACCTCACGTTAAAAGTTAAAGGCAACAATATCTTCCCTTTAGCTTATCGGTCTCTTTTAGCTTAAAGTATAGTTGTAGTAATGAAAAACTAATAAAATAAATTTTTGATGTGTAAAGATCTATGCGCGCAGGGGGGGGGGGGGGTAAATTTCTATTTCACAATACAATCACAAAAACAGTGTAACACGTAATAGGTGAGAGCTGACACATAACGCTGTGTGACTTATGATTGTATTGGTGAAAAAATTATGATACAACATTGTTTTTTTATGCCACTTTTTTAAAGGCGTCATCTATGTATCACTTATATACGTTTATATTGGGATATTTTTAACGTTTTACAGCAAAAGGGTTGTTGAATTAGCTGAAACAGTTTTTGCTATAAGTGATACATAGATGACGCTTTCTGTTTGATTTTAAAAAATGACATAAAAAAAAATCTTTAATTACTAAATGTTTACACATCTTCCCTGTGATGATTTTTTTTATATACCCTCCACCCCACTTTGCAGAAGGATATATCAATTTGCCATTCCGCTAATTATGCATCGACTCGAGTCGTCCGTCCGTCTCTCCGTTTGTATGACCATCCGTCTGTCTGTCTATTGAACTCTCACTTATAAAAAAAATAAAACATTGACCGGGGTAGCAGGTTGGTATTTAAATTGAGGTAAATCGGGCATCAATGTGTCATGATATGGCCTTAAATATGGAGATACCTTTAAAAAATGCTAAGAATTTAGGGTGTTTTTTGTTATAATTCAATATTAAGTTTGTCAAATTGTTTAGTATTTCAAACATTTTGTTTATATTTGTTGTAAATAGTGCAATGAGTGCAGATATTAGTGTAAACTTAAGACCTGAATGGGCATAGCCCAATTTAACACTGTTCCTTGTTTTTTTTTGATTTCTTCGATACTTTCCTCGTCAATTTGAATATGAATACTAATTTTCATACTAATTTATCTGAAAATAATTTGATTTAAGTTGGCAATTCGATATTTCCGCAACTACTGCTTATAGCCCTGCACATTAGCAATACACCATATTTAGTTTAGTCTCCTATAATCTAGAGAACCTTGCCAGTACCCTTAATTTTGGAAATTTTATAACTTTCTTCTTTTTTTAGAAACCCATGTCATTGCCGAAAGCCAAAAACTATTTACAGTATACTTTCCAAATTATAACTTACATTGGATTGATGCTAGAAAAATAAACGTGCTAGCGGTGCACAGTGAAAAGGTTCAATTAGCGGCGTTTAATTAATAGCGCTTAGGAAAAATTTTTTTTGTTTGTGTAATATTTTTTAGTTGAAAATAGATTAAGCTACAATGTTAAACAAAAAAAATATTTAAAAAAATATATTTATATATTTTGTTTTTGTGGAACTTGCAACTTTTTTCATATTTTAGACATGATTCATTTCATTCAGGAAAAACATTATTTTGGGCTAAAAATATATTACACTTTAATATGAAGAACAGGTTTTTCAAATATTTAGTTATTTTTTTTTTACTTTTTTTGTTGAAATAACTATTTGGGCCTTATTCTGTCTTCAGTTGTTTTCATAACAAAAATTTAATTATAATACAAAAAAATAACAATAGTAGTAACAGTTTTTTATTCCGATTCGGAACTACTAAATGAATCTAAGCTGCTAGGAATACAATATACTGACAAAAGTTGTAAAATAGCATTATCGATATTCTTCTTTTTTGAGTTGCCTTGTGATTTGCGTAAATTTCAAAGCAAGTGATCTGATGAGCACAAAAGCGAATGCATCAAGTCCTACATTATATATAATCGGGATGTCTTTCTCACGGTAATTGCGGCAATCTTTGTTCCGGGCTACTAACGCTTCTTTCGACACTCTTCCTATTGCAAGTGGTGATACTTTAATTATATCAGCTCTACATATGTATTAAGATTTTATGTATGGTACAAGACATATAAAACTAAAAAGTTCTGCGGTCTGTAAAGCATATTGCCTAAAAGATTCAATATCGATTTTGTGCCCGCAAGCAATCGAGCGTAAAATGATACTGAATCTTTAAATTAGCTTCTTATTCATTCTGGTTATTTCGGATGCACTATGAGGTGTTTCCTTAACAATTTGGAGAACTTTACTTAATTTCATTTTGTTTGAACATTCGCCGAACATCTTATCGAGTCTTCTAAGATTAGTCAGTGGATTACGTAATAAAGTTGTTCGTCTAACCACTACCTGTTGTAAGGGTGTGAAGTTAGCGACGAAAGATAACTACGTTTTTCAAAAATGTTAAATACTTAACAGAGACTGTTAAATTAACAGAATTTTTGTGAAGATAACTACGAAAGTTAAATACGTTTTTCAAATAAGTTGAGGGGTTTAGATATATAGTGGCATTAGTAAATTATAAAAAAAAAAATAAAAATAAATTGAATTTTACAAAAAGATAAAAGTCTAAACAAATACAATAAAATTGTTTCTACTATAATATGGGAAAACTAAATGACAAAATTTGACAAAATGGTCCGATTAGGGGCTTAGCCCTATATGACAGTTTGTACATTAGGACTAGTAGTTTACAAAAACACCTCAAATACGAAAATCGTTAGGAACGTTTTTCAGAAATATCGTTTCAAAAAAAACATATGAAATTTTTTTCTACTACTAAAACGTTCCTAACGATTTTCGTATTTGGGGTGGTTTTGTAAACTACTAGTCCTAATGCACAAACTGCCGTATAGGGCTAAGCCCCTAATCGGACCATTTTGTCAAATTTTGAAATTTAGTTTTCCCCTATAGTAGTAGAAAAAAATTTCATATGTTTTTTTTGAAACGATATTTCTGAAAAACGTTCCTAACGATTTTCGTATTTGAGGTGTTTTTGTAAACTACTAGTCCTAATGTACAAACTGCCATATAGGGCTAAGCCCCTAATCGGACCATTTTGTCAAATTTTGTCATTTAGTTTTCCCCTATAGTAGTAGAAAAAAATTTCATATGTTTTTTTTGAAACGATATTTCTGAAAAACGTTCCTAACGATTTTCGTATTTGAGGTGTTTTTGTAAACTACTAGTCCTAATGTACAAACTGCCATATAGGGCTAAGCCCCTAATCGGACCATTTTGTCAAATTTTGTCATTTAGTTGTCCCCTATAGTAGTAGAAAAAAATTTCATATGTTTTTTTTGAAACGATATTTCTGAAAAACGTTCCTAACGATTTTCGTATTTGAGGTGTTTTTGTAAACTACTAGTCCTAATGTACAAACTGCCATATAGGGCTAAGCCCCTAATCGGCCCATTTTGTCAAATTTTGTCATTTAGTTTTCCCCTATAGTAGTAGAAAAAAATTTCATATGTTTTTTTTGAAACGATATTTCTGAAAAACGTTCCTAACGATTTTCGTATTTGAGGTGTTTTTGTAAACTACTAGTCCTAATGTACAAACTGCCATATAGGGCTAAGCCCCTAATCGGACCATTTTGTCAAATTTTGTCATTTAGTTTTCCCCTATAGTAGTAGAAAAAAATTTCATATGTTTTTTTTGAAACGATATTTCTGAAAAACGTTCCTAACGATTTTCGTATTTGAGGTGTTTTTGTAAACTACTAGTCCTAATGTACAAACTGCCATATAGGGCTAAGCCCCTAATCGGACCATTTTGTCAAATTTTGTCATTTAGTTTTCCCCTATAGTAGTAGAAAAAAATTTCATATGTTTTTTTTGAAACGATATTTCTGAAAAACGTTCCTAACGATTTTCGTATTTGGGGTGGTTTTGTAAACTACTAGTCCTAATGTACAAACTGCCGTATAGGGCTAAGCCCCTAATCGGACCATTTTGTCAAATTTTGTCATTTAGTTTTCCCCTATAGTAGTAGAAAAAAATTTCATATGTTTTTTTTGAAACGATATTTCTGAAAAACGTTCCTAACGATTTTCGTATTTGAGGTGTTTTTGTAAACTACTAGTCCTAATGTACAAACTGCCATATAGGGCTAAGCCCCTAATCGGACCATTTTGTCAAATTTTGTCATTTAGTTTTCCCATATTATAGTAGAAACAATTTTATTGTATTTGTTTAGACTTTTATCTTTTTGTAAAATTCAATTTATTTTAATTTTTTTTTTTATAATTTACTAATGCCACTATATATCTAAACCCCTCAACTTATTTGAAAAACGTATTTAACTTTCGTAGTTATCTTCACAAAAATTCTGTTAATTTAACAGTCTCTGTTAAGTATTTAACATTTTTGAAAAACGTAGTTATCTTTCGTCGCTAACTTCACACCCTTACCTGTTGTTTTCTTCAAATTTGTGACTGCTTTTATGGTTGAATTTCCATTTCTCAGCCAATTTTGCTACAAAATTTCTAATTTTTTTTGCCTATTAGAAGGATTTCATTAGCACCATACATGTTGTTATTAACTATATTATTAATTATATGATTTTCAACGGCAGAACATTGTTTAGTAGGCACGGGCTCGTTGCGCCATAGTAAATAAACTTCTCGTCTGAGCACCGACATTGTTGCTAAAAAAATGCAATATCTTTTAAAGTTGCAGGTGACTATTTTACAAACACAAGACAACATAGTAGTTAAAAAAATATATTCCAGCGCGAATACCCATGGATATCAGAAGTTCCGATCCACGGCAGTATTATTTTGGTTTTTTCAGGCAGTTAGTGGTATAGTCAACTTTAACTACATATATTTTTTTCTACAACACTTACGCACAGGTCACAAACAAAAATTTTTTTAGTTAGTATATACATCTAGCTATAAATAAAACCATTTTCTGTCCATTTAATTGAAACAAATGCAACTTTAGAGAAAATTTGGCAATGCAAAGAAAACACGTGTTAAAGCTTAGTGAAACATATGTTGTGTTTGAACAGCTCACAGCTGCTCAACTAGATCATGTCAATCAGAACAGAATCGATATATAAGTTCAGTGGGATATTAGTAATCGATGGACATACGATTTTGACTCAATTAAACACTTTGAAAATTGAACGATGCTAGATCGACCATTTTGCCCACAGTGTGGTGGGTGCTTGTATGGCTTCAAAAAGGAAATACAAAAGACTTATAAATTGAAATTATCGATTCACCCATATAATAATGTGTTATTTATAGCTAATATCGATAGCCATTTGTTTTGTTTCATAGCACGATATTTAATATTTAAATAGCAAAGTTTGAACGCTGATTTTGAATCATTTGAAAACTTTCTACTATAACTATCTCCTACAAATTTTTGCATAGTTGGTGACCTGAATACATGTATCCATAATGAGCTATCTCTAGACTCTAGCATACTACATGACCTTCCGCTTATTAACAGGATCGGGCGCTCTAGAAACAATATGGAATTCTAAAGGTAACAAACTTTTGGAACTACTACATGGAGTGAAAAGTACGTGGCCTCACATAGAGATGGCGTGGTAAGTGCCAATTTTGTCTGTTTATTCAATAGGGCCAACTATTACAAAAATTATGTCAAAATTTCCTGACATTTCATTAACTGGAAAAAAAAGTTATCGTTATAAAAATGATGCTTTTAAAATTTGAAAAAAAAAATGGTGTGCAAAGAGTTTTGTGTTTTGATTAAACATCGTTTTTTGGTGGGAATAAATCAGAGTTCAGAAAAAAACACACACTGAATAAAAAACTCGTACATATATGTAACCAAACATAACTTAGACCAACACACACATATTTTTATTTTCATATCAATTATGTTTGTTTTTAAATTTTCTTCGGTGCCCAACACAACCACGACTGTGTTCGTTTTAATATTTCGTTATTTACACGAACATTTTTGTATCACGTACTTTTTGTTTCAATCACACAAAAAGCACACATTTTTGAGTGTTGCTTTATTTGAAGTTCATATTCTGGTACGTGTACTGAAAAAATAAACAGAACATGTACAATAAACAGGTTCGAGTTCAGTTATATTTTAAGTCGTGTTGTGGCTCGTGTATTAAGAAAAAACAGAACATGTACAATAAACAGGTTCGAGTTCAGTTATATTTTAAGTCGTGTTTAAAATATAACTCAACTCGAACCTGTTTATTGTACATGTTCTGTTTTTTCTTACTACACGAGCCACAACACGACTTAAAATATAACTGAACTCGAACCTGTTTATTGTACATGTTCTGTTTTTTTTTTCAGTACACGTACCAGAACATGAACTTCAAATAAAGCAACACTCAAAAATGTGTGCTTTGTGTGTGATTGAAACAAAAAGTACGTGATACAAAAATGTTCGTGTAAATAACGAAATATTAAAACGAACACAGTCATGGTCGTGTTGGGCACCGTAGAAAATTTAGAAACGCACATAATTGATATGAAAATAAAGATATGTGTTGGCTGCTTTTGAACAGAACATTGTGTGTTTCATGTGTGTATTTTCTGAACCTTGGAATAAATACTGTCTAAGCCAGGGAATGGATTGATAAACATTATATTGAATTTTCGCCGTCACATTCAATGGTTAAAAGGTGGTATTCCGAATTTAAACGTGGTCGTACCAGCACAAATAATGCAGATCGTCCTGGCCGTCCAAATGAGGCAATTACCGAAGAAAACACAAGAAAGGTGAGAATGCTAACATCATAAAGATATCAACAGAGTGAGTTCGGCATATATAAAATGGTCATTAAAATATGAAAAAGCTTTCTGCTCGTTGGGTGTCGCAATTTTTAACAGCTGAAGAAAAACTGAAACGTGTTCATGACTCAAAGTATGCTTCGGAGATGTTTAAAGTAAGTTGAACTAAATTTTTACGTCGATTTATAACTATGGATGAGATACGTATTCATTATTATACACCGGAGAGGTTATAAGGGTTCGAAAGCCGACCAAAGCGTGCAAAGACTCAACAATCGGCTGGAAAGGTTATGGCCAGTGTTTTTTTTGGATGAACGTGGTATAATATTTATTGATTGCTTGGAAAAAGGAATAGGCGCCAAGCACTATGTTGGGTTATTGGACAGATTGGATGAAGAAATAAGAAAAAATGATCCACTTAAATAAGAAAAAAATCTTGTACCATCATGACAATGCATAGGCTCATTCATCTGCTTTGGCTTCAGAAAAAATTAAGTTTTTACATTACGAATTGCTTCCCCACACACCGTATCCTCTAAATCTGGCTCCCTGCGATTATTATTTGTTCCAAAACTTGAAAAAATGGCTTCAGGGAAAGAGATTTTCCAAAAATGAAAAAGTGATAACAGAGACGCAAGCCTATTTAAAGAGTTTGACAAATCGTATTTTTTCAAGCGTACCAAGATGTTAAAGAATCGTTGGGAGGAGCGCATTTCACGTAACAGAGATTACATTGGAGAATAAAATTGATTTCAAATCCAAAAATATGGATTTTCATTGTTAGGCCACGGAGTTTTCACTGTATGTAGTATTTGATGGTAGAAAAATTGGTGGTGCAATGAGTGAATATAGTTGTCGTTTTGGCATAGGTAGCGCTGTTTTAGGCAACGCTGTGTATTGGTTCTCGATTGAAACCCCATTCAGATCATATGCTGCTGGTACAAAATCTTATTTTCCCAACTGGTATTAATAGTATTGTGACATATTCTATTTCTCCCAGAATCCGATGGAATGACAAATTTGCGTCCAAGTATTCAAATAATCTAAAGCTACTAACTTTAAATATAAATAATATGCAGAACAGCTCGGTTATTGAAATGGTAATAGGCCTAAAAAACAAAATCTTAAAAGCTAATGTAACTACAAACAACAAATATAGCTTTGAGCCGAAGCAAAAATGGTTCAAATAGAAATCTGCTCATTCTCGTAAAATTGTGATGAAATCCCCCAAAAAAAATATTGGAAAAATCACACAAATGTATATAAAGCAAAGTATTTGCCACCACAGTCAAATATCTAAATATATGTCGCAAAAGAAAACTTGAATTTTATAACGAAAATATACAAAAATTTAACTTGGTGGAAACAGTCAAATGATATGAAAACGGAAACAAGAATAACGACAGCTGACTTAACAGCAGATGACTATTTTATGCGCTTAAGTGCTATGTTTGAAGATTCAAACCACACAAATATATTGCAATTGTGTATGCCTTGTTTTACTGACGCTTTTCTTGACTCTTCAATTGAGCTGTGTGAACTTTTTTAGTGCTACGTACTTTAAAACATAAGAAGGCTCCAGGCTATGATGGAATCAGTTACGAATTCTACAGATATGCTACAGTTTGTTTCGTTAAGGAAATTTTAGCTATGCTAAACAATATATTTTTAAAGGAAAATATACCATCCATTTTTAAAAAATGTATATTGATTGCTCTTCTGAAAAGAGGCGATCCAAATAATCCAACAAATTACCGAGGATTATCACTATTATAGCATGGTGTAAAATTTTTAACAACATTCTCCTAAATCATATAACTGAATGGATGGACAAAAAGAACATATTAAATGAATTCCAGGCAGGCTTTAGAAAGCACTACTCTACAACAGATAATATTTTTAATCTTATTAATATTGTAGACTTAAATAAAATAAGTAACAATACACCTACGCACTCTTTGTGGATTTCTCTAGTGCCTTCGATACGATTCCAATGAATTCCTTTTTAACAAATTGTCCTGTATGGGCCTGTTGTCAAATTCGTTTCTTACAACTTTACTACGAAAACAACACAAGCCAAACATTCTGAACCAATCTGTAATCTTAGTCCTATTCTGTTTGCCTTATCCCTTAACAACTGGCTGATGTATTACCTGGAGGTATAAATGTTGTAGCTAAACCAATCCAAATTCTTCTCTACGCTGATGATATTGTCATCGTATCTGATGCCCCGGGTGTTCTACAGAATGTATATAAATCACCTCAAGATTTCATATAAAAACAAACTCAAAATGTTTAATGCAGCATCCAAATCTATAATGTTATACGGTACTCAAATTTGGGGTATTAAAAGATATGATGATGCAGAAAAATTATTCAGGTTTTTTATCAAAAAATACACCAAATTATATGCTTTACATTTGATTTTGGGGCTTTTAATTTTTTGCGATTTTTGATTTTGGTGTTGTTTGATTTTGCCGATTTTCGTTTTTGGCGATTTTTAACTTTGAGGTTTTTTGTTTTTTTACGATTTTTGTTGTTCACAATATTCGGTTTTGGCAATTGTTGATTTAGGCGATTTTTGCATTTGGCAATTTTTGTTCTTCGCCATTTTGGTTTTGACGATTTTTGACTTTGGCGATTTTTGTTTTTTTTTTTTTACTAATTTCAATTTTGGCGATTTGTTTTTTTTTTTCTTATTTTTGATTTTGGCATTTTTTCATATTTTTGTGATTTTTGATTTTGACGATTTTGGGAATTAGCGATTTTTGTTTTTTGCAATTTTTTCAATCGTACAAATATACAAACAAACATACAAAACTCCATTTATATATATAAGATGAATGTCTATTAAGTAAATAATAACAAGTAAGAAAATTATAGTCGGTCTAGACCGACTATACGATACCCTATACCATGCGTTTAGAAACCCTATCTCTTAGGCCCAACTAACTGGACATTGAAAATAAGCAAAAACCAAATTTGAGTGGGATTTTTATTAATTTTTTTGGCTGCAGATATGAAAAAGTTCATACCGGATGCTATATCTATAAAGGGACTAGGTCCAAAAATGGACCGATCCTGATCATGTTTGGTAAAGTCTCTTGTATTTTGCAAAAATATATACAAACAAAATTTGAGAAGAATCAGTGCAATATTTTTGTTTTTTAATAGATTTAAGTGAAGATCGGGAAGCAGCTCTATATGGGGTCAAAGGGATCATTTTTGGACTACTCATTAGTGGGTGTAATGAACGCATACAAACCCAATTTGAGTAAGATCTATATGACAATTTGGATCTGATGGCAATTTATGTCCATTTCATATGGGTAATTTGTATGGGGGCTAGGTCTGAGCATGGACCGATTCTCACCAATTTCAATAGCATTCATCCCATGGCCGACAAAAGCCTATATACCAAATTTCATCAAAATATATTCATATTTGCGACCTGCAGTTTGATTACAAGCTTTACATGGACACACAGACGGACGGACGGACGGACATTGTTAAATCAACTCAGAAAGTGATTCTGATTCGATCGGTATAATTAAAGATGGGTCTAGGTCAAATATTTTTGGTTGTTACAAACAGTAGCACAAAGTCATTATACCCAAACCACATAGTGGTATAGGGTATAAAAATAAATAATACAGTTGCATTTTTTAATGGATTGCGAAAGATTTTAATGACCCTTCAAGTGGACCGACTTTTGAGAATACAACTTTATAAAACTTAAAAAATTTTTAAAAGAAATCACACAAATAAAATAATAAAATATTATATTTTAAAAAATATCCGTCTTTATTATTTAAGTTTTGTTCTGGAGCTGGTTGTAATCATTTCATTTTCATTTTAATAGTTTGAGTGACGACTTTCAGTGCATTTAGGCGCTTGTCACAAGCAACACTATTAGCTATTATGACGAAAAATACAAAAACACATACATATAAACGTACAAAGGTACGAAAACTTACTCGTTTTACAGTTAAAAGTCATGGCCAGCTTCAAGCTAGAACATCACTTTATACATGTCATCGTTGGTACATAAACCCCTCATTTTGCGGCATGGCTGTAAAGAAAATATATGTTTGTATAACTTTTGCACTTAAAACACATATTTTTTATTTAGCCACCAAACCAAATGCAATATTTTTACTTTTTTTTCGGACGAGAGAGTGGTGTTTGTTTTTAACCCTGCTGCATGCGAGACAGAACTTGAGAATATTTCATAGAAAAAAAACAAAAAATCTGCGAAAAGTTAGAAAATTTTGTTTCAATGTTACAAATAATCAATTCCTTAATAACGAAAGAAAAATCTAACTAAAAAGGGCTTTTTCCGCTATAAAAAAAAGCTACGGTAACCCATTTTTTTACTTAGCGACATAAGGGTTAATCCCTACAATACCAGTTGTGTATGTATATCATTCAGAACTTGTTTCTTTCAACTATAAACAACTGTATTGCACTTACTACAGTTTGCTGGCATTACTGTAGCTGTTTGGATGTATGTGTATGTGTGTGTCTATGTATAATGCTGTGTTTTATTGTGCTTCTGTTTTGGGTTTTGGTATGCCCTCAAATAAAAAAAAAAACTTTACTTCCGCTATTCTTTAGTGTTAACTTTTGCCGTTATTTTGAATTTATTGTCAACACTTGAGATGCTGTTTGCCAGATAATTAGTGTGAAAATTAAAAGAAAACTTTTAAACAGTTCGCTTTCTCTATTCCCTTCTTCTTTATGGCGTTTTGCGCCCGATTTGGTTGTTTATAAAAATTTATGTCTTGTCTTGTGTTAGTTTCCCACCATCATTTATGGTGCATTATATTCAAGTACAAGTTGCCTCAGAAACTGTTGCAAGACAACAATTTATGTATTTCTTTTGTTTAAAGTTCTTTTACACAGTATTTGCGATTATTATTATATGAGGTTTATGAAAGTAAAATAAATAACGAAAAATTGGTTTACTATCAGTGGTCGCATAAAAAGAGGTTAACTATGCAATTAATGGTAGTAAAATTCTTAGCAGAAAGTCTATATAAATTATAGGGAAAACATATTTCAACTTAAAGAATATTTGTTTAATGTACCTATGATTTATATTTTTAATTAAATATTAAGTATACGCAAAGTGAAAGCTGTGGTTTGAAAAAGTGTTTTATAAATTGGTTTTAAGCAAGAGAAGGGTTGGCTATTCATAAAGTTTTTAAAATGCGAGAGGCCAAAGCACTGTGAAAGAGGAATTAGCATTAAATAATACTTTAAAGTAAGAATAAACGCAGATTTTCAAGCATAAGCTTACTTTCTTCGTTTTTAAGCTAAAAAACTACAAAGAATATAAAAAAGCAATATAAAAATAAGTAAAAACGTTTCAACTTTGTGACACTGTAACGGAAAATTAAAATATTAAATGGTGCTTAAATATCAAAAACCATGATTATATCCTTTAAAATTAGAGATAGTTATATTTTGTAAACAAAATTTTTTGTTTAAAAATATCTAAGGGTAGAAAGATTTTTTATACCGAATATAACTGCGAAAATATTATTGCCATATCAGATCAGAGCGCATCTTCAGGTCCTGCAGTCACTACACATTTTGAGAAATCAAAAATTGCCAAAAATCCATTTTTTCCTGAGTGCAGAAGGTATGTCTTAGTTTGTCATTCTGTTTCTAAAAAATATTAAAAAATCCTGGACCATGCAATATATACAATGGGTGACATTACATTGGGGACTGAATTCGCCAATTTTGTTTTTTAATAATTTTATCTTTATTGAAAAATGACGACACATTTGTTACAAAAAATGCAAAAATTATAGTCATTCTAGATCGACTTTACGATAACCTATACCATGCGTTTAGAAACCGTTTGTCTTAGGTCCAATTAGATATATAAAATAAGCATAAACAAAATTTAAGTAGCATTGTTATTAATGTTTTTTCCTTCATATATGAAACATTTCATATCGGATGCTATACTTATATGGGGGCAAGTTCGAAATGGACCGATCCTGACCATAATTGGTAAGGTCACTTATTTTTTCCAAAAACATATATAAACTAAATTTGAGAAAAATCTATAAAACATTTTTGTTTTTTGATAGATTTTATGGGGGCTATGACTAGGAATTGTCCTATAGGGTTTATTTTTGGACTACTCATAAACTGAAGTAATAAATATACACAAACCAAATTTCACCGAAATCTATATGATAATTGGAACTTATGGCTACTTAAATCGATCTCATAGGGGTCACTTGTATGGGGACTAGGTCTGATCATGAACCACTTTTTACAAATTTCAATAGCGTTCATCGTATGGCTGGTAGAAGCTCGTTTCATCAAAATATATTCATATTTGCGACCTCTGGTTTGATTTCAAGGTTTACATGGACACATAGACAGAAAGTGATTCGAGTCGATCGGTATAGTAAGAGATGGGTCTAGGTCAAATATTTTTGGTAGTTACAAATATCAGCACAAAGTTGGTATAGAGAGATAAACAAAAAAACAAAAACAATGGGAACTTTTAAAATTCTTTACCAGACTTGATTAACATAACAAAAATAGAAGATGGTGTAAAGTATACAGTTACACTTAATATAAAAAATAAAAATATCTCTAGATTTAAAAATAAAATTAATTTTCTTGAGATAATGGAAACACCTAAGCAATAAATTGTAGGTGTCATGTTATAATAGCTTGACGCTTATTATCTAATAATATGTGATCTATATTTACACGTCACACTTTAAATTAATTAAAAAAAAATTGTACTTTGCAATACTTTCAGACATGGTAAATAATATATAATATTATAAAATGTTTTCTTTGTAACGCAATACGTTCCAATACTATAAATATAAGACTCTATCTTGTTGTACAGGAAATGGAATTGAATAAATAAATAAATAAATAAATGGCTATTCATATGCGGAAGTCATATGAATTGACGATACATAAAATATTCTGATAAACATTTTTTCAAGAATATTTATATTGAGTAAGCGAAACGTAAAGTTTTAAATAAGAATAATTTTTATATATAAGCTTGACAATTTTGTAGTAAAAAATCAATTAAAAATTTAAATTAAAGTTATAATAAATCATAATTATAATCAAACGTTATGAATCAATTAATAGTTATTAGTAAGCATGAGTGAATGATCATCTTTTTAATGAATAATCAGATTTAATATTATCAATTATAATTAAATTAAGTGACTGATAAATTAAATATCCGACTGCACCTACCTGCATGGTAGAGTACTTTGGGCAGTCTAGATATTTAATATAATTTGTATTAAAAGGATCTCCTTAAGATTATTTCAGAATATTGAAAATGTATAAATAAAGAAATAACATTACAAAGATTATAAAAATAACATCAAAATTGGTTTCCTTTAAAGTAGCAGCAAATTTTTATAATTCTTTACAATGGTATCAAAGAAAATGTATAAAATCCTAACCGTTATTAAAAAATTTATAGTTTCTGACGTTTCCTGTTTTTCATATGCAATTGTAGTTTTCAGTGTTTAATTAATTATTGTCAAGAAAAAAATTGTGAAGATTAAAACCAGAATAATAAATGTTCTAAGGCTGGTCTTAAACAAAATATTATATGCGAGGAATATTCTATGAATAAATCCATAATTTTAAAAGTTATCGGGAAATATCCTGAGAGAGGTAAGGCGAATACTCAACAATTAGGCTAGAGGCCCCATAAAATAAGTCAAAGACAGGATAATTTAATAGCCAGAGAGATTAAAAGTCAAGAAATGCTATCTAAACAGGTTATTAACAATGTGAAAGTAAACATATATGCTCGTACCGTTTCCCGACGAACAACTGATCTTAATTGTTATCGTCCTGTGAAGAAAACACTGATAACAGAGAAAAGTTGTCTGGCTCGCATACATTTTGCTAGAGAACATATGAACTAGCCAAAATGCAATTGCAATATTATTCCCTTTTCAAGCTTAGTTTAGGAGGACGTGATGGAGGAATATTTGCACAATGACCAAAAGGGGAAAGATTAGACCGGACAAAGGATTAGGTCAATTCATGTAGTAAAATATATTCTAACTAAAACTAGATATAGGCAAATTCTGAATAATTTAATGAATAATTTAATAATAATAAGCAGCGGAAAATATGTTCCATATCTGTAAGTTACAACACGACAATGACTCAAAACACAGCTCCAAAGATGTAACGGTAGGGCTAGATTTAAAGCAGTTAGTGTTTTGGTATGGCCAGCCCAATCGCTAGATCCCAATTCTATTAGAAAATCTATGAGAAATTGTAGATCGAAAAATACGGACATGAAATTACACAAATGAGACAGATCTCATAGATGCAGTTAATTCAGAGTGGCAAAACATTTCAATGGATATCATCAACAATTTAATTGACTCCATGCCTCGGCGCTGTGAAGCAGTACTAAAAAATAATTGATACCCAACAAAATATTGAAACCAAAAATAGATCGAAAGTTTGCAAATATTGTATAGTAGAATTAATACTTTTAAGTTTTGTTATTTTGTTTTTTTTATAATAAATATCTTATGTTAATTTATTTTATATAATAATAAATGAAACATAATTTACAAATTAATAAAAGAGTTTCTACACACAGAAAAAGAATTTGTTGGAAATAGGTTACCATTAAAAATAATTATTTATTTATCCAGATATATTATTGTAATTCAAATATATTTGAAAATAAAATAGATTTTTTTATAAAATACCTCTTAACTATAATTCTAATAAAATGAAAATAAATACAACAGCAAAATAAGTTCCTTTCACCAATGAAAGTTTTTATGCAAGTTGTTAAAATAATTCAATTGGGGCAACTGAACTAAAGCCAGTATAACATGTATTAACTCTAAATATTGGTGATAACAATAAAATATTCCATCATAATGAAATATTTTAAACTAAAAATGAATTTACAGTCATTGTTACAAATTTTATGTTAATATGATAGAAACAAATTTGTATTTATAACAATTTTTCGGTTACAATAAAGTGGGAAACTAAATTTTAAACTATTTGGTATTTACAACCGAAAGGAAATCAAATTCAGTTATTAATATCATCAAATATAAAAAAATGTTAAACCTAACCGAATTTTCGAATTAATATGTCATTTTTGAAAAAATAAGACAGCAGATAAAAAAATTTAAATTAAACAAAAATATAAAATAAAATTTTTGTTAATTTTAAATTATGTTTAATCGTATGTACATACATACATATGTACATAAGAATGGATTGTAGCATAATAAAGAACATTAATCGATTGGGTAAGTGGTCATTATTTATACCCTATACCACTATGTGGTTTGGGTATAATGACTTTGTGCTGCTGTTTGTAACAACCAAAATATTTGACCTAGACCCATCTTTAATTATACCGATCGAATCAGAATCACTTTCTGACTTGATTTAACAATGTCCGTCCGTCCGTCCGTCCGTCCGTCCGTCCGTCCGTCCGTCTGTGTGTCCATGTAAAGCTTGTAATCAAACTGCAGGTCGCAAATATGAATATATTTTGATGAAGTTTGGTATATAAGCTTTTATCGGCCATGGGATGAACGCTATTGAAATTGGTGAGAATCGGTCCATGTTCAGACCTAGCCCCCATACAAATTACCCATATGAAATCGACATAAATTGCCATAAGATCCAAATTGTCATATAGATCTTACTCAAATTGGGTTTGTATGCGTTCATTACATCCGCTAATGAGTAGTCCAAAAATGATCCCTTTGACCCCATATAGAGCTGCTTCCCGATCTTCACTTAAATCTATTAAAAAACAAAAATATTGCACTGATTCTTCTCAAATTTTGTTTGTACATATTTTTGCAAAATACAAGAGACTTTACCAAACATGATCAGGATCGGTCCATTTTTGGACCTAGTCCCTTTATAGATATAGCATCCAATATGAACTTTTTCATATCTGCAGCCAAAAAAATTAATAAAAATCCCACTCAAATTTGGTTTTTGCTTATTTTCAATGTCCAGTTAGTTGGGCCTAAGAGATAGGGTTTCTAAACGCATGGTATAGGGTATCGTATAGTCGGTCTAGACCGACTATAATTTTCTTACTTGTTTTTTTTTGATGTGTTTTTATTTTTTGTAAAAATTACTTTATGCAAAGTTAGTTTAAATTCAAAATAACCTTTTCCAAATTTTGTTGCATTCTATTAGAAGTAAGATCGCCAAGGAATAGTTTTTATAAAAAAGCAAGTAAAAACACAACAATAATGGTCGTAATTTTTTCATTCTATAGGAAATCTTACTATTTTAGGTAAATTTGCGACAATGCATAGATAAAATGCTATTTTTTAACATCAAATACAAATTGCTTTTACCCAATTTTATGAAACTATCTTTGGCCATTAAGTTGGTATTTGGGGGACAAAAAAGCAAAATGTTAAATAACCTTGAAAATAAATTTAAAGCCATTATCAAACAACAAACTGTCTGGCCATATTGTTTAGCATTGGCAAATTGATCAGAGTTAATGGGAAACGTATACAACTATCTCTGCAACTACTTCAACTGAATAATGGCGTTTAGATTCATACACACTCCAAACGATTTGCAAGTAAAATAAACCAGATGAGATAAAAGCCTTTCGGTGACGGGGACAGGATCGTACATTCTAAAAACGTACAGTAAAACGGTCATCTTACTTGGATCCGGACATGGTATGCGGCCTTATTTTTACTATATTTTTATATTGCACAAGTTCTATTTTACTTATAACATTTTTAAGAAATATCAGAAGAATATAATGCGAGGATACAACATGCAGCTATAGACAATTGTCAAACGGCAAAAAGTAGTATAAGAGCCTAAGTGAAAACGGGAACATTAATGCATTAACTAATACACGTAATATCGCTTATTTATTCCCTATTCGTATGTGTTACTAAAATATTTTTTATCATGTAATATAATCTTGTTTTCTTATTAATTTAAATTTCATATTTAGAAATAAACTAATGAAAAAAAAAATAAGAGCATTAAAAATGCATGTGCTTTTATATATCAGATGATTAGTGCGCTTTTAAAATACGCTACCAGATAAATGGTTGTTACAACCAATAAATAAAATCTAAATTCCATTTCATCAATCGAATTTATTTCAAAATTCAATTGCCTGAGTACTTAATACGTTAGTTTTTAAAATATAATTCAGTAATCACAATAGAATAATGTGATAGTATTTGGGACTATCAAAATTCGGTTGGCAACAAATAAGGTTGTCACAACAAATCCGTTCTCTGTGTGTAATTTTAGTTTCTAATTTTTTGGCATTGACCTTCAAATTGTCAACAATATATTTTGTTAAAAGTTTTTTTTTTATAGTAATCAAGATTGATGTAGCCATGTCCGTCTGTCCTTCTGTGGAAATCAAGATCACTCAATATATGGGTAAGCTGGGTTGCTTATTTTTCATTATATCCTGAGCAGGTTGCAGCTATAGTAATATGTTTTTATATGTATAGCCATATAATGTATTTATTGTATTGGCGGGATCGCCATATGGTAATATAAATATGTATATGTAATTGTCATACAGTAAATGTGATCATCACATATAGTAGAGTGTAGATATGGTAGGGTGGTCGATGGCTAGGACTGGTAAGAACCGGACCAGTCTTAGGAGGAATTTTGTCAAGTGCTTTCCTCAAAGCAGTGCTCGTGTGCACACTAGATGCACTTTTTAAAAGTATCTTGATTTATTTTGCATTTAGGCAGAATATGCCTGAGTTTATGCTCGTTGGCAGATAATGCCAGTAAAACAATTTTATTTTTGTTGAATCAATTTCAGTGTCATCCACGACGAGACCAAAATTATGATTGATTTTATTTTATAAAAATTTGGCTTTATATACGATAATAGTTCCTTAATTTTTACTTAAAATAATTATAGCTATCTCTATTCTATTAATACATACATACGATTATACACATTTCTTTCGTATTGATTTTTGAAGGTGGGGCTTAATTGACCAATCAGTGTACGTTCAAAAATCAATTCATATTTTTTATCAAAATTGAGTGACATTCCATTTGAGCATTAGTCAATAACATTCTTCAACTTGGTTGAAGTTCATTAGCATAAATTTGTCACTTCGCTTCAAGTGGGGTTCAATTTCACTAAGCGATACTCTAATTTATTGCAATATGACCCTTCACTTGGGGTTAGTGTATTTTTTGGTATGTATGGTATGTATAGATATGAATGCAAGTGTACTTAAAAAATTTATGAATGTAAACAAATAGTGATTATAAATGTAAACAAATAAACACGTACATTCACTTAAAATAAATAAATTTAAAAATAAAAACAAATGAGTGTACTTTCATACATATATCATTATGTGTGTGTTACATCATTACACAGCTCAAAGTCATCAAAATCAGTTCAATACGTCTTGAGATTTCAATGAAAATTCTTTAAAAAACTCTTAAAAAAATATGATTTTTCTAAGTTGTTCTTGTTATTGTTGTTGGTGGCTGTAACTGTTGTTGCTGTATTCTTTGTGTGAATTTAAAAATGCCTGGGGTGGAACAGTTGCCTTCTAAGATGCAAATAAAACATAAAACAATTAGTCGTATGAATTGACATCTTCAGGTTCCTTTATGAATTTTAAACTTTCGAAAAAAATTTTGAAAACACTGTAGTACAAAAATTTTAAAATTTGTTAAAAATACATATACATATGAAGTAGGGGAGTACTTCTGCAAAATTATGTATAGTCAATAGAATGTTCATTCAGAGCGGTTTGTTTCCCGGTAGGTGAGTAGGTTGTGGGTTCGATTCCCACCAGAGGCTTTGCTGTGTCGTTGCAAAAAAAAAAAAAAAAAAAAAAAAAAAGTAGCCAAAATTAGAATCTGCAGACAAGCCATCGGCTTCGCGGAACTAGGCTTAAAAAAAAAAAAAAAAAAAATATATATATTTTTATAAACGTTCTAAAATGACCCGAAGTCGCCTAAATTGCAATATATTTGGAACTCCGTGGAAACTTCGTGGTAATATGCTTCCAACTTATATATTATGAAATTGTTTTTGTGGTATCGGGACTTTGCGATGGCTCAACACAAAGATCCTAGTGTTCTCAATATTACAAAGAAAGTTGTTCATGATATTAAGCATATTTGGCTTAAAGCTTCCCTTCCTTGCAATTCTGACAAAAGAATAATTCAGAAAATATAGTATTGTAATGACAAGTATAAGTAATCAAGAAAAACTAGTCTATAGCTTTTCGATATTTGTTCATGTAAACGCGTTAATTTTCGTTCATGTGTCTGTAAATCAAGGTACCATTTATGGAACGAAAATTTTTCTAAGACCAGAGAGGCCAACGGAAGATGATAATCGGCTCCATTGATATTAGAACTACAAAAAGAATTGAGTAATTACATAAAAGAGGGGAATTAGTTAAAAATAGGCCTGAAGAAAATAAAATTAAAGCTATAACATCTACCTGTAACGTAGTTAAAGTAATATTGAAGAAGAAGAAAGCAGCGAATCAAGTGACGACAATTGTTCTGAGTACCATGGTTCCAAATATAGGGCGGTATATTACATATACAAAAAAATATAATAATGCCTCAAAAGAGGGAACTTGTTCTATCCAATGGAGCTGAAGCCTGTGACAGAAGTGGGGTTTGGGACAAAAATGCTTCTCCTCTTGACAATGCTTTACTCAAGATATTGTGTAGTCAGTAACGAGGATTCGTCGTTAGTTATTGATAGAAGTAAAATTAGAAGAAAAAGAAGAAGACAGAGAGAAAATCTTATTGATATAGAAATGAGACAAAACCGGAATGTTACTGGAATTTACTTTGATGGAAGAAAAGACAAGACACTCACTGTTGAAAAAGTACGATCTACATATCATCGCAAACAAATTAATGAAGAGCATATTGTTATTATGGAGGAAGGAGATTCAATTTACCTGGGGCATCTGGCACCTTTGTCCGGAAACGCAAACGAAATTAATTCAAGTATTTTTAAATTCTTACAATATTTGTTGGTTCTAAATATAAACCAAATTGATGTTGTAGGATGCGGCGGGAAATACAGGTCACAAGAGTGGTGTAATAAAACAGTTTGAGGTATCCTTGGGGAAATCTGTGCATTGGTTTATATGCCTGTTACATACCAACTGACTGGCTCTTCGACATTTACTACAGGAAATAGATGGAAAAACAAGTGGTCCGAAAGGATTCACTGGTCCTATAGGAAATTTACTTAATAAATGCGAGAATATGCCATTTAAATCTATTAGATCTAATGTTGAGTTTCCTCCGATAAATATAAGCGATCTGAGCAGCTATCAAAAAGGTGAAAATATCTCTCAAACTGACATAATTATGTCACATGCAGGATGGTTAATAACCGCGAGTAGAATTCTAACATTGTACGTCGCCACAAAAGAACCATAATATGAATTAAAACAATTATCCGAGTACATTATAAAAGTGGATGCAAGTACCTGGATTCTATTAAATATAAATCAACCCGTCAGTGTGGATCCCAATACTTATTTCATTTAATTCAATCTTCTCGTTAGTTATTCAAAAAAGTGCATATTTCGCTCATCCCGAAAATATTTTGATCGAAATGCTCAGTTATTACAGGAAACGTATTCGAGGGTTGGCGTTACTAAGAACTTTAAATTGCAGAACAAAAGAAAATGATATTCGCTAATTGATTGGCAATATGTTAAAGTAACGGAACCACTACTGACTAAAAGTATCACCGAAGCTAAACTCAGAGAAACTTTCATAAATATTTCGAAAATTTTAAATTGATTAGTTATCCATGCCACACTAGGGTGTCCCTAAATAAAAAAAAGTGTTCAAACTGTCGGTCTCACCCCCTAGAAATAAGCGAATAGCAAAAAAACTGAGAAATACAAAGTTTTGGGCCAATCAGAAAACGTTTAGTCGTGGCGCAAAGCGATTGAAAATTTCAAGTGTGTTTATATGGGGAAAATATGACTTTTTTTTTCAGATTTTACGAAAATTTCGTTCTACAATTTAATTTTTCCGACAATCTGTTATATAATTCAGGATCACTATTAACTTATCCCCTCAAAAGGCTATAAAATTTCAAAATCGAATAAAACCTCGCCAAGAAATAGCAAATGCCCCAGACCACTTTTGTGCCAAAAAAACTAGGTCATGAAATTTGATGTAATTTTTTTCAACTTTGAGAAATTGATTAAAGCCATCATTCTTTTTTGGTCTCTATACTTATAAGTACTCAGATATGAAGTATTGTTTTATTACCACGTTGTTAACCTACTGCGCATTGAGGCCGAAAATTGGAAATTTTTTGATAAAATTTTTAAAACTCCTTTTTCAAGTTTGAAAAAATTTTCTTAAACAAAATTTAAAAAAAATTAATCTTACACTTTAAGGTTTTATGAAATACATGTTGCAGATTAATTGTGTGAATTTTTAAGTAAATCCCTCTCCCAGAATTTTTTTGACAAGGATTTTATTTTTGCGGATTTCGCGAAAAAATGGATTTTTTGAAATATTCTGTAAATGTACTCTTTCTAAATACTTTGTATCAAAAATTCATAATTTTTCCACTTTTAAATGTTATATTTTATCTCAATAGCCTAGGATTTCGGAAAAAGATAATATGACTCCATTAACCCTTTTGGAATTGGGGTCACATTTGACCCCAAACTAATAAAGTACAATTTATGCAAAAAATTCAAATATTTTGTAAGTGCTGTCCAATTTTTAGATGTGACGCTTAAAATGTAATAACCAAATGTGTAGAAGTTTCGTCCCAAAAATTTGGGATAGATCCGATAACATTAACCCATTATTTGCCAAGGCCAGCTTTGGATTTTAAGATATTTTAAAATAAAAATTACCTAAAACGAGTTTTTCTATTAAACTCGTTGATAACACTACTTGGAATTTGAGGAAAATAATTCAGTTAATTTTTATTTATTTAACCCTTCAGTGCTCCTGAGATCAAAATAATCCATTGTGATATATCTTTGCTGCAATTATCTGCTTATTGCTCGCGAATATAAATTAAAACAAGTAAGAAAATTATAGTCGGTCTAGACCGACTATACGATACCCTATACCATGCGTTTAGAAACCTTATCTCTTAGGCCCAACTAACTGGACATTGAAAATAAGCAAAAACCAAATTTGAGTGGGATTTTTATTAATTTTTTTGGCTGCAGATATGAAAAAGTTCATATCGGATGCTATATCTATAAAGGGACTAGGTCCAAAAATGGACCGATCCTGATCATGTTTGGTAAAGTCTCTTGTATTTTACAAAAATATGTACAAACAAAATTTGAGAAGAATCAGTGCAATATTTTTGTTTTTTAATAGATTTAAGTGAAGATCGGGAAGCAGCTCTATATGGGGTCAAAGGGATCATTTTTGGACTACTCATTAGTGGATGTAATGAACGCATACAAACCCAATTTGAGTAAGATCTATATGACAATTTGGATCTTATGGCAATTTATGTCGATTTCATATGGGTAATTTGTATGGGGGCTAGGTCTGAACATGGACCGATTCTCACCAATTTCAATAGCGTTCATCCCATGGCCGACAAAAGCTTATATACCAAATTTCATCAAAATATATTCATATTTGCGACCTGCAGTTTGATTACAAGCTTTACATGGACACACAGACGGACGGACGGACGGACGGACGGACGGACATTGTTAAATCAACTCAGAAAGTGATTCTGATTCGATCGGTATAATTAAAGATGGGTCTAGGTCAAATATTTTTGGTTGTTACAAACAGCAGCACAAAGTCATTATACCCAAACCACATAGTGGTATAGGGTATGACAACTTAAGTCATATGTCTAAAAAAATAGGACATTTTTTGAAATTCACTTTTATTTAATTTTGTAATTTATTCCATTAAGAGTAGTATTAATTTAATATTAGCTTCTATATATATTATTATATATTTGAAATTTACTTTTATTTAATAAACTATTTAAAACTGGGAAATAAAATGGTAGAAGTTTCAAAACATGTAGGTGACATGAAGATATTATAAAGCGACCGATTATAAAAAATCAAAAAATGGCAAACATTATAAGTAATGGCATCTTCACCGATTGACCTGATTTTTTTTTGCGTTTTTTATCAATATCCACTAAATTGGTGGGTGAGACAGCAATAAATTCAACTATTACTTTATTACATAAAGTAATTTTATAACAAAATTAGTTAAAAGTTGTTTTAATTTATATTCGCGAGCAATAAGCAGATAATTGCAGCAAAGATATATCACAATGGATTATTTTGATCCAAGGAGCACTGAAGGGTTAAATAAATAAAAATTAACCGAATTATTTTTCTTAAATTCTAAATAGTGGTATCAACGAGTTTAATAGAAAAACTCGTTTTAGGTAATTTTTATTTTAAAATATCTTAAATTCCAAAGCTGGCCTTGGCAAATAATGGGTTAATGTTCTCGGATTTATCCCAAATTTTTGGAACAAAACTTCTGCATATTTGGTTATTATATTTTAAGTGTTGCATCTAAAAATTGGACAGCACTTACAAAATATTTGAATTTTTTGAATAAATTGTCTTTTATTCGTTTGGGGTCATATGTGACCCCAATTCCAAAAGGGTTAATAGTGTCATATTATATTTTTCCGAAACCCTAGGCTATTGAGATAAAATATATCATTTAAAAGTGGAAAAATTATGAATTTTTGATACAAAGTATTTAGAAAGAGTACAGAATATTTCACAAAAATCCAATTTTTCTCGAAATCCGCAAAAAAAAATCCTTGTCAAAAAAGTTCTGGCAGAGGCATTTACTTAAAAATTCACTTAGTTAATCTGCAACATGTATTTCATAAAACCTTAAAGTGATAGATTAATTTTTTTAAATTTTGTTAAAGAAAATTTTTTCAAACTTGAAAAAGGAGTTTTAAAAATTTTATCAAAAAATTTTCCAATTTTCGGTCTCAATGCGCAATAGGTTAACAACGTGGTAATAAAACAATACTTCATATCTGAGTACTTATAAGTATAGAGACCAAAAAAGAATGATGGCTTTAATCAATTTCTCAAAGTTGAAAAAAATGCCATCAAATTTCATGACCTAGTTTTTTTTGGCACAAAAGTGGTCTGGGGCATTTGCTATTTCTTGGCGAGGATTTATTCGATTTTGAAATTTTATAGCCTTTTGAGGGGATAAGTTAATACTGATCATGAATTAAATAACAGCTTGTCGGAAAAATTAAATTATAGAACGAAATTTTCGTAAAATCTGAAAAAAGTCATATTTTCCCCATATAAACACACTTGAAATTTTCAATCGCTTTGCGCCACGACTAAACGTTTTCTGATTGGCCCAAAACTTTGTATTTCTCAGTTTTTTTGCTATTCGCATATTTCTAGGGGGTGAGACTGACAGTTTGAACATTTTTTTCCCTCAATATAACGAAGGGCCACCCTAATGCCACACTCAAGCAGTAAAACGTCACATAGAGATGGTAACTGAAGCATCATCGTCACTATGTGGTAACAAAACCAGGGATGGATTAGTTTGCGCTAAAACATCTTCCAGAAAAAATATACAAAAATTGGACACAAAAAAAGATTTTCTTAAATAAGGCATTAAGTTTCTTGTGACTATATAAGAAAAATCAAACAAATAAAAAATATAAAAAAAAAAAAAATAAAATTAAATAAAACTAAAAAAAATATTAAAATTTAAAAACGAAAAAAATGTGATATGGTAGAGCTTGATATCCAACATACAATCATTTGACCGTGAAGTGTTTTGAGTTATTCCTTTTTATTAAAAAAAATCGAAGTGCATCTCAAAAAAAAAAAAAAATACAATTTTGAAATTTTTCAATAAAAAAAGGAACCTGAAGATAATAACTTTTTTCGAAAAATTGTTTACAGTTATGGTTCTCTGATCAAAAAAGAACAATTCCGCACCCAGGTCAACAGAAAAAGCCGATATGACTTTTCGTCTTATAGTTTTACTCCACCCTACTATGTATATATCATAATACTCCACATGTCATGCTAGGCCGCTATTGCCATACTTTTTTTTAACGCTATCTCAAAATAAATATAAAAAAAATTTATGTTGGCAATTTTTTGTATTTAATAATAATAAAAAAATATATATTATTAAAAAATTAAAATTTGTTATAAATTAAATAAATCTATAGATTTCAATAAAAATTTATCAGATTTCATAATTTTGCTTGCAACACTTTTGATGAACTCAAAAATTTTACTTATGAAAAGCTTCAATATTACAGTACCTTCACTTTGCCAAATTTAAAGTTTTTGTATGCAATTTATCATGTTTTGATAAAATCAGGGTGTTTGTTATATAGAAAAACTCTCAAATTAAAAGGTTTAAGTATTTCTTATTAAAAGATAAATATGATTCGGATTTTATCGATTCAAATTTCTTTTCTATTTTAGAAGATGGCTTAGAGCATAATGTAAATTTTCACAAAACGATATATTAACCGTGTAAACCCTAGATATAATAATAAATTTGATTCAGATATCTTTTTGAAAAGCTTTTAATTCATTTTAAAACTAATCGAAACTCGTTTTGTGCCGATGATTTGCACATCACAATTTCCCATTAATTGTTTTTAAATTTGTTCTAGAATTTTTGTTTGTAAAAATAGTTACGAATAATCTGATAAAGTGTTAATTTAAAGGCTTAAAATTTACTAGTGATCTCAGCATGTAACGATGACCCCAATTTGTTCAAAACTTATTACTTTTCGAAACTATTATTGTATATAGATGTAAAAAACTACAGAGGAATTGTCAAACTTAGTTCAATTCCCAAACTTTTCGAGAAATTCATCTCGGACTACCTGAGCTATAAGTTATCATCTTTAATATCGCCGTTTCAGCATGGCTTTCGGAAGGTTTGCAGATATCTATTACTGAAATAAATTATTTCCGTTTTAACTTTTGGGATGTTAAAATCGTAATGTAGTGTATCATTCCTTACGAACCATGGCGCGCCAGCAATTATTCTTAAAGTTTTCGATTGATATCTTTGAAGGATTTCAACGTTGGAGTTACTAGTAGTCCCACATAGTTAAATCCCGTACGTCCACACCGGTTTTAATACTGTCTTATGCAGACTAATTTTGTTTTCCAAACTCTGTTCTGATTTTGGACACAGAAGACAAAACATTCTTTTAGATTTGTTGTCAACTTGCTCTCTTTTATTTTTTACATGATCTTTCCACGTTAATCTTCTGTCTAAACACATACCCAGATATTTCACTTTGTCTTTTTTTGGAATGGGTAACCCATTCAGTCTTATCTCAGCACAATTACCTCGTCTTAAAGAAAATGTGACATGAGTCGATTTTTCTTCATTTACTTTGATGTTCCATGTTGTTAACCACGTCTGTAATGCGTTAATTTGTTGCTGGAGTAAAATTGAAGGTTCGGTTGCTGATGTGTTGGATGATAAAAATGCGGTGTCATCTGCATAAGTTGCAACTGTTATCCCATCAATACAAGGCATATCCGACATGAAAATAATATTTAGTACTGGTCCTAATACGCTCGCCTGGGGTATACCGGCATCAATTTTACGTATGTTGGACATTTCATTATTCACTTTTACATAGAAACAACGGTCTATTAAATAAGATTTTAGAAAAAGATAAAATGGAGCTGGTAAATTATTCTCGCGTTTCCATAATAGTCCATTGTGCCAAACTCTTTCAAATGCTTGTTGTGTATCAAGAAATACAGCTGAACAGTATTTTTTACTTTCAAAGGCATCGAAATTAACGTTTATAACTCGTTTATAACTGGCATTGCTCTGGAGTGCCATGTTTGTGGCGGAATCCGAATTGATGTTCCGGAATTATATTCTTATTTTCAAGTATAGGGAGTAGTCTTCGTAGAAAAAGTCTCTAAAATATTTTTGAAAAAATTACTAATAAACTAATAGGTCTATATGAACTGACTTTGTTCTCTGGTTTGTTCGGTTTTGGGACTAATATTATTTGGGCACATTTTCACTGTGTAGGAAAATGATGTATTCTAATAATTGAATTGAAAATTAAGGTTAGGAAAATAACACATTTTTTTGTTAATGATTTAGCTACTAATGCATCTAGTTTATCATAACCAGGAGATTTCTTCTTATTTAATACATTTATTTCTGACTGAACCTCACTCGGTTTAAAATGAGATATTGGTAAGTCCATTTGATATGCAGAATCCAAAAAAGTTATAATTTGTTCATCATTATTGTTTAACTTAAGTGGTTGGAATGCCTCCTCTAAGTGGTTAGAAAATACATTAGCATTTTCTTTTATTGGAATATTTCTCTTAACAAGAATTTTCTTTTCAAGAATTTGGTTGCTTTCCAAAGATTGTATTTGCTATTTGGTTGATTTGGGTCAAGATTACGTAGATAATTGCCAAATTTTTTGTTCTTGTACTCGACCATACGATACTTAAGATGGTTGGTGGCTAAGTTGAAATTCAGTTTATCTAGTGGATGTATGCTTTGTTGCCATATACTTCTTAGTCTCCTCCTATTCCTTATCATTACTACCATTGGATGCAGTTGTTGTTGTTGGAGTAGATGAAATAGCCGCTTCGTGAATAAGATTTGTGAACGTTTCTACCGTATTGTCCAATTCATCTCCAAATTTGATAGGGAGCTTAACGAGCTTAAATCAGTTTTTGGTGATAAGATTTTTAAATTTTTTGGCACAATATCTACAAAATAATTTAAACCAATTGTAATTGGTGTGTGATCTGAGCAGAGGTCATCTTCATTTTTTATATCCAACATATTTCGAGGTTTTCCATTATAAACCGCAAAATCTAGTAGATCCGGTATTTTATTTAGGTAAGTAGGCCAGTACGTAGGTCTTCCGCCTGACAATGTGAAGTAATTATTTTAGAAATACATTTGTACAGTTCCCGACCTTTGGGATTAGCGAGTCTTGATCCCCATCATTGGTGTTTAGCATTAAAATCACCTGCTACTAGGAAACGATGATCAATATTGATGAAGAAGTTTTCATAGTTTTGACAAGAAACTTTATGTTTAGGAGGAGTATATATAGAAAATATATTAATGTAGTTGTTGTTACATTTAACTTTAACACCTGCAACCTGTATGTATGTCTTCATAACTTCTTTTACAATTTCATAGTTCATTGTAGTTTTTATTAGGATGGCTGCCCCAGCATGGCATCCTTCATCAGGATGATTTGATGTAATCAAATCATAACCTTTTATTTTAGAATGGGATTTATTGTTGAAATGCATTTCGGAAAGTAAAAATATGTCTATATGATTTGTTTTCATAAATATTTCAATTTCATTAAATTTTTTTGATAGCCCATTGGCATTCCAAACTGCTATTCTTAAGCCTAATTGCATAACCTGTTAATAAGTAAAGTTAGCATATTCATAAGTTGACTAAACATATTTTCTATGTTTTTCATACCATTACTTTCACTTGCATTTGGAACATTTTGCCTTAGCACATCTGAATATTGAACGTTTGTTGAAAAATTGTTATGATTGAGTTGTTATTTTGTGAATTAATTTGTGGAAAATCATTTTGGTTCATGAAAAAGTGGGAATATTGCTGACGATGTTGATTTCTTTTTGCACTCGGCTGTGGGGTGATCAAGACCACATTTTACACATATAAATGGTTTGGTACAGTAAGCTTTTGTATGGCCGTATTGCTGGCAACGGTGACATTGAACAATATCATAAGTTTTGCGTGGGGGCTCGATTTTAACAATAGCATTGTTTATATATTTTATATCGTATACTTTTTTATTGTCTGGACTTGGCTTCAGATCGACGAAAAACATCGGTAGTGGTTGCTTTGTTACTTGGCTTCTAACATTGGCTACACACCTAACTTGATGTCCTAGGGACAGCAGTTCAGCTTTAATATCTGCTATAGGTGTTGAAAAGTGCACGTTCACTTTTTACTTGATATGTATGAAAGCTAATTTTTTTTAATCTAAATATTTTACAGTCTTTCTATAAGAATCTATAGTTTTAGTTAATAACTTGACCTGACCGTCTCTTAGGGATTTGTAATTAAATTCATTATTAGTAATTATACTAGCAATACTTTTTACCATTTGACTTATATTGCTAACAGAAGGTATAAAAATAGGTGGTTGTATTGTCTAAAATGGATCAAGTCTTATTTATGGGAGAGACAGCAGAATGTTAAATATAAAAATAAAACATCTAAAAATATAAATGTCCTTTCGGGAGTTACGCAAGGCAGCCATCTGGGTCCAATTCTTTTTTCCTTATTTATAAACGATTAATATATGCGGATGATGTTAAAATTTTCCTCACTTACAATGAAAAGAGTGATCACTCATATCTACAGATTGACCTTGATAACTTCTAATTGTGGTGCAATATAAACTTAATGGAATTGAATATGAAAAAATGCAAATACATGCGATTTTCAAGAAGAAACTAAATAAATGTAAGCTTTTCCTTGGATGGTCAACCGTTGGTGGCAGTTCATACCTTTCTGGATCTGGGGATTTTTTTTGATGCAAAACTGAGTTTCATTTCACACATCAACATGACGGTCCATAAAGCAAGAGGTGTATTGGCTTTTATTAAGCGATGGGCCAAGGAATTTATAACTAAACAGTTATATACATCCCTCGTAAGACCTTTACTTGAATATGGCTCAATTTTCTGGGATCCTTTATACAACATCCACATACATCATATTGAATCTATTCAAAAACAATTTCTTCTGTTTTGTTTGCGGTGTTTTTCCTGGAATCCGGTGATAAATTTGCCATCATATGCCAGTAGATTAACGTTAATTAAATTGCAAACACTTAAGAGCTGTAGAACCATGCTGAATGTGTTGTTTTTTCTAAATCTGATTAATGGTGATGTATCGTCAGAACTCTTGTTACGCAATATTTCATTTAATGTTCCTCAGTGACCTACACGTTACTTACATCCACTTTCAATTCCGGTTTTCCATACCAACTATGCCAATACCGATCCGTTAAGAAGATTATGTACTACTTTTAATGATTTGTAAAACGTAACATTATTCTGTATTTAAACCGTTAATTTTACAAATTAGTCATTTGATATGGTAAAATTTTTTATATTATATTTTATGATTTTAATGTCTGTAAGGATTTATTCCACAGACTAAAATAAAATAAATAAATTAATTAATTAATTCTTTATTTAATAGCAAAATTTACAAATTTCTTACATATTAGGAAAACTTATTGCACAGATTTGGCTTTGCCTTATATCTAAAGTATTATTATAAATTTTAAAGAAAAGTGAAAGGTATAAATAAAAGATTTTAAGCCGAAGGAAAACTATTAACAAAAACCTTCAATATGAATAGAAAAAAAAAGCAATAATAACAAGCATTAATTGATATTATTATTCAATATAGAAAGATATAGATAGACTTATAATTAATAAAATTAATAAAGGTTAGAGATTAGTGGATTTTCAGATAAGCTACAACTTGATATAAAACGAGTGGTGGTTTTTGCAATCGCTTCAGAGACAATACTAGTATTACTGATAGCATGTAATCTGGAAGTAGAGAAGTGCCATGGTAACTTGAGAACCATTTTTAAAATTTTGTTTTGCGCTATTTGTAGGCGCTTTAAATGGGTTTTTGCACAATTTCCCCATACTGGACAGCCATATAGGATTATTGCCTGAAAAATGACTTTAACTATTAGAATTTTGTTAGAATTATTAAGAAGAGAGTTTCTGTTGATAAGTGGATATAATATTTTTTTATATTTATCAATTTTATCAGCAATGCTAGATATATGAGAGCTAAATGTTAATTTTGTATCTAAACAAATGCCAAGGTATTTTATATTATTTGACCAATTTATACTGTTGCCCAAAAGAGTTAGATTATCACTAGGTAAATAACAAGGTTTTCTTTTCCTTGTGAAAAAGATGGCTTGTGTCTTATTCGAATTAATTTTTATTCTCCATTTAGAGTAGTACTCGGCCAACCGGTCCAGTGAACATTGAACTTCGGTCAGAATGTTCGGACTGAGTTCATGTGTGAAATAAATTGCAAGATCATCTGCATAAGCTGCAAGTTTGCATGGACTGATTGTGGGCATGTCAGCACAGAATATATTATAAAGGATTGGACCTAGGACTGATCCTTGAGGAACACCTGCAGGAATTATGTATAGATCTGAGAAAGAATTCCCAATAGAAACACAGAAATATCTGTCTTTTAGAAAATTCCTTATCAACTTAACAAGGAACATTGGGAAATTAAACTGAATAAGCTTATATATTAGGCCATAGTGCCATACCGAGTCGAAAGCCTTATCAACATCTAGTAAGACGAGTGCTGTGGATTTTCCCGTAGACAACCCTTGTTTAACATCATTGGAGATTCTTTTAACCTGATGAATAGTTGAATGCGAACTCCTAAAGCCAAATTGTTCGTCAGGTAAAATGCTGTTATTATTGAGAAATTCGACCAGTTTTTTGCTTATAACCTTCTCCAAAATTTTTCCTAAGCTGCTTAATAGACTTATTGGTCTATAGTTTTCTAGTATATTGTGTGTTTTACCCGGTTTAGGTATAGGAATGACTTTAGCTGTTTTCCACGTGTTGGGAAAATATTGCAGGGTCAAGCATGCATTATAGATATGAGTCAGATAACGTACTGCAATTTTGGGAAGATTTTTTAACATCTGGTTGTTAATATCATCTAAACCACAAGCTTTTCTTCTCTTACAGTTGTCAATTATTAGTTCCACATCAGTAATTGAAATGAGGTCTGAGGATGAAGTTGTAATGCTATGTGAATCAAAAAGGTCAACAGTTTCGTTAACTATCAGTGTATGATCATTTGAAACCATGTTTCCAGACACCCTATGATTTAGACTAAAATTTCTAGCAAATGCGTTTGCTTTATCTTCATCGGAAATTAAAACACCATTATCATATAAAATAGAATGACAATTACTAGACTTTCTTTTTAATATTTTAGTGACATTCCAAAAAGGTTTGGATCCTTTATCCATTGTACTTAGCCTATTATTCCATTGACGATTTCGGTGGCAGTATATCTCATTTCGTATGAGAACAGTATATCTACTCATAATTTGATAGTCAGAAATTTGCCTATACCTTGACCATTCTCTACGATAAGCATTTCTTAGCTTTATTAAACGTAAAATGTAATCTGGAAGTTTAATGTAATTTGTTCTAGGTGCAGATTTTGGAACCGATTGTCTGACAGATTCTAGCAGCAAACTGGTGAAATTTTCAATGTGATTATCTACTATTTCTGAATTATTTAAACTAAGATCAAAATTGTTCATCGAGTTTCTTAATAAATGCTTATACTTTTCCCAATTAGCACGCTTAAAATTATAATATAAATTCTCCATAAAAGGCATAGACGTGGAGAGATTAAAACAAACTGGTAGATGATCAGAACTTAAATCATTTAAAGTATATGGGTTGGAAATAAACTGCGGAATATTTGATAAAATTAAATCAAGAGTAGATGGATTAATTTTGGCCGCTGCCGGAATGTAGGTGGGTGAATTGGGGAAGGAAATTGTAACAGGAAAGTATGATGTAAAGTCATTAAGAATTTTACCCCATTGATTAGCACGTAAGCAGTTCCAGTTTCTATGTCTGGAATTTAAGTCGCCGCAAATTAAATAATTATTGCTTGTATTTAAAATTTTCCTAATATCACTTTTGAATTTGTTTCTAAGAACGCTGTTGTCATGCCCCCCAGGAAAATAAACGCTATATATATTTAGACTTAAACCTTGCCTATATCTTATTTGAATTCCCACATTTTCAATCACCTGAGTAACAATGCTGGGAATAATTGTGAAGTTAACTGATTTCTTGACAAGTATGGCAACACCACCACCGTTCTGACCTACTCGATCTTTTCTTATACATGAATATAAAGGATGATATAGATTATTTGCATTACTAAGCCAAGTCTCAGTTAAAAGACAAATATCTATATCATTGGTATTTAAAAAATTAGTAAATTCAATAATTTTGTTTCGGATACTTCTACAATTCCAAAATACTATCTTTAAATTCGCCATGATCATTACACATTATTATAAACATATTTAAATGCTAGTTGAGTTATTACACTAAATTGTTCTTGTTTATTTTTACATTGACTAAGTTTAGTTATTAATTCCATTGTGAGATCCGTCATCTGCTGCTCAGTAAAGAGATCTCCCTGAGAATTATTAACAGAATTATTGTTACATTTAATGTTGGATTGAGAGTTGTTTATTTTTAATTTATAATTGCTGTTTGGACGCCAATTTTGATGAGTCCCTTCATTTGGTACGTATGGTTGGTTGTTGTTGATGTTGTTGTTTATATTTCCAATGGTTTTTTTCTGAGAATGATTTGATCGATTTGATATTTTTTCTCTCATTTGAACATATGCAGAACGATTAGGGCATGAGAGATCAGTAGCTTTGTGATTATTACCACAGTTTGCACATTGTATTTTATTCTCAGATGAACACTCAGAAGTTTTGTGTTTTTCTGCGCAATTAGCACACCTCACCTTAACATTGCACCCCTTTTCTCCATGACCGAACATTTGACACTTTCGACATTGGACGGGTTTGTTTTTTATTTTTCGTTGATATTCCCATGATACTATGGTACGAAAAAGAGATTTAACATTCTTCTTAAGATCAAACATTTTTATTGTACCGTTTTTAAAATAAACTATGTATATTGTATCAATGTAATTTTTAAATGTTCTTTTAATAATCTTTACTTCAGTGCATTCTAAACCAAGAGAATTTAATTCGTTTTTAACTTGAAGTTCTGTTTTACCATCGAGTCCATGAAGAACTACTTTAAATGGTTTATTGTTTTTGTTGTCGTGCGTAAAAAATTGGCAATTATTTTCACGCAAAATTATTATAATTAAATTATAAGTTTCAATAGTTTCACAAAGGATTTTTAAACCAATCGACATTTTTTTAATAAGGTATTTTGTTATACCTTTATTATTTAATAACTTTAGTATGTCTTCATTGTTTTGTGTTAATACTTTTATTGGAGAAAGTTTAACAGTTTCACTTTTATCAACTTTTTCACACTGCATTTCAGTTTCAGTTTCAGTTTCATTTTCATTATCAAAAACTTGTAATGGGGTCCAGATATTTTTTCTGGACCCAGTTTTTTTAATTTTTGATGAAGACATATGGTCCTCATCAATAAAAGCAAAAGTACGTTTAGTAATTTTCGTCGTTTAAAAAAAAAAACACCAGTAACGAAGAAAAACACGTCTAGCGAACACAAAAGCCTAAAGGCAACTGAAATTAAATAAATAAAAATAAATAAATAAATAAAAATAAAAAATAATATAATTTCTTTCTTGTTATACCCTATACCACTGATGTTTCATTATACTCAGAATCACTTTCTGAGTCGATTTAGCCATGTCCATCCGTCTGAGTGTTAATGTAAACCTTGTTATCAAACTACAGGTCGCAAATGTAAATATGGTTTGATGAAATTTTGGATATAAGCTGTTACCGACCATCTGATGAACGCTATTGCAATTGGTGGAAATAGGTTGATGTCCTAGTCCCCATACAAATGACCCCTATGAGATCGACTAAAATTGCCATAATATCCAAAGTATCATATAGATCTCGGTCGACTTGGGTTTGTATATGTTAATTACATTAATTAATCAGAAGCCAAAAAGTAAACCCTATTGGACAATATATAGCCATAGCCCCCATATAAAGCTAATTCCCGATCTTCACTTAAATCTAAGGAAAAAAAAAAATATAGCGCAGATTTTTCTGTTTGTTAGATTTATCGTCATTTTTCAGACATATTGCAATTACTACTGTAATTAATATGCAATTTTTAATTTTGTTTAAATGGTGCGTGGTAAAGAAGAAGAAAGCATATATTTCAAAAATTCATAACTGCACTGTATTCTTAATCGGACCGGTTTCTGGCATTTCAGCCTTCATCAGCGATTTATTGAACATTGTGATAATTGTTATGTTTTTAATTGAATAGGTTGTTTCTATATGAAAATTTTTTCTACTTAGGGCGGCCGTGAGGTTTTGAACCGTGAACCTTTTTCTCAAATTTTGTTTGTATATCTTTTTGCAGAAAATAAGTGAACTTACCACTTATGCTCGGGATCGGTCCATTTTTCGAACTAGTCACCATATAAATATAGTATTTGATACGAAATTTTTGATATCTGAAGTTAAACAAATTATTAACTACGCATGGTAGAGTGTATCGTAAAGTCGGTCTAGAGTTATTATAATTTTCTTACTTATTTTTGTTTTGTTTTTGGTTTTTTGTTTTGTACATGTGAATCATAAAAGCATTGACATAAATCAAATGGTTTTCATCTGATACCATTAGAGTATGCTCTGTCTGTATAGGATTCAGCAATTAATTTCTTCATCTTAAAATATTGTATAAGTTATCCAGTATTAAATATTTACCATTTTTGCTTAAATTTCTTTCAAATACTAAACTTGGTCTTGGAAAAAAATTTTGGTTTTAAGTTTTAAAGAAATTTTTTATCTCTATTTTTACTATCCCATTTTTCCGAATTCAGGCATTTTATTTCTTATGAAAGACAAAAAATAAATTTATATTTAAAATCCTCTTGCATTATTACAAGCCATTGTTTTTAAGCCTTCCTGTTACCAAGAACATAACAATTGTGTAAAGGACTTTAGCTGGCTGTAATAAAGGAAGACAAAAAATATAAAAATTTTTAAAAATATAAATATTTTGTGACGAAAAAACTATTAAAGAAGATATCATTGTTTTATTTTTTTCTTGTCATATCTAAATAATAAATAAACAATGGAAGGAATAAAATTTGCAAATATAAACGGAGGAAAACATAAAAGCATGATAAAAAAAAGCATTTGTTTAATATAAATAGTGCAGCTGAGACAAAATTTGCACAGGCTAAGGGTACCAGAAGGCATAACAACAGGAAGAATGTAAAAAACACAATGGAAGGGGGCGGGGGGAGCTTGGTAGGCCGGATACCAGGCTCAGTGTTTCTTATTTTAACTATATCAGCCTCCTTAGTTTTGAATAAGAACAAAAGCTTAGACAAAAAAAAAATTAGTTGTCAAATACATGCCATGGACAGACAACATGGAATTTTCATGGCAGAAATGGAGAGTTTGGTATTTAGTTTACACTGTTTTCTATTTAGGTAAAGTAAGGTAGGTCAAGTACAATAAATTAAATTTTTAAAGGAGATGGTGTTTAGTTCGATGCTTCTTAACAAACGCGGCATTGCTATTTCTTTAATGAGTTTATTCTATAAAATTTTTACAAGTTTAGCTTGCAACTTAAAACTTTTGTAATTGTTGGGTCGTTGCTTCATTTTTTTTTGTATCGTTTGCTGACACTTAAGTCCAAAACTATTTCTCTCCAGCCAAGTTCTAGCAAAGCGGAAAGTAGTTTATACAGCTGTTTCCTATGTGCCTTTAATTTTGTATTGTTTTGACATGTTTTTAGCTCTTGGGTAAACAATGGATCTCCAAGCTACTGATGCTACATATTACTAAAACTGCTATAGTCAGTACATTTACATTTGGTAGTTGTAGTATTGTCTTTGCTATTTTTTCTTTTTCAAGGGAATTTCCTTTAACTAAATGCATAGATTTTCTTTTGTTTTTTTTTTTTTTTTTGGGTTGTTTAGCTGGAGCAATTCTATTGGCGGTTAGAGTTTGTTGGTTTCTTTGCAAGTTTATTTAAATATCATCAACACTATTGTTTTGCGGTTAAACTAAATAGAATAAAGTATTTTGTTAAGTTTGTTTTTATATTATTTCTTTTTTTCGGTTTCTTTTTTCTCTCCGGTATGGTAATATTTTATTTTTTTTTTAAGAAAATTTACATAGTTTTAGAGATTAGATTTGAGTTTTTGTCTTGTTTCTTTGTGTCTTGTTGTATTTAGTATCCAACAAATGTAAAGAATAGAAAATTAAAATGAGTTTAAGTTTGGAACATAACCAACCAACAAACAGCTCATAAATAATAGATATTTTTTCCTTTTTTTGTTCAGAAAAGAAAGTTTGTTTGTTGTAAAGTTTTGTTACCAGTAGCCCTAAGGACGTATGAGTGATATTTGTTTTTTAAGTTAGTAATGCCCATACGTTATCTGGCCTAAGAGTATATTAAGATAATTTGGTATAACAAAATTTTTTAGTAAATATTTATGATATCAAAATAGATAACCAAATTCTTTTAAAGATTCATTGTAATTTATATTTTCAATGATAGAAAATATTAACTTATTTTAACAAAAGAAAAAATAAAAACAAAAAAATGGCCAAAAATTTATCATATTCTATGGATTTCAATTTGCAAAATATTTCTTATATATAAAAATGGAGTTTTGAATGTTTGTACGTTGTTTGTGGTATATAGAAGGAAATATTGGCTATATTTTTTTGATTTTTTAAGTGGGCGTGGCACCTCCAATATAAAAATAATTTTTAACATTTAATTTTAACATATAATATTTGGAGTAATAGAACAGCAAGAGTTTTGAAACTATTTACGTGTACATATTAAACTAATTTGAAGAGTCACGGAAAAAATGTGAGGGATTGAACCAATTGGCGTAGCACCCACCATCCAAAGTAAATATTTAATGTCATATATCTAGGGTATTGTAATAGAAAAAGTCTTGGGACTTTGTGTGAGATCATATGTTATCAACGTTGGTACTTGAAAAAAAATTTGGCGGAATCAGATCAGGGGGCGTGGTACCTCCCATACAAAGTAAATATATAATGTCATATATCTGGAGTACCGTAATAGAGAAAGCCTTGGAGCTTTGTGTGAGTTCATAAGTTATTAATGTGAGTATTCGGACAAAAGTGGGCGGCATCACATCAGTGGGCGTGGCACTCCCATACAAAGTAAATATTTAATGTCATATATCTGGAGTACTGCAGTTTCGAAAGCCTTGGGAGTTTGTGTGAGTTCATAACTTATTAATGTAAATAGTTGCCAGATGGGCGTGGCACCTCCTATACAAAAACATATGAAGTACTATGAAAATGACGGTCTTGAAACTTTTGACAAGTACATTAATTACTAATGTGAGTAGTTGTGGAATATAAAAAAAAAATCGCAAAAAACAAAAATCGCCAAAATAAAAATTACCAAAAAAAAAATCGCCAAGTCAAAAATCGGCAAAACCGAAAATCGCGAATAACAAAAATCGCCAAAAACAAAAATGCCCAGAACCGAAAATCGTGAATAACAAAAATCGGAAAAAACAAAAATCACCAAATTAAAAAATCGCGAATAACAAAAATCGCCAAAGTCAAAAATCGACAAAACCGAAACTCGCGAATAACAAAACTCGCCAAAAATCAAAAATCGCCTAAATCAAAAATTGGCAGAACGGAAAGTCGCGAATAACAAAAAACGCTAAAAACAACACGAAAAAATCTTAAGTCGACAAACCGAAAATCGCGAATAACAAAAATCGCCAAAATCAAGAAATGTCAAAAATCAAAAATCGCTGAAATCAGAAATCTTCAAAATCAAAAATCGCAAAACACAAAATCGCTAAAGTCAAAAATCGCCAAATCAAAAATCGCTAAAGTCAAAATCGCCAAAATCAAAAATCAGAAAAAAC
This sequence comes from Cordilura impudica, assembly GCA_963682025.1. Lineage (NCBI taxonomy): Eukaryota > Metazoa > Arthropoda > Insecta > Diptera > Scathophagidae > Cordilura > Cordilura impudica. The sequence goes on along the minus strand of OY821519.1, from coordinate 251,952,246 downwards.
AAAAGTAGCAAAAACAAAAATCGCCAATTCAAAATTCGCCGGAACTGACAATAGTGGATAGCAAAATTAGCCAAGACAAAAATCGCCTAAATTAAAAATTGCCAGAATCGAAAATCGCAAATAACAAAAATCACAAAAAATAAAACAGGAAAAAAAAAATATTAAATCGCCAATACCGAAAATTTCGAATAACAAAATCTCCAAAATCAAAAAACGCCAAAAATCAAAAATCGCAAGAAACAAAAATCTCCAAATTTAAAAATCGCAAAAACAACAATAGCCAAAGTCAAAAATCGCCAAAAATTTAAAATCGCAAAAACTAAAATCAACAAAATCAAAAATTGCCAAAAATAAATAAGATAATTTTCTACAAAATATATTCCTAATATTTCATTTCGTTACGATGGGTGTGGCGAAGTGCATTAGGTTACAGCTAGTAATTTCATATAACTCTCTCATCATGTTATTGTTCTTACTGAAACCTGGTTAAAAAGAAATGTCTTCAACGCTGAGATATTATGTAATAAATTTCATATTTACAGACTTGACAGAGAAACTAAAACAATTAGTGGTGGTGTTCTAATTGCTGTCTCCTGTCAACTATCATCTAAAGAAATACGTCTTGATTCTTTACCGAATATTGAAATTATTGGTGTTATGTTAAAACTAAATCGAAAAAAAGTTTTTATTACTTGCTCCTACTGATCAATCGATTTATAATGAACATTTTGAATCAATAAAATCAGTTGTAACAAAGGCTAACCCTGAAGATTCTATACTTGTTTTTGGAGACTTTAATCTGCCGTTAATATCATGGACATTTTTAATTGATTCTTTTTACTACACTCCTACGGTGTCAAATGAAGATAACGATAATTTCATAAATAATTTATCGGACTTGTGTCTTTTTCAAATTAATGGTGTTCATAATGATCATGAAAGGATTTTAGACTTAATTTATGTTAATGAGCCAATAAATTACTCTTTATCTCGTGCAGATCCTGTTACTTTACCAGAAGATCGTTACCATCCTACCATTGAAATAAACTTGAATTTGCCATTTGTTTCAAAGTGTAAATCAAATAACTTAAAAGTTTTTTGTTTCAAAAGAGCAAATTACAACGATTTAAATTATTACTTCAGTAATACTGATTGACTCCAATTATTATCTATTACATCTGGTTCTCCCACATCAATCGATACAACGATCAAGTTATTCTACGAAACTGTTCTATTTTATATGAATGAATGTATCCCGAAGGTTACTGTTTTCAACCACTCTGGCCCTCCTTGGAGCACAAAACAATTGTCGAGTCTTAAAAACTTAAAAAATAAACGACACAAAAAATATAAAGTGTCTGGTCTTTTATCTGATTATACGAAATATTCAGTTACACGTGCAGAGTATAATATTCTAAATAGAAAACTTTATAAGAATAACATGGAAACTATGAAAATAAATTTGAAGAGAGATCCAAAATCATTTTATAAATTTGTAAACTCTAAAAGGAAATCTACTGGATATCCAACTGAAATGAACTATCTTAATCGTGAATCCCGTGATGATGTAGTTATTAGCGATATGTTTGCTGATTTTTTTAGCACAACTTACTCTGATGTTCAGTATGACATTTGAAACATATATCCATTTCCAGTTATGGAACATCAATCAATTTCATTTCCTTTTATAAAGACTTCGGGTATCAAAAATAACTTAAAAACATTCAAGAATTCAACTAACGGAGGACCTGACGGTATTCCTAGCTGCATTTTAATCAACTGCGCCCAAACTTTGGCTGTTCCATTATGCATTTTATTTAATTCATCCATTAAACATGGGCATTTTCCTACATTATGGAAAGATTCATATATTATTCCTTTATTTAAATCTGGAAACAAATCGAATGTAGCTAACTATAGAGGAATAGCTAAGCTTTGTGCCATTCCCAAACTATTTGAAAAATGTTTAACGGATAATCTCTGTCATCAGGTTTCTTCTATAATATCACACTCACAACATGGTTTTCGTAAGGGGTGCTCTATTTCAACTAATATTTTACAACTTACAACTTTGGTAAATCGGGGTTTCGTCAATGGGCTACATACCGACGTTATTTATACTGACTTCAGTAAAGCTTTCGATAAAGTAAATCATGATCTTTTACTCAAAAAATTATATATGATGGGCTTTACAGCAAACAGCATAAGCTGGATAAAATCTTACTTGATCAACAGAAATCAACGTGTTTATTTTAATAATACTACTTCAAAGAATATTATAGTTAAATCTGGTGTGCCTCAAGGAAGTCATCTTGGACCAATTTTATTTACTCTTTTTATAAATGATCTACCAAGTATAATAAAAGCCTCAAATAATTTTTATAGATGGTGCCACATAAATTTAATGGAATTAAATTTAAAAAAATGCAAACACATGCACTTTACTAGAAAATTAGGTGAATTTGGTTGTTACAAATTTGGAGATTACCAGTTAGAGCAAGTAAATAAAATCCTGGATCTGGGTGTTCTTTTAGATGCCAAATTAGAGTTTGTTCAACACATTTCGATGATAATTATTAAAGCACGTGGTGTACTGGCCTTCATTAAAAGATGGGCAAAGGAATTCAATGACTCTACAGTTACCAAACAACTATACATCTCCCTAGTAAGACCAATTTTAGAATTCGGGTCTGTTATTTGGGATCCACTATCTAATATTCGCAGTGCGAAAATTGAATCGGTCCAGAAGCAATTTCTCCTTTTCTGCTTAAGACGTTCTTATCCAAGTTTTGTCAATCTGCCATCATATACAATTAGACTTTCTGAAATTAAACTGCCGTCTTTAAAAAGCCGAAGAACAATGCTTAATGTTATGTTTTTATTTAACTTAATTCGAGGCGACATATGCTCAAACTTTCTTATGGACAACATCTCCATGAACGTTCCGGCACGGTCAACACGTTTTTACACTCCACAGTTTATCCCAATCTGTCGTCAAAAGTTTGCCGATGCTGATCCATTTAGAAGAATTTGCCATGATTTCAATGATCTATACAATTTAATTGATTTTTCTTTAAATGATGATATTATTAAACGCAATATTATATTATTTTTAAATACATAATCTCAAATTTTTGATTTAAGGATTTGTATGTATTATATTTTTTTCTTCTCTGTATTATACTTAACAGTCTGTAAGGTTTTACCATAGACTTAATAAATAAAAAAAAAAAAAAACTATATGAAGTTAAAATTTCAAAAATGTTATTCATATATTTTGAATTATCCTAAAAAAGGCGTTACGTGGATGCTGAAATTCGGTTATTTAACGGAGTATGTAATTACCTTCCATGAGAGTTAACTTTAACGCTATCACGCTCTATATATACTAACACTGCTTCCTAACTCTTAATTAAATAATGCTACAAACTTTGAGAATTTAACAACTTAAATTTAAAAACATGTTTGTATATACAAATTAAAAATTATAAAATGAAATCCATATTCACCTAATCAGCTTAAATTATATTAAAATTAATAACTATGTTTTTTTATACATAAAATAAATCTTAAAAAAAAAAAACAAATTGAAAAATGACAAAATAGATTTCACAAAAAAACACATCAAAAGAGAAAAACAGCTGCTTAACAGCAGACAGAAACATTCTTTAGAAAGAAGAAAAAAAAAAAAAACAGCAAATCCAATCACAGGAAAAACACCTTTTAGATCTAGCAAAAAATTAATATAAAAATTTTATATGAAAAGAAACCAGCAACGAAATACATACTAAAAGAAATTGAAAATATTTTTATGATATTCTATGAATTATTTTGTGTGCTGATTTTTTTCTCTATGCATTTTGAAACATATAAAATCCATAAAGACATCCATAATGTTAAACATACATGTGGGTTGCAGGAAAATATTGAATAAAAAAACAGAGACTACTTTTCTAATACATTATGGCAAACATAAAAAATTGGAAATTTACAAAAGTGTCACGAAACCGATTTGAGGATGTCCTACTTAAATATCTTCCACAATGCAAAGATTAAATCTTTTAAGCTTTCAAATATTGGGGTCCAATTAAATGTCACTTTCTAGCTGAAACTTCGTATCAACTTTATATTTTTGTGTTAATGCCAAAATTTTGAAAACTACTGCTGTCATTTAGGCGAGGATCGAGCATTTGCTTTATAATAAACTTCTACATAGCACGACATATAAATTTTGAGACTAGTCGTGGAGCGGAGAACAAGGTGTTTTCATTGTTGAACAATGTTTGAAAAAAATTAAAGTTCAGGGGCTACTGGTCCAAAATTTCATACAAAGCTTAGTTTGAATATCAATCTAAATCTGGAAATGAAGAGAAGAGAACAATTGAAAAATTCAGGCAGACTTGATCAACTGAACACAAGAGTCGTTCAAAAACACGCCGTTCAAATGTTAATTTCGATGCAGTGAAAAAGAGTTTGATGAAAGCCTAAGAACATCAAAACGATGTCGTGGACAAGAATTTCGAATTTCAAGAAACTCTCTTCAACATTAAATCACCGAAGATCTGAGTTCCGTATTAAATTCTTATAAAATTCAACTGATACCAGAGCTGAAGTCCAATGATCACGCACAATAAAAAGAGTTCGTTTGTTTGCTTATTGAACACAAAAAAGAGGATGCTGATATTTCGCACAAAGTTATCCCAACGTTGTAGCACATTTTCATAATTATGGTTTCGTTAATCGTCAAATTGGGCGCATTTGGAGTTCGGAGAATCAACAAGCGTTTCTTTAAAAATAAATGCATCAGCAACGTGTAACCTTAAGTCTTCTAAAATTAGGCTGGTCATGTGGTGACTGTTAGCAGTACTCGATATCGCGATATGATAACAGAGTTCATTCTGCCTAAGTGGGATCGTAGTGATGTGGCGGACATGTGGTATAAACAAGACAGTGCCATATGCCATACAGCTCGTGAAATGCTTCAATTACTGCATAAAAAATTTTCTGGTCGTGTACTCTCACGTTTCGGTGATTACGATTGGCCTCCTAGATCGCGTGATTTAACACCAGTGGAAATCTTTTGATGGGGTCATTTGAAGTCAAAGGTTTATGCTCTGAAGGAGGAATGACTGCATAATTGAAATTCAGCCACATTTATGTGAAATGGTCCTGGAAAATTTTGACAGAAGCGTGCGTATTTTCCGGCAAAGTCGTGGTGGTTATTTGTACGATATGTTGTTCCATACATAGGCCTATCCTGTATACTTTTTGATTCAATAAAAAAATAGCAATTTAAAAATAGCTGGGATTTGTATTTAATTCAAATCTTGCGTGTATTTTTTGACACCGCATGATAATTGGCACACTGTATAATTTTTTGTTATGGAAACCCTGTATATAACAAAATATGCCGCGAAAAGCCAGAGAATTAATTTGTTTCTTTTTTGTCAACACAAAAATTGGCATATCAATATGAGTCATTACTCATCATCTCTGCTACTCTATCATAGATGATGATGTTTACACTTATAATCCGCTAGGAACTGTAACAGTGTATAATTGAGTGTAGGGTATCACAAAAGGAATACCAGCATCATGATTATAAAATGAATATAAGTATGATGAAAACAAGAAATTCCATTTCATATTTTTTTTTTGTTGCTTTTGTTGTGTTTTGTTTGTCAGCTGGTATAATTCATCATTTATGTTATTGTTCAATGTGAAAGAACAACGTAAACCATCCAGCTGAACAAAATGGTGTTGTTATTGTTATTTTTTTTTCCTTAGAATGCATGTATGCATCAGAGTGTGTGTGTGTGTGTGTGTGAGTATTTGCATTTGTGTATGGTGATGAAATTAAATTGCGTTAGTTTTTGTTTTTTTTTAAAATATTATTGCATACTTTATGGCTGAGCATAAAAGTATGCAATTATAATATTGCTGCATATGCTTAAGGTGTCTGGTGCATAGAAGAATTTCAAAGCAAGCTGCATGAGTGTGTTTTTAACAAAAACAACAAAAAAAAAAACAACAAAAAAGAGATGAAAAAACTGTACAGAACTAAACTAATGTAGTAAATATGCATGTTTTTTTTCTCGCTATTATTATAAATATTTTCTTGAGTAGTTTTTTTTTATATTTTAATTTATGCGATACTATAGTTAAGTAGCTTTTTGTTGATAGTTGTTTGTATAGCTTTTTATATATATAAATTTTTTTTTTATTTTTTTTTTATTTAAGTAAAAAGTCTATATAATATGCATGAAAGGGTAAACAAGTTTCACTATATTATAATAATTTTAAAATGCTGCTGAAATGAAAACAATATTTTTGAAATGTTAAAGAACATGATTATAGTGTTTGCATTGAGTATTAAAGTTAAGAAGTGTTGCACTTATATTTTCAAATATAAATAAAACTATTTTAGTTAAGTTAGCAATAGATAAAAGATTTGTGAAATGTATGCGAAGATTTTGTTTTAAAGATTTAGAGCGTATTTGAGTAAATATCATAATTGCTTGTGGCTCTAAATTATATTAAGCCTTAAGTATTTACAAATCACTGGCCTTTAAAAATAAGGTCTAGGTTTTATCTTTTTTAGTTACAGAATATAATGCCTGAATTATTCAATTAATACCAATGCTATGAGACTTGTATTTTTTAATACTTTCGCTGTTTTTTTTTTTTTTTTTTTTTTTTTTGGGAACTGAAGGCCTTTTGAACAATTGTTAATGTTTCTGCAACAATATTTCATGTAACATTAGTAAAATCCCCAAAATCAGTTTTAGAAAAACGAATGGCACAATTGAACCAATGAAGAAGTTACATGCCGCAACTTGTAAATCCACGAAGTTAAAATTGAACAGTAAGTTTATAACTGGAAATAATGCTAAAACTTTTTGGGCGACTATAGTACTTTCGCCATAAGGAGAAGGGGCCTCACTTTCAAAGAATTTTTTGTTTTTCAGCAGAATGTGATAAAGATCATATAGTAGGATTCGATTGCCATATCGTCTTTGACGCACACTTTTTAAATATATAATAGGCAAGGCGACTTCTAATGACCCCATTTACGCTTTTAGTTATCAACCGATTTTGACAAAAAATATATCATTTGGAAGGTATTTGATAGCATATGTTCGCCATCTTTACACATGTGCACCTTCTGGTAATTTTTTTTTGAGTAATAATCATTTAAAGTTTCTTAGTAGAAACATACAAAAAATGTATATCTAAGCATCAAATAAAAAAATTTATAATGCTGTATTTGTGTGTGTTTATGAAATGGCTAAAATTGATTAGCATACCTTTAGGCTGTTGTAAAATTATTTATTAGCAAACCTATTATTATATCATCTGTGTGTTCAACAAATATTTATAATAAAATTTAATGAATTTTATTAGAAAATTCACAATTTAATGAATTTTATTTAAATATTCATAAATTATTTATATATATGGATCAGAAAACATTGAAAGGAAAAAACTGAATGAAAAATAAAATCTTCTCGTTGAAAAACGATCTTTATGCCTATGCCTATTTCTACGTTCACGCTTGGGAAAATATGCCAAATCGGTTAATATTGAGTATTTTTATATATAAAATTAATTTGCTTTTATTTCAGCGGGTTTGTCCATTGTGAGTTTTTTGTTATTTCTACGAAATTAATTAAATAGTCCAGCAACAAATGGTAAGAATAGCTATAGAAATTATTTTTTTAATAGCAACTATCTATGGAACCTTTTAAAAAGGGAGAATCAGACTGGAGGCCATGGCGCCTAACATAAAATATAAAATATCTGGAAATTTTTATGATAGCGTGTGTCTAGTAACTTTATTGCGCTCATTAGTTATTAATGTGAGCAGTAGAGTTCATGATTTGGTTTATGTAGATATTTGTTAAATATGGTCATTTTCATAGTTAAGAAAAAGATATTCGTATGCCTAGAACACGTTTTCGACTGCATTTAAGAAAATGCGGAAGTCTGCGAATTGGAAGTTAATTTTTAATTATATAAAATGCAATAATATGGCTTTCTATTGATAGTTATGAGGTTGAAATATTTGCGTTAGTTTTTTTGATAACCCTTAGTATTATTTAGCACGCGACATTTATTTTATTTATAAATATATAATAAACTGGCAGAGCCCAGCCCTCGAAATTCGACTGAAAATTCTAGAAAATTTTAAAATTCATTAAATTTCATTATAAATATTTGTTGAATACACCGAAGACATATTATTAGGTTTGTTAATAAATAATTTTATAAGAGCCTTATGGTATGCTAATCACTTTTAACCAATTCACAATTCAACACAAATTTAATAAACATCCACAGCATTGTATAGTTTTGTGTATGTGTTAGTAGCAAATTTAAATAGATTTTACTCCAAAAAAATGTACCAGATGGTACAAATCTCTAAATATAGTGCACATCTACAAAGAAACCTTTCAAATCATATATGTTTTGTTTATCATTATCGGTTGATACCTAAAAGATTAAAAGGGATCTGAACGAATCGCCTATTAATATCATAGATAAATTATACCAATTACTGCATATATACATTAAATAAATTATATCTATAATATTAAGAGGCTAGGCGATTTCTTGTGACTGATGTTTTGTTCTACAATTTTATCCCGATTTTGACCAGACATATCTTGTTTGAAAGGTATTTCTTTTTAGCCATTTTGCAGATTTACAGATTTTTAAATTTTTTCCTTTATTTTGTGTAAATTGCATTTAAAGTTGCTACTAACACATACATAAAATTATACAATGCTATGTGTGTGTTTATTAAATTTGTTAATGAGTTTGTAATAAAAATGAGTTTGTTTTTGTGTTGATTTGTGAATTGACTATAATTGATTAGCATACTTTTAGGGTCTTTTTTTAATGAAAAAATAAAATTTCTTAGAATTTGCGCTCGAATTTCGAGGGCTGGAATCTGCTAGTATTATATATTGGGTTACCCCAATAAATGATTGTAACCATCAATGAATAAAATATAAATTCCATTGTGTGGACTAAATTCAACAATTGATATAATCGAATATACATATAACATCAATTGCCTTAAAGTACATACGGTTATTTCGTAAATATTATTTAGTAGTCACAACAGAATAATGTCATTGTGCATGGGACTATCAAATTCGGATGACAACAATTTCGGTTCCACCTTTCTGTTGAAATACCCATATGACATTTTTTTACATGCCTGAAAACTACTACCAAACATCAGCAGCGACCTCGACCCATCTTTTATTATACAGATCGACTCAGAATCACTTACTGAGTCGATTTAGCGATGTTCGTTCGTCCGCCTGTGTATCCTTTTAATCAAACTACAGGTCGCCAATATGAATATATTTTAATGAAATTTAGCATATAAACTTCCATCGGCCACAGGATGAACGCTGTTTAAATTGGTGAAAATCGGTTCAGGTTAAGACGTAGTCCCCAGTCAAATGATCCCTTTGAGATCGACTTAAATTGCCACAATATCCAAATTATCACATAGATCTCGGTCAAATTGGGTTTGTGTGTTTATTACATCCACTTATCTGTAGACCAAGTTCTTAGTAATATCCCCGATATGAAGCTGATTCGCGATCATCACTTAAATCTATCAAAAACCAAAACTATTGTACAGATTTTTCTCAAATTTTGTTTGTATATATTTTTGCAAAAAATAAGCGACCTTACCAAATATGGTCAGGATCCGTCCATTGTTAAAACTAGTCCCCATATAAGCATAGCATCCGATATGCACTTTTTCTTATCCGAAAGCAAAAAAAAAAAAAAAAATAACAATGCCACTCAAATTTGGTTTATGCTTATTTGCTGTATCTAATTAGTTGGATCTAAGAGATAAGGTCTCTAAAAGAATGCTAAAGGTATCGTATAGTTGTTCTAGATTGACTATTATTTTCTTATTTATTTTAAAAAGAATGTTTCGAAAAAAAATTATCGATGCCATGAACTTTTGTATAATAATTTTTGAATGTTTATTTATAAAATATATTTCATTTAGTGTAAATAATTTTGCAAATTAAACAACATACGTTGCATATTTCCAACTTTGTTATTTAAACAAAATATACAGCCTACTTTTAGGTTAATCAATAAACAATCTTCCTCATGATAAAACCAAATGTTTGAATTCTTCAAAATAGTTTGAATTTTTGTACAGTCCTGATTTGATAGTTTAATTATAAATAGAAAATATATTTCAAATATATATTTAGTGTAAATAATTTTGCAAATTAAATAACATAGTTTTTGTGCCTATTTTCAAACTCTTTGTAATATTAAGATACACAGCCTACTTTTAGGCTACTCAGTAAATAAACTTCCTAAAACAATATCAACTGTATTTATTTACATAATGTTGTGAATTTTCTACAATCTTAGATCTACCATAGTGATTGCAATAACAGCACTTCTATTTCTCAAGAATTAATTTTTCAAGAAAATCCTTTTTAAAATTTCTATAATAAATATTGACTTAAAAACTTAAAAATTTTAATTAAATGTAAAGCTTCATGTTAATATTTCAAACTTATATTTACAAAAGGTAAATTAGTTAGACATACATATGAAAACTTAGAATATTTACTGATGTGCCTTTCGTATTTCAAAAAAAAAAAAAAAAAAAAAAAAAAAATAGAAAAAAAAACAACAACATACATCAACTTCAATTCTCAGAGAAAAGTTGCAAGGAAAATTGTTAAATTTTTGTTGAGACTTTGAAACAAAAATGAAAAACAATTTTGTTGTTAAGGCTTTAAATGAAAAGCAGGCTGTCAGTTTGGGTTTGCAATAATAATAATAATAATAATGCAACATATATTTTAGAACAGGTTTTTGTGTGCACCATAACTACATATATAGATAACCAAGTAAGTACTTAGTTATAGTTTAGTTACTTACTCTCTTCCACTTGCTACAGCAGCCTGGCAGCAAGTAACAACTAAGTAAGTACAACTGATGCAGTTTGTTTTCTAAACAAAATAACAACAACAAAGTGCTGCATTTTGTTATAATAAATCACCATAAATGAAAAAAGAAGGTACTGGAATAAAGGACGAAAAATGAAAATTGTTGTAAATGAAATTGAAGTTTGTTTATAAATTGAAGTTCATATATTTTCAACAAGTAGACAAGTGATGAAGACAAATAAGATTTGGCGAATATGTACAATTTCTAATAAATATGAACGTCCATAAGAAGCAATTGGGAGTCGTCTTAGATATTTGATGTAAAACCCTTTATTTTATTAGGAGTTACAGTCACTTTAAGCGAAACCAGGATACCATGGTAATATATGTATGTTCCCCTATATAAAGTTTTTTTTAATACTCATATAGATATGTGTCTAGATGTGCATGTTTTGCAAGAACCAGATAAGAGTGTTAAATCTTTGATTAACTCCACCCGTATTCTAAGCACAATATTATAACCAATATTGTCAACACTAAGATACATATAAGGCTGGATTACACATTATAATGGCTAGATTTTTAGCAATGATGTATAAAATTATTAAGATAATTAGAAAAATGTTGTTCGTATTTTTTCATGCTGTTTTTATTCAAAAGCAATTATTAAATGCAACCAGCATCTATAATATTAATAGATAAGGCGATTTCTTGTGACCGATTTTTTGTTCCACAGTTTTGACCCGATTTTGACCATAGGTGTCTCATTTGAAAGGTATTTCTTTTTAGCTGTCCAAAAGATTTATGGATTTTTACATTTTTGCTGCTAATACATACATAAAATTATACAATGCTGTGTGTGTGTTTATTAAATTTGTAAATGTATTTGCGAAACATGAGTTTGTTTTCTTCATTCACAATAATAATTGTGTTGAATTGAAAAATAATTTTGGCAGTAAACCAATAACGCAATCGATATTTAAAAATGTTGAATTCTGAATTGGCTGAAATTGATTAGCATACCTTTAGGGTCTAACAAAATAACTCGTTAAATTAAAAAATTTAATTTCCTAGAATTTGCACTCGAATTTAAAGGGCTGGGATCTGCTAGTAACTTTAAATACATAAAATTATACATTAGTTTTCTTAGAGAGAATAAGAGTATAACCACTTTATCTTGCTCTTGGTTATTCTCTTACTCTCATCTATAAACAAGCAAACAAACATGTGTATGCATTAAAATTTTATCGGAGTGTCTCTATATTTACATAGGTTATTTCTCTTTTTTGGGCTTAGATGCCCTAAATTAGATGACAACCTGCACGAAATATTGGCAAACAATGTTATCCTAATTTTACTCAGTTTATTTTGTGCATGAGCGTCATTTAAACAGATAGGCGGACAGACGGACTTCACTATACTAAACTTTTCGATGCGTTAACAACCTGATGACAAAATAGCGCAGGAAGACTATTGATAAGATAAATTTTTCCTCTTAACTCAAGCATTATTTCAATATTTATTTGATCAAGTTATCTTTGAACTATATGTCAGTTATTACGCTTTATGCCAGCCCTATTCATTTGCTGTTAATTAGATTAAAAACAGTGATGAAATGAAAGAACATCCAAAATCCAGCTTAGTCCTACAAAAAGTTGAGCAAAGACACAAAGGCTTTTCATCTTATGTTATTAGAAACTACAAGGAGAGTTCGACCATTGATAAGAAACATTCCAATGCATGTTGGAAAACACAGAAAGTAATTAAAAAAATTCAGGCAGAAAGAAACGCTGTAAAAAATATGGAGGCCAAACAAAAAGCAGGGAAATTGAAATTATGTTTCATAAAAAATACACCTGCTGCTTAATGGAGGCCAAATGTATGTATTGGTAGATTTTTGGCAGCTTCCGAGTCAATATTTTTATTTACAAACAAAAGTTCCGGGTATGGCAAGCTATAAACAATTGCAGCATTTCTTACAACGGGCACTATAATCACCGTAACTTATATTATGGAGCGTTTGCACAGAAGAATACTACCTACCTTTCACAACCCAACACAATGTATCCACTTCTTTTTGTTCTGATTTGTTATCCTGTCACTACAGTAAGAAAGGTTTTGGCTGGCACAAGAAAAATATCTTGGTTTTTGTACCAAGTTAGATAAATCCTCCAAACAGGCTAGAGCTTTGACCAGTGGAGAGATATTAGCCTCTGTCTAAAAAGGTGAAAGATTTTTAACGGAGATGGGCGATGTCTTGCAAAAAAGTGACAGAACCACTATAAAATCTCTAACAAGGGAAAAATTTAATAAATATATATATTTTCTTGTAAGCTTAAATATAATTTAAATTAAATAAAAAAAATCAAAACTCTAGGTTCAATGAGTTTTTTTATTATTCTAACTTGGGTATGCTAAGATTTTTTCTTTTCGATCGCACTCCTTAGACAAAAAGTAGTGCATAAGCCAACCTCGTCTGATTGTTGTCACGTTTAATTGGAACCTTGTTTCAAATTCATAGCATACTTTCCTGGATTGCCATTTTTTTGTTCATTGTATAGGCAGAAAGCAAATCATATTAAGATGTCAGAGAGGACAATCTAGTGCTGAAAATTAATTATTAAGCCTGCCAAGAGGGGAAAAAAAAATATGCATAAAATCTCAAAGACGGTTAAAGGAAGTCTTTAAACTGTACACGATATTATAAAATGCTTTAGAATCTATAAAATGGTACAAAACAAGCCAATAAACGCTCTCAACATAATTTTCTCTTAAGTAGAAAAGCGTTTGATTTCCAGAGAAAGCTAACCACTTTTGAAGTGCACCCATCAAAACTTGCCTCTGTAGCCGAAAATGACTTGTGTAAGAAAGCCAGTGCATCCGCAATAAGTAATGTGCTTCAGAAATCCGGTTTAAATGGTAAGAACGCAAATCAAAATCAATACTATCGAATTTTGCAAATGAACATGAACATGAAGGATTTTTTTTCTGGAGAAAGGTCCTATTTACCGACGAAGGCAAGTTCCACGTATTTGGGTCAGATGGTAAACCCTTCGCTTGGAGAGAGCAATATCAAGAACTATATTAAACTAACCTTTAAACAACTGTAAAGAATGTATGTGAATCAGTGATGGCCTGAGGCTCTTTTTCATCAACCAGACTACAATTTTTGCACTTTATTGATGTGATAATAAACCAAAATTTAAAAGAAAAATTTGCAAATTTATCAGCACAATGCATCAATACACAAAACGTCCCCCACATCATGAAAACACCACCTCAGAGCCGTGATATAAATTCTATTGAAAATTTGTGGGATTATCTTAACAAAAATATTGTGGAGTACATGGTTTCTAGCAAAGTTGAGTTAAAAAAGATCATACTGCAAGAATGAGAAAAACTAATGCCTGGCTATGGCTAAAAATTAGTCGACTTCATCCTTGAGAGCTTCAAAGTAGCCAAAGGATTGGATACAAAATATTAATTTATTGCATTTGAAATTACAAATCTTTGAAGACGTTCGGGTTTGAGCTGAATAAACATATGAGTATCCGATAAAAAACCAAATGATATTTTTTTTATTACTTCTTGTCTGTTTTTGGCAATAAAATTAGTTTAGAAGAGAGTTCTTTTTAGGGTGCTGTTATTGTAAATATTTTATTAATTTTTATAAAAAAAATACAGCAACAGAAGTCGCTTTACAAATCAATATATCGGCAAGGCCACGAAAAATTAAACCACATATTTTATTTTTCTGCCACAAAGCCCAAAATTTTTTTTACCTTTCAAATGCCAAATATGTATAGAATATGGCAGCACTGTATGCCAGTGCAAAATTTGTGTCTGCTTTGACATTTTACATTCTTTTCATAAGTGGCACGTGCAAGGCGTAGTTGGAAAATATACCAATGCCGGCGAAAAACTTAAATTTTGTTGTTATTTTTTTGTACTTTAGGCAGATGATTACTTTTTTTGGATAGAATATAAATCAAACTATTGATTAATAAGCAAATTTGTGTACAGAGCTTGGCTTTTGGACCAATTACGGCTTAAAGTAATCAGCCGCAAATAAATGGTGATGTTACTAACAAATTTTTATAAAATGTTTTTTTATGCATTAACTAATTAGAAAAGAGGTTAGATGAGCTGATTTTTTTTGAGTATTTTTAAAGTACTTTCATAATCAATGCTTAAATGAAGCCTTATTTGCATATAGCAGGGAATTTAAAAAAAAAAAGATTGCGTGACGTTACTGACGGCATTTTTTTTTTATTTTTTATTTTTACTTTTTTGCTTAATAATTTGGTATTTAATTGCTAGACTCCGATTCCTGGTGCAGAAAGAGACTAGCGTTATGTTGAAAAGCTAAAAGAAAGCAACAAATACGACGAGGACAGGTATGATGACGGTTTTGTTTGTCAGTTTTTGTGCCAGGAGGCATCCATGGATTGCTGGTTTGAAAAATGCAACAAATGCTCTGGAATATCTGCAGAGTCGCTGAAAAGCGCAGTCGGCAATGTTTCGCTTCAGTCGCCTGTGTCGTGGATTGTATGGGAAAAAAATTCACAATCAAAGCGAATTGAAAAGCATAAAAAGAAAGGAACTTTAGAAAGTCTGATCACACATATAGCTGCTTTATCACCGCAGTTCCTCAAGCACAGCTATATAAAACTGAACAATCGCTTACATTTAATATACATGGCATTCCTCGTGCAAGTAATGCTCACTACACCGTTAAGGCTTTGCTGCAGATGAATTTCGCCGAAAACTTCATATGTGAAGCACAAGACGAAGTCCAAAGTGCCCATTGGAATTAGCGCCAACTGGCTTTGTTCACCACAGCATTTTATCACAACGACATCTTTCAGTCCAAAGTATTTGTATCCGACAATTTGTCTTACACTAAGGATGTCATTGTCCCATACATTTACAAGCTACTGTCAGGCATGCCGAGCTCAGTGAAAATTTTCAAACTGTGGACCGACGGTCTCAGAGCCACAGTAAAGTGTGTTGTACGCAATCACATAAAAGCTCGTCACTGCATAGTAAACAGTGCACGGGAATTCGTTGAGGCGTTCCAACATACACAATCGCAAATATTAGTTGCGGAAGTTGCTGAAGAAGAGTTTAACAAAATTAACACCATAAGGTCACAATTTTCGCAAACACAAAAAACATTTCGTCTTCTCACCAAATCCGTACCATTGGGGACGAAATAGTAGCTTATACTACTTCTCAGCAGGGATACAATTAAAATTTATTTTTTTTTTGTGATATTTTATGTTTATTTATGTTTAAAAATAAAAATACAACTGAAGTGATGCTTTAATTTTGCAATAATTAACAAGACTGAAATTAATAAAGACTTTTTTATTTCCCGATAATAATATGTTTTTATTTTACAGAGTGTCCTGGCTTTAGTTCAAAATACTGACACAAAATTTTTATCACCATTTAGGAAGAAATTTCACAAATATTTCGCAAAAAAAAAAGAAAACAGAAGTCAATTCGACATTTTTCGTACTAAATAGCCGCTAAAACTGAAAAGTAGGGAAAAATTTCATTTTCATTTTAATGATGCAAAACTGGTCAAAAACCAATTTCAACACATCATTGAAGAGATAACTTAATTAACTAACACTCTATCATACAAAAATCAGCTCTAAAGGACAAGCCCGATTTACAAAAATTTTTTTATGAGATTAGTGCGAAAAGTGGTTTTGTCCCCAGGGTTGCATCTTAAAACTCCTCTACTATGATTTTTTGGCCGTATAGGGTCCCTCTATTAACTCAAGAAAAAATAGCCCCAAAATTCTAACGAAGTTCGTACGTGTGACGTTACTGACATTTTGCATCACGTTACTGACACTGCTTTTATTTCATTTGCGTGATTAAAACATAAATATTAAGCCCACCTTTTCGATAAAATCATCTTTCATCCTTCCTTTTTTAAAATACTGGGCAATAATAAACATGAACTCTTTTCAATTCGCTTCTTTTTACACAAACGTTCAGTAACTTAAAAAGACACTTCCAAAAGCCGGTGACGTTACTGACGGCTTAAAATGGTCATAACTTCACAACAAAACGAGATACAGCAAAATTGTCTGCGTATGAAACAACAGTTATGACGACAACTTTCATATGCTGCTCTCAAATTGGGAGAAATAATTGTATTTTGTAAAGATATTGACCAAAATATGTATACGAGCGTGACGTTACTGACGGTGGCCTTGACCATATAGTTCAAATAAAACGCACCTTAAATTTCTTTGAGGGTTTCTATATTTATCTTGCACTTTTAACGCTCTTTTTTCAATATTTATCAGAAGCAAACAAGAACACGCATTGTTGACTTCAACTAGCAAAATAAAAACAATTCACGACAAAAAACAAAAAAATTAAGAATCGCCCAAAAATCAATAAAAAAAAATGCTGCCCAAAAATATCCAAAAATTGCCCCAAAATAAGAGAAATATTAAAAAAACTTCCAAAAATTAATCAATATTTTCCATATGAAGATTCTTTCGAAAATCAATTAAATTAAATATTTATTTACATAGAAGTTTATTTTTTGTTGTGGAACAATAGCACATAAAATTATATAATGAATTGGTTTTGCTTATGTAATATATTCCAATAAACTAGCAGAGCCCAGGGTAGTTTATTTGTTCATTAAATTTATTTCTTTCAATGTTTTATGCCACCTAAAGGTATGCTATTCAGAATTCACAATTCAAGACAGGGCGTGTGATATGCAATTACTATAATGAAATTCGAATGCGTTAGTGTCGTTAGTGTTGCTAGTGTCGTTATTGGTTTATGTCCAAAATTATTTTTCAATTCAAAACAGGGCTTTTCATGTACAATTTTTCAAACACATTAACAAATTTAATAAACACACACAGCGTTGTATTATTTTATGCATGTGTTAGTAGCAACTTTGAAAGCATTTTACTCCAAAAAAATGTTAAAATGTAAAAAGCTGTAAATCTGGTGAACAGCTTAAAAGAAATACCTTTCAAATGAAGTATGTTTGGTCAAAGTTACATCGGTCAGAAGAAATCATCTTGCCTATTAATATTATAGATACTTAGTATACAGTTAAAGAAATAACTGAACAGTGTCTTGTACAACTGCATGACAATATGGACAGTAAAAGGAGCTCAATCCTTTCGCCAAACTGCAATTCATTTTAGCGGATGAAATGTGTGTGAAACCAAAAAAATATGATAATACGGTTTGTGACAGGTATGTTTATTGAAATCGTAGAAATTTATGAAAAAAAAATTACAAGTCAACGACAGCCTGCATTTCTTCCCTTATGAAAAATTAAAAAAAAAAACGTACGATTTTTTGTTAAAATTTTTCGCATGCGGCACAAGGTAAACCCAACTTCAATTATCTCGCACTTTTTTCCTTAAAAAAAAACTACATATCTTTTTTTATAATATCTCATTAATGAAAAAAAGATACAAGTTAACAACAATCTGCATTTGTTCCCTTTTGAAAAATTGCGCGATTTTTAAAATTTTTGAGCCCTTGAAGTGACAATATGATCACAAAATGAAAAAACTGCAAATGGGGATTTACTCCACTTAGTCTCTAGTTCAAAATGTTATACTGTGTCCAAATGAAATGATGACCTTGTAATACAAACTGCCTAAAATATGCAATACGGTTTGCCCTAAGACTCTTTTTGATGAAACTCATAGTCTGACGTATCGTTTGTTCGCTTGAACGATAACAATTTTCCTATATGTTTCTATTGAATATTTTTTTTTAAAAATCTAACAATTCTAAAAACTTATCTGATCTGAAAAACTATCTCGAAATCTGAATTCTCCTTGTCTGTTTAATTTAAAAATCATATTATCATAAATCCAGTTTAAAGTATGCCATAAAGTTGCTAGTATTAGCAACACAAATAGTATGTTTAGTGAAAGATTCTATTTTTATTACATCTACTTCAAAATCCTAAAAATCACCTACATATTCCAATTTGACTATTGAGTTTGTTTCGAAATGAAATTACTACTACCACTTGTGTCGGCAGCAGCTAAGTAAACCAAAGTCATTGCAATATGTTTCAAATAACATTAGTTTTTTTTTTTATTTTACATCAGAGAAGACTACGCGCGGCATTAGATGTTGCAGACGTACATTTATATGTTTCGTTCTTTTTTTTTTTTTTGGTTTCATTTACTTTTATTGAACAACATTTACAAGTTTCATGGGAATGTTGTAAATCAATGTTGAACTTTTATTACAATCGTCAACAGCATACTAACACTAGTTTTAAATCTAAGAGAACTGAACAGAAATCTAGAGAACTGAACACACACAAAAAAGAACACAATATAACATGCAATACTTAGAAATATAAACGGAAAAAATATACAACTGCAATAAAAAACCATCGAAATACTTACATCTACAATGTGAGCCAATGCTCGTACATATAAAATTGATGGAACATAGAGAACTATGGAGCAGAATGCAACAAAGGAGTGTCAATGTTCCTCATTTATTGTCAGTTTGATTAAAATTAATGATAAAAGAGAAGTACGTACTAAAAGTGTTAAATTTTTTTGACAAAATCCAACTTGGTTCTTCAAAAAGTTGGCCAAAAAGTCAAAGGTCTGATGTCAAACTGTCCTTAATGTTTTTTTTTTTCCAAAGAACAGCTTTTAATGTTAGTCACAAGTTAAATGCAAACAAATTTTTTTTTGCAATTTTTTCCCAACGTTTAATGTTGTTAAAAACTAGCAGAAGGAAACATGTTTCGGGAAGAAAGAAAGACCCACATGATGTTTTTAAGGCCAAGAAAAAAAAGAAGCGCATTGAAAGGAGCTTCCAACACATATGATAGAAAATCAGCGCGGTTAGCTCAGTGCAGGTTTGAGAACATTGTAAAGTCCAATAAGTTCCAGAAAGGAACGCTCAAAAAAATTTAGAGGCCAAACACGGAGCACGGAAGCTGAAATCATATTTCATAAAAAAAAATACCCCTGGCGCATAATGGACGACGAAACGTAGTACTGGCACATTTTTCGCAGCTTACTGGTCAAAATTTTTATGTTGCTAATGGTCGAGGAAATGTCGAAGATAAATTTAGAACCCAAAAGTAGACGCAAACGTTCCTGGTGTGGCAAGCAATGTGCATTTGCAGCAAAAGAAGCTACATCGTTCTCTATAAATATCGAAATTTATATTAAGAAACTTTTGCAAAGAAGACTACCTCCTTTCATAAGCCGACATAATGTGTCCACATATTTTTGGCCTGATTTGTCATCCGGTCATTAAGATAAGAAAGCTCTTGACTGGTACGACAGCAATAACTAACTTTTTGTACAAAGGGAGGCAAATCCACCAAACTGTCAGCAGTGGTGAGATATTAGGCTCTTGTGAAAACGGAGTTGAAGATCACAGAAAAGGTGTCCCAAAATGGAGATGGAACACCTATTCCAAAAAATTTTCACAACCACTACAAAATCCCTACTGGAAGGGTTTCCGGAAGAGCTCAATTAGAGGGTTTAAAAAATTGTACACCCTTTTCGCACAAAATCTTATTATTCTTCTTTACGTGATCTCTGGCCCACAGTGCCTTTCAATAAAACAGCTACTTCTGTACCTTGAGCAATAAGAAGAGAGAAGAAAAAAAAAATACTTTAAAACAGTTGGTGGTATCATTGTCAATACAATTCAAATGTATAAACTGGAAACTGCTCAAGTTTTTTTTTTCTTGTATGGATTTAGGTGTGAATATAAAAAAATCTTTGGAGGGGTGACACTTATTTAGATGGATTTATGTTTTATTTTCGATATAGCAATATCAAGCTACAGTTAAGATTTGACATTTCTTCAAGGACAGAGTTATAGGGGTTCTATGGTTTGTTTTCATTGCATGAGACCTAAACATCTACAAACTTACCTCAGTTAACTGAACGGAGGCCTCACCTATACCGTATATGATGGGCAGAATCGGCCGTACGCAGAGCTTGCGGAGAGGATGAAAAAACGCTAGATTACTACCTTTCTTACTGTCCTGCATTTGCGAGAACAAGGGTCAGACATATATCCAACGACATCTTACTAAGCCTGGCGAGTCTTAAGGGGGATACGCCGGAAAACACTCAAGAAATTTGATAATGGAATCGAATTTCTAAGTCAATATAGGTGTAGATAATCGGATGACTATGGAGATGTGGACCACACAACGACCCGACTTTATGCCATAAGTGAGCTATGTGTTACATAGCTCATCTTCTCAACCTAACCAAACCTAATCCAGCTCAGATATGTACTTTAATAGTTAGACCCCTTTAGAAAGCCTCTTTGAAGAACTTTTCATATACATCACCGTCCGAGAAAATATATTATATACGAACCGGATGACATATTCCAAGTAAAATTAATTAGTCTTATCGGTTTCAAATGAGAGAAAAGAATATTGAAAATTTTATGCAATTTTCTAGTTTCTTATACACGCCTAAAAGTATGAAAATGCTATCATTTTCTTGAATATGCTATGATATTTCCAATTAATTCTTTCAGAATTAAAGTAACACATATCTAATTTTTATTCTTCCAGCTAAATTTTAAAATTTTCTTTCGCAACCAATATATCGCACGGTGAATCGTTTGGTGTTCAAAGAAAATTTTTTTTAATGAAATATTTATATTTTATATTTTAGAAAAAAATATCTCAAAACTCCATTCCCTTTTATATGTTACTTATATGTATGATACTTATTATATGATACTTATTATATGATACTTGTTATATGATTAATATTGAGTTTTTCGAAAACACTTTCTTATTCATTATACACGCCAATAATAAACCCGAAGTTTCAAAACTATTCAAAATTGCTACTTTCTTCCTTTAACTAAAGTATACATTGTAATAATAAAAACAATTTTATAAAAACAGTATACAGTGTTTGCATTATGGAATAAAAAATTACTGATACTTTGAATTAAAACTTGTTTAAAATCTTGGTTAGAAAAGATCATATTCCTGGAAATGTAGCTTATTAAAGAAAAAAATAATTTACTCCGACAGAAATAATGAATCAAGTATGAAAATTACAGTCGGTCTAGATCGAGTATTCAATAACCCTTGACCATCATTTCCACAATGGGTCTTGGATCGAACTTTGGTTAGGCAATAACCCGTTAATGAAAATAAGCATAAACCAAATTTTAGTGATGTGCAGATCTGGCAACGGTATCGATTGAATTAAATAGGTATTTTGTAACAGTAGCACTGAACAGATGTGTCATTGACAAATTGTAAAAGTTTTGTATACATATATTTGTCAAAATATACAATAAAATTATTTGTTTAATACGTTATGTTATTTGCTGATTTATTGAGTTATTACACTGGCGACGAGGTAAATTATAAATTTGCAATTGAAGATAAAAGAAATATGGAAGGGGAGAGGAAAATTATACACACATATATATATATATATATATATATGTATATTTGTGTGTCGTTTATTTTAGGTTCCATCATAAAAAATTTGTGTCACATTAAATTGTGACAATTGGAAAAAAACATTAGATTGTGTCACATTTAATTGCAGATAAGACGGGATTCAAAGCATTAAATTGTGCAAAGTGTTGCAAAACGCAACAGGTTAGCTTACATTTAATTGTAAATTGGTATGAAATAAAGTCGACTGAATATTTCTATTGCTAATTTTGTGCATTCAATTGCTTAATAGGGAGAAGACATTAAATTGTCTTGCATTAAATTGCAAACTCAAAGATGCAATAGATAAGGCGCTTCTTTGTTCAGAATGGGAAGAATGGCTTCGCACATTTTCCATATACCTTGAAGCGGAAGAAATTACAGACGCAAAGAGAAAAATAAATTGCTGTATTTGGTGGTACGCAACTCCAGGAAGTGTATAGTATTCCGAAAGAGGAGTGGATGTTGAGTAGCTCAATAAATATTTTTCGCGCGAAAAGAAATTCACCTTCGAAAGACATTTATTCCGTTCACTGAAATCCGAACAGGGCGAGTGCTTGAACAAATTGCTTCTAATATTACGGAGCCAAGCGGCGAAATGTCAATTCGGAAAAACAAAAGAAGAAATACTACGAATTAACTTAAAGGATAAACTTATCGATACCTGGGTTCCAAATGACATAAAAAAATGACTCCTGGAAAAAGAGTACACGTTCGCACAAGCCATTGAAATGTGCCACGTTTATGAAGAAATAAACAATCAATCTGAGACAATGAAGTTACCGAATGCATCTCTGAATTGAGAGCAAGAATCAGAATATCGAATGTGGCAGATGCGGCCAACGAGGGCATGCTGGCACCAGTGCTGCTTCCGCGATAAAAATTCGAAATGCAACAAATGTGGGCTCATTGGTCATCTTGGTCGCAAGTGCAGAACAAAAGATAATACACGCAAGCAGACTAGTTTCGGAAATTCAGATGCTAAAAGGCGAAGAGGGTTCTACTCAAACATACAATTTATTTCGGATGATAGTAAGCCGGAAATTGGATCCATGTACAGTAAATGGAATGAGCACAATTGTTTTCAAGTAACGGACGTGTCAAGCGAACATATGAATAAAATTATAGAATGCTACATAGGAAGTCGGAAAATTTCGATGTTGATTGATTCGGGCTCACAACATAATTTGCTGAGTGAGAAAGATTGGGATTATCTCTGCTAGAAGCATGCCACTGTGTGGAATATTCGAGCTGAATCTGAGAATCAGTTTCGTGCGTATGCTGGAAATGATCTGCTCAAGACTAAAGCTGTTTTCGAGGCTGTAATAGGGCTAGATTTAGGTTCAAACATGATTTCCTCCTATGTTATTAAGAATGGAGTTCAATCTCTACTGGGTCGAGATACTGCTATCAAATTAAATGTACTGAAATTAGGCCGTGTCAAATCGAATATCACAAAATATTTCTAAAAATTAAGGGCGTTAAAATTTTACTGTCAATTGATAAATCTGTTAAGCCGGTTCAACAGCCATTGCGTAGAATACCATCAGCCTTAGAGGAAAAAGTCGGGAGAAAGTTGATCGAAGCAGTAAAACAAGATATAATAGAGCCAGTGGTAAGACCTAGCCCTTGGTTATATCCGGTGGTAGTCGTTTTTAAAGGAAACGGGGATATCCGTCTATGTATCGATATGACGTGCCAATACCGCAATATTGAGAGAAAACTAACCACTACCGACATTTGATACATTTATGACCAAACTACAAGGAGCTAAGTATTTTTCGAGATTGGACCTCAAAAATGCATATCTCCAACTAGAACTGAAGGAAGAAAGTCGTGAAATTACTACTTTCATTACATCTAAAGGACTGTATAGATACAATAGGCTATTGTTCGAAGTAAATTCAGCACCGGAAATTTTTCAAAGAACAATGGAAAGCATTTTGGGCCCATGTGGCAGTGTTTTAAACTATTTGGATGACGTAATTGTGTTTGGAAGCACAGAGAGCGAACATGATAAAAACTTGAAAGATGTGCTCGCAGTTTTTAAAGAAGCGAATGTTTTGTTAAATGAGGAAAAATGTATTTGGAAAACGGGAAAACTTCGTTCCTTGGGACATATCTTGTCTAACGTGGGAATAAATCCTGATCCGGAAAAAGTCGACACTATAATGAAATTTCGCCCTCCAAACAACAAGGAAGAGTTAAGAAGTTTCCTGGGTTTGGTAACATGCCTTGGAAAATTCATACCTGATTTGGCTGATTTGACAGAACCCCCAGGACTTTGACTAAAAAAGATCAAAAGTTCATCTGGAGTCCATGTCAAGATGATGCCTTTCAAAAGCTCAATAATCAGCTAACCAGGATGTCAAAGTTATCCTATTTTAATCCGAAGCGTCGCAGCCGATTAAGAGCTGACGCCAGTGCGGTAGCTCTAGGAGCTGTTCCGTTGCAATTTGATAACAATGTTCCCCAAGTGATATCGTTTGCATATAAAAGCCTATCTAAGATCGAAAGAAGATATTCGCAAACGGAGAAGGAAGGCCTCGCTGGCTGGTAAATATAACATCGCCGATTTCTTGTCTAGGCTGTGCAAAATGGAAAATTGTATATCGTTCGATCATCAATCTGAATTCTGATGAATTCAAAAGCTATTGTGCGGACAAGAGTGTTGCAATTATTACATCACCGCGATATTGGCCGCAGGCGAATGTTGAAGTGGAAAGCATGAATCGGTCGCTCGTTAAGCGGCTACGACTAGTATATAGTAATGGAACGGACTATGGAAAAGAAATTCAAAAATTTCTACTGATTTACAATGTCACTCCCCATGGTACAACTGGGAAAGCTCCAACGGAACTGTTATTAAACTGCATAATTGGAGACAAAGTACCAATTATCATTGATGTTAGAATGTTTTAGATGCGGAGGCTACAGATATGGATGCCGCTAATAAATAAAAAGGAAGACAGAAGGTAGACGAAAATAAAAAGGCAAAAGACAAAAATATAAAGGTTGGGGACAAAGTATTACTGCAGAATGTTATTTTCCCTAATAAACCCCCACCGACATATGGTGCAGAAGAATTTGAGGTATTCGAGCGGAAAGGAAACGATGCCACTGTCCGCGCGGATGATAAAGTTTACAGGCGTAACATCAGTCATTTGAAGAAATTGCCAACTACATCAGAACCTAGTATGATTCTGAAAAATTGGATTCTTTAGCATTAATATACAAAGCTGAAGAAAAAGACAGTACAGGAGAAGTTGTTAGAAATTGCAGATAGAAAATAGGAAGCTAGAGAAAGATGCCATAAAGAAAGAATTAATGTTAGGGATGAAATGCTGTACATTCTTAAAAAACTACTGGACAAAAAAGAAAACTAGTTTTTGAGTTATAATAGCCATACATGATAAACAAAATTCGTTTTTGTTTATTTTTAATGAAGTGCCGTACGGAACTGAAGTACCTTTAATAAAACAAAAATATTTAAGTTGTTTAATTATATAAAACTTACAACAACGATGAATACTAAAGAGGGCAAAGACAAAATAAACAATCATTATCAACTAACATTTTGAATAAATTGACGGACATGTCTTAATTTTTACATATGAAATGTAAATGTAAAAATTAAACATGCCAAAAAACAATTAGGACAAGAGAAAACACAGAACACGTAAGTTAAGAAAATAATTGTATTTATTTATAAGTATAAAAATTGTGATTTGCAGAATTAACCATTCGGCTGAAATTACTCCTATTTCGGCCAGGACGAGGTACCCCAAAAGTTGCCCTGTTTTCCAAGAGAACTTTGTCAAAAATCGTTTAAAAGAAAATTCAAGGTGATACGCCCAATAGTTAAGTTCTTATTGAGGTTTAAAGGTGAATAGTACGGGAACGCATGATAAGGTACGTAGCTGTTTTATTGTTTGAGCACATTTTAAACGAGTTCTTCGAATTTAACATTTGTTTTATTATCTTCTAATACTAATCTCTATTCGTAGATATACGCGGATGTTCAAGCCAGAACACAAGTAGGCAACGAAAAGGGTATAAATACGGTTATAGTTTGGTAAGCAGCTGTTTTATAAAAATTAATTATGTTAGTATAAAAAAAAAATATATATTTTAATTTATTTATCAACACCTTAATTAGTAAACAATAATAAAATAACAAAACAAAAATTTTAAAATGTCTTTTTCATAGAAAATGTCATATCAACAAAAATAGGTCCCTACGGAACTTGTCATGCGATTAAGGGTACCAGAAGTGTTGCTAGACGGAGAGTTAAATAAAGACATCCCCTGAAGAAGAAGCCATTCAAGCTTCGAAACGTTGGGAAAAAATTGCAAAAATAATTTGTTTGCATTTAAATTGTGACCGACCAACTTAGCCGTTTTTCTTTGGAAAAATTTAAAAATTTTATATTATAATTTTTTCCCATCTAAATTCCCATAATCACGAGACGGTGTCAGAAGGTATTGCGTCAATGGGTAAACCGAATCTTGCAGCAAAAATCTTCTCAACCAATACAAATGTTGTGAAGGACACAAGTTGCTATGATAAATTGTGCCATAGTTTCCACATTAAGGAAATCTAAACGTAATTGGTGACGATAAAGACCTTTTAGTGCACCAAATGTGTTGTCTATATTAACACGGGTCCGGCAAAATTTTATATTATGATTTTTTCCCATCCCATCTAAATTGCCATAATCACGAGACGGTGTCAGAAGATATTGCCTCAATGGGTAAGCCGAATCTTTCAGCAATTGGTAATTTGCTGAACATACTCGTATATTTGGCAAATATTTTCCAATAAACGACAACTTTAATATCCTTGAGTCATGTATTTTACTGGGAACACCCTGAAGTGTTATTGATATAATATCGTGTCTGCTGGCATAGGTGGAACGTATTTTGTGTTTTGGTGTTCTGACGGATATAGCTTACATCCACACAACCCAAATCATTTGGAAAACCGGAAATCTAAAAAACAAAATTTAACAAAATTTTCTTAAACTAAAAAGAAATGAAAACGTATTTCAGAAGTCAATATCCAAAAAATATTTGCTTATATCGCTTTCAGAGTATTGATGAATGACATTATGAATAAAGTTTTTAACACGCGGTAAATGGTTTCTTTTCACTAAAACTGGGTCTATTTCATCATCATCTGATGAAGAAAGTGAGTCCAACAAGTTTTGAATTACATTATTCACATAAAACAGCAGTAGTTGTTGTTGTTTCCATTTTACATTTTTTTATGCAACAAATAAATTTTTAAACAAAGGTAAAGTACAAACTCTTCTTCTTCTTGAAATGACAGTCAACCATTAAAAAAATTAAACTTGGTAACCCTCTCATAAAATTGAGGGTAAATATGTGACATTTTTCCCCTTTTTTTTAGGGTAATATTTATAGAAAAAAACACGTTACCCGTTCACAGTGTCGCATATTTTTTAGAAAAGAATACAAAAATAAGTAAGAAAATTATGGTCGGTCTAGACCGACCAGGTGATACCCTATACCATGGATTAGAGACCCTATCTTTCGGTCCAACTAATTCAATATAGAAAATAAGAATAAACCAAATTTGAGTGGCATTGTTATTAATTTTTTTTATTTTAAAGTTATATTTTATCTATACTAATATTATAAAGAGGTAATGTGTGTTTGTTTGTTTGTTTGTTTGTTTGTTTGTTTGTTTGTAGGGGGTAATCTCTATAACTACTCATCTGATCTTCCTGAAATTTTCACAGAGTCTTACTGCGGATATGGGAAGTGCTATAGGCTATAATTTTTTTTAATATTTTTAGTGGGCGTGGCACCTCCCACACAAAGTAAATTTTTAATATCATATACATATATTGAGTACCATGACAGGGAGAGCTTTGCAAATTTGTGTGAGGTCACCTATTGTTAATATTAGTATCCGCGCTGGAAATGGGCCGGATCGGAGAAGTGGGCGTGGTACCTCCCATACAAGTAATAATTCAATGTTATATATCTCGAGTACTGTGATAGAGAGAGCTTTTCAAATTTGTCTGATGTCACCTATTATTAATGTGAGTAGTCCAACAAAAAATGGGCAGTATCGGACCAATAGGCGTGGCACCTACCATACAAATTAAACATAAATTCCCATATATCTGGAGTACTGTTATAATGAGAGTCTTGGGACTTTGTGTGAGCCCATAAGTTATGCATGCAATTAGTTGGACAAAAAATGGGTGTGATCGGAGCAGTGGGCGTGGCACCGCCCGTACAAAGTAAATCTATGATATCATATAACTAACTGGTGTACAAAAAAAGGGAAGCTTTGACACTTTGCACACACCATCAGATATTAGTATGTGTAGTCGCACAAAAAATTGGCGGGTTCACAACAATGGGCGTGGCACTCCCCATGCAAAGTAACTATTTAATGTTATTTATCTGGAGTACAGTAAAAGAGAGAGCTTTGTGGCTTTGCGTGAGCCCATAGGTTCTTTGTATGATTAGTCGAACAAAAAATAGGCGTGGTCGAAGCAGTGGGTGTAGCACCGCCCATGCAAAGTAGATATATAATATCATATAACTTGTGTACTATAAAGGGAAAGACTCGACATTTTACATGAGTCCATCAGATATTAATGTGAGTAGTCCAATAAAAATTGGGCGGGATGGGATTAGTGGGCATGGCACCTCCTATGTAAAAAATATGAAGCACTACGAAAGAGACAGTCTTTTGACAAGTTCATTAGTTATCAATGTGATTTGTCATGAAAAATATATCGCCAAAATCAACAAGTAAGAAAATTATAGTCGGTCTAGACCGACTATACGATACCCTATACCATGCGTTTAGAAGCCCTATCTCTTAGGCCCAACTAACTGGATATTGAAAATAAGCAAAAACCAAATTTGAGTGGGATTTTTATTAATTTTTTTGGCTGCAGATATGAAAAAGTTCATATCGGATGCTATATCTATAAAGGGACTAGGTCCAAAAATGGACCGATCCTGATCATGTTTGGTAAAGTCTCTTGTATTTTGCAAAAATATGTACAAACAAAATTTGAGAAGAATCAGTGCAATATTTTTGTTTTTTAATAGATTTAAGTGAAGATCGGGAAGCACCTCTATATGGGGTCAAAGGGATCATTTTTGGACTACTCATTAGTGGATGTAATGAATGCATACAAACCCAATTTGAGTAAGATCTATATGACAATTTGGATCTTATGGCAATTTATGTCGATTTCATATGGGTAATTTGTATGGGGGCTAGGTCTGAACATGGACCGATTCTCACCAATTTCAATAGCGTTCATCCTATGGCCGAGAAAAGCTTATACACCAAATTTCATCAAAATATATTCATATTTGCGACCTGCAGTTTGATTACAAGCTTTACATGGACACACAGACGGACGGACGGACGGACGGACGGACGGACGGACGGACGGACATTGTTAAATCAACTCAGAAAGTGATTCTGATTCGATCGGTATAATTAAAGATGGGTCTAGGTCAAATATTTTTGGTTGTTACAAACAGCAGCACAAAGTCATTATACCCAAACCACATAGTGGTATAGGGTATAAAAATCGCGAAAAACAAAAATCGCCCAAAAACAAAAATCTTCAAAATCAAAAATGGGTAAAATCAAAAATCGCTAAAAAGAAAAATTGTCAAATGATATTCTAAGTTCAAGGCTAACAGTTAAGTGTTGCCAGATCTAATATGGATAATCCATCTTCTTCTCATGGGCAGCTACATGTACCTTGCTCCAGGGTAGGAACGCCGAAAAATCTGATAATTGTTGTACCGAATGAAAAAACAAAAAACATGGTATATCAGCAGCAGCAAGCATTGAAATAAAAGATCTATACTAATAATCTATACTAACATAATAAAGAGGTAATATTTGTTTGATTGTTTGTTTGTAGGAGGTACTCTCCGTAACTACTCATCTGATCTTCCTGAAATTTTCACATAGTCTTACTGAAGATATGGGAGTGCTACAGGCTTTAATTTTTTTAAATATTTTTAGTGGGCGTGGCACCTCCCATACAAAGTGCATTTTTAATATCATATATATTAAGCACTATGATAGAGAAAGCTTTGCAAATTTGTCTCAGGTCATCTATTATTAACGTGAGTATTCAGGAAAAAAAATGGGCGGGATTACCCAAATGCGCGTGGTACCCTCACACAAACTTAATATTATATTTGAATACTGTATATATTTGAATTACTGTATTAGTGAGAGCCTTGGGACTTTGCGTGATCCCTTTCATAACGATTCGGAAGGGGGAGGGTGTAGCGAAGCACACCGGGTTACATCTAGTATACAATAAACAGGTTCGAGTTCAGTTATATTTTAAAACAGGTTCGAGTTCAGTTATATTTTAAAATATTTTAAAATATAACTGAACTCGAACCTGTTTATTGTACATGTTCTGTTTTTTCTTACTACACGAGCCACAACACGACTTAAAATATAACTGAACTCGAACCTGTTTATTGTACATGTTCTGTTTTTTTTTTTTCAGTACACGTACCAGAACATGAACTTCAAATAAAGCAACACTCAAAAATGTGTGCTTTATGTGTGATTGAAACAAAAAGTACGTGATACAAAAATGTTCGTGTAAATAACGAAATATTAAAACGAACACAGTCATGGTTGTGTTGGGCACCAAAGAAAATTTAAAAAACAAACATAATTGATATGAAAATAAAAATATGTGTGTGTTGGTCTAAGCTATGTTTGTTTACATATATGTACGAGTTTTTTATTCAGTGTGTGTTTTTTTCTGAACTCTGGTATAAATACAATTTCAAGGTAAAGCCAGAAAAGAAAACGCCGTTAGTATAATGCTCCCTTCCCACTGTAAAAAAACTCAGCCAAGCCGAACTATAACTTTATAATAAAGAAATGAACTACTCAGCATGCAATTTCAGAAATATACGGCAGCTCTTTGGTTCCAATCAAAAAGTCATAATTTGTTGGACAGTGTAATCTTTAAATTAAAAAAAATCTGACAAATACTGAGATATGTAAAAAATCCAATTCTGGGATTTTGTATCACTTTTTCGACCAAACTTTAAAAACTAGCTGATAAATCTGATTGTGTGTTTGAAATAAGCAATGTCACCTAAATATATGTACCAAATTCAAATTGCTTCATGGCTCCATCTCTTTAAGCGGTGAGATGCAGTTAGATTTTTTCAAAAATCGATTTTTGACATTTTCTTGAAGCATGATATTTCTAAAATATTCTCTGAAAATTTCAAGTTAATCGTGTGAATAGTTGCCCCTTTATCTGATAATTACTGAAGCGATATCGGACCGTTATGGCAGGTAGCGGACGACATCTGCAAGCAAACGGTTTGAATTTGACTTTTATATTCTATCAATAGTTTTAAAATACATAAAAAGTGTAACTTCGCCCACCAAGCTCGAAATTTAACAAGCGTTTTTCGAAACTGTGATTTTCAAATAGGTGACCATTATAATTTAAAAACCACTGGATTGATTTTGATGAAATTTTTACAGCTTATTAAAAGTATTAAAAGGATTGATGGACCTTATTTTTTTAAAAATTAACTAATACTTTTTGATTGAAAATTCGGTAGTAAACCGTCAAAAGCCACCATTCTGTTATTTTTTAAAAAAGCTCCGATTATAATTTAGATTTATTATTAAAGTAATGATTTTTTGTTTTAATTTAGATGATTCAGATTCAGTGAAATCTTCTGATGGTCACCACTAAGCACTACTTGCGGAAGGGGTCCAACAGAGATGACAACATTTTAGTAAATAACAAAATATTTTTTTTTTTCTAATTAGTGCATGTCATGTTGAATCATGTTTTATAAAATAAACTTAATTAATATGAAAAAAATATTAAATATTCTTCACGCATTCATCTGCACCTCACCCATTAAGTTTTAGTTTTTTATCAGCTAGATTCACTGTGCGTCGTCCATAAAAAACTGATCTTTTTCTTATATAGGAAAAAATTTTCAAAATTTCACTTTAGACATATTTAAAAATTTTTTTTTTTCTAAATTTTGAAATCTTTTAAAAGAAACAAGTTCACGAACTGAAAAACTCTAAACGCCATTCACTACATTTGGTCTCTAGTTCCAAATGTTCATCCTTTGTTTCAAGTGAAAAACCATTTTGTTTTTTTTGTTTTGCCAGTATAATCTATATGATGCAAAAATCTATTTTATGATTTAAATTTATAATCTCTTTACCAATTATAAATATCCGCCTAATGTTTGCTTAGTAACATGTCTATAAGGTAGTTTACTATTTACCGCATATCAGCGTGTTTGTCTAACCATGAATCACTCTATCTTTCTCATTACTTTTGTTTAAGTAGCAATGAAATAGTATGTGGTTCAAAAATATTTTCGGTTTTATTTTCGCAGCGTTCTTCAGCAAAAGCTTTTGTTAAGATTTATTTTGATGCTGGGGAAAAAGAGCTGGGTTATAATATACCACCTTCTGTATATTGTGAAAGGGTGTCATGATAAAACTTTCTTTGATCGCAGCATACTGGGGGGTCAATACTATTCATGGGGTTTCTTTGATTGTTTTAAAAACTACAAGTACCTTGTGATTTAGAAGAACTTTAAAGGATACAATGGGGGTTAAGAGAGATGGTTGGATATTAAGGATGTGTATTAAATACGATATCTTGTTTTATGTCATGAATGTGTATTTAGAGAAATCCTTTTTTAGAATTTTAAAGCAATATTAGTAGATCATTTATGCTAGATATTTCATTACAAAACTACGATTTGGTTATTTAATACCATAAATAATGTTACATTTGGCCTAACGTTATAATTGCAATGAATGATTGATAAAATTCACAAAAATTCATAGTTTGCCAAGAGCTATTCAAACTATCTAAAGCTACTAGGTGGTCCTGAGGATTGCATATTTTCCATATGCTATTTTCAAAATCATATAATTTTGTCTGATTACCATTTTATATGTAATATTAGTCTGTATCGTGATCAGTATGTAACGTTTTTATTTATTTTTATTCTGTTGTATTCATTCTTCTATTTTTGTGTTTATTTGCAAGTAATTGGAAATCTGAGCTACACACATATTTAGAACCTGCAATTAAAATTCATATAATTTTAAAGTTTAAACAAGCGACTGTTGGAGAAACTGCAATGATTTTAAATAGTTCAAGGCAGATTATGTACAACGTATTTGGCCATATTAATACCTCCGGGACATATAACAATGTTACATATGGTCTTAGATGTAGAAAACCACACGTAGAGCTTCAGTGGCAGATCCATTTTAAAGTGGTACAGAAAAACAACTTTGTTTTTGTAGTAAGGGGGGAAAATCCCTCAAAGTTTCCGGACGTTATTCCAGTGAAGTTGAAGAGTACAAAAAGGAAGTACCAAAACATGGAAGATTTCAATTGGAAATGTATTACGTGTTCCAAAAAAGTGACACTATTAACTATGAAATCCCTAATGGAAGGATTGCCATAAGTTCACAAATTAGTAAAGGTTTGTAAGCTTTATTATAATCTCCATTAAGTAAAACATGTACCGTGTGTTTTGAGACCCTATCTCTTGGATTCAACTAGTTGGATATAAACAAGTGAGAAAATTATAGTCGGTCTAGACCGACTATACGATACCCTATACCATGGTTTAGAGGCCCTATGTCTTCGGTCCATCTAATTGGCTATAGAAAATAAGCATATACCAAATTTGAGTGGCGTTGTTATTAATTTTTTTTGGCTGCAGGTATGAAAAAGTTCATATCGGATGCTATATTTATATGGGGACTAGGTCGAACAATGGACGGATCCTGACCATATTTTGTAAAGTCACTTATATTTTGAAGAAATATTTACAAACCAAATTTGAGAAAAATCTGTGCAATATTTTTGTTTTTTTTATAGATTTAAGTGAAAATCGGCTCTATGTGGGGGTTATTTTTGGACTACTGATTAATGGATATAATAAACACATACAAACCCAATTTGACTGAGATCTATATGATAATTTATGTCAATTTCATAGGGGTCATTTGTATGGGGACTAGGTCTGAACGTGGACCGAATTTTACCAATTTCAATAGCGTTCATCCTGTGGCCGATAAAAGCTTATATACCAAATTTCATCAAAAAAATATTCATATTTGCGACCTGTAGTTTGATTACAAGGTTTACATGGACGCACAGACGGATGGACGGACGGACATCGGTAAATCGACTCTAAAAGTGATTCTGGGTCGATCGGTATTATAAAAGATGGGTCTAGGTCAAATATTTTTGGTAGTTAAAAAACAGCAGCACAAAGTCATTATACCCAAACCACATGGTGGTATAGGGTATAAAAATATATGCTTATTTTTTATATCCCACTAGTTGAACTAAATTTGAGTGGCATTGTTATTATTTTTTGCTTTCGGATATAAAAAAGCTCATATTGGATGCTATATTTAAATGGGGACTAGGTCGAAAAAAAAAAATCATGTGAGTCCAATCACAGGGAAGATCTGTAAACATCTAGTAATTAAAGATTTTTTTATTTCATTTTTTAAAATCAAACAGAAAGCGTCATCTATGTATCACTTATAGCAAAACCGTTTCAGCTAATTCAACAACCCTCTGCTGTAAAACGTTAAAAACCCAATATAAACGTATATAAGTGATACATAGATGACGCTTTTAAAAAAGTGGCAGAAAAAACAATGTTATATCATAATTTTTTCACCAATCCAATCATAAGTCACACCGCGTTATGTGTCAGCTCTTACCTATTACGTGTTACACTGTTTTTGTGATTGTATTGTGAAATAGAAATTTACCCCCTTGCGCGCGTAGATGTTTACACATCAATAACCGATCCTGATCATATTGGGTAAGCTCACTAATTTGTTTTCAAAAACATATATGTACAAACCAAATTTGTGAAAAATCTGTGCAATATTTTTGTTTTTTTTTCTTGGTTTAAGTGAAGATCGGGAATCAGTTCTATATGGGGGCTATGACTAAGAATTGTCCTATAGGGTTTACTTTTGGATTATAGATAAATAGATGCAATAAACATACACAAACCCAAACCGAAGATCTATATTATTATATTGGATATTATGGCGATGTAAGTCAATCTCACAGGGGTGATTTGTATGGGGACTAGGTCTGGACATGAACCGATTTTCACTAGTTTCAACAGAGTTTGTCCTAGAACCAATGGCAGCTTATATACTAATTTTCATCAAAATAGATTCATGTTTGCGACCTGTAGTTTGATTACAAGGTTTACATGGACACACAGACTCAGAAAGTGATTCTGAGTCGATCGGTGTAATAAAAGATGGGTCTAGGTCAAATCTTTTTGGCAGTTACAAACATCAGCGCAAGGTTATAATACCCTGACTGCATAGAGGTATAGGGTATACAAATCAAAATGCTGGGTTCAATGGATTTCTTATTATTATGTAATGTGCTCGTATGTTAAGATTTATTCGATCTCACTCCTTAAACCTGTATGTTAAATTACACCATTGCCGGTGGCTAAAATTGGATCTACGGGTGTAACTAAAATCCAATAAACTTTGATAAGAAAATACCTAATGCAACTTCTTTCCTTTACCTAAACAAGACTTCCACGAGAGTCAAGCTGTCGATTGCCCTCTTCATCTCTTTGAGAGTGCAGAGCAGATTATATATAAAGGGTCCGCCAATTAACTTTTTTTTTTTTTTTTTTGAAAATGCTATAAAAAAAAAAACTACTAAATATTATCTCAAATTTCTTTTTTTATTTGAAAGTACAATCCTTCCGGTTAATAGTGGAAAATAATTTCATTCAAATGGCTGCCTCGGCGGGCCATGCAGTAGCCTACACGATCGGTCCAATTTTTAAGCACATAATCGATTGTGTGCAGCTGTATTTCACCAATGGCTTCACGAATATTGTCCTTTAAAGCGTCAACTGTCTCCGGCTTGTTGGCGTAACACTTACCTTTGAGGGCACCCCACAAATAATAGTCCAACGGTGTCAAATCGCAGCTCCGAGGTGGCCAAACCACATCAGCTCTGCGGCTGATAATGCGATCTTCAAAAACAGGGCGCAAAACATCGAATGTAGCTTCGGCTGTGTGGCACGTAGCGCCGTCCTGTTGAAAACAAATGTTGCCAATATCCTCCTCTTCAATTTTTGTGAACAAAAATTCATTCAACATGGTCCAATAACGATCGCCATTGACTGTAACGGCCACTCCTTGCTCATTTTCGAAGAAAAATGGCCCAATTATGCCTCTGGACCAAAATCCGCACCAAACAGTGACTCGTTTTGGGTGTATCGGCTTTTCAATGTATGCGTGCAGGTTTTCTGTGTCCAAAATGCGACAATTTTGCTTGTTTACATACCCGCTAAGATCAAAATGAGCTTCATCTAAAAAGATGATTTTTTTGGCAAAATCGGCATCTTCTATAAGTCGATCGCAGGCCCACTTAGCGAAGCGAAGAGGCATTGGATGGTCAGTTGGCTTCAACTCCTGAACCAAGTGGACTTTGTATGGCGTCATACCAAGGTCTTTATGCAAAATTCGTCTCAATGATGCCTCCGAAATGTTCAATTCTTGAGAACGACGGTGAATTGATGTTGATGGCGCTTCACGCACACTTTCTGCCACAGCAGCAATATTCAAGGGTGTACGCACTGTTTTTGGCTTTTCACGCTTTGGTTTATCGATGAGGATGCCAGTTTCTTTCACTTTTTTCACAAGATAACGAACATACGGAGCTGACGGTGCTTCTCTTCTTCCAAAATCCGTACGCAATTTTCGCACATATTCTGCAACATTACCATGACTTTCAAAGTAATACCGCAATATTTACCAGCGTTGTTCAAGCGTATACACAACCATATTCGTTCAGCGGAAGGATAAAACTAATTATCTGTCAAATCAGACATGAGCTAAGTGTTACCATTCACGAAATAAGCACTAGTTGAAAAAAAAAAAAAACGTTAGATGGCGGACCCTTTACATATATTTATTGACTCCTATAATTCCAAGTTGGAACAAAGTGCCGTAGCGCAATTCTTCCATCGGGATCTGTCCTGTGCCATTAGTCTTATCTCAGACCAAGTTTTTCCTGGTTCGTTAATTTCGGATTCTAGTTGCCTTCTCCAGGTGTTAGCGGGTCTACCTTTTCTTCTGCTGCCTTGAGGATTCCAGTCAATTGGCATCTTTGAGCTTAGTCTTTGTGATGCACCAAATGACTGTTTTGTCTTTCTTATGCGATATGAAATATCATCACGTGAGTCGCCTGTAGTGGATATGATACTTCCTAAGTAGCAAAACGATTGCACATCCTCGAGCTCTATGTTGTTGACTCTGAACTTGGAGAAATTACTTGCATTGATACGTTGAACCTTAGTTTTGTCGAAGTTAATATGAAGACCAACACCAGATGCTAGCTGATATATCTGAACCAATTTGGCTGATATGTTGCTAAAGTTATGTGCGGGCAGGCAGATATCATCAGCGTAGTCAAGATCTTCCAGTCGACCATTCATACCCCATGTAATGCCTCTTCTAATTCGGGTTGATTGCTGCAAAATTAATTCCAGTACAATAATGAATAACAGCGGAGATAGGATACTTCCCTGTCGTACCTCTGTGCCTACACCAATCGGCTTGCCTAACATGCATTCATGCAGTGATCGGCTTGTTGAGTTGCCGTACAAAGCTCTGATAAGGCCAAATAGCTCAGGTGGAATTCCCTTGCACCGAAGTGCGTGCCAAATTGCCTGATGGTGGATAGTAACGAATGCTTTGGCGAAGTCGATAAATAACATATATAGTGGAGATCGCCATTCCACCGACTGTTCCACTATGATCCGTAGACTAGACTATTTTTTGCATTCTGTGAAGTCTCCTTTCTTGGGTAGTTTGATTATCACTCCTACATCTAGTTCAACAGCAAGAGAGTGGGATGTCCAGAGCAGATTATAATTTTACGATATTTCGTTGCGATAGTCTAATCTTTTTACGCTCATAAGTCTTCCGTAGAACAAGACTTCTACGAGATCCATACTTTCGATTGGGTTCTCCATCTCTTTGACAGCGCAGAGCAGATAGAAAGTTGATAATATTTTTCAGAGAGTCTAATATTTTTAGGGAATGGCTGCAAAGTGACCAACTTCCACCCAGAAACTATTATTATGTGTCATATATCTAGGAATATCCATTTAACAACATTTCTGTAATGAATATACAGCTCTAGTTACTCATACGATACATTTGCTGAGTTAATTACCTACAAAATTTACAATTTTGGTGGCTTGATCAAAAATTTACCTTACGAAGAATTCATTTTTGTCTGACTAGCCTTGTCTACTTTCTTGAAACTACAATTTAATTTGCCTACTTTTAGGAGTTTCATCTACAAAATATACAAAATCATCTTAAAGGATTATTATGTCATTTATTGAATCCTTTTTAACTTATGCAGAAGTTTCTCTAGAGTATTTTTGTTCCTGTTTAGCAAATCTATCTATCGATTTCCGCTTTTCAATAATTTTTTTTTTGTAATAAAAAAAATTCAAAATACTTTAGCAATAAAAATTACAATGTTGCATTAAGGTAAAAAGTTATAGCATTTTTTTGTGTTCGGTATGTTGATGTTTGTGTGGAATTCTTATAAACATTTAACCGCATTAAGGTTTGCCACAAATTTTATTACATTCACTTGATGACATTTACAACTACGTATTACAATAACAGCGACTATGTAGTGAGCAATGTCTAGCGGGGGTTCTAATAGGGGAAGGTAAGCTATTGGAAAAAGCTGGCATATAAATTTACTTGTAAGAATGAGATTTTATGCTTAAATTCAGGGAAATCTTTAATGGAATTTTTAAGGCCGGAACAATTGAAATTTTGTTGTATATTAACACCCGTATTCATAAAAATTAAAGTGTACTTCAAGTAGACTTTGTCAACAAATTTTGTATGAAAAACAGACAATAAAGTCTACTTGAAGTACACTTTAATTTTTATGAATACGGGTGTAAATCTTTACCAACCAGTAATAGAACTGCTTTCAGAAGTAATGCACTTACTTTAACATTATAAAATTAACCAAACTCAAATTCTGTCGAAATGATAAAGTGCTTCTAATTAAAGCAGATTATTTTAAAATTTCCAAAAAAAAAAAAAAATTTCTTAAAAATTTTTTTCGACTAATGTCAATCTCTGTTCAAATAACTTTCAATTTTCCCTTGGCCTACCATCCCATCGCAAATACAATTTAACGTAGGACAATATGCATGTGTTGTGTGCAACAACGATGTTCCTTGCTAGTCATCATAACTTGATGGGTATTTTGTTGCAACTATATGTTTTAACGACCCTTATCCTGCCTTTCAAATATGCCAATAGCCTGTCAAGGAGTAGATGTCATAATGTAAACTAATGGAATAAACCAGCCGTTGTATGTTGCGCCGTCTTGTTGTTAAGACATGTAGCAACATAGTCGCATATAGCCAGTTTTTATGATTGATTGTAAATAACTTTAAACGACAACTTACTCATCGATAATAAAAACAAGAAATATTTATTCCACCTAAATAAATATGCGGTTCATACCGTTATGTTGTTTGTGGTAAATATATGTATTTGTTCATAAATTTATAGACCATATTATTTACATACATTTTAAACACAAAAGTATGTTACATGCATACTTGACAATAGCTAGCTATTGAAATATTTTTATATGCAAAATTGTTTACAGTTCCTTGAAAAAAAGTAGTTATTTTATGGCAAATTATTATGAGCTAGATAAAAAAAATTTTTTTCAAGTCAATAAAATATTTTTAGTATTGTTCATTCACTGTATGTGACAGATAAACCATCTGTTTTATTATTTCGTTTGAAACATGTAATATTAAAAGGCGGATTCCTATATTTCATCAAGTCTATCTGTCTATCTGATTGTCTGTCATATTTACGATGAAGTATGTAAAAAATAGGCAGAAGTGCTGGCTTAAAAAATGGCAATATATATTTTATGGGCCGCACGACATGGCTTAGGAGAAGATAATTTGTTTCAGCAATAAAACAATTAAAAAATTAACTTCAAACCTTTATTTTATATAAATTTTAAAGATCCGGCGCATTTAAATTAATTAATTATTTTCAGTTTTTTTTTTAAATCAATTTTAAATGTAGTCTCTCTTTATTGGTTTACATTTATTCTTAAACTTTGTTGCCCCGAAAAAATCCTAGCAGATGTCTTAAATGCTAATCAGATTGAGCAAATAAAATCGAAATTTTAAATTCCAAGTCAATTTAATTAATATTCGAAAAAAATTACCATACAAATATTTTTTCAGACTATTTTTTTATAAAATTGTTTTATAATTTTTTTTTCCCAACTTTTTGAACCAAACAAGTCTCACCAGTTTCAACATATAATATTCATATACCATTTTTCGTCAATTTTATATTCAAAAAAGCTTTGAGACAATGTTTTTTCACGCAGAATCCTTTTCGAAGTCGAAATAATATCTGAAAAGTTTTCTTTTGTTTTATGTTTTATCACAAGACATCTTTAATGGGATGAAGCAAAAAAAAAAAAAATTAATAATGAATTGAAAACGTAAATTTTAAAAAGACATTATAATTTACATAAAAAAACTATATTTTCAAAATTACAATTCCAAATTCTAATTTTTATACACGAAAAAAAAATTCATATAAATTTTTAATTTTAATTGTTTTCAATATTTTTGTAATTTTTTCCCAAATTTTTTTGGTCCGAATATGTCTAACCAGATATCTTTCATTACCATCGGCTTTAGCAAATGACTTTCATACAATATTTTTAGTTAATTTTATATTGAAAAAAGTTTACATAGAATCAGTTTGTCACTCCACTTCTAACGTATTGTCCAGTTTCAAAGAAGTCTACCATACGTTTTTATTTTAGTTTGTCTACATTTTAAATTCAG
The DNA here is from genome assembly GCA_963682025.1 of Cordilura impudica. Lineage (NCBI taxonomy): Eukaryota > Metazoa > Arthropoda > Insecta > Diptera > Scathophagidae > Cordilura > Cordilura impudica. The sequence goes on along the minus strand of OY821519.1, from coordinate 251,910,798 downwards.
TTTGTTTATATTTTATTTGACACATATAATTTTGTAATTATTATTAAGTCACATTTATTTTACTCCACATTTACTTCCGCATATTTTATTGTTACCAAACATAATAATGCTTAATCAGAATAAAACAAAATATAGGTCAATCCGTCAGTGAAATCATTTAACCATTTATGACTAACGACACTAGTAAGCATTATTATGGTTGAAGATACAACAACAAAATACACTGTTTTTAATTTATAATAATTTAAGTATCAATACACAACAACAAAACACATTTATTATTATTTTGTTTTCAGCGTTTTTTATACTGTTAACCAAAATACAATAACAAACACATTAATTACACTATTTAGTATTAAGCATTTTTGATTATTGTTTTGGGTATAAAAACCCAAACAAAATAAAGAATCAGTCTAGTAATACAGCATATCTCATTGTTTTATTTACTGGCCATCACCTTTCAAGTTACAAGTGCTTGAAGGGAAAAATAAAAGGACTAAAGCTTAGTGTCAGCACCGATTTATGTGTCGGGGTTGAATCCACATTAACTTTATCCTTACAACACATTTACACTGCCATAACATTGGCAACCGACATTTTAAGTAAAATTCTGACCATTTGTACAGGACATTTGGTTAGATATTTACACGTATCGATAATATATATTTGCGACCCCAGAAAGTATACATAGAAAAAAGATTGGTGGGAATTCGGTTATAACTAGAAAAATTTATTAATATGGTTAGAATTTTTACTGTAATAGTTTAATATTTAAAAATAAAAAAAAATTCATGTGAGTCCGATCACAGGGGAGATGTGTAAACATCTAGTAATTAAAGATTTTTTATGGCACTTTATTTTTAAATTAAACAGAAAGCGTCATCTATATATCACTTATAGCAAACAATTACAGGGGCTATGCTAATATAAAAAATATTTACTATTATTTAATATTTCAACTGGTTAATGTTTATTGTTATCATGTTTAATTTTTCGTTTTTCATTTTTCAGTTTTAATTTTTCAGTTTTCAGTTTTCAGTTTTAATTTTTCAGTTTTCAGTTTTCATTTTTAATTTTTCGTTTTTGATTTTTCGTTATTAATTTATCATTTTTCATTTATCAATTTTCATTTTTCAAAACGTGTTTATAAAGCTATTCGCTCCATTTTATATCCACACACTTCCTTATGAAATTGTGCACCAATACAATCATATCTCACACCGTTTTTGTCTTACTTCTTACGTAAGATGTAAGAAATAGATTTTTACACCCCTGCGCGTATAGATTTTACACATCAATAGATATTCTTCTCTTGAAACAATCGTTTATTTAAAATTAGAATATCTACAACAGTAAAATTAGTTACGTTTACCAATCAGTGTCTTTATGCAAATTTCTAAGCTAATTTAATTGAGGCAGCTTTATAAAACCAAGGATAATATGCCTCAATCCTAAAAATTGGCGACTGCAACTACTAATTCTATTATAACAACATTTTTCAAACGGAAACTGTTTTAACACGTATAAGAATTCTTTTTCGTTTGTACCAAAGAAAACACAAATTAATAAATACTTCCGTTACTTATTTTAAGACTTTTATTTCGGCAGCAACTCGCGATTTAGCAATGCAAATTTAATTCATTACTGAACCCGTCAAATAATTGAAAATTCATCCTAAGTCTATATTAGCGGTACAATGTTTGCGTTTCATATATGAAGTCGAACGGGGTAGGGAAGCAAGTGGGATAGAAAAATTCTAATTGTCTGTTTTTAGGATTTTTTTTTGTCATTTCTTTTTACAGTCTTTCATTTTCTGTTTTATTCTTATACTAATCTCAACAAAGTGATAAGTGATTTTATATACCGCCATTGAAGAAAATACGTTTAAATTGATTCCATTAAGCGCCATTTAAATTAAACAAAAATAAAATAAATAAATAAAAACACAATTTTCTTTGCATAATTTGTTCATGTACCTAATAAACAAAAAATGGTTCTTAAGTTGTTTATTTGTTGCGAATGAACAAATGAAGAAGATTGACAGAATACACGTCAAAAAAATCAAGAGTAGTTGCAACCAAAAACGCACATTGTAAATGCACGGAGATTCACGTAGCATCTTCAAATGAAAATTGAAGAAAAAGGCAGGCTAAAAAGTCCTCCTCTAAACCCCCTCTTATGAACTTCCTATGCATTGGAACTGAGTTTAAAATGATTTGATATCGAAAAATAATAAATGTTGAAACTTTTTGAGATATAGTATCCACAGCCTCTCTAAATGTATAAAATTTGTATGTGATATATATTATACAATTCAGTAAATGTCTTATTTAATAACAATTTTTTATATCTAGTCGCCATATTATACTTACATCATATAAGAATCTAGATATATCTACAGGTAACAATGTCCAACAATGTAACAATGTCTCCTCTCTTAATCTAAAACCGAATTATCAAGGTTCAGAAAATACACACATGAAACACACAATGTTCTGTTCAAAAGCAGCCAACACATATCTTTATTTTCATATCAATTATGTGCGTTTCTAAATTTTCTACGGTGCCCAACACAACCATGACTGTGTTCGTTTTAATATTTCGTTATTTACACGAATATTTTTGTATCACATACTTTTTGTTTCAATCACACATAAAGCACACATTTTTGAGTGTTGCTTTATTTGAAGTTCATGTTCTGGTACGTGTACTGAAAAAAAACACAGAACATGTACAATAAACAGGTTCGAGTTCAGTTACATTTTAGGTCGTGTTGTGGCTCGTGTAGTGAGAAAAAACAGAACATTTACAATAAACAGGTTCGAGTTCAGTTAAATTTTAAACACGACTTAAAATATAACTGAACTCGAAACTGTTTATTGTACATGTTCTGTTTTTTCTTACTACACGAGCCACAACACGATTTAAAATATAACTGTTGTTTTTTTGGTCGTTGTGTTTGTAGCATTTGCTTCATGAGTATGTATGTATGGTTATACTTCACGTGTCACGTTACTTACCGAGCCAACAATCTTAATCAACTTTTCATTTTTAAATATTAGTAGAAGAAAATGGTTAGTAATAGAAAATTGAAATAAAAAATACTGCTAATAAAAAAAAAAAATATATATTCCGGAGTTTTTCTGAATGGCTCAATTAATTTATTATTATTATAGACGAATATTTGTTTTTTATTGTAATAAGGTTTAGCCGATTTCCTTTCTCGTCGACGCGTGACCCAGCCATGGAAAGCCTGCCCTGAAAAGGCAGATGCAGCTGGTATGCCAAAACGGACGAACACAGAAAGTGATTCTGAGTCGATCGGTATAATAAAAGTTTGGTTTGGGTCAAATATTTTAAATTAAAATTACAACACGAAATTAACTATTTATAAATTTAATTGGTATTCGAATTTAAAGTTTCAGTATCGGCTACCGTTTTAAAGTGGTAGCCGTACCCAACATTGGTTGCAATATTGAGTTTAAGACGCAGATGGAGGGTAACAAAGACTAGGCACAGCCGAATTTAACACTCTTGTTTTTTTTTTTAAATAAAATTTTTTAGCCAAACGTTTCTTTGCAATTTTCCTTTCACCATGACATACTGTGCTCCTATATATATATTTATGTTTCGATTTAAAATTTCTTATTTAAAATTTTACAGTAATATGAAAAATATGAAGGTTATCAAAAAGTACGGAGTTTCTTGTTTTTGTCTTATTTTCATTTTCCAAATTTTATTGGCTAAATTTTCAATGATGTTTTAAATCGAAAAATAAATCTGCTAACTAATCTTATTACACATAAACGAAGACTGATGATTTTTTTTTAGCAAATTAACTTTAAAACATACTAATGGAGTGCCTTTTAAATCAATCATAATAAATTTCAATGTCATTGTTTAATAGTCTTTACTTCTTATATAAGTGAATTTTTGTGGTTTAAAATATTTTGTACGTTTATTGATTGAAAATATTATTAAATAAATCATATTTATGCTAACGTCTTTTGCTTCCTTAATAATTTTCTTATTTAGCCTTAAAATAAGCTCGACATATGTTTTGTTTTCATTTTATAATTCAATTGATTTAAACAGATTTGAAGAATATTTACTAGGAGTATGAAATAAAACACATTTTAAAAGGTTGTTTGTATAAAATTCAGAGATTAGTAAATTGCCTGTAAACTTGGATGAAGCTGAAGAAATTATTAATAAAATTTTTGATATTGGCCTGAATGGCTGCCAAAAATATTTACGTAAGTTAACCGAAATAATAAAAATATCCTGAAAGCATATTTTGGATGCATCCCCCATGATCATTTGAGCATTTAGAAGTTATCCTCAATATAAGTGCCCTGCTTGGTCACAATTGAGAACTGCGAAAGAGTGTGACGAGTGTTTTCTACTGTGGCCGAAACATGGATCCATTGCAGTACATCAGACACCAAGGAGTAATGGAAGCAATGGATTTCTTTATACCAACGAGACCATGTCTACATTTTTTTTTGGGAAGCAGGCGCTTTAAGTAACTTTGATTGCCTTCAGAAGGCAACGCATAAAAAAAACATGAGCTGCTCCCTCATCAACCATATTGTCCTTATTTACCACCCTCTTTTCCAACGATTAGGTCACTACTAAAGCAAATGTCTATTTTGAAGTGTTTGACAAATCATATTATTTTGAAGGGTCAATTAATTGATGAAATGGTGAAAAAAGTGTAGTGAGCTAAAATCAGAATAGAAAAATAAAAATTTACAGCAAGAGGAAATATTGTCTTCAGCATTTGATTTTGTTGAAGGTCATAACAAAATTGCTTTAAGAAAACGAGCACAGATATTATTGTAAAAAAAAAAAAAATACATTTTAATTATGGTATTTGGAATTTGTTTTAGTTTGGAATTTAGAGCTAAATAGTTAATCCACATCAGGAAATTTTTGACTGGCAACACGTCGCTTCAACACTCAACCAGATTGGCATTCTGATGATTGGTAATTTGGTGATTGATTATTCACAGACCACACAATATATTTTTTTATGGGTTTTATATGCAATAGACCAACCAACTCTATTAGCTGACCCATGCCAAAGTGTCTACCAGTGACATGATTGATTGAGAAAACCCCTATCTACTGATTTTAGGCTTAACGACAATAAAACTCGATTAACTTACACTAGAAAAAGTAAAACATTGGCAGGCTAAATTATAAAAACTAGCAGATTTGTACTCGAGTGCAAATTCTAGGAAATTTAATTTTTTCATTTAATAAAGACCGTATAGGTGTGCTTCACAATTCAGCTCATTTTAAATGAAGAAAACAAACTCAACACATTAACACAAACACATTAACAAATTTAATAAACATACACATAGCATTGCATAATTTTATGTATGTGTTAGTAGCAACTTTAAACAATCATAACTCCAAAAAAATATTCCAGACGATGAAAATCTGTATATATGGGTAACAGCTAAAAAGAAATACCTTTCAAATGATAAACTTTTTGTCAAAATCGGAGCAAAACTGTGAAACTTACATCGGTCACAAGAAATCGCCTTACCTATTAATATTATAGATACTTAATGTCTGTTTAATTAAAAAATATACAGTGAGTGACAATAGAATGGAAACTTTTAACAAAAAATATATTTTTAATGACTAGAAGGGTCAATAGCAACAAATTTGCTTAAAAATTTAAAATTCTTTTATTAATTTAAGAACTTGTATATTTTATTTAATTAAAAATGAAGAATGTTAACATAAAATAGCTTAACTTCAGAAAAAAATAGCAAAACTTAAAAGTAATAATTTTTATGTTGTTGATGAAACATTTGAAACCTTTACTACACAATAATTCAAAACTTTCTCTCTATTTTCCGTTTCAAGATTTTGTCGGTTATCCATAATTTTTTAGTACCGCTTGACAACATCGAGGCTTTTAACCAAATAAATTGTTAATGATATTTATTGAAATTTTTGTCAAATTGAATTAACTGTCTCTATGAGATCTGTTTAGTTTGTGCAATTTCGTGTTCGTATTTTTCGATCTACAATCTAATGATTATGCTGACCATTCCAAAACACTAACTGGATTAGATTGTAGCCATTCGGTTACAACTTCGAAGGTGATTTTTTGTCACTGTCATATTGGAACTTCCAGACGTGGGGCACATTATCCACATTACGTCATTTAGAATCTGATTGAGTCCAATTCGAGTTAGGGTATGGTTTACTATATGATTTAGACCCATTTTGCTGGCTCGAAAAGCAACCCCATACATTAATACTGCCACCGTCAAACTTAACAATTTTAGTTGTATATTTTAAAGTCCAGTATTTTGTCTTTTGGTGGTCGTACAAACGTTCTTCTGTCATGGCTACTTAAATTAAACTCGTGTGCATCTGAAAATAGAATAGTGTTCCAATTCCGTCTTGACCAGTTCAAGCGTTCTTTAGCTAAATTTATGCGAGCCAGATAATTATTCTCTAATTTCTAATAATCAAGATAAGCCCCAATAACTCATCAGGAAACACTTCGATGATGTTTGTAACACTAAAAATATTTGACTTGGACCCATCTTTCATTAAACCCATCGACTTCGAATCACGTTCTGAGTAGATTTAGCGATGTCTGTCCGATCGTCCATCTGTCGGTCTCTAAATCTGTGTATCCGTGTTAATCTTTTAATCAATCTACAGGTCGCAAATATGAATATAATTTGATGAAATATGGTATATAAGCTTCTACCGGCCATATGATGAAAATCGGTGCATGTGACCCCTATAAGATCAACCTAAATTGCCATAATATCCAAATTATCATATAGATCTGGGTCAAATTGTGTTTGTGTATGTTTATTGCATCCATTTATCATGAGTCCAAATAAATAAATAAACCCTATAGAACAATTCTAAGTCAGAGCTCCCATATATAGCTGATTCCAGAGCTTCATTTAAATCCTTAAAAAACAAAAACGTTGCACAAATTTTTCTCAAATCTGGTTTGTATATGTTTTTGCAAAAAATTAGTGATTTGTCACATATGGTAAGGATCGCTCCATTTTTTGACCTAGTCCCCATATAGATATATTATCCGATATGAACTTTTTCATATCCGAAGGCAAAAAAATTAATAACAATGCCACTTCAATTTGGTTTATGCTTATTTTCCATATCTGATTATTTGGACCTGCGTGATAGAGACTCTAAACGCATTGTATAGGGTAACGTATACTCGGTCTGGATTGACTATAATTTTCGCACTTGCTTTAGTTTCTGTTTGCTAATGAGTTCTTTTGTTAGCATTTTTTTGATATTGTGTTTAAAAAACAATTGAAAGAAAACATCAGAAACTATAAATATTGAAATAACAATAAAGAGTTTATACGTTTTATTTCATACCATACTCCATTTTTATTGTTTTAATCAACTCTGGTATAGAAGTTTAAAAGTTTCTATTGTTTTGGCATCACTATATAAATTATTTTATATAATGAATTCTTTTTGATCAGTTATTTTTTATTTATACTAGCAGAGCCCAGCCCTCGAAATTCGAGTGCAAATTCTAGGAAATTTTATTTTATCATTCAATTTATTTCTTTCAATGTTTTCTAATCTATTTAACTCATTAAGTTTATTTCTTTATAAATATTTGCTTAACACACAGAAATAAAGGCCACTTTGTATGCCATCTAAAGGCAATAAAATTTTTGGCAATTCACAATTCAACACAGGGTATGTGTTATGCAATTATTGTAACGAAATCTGTACGTTTACTTTTGTGTTGCATAATGTAAAGTTGATTGTGCACGCATAACTTTCCTCAAACTCAAGGAATTTAAACAGTTAATCTGTACGTTAACTCGCGTGTTGCATAATTTAAAGTTGATTGTGCACGCATAACTTTCCTCAAACTCAACGAAACAGTTAATACCTCAAAAGAAAGAGCTTGATCCACTGAGTGTTCTTAGACTTGTGTCACGTTAATTAGAACTACGTTAATTAGAACTCTAGTTATAGAGGTTTGAGTGAAGGAAAATATTGAAAAAATCTTGAAAAAATTTAATGAAAAGTTGATTGTGTACGCATAACTTTCCTCAAACTCAATGATTTAAGAAGTTAATAGTTCAAAAGAAAGAGCTTGATCCACTAAGAAGTTAATAGCCGAAAAGAAAGAGCTTAATCCAATGAATGTTCTGAGTGTAAAAAGATCAAGATCCATTTCAATGACTGATGACATATCTGTGTCTAAATACCTATTATTAATAAAAAAAAGGAAGGAAATCGGCCGAACAGAACGGCCAGACGGACTGACTTTAGTTTTCATAAATTTTTTTATTATATAATATTTCTATTTATTCTGGGCTATCTGATGATCAGCAGTTAAGATGAAAGTAAAATAAATTAAAACAAAATTATTTTATTTTGAATTCTACGTTTCGTTGATGTTTTTTTGAACTTAATCAGGGGGTTTACAATTTTTTTTTTTTTTTTTATTAATTTGATTAATTTAATTTACATTTTCAATAAATAAATTTAAAATTACGACACAAATTTAATAAAGTTAAACTTATCTATAATATTAATAAGCGAGGCGATTTCTTGTGACCGATGTAACTTTGTCTGTTTTACCCCGACTTTGACCAAGCATACCTCGTTTGAAAGATATTTCCTTTTAGCTGTCCACCAAATTTACAGATTTTTACATTTTTGCATTTTCTGGAGCAAAATTAATTTGAAGTTGCTACTAACATATACATAAAATTCATTATAATAATTCCATATCACAAGCCCAGTATTGCATTGAATAGCATGCCTTTAGGTGGCATAAAACAATGAAAGAATTAAATGAAGTGAAAAAATAAAATTCGAGTTTCGAGGGCTAGGCTCTGCTAGTTGATTATTAACGACAAATTCACTGTCGCCCACTGTATATAGTTGTGTATTTTTTCTGATTATCTATCTCTTTTTTTTTTGGAAAGGATAGATAGATTAATTAAAATCTTTGTAAAAAACTTTTCCTTTGCTTACAATTGCTGATGTCTTACTGTTTATATACAAAGTCGTTTTTAATTACGAAACTAATTTGAAAACAATAGCGATAACAAAATTGTTGGCAGACGCTTGAAAACATAAAAGAGTTTATTTGAATATCTCTAAAACATTTAACATATGAAATTGACGTAAATGCACACATACATATGTACAAAAAAAAAAAAAAAAAAACAGACTAAAACTTTTAAACAAACAAAGCCAAACACATATCAGACAAAACAAAGCAAACACTGTACACGAACATTATGATTAAAACCAACTACAACAACCCAGTCGGCATTTGGAAGATTGTTTTAACAAAACTCACCTTACTGAGTCTTCTTCCATCCCTTTTGGCGATTTTAAACTGATTAATTTTATGCGCAATTAAGATAAGATTATTTCAAATACCATAACGAAATGTACAGCAATCGCAAATAGATCATGCAGACGATTAAAATGTGATTGTTTTTATCGTTATTTTGGAATAATATTTCGCGCAGCTGAAGGATCAAAAACTGTTTGTTATGGTGTTGTTTTTGTTTATAATGGGATAATTTTTTATTATTTATGTTCAATATTTGAATATTGAGAAATTTTCTTTATTAATATCAGTCGAATCGTGGTGTGAAGTTCAGCTATTTAAATTAGAAATTACACAAGTGAACGAATTTAAAAGTGGAAAGTGAAAAAATTTAAAAGTCAGAAGCAAAAAAATTAAATAAAAGACGAGATCTCTTCAAGAACAATCATAAAAGACTCTTCAAGGCGTGTTATAACTCCTCGAGAAAAGTTGCGGGTTGGGTACCATTTTCTACCGATTAAAGAACCTTTATGATCAGAAATTGAGTTAATTTATGATTATTTTAATCGCGCAGAAGAATCGAAAAATAATCGAATATGATCACTACTTAGTCAGAATTTTAGGAAAATATTGATCATATTCGAGTCTTTTTCGACTCATTTTCTGATCACAAAAGAATCCGAATGAAAAGACAAAAAATATTGTATATCAGCAAGCATTGAAAACAAATATATTAAATAAATAAATAAATAAAAAAAAAAAAAAAAAAATAAATTTAACTGAACAATACAAACTTCGTAGGAAAAATTGATTATGATATAAAACATGACAATAAGTCTCGGTAGGTCGTAGCGAAACGAGACAGGGTATGTTAGAATTATGTTATTGAAATAAAAAATAAACTAATAAATGACATAAATTTAAAAATCCATTTGTTAATTTAAAAATACATATAAATAATATTCAATTTGTCACCCTGTCCTTAGTATTCACAAAATGATTTTGTAGCACAGTGTTCATATCTTTGTCTGTCCATTTGAATTTGAGGTGGCAAATATCTGAGAAGAAAAATTTTAATTTAATTTTTTCAATAAGTGTATTATGTATCTACTTTTAATTAATTTAATAATTAGTTTAATTTTACAAGTTGTTAAAGTAATGGTTGGGGTGAACTGAAGCTCTCCACAGTTTTATGACTTTTTCTGCCATTTTGGGAAGGTGTGTGAAAAACTAACTATTTCCATTTGCTCATGGACAATTTCCTGACAATTTATTTTTCATTTACATGTATTCACATTTCAATTTAAATTTTTTGCAATTGTTATTTAAGAAACAAAATTTCACCCTTCGACTGATATTAATATATAGAAATTCACAATATTTAAATATTGAACACTTGTTTTTTTTTTTTTTTTTTTTTTAACGTTTATTTACACAAATTCTTTATTAATTCTTAACTATAATAAACAATAGTGAACAATAATAATATTAATTATATATATACATAGTCCCTAACCCGAGCTCTCTAGTATTATTAGTATTAATAATATATTTTCTTTTAAAAAATAATTTATGTTTTCCGTACTTCAAATGAAGACTATTTTATATATTTTGTTCGTAATGAAAAATTTTGATAAAAACATTACATAAATAGCAAAAGGGTATAAAAAGTCAAGGGTTAAAATAGAATGATGTAGAAGTTACTAACATAGCCACCAATACTTTTTGGTTTTTGATCTTTGCGAAATGTAAAGATCTTTATTAGATGTACTGGTGCTGTATCTGAAATCAATATTTGCTGTATTATTGCAAATAACTGCTTTGATATTGGCACGTCTATATATGTGATAGAATACTGGGGTGCCATTTTCATTTTGGATCATCCTCATTTTATCGAGGTATAAAAAAGCCTCAGGTGAAACGTACCCTTTTTGTAAGGAATTAATTATATAATCTTCATTTGTGTAGTACGGTGCCAATATTAAATTATTTTCTTTACAAGATGTACATCTTACAATGTTATTTCTTATTAAATGTATTATAAAATTATCTATTCTTATTATGTTTGTAACACTGTAGAGTTTTTTTATTAGATACGTATTTTACATATTCACTTTGTGACGTTCTATAAAGTTTAGTACATGCGCTTAAGCATTTTCTTTCAAATACCCTTATCTTCTCCATGTAGGATGGTGAAATATTAAACCATATTGGACACGCATATGTTATAATAGGCCTGATTAAGGATTGATACATAATAATTTTTATTCTTGTTTTTATGTATCTGGAATAAAATATATTTTTATACGTAAAAAATGCATTTCTTGCCTTTAATATTATTTCATTTACATGATTATTAAAATATAAGAATTTGTCTAGATATACACCTAAATATTTAACAATTTCTTTATTTGGTATTGAACAATTATTAAGATTAGATTTAATCCCAAACGATTTCCAATTTCTTTTTATATTAGTATTACATCTATCCACTGGAGGTCTAAATAAAATTGTTTCACATTTTTGTATGTTTGTTCTCATGTTCCAATCAATAGTATACATTTCTACAATATCAAAAGAAGTTTGTAGATTTTGATTTATTTTTTCCACTGTATCATCCGCGTGATGTATTATAATATCGTCAGCAAATGATATTATATTGTCTAATTTGCTGATTAAGTCTAAAATAAACAGGTTAAAAAGAATGGGCGCGTTAACAGTCCCCTGTTGAAGACCATTTGTTACTTTGAAAGTTTTTTTGCTCTTATGGTTGTGGTGAAACAATCTAAAAGTTTTATCACTTATCATGTTATAAATTAGAATGATTTGGTGGAAAGGAAATTTATATTCATTTAATTTGAATATCAAACCTGGAATCCATATGGTATCGAAAGCTTTTTCCATATCTATGAGACACGCTCCTGTACAGAGTTTGCTCATCCAATTCCAGTTGATGTTGGAAGTAAGTAAATGTAATGCATCAATTGTTGAATGTTTGTATTTAAACCCAAACTGTTTATCGCTTATCAAGTTTTTGTCTTTACAAAATTTATATATATTGTTGTTTATAGCAATTTCAAAAATTTTGCTTATATTGGGGAGCAAGCTTATAGCTCGAAGATTTTTTGGGTCACTCGTATCTTTATCCTTTTTTGGTAATATCACAACTTTGGCTCTCTTCCAAGATAAGGGAAAGTATGAATTATTTAACATATTATTGAATAGATTGCAATATTCAAAAATCATTAAATTGGGCATATTTTTAAGAATAATATTTGGGATGTTATCTACACCTGACGATAATTTTCCCCTAAGATTTTGAAATATATACATAATTTTATCCTTTGTGATAAAATAATTTTCCGCTTGATTTTCATCTAAATGGTTAGATGTTTTTTCAGGGCTGAAATTTGTTACGGAAGCATGATTGCTGTCAAATGCTAATTTTGATTCTAAAAATCCGAGGAAGAAATTGCTAACTTGTGAATGTATATTATTGCTCATATTTAACTCCTTATAGGAGTGAACATTCTCTAAAAATGCTCCAATAGTATCCAACATCTGCTCTTGATCGCGTATAATATAATTATTTAAGTTGTCCTTTTCTAGCCTTCTTATGTCAATTTCTAAATTATTCAGTAACTGCACTGAGTTTAATGGTATTTTGATACTTTGTAGATTTAAGGGTTTGAATTTTTTAAAATTCTTTTTTATTTCTCCAAACATATGTTTCGAATCTTTGGGATCGAGGTTAGTTAATTTGTTCTGTATATCCCTGTTAAGAATAATTGAAATATTCTCGCCAAGGAGTTTTTTAATTAATTTCAATTTAACTTTTAGTGTATTAAGTGTCGACTCATTTAGCATGTGTTCCATTCTATTATGTCGTTTTATGATAGTCAGTATTTTACTTTTTTCTAAATAGAGTTTTCTTATAATTGTGTTATTAAATTTGGAATATGGTTCAACTTTCTTAAATTTGGGTGTTGTCTCTTCAATAGAATCCACTATTACTCTCTCAAGGTTTTCTATGTGCAAGTCTAGTCATTAGATTTCTATTATTTGGAATAAGTGTATGCTGTTGCAATTTAGCTGTTATTCTGTTTTTAAATTTCTTCCAATTTGTTTTTTTATAATTGAATTTAGGAATTTGAGTTTCCTCGATAAATGAAAAATCTTGCTGTTCATTATTCATAGAACAATAAATTTGAATGGCATTATGATCACTATCATAATCCAAGGTTTCAAGACAGTTAAGAGTGTCATTTTGTGTTGTAATATGCAAACGACAATCTGCAATGCAGACATCTAAGTAGGACCCTGTTCTAGGAAAGGATGGGGAATTTGAAGCATAAAATTTACATCTGTACTCTATTTCGTTTTCAGTCAGCCATTCTTTTAGTTTGTTACCTTTTGGGTTATTTGTAGGGTTACCCCAATCTGTGTGTCTAGAGTTCAAATCACCGGCTAAAATGTAGTAGTTATTGGGATTTTGTATATCTAGAGACTCAAAGAGCTTGTTAATTTCCGTTTTCATGTTTGAATCGTTGTTGCCAGACGGATAATAAGCAGCTATGATATATATTACCCTATCTGCAATCATTGGTATTCGAATTATACATGTTTCCAGACATTTAAATGAATTTGTAATGTTGTTTGAAAAATTGTTGTACTTTAAATTATTTTTTATCAATATAGCGGTGCCTCCACCTCGTTTCGCATCAAGTCTATCTTTTCTTATGATATTGTAGTTACTAAATTGGAGTTTATGTTTGGAATTGAGTTTCGTTTCGTTCAAAAGAACAATATCAGGATTGTGTTTGAAAAGAAATTGTTGAAGGTCATACCTTTTACTTAGAGATATTAATGAATTTACATTTATATGTATAAGTTTAAGGTGTTTTGATATGGTTATATTATGTCGCCTATCCATATTTACACACCTACAATAGAGAAGATTGTGTCTATACGGGACGTTTGTAATTGTAATTGTTTTTGTAGATTTACCAATTGACTGTTAATATTTATCATCATATTTTTTAATTCTAATAAGAAGGTGTTAGTAGAATTATCATTAACATTATTTGTATTTATATTAAGATTGCTATTACCTCTTATTACATTTGCAAAGCTTAAATCAGGTTTAGTAAATGAACTTTGGTTAGTTCTACTTTCTAAAAACTCTTTTTTTCTAATTCTAAGTGTTTGCTGAAGTTGTTTGTACTTTTCGCAGCCTTTGTAGGAAGCAGGATGACCATATTTGTTGCATACTACACAGTACAATTTTTCTTTTTCATTGGTTGATACAACGTTAATAGGACATTCTCCCTTCTCATGATTTTTATCACATTTTACACACTTCGTTTGAAGAAAGCAGTTAGCTGCGCTATGGAAGAACCCTTGGCAGTTCCGGCATTGGGGTATTTCTGGGCGTCTTATCTGCTCCCACTTTATGCATCGATGAAGTATAGCTTTGATGTTCTTTAGTTTGTTAATGTTGCTATTTGGTGTTACTTGGACTAGAAACATTGGTAAATTGTAGCCTTTTTCGGTGGATTTTTTTGTTGTAAATTGGCTCACTTTAATAAATTTTAAATCATCATTCTCAAATGTACACAATTCATTTAATATTTCCTCTGTAGGTATATTCGCTTCAAGGCCTTTTAAAAGATATGTCTTATTTTTTATACCTTTTGGTGTAAAAGTGAAGAACTTAGTTTTGGTTTTTTGTAGATACGCTCTAACTCTTAAGAAGTCATTTAAGTTGTTCAAAAATAGAGATTTTTTGTCTCTAAATTCTTTGATTTTAAATTCATTTATTTTTAAACCTTTTTTCAAGAATTCAATTAATTGTTTTGACTCAATGTCCATAATATTTATAGGTGGAATTTTTTTATTATTTTTTACATTATTAACCACTGTGTTATTGTTTTCATTAGTTATTTCTCTTGTAGTTGAGATGTTTTTGTTTGCACTTTGTACTTCATTCACTGCAGCTATAGCTGAATTTAATTTTTGAGATTTAACTTGACTCTCATTTACGTGGCTCTCAAATTTTTTTAGCAATTGTTTATCACATTCCTCATCATTGTCTAAATCTAGCACACTATAATAGTTGTTTTTGCTATGTTTAGCCATAGTTAAATCCATGGTATCATTATCTCTTTTTCTTTTGTTAATATTTATATTGTTTTTGGATGTTTGAGCATTTTGCTCGTTCATTACAAAGTTTTTATTTTTTTAGTTATTTTTTCTTGTTTTTTTTTTTTTTGGAACTCTTTAAAAAAAAGTTTCAAATGAGAAAAAAGTTTATATTTTAGAAAAAAGTAACCGAAAATTATGAAACTAATTTTAGTATAACGCTCAATACAACTTCTGATCTCCGCAACGCGTCTTACACTCGTCACGGTCATGATCGAACTCTTGAACACTTGTTTCAAATTAATAAAATATTGTCCCATTAAAAACAAAGAAAACAGCATAAAGAGCAGATCATCATCGTCCTGCTGCAAAATATTGTTCCGAAATAACGTTCAAAACAATCACATTCCAATCGCCTGCATGATGTATTTGCGATTGCTGGATATTTTGTTATTGTTTTTTTTTTTTTAATAAATCACCTTTTAAGCGTAAGCGCGAATCATTTTCAAGTCTTTTTTTAAACGTGCATGAGATTTCTCAGTTTTTAAACATTAAAAGTGCTCAAAGAAGAATCAGTAAGGTAGTTTTTTGAAAACAGTATTTCAAATGCTGACTGGGTAATTTCAACAAATGCTGACTTGGGAATATCACATTAAGACATTCAAACATCACTTGTCTAACATACACACGTGCGTCAATGTTAATTGAAAGAATAAAGTATTAAAGTCAGGAAAAAAAACATTTTCAAAAGGAATGGAAAAATACAAAACTGCCACACACGAACACACACACACACACACACAGACACAGACACACATGTGTGTGGCAGTATTCATGCAAAAATGATCATATGCTTCGCTTGAGTAGCAGCGGGGTAGAGATGAGTTGAGTGGCGGAAAATTAATGCAAATAGTTTGAAATAAATAAGAAAATAAGAGTAGAAAAGAAGCCAGCATTAAATTTGTATACGAGCACCCTATAGCACTATATAAAGGTATAATGACTGTGCTCATGTTTATAACTACCAACAACATTTGATATTGAGTCAATCTAGCAATAACCGTCCGTCCGTCTGTCTTTGTTTTTTTATATATATAACTGGGGTGCGTAATCTTCTAGAGATATGAATGTTATCATTCATTATGTGCTACTCGACCAGTAATGTGTTGCCTACTCAGTAAAATGCCTTCCCTATTCCTCGACCACTCTCTTCGTGGAACTGCCGATAGGTATTACTTCTTGGGGCTGGTTAGCGCTTTAAGCTACTCCTGTATATTTTGAATATTCTCTTCTATGCGTAGCTTTTGGCTGATGGTAGTTATAAAGTAGCAATCCAATTTTCCTTTGATCTCAGCATTGCATCTAGTGCTCGGGGTTTATATTTTGATCAATTTCATTGTTTTCTATGATTCTATATTCCTTAAATCTGGGACACATAGATAGAACATGTTTAACATCTTCGTGCATTTCTGGGCATCATAGGTAGCTCCTCAGCCCTCCGTGACCGGTTAAAAATTGTGTAAAGTGGTTTACTGTTTCATTCCTTTCTATGCGCCGCCTCTCCTGTCGTAGATTTTTCTGCTGTTAGGTCAATTAGTATCATTCATTCCAGGTTACAAACGTGTTGCTTCTAGTGATATTGTTCTGAATCCACAGCAAAACTTTTAGACAGTTTCGCCTGAACAACGAAAACTGAAGAAAAAACCTCCATTAAATGCAACTCGTCAACAACAACGCCTTGTCTAACATACACAAATGCACAATATGCAAAAATCATATGAACTGGGATGTTCAAAGACAATGGAGTGATAAGGATTGGCGAAAAGTAAAGGTTTTGGGATGAAAAAAGTTAAATTTGGATGTTCGCGATGGCTAAAACTTTTATTTTCACGATGTGCGTAAAGAGGGTGACTGGAAATAATTACATAGTGGAACAGATTTTCCCTGAATGAAAGATATTTTTGACCACGTGTAATAAAATCGTGGATTGATAGCCAAAATATTGAGACCTTAAATTGGCCGCCCTATTCGCCCGACCTTAAAAGTTATAGAAAATGTTTGTGATTGGCTAACCCGTAATATACAGGGTGTTCCGAAAACTTTCCGAAAAAATTAAATGCGCGATAGCCTGGATCAATATGAAAATTTTTTGTTCTAGCACCACTGTTCTAACCTCTACCGCCTTCGAGTTATTGAATCTCAAAAATAAATGCATTTGTGAATGCATTTCTTAAATTTAAAAAAAAACTTTCAATTTTTAAATAACTTTTCTTTGAATTAATTGTTAAAAAAAATGTTTCTTTATTTTTTTTTCACAAATGCTCAAAATGAGAGCCATGCATGGTGGTACATTTTACATATCGTCGCCTAATTTCAGCGGTAGTAACATCCAGCGTTATTTCTTCCTGAATGGTTTGAAATGCCTCGTTTATTTTGCGTTTGAAATTGCATGAAATTATTTCTTCATTGTAAACGAACTCTTTTGCCCGATCCCAAACATAAAAGTCTAACGGTGTTAGATCCGGAGACCTCGGTGGCCATTTGATTGGTCCATTGCGTCCAATCAAATTTGTATCAAAACTATGGTTTAAAAAGTTCTTGACTACAATGCTAGAGTGTACGGGACAACCGTCTTGTTGAAAGGTAATTCCGGCTAATGTTGCTAATGCCAAATTATCGAGAGCGTCTCTAAGTTCGTTTTGGAGGAAATCCATGTACAATGTTGCATTTAACCCATCTGGTAAGAAAAAGGGGCCTGTAACGCAATTTCCGATGAGACCTGCCCAAACATTGAGACTAAAACGGTTTTGGAGCTTTGTTTGTAGTTTTTTGTGCGGATTTTCTTGCGCGTAAAAATGTAAATTATGAAAATTTGTGATACCTTCTCGGGTGAATATGGATTCATCCATCCATAGAATTTTTTAAAAAAAATTTCATTTGGTGTATCTTTCGCCAACATTAACGTACAAAACTCCATTCGATTTTCACAATCACCTTCGTACAACGATTGTACCAGTGTGTAGTTATACGGATGGAGCTTGTGATGTTTTAAAATTCTAAAAACCTGAGATTGTGGTATTTCCTTTGTTTTAGCTATTTTTCTTAGACTTGTTGTTGGGTCTTGCAACACCTTTGCCAAAACAGTTTCTTCTGCATTCTGTTGAAAGTCCCTTGTGCTGTCATCCCTGCATTTATTAACGCAACCTGTCTCACGAAGGCGATCTGTACTGTACTGTTAAAGACGGTGTCGTGGGAAACATCTCTTTGGGGGAAAGCTTCAGCATACATACGCTGTGCTGCCAAGGAATTCCCATCAGCTTTGCCATAATAAAAAACGAAATCCGCATACTCAGAATTTGAAAATTTCATCGCGAATCGAATTTAAAGGTACACGAAAACAAAGAAAAATGGAAAAAAAATTTCACAATTTTTTTTTTTTTGACACACAACTCAGATAAAAATGTTTAAAAAAAAAGTTGTTTTAAAATGAATTTAATGTATTTAGAAATGCATTATTTTTTGAGACGCTATATCTCGAAAACGGTAGCCGTTAGAACAGTGGTGCTAGAACAAAAAATATTCATATTGATCCAAGCTATCGCGCATTTTTTTTTTTCGGAAAGTTTTTGGAACACTCTGTATATAAAAAGGAGGAAAGCAGTACGAAACCATTGATGAGGTAATTCATGGAATAAAAGCTGCATGAGGTGAAATATCTCTCAATTTTAGGCAGAACACGTTTGCCGTGTCACATAATATCATATAAAATTAAATTTAAATATTTTTTTTGTTGGACAAAATAAAGTACAAAATTTTCTAAAAATTAATATTTTGTATGCTTGAAGTCAAATCTATAAAAATACTAGCTAATCCGGCAAACTCTGTTCCGCCTTAGAGGCAATAAATAAGCAGATTTTGGATTTTATTAAGTTCAATTTTTTTATAAGGAAATACAAATAAAAAAATTTAGTATTTAATGATTCTTTATTGTTTATGTATTTTGGTGCATATGTTGCACTCTTCAGTTAAGTACCTTGTGATATACGACATTTTTTGTTTTATTATCAGGCGCAAGAACAAATATCGCAGATGGTCCTCCGACCCGTGGACATGGGAAAAACATGGATATTCGTTTCAAGCTTCTTGTGCTTCGAAAAAAATCTACTTGTTGATCTCTGTTGTTCGCTCGACGATTTCGCATTGCCATGGGTAATTTCTTGTTCTTCTTCAGTCCTTTCATCGCAATGTTTCATATTCTTCTTGCATTACGGCTTTGACGGGAAAGATTCGATCTTTCTTGGTCGCGGCATTGTTAAATCATTGCGTTTTGTTATTTCACGTCAGATGCGAAAATCTTAAAAAGTAAAAAATAAACATTGGTGCCACATAAACTAAAGACGTTTTATGTCACGTCACACGGGAACACGGTCGAACGGGATAAAAAGTATTCTATGTCCGTTATTTGGTTCTAAGCTACCTCCACACCAATTTTCAGCCAAATCGGTTGAGCCGTTCTTGAGTAATTTTTTTTTTACTTTTATAAAAGATGTCTTTTATTATAAATATATAACAAATTAAATAGTTTATTATAGTTACAATGGAAAATAAACATTATTTATCAAAATAACATCCTCTAATGTTTCGTAGCATAGAAATTGATTTTTTATATACCTTCCACCTCGTGAAGGATGTGGTTCTTCACCACGCATGACGGTCTTGGGTAAGGAGAAGCTAGGTGTTTCGAATGCATAGGTGCATTGTATTACACTATGTATAGCGCTTCTCGTAAAATGTCGAGTTTTAAATAGTGTAACTAACACGACTTTCTTTTATATATTTTTTTTGGAGTCGCTAACCATTCGGCTTACATTACCTCTAAAATGTATGAATGACTCCATCTCATCTAGCTGTCTTTGATAGACTTGTCCCATCTTATAATGTATATGATCCATACACTATTTGAAGCTTCTTCCAGATTATTTTTCCGACATTAAATTATTACGGAATTTTAAAAATATTTCTCGGACTTCTACTTATTATAATCAGTTTATGTTGAAAAATATAGTTTTAGTTTAAACAAAATCGTTCATTCTCATCTCTGTCTTTATGGACAGAAGCAACAAACCAAAAATAAAAAGAAATTCAGAAAATAGCGCAAAATTATACGCCCACTTATAAGCTCATAAAAATGTAGATAAAAAATAGCAGCAGCAATAAGACCATAAACATTTTAAAAGAAGCAGCAAAATGCAAACAACATTCAACCAGCCAGTTAAGTGAGCAGCAAATAAGACGGTAAATATGAAAAATAATGCAAAAGAAAATTAACTTAAGAAGATATTCAGTCTACGTTTGTTTATGCCTTTGCAGAAAACAAAAAAAAAAAAAAACAACAACAGGGGTTAAATTCATTTAGGTCGCACCTTTGATACTCTTCACTTACATCGTATTCAAAATACTGAAAAACTTTTAAAATAAAATAATTTTATAGAGGTAAAAATAATAGTTTTTGTGGTTACAAAAAAAATATTAGGAAAAAATTTTAAGGGAAAATAATTCAGTTAAAAACTTAAAAACATTAAAACATTAACATTCTTTATATATATTTTTGTATTCCTTTATGTTTTCGAAAATAATCGATTTATAATCAGTTCAAACAAAACGTTTCTGTAATAATGGTTACTTCGTCTATTTATTTTTGCTTGCCAAAAGCTAAAAAAATATTTATATATTCTAATTCCTTAATGGGTTGCCTATCGATAAGTTATAAACGGTTTTTCAAACATATTTTTACCCTTGTCACTTGTAGTAATGGATACAAAAAGAAGAAAAAAGAAAAAAAATAAAGTTTGCATCAACATGCTGCATGACAAACATGACAATTGCATTGAAACTAGTACGGCCAGTGTGCAGTAAAAGTAGCTGTAGCAATTTCTATTGCTATTCTCTAATACTTATATGTACGTACGTACTTGCCAATGTTTAACGTTGCAAATGCATAAAAATGCTATTTGGCATGAAACAAACGTACTGTAGCAACACAGTGGTTTAAATAAAATTCGAAATCTCCGAAAAAGATGAAGTAGATAGATTTTCAGAAAACAGGTATTTCACAAGGAAAATTACATATCATTTTGCAACCTTACTGCATCACCCGATTCGTTATTGAAACCCATTTGAAAAGAACTTTTTGTTATTCGAAAATTAATTATATTAAACATGAAACCGTAGTGAAATATTTGTTATTACTTGGAAAGCAATAATATTAAAGTGGATATGACTGAAGATTACGGATACACTTTACCTACTTTGTAAAATTGTGAGAAACACGAGGTCGCCCAGAAATGATCGAAAAAAATCATAGATATGGTTATGAATGATCAGAAATTGATCTCGTGAGTTATTTTTCAGGAAAAGGCAAGTAATGGTATTTTTAAGAAAATTTACCTATTTCATAAAAGATAATTCATAATAGTACTTTTGTCATATAGTAAGTGCCTTTTTTAAATATTTTTTAAAAAAAGTTTCTTTAAAAAAAATTTACTTTTTTAAGAAAAGATACTTTCTTGAAAAAATTATATTTTTTAAGAAAAGGTACTTTTATAAAAAAGTTACTTTGTAAAGAAAAAGTACATTTAAGAAATAGTTATTGTTTAAGACAAGTATTTTTTATACCCTATACCAATATGTGGTCAGGATATAATGACTTTGTGCTGATCTTTGTAACTACCAAAAATATTTGAGCTAGACCCATCTTTTATTATACCGATTAAGCGATGTCCGTCCATCCGTTTGTGTTCCCATGTAAACCTTGTAATCAAACTACAGGTCGCAGGTATGAATATATTTTGATGAAATTTAGTATATTAGCTTCTATCGACAATAGGATGACCTAGTCCCCATACAAATTACACCTATGAGATTGACTTAAATTACCATAATATCCAAATTATCATATAGATCTCAGCCATATTGGGTTTATGTATGTTTATTATATCCATTTATCAGTAGTCAAAAAATAAACCATATAGAACAATTCTTAGTCATGCCCCACATGAAGCTGATTGCCGATCGTCACTTAAAATAAGTGACCTTATCAAATATGGTTAGGATCGGTCTAATTTTCGACCTAGGTCCCATACAAATATAGCATTCGATATCAACTTTTTCATATCCGAAGGCAAAGAAATGCCACTCAAGTTTGGTTTATGCATATTTTTTAAATCTAGTTAGTTGGACCTAGGAGACCATACAGGTATAGGGTATCGTGTAGTCGGTCTAGACCGACTATAATTTTGTTACTGGTTTTTTTAAACAACACATTTTTTTATTAAAAAAGTAATTTTTAAGAAATTCTAGTTCTTGAAGAAAAGCTACTTTTTTTAGGGAAGATACCTTTTAAAAAAACTTTTTTTTTTTTAAGATAAAGTACTTTTTTAAGGAAAAGTAATTTTTTAAGAATAGGTACTCTTTTTTGATAAAAAAAGTACTTTTTAAGGTTCTTTTTAAAGAAAAATCGCTGTTTAAGGAAAATGTGCTTTTCTCAGCAAAGCTATCGTTTTGAGAAAAGTTAGGTTAAAGGAAAAGTACTTTTTTAATGAAAAGGTATTTTCTAGAAAAGGTACTTTAACTCTAAGAAAATCTATTTTTAAAAAAAGGTACTTTTAAAAAAAGGTACTTTTTTTAAGAAAATGCCCTTTTAAAAAGGTATATTTAAAAAAGGGTTATTTCTTTAAATAGTAGTGTTTTTTTAGACACTTATTTTAAAACATGGTAAATTTTTAGGGGAAAAACACATTTTTAAGAAGATATACTTATTTTAGTAATATGTATTTCTTAAGAAAAACTACTATTTCAAGGAAAACAACTTTTTAAAAAAATTAACTTTTTCCAATAAAACATATTTTCAAACAAAGTAATTTTTTGGAAAACGTACTTTTAGAAAAAAGAGTACTTATTCAAAAAAGGTACTTTTTAAAAGAGGGTGCAATTTGAAAACAAGGTAGTTTTTTTGTAAAAAAGGTAGTTTTTTAATAAAAACCACTCCTTTAAAAAATAGGTTTCTTTAAATAACTGAACATTTTTAAAAGATTTTTACTAGAAAATGCACTTAAAAAAATTTTTTTTTGAGGAAGGTAATTTTCAAAAAATGTGCTTTTTGAGACAATATGTTCTTAAGAAAAATTACTTTGCTTAATAAAGCTTAGTATTTAATAACAAGTGCCTTTTTTAATAAAATATAGTTTTTAAGAAAACGTACTTTTCGAAGAAAAATAGCATTTTTAAGAAAAAGCACTTTTTAAAGAATAGGTGCTTTTCTCAGCAAGACTATCCTTTTGAGAAAACTTAGTTTTTTAAGGTAAGGTATTTTTTTATGAAAAGCTATTTTTTACAAAAGGTACTTCTCAAAAAAGATACGTTAAAAAGTGGTACTAACTTTAAAAAAGGGTTTTTTTTAATTAAAGGTACTTTTTAAGAAAATGTACTGTCCCTTTTAAGAAAAGGTATTTTATAAGAAAAGTTACTTTTTTAAGAAATTTATCCT
Source organism: Cordilura impudica (assembly GCA_963682025.1). Classification (NCBI taxonomy): domain Eukaryota; kingdom Metazoa; phylum Arthropoda; class Insecta; order Diptera; family Scathophagidae; genus Cordilura; species Cordilura impudica. The sequence goes on along the minus strand of OY821519.1, from coordinate 251,886,775 downwards.
TTTTAAAAAGGTACCTTTAAGGAAGATGCTTTTTCTAAAGAAAGGTTGAATTTTTAAAACAATGGTGTTTTTTTAAAAAGGTACTTTTTGAATATATGCTACTTTTTAAAGAAAACGTACTCCTCAACAAAATATTTTTTTTAAACAAGGGTACTTTTTTAAAAATATTAATTTTTTTAAAGAAAATTTACTTTAAAAAATATGCTTTTTTGAGAAAAGCTATTTTTCAAATAAGGTGCATTTTAGGAAAATGTACTCTAAAGAAAAATTACTTTATTTAACAATAAAAATTAATTTTTTTTAAAGAAAAAGTACTATTTTAAGAAAAATCACCTTTTTAAGAAAAAAACTATTTTTTTATATACTTTTTTAAGAAAATGCTCTTTTTTAAGAAAAGCTTCTTATTTAAGAAGGTGTACTTATTTTATTTATTTATTTATTTATTTATTGGAACTGCTCCATACACAAGACTAAAAGTCTTATTTTGCAGTATGGAACTGATTGTATTTAAAATTATAAAATCGTTAATAAATTAATAACTAATTACAAATTTTCTTTATATAAAATGCAAAGAACAATAAGATTAAAATTAAAGAATAAGGTTGAAATATTTGAAATTTAATTTAATCAAATGTATTATAATATCAAATAATATTTAATGTTTTAAATTGTTATGCTGAAAACAGTTTAAAAATATTTTCTTTAAATTTTCGTGCGTTACTTAAAAGTTGAGAGCTATGGGGTATAGAATTCCAGAGAGATACTGCGAATATGTAGAAATGCCACTCCGATATTAAACTTTTATATCTAATTGATCTAATTCTTTTTCCCCTGCTTATATCTGAGATATAAAGTTTGTCGTACAGATGTTCCGGTTTGTGGGTATACACTATTTTATGTAAAAAAACTAAAACTCTTATATTTAAAAGATTATCTAAAGAAACGCCATATAGCTGCGATGAAAACAAAGATACACTAGAACGTCTATTAAGTCCATACACATATCTGATTATGTTGTTAAATGCAACGTTCAATTTCCTTTTACTAATTGTATCACATTTCGCAAATAGCTCACAACCATACAGTAAAACAGGCATCAGATAAGTTTTGGCAAGTAGTATTCTTATTTTCATAGGTGTACAATGCTGGGTTTGCCACAGAGTTCTAGTCATAGAGAAAGTACGACCACAGGCATAGTTAATATGGTTCGACCACGTAAGAGTGTCATTAAAAAAAATACCTAGATTCTTAGCAGATTTAACGATTTCAATTTTCTGATTATTTATAATTATATTAGGTGTAATATTTAGTTTGGAAAGTCGCTTTTGAATTACAATGCATTTTGATTTTTTCGGATTTATCTCTAATCCATTTGCCGTTGCCCATGTATAAATACGATGGAGTTGCTGATTAATAGAGATAATACACTGGTCGATTAGGGCATTACTACAGCTGGTATAAAGCTGAACGTCATCCGCATACATTCTTACATTACAATTTGTTAAAATGCCTGGGAGGTCATTTGAGTACAATGAGAATAATAGTGGCCCAACAATGGACCCCTGAGGTACGCCCCTTGCTACAGGCAGTGTCATTGAATTTTGGATTCTAGTTTCAACATACTGATACCTGCCACGTAAGTATGTTGACAATAACTGAGTAGCGGTCGAAGAAAAATTAAAAAAGTTTTTAAGTTTGTAACAAAGAATGTTATGATCCACGGTATCAAACGCTTTTGAATGATCTAAAAGTATTAAAAATGTAGTCTTGCCATCATCAAGTTTCTCCCTAATCTCCTCTGTAACATCAACTAAGGCTGTTAGGCAGCTGTGTTTCCTCCTGAACCCAGATTGACGATCTGTTAGCAAGTTATTGTCATCCAAGAAACTAGTCATTTGTTTGTGCATAATACGCTCGAATACTTTAGAGAGAAATGGAAGAATAGCTATTGGTCTATAATCGGAACCAGCTTTGGGTATAGGAATGATTTTAGCTATTTTCCAATTCGATGGGAAGTGGCTTGTAGTTAATATTTTGTTAAAGAAAAAAGTTATAATTGGAAGTAGCTGAGGTAAAAGAATCTTGAGAAACTTAGGATTAATCCCGTCCACTCCTATAGAGTTCGATTTTATAGACAATAAACTAGATAAAACGTCGCATTGGTCTACTGCAGCAAAAGAAAAAAAAGATTCAGCATCGTTATTCGAGTGACTATTGATATAGTAATCTTTATCTGCTTGAACAATAGGAACACTTAAAAACTTTGTATTAATTGTATCTGCATCAACCGAACATGGTTCTCGATGCGTAGATTTACCGATACCAACTTCGCGTATCGTTTGCCATGTTCTTTTGGAGCCAATGGCAGAAGAAAATTTTTCAGCATAAAAATTGGATTTGGCCTTTTTAATCATTTTATTTGTGTTTCTCTTAGCAGTCAGATAATCATCATGTAATGTTGTTGTTTTAAATCTTTTCCAACGTGCATAGACAAAATCTCTTTGATTGGTACAATCTTTAATTTCAGAAGAAAACCAGGGTTTTTGTTTATTACTAATAATCTTCGATTTTATTGGTACAGTTAGATCGAACAGATAATTTATGTTTTGCTCCAGAAAAGAGAGTTGGTCATCCACAGAATTTAAACAATACAAAGCATTCCAATCAATATTAAAAAATTCTTCCTCAAGGAGTCTAAAATTGATGTTTTTAAAGTCTCGAAAAGTAATCCTCTCAACTTGTATAACAAGTTGGAAATTGTAAGTCATGAAAATAAGATCATGCTTGGAAAAACATGATGCAGACAGTTGATCGTAGAGTAGTATATTAAAAAAGGGTATTTTTTAATGAGAAGCACTTGTTTTTTAGAACAATTTATTTTTTTAAGAAAAAGTTCTTTAAGAAAAGGTATTTTGTTAACAAAAATATTTTTTTAAAGAAAATGTACCTTTTTAAGAAAATTTTAATTTTTCAATACAAGGTATTTCTTAAAACAACTTATTTTTATAAAAAAATTCATTTCAAGAAAATGTACTTATTTAGTGACCTTTTTTTAGAAAATGTGCTTTAAAAAAAATTTTTTTTTTAAAGTTACTTCTTTAGTCAAAAGAACTTTTTCCGGAAAATATACTTTTTTAAGAAGAGATACTTTTCTTAAAAAAGGTACCTTAAAAATTTAAATTAATTTAAAAAAAAAGATGGCCAGGACGAAATGACACATTCATGACACGTCATATGAATCGATGACACTAAATATTATGACATAAATTTCTTCAAGAATATTTATTATGACGAGTAATGAAACGTTTTTGCCGTTTTCTTTTCTGACAAAAAATGTCGCCCTTTTTTTGCCCTCTTTTGGAAAAGTGTATTTTTTTATATATTCTGAATCAAGAGCAACCTTGTATTATATATCAATCGAAAGGTCTCAAAGGTCTGTGTTCATAAATACAAAAAAAAATTGATTATTATCCTCTTGGAAGTCATAGGGTGAAAATATTCAAAAAAGGGGAACAATGGGGAAATATTTTCCCACTATGACCTGAAAGAAATCAATTTTTTGTGATTTATGAGGGCTCGACTTTGAGACCTTTCGATTGATATATAAGATAAGGTTGCTCTTAATTCAGAATATATAAAAATACACTTTTCGAAAAAAGGGCAAAAAAAGGGGCGACATTTTTTGTCAGAAAAGAAAACGGCATTAGTCTTAATAGGAAAAATTGTAATATATAAGGTTGGTAATTTTTAAGTAAAAGATAATTAATAAAAAATGATTTATAAATCATAATATTAACAGACAGATTTATAATAAACAATTATTTTTTCTACAAACCAGAATTAATGAACATACAAATTTTTATCTATACTAATATTATAAAGAGGTAATGTGTGTTTGTTTGTTTGTTTGTTTGTTTGTTTGTTTGTTTGTAGGGGGTAATCTCTATAACTACTCATCTGATCTTCCTGAAATTTTCACAGAGTCTTACTGCGGATATGGGAAGTGCTATAGGCTATAATTTTTTTTAATATTTTTAGTGGGCGTGGCACCTCCCACACAAAGTAAATTTTTAATATCATATACATATATTGAGTACCATGACAGGGAGAGCTTTGCAAATTTGTGTGAGGTCACCTATTGTTAATATTAGTATCCGCGCTGGAAATGGGCCGGATCGGAGAAGTGGGCGTGGTACCTCCCATACAAGTAATAATTCAATGTTATATATCTCGAGTACTGTGATAGAGAGAGCTTTTCAAATTTGTCTGATGTCACCTATTATTAATGTGAGTAGTCCAACAAAAAATGGGCAGTATCGGACCAATAGGCGTGGCACCTACCATACAAATTAAACATAAATTCCCATATATCTGGAGTACTGTTATAATGAGAGTCTTGGGACTTTGTGTGAGCCCATAAGTTATGCATGCAATTAGTTGGACAAAAAATGGGTGTGATCGGAGCAGTGGGCGTGGCACCGCCCGTACAAAGTAAATCTATGATATCATATAACTAACTGGTGTACAAAAAAAGGGAAGCTTTGACACTTTGCACACACCATCAGATATTAGTATGTGTAGTCGCACAAAAAATTGGCGGGTTCACAACAATGGGCGTGGCACTCCCCATGCAAAGTAACTATTTAATGTTATTTATCTGGAGTACAGTAAAAGAGAGAGCTTTGTGGCTTTGCGTGAGCCCATAGGTTCTTTGTATGATTAGTCGAACAAAAAATAGGCGTGGTCGAAGCAGTGGGTGTAGCACCGCCCATGCAAAGTAGATATATAATATCATATAACTTGTGTACTATAAAGGGAAAGACTCGACATTTTACATGAGTCCATCAGATATTAATGTGAGTAGTCCAATAAAAATTGGGCGGGATGGGATTAGTGGGCATGGCACCTCCTATGTAAAAAATATGAAGCACTACGAAAGAGACAGTCTTTTGACAAGTTCATTAGTTATCAATGTGATTTGTCATGAAAAATATATCGCCAAAATCAACAAGTAAGAAAATTATAGTCGGTCTAGACCGACTATACGATACCCTATACCATGCGTTTAGAAGCCCTATCTCTTAGGCCCAACTAACTGGATATTGAAAATAAGCAAAAACCAAATTTGAGTGGGATTTTTATTAATTTTTTTGGCTGCAGATATGAAAAAGTTCATATCGGATGCTATATCTATAAAGGGACTAGGTCCAAAAATGGACCGATCCTGATCATGTTTGGTAAAGTCTCTTGTATTTTGCAAAAATATGTACAAACAAAATTTGAGAAGAATCAGTGCAATATTTTTGTTTTTTAATAGATTTAAGTGAAGATCGGGAAGCACCTCTATATGGGGTCAAAGGGATCATTTTTGGACTACTCATTAGTGGATGTAATGAATGCATACAAACCCAATTTGAGTAAGATCTATATGACAATTTGGATCTTATGGCAATTTATGTCGATTTCATATGGGTAATTTGTATGGGGGCTAGGTCTGAACATGGACCGATTCTCACCAATTTCAACAGCGTTCATCCTATGGCCGAGAAAAGCTTATACACCAAATTTCATCAAAATATATTCATATTTGCGACCTGCAGTTTGATTACAAGCTTTACATGGACACACAGACGGACGGACGGACGGACGGACGGACGGACGGACGGACATTGTTAAATCAACTCAGAAAGTGATTCTGATTCGATCGGTATAATTAAAGATGGGTCTAGGTCAAATATTTTTGGTTGTTACAAACAGCAGCACAAAGTCATTATACCCAAACCACATAGTGGTATAGGGTATAAAAATCGCGAAAAACAAAAATCGCCCAAAAACAAAAATCTTCAAAATCAAAAATGGGTAAAATCAAAAATCGCTAAAAAGAAAAATTGTCAAATGATATTCTAAGTTCAAGGCTAACAGTTAAGTGTTGCCAGATCTAATATGGATAATCCATCTTCTTCTCATGGGCAGCTACATGTACCTTGCTCCAGGGTAGGAACGCCGAAAAATCTGATAATTGTTGTACCGAATGAAAAAACAAAAAACATGGTATATCAGCAGCAGCAAGCATTGAAATAAAAGATCTATACTAATAATCTATACTAACATAATAAAGAGGTAATATTTGTTTGATTGTTTGTTTGTAGGAGGTACTCTCCGTAACTACTCATCTGATCTTCCTGAAATTTTCACATAGTCTTACTGAAGATATGGGAGTGCTACAGGCTTTAATTTTTTTAAATATTTTTAGTGGGCGTGGCACCTCCCATACAAAGTGCATTTTTAATATCATATATATTAAGCACTATGATAGAGAAAGCTTTGCAAATTTGTCTCAGGTCATCTATTATTAACGTGAGTATTCAGGAAAAAAAATGGGCGGGATTACCCAAATGCGCGTGGTACCCTCACACAAACTTAATATTATATTTGAATACTGTATATATTTGAATTACTGTATTAGTGAGAGCCTTGGGACTTTGCGTGATCCCTTTCATAACGATTCGGAAGGGGGAGGGTGTAGCGAAGCACACCGGGTTACATCTAGTAATAAATAAACTAATAGATTAAATTTCCGACTGCACCTATCTGCATGATAAAATGCTTTGGGCAGTCAGGATATATGTATAATATAAATTAACTAAACAATCTTATTCCTTCTTTTTAATTCGAACTAGTATTTGCCCATATTTTTTTATTTCACATGGTGATCCTGTTCTCTACACTAGTTACAAACATCAGCACAAAGTCATTACACCCTGACTCCATATAGGGTATAAAAAAAGAACATTTTCCTTAACACGAAATAAATAACGTTTTCACAATGTGAAATATTATAATAATAATAATTAATTATAATAATTATTAATTATTAATCACATCCAATACTGGTCCTAATATAAGGATAAAATCTAATAGTTTAAAACTCCCTAAAATGATATTTGTTTTCATATTTAATTTTTTGTTTTACATAAAACTTAGAAGAAGCAAAAACACGAGTAATCAAGAAAATAAAAACAAAAAAAAAAAAAAAAATATTTGAATGCATATTTCATTGTATATTAAACATTGTATGAATATTGACCATCTATTGTATCTATTATATTAAAAGGGGCAAGGCGATTTCTTGTGACCGATGTAAGTTTCACAGTTTTACCCCGATTTTGACAAAAAATTTATCATTAGAAAGGTATTTCTTTTTAGCTGTTAGCCAGATTTACAGATTTTCATCGTCTGGAATATTTTGTTGGAGTTATGATCGTTTAAAGTTGCTACTAACACATACATAAAATTATACAGAGCTATGTGTGTGTATATTAAATTTGTTAATGGGTTTGGGTTAATGTGTTGAGTTTTTTTTTCTTAATTTAAAATGAGTTGAATTGTGAAGCATACCTTTAGGGGGTTTATTAAATTAAAAAATAAAATTTCCTAGCATTTGCATAAAAAAATAAATTATATTAAATGATAAATAAACCAATGGCGAGCGAAATTATATCTAAAGATTTTAATGATTTTGAAGTGAGAAAGTTTATGTAAAAATAATCAAAAGCTAAGGTTTCTATAGAAATTTTTTTTGTAAATATTTAAATATTATTTTTTCATTTAGCTATAAAACCCACTGTCTTGCATATAGAAACAATAGAAAAAAATATAAAGCACAAGTGAAGAAATTTCCTATATGTTCCTTAGAAATATAAATACGAATGTATGAGTATAAAACAAACAACAATAACAACAACAAAGATGCATGTGTTAAGTCAACACATTTACTGAATGCAGCACAAAGATTCTTCTTCACATGTGCCTGCTTACAACAGCTACAAAATGGAAAATCATACATACTCGTAGCTACAGCTTTGTGTGTGTGTATGAATGAGTTTGAATGTTTGGTTGAAAGGTTGTTACTGGGTAGTTGTATAAAAATGTCTGTCTACACATTCGTGTATGACTGTGTGTATAAATGTATGGGTGAGCGTTTGTTTTTATGTTTTAAATGTAACCATACGAACGGCTTAAGTTCACATCAGTTAAGTTTGAGTTGAGTTTGTCGTCTGATTTATGCGCATACTTTTGCAGTAGAAACGTGCCAAAACATTAACGGAAATAATGCGATTTTCATGAACTACAAACACATTCACTGAGTAGCTCAAACACACATATAATTCTCGACTGCATCATTTTTTTTTTTTGTTGAGAACATATAGTTTCAATTCAATGATATTTCGTTTAGCACTTGTGATAGTTTTTTTTTCTTTGCTACTTTTTCATTTTTTTGATTTTTTTCATTTATTTTTATTTTCTTTCCTTTTGTCAAAAATTATCTTTCTTTTTATTGGTTTTCTTTTAAAAAAGTTTTTAATTCGTTTTTATCTTTTCCAACTGTTTTATAGAAATCCTCTAAAATTCTTTTTAAGCGATTTTTCTGTGTTCTATAGCAAACTTTTAAGCCTTTTTTGACTACTTTAAATGTAAATGTGTTTAAATTTCGGCAACATAAAATATAAAATTTAAACTTGTATTTTGCCTACGTATGTGTGTATGTACAGTTAGTTATATTTTAGATGTTATTGATGATGACTTATGCAAATTTAACTCATGCGGTTTAATCTTTATATGACACGATTTGATTTCGAACACACGTAGTGGCATTGATGACAGTTGTAACAGCGATAATATTAATTTTGTTGAAATAAAAAAAATCACTTAATGTGTTTTGTAAAATCAAGACAAAAAGAGTTGAATTATATACACACAAAGACAGCTTTATACGAGAAGGGCATACACAAAATAATACAATAAGCTAATGGAAACATTGGCTTAGAATTTTGGAAATTTCGCGTGAAGAAATTTCATTAAAGTTTGCAAAATGCAGCCTAAGCAATGTACATATAATGATTTAAAAATAAGCTTAGATGGCCTCTTTTTATTGTATCAAATATATCAATTGAGACAACCCTTAAATAAATTTATAAATTTTTCTCAAATAAAGTAAATCTCGTTTTAGAAACGGCTGGACATAATTATTGAAAAATGTCCATAATTAGTTGTTATTTATTGGTCACCCAACAGCAGACATTACAAGATTTTTAACCATTCCAGCAAGAAAGGAAAAGTGTAATTAAATAATTTTGAAAATAAAAGCAATGTCATGTTTGTCACACCACAAAATATTTCTTCTTACTAAAAATTATTTTAGAATTAATGTTTTTATATGCTTTCTTAATAAACTAGCTCTTATAAAGGGTCCGCCAAATAACTTTTTTTTTTTTGAGAATGCTATAAAAAAAAAACTACTGAATATTATCTCAAATTTCTTTTTTTATTTGAAAGTACAATCCTTCCGGTTAATAATGGAAAATAATTTCATTCAAATGGCTGCCTTGGCTGGCCATGCAGTAGCCTACACGATCCGTCCAATTTTTAAGCACATTATCGATTGTGTGCAGCTGTATTTCACCAATGGCGTCACGAATATTGTCCTTTAAAGCGTCAATTGTCTCTGACTTGTTGGCGTAACACTTGTCTTTGAGGGCACCCCACAAATAATAGTCCAACGGTGTCAAATCGCAGCTCCGAGGTGTCCAAACGACATCAGCTCTGCGGCTGATAATGCGATCTTCAAAAACAGGGCGCAAAACATCGAGTGTAGCTTCGGCTGTGTGGCACGTAGCGCCGTCCTGTTGAAGCCAAATGTTGCCAATATCCTCCTCTTCAATTTTTGTGAACAAAAATTCTTTCAACATGGCCCGATAAGGATCGCCATTGACTGTAACGGCCACTCCTTGCTCATTTTCGAAGAAAAATGGCCCAATTATGCCTCTGGACCAAAATCCGCACCAAACAGTGACTCGTTTTGGGTGTATCGGCTTTTCAGTGTATGCGTGCGGGTTTTCTGTGCCCCAAATGCGACAATTTACTTGCTTACATACCCGCCAAGATCAAAATCAGCTTCATCTGAAAAGATAATTTTTTGGCAAAATCGGCATCTTCTGTAAGTCGATCGCAGGCCCACTTAGCTAAGCGAAAACACATTGGATGGTCAGTTAACTTCAACTCCTGAACCAATTGGACTTTGTATGGTGTCATACCAAGGTCTTTATGCAAAATTCGTCTCAATGATGCCTCCGAAATGTTCAATTCTTGAGAACGACGCACAGTGGCGCCATTTGAGTTTTTTCGCTGCAAAAATCATATCTTTTGAACCGAATAACGCAATTGAACAGTTTAAACAGCATATGATAGACAACTGTTCAGCCTATGAAATGGGCGTTCGGAAAGGGTGCTACGCTTTGTAGGGGCCTACTTATGGGTTATCAAAGTTAAAATTTGTAGAAAATCAATTTTATGGTAACTAAAAAAATTATTTTTACATTTTTAGATTGTTTTTATTTTTTTTTTTTTCTTTAGGGTTTTATGTTTTAAATTATTACCCAACAAATTAAAAAAAAATTACTTCTTTTTTAAATTTATTTTTTCAATTTTCTGTAAAATATTCATCGCAATTCGTAAGAGAAGGTATATCTAAAAGACTAATCATTTCTAAACTATAATTATTTTCTAACTCTATTCGTGACTTCACATGCCGCAGGGAAGAAATAAGTGGATCGGAAGAAGCTGCCAACATGTTGAAGAGGTCCTCATTTTGCCTTACCCTTGATGCTTTGAATGTGTTCTGCAATCTATATTTTTTATAAAATTTGTTAAGAGACTCCTGTGCTTCTTCAGAAAGCTCTCCAATTGGCAAAGACTGGTACTCAATTATATCTTTGCCATGCGCCAATATTTTATGGACGGTCGGAGTCAACTTCTTCTGTGGATGCATTTCTGCTAAAAGAGATGCAGTTTTCGATGCATATTCTCCATATTTTGTAGAATATACATTTTCTTTGCAGTTTAAAACATTCAAGATCGTTCCCAATCTTTTCACGATTTGATTGTCAATTCCAGTGATTCTAGTTACTGCCTCATCATTTTCAAAAAATCTCCTAGAAGTGTTTCCATCATTTGAGTTACCGTATCCGTGCTTGGGACAGTCTACTTTTAGTCCAACTTGTTTAAAAAAAGCATCCTGTATTTGCTTCTTTCTGATCTTTTCATTATCCTTTATTGATGTATTTTCATCGAAGTATTCCTCCTCTTGTGGTAGGGTATACGCCAGTTTTAGCAAGTACTCCATACACCTTATCCTCGTTTGTAGAATCGTTTAAATTACCAAAGTTCTTCTGACTCTTTTTGCAAACCGGGCATGACAATGTTGAGGTTGTTCCTGTCAGTTCGTTTACGACTTTTCCATGAACCATGGTTACGTGCAACTCGTAATTGCATTCAATATATTTTTCTTCTCCAATTTGCAGCTTTGTAGGCTTAATCTTGCTTATTTGTTCTTCAATGTCCTTCACCGTGGTCCTTATGGGTTCTGCCGATTCACTTGCAAACTGAAATATTATTGGTCGGCAATAATGCACTGATGACGGACGTGGATTTTTCCAGTGTAGGGAAACATCAGATTTTAGCCGCAAAGGAACAACAGATGCCATAAACATATGTCCGTCCGATATTGTAGCGTCATCGGAAGATATCCTTTGCTAATAAACGCTTTGTCCGGATGATCCATCGCAGCCCCATTTGCTGATCAATGTCAGTTTCTCAGGAAGAATTTTTACCTCATTTTCAGGAAGACTCTCCAACAACCGTTTTGCTGTATGGCCCATGAGATCCTGCAGATTGTCTTTCACAGAGACTTCCGTTAGCTCCGTATGCAGTGGTCGTGAATTTATTTTGGCTTGCGTAATATGCTTGTATCCTGGTAAAACGTCAGCCCCGTGTCGCATCAAGGATGCCCGTAGTATCTCATATTTTTCTTTGGAAAGTTGTAAGTCCATAAACAAGGCCAAGGCTTCTTCGGAACCATACTTTTTAATGTGTGCGTTTGTGGGCGTGGGAATGCTTTCCTTAATCCTTTTTAGTCGCAGTGGGCTTGCATCAGCAACAGATTTTGTAATCTGCGACCTAACTCTTTCACTATCCTTTGTATATTAAATAGAAGCGCGTCTGATAAATGCTTCGTGGTCAAGTCATTGGTGGCATCGGCAAGTTTCCTCTTTCTTGTGGAAATTGAACACTCCTCAATACTTTTTTTTGGCCTTCCTTTTGCTCCTCTGGTTGATGTGGTGGGTTTATCTACTGTCAATATATCCAGGATGGTGTCTTCATTAAGCCAGTCCTCGTATTTGGAGTTGATGTTCTGAATGGTTCGATTAGATTTCACCCATTTTGCCTTAATATTTGCATATATCAGATAAAAATTATTTTTTATAATTTCACTTCTCTCAATATTTCCGTATAAGCTATCAAGTTCTTCTAAAGCAGCTTCCGTGAAAAACTTTGGTGTGGTTGACCTTCTAAACAGTTCAAATAATTTTAAATTGTTTAACTATGGTTTCAGTACTTGCCAACTTTCAGTCGTAGACTAATCCAGGCATTATGCTTATTTTGCAATATATAGGCTTATGCTACCATGCCTAAAAATTTACCTCTTCCCTGCATACATATGGATTTAGGCTGAATTATGCAATTTTGATATCATGCTCGTGTCTAAATAAGATTTGTGCCTACCTGGAGGGACCATAAGTCAATATTGTTCTTGACCATTTGTACTCCAAAGTTATTTTTAAGTAAGGTGAGTACCTGTGAATTTCAATGAGTAGTTTTTTGTGCATCCTCTGTCTGTAACAGAATATTGGGAGTAGACTTTGGCAGAGGCTCACAGGTAGACAACCGACTTAAAATGCAATTTTCAAACTATTAGATCAAACTACTGTCAGGCAAAACATGTAAGGGATGCACGCCATACAATTTCTGCAGCCATGTCTTTTTAATCTTTTTTACCTCTAGAAGCCAAACGGGCACGTACGGGCAGATAAAACCTTTTGAATTATGTAAAGAAATAATCAAAGAACATGTTTTGCAAATATGGCAAATATAGAAAAATATAGATTTTTTTTATTTTCCGTCAAAGTTGAAAAATAGTGAAAAAACGGATAGTTTTTAAATAGTGATTTACCAGGAGAAACATAAAGCAGACAGTTAATTTTTTTTTGTCATTATACACTTAATAAATACATCAATCAATACAAACAAAAAATAAGGCGATTTGTTACCTATTTTTCGTGATATTACACCTGAAATCGCAACAAATTGACTAAAAATTGTGTGTTTTTTTGAAAACCGAAAGTCGGTCAACTTTGAACGATTATATCTTCTAATCTAAAAATGTGATATTATTAAGAGTAGCATATTTGAAATCGTTGAAAAGTTTCCTATAACATGCGTTTATTCAAAACTTCGTCGGCGCACATGAAAATTTTGATTTTTGCAACCTCGTGTGCTGTACGGGCGCCACTGTGCGACGGTGAATTGATGTTGATGGCGCTTCACGCACACTTTGTGACACAGCAGCAATATTCTCGGGTGTACGCACAGTTTTTGGCTTTTCACGCTTTGGTTTATCGAAAAGGATGCCAGTTTCTTTCACTTTTTTCACAAGATAACGAACATACGGAGCTGACGGTGCTTCTCTTCTTCCAAAATCCGTACACAATTTTCAAAGTAATGGCGCAATATTTCCCAGCGTTGTTCAAGCGTATACACAACCATATTCGTTCAGCGGAAGGATAAAAATATTTATCTGTCAAATCGGACATGAGCTAAGTGTTACCATTCACGAAATAAGCACTAGTTGATGGCGGACCCTTTATTAACTATAAACAACTGTTTCTTATTTGTCATACAAGTAACTTCAGAGCTTTTCTGTATTTTACAAACATCCTCCAAAATGATGTCTGTTTGATGTCATGTCTATCACGATTGCTTTTTGCCCCAATAATAACAATAATACCTTCTCACTTTTTCTAATAGTAACTATGTTGGTCAGGTCCGTCTGTACAATTTTTTATATTTTTATGAACAATGAAAAACTTTTACCGTATAATATTGGATTGGAAAGATTACTGTATATCATTTCCTTTTTGGAGGTTCGCAACTCTGAGGTGGTAACACTGTTTATTTGATAACCGATTTAACATCTGATAGCTGCTTTACGTTGAACTTGGTTTGCCATTTCCTCTATGGTCAAATGGCATGAGAGCAACGCTTGCAAATTGTTGAAAATTTCTATCAAAATATATATATTGCCTATATTGTCATTCGACCAATATTTTTCGCTCTTCTTCCGACTCCTCTTTTCCTTGGCATGGAAGCGTCACATGCCATTCTTAGGGCCTCCCCGTTTTCGATTAGATCGTTGCAAAAGACATCCATGAAAATTTCCATATCGAAGTTATCGTTCGCCCAACCTTGGCTTGGTGGTTGGCATGAGTATAGTTTTCACTCACTTTCTATTCTATGTATCTACCCAGTGACGCACTTATAAATGTTAGATCAATAAACGAACCGTAACTAGCTATTCGAAACATATGGGTGTTTCCTTTGTTTACGGGAACAACATCGAGCATTGAGAAACCTTCCAGAAGAACTCGTTTGGTTTCACCAATCTATTGACCATTCATTAATATCTCCTGCGATGATAATTGATCTGTGGTAACTAGCGTCTCCTACCACGTTGTCAATATCCGTCTGTCTGTCTGTCTGTCTGTCTGTGTATCTTTAGAAAGACTGTAGTCTACAGGTCGCATATAATAACATATTTTGATATAATTTTTCATATAAGCTTTTGCCGGCCTTATGAAGATCGCTATTACAATTGGTGAAAATCAATCGAAACGAGCCCATTGGGTCGACTTAAATTGTCTTAAGATTATCATATAGATAGCGGCAAATTCTGGTTTATTAATATTTACTGCACCCATTCATGGTTCACTGTAAGCAAGCGCCGCACCTGTCTTACGGACTGGAACATATGGCATCATAAATCTCTCGTTCCTTCACTCACCGATTGCTTAGCACCATATTGTTAATATTTTTTTGGACATTTTCGGACTTATGTAACTACTTTTAGAAATAACCCAAATTATGTTGACCGACATTTGTGAGTTTTAAATAATTCTTCACAATTCCCGCCATAAAAGCCAAGGTGCCAAATTGTTTATTATTCTGCATATATTTTTTTTTTTGATTGAAGTTGATCGTTGATACATATTCCCATATAAAATCTCCTGTATAGAAAAATTATTAAAATTACGAACGACTTTGCAAAACCTGTATAAGAGCCGCAAAACCAGACCGAATGACATCAACATTTTTTAAGACTCTTTGACAAATTATATATATAGAGCAGCACATAGTCCTGACTAGGCCATCCTGTTTCACAAACGCCAAAGAGTATCATTTAAAATATGTAATTAACTCCAAATGCTTAAGGTTATCTAAATAGCATTGAAAAGTTTTATGTAGTTTAGTTTATTTCTACTCATTAGCATTTGGTATAATAAATAATAAAAATAGTTTTTTAAACATTATGGCATCTATTCGCAAATATTTAGTTAACATCATAATTAAATCCAAATAAAAAAAACTTTAAACCAACAACCTTTTACGTAATTATTTTAAACCCCTAATCCATGTTGAATATTTAAAAAATTATTTATATCCCTAAAGTTTCCTAACTCATAGTTGAACTTTTGTTTTGTACAGCTATTAGTGCTTTTGCCAACTAACAAAAAAGTATATAACCTAAAAGAAATACATGTATTTGCTAGTTTTTATGATTTTTTAACTGAATTAGGCTGACATGTCATAACCAAAAAAAAAAAACACACAAAAAAGAACTTAAGCTTAATTAAAAATAAATGTTGAGAACATGCACAGGCAAAACCAGCATCATCTAATAAAAAAAAACCATAGAATGTTCTAATTTAAACTATCATGTCTCAACTACAAACATTTTAATTTATTTTTTGACTTTTGTAACTGACATTTATGAGCTGGAAAGTTTTGAGACGCCTTTAATATTAATTTGACATTTACATGATAAACAAACATTGTTATAATAATAAGTTACAAAATTGTTTTATTTACCAAATTTTGTTTGCAAAATCACTACAAACTTATTTTGAAAGCAGACATTTAGGTGACAAAGTAATTACAATAATCAAGGCATAAATTTAGAGGAGCCGAATATAAATATTGTTTTAGAAGCCTTTAATAGTTTCACTTCGGTAGCATATTATGATATAGAACACCTTTTAATAAAAAAAAAAATAGGGCCATGATACATCGTTCAGTTTTCGTCTTTTTTATTACTTCAATAGTATTTTTTTTTAGTACAACAAAATTTATCAGCCATCCTGTTGAAACAGTTTTTTGCTTTTCATATTTATTAGTTTTGCAAGTTTGCCAGACTTTTATAATAAAATTAAATTTTATGTTTTTCTCTTGTTTTAGAATACATTGTCCATTTAATCTCTTTTAGTTCAGCTTAATTGTATAGTTGCCGATATGCTTTTTACATTTTTACTAACTATGTTCGCTGACAACAATCGATTTCAATTTTGTTAACATAAGCTTTTCATCATCATCAGCTTAATTTAAAAAAAAGCAAAAAAACACTCTGCAACCTCGACATGTGTATAGTTGAAAGTCGCAGCACATCTAAACTAACAGTTTTTTTTCAGACCTAAAACTAACAAATTTATGAGCAAAAAGATAACAGCCAAAATTTACTGGAAAATCCTGTTTATAATTAATGAACGGATTTCCCTCACCCACTCAGAATTGATTAAAAATTCGAGTATATTAAATTTAGTTCAAGTCCAGAGAAGCCAATCCAACAAGACGTATTTTTTTTTGTTAAATGTCATTGTTAAGTATATCAGTGAAATGAGATCTCGATTAGATCTATAGGTTAACTAGATTTGTAGTAAACCCATTTACTCTAGGCGATCTCAGTGAGATTTTATTGAATTGTTCACCTTTAGCGCCGTCATATCATAGGAAGTGTTAGAGCTAGAAGTTCAAATTTTAAATGTATCTTAGTGAAAACATAACGAATAATTATGGAAAAATTTTTACTTAAAGTTGGGTATTAAATGCAACATGAAATTATACCACTATATGGAGTTAAAAAGAAACGCAGGGAAAGAAAATTAAGTGAAAATAACAATTTTGTTAATCCTCTGATTAGTGAGTCTCCCGTTGGCCTTAAAATAGTGAAAAGGTCCGCAGGGACCTATAGCAAATTGTATGGTATTTTGCTTGTGTTTTGATGGTTTTGATTGTTAACACTAGTAACACTAATAAAAAGGCACAAGAAATGTTTTTTTTTTTTTTTTTTTTTTAAATTTCGGTTTTATTTAATATTAATACACTTAAGAAAACGAAATAAATCACTGTAATGATTTTCCAGTTCGAGTAAAGTAAGTAAAGCAATACGCTGCGATTTGACGCTGCACAGTGGCGCCCGTAGAGCAAACGATGTTGCAAAAATCAAAATTTTCATGTGCGCCGACGAAGTTTTGAATAAACCCATGTTATAGGAAACTTTTCAACGATTTCAAATATGCTACCCTTAATAATATGACATTTTTAGTTTAGAAGATAAACCCGTTCAAAGTTGACCGACTTTCGCTTTTCAAAAAAACACACAATTTTTAGTCAATTTGTTGCGATTTCAGGTGTAATATCACGAAAAATAGGTAACGAATCGCCTTATTTTTTGTTCGTATTGATTGATGTATTTATTAAATGTATAATGATAAAAAAAATTAACTGTTTGCATTGCGTTTCTCCTGGTAAATCACTATTTAAAAACTATCCGTTTTTTCACTATTTTTCAACTTTGACGGAAAATAAAAAAAGTGCATATTTTTCTATATTTGCCATATTTGCAAAACATGTTCTTTGATTATTTCTTTACATAATTCAAAAGGTTATATCTGCCCCTACGTGCCCGTTTAGCTTCTAGAGGTACAAAAGATTAAAAAGACATGGTTGCAGAAATTGTATGGCGTGCATTCCTTACATGTTTTGACTGACAGTAGTTTGATCTAATAGTTTGAAAATTGCATTTTAAGTCGGTTGTCTACCTGTGAGCCTCTGCCAAAGTCTACTCCCAATATTCTGTTACAGACACAGGATGCACAAAAAACTACTCATTGAAATTCGCAGGTACGCACCTCACTTAAAAATTACTTTGGAGTACAAATGGTCAAGAACAATATTGACTTATGGTCCCTCCAGGTAGGCACAAATCTTATTTAGACACGAGCATAATATCAAAATTGCCTAATTCAGCCTAAATCCATATGTATGCAGGGAACAGGTAAATTTTTAGGCATCGTAGCATAAGCCTATATATTGCAAAATAAGCATAACGCCTGGATTAGTCTACGACTGAAAGTTGGCGCAACAAGTACTGAAACCATAGTTAAACAATTAAAAATTATTTCAACTGTTTAGAAGGTCAACCACACCAAAGTTTTTCACGGAAGCTGCTTTAGAAGAACTTGATAGCTTATACGGAAATATTGAGAGAAGCGAAATTATAAAAATATGCAAATATTAAGGCAAATTATATGATATATGCAAATATTAAGGCAAAATGGGTGAAATCTAATCGAACCATTCAGAACTTCAACTCCAAATACGAGGACTGGCTTAATGAAGACACCATCCTTGATATATTGACAGTAGATAAATCCACCACATCAACCAGAGGAGCAAAAGGAAGGCCAAAAAAAAGTATTGAGGAGTGTTCAATTTTCACAAGAAAGAGGAAACTTGCCGATGCCACCAATCACTTGACCACGAAGCATTTATCGGACGCGCTGTCTATTAAATATACAAAGGATAGTGAAAGAGTTAGGTCGCAGATTACAAAATCCGTTGCGGATGCAAGCCCACTGCGACTAAAAAGGATTAATGAAAGCATTCCCACGCCCACAAACGCACACATTAAAAAGTATGGTTCCGAAGAAGCCTTGGCCTTGTTTATGGACTTACAACTTTCCAAAGAAAAATATGAGATACTAAGGGCATCCTTGATGCGACACGGGGCGGACGTTTTACCAGGATACAAGCATATTACGCAAGCCAAAATAAATTCACGACCACTGCATACGGAGTTTACGGAAGTCTCTGTAAAAGCCAATCTGCAGGATCTCTCATAAAGCAAAACGGTTGTTGGGGAGTCTTCCTGAAAATGAGGTGAAAATTCTTCCTGAGAAACTGACATTGATCAGCAAATGGGGCTGCGATGGATCATCCGGACAAAGCGTTTATAAGCAAACGATATCTTCCGATGACGCTACAATATCGGACGGAAATATGTTTATGGCATCTGTTGTTCCTTTGCGGCTAAAATCTGATGTTTCCCTACACTGGAAAAATCCACGTCCCTCATCGGTGCATTATTGCCGACCAATAATGTTTCAGTTTGCAAGGGAATCGGCAGAACTCATAAGGACCACGGTGAAGGACATTGAAGAACAAATAAGCAAGATTAAGCCTACAAAGCTGCAAATTGGAGAAGGAAAATATATTGAATGCAATTACGAGTTCCACCTGACCATGGTTGACGGAAAAGTCGTAAACGAACTGACAGGAACAACCTCAACATTGTCATGCCCGATTTGCAAAAAGAGTCAGAAGAACTTTGGTAATTTAAATGATTCTACAAACGAGGAGAATTACGAATATGGAATGTCACCATTGCACGCAAGGATAAGGTGTATGGAGTTCTTGCTAAAACTGGCGTATACCCTACCACAAGAGGAGGAAAACTTCGATGAAAATACATCAGTAAAGGATAAGGAAAAGATCAGAATGAAGCAAATACAGGATGCTTTTTTTAAACAAGTTGGACTAAAAGTAGACTGTCCCAAGCACGGATACGGTAACTCAAACGATGGAAACACTTCTAGGAGATTTTTTGAAAATGATGAGTCAGTAACTAGAATCACTGGAATTGACAATCAAATCGTGAAAAGATTGGGAACGATCTTGAATGTTTTAAACTGCAAAGAAAATGTCAATTCTACAAAATATGGAGAATATGCATCGAAAACTGCATCTCTTTTAGCAGAAATGTATCCACAGAAGAAGTTGACTCCGACCGTCCATAAAATATTGGCGCATGGCAAAGATATAATTGAGTACCAGTATTTGGCAATTGGAGAGCTTTCTGAAGAAGCACAGGAGTCTCTTAACAAATTTTATAAAAAAGATAGATTGCAGAACACCTTCAAAGCATCAAGGGTAAGGGAAAATGAGGACCTCTTCAACATGTTGGCAGCATCTTCCGATCCACTTATTTCTTCCCTGCGGCATGTGAAGTCACGAATAGAGTTAGAAAATAATTATAGTTTAGAAATGATTAGTCTTTTAGATATACCTTCTCTTACGAATTGTGATGAATATTTTACAGAAAATTGAAAAAGTAAATTTAAAAAAGAAGTAATTTTTTTTTAATTTGTTGGGTAATAATTTAAAACATAAAACCCTAAAAAAAAAAAAATAAAAACAATCTAAAAATGTAAAAATAATTGTTTTTAGTTACCATAAAATTGATTTTCTACAAATTTTAACTTTGATAACCCATAAGTAGGCCCATACAAAGCGTAGCACTCTTTCCAAACGCTCATTTCATAGGCTGAACAGTTATCTATCATATGCTGTTTAAACTGTTCAATTATGTTATTTGGTTCAAAAGATATGATTTTTGCAACAAAAAAACTCAAATGGCGCCACTGTGCGCTGGCGTCTTTACTCCACACGACATAACTGGCATGACGGCTGATTTGATCGAGTCGCAAAAGAAGGTGCAGCTCCTGCTGTCGGTCTTGCTACTACCTACAAGGACAAAAATATTTAGTTTTTCTGTTTTTGTGGGTCTAAAAATTACATTATCTTACCTTTAAATTGAATGCTTCCCCTAAAATAGCTGGTTATACGTCCATTGCTGGCTCGTTCTTCAATATTAGGCAGTGCCAATTGTGTCGTGAGCATTGGCCAAAATTCGTTTGAATCGATATATTGTAGAATTTTTTTTCTAATGAATAGATATTTAGCTGAAGTTGAGTCGGTTTTAATTTCATCACAATTGATGGAACACTTTTTTAGGAATTCTAGGGCAAAGTTGAACTTTTTATTGTTTTTTTTTTTTAACTTTTAGCGTAGTTTTTTATTTATTTTATATATCAAAAAATGTCATATTTGGACTTTAATAATAATGATATGCATGCTTTGCAATAATGACGTTTTCTTTATGTTTACACTCAGAAAAAAAATTTTACATAAAAAACAAGTAAGATATTATAGTTGGTCTAGACCGACTATACGATACCCTATCCCATGGTTTAGAGACCCTATCGCTTCGGTCCAACTAATTGGATGTAGAAAATAAGCATAAACCGAATTTGAGTGCCATTGCTATTAATTTTTTTTGCTGCAGATATGAAAAAGTTCGTATGGGGTGCTATATTTATATGGGGACTAGGTCGAAAAATGAACCGATCGTGACCATATTTGGCAGTCACTTATATTTTGAAAAAATATACACAAACCAAATTTGAGAAAAATCTGTGCTATATTTTTGTTGTTTGATAGATTTAAGTGAATATCGGGAAGCAGCTCTATATGGGGCCTATGACTAAGAATTGTCCTAAAGGGATTTTTTTCGACTACTGATTAATGGATACAATAAACACATACAAACACAATTTGACTAAGATCTATGTAATAGTTTGGATCCTACGGGAATTTATGTCGATTTGATGGGGTCATTTGTATGGGGACTAGGTCTGAACAAGGACCGATTTTTACCAATTTCAACAGCGTCCATCCTATGGCCCATAAAAGCTTATGTGCCGAATTTCATCAAAATATATTCATATTTGCGACCTGTACTTTGATTAAAAGGTTTACATGGACACACAGACGGACGGACGGACGGACGGACGGACGGACGGACGGACATTGTTAAATCAACTCAAAAAGTGATTCTGATTCGATCTGTATAATTAAAGATGGGTCTAAGTTAAATATTTTTGGTAGTTACAAACAGAAGCACAAAGTCATTACACCCAAACCACATTGTGGTATGGGGTATGAAAAGTAAAATCAACTGGAAATTTTGTTATTACTACTGAAAAATTAAAAATTTTTTGCTGTCAAATTTGCAAGTCTGTTTACACTCAAAGAATATTTATACTTAAAAAAACGTTAGTAATATTATCTAAAAGTCTTGCTATTACTACTGGAAAATTTATCATATTTTGTTGTCAAATTTGTTAATTTTAGCAAAATAAATCTGCTGAACACTAGCGCAATGATTCTAATTTTGATATGAAAATAAGAAGCTTTTTAATCTTTCTTATTTATTAAAACACTTCACAAATACAGTAGTGGACTAAAGTGGATACATTAACTCAAGATTTTTCGATAGTTGATATTATTATTTTTTTTTTAATATGATTCTAATTTTGATATGAAAATAAGGAGCTTTTTAATCTTTCTTATTTATTAAAACACTTCACACATACAGTAGTGGACTAATGTGGATACATTAACTCAAGATTTTTCGAAATTTGATATTTTTTTTTTTTTTTTTAGAAACTGAAATGATTTTTTTAAAAGCATAAAACTAAAACATTCTTCTTCAATAAAAACCTAAATACATTACTCTATATCAATAAGAAGTTATTAAAAAAAATATTACAAATTGTGACCGCTTTTATCCAGTTTTGTCCATAATTAAAATTTTCGTCAAGTTTCTTTCTTTAGTATTTTGTCCAAAGTCCTTTGTTCTTTAAAACAGATTTTATGCGATTAGGCATGCTTTCCACAAGATTTTTAAAAGTTTGAGATGGAATATTAGCCCATTCCGCTACAACTCTTTACCAAAAATCATCTAAGTTGGTCAGTACTCGTTCGTATTGGGATAGTCTTTTTTTTGCTTTGCTTGACATGGTGTCGCTGAATGGTTTCACCGGGCCTCTTCCAACAATATTTATGCCATGGAATTAGAAACGATTAATTTTTGTTTCAACCGACCAAATCACTGTTTTCCAGTCATCAGTTGTCCAGTTTTTATGTGTTTTGCAAAAATCACTCAATACTAGACAACTAAGTTAATATTCATAAGTAGTATATAAGACGGAACAATTATAATTATTATAATAATTATTAAATAAAATCAGACTATTATTAACAACTGAACGGCACTTGTCTTTATTTGTAATAATATTCTCAAAATCTTTTGGCAGTTTCTTTGAACGCCTATTAATAAGCTGAAACCCTTTCAGCTGGATAAATATAATTAAGGGCTATAGGGAACATTAACTTTTGAGAATTACGAGTAAGGATATATAAAACAATATCCTTCACACTATGTGTGCGCGTGTACAATATTCATGTATGCGCGTACGATAAGATAGGGTAGTTTTAAGTCAAAGTAAATAAATAAAAATGAGTCTAATTGAGAAGCTCTTTGGAGTAAAAACAAAATTAAGAATTGTCTTTATAAACAAAATTTAAGAAAATAATAATAAAACTATTGTGACGGTGATCAGATTTGCTCTTCACTGCAGCCAAAGAATTTCTGGTACAAGCAGAAATAAGAAAGAAAAAAAATTAACCTTGATCTTGAAATTATTTTCAATTCATGTATATACATGTAAACAACACCTTATATGGTAATATGTTGATTGAAATTTTTTTTGGTTCTATTTTTGGTAAACTGATTTATGGCGCGAGTTTTTTTTTACAGTCTCTTCATTGTTTTGTATTAAATCATGATTATTCATGTATGTATGGGTCAACTACAACTTGCAATCCTTCTCGTTCTCCCACTTGGTTTTCAGCTATTGGTATTAGCCTACCCTTTCGTTCACTCAGTAATCTCACTTACTCTCTCTCCTTTTAATATGAGTTGGTATTTTTTTTACGAAAAGAGTGAGATTATGAACGAATGTCTGTATATCTATGCGTATTATGGATAACGAGATAAAATGTTCCATAATGATATACATAGGCTATTCAATGAGTGGTTGAGCGAAGTTAATACAAAACATGTTTTAGCTTTAGATGGAATGAATGAAGAGAGGTATATTGTTAAGAAAATAATTTTGATTAAAGGAGTCGAAATGTAGTCATTGAAAGTAAAGGTTGCGGAAAAACCTCTAAAAAATTAAGTTTAAAAAAATTGAAGTTTAAAAAAAACATAAATTAATATTTAAGAAAATTAAAAATTAAGAAAACTAAAATTTATGAACGGAGTTAAGTTTTGAGTTTAAAGAAGAAAGGTTGAGGAAAAACCCTCTTAAGAATTAAAATTAAAATGTAGTTTAAAATTAGTGTAGACAGTTAAAATAAATTAAAGATTAAAATTAAGATTAAAAACATTAAAGGGTTTCTTTTTTTCACATCAGACACAAGTCCAATTCTGTACAAGGCCCTCCTTACTGTACGGTCACTTACCAAGCTGTCCAGACCTTCGGCAGCTATTTTTGGTATTCTAGCCTTTCTAGAAATTATATTTCGTTCCACCGTTCTAAATACTTTCTAAATATTAATGGAAATCAAATGTGATTTTTTAATATCTAATAAAACAAAAATGCAGTTCTTATACACATTTTCTATTAAACACAAAATTCCAACAAAACATTCAAATCTAACGGGACTTAGGATAGATAAACAAAAAAGGCAAAGAGTGGACAAAATTGGATAAATGCGGTTATGAAACACATATTTATTTTTTTCATGATTCTTGGAAGAAGTCATTTATTTTTTTTAATTATAAATAGTAGAGTTCAAGATATACAATGAAAAAATTTTACTTGGATATCACAAATTGAATAAAAGTTATTATAACAGTTATAAAAATATTCAATTATGTATCCAGTTTAGTCCACTACTGTATGTGGGTAAAAAATCTTTTAAAAATAAAAACCGCAATAGATTTTAATAGCATTTATAACAATGTTTTTCGTACTTAAATAACAATGAAAGGCAATTATAATTATTATTCATATGATTCAAATATTGATTGCAAATATTCCATATTTTATCCTGTGTTATTTCTGTGCTTTAGTAGTTTTTTGAATTCTTCATCTAAACCCCGTTGTTCCATTTTCCACTGATTTCGATAACTGGATATGAACGGATCTGACATTGCCAATAATATACTAAATAGATCTTCATTTGTGGAATTTCATAAAATTTTTCTAGTATTGTGCTCTCTATAAAATCTGTAATCCTTACTCCTTTTTTCCTGAGCTTCCTCCGATAGATCTCCAAGTGGCGCCAAATTATATTTAATGACATCTTCTGAATGATAAAGGATTTTGCAAACTATTGCAGATATATTTGTCCATGGGTACTTGGTTGTATATATTTTTCCTTAGCATAATCTCCAAAATTTTCTAGAGTCAATTTCTTCATTGCACGCAAGTATTTCTAGAACTATTTTAAATCTGAGAATAAGGTTTAAGTCCACTCCTGTTATTTAAGATGCTGTTTCTGCATCTGAAAAGAATAATCTTGCGCTATTGCCATCATGTGTATTGCCTGACCCTTGTTTTGGCTGATCCATAATCAATCCAAATTTACAATATTCATCATGAACATGTTTCTTTGTTGAACTTCTTAACTCTTTATTGGTTTAATTGTTTCTTGTTGATCCTAAAGACGCGAAATCGAAAACATAACTGATTTTTAGTATGTGTTCCATAAGTCGTATTCTTGCATGTAGTAGTGATAATCCAAATTCATATGCATCGGTATTATCTAATGATTTTGTCGGGAATTGGTTTAATTGGCTTGATGTTGATTGGCATATGATGCAGCTGGATGCAGCCTTCGTATTAGTCAAAGCCTGACCTACTTTTCCATCTATCATTGTCAGCACTAATTGGTAGCTTACTTCAATTTGCTGCCCATCTAACTGTAATTGTAATGGCTGAAGTGTTGCAATTTGGGCCTTGATATCACTAACGTCTTTGTTAATGGCATTATGAGTTCCTTTCTTGAATTCAAATTTAATTGGCCTGCAGAATTTCGTAGAAGATGGTGTTTCATTTTTCCAAATATCCTTTGTTTTCGTTTTACTAGTCGAAGGCTTTGAATCTTCCAAAATCTTTTTCAATCGCAATACCATGAATATATTTGAGTCCGAAATATTTGAATGATTTAAAACAAATTAAGATTTTAGGGTGCCTGGCCAGAGGTATTTACTTTTACGATATTTTCCTGTTGTCCATTTAAAACTATTTTTATGTGTTTGTGATTATAATTAAGAAGTGTTTTTTTTGGGGTTTATTAAGTTGTTGGTGATAATAAAATCAGTTCGAATATGATGATGACGTTGGACGAGCGTTGGTATTTCTTCGCTTCAGATTCTGATATTATTCCACTAAACTAGTTTGGTCGATGTGTAGATAGGGAAAGGAGAACCGTCCCCTTTTGCCTATGACTTCATCTAAACCTTTTTTGTTCCCTTTTCATTAAATTAACTTTTTAATTTATAAATTAATTTCTTTCTGAATTTATTCCCTCTAAACTAGTTTGTTCGATTTGTGGAGAGGGTGGAGCGAAGGGAAAACCTTTAGTATCCAATTGAAATTAGGCCCCTTTTTCCTATAACACCATCTAAGTCCCGAATTAAATAAAACAATTTATACATATAAATCACTAGAATATTAAAAAAAATGTTATAAAGGAAACTTTTCCTTACCTGATGTTATATGAAATCTTCTTTTTTCTTTTTCAGAAAATTCACTTTTTAATTTTATAATTTAATTTGTTTTGTTGCTGTCTGTATGAACTTGTCAGCGTGTTGAAGAAAAAGGAAATTAAATGTATATTCTTCTCTTAGAGACTTATTCAATAAATATCAAAAGATGTTATAACATCATTCGCTGAGGTATAATCAAAAGTGAAACAATTGCTAGCAAAAGTTATCATTTGGCTATTAATTTCTTCCAGCACTAAAAAAAAAATTAATAAATAGAGTTTGGTATATTTTTTTTTGCTTTAAATGATGATACCTCCGAAACTAATTTGTTAAATGTTTATAATTAATCTACTTGTTATTTTACATGTACGAAGAAGTGACATTTTACAACACTACATTTAGCAACGACAATTACATGTAAGACAAGCCAAAGTGTACCAAAAAGAAAATATAATTTTTTGTTATTTTTCTGTTAGAAAAGAGACCGATTTTGTTGTATAAATTGTTAAAGTATAATTGTAAAATTGGTATGTGTCGAAATAGTTCTTTACATTTTTTGTCTCATAAAAAAAAAAATAAAATCTATCAAAACTTAATAGAAATGGCATTGTTGAATGCGAACTTAAATACCTTACTTAAATAGCAAACAATATTTTACATATAATTAATTTTTACGCCGCAATAGGTCTCTAAATTATATTTTTGATGTGTAAACATCTACACGCGTAGGGGGGTAAATTTCTATTTCACAATACAATGAGCCGTAAAACAAATCGGTGTGACTTATGATTGTGTTGGTGAAAAAATTATGATATAAAATTGATTCAGCTAATTCAACAACCCTTTCCTATAAAGCGACAAAAATTTCACAATATAAACGTATAACATATACATAATTCAACAACCCCACAAGTATAACCAGAGTCCCTGCAGTTGTTTGCTATAAGTGATACATAGATGACGCTTTCTGTCTGATTCTAAATAAGTGACATAAAAAATCTTTAATTACTAGATGTTTACAGTTCTCCCCTGTGATCGGACTCACATGATTTTTTTATACCCTATACCACTATGAGGTCAGGGTATAATTATTTTATTCCGCTGTTTATAACTACTAGAAATATTTGCACTGCACCCATATATTATTGTACCAATCGACACAGAACCACTTTCTGAGTTGATTTAGAGACGTCCATCTGTCTGTATGTCTGTCTATATCTGCCCATGGAAATTTGCAATTAAAGTACAGGTCAGGCATACGAATATATTTTGATGAAATTTGGTATATAAATTCTATTAGCCATAGGACAGACGCTGTTGAGATTGGTGAAAATCGCTACATGTTCAGCCCTAATCTCTATAGAAATAACACCTATAAGACCTATAGTTATGTCGATAAAATTTATTGTATATGCGTTTTTTATACCCACTAATCAGTTGTAAACATGTTTAGTAAACATTGTTTACTCATATAAAGCTGTGTTCTGATCTTCACTGAAATCTATCCAAAAATAAAAATGTTGCATAGATTTTCTAAAAACTTAGTTTGTAAGGTCCGTTTCACAAATATAAGGTCACTCATTTTTTTTTTAACTATATCTACAGAAAGACGGACTTTGTATGGAAAGTATTCTTACGTTACTGTCCAGCGTACTGGAGCTATAGTAAACAATTAAGTGACCTTAAAATTTTGTAATGTAACTCATGATAATCTGGGTCTAAAGAAAATTTTACGTCAACTCTGGGAAGATTTATAATATGGTGGCTAGTTTTAATATACGAGAAATCAGCATTGATCTCTTTAATCTTCCTTCTTTTACGGCAGTAGTTCCTTGTATAGGATGGATTTCATAAATTATTCTAAGTCTCTGGGTAAATGTCAAATATTAATAGTAGTAATAAACATCTACATAAATTCATGTTACACTGAACATAAAATAAAAAAAAAATATTTTGCTCTTCTTTCGTTTGGACAAATATTTGTTTTACCTCATTTAAATATACATTGTATGTTGTTCTACATTGTTTACATATGACCAACTATTATGTCATGTATATGGTCACCAACATACACAAACAAAAAAAAAAAAAAAAAAAAAACATACACCCAGCACAGAAAGTGCATAAAAAGTGTAACGAATACTAAGGTGATGATCCGGCAGTAGTGCAAAATTGTATCAGATCTAATGAATTTGCAATAAGTTTACCATTGAATGGATGCTTTTTGCAATGGCTTTACTAAAACAACACTAAAGCAATGATACGTGAAAATATAAACATTTGAAGAAATAAAAAAACTATGGAATTATTCACAAATTACCTGGCAGATACTTAAACAACCTATTTTAGAATCGTTTTTCTATGTCTAATGGAAATGTAGATCCCTTAGAAAAATATCTGTCCTTTGTGCTGTTTTTTTTGGGACTCACATCTTCAATGTTTCTTTGTTATAATATTGTGTTACATTTCATTATTCATGTGAGCAAAAACCTTTAAACAAAACAAAAGCCAAACGAATGATATTTATATTCTGTTAACAGAATTTTTTGCAAGTTTGTTTTATTTTATAGTTTTTCATATATCGTCACAGACAGTGGTGTGAATTTAAAATAGATTTGTCGAATGAAAACAAAAATAAAATTTTCGGAAATAAATTTTTTTTAATGGCACTTTTTTCAATTGAAAAACAGACACAGTACAACCTGGATCAATAGGTTCTCCACCAAAAAAGTACAATTCCCTGCACAAGTGACAATTTTATGAAATGTTTATCAAAAAAAGTCAATATCTAACAGTTTTAAATAAGAAATTTACCCTTTATTCTAATAAGATATCCTTAATAATACTGAAGTCTTTATGTATCCTTCTAGAAAAGCTTCCACTGTAGAGTATTACATACATGTGTATTTTAATTTACAACATTTTTTTATACCTTTTTAATACTTATGTTGTGTTTAGTAGGGTTGCCAATTACTCGAGTTTTATCTTTGGTCGATTAAAAATTATTTTCTATTTACACAGATTAAAAATTCTTCTATTAACCGATCAATAATTATTTTTATACCATGTGGTCAGGGTATAATGACTTTGTGCTGGTGTTTGTAACTAACAAAAATATTTGACTTAAGCATATTCTATTATAAGGATCGACTCAGTTTCTAAGTCAACTTAGCGATGACCATCCGTCCGTTTGTGTGTCCATGTAAACCGTGTAATTCCGTAGGATAAACGCTGTTGAAATTGGTAAAAATCGGTGGAAGTTCAGACCTAGAACCCATACAAATAAACTCTATGACAACGGCTTAAATTGCCATACTATCCAAATTATCATATAGCTCTCGGTCAAATTGGGGTTGTATATGTTAATTACATCCATTTATCACTAGTCCAAAAATAAAGACTATGCGACAATTCTTCGTCATAGTACCCATATGAAGGTGATTCCCGATCTTCACTTAAATCTATCAAAAAACAAAAACATTGCAGAGATTTTTTTCAAATTTGGTTTGTATATGTTTTTGCAAAAAAATAAGAGACCTTACCACATATGGTCAAGATCGGTCCATTTTTTTTAACTAGTCCCCATATAAATATAACATTCGATATGAACTTCTTCATATCCCAAGGCAAACAAATTAATAACACTGTCACTTAAATTTGGTTTATGTTTATTTTCTATATCCAATTAATTGGACCTAAGAGATAGAGTCTCTAAACACATGGTATAGGTTATCGTCTAGTCAATCTAGACCAACTATAATTATCTTACTTGTTTATGTTTATCTTTTATAACCTTCTATATATGGAAATAACCAAAAAATTTGTCCTAGGTTATTTACGAATAAAACTTAATTTCTTTAGGTTATCGAATACAAATACAAGTTCTAGAAGGAAATCTTTCACAAGGAGGGGACACGAGTGGTTTATTTTTGTTTTTCCTTTAGAATATATCCCTTTTTTCTCTGTGAAAACCAAAAAAAAAAAAAAATAAAGATAAATTTATTTAATTTGAATACGGGTGCGTATGAGTATTTTTTTATGAATATTAAATTGCTTTTTTCGGTAGAGTTCGAATTGATCAGTTGGATTTCATACGGGTGTACGCTAAGATCTTGGATTTGATTTGATTTATTTATTTGATAATTTCCTGTAAAACAAGATTAAATCTTATAATTACAGTACAGGAAAGCATTATTGCTAGTTGTGCAAAATTTTCCACATAGTAGACGGACAGAGCCCCAATTTCTGCGAACGACGACAATTCGGTAATTATGGATCTTCTGTCACATTTTCGTTTACAGCTATGATATTCTCTTCAGTATGCACATTCATTGAACGGGTTGGTGTTATTGCATTATTTAGAGAGTATATGGTATAAAATCTACCCGCAGGTCGACGGATGACGTGCTGAGATGGACATTTATGCAAATCGATGACTGATTTTGAAACTTAATCTATACTAATATTATAAAGAGGTAATGTGTGTTTGTTTGTTTGTTTGTTTGTTTGTTTGTTTGTTTGTAGGAGGTAATCTTCGTAACTACTCATCTGATCTTCTTGAAATTTTCACAGAGTCTTACTGCGGATATGGGAAGTGCTATAGGCTATAATTTTTTAAATATTTTTGGTGGGCGTGGCACCTCCCACACAAAGTAAATCTTTAATATCATATACATATATTGAATACTATGGTAGGGAGAGCTTTGCAAATTTGTGGGAGGTCACCTATTGTTAATATTAGTAGCTACGCCGGAAATGGGCGGGATCGGATAAGTGGGCGTGATACCTCACATACAAGTAATAGTTCAATATTATATATCTCGAGTAATGTGATAGAGAGCTTTTAAAAGTTTTCTGATGTCACCTATTATTAATGTGAGTATTCGGATGCAAAATGGGCAGTATCGGACCAATAGGCGTGGCACCTGCCATACAAATTAAATATAAAATGCCATATATCTGGAGTACTGTAATAGTGAGAGTCTTGGGACTTTGTGTGAGCCCATAAGTTATTCATTTGATTAGTTAGACAAAAAATGGGCGTGATCAGAGCAGTGGGCGTGGCACCACCCATACAAAGTAAATATATGATATCATATAACTGGTGTGCTAAAAAAGGAAGCTTTGACACTTTGCACGAGCCTATCAGATCTTAGTATGAGTAGTCGAACAAAAAACTGGCGGGTTCACACAAATGGGCGTGGCACTCCCCATGCAAAGTAAAAATTTGATGTCATATTTCTGGAGTACTGTAAAAGAGAGAGCTTTGTGGCTTTGCATGAGCCCATAGGTTCTTCGTGTGATTAGTGGAACAAAAAAATGGGCGTGATCGGAGCAGTGGGCGTAGCACCGCCCATGCAATGTAGATATCTAATATCATATAACTGGAGTACTATAAAAGAGAAAGACTCGACATTTTGCATGAGTCCATCAGATATTAATGTGAGTAGTCCAATAAAAGTTGGGCGGGATGGGTTTAGTGGTCGTGGCACCTCCCATACAAAGTAAGTTTTTAATATCTATATATTAAGTACTATGATAGAGAAAGCTTTGCAAATTTGTCTCAAGTCATCTATTATTAACGTGAGTAGTCAGACAAAAAAATGGGCAGTATTAGATAAATGCGCGTGGTACCCCCACACAAACTTAATATAATATGTGATATATCTGAATTACTGTATTAGTGAGAGCCTTGGAACTTTGCGTGAGTCCTTTCATAACGATTCGGAAGGGGGGGAAGGGGATGGTGTAGCGAAGCACACCGGGTTACATCTAGTTTTGGATAATTTGGTAGCGTTATTCAAGCGTGATAATTTGCCAAAGCATACTGATCATAAATGTTAAAAAGTGAGTGCAGCATGACAGCTCCTTTGACAGATAGTTTCTTCGTAAGTTTTATCTGAGCAAAAATACCCTTTATATAATTATATGTTCAGAAAAATTATTATTTTACTTTTTATAAGATTTGTATTTGAAAAAAATCAACAAATCTATAAAGCTTACTAAAATCGATATATTTTCGTCTTAGTGGATAAATATCGACGGATAAAGGCGAGAAGGAACGTGTTGACCATTGATGGACGTTAAATGAAATATTTTTGATCAATAACCATCTAGCATGGATCTGCGACTTTTTAAGGTTGGTAGCTGAACAGCGGCGGGTCTGTTGTTATTCGACGGAAGATTTAATTGGTTAAAGTTTAAACTTCGAAAACACAATAGTAGAAATTGTTTTTGCACCGCTTCAATGCTATCAATATTAGTTTGATAAATAGAGTCCCATAAAATAGAGACATATTCACAAGGAGTATAGTTAGATAAGCACTAACCAAATTTAAGTGACATTGTTATTATTTTTAAAAATATAAACAAATAAAGATGAATAAATGAAATAAATAAAGATAAATGAAGATGTGTGTAACATCATCACATATGAAAAATATGCTAGATATAAAATATGCTAAAAATATGCAAAATGTGAAGGATCGTGAGAAAATACCGAAATTTTAATAATAGTGTAATAGGCTTTCCGGGAAGTGTTTCAAAGATAGAAGTGATTTTATTTGCATTATTTGTGAGATAAAGGTAAAGTATTCAGTGCACCAACATTTTTGATGAATTTAAAACTACATATAACGTTTTCATATATTTCGATTTTGTGTCAAAAGAAATAAAAAATCACGACTAGTTCAACTTGCAGCATCTGGTCACATAGAGCGATATTACTAGCAACATAGAGCGATATTACTAGCAACATTGCTGCTAATCCAGCAAAGGGTTTCACTTGTAGCTGCAAATATACCGTGGTATGATAAAAAAAAAAATACACTGGCCAAACAATTACGCACGAGAGCTCTCTCCGAAAATTCCACTTTAAGACAAAGAAGACAATATTTGGATATCAGTAGACGAAACTACAGATAAGCAAGTACAGTATGTCGCCAATTTAATTGTTGGTAAATTGAGTGAATAGCAAGAATCAGCCTCATTTCTTCTATCGTGCAAGCAACTAGATCTAGTATTTAACGTAATCATTTCCAGATTTGTTAATGATGACATACGTCATTTGTGACATCAAGGCAACGAGTTGAAAGTTTTGTTACGTTTGGCAGACCCACATAACCTGATGAAAACATTAATTGCATAAAATAGGTGCATAAATAATTTATACAGTGGAACATTTAAGCACATGTTGAAAAAAAATATTGATTTTTAATTTTAATGTCTATTTTAGGTTCCCGATATTCTTGATCCTGAAGAAGCAGAATCGATAAAGCAGGCAAAGCAGCTTCTCAAGGTCTCAAAGCTATTTGCTGACCTTATATTCGTAAAGTCAAATTTTAATAAGCTGCAAGAAGTAATAACATGCCTACAGGCGAAAAGTACACATTTCGCTAAATTGATAGAATTATATGAAGAAGCGGAATATTTTATTCTGAATTCAACTGGTTCAATTAGAGCTGAATTCAAAAAGAAATTTGACGTTATAATAAAAGAAATACGGATTTTAAAATTATTTTAAAATTAAATAGTATAATTAATATTGGAACAGAAAATGTACCGTCCATTGAAGAAATTGAATATGAAAATATTCAAAAATATAAATACGAAACTGTCACATCGCGTGATGTACAACGAAGCTTCTCAGCGTATAAGTTGATTTTTAGTGAAAAGCATCAAAGCCTAACAATAATAAATTTAGAAATAATTATCATTATACATTGTACAACTCATTACGTCGAACAATTTGCGCTTTTTTATAATGATAATATTAAATTATTTTTACGCTTATTAAGTTTTTATTTTTGTCAATTTTTAATACCAGGCAAATGTAGAATAACAATAATTTAAATAATAACTAAATATCTAGCTCACGGAATTACTTCCATGTTTTAGCATTAAATCGTTTTTTTTTATTTATTTTTGAGATATATTTGCTTAACACATTTTGCATATTTTTGGCATATTTTGCACCTTTTTGATATATTTTGTAAATTGTTTGTGGCATATTGTGAATATTTTTTTTTATATATTTTAAACATATGTTTAACATATTGATATGCACACGAATTTTTGGCCCAATCAAAAGTTTCATATCTTCATTCTAAAATAATATGGTAATATGCAAATACCGAGGTCTAGTTATTTATTTGTGGCACCCAAATATGAAAAGGTCGAAACATAGACCGATCGTTATTGTATTTCGTAAAATCACTTATACACACGTATAAACTGAATTTTATAAAAATATATAAATTTATGTCTTCTGTTAAATTTAAGTGAAGATCGTGAAGCAGCTTTGTATTTTCTAATACGTCTCAAAGCCATTCCACTTAATCGAGGAGACAACCAAGTATCAATAAAACAGTAAAACAGTAAAAATATACAAAATTATCGGATATTAATTCGTTTTACAAAATCTCAATATTCCGAACATAAGATACCAAAATATTCTCTTTATCTTCTATAAATTGAAAATTAATTTGAACATTTTAAATTTGCCTATTGCCTACCATCTTTTGTAAATAGTTTATTTAGTTCTACTTATTTTGTTTTTTTTACAATTGTTGTTACTTTACAGAATAGTGATTCCAACATCATTTATTATGCTGAATAGGCAACAACTACTCTATACTCAAACCAAATGAGTTGAAAATTGTTGTTAGAGCAAATAAAAAAAATATAGCAAAAGTGTGTTGTAATTGTTTTTAATGACAATTGAAATTCGATATACAAAACATTTCAAACATTGGCCGCGCGCTAATGCATGATTGACATGATTTGACAATACAAAGCGAAGGGTTGTTGGCCTAAAACAAATGAACAAAAATAGAACTGACTAAAATACCAATGAATCATTGACAATTTTAAATGAAATTTAACATGAATTTGATAATGTCAAAGGATATGTTAGATAAATTATTAAAATTAAGTTTAATTATGTACTCAACCGATACTGATCCATTTTTAATGAACGCTAAAAGGATGACACTTTCAATATTTGTTCCGTAGACAAATTTAATGCTGTGGTATTTAAATTTCGCAGTATATTGAAAATAAATTTATATTGAAAATAAATTTATACAATACTTTTTTGGATTAGAATTAAGAGGCGGAAAAAAATAAAGAAAATCTTAATCTGGGGTATGATTACACAGTTATGCAAAAAAGAATGGGATGCGATACTTTTTTTCTAGTAGGTCTTGTCTAGTACAACAAGCGACTGTCCTTGAAAATTGCGAAACACCTCCAAAATCCTGAGTTTCGAATTTTCGGCCCTTTTTAACACACAAGCCAGTAACTTTGTTGAATATCAACCGATATGGAATATCTCAGCGGATTTAGGAAGGAACAACTAAGGCCTTTTGATGATATGAACAAGACATTTAAGTGGTGTTGAGACATCTGTAATTCTATCTATATTTTCAAATTCTAGAGATGTTTTTACATATATTTTTATTTATGAACCGCATAATATATGCATTTTTTATAAAAGTATATTTGTCTATGAGTTAAATTAGTTATTTAACTTTTAAAAAAGTAAAAGGTCCGTTTTTCGAGTGTAAAATATCAAACATGTTATGATGCAGTTTTGTAGAGAATTGTTTAATTAAGAGAAAGGCAACATATTTTTTTTTCTGGAAATTCTTTTTTTTTTGTCCAAATAACGAAACTCTGCAATAACTGCCTTACATTTTCATGCATTTCAATGGTCCGGGTAGATAATTTCTTTTTGTCATATCTATTTGATGTTAGTATATTTTAAAAACATAGTATTTCAGCTTTATTAAAAAAAAAAAAAAAAAAATGAATAACAGTAATAGTTAAAAAAATATTCAAATTTTTATGATGGCACTCAAAATTCCATTTTTTTAGTTTTTCTTGGCCAAAAAACAGTGAGCTTCATCGACCACTGTGATCTGGTTTCAAGAAAATTAAAGATGTGAGTGTATAAAATTCGGATAATATATGTATACTGTTGAACAAAGTTATACATTTTATAGAAAACAGTCACATGAAATTTCATTTCAGTAATTAAAAAAACACGATATAAAATGGTGAATACTTTTAGGCTCATGTGTTTTAAGAAACTGAAGAAGCTTGAAAGAAGACTATAGAAGGTATAGACTAATGTTCTGCAGAAAGTGCTACAGAGTCGCAACACATACTGATGTTTTCCATCCTTCTTGTATCGTCAGATCTTTACATTACTAGCATAAGCATGTTTTGGCACTTGCCAATGTCGTTAAAGAAATTATAGGTGATGAATAAAAGTCTATATTTGTATACACGTAAAAATATTTATTAGTCTTTATATCGTCTATCTTACTCGTATTTCAGCTAGTTTTTTTCATGGAAAATTATTGTTACTTATAACTTTTAAGCCGAATTACAAAACTTTTTTTCAGTTTTGTTTCAAAAACAAAATTTTTAAATAAACCACTTTTTTTGGGTTATATGGGCAGTAGGCGTGGCATATTTCTGTAAACTTTTGCAAACATCTTTACTTCACATTACTGGTAACTTGAGTCAAGTTACAAGGCTTTTAATGAAGAAACAAAAATTCGGGTCCAAAAATTCATATTCGGGTATATGGGCAGGGGGCGATGGGCGTGGGCGATTTTCATTAAACTCTCTAGATATCTCAACTTTACAACATTGATGACTTATGCCAAGTTTCATGACTTTTGGTAAAGAAATACAAATTTGGGGCGAAAAAATCTTTTCAGGTTATATGGGAGGGGGCCAATGGGCGTGGCAAACTTTGATGAAACTTTAAATTTTTCTTAAATGAGTTGATAAAAGGCCAAATTTCAACATTCCACGAGCTCTCCTTATACTTTTTGCTCAGAAAATTATTAAGCGATCCCACTGTGTACCTACATATATGAGCGAAGAAGTTATGGCAAATGCAGCAATTGATTGACTTTCTATTAAACGGGTAAGAAAAATATTATAGATAGTCGAGATCAACTATACGATACCCTACATCATGCGTTTAGAGAATTGGTCTTAGGTAAAACTAATTGGCTGTAGAAAAAAAAGCATAAACCAAGACTGAGTGGAATTTTTATTAAGTTTTTCGCCTGAAAATTAGAAAAAGTTCATATCAGATGGGAACTAGGTCGACAAATGTACCGATACTGACCATATTTGGTAAAGTCACTTAGTTTTTGTAAAAACATACACAAACTAAATTTGAGAAAAATCTGTGCAAGGTTTGACTGAAGATTGTGAAGCAATTTTATATAAGGGCTATGACTAAGAATTGTCCTATGGGGTATATTTTTGGACTACTATTAATGTATGTAATAAACATCCAAAACCGTAATTTGACCGGCAATTAAATTCGATCTCATAGGGGTCTCTCTAGGTTTGCACGTACACCGATTTTCAATTTGACCGAGATCCATACGATAATTTGGATATTATGGCAATTTGTTATGGTCATTTGCATAGGGACTTGGTCCGAACATAAACCAATTTACACCAATTTCAATAGAGTTCATCCTATAGGCAATAGAAGCTAATGTACTAAATTTTATCAAAATATATACCTGTAGTTTGATTACAAAATTTACATGGAAACACAGATGGACGGACGGACGGACAGCTTGGCATCGCTAAATCGACTCAGAAAGTGATTCTGAGTCGATCGATATAATAAAAGGTGGGTCTAGGTCAAATTTTTTTTGGTAGTTACAAACATCAGCACAAAGCCATTATACCCTGACCAGATAGTGGTATAGGGTATAAATATCACACATATGGATATCGGCTATTATTTTTTATATCAATAAATAATAACTGACATGTATCTCATTTTGTAATTGTATAAAATATTTCAAAAATTATATAAATATTTTTCGATTTTTTTTAATTTGATAGAGGTACTTACAAATTATTATATAAAGGAAATAATGCCATTTTTCATACCTAAAAGTAAAAAAAAAGAAATTTGTATTATATTTAATTGCAAAATTAAAAAATATATTTTATTTGTTTAACTATAGCTGCTGGTCTCTGCAATCACAAGAACCGAGTTGGTTCGATTAAATAGAAGGAAGGAGATTAAATAGAAGGAGGCATTGCACAATTTGGAATTTTGGTACATGCATTAACTTAAATGTGACTACTTTAAATACTTAATTAGATTTATCAGTTTTTTTACAGTTTGGCCGAAAAAGGGATTAACTAATCCCAGAATTGTTTACTTTTTGCATTTTTCAATTCGTCATATTTTTTTTTATATAAATTAAACTATCTAATAGTCAATTATAAATCAAAAAGAAGTCCTTCTAAATAAAATCGATGCTTTATTTATAAGAGAGGCTCATATTCTGACATAAATTTTCTCAATATTAGATACTAATTCTGTGGTTTTCTAGAATAACCGCGTATGTCTTAAAATCAAAATGTTCAGGGGTGCCAAAAATCGTTATATTTGAAATTATGGGCTCGATATAAAGTTTTTAGAACATTATATTTAACAGTCCTGCTGATATGGGCAATAAATACTTTATATAAAATTTTGAGTCAAAAATCTTCAGAGGAATAGATCATAGAGAAGGACGAAAAACAATATGTAAATTACACTTTAAGTGTGTGCAGATAAAACAACTTATGTCGACAAACGTCGTTTCCACCCATGTAGACATAAGTTGTTGTTGTTTGAAAAATGGATTTTTTGTTCGTCAATAAAAAGTTAACGGGACTTTGGATGAGAATATAACAACGTGTCAAGAATAATAATGACAAAAAATAACAGAAATAAACACACAAGTTTTTATAAGTGGTTACACACCGAAAACTAATCCAAAATTATTTTGCATTTTTCTTCATTAATAACAACGTATGTCGCTATGTGTCGTTTTCTGAGAAAATAATTTGTCAGCGATCAAACGTAGGTTGACATACGTTGTTAGTGCTGCAAATTAATTTAATAAACGTTTAAGTTACATCGTTATTTAAAGAAAAACTCAGAAATGGTCAACATTAAAAAAAAAAAAATGAACACACGTAAAGAGCGTTAAAAACTAATATATTTGGCATCATTAACTCAAAACTGACAAAAATGGACATACGCGGTTATTCCAGCAAACCACAGAATTTACAAATAGAAGTTGTTTCTCAGATTAATTTTATAACAAAATAAGAGAATTTATTTATTTATATTTGAATGCTAGCTTAGAATCTAAGCTTTAAGATACCGTGACTCAAACAATTGACCACATGTTTCATTAAAGTAAATTATATTGTTACAAAATGATAACGGTACCATTGATCCCATTGAAGTTAGGCTTATTGCATTTCTAACAAAACAACAAAACGTAAGTAGCAAAAATGAGCAAATTCTGATGAGTAGTTTTGTTTTAAAAGTGACTCAAACTCTCTTTATTGAAACATGTGGTCAGTTGTTTGAACAGGGTTGCCATATTAACAAAAAATAGCTAGTCATCGTTGTCAGATTCTAACAGAACCTGAAGATCGTTTTTATCATTGATAACTAAATAGCAGATTTATCACAGCAATATTTTTTATGAAGAGTGATTCCATTAGGTATACACGGGTCTGAAAATACAAGAAGTTCTTCGTTTCATTTGTATATTTAAATTTTTTTTTTTTTTTCGTTTTCGGAGCAAACCAATTTCTGTTTTACTAAGTTAGTAGCAGCCACATTTTAGTCAATATTAGTAGTTTTTTTATTTAATGCAAATACTGATGTCGAAAGCCTAAAAGTCTTTCATTGGGCTTAAACTGTATACTTTTTGTATTGAACTGTTTTTTATATGTTAAATCATATATTATTGTAAGGGAAATAATTTTTTTTTTTAAAAGCACCTTATCTTGGAAAGAACCTTTTCTTACAAAACTATTTTTTCTTAACAAGTACTTTTGCATAAAGCAGGCCACACACTGTCAACAAATCGTTTCGATCGGTCGAAATTTCGACAGATTTTCATGTGTGTAGCGTGGTTTGCATACAAATCGAAAATTGACAAAAATTTTGTCTTTGTAGCGATCGGTTGCGTGTGTGTGGCGTAGTTGACGATTTTCTCTTCGCAGTTTGCAATCCGTTGTGTGTGTGTGGCGTAGTTGACGATTTTCTCTTCGCAGTTTGCAATCGGTTGTGTGTTTGTGGCGAAGTTGACGATTTTTGTCATCTCTTTTGTTTTTTTGAAGTGTGCACATCGGCGCAAAAATGGCAACAGATAGTAAAGAATTCATAGAGGAATTGATAGAGCTGTTTAAAAGCCAGCCATCATTGTGGAAAAGTAAAAGTGATGACTACTATTATTTTCTATTATTTTCTATCCGCGTTTATTATTTATTATTTTATATTATTTCCTTTCCGCGTGCCATCTTCACTTGGCGGCGAACAACGTGCAATTAAAATTGTCAACCGTTCGACAAGTGTGTGGCAAAACGACTTTCGACCGATCGAAACGATTTGTTGACAGTATGTGGCCTGCTTAAAAAGCACCATTTGTTTAAATATTATCTCTTGTTAAAAAGTACCATTTGTGGGAAAGAATCTTTGTAAAAAGATAAAAAAAAAACCTTTTTAAGCAGGCCACATACTGTCAACAAATCGTTTCGATCGGTCGAAAGTCGTTTTGCCACACACTTGTCGATCGGTTGACAATTTTAATTGCACGTTGTTCGCCGCCAAGTGAAGATGGCACGCGGAAAGGAAATAATAGAAAATAATAAATAATAAACGCGGATAGAAAATAATAGAAAATAATAGTATTCATCACTTTTACTTTAAAAATAACTCTTTTAAAAACGCGAAATTTCTCAAAAAGGAAATGCCATTTTTTTCCATAAAACTCACCTTTTCTAAACACATACACTTTATTAAAAATGACGCTTTTCAGCAAAAAATAAATTTTTCCACAAAAAAAAGCCTGAAAAAACTACCTTGCGAAAATAGTAGATCCTCTCAAAAAATTTATTTTCTTTAAAACAAATCTTTCTTTAAAAAGTACATTTTCTAAAAATGTTACTCTTCTTGAAAAGTAGCTTCATTTAAAAAGGACCTTTTTTTCAAAAAGTATTTCTTTCTTCTAAAAGTACCATTCCTTAAAAAAATACATCTTATACCCTACACCACTATGTGGTCAGGGTATAATGACTTTGTGCTGATGTTTGTAAATACAAAAAATATTGGACGTAGGCCCATCTTTTATTATACCGATCAACTCAGAATCACCTTGTGAGTCGATATTGAATTTTCCGTCCGTCCGTCCGCCTGTGTTTCCATGTAAACTTTGTAATCAAACTACATCTCGCATACATCTATTACATCTATTTATCAGTAGTCATAAAATAAACCCAATAGGGCAATTCTTAGTCATAGCCCCAGCATTTAGCTGATTCCCGATCTTCACTTAAATCTATCAAAAAACAAAAATATTGCTCAGATTTTTCTCCAATTTGGTTTGTATATGTTTCTGACCTTACCAAATATGGTCAGATCGGTGCAATTTTCGAACAAGTCCCCATATAAATATAGCATTCGACATGAACTTTTTCATACCCTAAGAAAACAAATGAATCAAAATGCCACTCAATTAATTTTGGTTTATGCTCCTTTTCTTTATCTAATTAGTTGGATCTAGGAGAGAGAGTCTCTAAACGCATAGTATAGGCTATCGCATAGTCGCTTTTACTTCAAAACTTAACTCCATTTAAAGAAAGTTCCTTTTCTGAAAAGAGTGTATTTTTTTTTAAATAAATTTTCTTAAAAAACACTTTTCTTAAAAAAGTACCTTTTTCAAAAAGTACCTTATGTTCAAAAAGTACTATTTCTTCAAGAAGTACCGTTTTTCAAAAAGAATTTTTTCTTTAAAAAGTACCTTTTCTTCAAAAAATACATTTTCTTAAAAAGTACCTCTACTACTTTCTTTAAATAAGTACCTGTTTTAAAACAAAGTATATTCTTTTTAAAAGCACCTTTTTTTAAAGTACATTAAAAAAAAGTATATATTCAAAAATATTACTTTTTCTTAATAAAATGTCTTCTCTTTAGAAAGTTCATATTCATATTCATAAAAAAAATCAATTTTCTTAAATAAGTACCTTTTCTTTAAAAACTTTCTTTTCTTCAAAAAGTACTTTCCCTTCAAAAAGCATCTTTTCTTAAAAAAATACTTTTTCCAAAAAAGGTTAGTTTTCTTAAAAAGGACCTGTTCTTAAAAAGGATTTAAAAAAAAGTGAATTTCTTTAAACAATTTCTTTCTTTAAAAAAATATCTTTTCTGTAAAAGTATCCTATACATTACCTTAAAACGCGTTTTCTCTTAAAAGGTTTCAAAAGCGAGAAAAATACGATTTTTGCTAAAAAATTTCGGGAATTTGTTGTTAAAAAAAGGGGAAGAAAATTGAAAATAAAAAACTCTACGTGGTTACCTGGGGATTTATGTGTAGAAATAGTGTGTAAAAAAAGAATCGGTCAATTAGATTTTTAGTTATGATGTTCACTGACTTATTATTAAATATTTATAATATATATATTTATATACGATTATATATGAGGCCGGTCGCTGGAAACTCTGCATCTTCTTTAGTTTTGCTCGGATTTACTTGAAATTTTGATACAACACTCTCGACATGTTTTGCATTTAGAATAAAAAATGTAAAAAAAAGGGTTTTAAAACCTTACCATCCCCTCCCCCCCTTAACAAAGTAAATTTTCTTATAAAATGCCTTTTCTAATAAAAGTACCTGTTCTTATAAAAGTACCTTTTCTTTAAAAGTAAATTTTTTTAAAAAGGTATTGTTCTTTTCAAAAAGCGCATTTTTGTAAAAAGACCTTTCTGAAAAAAGTACCTTTAGCAAAACCCTTTCTGAAAAAATGTCTTCTGTTAAGAAGATCAATTCTCTGAAAAATGTATTTTTCTTCATAAGGCAAGTTTTCCTTAAAAAAATACATAAAAAAAAGTTTTTCAAAAATTTAATTTTTCTTCAAAAATTACATTTCCTTCAAAATGTGCCTTTTCTTCAAAAAGTACCTCTTCTTAAGAGATATATTTCTCAATTTGTTTGATTTCTCTACACTTTGGTGTAAAATTCTTTGTTTTTGTAGCCATTTTACATTTTATGTTGTGGTCTTTTTTCTTTTTTTTTTGTTTGTGCCAAAAATGGTTTTTTTTTATTTTTGTGTAATAATTCATTGGGCTTTTTCATAATTCTTTTGCCCATAGCCGTATTTCATTATTTTTCTATTTATAATTATTTCCACGAAATAAATTACACATGTTTAGGCATTGTCAGAAGCAGGAAATGAATGATGTTGTTAAATTCATGAATGATAATTTATATTTTTCAACAA
Source organism: Cordilura impudica (assembly GCA_963682025.1). Classification (NCBI taxonomy): domain Eukaryota; kingdom Metazoa; phylum Arthropoda; class Insecta; order Diptera; family Scathophagidae; genus Cordilura; species Cordilura impudica. The sequence goes on along the minus strand of OY821519.1, from coordinate 251,842,746 downwards.
AAGAATAGACTGCCATCATCAATAAAGAAAAATAAACCCAACATATATTGATATTTTTTCTATTTATTTTTATTTTTTCTTTTATTTTTACACCATCATTATATTTAATTTTCAGTATCTGTACACAAATGTATATTTAACAATTACTTTGTGTTTTTTATGACCTGAACGAGTTACTTTGTTGTTTACTATTTATGTCTGCATTTTTTCACATGCCTCAAACTCTTCTCTGCAACTTCGATATCTATAAAAAATTGTCTATACTCCATACTAAATTTACACACCATAGAATAGAACAAAAAAAAAAAAACATGAAAATCAATTGTGTTTTTTAAATCGCTTTGAGTACAACCAAAAAAAAAAAGGAAAAAGAACAACATCATTCACGTCATCAAAATACTAAAGCTACGGTATTGCTATTGTACGAGTATGTTATTTTAGGGTTCAAAGCCAGACGTAAATGCAAAAATATTAGCATATATTGTATATATGTACGCTATGCCGGGCCATACATTCATTGATTGCCCTTCCTGTGTAGTTTATTGGGATGTATGAATATTTGTAGTCCTGTTTTTTTTTTCTGTAATGCTAAAAGGAAAAATTAAAATATCTAACAGTCTTTTGTTTGGCAATGAATTTAATTGATGTTGGCATATGGTGTTGATTTGCTCTTGTATTGTATGTTCCTTCAAACTTTTTTTTTTGAGTTTTTTGAGTGTAAAATATATACAAAAAAAAATAATAATAATGCAATGTTGATGTCTATGCTGATGATTAAAAGGTTTTGTTGGTGGCACTAGAAACTTTTTAATTTAAATTGTAGCTTACAAAGGGAAGACTAACAAAACATTGTTTTAAAATACGGTTAAAAGAAAAATAGTTGGCAATTATTCTGAATGTGTATTGTTTGTGTAGGTAAGATATGGAAAGCAATTCCTGGTAAGAGTAAAAAATTTAAATTTAAAAAAATGCGAAACTGCCGTCGTCATTCGCCCTTTTAATATCACAATTATCAGGTGTGAATCTCTGGCCAATACCGTTTTTGACGCCTGAGCCAAATTTCATGTCAACATTAACGAACAACTAAAAATGAACTTGTTGATATTAGCAATATTTGATTTTCTTTACGAAGAAGCTCTGTTAAGGATGTCACAGAAAGTCTTGGCTGACCAAGCTATGTAGAAGAAAAACTTTACAAATTGTAAAATCAATTCTAAGAGGCATTACAGACCAGAAAAATACATTAACTCATGAACGACACGTCAAGCAAGTCAAAAATTTTGTGCTGAAAATTCGCTGATTGGCAACTAGAAGTCTTGCTGATCCTCATGATGTTTAAAATGTATCAGTCAACGCCATTGGAGCAAATATTTTGGGCCCAAGAGCGTCACGTCTCCTTTGGTAACAAGGAAACTAAATTCTTTTCTGAAATTTTCTTATGAAAAGTACCTTTTCTTTAAAAATAATCTTATCTTAAACAAGTAAGAGTATTAAATTCGGTTATGCGAAATCTTTAATAATCTCCAACTGCCTCTTAAACCTCCGACTAGTGTATCTCCCGTTGGCCTTAAAATTGTGAAAAGGTCTGCAGGAACCAATAACAAATTGTATGGTATTTTGCTTGATGTGCGTTTTAATGTTATATTATATAAAGTAACAAAAAGGCATAAAAAATGTTTTTTTTTTTGGACAATTTTGGTTTTATTTCATATTAAAATACATGAGAAAATTCAATAAATCACTTTTATGATGCTTCTAGATGATTTTCCAGTTCGAGTGTTCAGGTATTGCAATGATACAGCCATGTTGAATGCTGTTGCAAGTAAAGCCACACGACATAACTGCCATGACCTCGTGATCGAGACCGACGCTCCCGCTGTCAGTCTTGCTACTACCTATTTTACCTTTACATTGAATGCTGCCATAGCGCTTCGAATCCTGAAATACCTAACTATGCGTCCATTGAAAAAATTAAATGAATGTCGCTTATCGATTTGTTTTTAAAATGGTTTAATTTCATTATATATGTAGAACATTTCAAGTGGCAAGCGGTTTGTTGATCGTTTTAGGGAATATTTGCCAAGCATCTGATCCATTGTACCCACGCATTGCAATCCAGAATAACCATGGGCTTCCTTTTTTAGTTGTGTCTGGATTGGAAGTATAGTGCATTGTAGACACCAAAATTACCGCTTTATTCTTCTTCTTCGCCTACGTAGAAGCCAAACAATGAGCTGTAAACTGGACACGCAGGACTTTTCAGGAACTCACGTGGTACAAATGTTTTAATTGAGTGTACTGTTTCGACAAATGCAGTTTTATGCCACATCAGTGTATGCGCCACATCCAGCGTGGAGAAAAAATTATCAGCATAGATTGTGCGACCTGTATCTTTCCACTAATTGATTAACAACATTCTGCATTTGACCAGGCAACTTCCCAGAGTAAACCATTACTTCATGGAATAAAATTATTTCGAATCATACAGCCACCATATCTTTAGCCGGAATGTATTATGTAAATCGTGTGCGGCCTCTATATGGAAATAATAGCTCGTCTATGGTCAGGAAGTCCTGTAGAAAAGTGTGGGATTGATCGCACATGTCGCGTATATGCATTATCGAAGCGAATGAATGTTTTGATGAGCACAAATCGGTCATATAATAATGCGGCTTTGTATATTGGAGCATAGATTTGGCCCCACAGTTCCGTAGCAGGGTCATTATTCGATTGAGAAAGCCTAGCATACAAAACGAGAGGCAAAGAGGCATGTTCTTCACTACTTTTTTTTTATAGGAATTGCTGAATTCCACACAGTTGCTAATTCCCTGGCTTTTCGATTGATTCCCCTTATGTTAATATACGCCATATCTTCGATGATGAGCATGCGGAATAGGGTGTAGGATTCCAGGACATAGTGTGGTTAAAGAAAATGAGCTGGCTGACGGGTGTGTGCGGAATGGCTTAGAATCTTTGAGCGGGACGATGGACACTGATACTAAAATGCCTCTATCCGAGCTGTCGAATTTAATTGAAGAGGCAGATGATCTTGAATTAAGATGGACATTGCAGAATATTCCATGTCCTGTGGCCCTTGCCTAATCCAAGGAGGATGCACTCCTTTTACTTATAGGAGTACCCACTAGATACTGTGTAATAAGGCGGGTGGCCGAACGCATAGGTGTCGCGAGAGCTTAATTCAGTAGAATCTGTCTTGATGAGGACGTGGAGGAGTTAGTGCAACACTTGCTGTGGGAATGTCCAAGACTGATGGAGCGACGCCTTAGATATCTAGGGCAACCAATCTTCCGTAACACTCAGTAACCTTGCGGACTTCTTGAGGGAATCTGGTTGGTTCAAAAGCGACACATAGCGGACGAAAGAGCTCATTTTCACTTTCCTTGTTTTCCATACTCTTTACATAACCTATCTGTGCTTTTATAATCTCTATTCCTATTTCTACCTTCCGACACTATATAAAAGTATCAGAATGGATCATGTGGTCTCCGAATGTACTCGCCATCGCGGGCAACCCATCTAACCTAACTTAAGCTAACCTATCAAAATTAAGTCACTTCGAGAATAACACATTTCTGAAATAAGACATATTAAAAGATGTTGTTATGCCGGCAAAAACGATGTTAATTTTAATGAACGTAGGTTTAAGACATGATAAATGTGGCTACCAAAACAAAACTATAACTTTAAGGTCACTGGATACTGTTGATTAAAGTTATTCGACAAATTTTCTATCCAGAACTAAAGCGAAGAAGAATCCCTTTTTACTACGTGTGGTTTCAGCAAGATGGTGAAAAATGTCAAATAGCCAAAGCCTACTATTCGTACTGCCCTATTTCTATATTTAGTAATTAATTTTTTATCTTGCCTTATGAATTTAATATCACACATATTTGCCACTGCCATTTTCCTTTTGCGCACATTCATATCAAAACAAATAAAACAGCCAGCCTTAAGAAACTTACCCTAAAGTTAACTTTCGTTTAGGTTGTCATTATAAACATTAACAATAACAGCAACTACAACAAAAACTCTCTGCTTTAGGCCTGAGATAATGTCAGTACAAAAAATTAATCAATTTACATTCTCATTGTAAAGATACATTAAGGCAAACCAATATTTTTTGTCATCATCAGATATATAAATTTTTATACACATTCTAATTATTGGTACAGCTTGAAGGCTTGAAATGGTTCAATGGCAAAAAGTTCAGGCTATAGATTAATAAACGCGCACAAACATATATTGGAATGTTTCACGTACATACTTCTCGTAGTTACCACAAAACAGTGGTTAAAGACAGAAAACACAGAGAGGTAATAAATCTAAAACTTTGTAATTTTTAAGGAAGTGATTGAACAACCAAACCTTAGACCAAAAGTGCCACTTATTATTAAATTTTAAGTTTTTCTTTGCTCAAAAATCAAATTAGAAACTGTGACGTTTATAAGAAATGGCCTATGGCTTTTAAAATTTTAGAAAACAGTGTATGAAATGGAAGATGTAAAACCATAAACATTAGGTCCGTAATTTTATTTTATTTTCAATATATTTCTGGAGTGGAATATTTTCTTATTGAAATTAAAAATGGCCTTTTTCTAGCAAAGAATCCAGCAACAGAAAATATAGCTTATCAAAAATGACCATCCAGCATTTATGCTGAAGATTTGATTTCCTCGACATACGATTTCCGTCTTTCGTGTGTCTCTTTGGCATTGCATTTCGTAATAATCTTATTGGTAGCTAAGATCAGTAAAGATCATTTAAGATCTCTTTGCCTCTATCTCTTTATCTCTCTCTCTCTCCCTCTCTATTTCTCTCTCTATCTCTCTCTCTCTCTTTATCTCTCAGGATTACAAGCGCAGAGCGTAATGTCTGTTTGCAAAGCTGAGTTTTTAATTCGTTCCCTTGAGGACTGATTGTCGAGTAATTGTTGATGCTTAGAATGATGATGTATCCCTCTATTCAACTAGATCTGTAACACTGTGGAACATTTTTCGGACTTGGGGGGGCGAGAAATTGCAAGTCTGATTAAATATACATGGCCAGCATAGTAAAACCCTTAACGAGTTTGGCGTTCTCGGGTATTCTAATCTTACAAACGTGACGATCAGCCTTAGTTAAGATAAATTTATTATTATAAAATTATGCATCCTTCTCCTCTCATTATTGTCAAACATTTTCTGAAAATCGGGCGACTACGTTTGAAATTTTTTGTTTTATTTATTTTGATATCACAGTGCACAGTAGTATATAATCATGTAAAGTGCAGAGGAAGACTGAAACAAATGAATATTTTGGGAAAATGTGTGTGTGTTGTAGATGGCATACGCACAAAATTAATGAACTTCCGTTTTTATAAAACCATGTATGTATGTATTTGTGTGCACATGTGAACGCTAACATACACAAACACAAATATTTGTTCAATTTTAGTTATCCATTGACTTAATGTACACATTTGTAAATTTTGTAAAATTTGGCATAATTTTTTTTTTTGTAGGGAAAATGTATAGATTGTCACATAATATTAATGGGGAACAAACAACAAAAAAAGATTGGCACTTTACGGTGGAAGGTCGTTAATAAGGACGGGATATACTTATCTCTCACAGCATTTAAGATATTTTATGGGTTCTTTAGATTTCCAGTTTGTATTATTTTATGCAACTATTTAATATTCAGCAAAAGTCAATTTTAAAAAGTAATGTAAGATGGAAAGTCTCAGAGGGACATTCAAAGTCTACTATGAAACTTACTTAAGTTGCAGGAATCGAACATATAATTGATATGTGGTTTTTTAGTTGTCCAATTTTGTATCATGGGGATAGAAAACACGAATAGAAAACACGACCTTTATTAGGTTTTTTGCATGTTTTCAAAATTTGCTCCAATAAAATTTATACACAATATATATAAAAGTTATTTGCAATATCCCTTCGTTAGTATAGTACTAAGCATGATTGTGTATGGGCTATGAAAGGGGCCTTACGTGCGAATACAAGTTTTCGAGAAAACGATTGTTGAAAGTAAGAAACTCGTTGCATCACTGTTGCATTAATTGTTGACTTTTACATGTGTTGGTTGGTGCCTGACTATATTTCTTCATTTTTAGTAAACTGTTCCACAAATTTTGACATTCTGGTTTTCATTATGTGAAAGATTTTTTCATTTCATAATTCAGATCACATACCCTCCACACCAGTGTGTAGAAAGTCTATATAAGTTTTTCATTCCCTTTGTAATAATTAAAAAAAAATCTGAACCCCATAGAATATATATATTCTTGATCTTGATAACAAGCGGAGTTGATATAGCGATGTCCGTCTTTCCATCTGTGTAAATTACGATCACGTCCTTAACCCATTTTCGGCCGCTGCTCGATTTTTCGACCAGCAACTTTGAAGCGATGTAACTCAAACGTTAGATATGTTTTGTTTAAACCGTTGATGGATAAGACAATTTTGATCTTTTGTTAACGCATTGATTTTAGCTTTTCGTAAAAAAATAAAAGTTTGCAGATTTTCGTGAAAGGTAGAAGAAAGGACTTTTTTTTGGACCAATTTTCAAAATTAAGTAAAAAGTCTTAAAACTAAAATTACTTATTTTAGTTTTGCATGTTGAGGAAGCGGAAAGACCAATTAACAATAATCAATTGATATCCGCAACAATATTGAAAGTTTTCTACTTCCCAGAAGAGCGTTATTTTTGGTGGTCGAAAAATCGACCACTGGCCAGAAGTCGTCAAGTAGATATTTAATTGAATTTGACATTTTGCCAGTAGGCTGTGAAAAATTCTGCGACTTTTTTTTATTTTCGCTGTTGCTTTGTCATAATTGTTATTCTTTTCTGTAGAGCAGACGTGTGTGTGGCAAATAAAAGTGAGATAATTGCATTTTGGTGTGGTTTTATATAAAGAAAATGTCTTTTCGAAAAGTATTAACCATGGTAGAAATCATGGCTGATTTGAACGAGCCGTGTTCGGATGACGAGGAAGATCAAGCCATTATGAGTTCAAAAGATGTTGATGTCGTGTATATTCCACCTAAAGTAGACTATGTGACTGATGAAGAAGATATCGACGATAATCAAATTGCTCTAAATGATGGCAATGATGATTGTGCGAATGAAATTACCGGTGAAGTGGAGTTACAGTACGTTCGAGACAATGACTTAATACCTAATGATACTGAAGAGCCGCAACCATCAACATCGAAAGCCGCTAAAAGACGTGGAAGACCTAAAAAAGCTGTTAATCCATCCTTATTCAAAGGAAAGGCAGATTTTGAAGTTCCTGATTGGCAGAAACCTGGGGATTTTACTTACACCAGAGCACCAATCAACGTGGAAGGTTTGAAAAAGGAAGAAATTTGCGCAAAAATTGGTAAGTGAACAATTTTTTTTAATATCATTTAGGCCCGGTTGTTCAATAGACAAACAAACCTCAGATTTCTAGCGAATAAATTTGTAAAATTTGTATTGAATTTGACAGAATTTAAAAAATTTATTCGATAGATAGCTTATTCATGAGTTGTTTGACTATTGAACAACCGGACCTTAGTCGTTTTAGAATCTTAATTTTTAGTTTTTGACTTTGTGACATTGTATTTTGATGGAACATTGATCGAGGATATTACTCACTTCACGAATTTTTATGCCACTCAAAATAATGCAACCATTGATGTGACACCAAATGAAATGCGGCGCTTCATTGGTATATTGTACCTATCAGGGTATCACACGCTGCCACACATCGATAATTATTGGTCAGTTCAGCAGGACATGGGATGAGCCGAAATCGATTCAAAGTCATAAAAAGATTTCTCCACATTCGATGCTAAGCAAGAAATATTGGTCATCCGTTGGAATGACAATGCAGTTGTGAATGTCATTACTAATAATTCTACAGTCGAGCCATTGTTCAATGCTCGAAGATATTGTCGTATGCAAAGGAAAACAGTTGCGATTCCCCAACCTAAAGTGATTCGTGAATATAACCAAGGTATGGGAGGCGTTGACCTTCACGACAACGCAGTGGCCAACTATCGAATATGCATACGAGGAAAGAAGTGGTGGTGGCCACTATGGACCAACGCTCTCGGCAATGCAATGGTCAATGCTTGGAAGATGCATTGCATGTTGGCAAAGCATGAAAACACAAAGCCACTTACTCAATTAGAGTTTCGTTATGCTGTTACTACCAAGCTACTGACTTCCAATATGATGAACGAAGACATGGTAGAAAGCGCTGCTGATGTTGATAAAAAAGAATGCCCTCCTGGTTTCCCACGGATCGACGAAAAAACCCATATTGTGGTAAAAAGCCCTCAAAACAGATATTGTCGCTGCAAAGTATGCAAAAATCATACAATTTTTACATGGAAAAAATGTAATGTTTACTTGCACACCAAATGTTTTGATGAATACCACCAAACTGTGTAACCTTTTTTGCGTTAATTATTCATATCTTTATCAATAAATAACATTTTTGATACAACTAAAAACGAATAAATTGAATTAAAGCTAAATATTCGTAAAAAACGCATTTCTTTATTTATATATGTAGATGTTGACTTCTGGCCAATGGTCGATTTTTCGACCACTTCATATCTAGAGAACAACAATTAAAAAAATATTTTTTTTTTAAATTTTTCTAAATTGAGCTCCTAAAAGTAAGTATTTAAAAGGAATTCAAAAAATTCCTGCTATTTCTGGTTGCGGCCGATAATGGGTTAATGAATCACCTGGGTTGCTAATTTTTAGTGAAAATGATTCATTTGCATCTAGAGGTTCAATAGGTCGCGAGATTGCAACGAAGTTGTAAAAAGCTCTTGCAAAATATGATTTTTCTTATTTATTATTGTTATTGTTGTTATTCTAAATTTTCAATTGTGTGTGATCAGTAGCATTTCAATACTCAAGTCGGTCGGAACGTGTTTTTGCTTGAAATCATGTTTTTCCTCGAAACAAAATTTTGTTTAATACAAGGAAAAATTCTAAATTAAGACCTGCATGGTGTCGGCTAGAATCCAACTTTCTGAAAAATTGTTTGACAATTTCGACTTTAAAACAAAGACCCAAAGAATATTTTTTGCGAAATGTTGATATGCTTTTGATATAATTCTTCATATCTTCTCTAAATACTCCAGTTAATAAATTAATTTGAACTCTTTGTCAGCTTGTCTCGACAATACCCAGTGCCACGGTGACTTTAGTATTGAAAGTCGAAATATAATAAAAATAAAAAAAAAATCGAATATATCGCACCTGTACCTCTAAATTGAGTCAAATCAAAAATTTTCAATTTTCACTTTTTGCAAGAAAACGATACACAGTGGTCATATCTATCCACTGTAAAAATCTTACATCGACTTTTCTAGTCTTTCGCAAAAAAAAAATACAGTTGTAACCCTCTTTGTGTTATAAGAGTAGCTTCTTTAGAATCGACTAAAAAGACATATTTTGAGTTCCACTAAAAAAACTTGTTATTTTTGATGATCACTGCAACTACTGTTGTATACTTATTATTCGCAATTCTTTACAATGAAACAACTGTTTTTAAATTTTATAGTAAATATTAAAAAAACAGTTTTTCGCCTCCACTGAAAATTTGTAAATTTTGAGTTGACACACTTTAGAGGTACAGGTGCGATATGTTCCATTAAATTCTCTACAATGCTAGAATATTAATCAGTGCCAATTCTTGTTTCGCCGGGCAGCTTCTCACTCGATTTGGCGACAAAAATTATGCGATTATTTGGCTTTCTTGGCGATACTATTTTATAATATTTCTATAGTGGTCTTCCGAAGGCATACCCAATCTACCGCCATTTTCGATTCTGTTTCTGTTGAATTTGTTGCCCTCTTTATTATGTTTCTCAATTTTTTCTGTTTCCCTCCACAGTTAAGGGCCAAAATGTTCTAAGAGCTCTCCCTAAGTATCTGAGACCTTCCTTGTTAGTCTGATGGTCCTTCAAACTATCTGTATTAGGTACAAATAAACCCTAACAAATATGCGGTCATCTTAATAGAGTTACTACTGTAACATTAACATCGTGCATATAGGAATTAGATGTTCATTAGTATTTGTTTTCTAAACCACTAACAAAATATTTCGAAACTCAAATATTCTTTCCTGTATGTGTAAATTTTTTTTTTGTAATTATATTCATTACGATTGCTACAAATGCCAGAGTACATGTGTGTGTGTGTGTGTTGTTGTATTCATTCATGTTGTGGCTTTTGGCTAAAAATTTCTATTAATGTAAAATTTATACAAATACTAAAGACATATTCTGGAAAATTTCTACACAAACTTTTCAAACGGACCAAATATGTGTTTATATTTGTTGCTGTGTAAGGATCTATATGAAATGAAATGAATATTGTATATTTGCTTAGTCCAAAAAAAAGCAAAAAACAAAAAACATACACATTCATAATTATATATGATTTCAGTACACTTAGACTCATTTGGTTTAGATTTTTTACAAAGAAGTAGTGTACGTATTTTTTTTTAGATTCTGAAAGCTAAGGGCTGCATTTTTTGTTAAGAATTACTAATACTTGGACATTTTTCTACCAATATTTTTCAAAAGATTTTTCAGGGGCAATGTTTGTAATAAAATCTATACTATTTAAATTAAGATTCAGTATCTTCATGTGATGAAATATGAATTTATCTGGGATAAGAACACTTAATTTCTTGAAGCTCTAATTATATACACTCCATACCTAACGAAACTTTTCAAAAATTTAAGAATAATTTTTCGTAAAAAAAAAAATATTATAAAGTCGTTTTCATTTATATCCAAATATTTTTTTTCGAGTTTGAAAATTTTTTCAGGCTCAAGTTTTTACTTTAAAATAAAGTAAAAAATATTTGCACATTTGTTTCAAAAATTGATCTATATTCTGCATTACAGATTATACAGCTCTGTTTCGGGAAGAGTCACCAACCCTCAACCCTCTTTTTGCGAATTCATTGTTAGTGCTGAAATGACTAATAAGTGCTATTGTTTATACAGCTTAACCCTTTAACCCTTTAGAGTATCGTTTTCTTTTGTTTTCGAATAAAAAAGCTTTTTAAATAATTTTCCGTAAGAATCTAAAATCAAAAGTGACATATATTGATCGTACTTCCCTTTTAGTGAGGTCATATATCCGATTTTTTCGATATAGCGGCTAGTTCTTGTTTTAGCGCATTATTCCCCAAGGTACTTCTTGTGGTTGATGGTGGTAAGCCTGTGCATCAAATGTAAGCAATGTGGGTATCAATAATATTCTTTTTACTAACCTATATCCAGTGTGTAGATGAAGATTCATATTTCGAAAGTTTAAGAGATACTGCCGTAGAAAAATTGGATAAAAAATTAGGTTTTTGACACTCTCTTTTGTTTTATTGTACATCATTTGATTGATAACACTATACAAAAATCGTCCAAAGGAAATGCAGAATTCACAAAACGTGTTTTTGATATCTATAATATTGATAGGCAAGGCGATTTCTTGTGACCGTTGTAACTTTGTCAGTGTTAAGCCTATTTTGACCAAGCATACCTCTTTTGAAAGGTATGTCTTTTGAGCTGTCCACCAGATTTTCAGATTTGCACCGTCTGGAACATTTTTTTTTGTAAAATTCATTTAAAGTTGCTACTAACAGATACATACAATTATACAATGCTGTGTGTGTGTTTATTAAATTTTTTCATGTGTTTTCCAAAAATTGTATATGAAAAGCCCTGTGTTGAATTGAAAAATAATTTTGGACCTAAACTAATAGCAACAATAACACCAATAACGCAACCAAATTTCATTATACTAATTGCATATCACATGCCCTATGTTGAATTGTAGATTGCCTAAAATTAGCATATCTTTGGTAAAAAGAAATAAGAATAATGATCATACATCTATCGCGCGATTAAAAGAACATATGAAAAGAAGAAATATTATTATTCGTGGAGTAAGAAAAGCACTTCCTTCGATTTTGAAAACGTTCGAAAATTACAAGGAAATGTTGAAAAGATGGCGGTTATAGTTGAGCTTAAATCTGAGAACATAGTTGAGGAAATTTTAAGCATACAAGGATCCTAAAAGGAGCTGCAATATCCAATGAACTGAGCGGTTAAAGGACAAAAAGTGATACTGCAACTCAGGAAGGACATACTTTTTATTAATAATTATCATCGTGTTGGAAACAAGCGGTTTAATTGGAACAAGAATATAGAACTGGTATGTGGAACACAGAAAGCGGAAGTTCCAATGAAGTATTTATATGGCTACGATATATGCTATTTACATTTTAAATTTTATTTAACTAAAACAAATAAATTATAGTAAAAGCGTCGATGAAATTGTACCGATAACAAATGGTATTTTTACAAAAAAATTAAAAATATATTAAAATATAAATATACTAGCAGAGCCCAGCCCTCGAAATTCGAGTACATATTTTAAGAAATTATATTTTGTCATGCGATTTATTTCTCTCACTTTTTTTAAAATCTATTTAATTCATTAATTTATATCATTATAAGTATTTGTTGCACACACAGAAATAAGAGCCTAAAGGTATTTAAATCACCTTGTATGCCACCAAAAGGTGTGCTAATTTTAGGAAATTCACAATTCAACACAGGGTGTATGATATGCAATTATTATAATGAAAGGAGATTCTGCTATTGTCGGTATAGGTTTATGTCCAAAATTAGTTTTCACTTCAACACAGGGCTTTTTATATACAATTTCTGCAAACACATTAACAACTGTAATAAACAGACACATAGCACTGTATAATTTTATGTATGTGTTAGTAGCAACTTTAAATGATCATTATTCCAAAAAAAATATTCTAGACCGTGTAAATCTGTAAATCTGGTGGATGGCTAAAAAGAAATACCTTTAAAATGACGGATGGTTGGTCAAAATACGATTAAAACTAACAAAGTTGCATAGGTCACAAGAAATCGCCTTGCCTATTAATATTATAGATATACAATATAATATAAGAAACACATATTTCTGAGGAACAATTTGAAAATTTTAGAAAATATTAGAAACAGGCATTGCCGGTTCTATGTGTGGAATCAATGAGAATATAAATCAACATAAAATTAGGTGTATGCTTAGTAATAACTCAGGCATAGATGTCATAAATATCATAACAGAAGGAACCGATATTACGATATATCCACTATATTTCCGTGCAGCAGCATGGGAAGAAGAGATTTCGGGGTAGTTGAGAATTGTTTTAATTGAAAATGGTGCAAATAATTCGTTGGTAATTGGTGATGTGAACGTAAGAATGAATGAAAAAAACGAAAGAATGAACGTGAAATGCACCAATTATGGAGGAGGAGATTCGAAGTTGGTGCCCTGCTTACATGGGAAGAAGAAAATCAAAAGATGTGGCTATAAATATCAAGAGAAAGAATTTTATGGAATTTTGTGATAAAACAAAAAAATATAAGTCCCGTATCACAAGAGGTTTTCATTACATCGATAAATTTTCTATTGAAGACGAAACCTGGTCCGATCCTTTACCTATTACCTATTAGTGTAATATTGAATGTAAAATTTAAAAAATCGGTTAATGAGTCAGAAAAGCTGATACCAAAACTTAGTGGTTTGGTAAAGAAAAAGACAACTATGTTGAAAACGTTAAAACACGAATAAGCGTATTGAAAGAAAATAACAATGATATAGATTTATCGGCTTCAATTGGCAAAAACAATGATTCAAAAGAAGTATACTCGTATGTAAATAAAAGCACATGGTTTGTTTGGAAATGTTATAATGCTAGAAAATAATCATTTTAAATTTTTGGAAAAATTTTAACAAATGCATAATGTTGATGGTAAATAAAGTTACATACTAGCTAGTAAAATATATAAAGAAATCTGTGAAGAAACCGAACAAAAATACTACATATAATTAGAACCTATATATTAATACGGGAAGGAATCATTTTTGATCCCTTTTACCCTTTTTAAGCATAATGTGGGTAGGTGGGGTGCGAAAATTGGCATAGTTATAGGTCATATGGAGGAGAAGTCCAGAATTAGAAAAATTATGTATAATATGTGTTAAAAATATATTAAATTAGGTAATATAAAACATTAATAATAAATAATTTTATAAGAGCCTAAAGGTATGCTAATCAATTTTAGCCAATTATTACATGCCCTGTATTGAACTGTGAATTGTCTAAAATTGATTGGCATACCTTTATGCTCTTATAAAATTATTTATTATCATACATTTTTGATATATGTATGTGACCTTCTCCGAGAAAAGGGACCTAGTGTGTCAAAAAACGGGTTGTGTCAAAAACGGTGGACTCTGGTACTTAAAAGGGTGCAGAAACTTTAAATGCGTTTTTTTTTCAAAACTTAATTTTCACATACTAGGTCCCTTTTTTCGGAGAAGGTCACATATATAGATTAAAAAACATTGAAAGAAAAAATAAAATTTCCTAGAATTTTCACTCGAATTTTGAGTGCTGGGTTAAGTTAGTTTAAACTAAACTGCGTTAGCAACAACAAGACTTGGTGGGAATTAGCAAGAGAAATTCGTAATCAGCCATATACATAAGCAGGCAATGTCTCATTGTCTGAATTTAGGATGTTTTTGATCGACTTATTAAATCCTGCACAAATGTCCAACGAAAACTGCTGTGCACCTTTATGTTATGCAAACTCTTTTCTCGACTCTGAAATAACAACGTTAAAGATAACACAGGTCTTAAAAAAGAAACACCAAACAAAATTAAGCAAAGACCCAGGTGAGAATAGAGTACCCTAGAAATTTTTAAAAAATGCACTAATTGAACCATTAGTAGAACTGGCCTTATCAATTAAAGCATTTTAATAGAATGAAAGCAGATGAAACATTTACTTTGAGTGTAATATACCCAATATTTAGAAAAGGTAACGCAAATTTGGCAAGTAACTACCGAGGTATTTCATTCATGAATTGCGTATAAAAAATTATGATGGGTATCATAAGTGAACATCTATGCAAATAGGGTGAATTTCACATCATTATTACTGAATTTCTCAAATAAATCAGAAGCTATCTGCATAAGAAACGCTTCTGGTAAATGCTCAAGCTTTGTTGTTCCCGAAAGCAAACGTCTTCATCTTTTTCTCAATGGAACGGAGATTCCATTCAGATCCAACATCAGATACCTTGGAGTTTTATTTATTTATTTATTCATGTATTAACTTACAATTACAAATTATAAGCTAATATTAGGATTAGTGCAATAGCTACTATGGCCTTCAGCACAAAATAGTATTAAACAATAACAATAACATTATTTCTTAATATTATGAGTTACATAGTAACTGAATTCTATATAAAATTATAAGTGCCAGTTCTTTTTAGGAATTTTATTATTTTTTTTATATTATATGGGGTCGGATTGGATAAATACCCAGTAGGATCAATACCTTTAAAACAATTCTGTCTATGAGTAATGAAATTTGGGCAGTTCGAGAGGATGTGGGAAGGATTTGGGGTGGGAGATATGCAGTTACAAATTTGAGGGATTGTAATGTTCATTAGGTGTCCGTGAGTCAGTTTGGAATGTCCGAGTCTTAGCCGTTCAAATTTTATCATATCTAATCTGTTAAGGCCAGCAATGTTTCTTTTTAAGAAAGATCGAATGTCTTTCATTTTATGATTTAATGTTTTGTACCATGTTGTAGTGTTGCTAAGTTGGGATTTTTTTTTGTCATCAATGTAATGTTCTGTGATAAGTTTTTCCCAGTCATAATGATTATTATTAGGTGTTGTGATTAACGGATATATATTAGCCCTTTTTGCAATGAGATCAGCTAATTCGTTACCTGGGATACCGCAGTGGCCAGGAATCCAAATCAATTTTATATTTGGTTGCTTGTCGATTAACAGGTTTCTTAGTTCGTTAATATAGTGATTAAAATTGTTTATATTTGCAATAGATTGTAGTGAAGAAAGGGAATCAGTACATATTGCAAATTTACCATTGTTTTGACTCAAATATTTAATTCCTTCATAGATAGCTATTAGTTCGGCAGAGTATATAGAACTAAATTTGGGTAGGATAGCATATTTGATTACTCTATCATCAGTAGTTATGCTGAAGGAAGTGGACGTATCAGATTTTGATCCGTCAGTGTAAAGAAATTTATAATCATAAAGTGTATCTTTTAGTTCATTGAATAACATTATGTATTGGTGTGGGCTAGTGTTTTCTTTGAGAAACCATGGAGGATATTGTTTGCCGCTGGACTTTATTATGCTGAGAGGAAGCTGTAGTTCAATACAATTTTCTATTGTGCGATATATGGACGACGGTATTCTTGGAATTTTTTTGGAAGTCTTGCATTTTTTGAATAATTTAAAAATAGGAGTGTTTATGCTGAAAGCTAGTGATTTCAAAA
Source organism: Cordilura impudica (assembly GCA_963682025.1). Taxonomy (NCBI): domain Eukaryota; kingdom Metazoa; phylum Arthropoda; class Insecta; order Diptera; family Scathophagidae; genus Cordilura; species Cordilura impudica. The sequence continues at coordinate 251,826,298 of OY821519.1, read as the reverse complement.
GTTTGGTAGTTAAAATAGTTGTCTGTGTTTCTAGAGTTGCTATGTTAGATTCAAAAAGCATGTTTTTGATTGGGGTTGAACGAAAAGCACCCAGTGCAAATCTCACTGCAGAATTAATTATGGTCTTAAGCTTGCGTAATTTTGAATTTGGAGAATGACCATAGATCATTAGCGCGTAGTTAATTTTTGATAGGAGAATAGATTTGATGATTGAGATAATAGTGAATGTATTACAGTCCATTTTGGGGTTTGAGAAGGACTTTATGATATTAAGACGATTTGATAAAGAAGAAACTAAATAATCGATATGGTGGTTCCAACTGTATCTTTTGTTTATATGTAAACCAAGTATCCTCATAGATTCAACTTGGTTTAAAATTGTTGAAGAAGAGTTTATAGTGCACATACAGTTTTTTTTGCGGCATATATGGATAGTTTTACATTTTGAGACAGAAAGAATTGCACCTGATATCGTTGACCATTCATCTATATCATTAAATAGACGGTTTAGGTTGATTGTCGGATTTTTCCTCTTGTTTGATTTTATAATTAGGTTAAAATCGTCAGCATACGCCACAAAATCGATTTCCTTGTGCATAGAAAAAATTGAGCATAATTTATTGTAGGCAATTAGGAATAGTGTAACTGACAATGGTGAACCCTGTGGTATACCATTAGATAAAGGGTGGAGGGTAGAGTGACATCTGCCTATACGTACTACTATTTTCCTATTAGACATAAAGTTTCTAATATAATTAATTATATTAGGGCCCATTTTCCACATAGTGAGCTGATCGATTACTGCATGTATACCAATTCTATCAAAAGCACTCTCAAAGTCTAGTGATACTATTGAGACATGTTTACGTGCTGATAGGCTAGTTGCAATATGGTAATCTAAATACAATAGACAATCAATTGTGGATTTTCCTCTTCGAAACCCGAATTGACGGCTATCTAGGAGTTTATGTGATTGCATAAACCACCAGAGTCTGTTAGCTATTATTTTATCCATTACTTTTGATATGCATGAGTTTAGCGAAATTGGTCTATAAGATTTTAACAGAGTTTTATTACAACCTGGTTTGAATATTGGTATTACAATACTGTTCTTATATTGTTGTGGAATATATGTATTAAAAATTGTGTTGTACAAAGATAGTAGCCGTTGTTTCATTGTTAGCGGTAGATTTTTAAGCATGGGGTAGGACACTCTGTCTAACCCTGGCGTTTTTCCTTTCATTCTAGTCAAAACTGATGAAAGTTCTAACATGCATATAGGATTCTCAATTATTAGTGCTTTACAAGAGGGAGTTGCTGGAAGGTTTTGTCGAACGACTCTAGCTTTGTGTGTTCTAAAACTTTCGTTAAATATCAAATCTGAGGAATTTTCTGACCAAAAGGTTGCAAATTCTTCAACCATGTCTGACTTATCAGTCAACATAAGATTCGGGTTGTTTAACTTAGATATACAGTGAATTGAGTTCATTATTTTAAGCCCCGTAAAGCTTCTGATGTTATGCCAAATTTTAGCGGTTGGTGTAGACGAGTTGATAGTGGAACCAAGTTGGTTAATTGATTTCGCTTTTGACAGTTTGATTTTTCTTTTAAATTGCGCTCAAATTTTTTTGAAATTAATTAGGTTCTCGAGGCTCATATCACGTTTGTAGATGTGCCAAGATCTGTTCTTTTCGGTTTTAAGTTTGTGGAGTTCGTTGTTCCACCATGGAACTTTTCTGCTAAAAATATTTCTAGACTGCGGTATAGCAATATTTGCTGATTCGTGGATTATTTTAGAAATGTTGGCTGCTTCTATATTGACATTGTCGCTAATTTGACGACAAGAATCAAAGTACAGACACTTACTTTGGAATAGTTTCCAATTGGCCGACTCTGTCTTAAATTTGGGTCTATAGGTTGGACAGCTAGAGGTAGTATTTGAATTGTGAAAGAGCGAGATTATAATAGGGTAGTGATCACTTCCATGCAAATTATCTAGAATTTGCCATTCTGACTCAATTGCAATTGAAGGACTACAGAATGATAAGTCTATGTGTGAGAAGGTGCCATGTGTACTAAAATGTGTGGGAGAGTTATCATTAAGGATAATATATTCCGAATCATTAATAAAATTAGTTAGAATTGTCCCTCTCCTATTATTTGAAAGTGAACCCCAACTGGCATGCCAGCTGTTGAAGTCTCCTGTGATAATACTAGGTGTTGTAGATAATGTAAAAACATTTTCCAGATTCTGTACAGAAAAATGTTGGTGTGGCGGGATATATGAGGAGAATATATTAAATTTCAGCTTTGAAGTTATTTCAACACAGATAGTGTCTATGTTTATATTGTTGCCTAATATTATTTGTCGATGTTGAATGGAGTTATGAACCAATATGGCTACCCCTCCGTAACTTGTGTTAGATGTATTGGTCGAGTATAAGGTATAATTAATTGGTATGTTTATATGTGTCAGGTCATGTAAATGTGTTTCTTGAATACATACAATTTTAGGTAAATAGGTTTTTATGAGAATTTGAAGTTCATTATAATTATTTTTAAACCCGTTCATATTCCATTGGAGGATGTTAAATATCATTTGATAGGGTATTGAAGTTTAAATATACAATTAGTATTAAAATAATAAATAATTTTAATTTGTAATGAACTAATTTTATAAGAGTTAGCCAAAAAGGTGGGGCACTTGGGTAAGGTATCTGATTTAAGTTTAAATATGTAAAAAAAGAACAACATAAATAAATAATTGAGAGCAGAAATAATGAATAATAGAGATTTGTAAGAGTTAATATTAAAAATAATATAAAAATAATATAATACTTTGTTATTGTTTTTAAAATAAAATTTAAGAGTTATTATTGTAAATATTTACGAGGAATTTTTCGAGCGCTTAGCCTCAAGCTCCAGTTGTTTTTTTACTTGCAATCTTGTTCTCTTAGATGTGTTTCTAGGTAGCAGTATAGTTTTTTTATTTGGTGAGTTTTTATTTGATGTGTTTTGTTTATCAGTGTCAGAGATGTCGGTGGAGATGTCACTCATTACATCGTCATACTTTTTGATTGTGCGTGAATTTGTTGGTAAGTTCGGTGGTGGCATAATATTCGATGTATTTGGTGTATATTTATTGTTTATTCCAATTGAGTGGTTGTTGTTTTGTGTTACTACTGCAGAGTAAGATGTAGTTTGGTTGTTGTGTCTTTGTTGATAAATTGTTGATGCTCTTTTTTTACTAACTTTTTCAATAGTTATTATTGCTTGTATTTCTTTCTCTTTAAGAAATACTGGGCAAGATCTATTGACAGAAGCATGATCGCATTTTTCATAGTTTAGTGTTTTGCAGTTGCTGCAATGAGATGGTCGGGTGCATTTCTCCTTTAATTCGGCATTAAGGTGGTATGATTGTGCGCAGTTGTAACAAATTTTGTCATTTTTACATATTTTCGAGACATGGCCATATTGAAAGCAATTATTACACTTCAATGGGAGGGGAATATATGGTCTTATGCGTAATTTTTCATAACCTACCGCCAATTCAGACGGCAGTGAAGGCAGTGCAAAGGTTATAATTATAAGACCAGTTTCATTAGGCTTGTCATCCACTTTTTTCATTATTTTTTTCACTGCACAAACATTTTGTTTTTTTAATTCCGATAGAATTTCTTCTTCATCAATACCCCGCAAATCGTTGGAGTAAATAACTCCTCTTGCGTAGTTGAGGGTTTTGTGCTCGGTTACTTCGACTTTTATTTCGGGAGATAGCGAAGTTAATTTTATTAGTTGTCTTGCTTGAGTGTAGTTTTTTGTTTTTATAAGTATACAGCCGGTTTTTAGTTTTTTGCACAGAACAACTTCTCCACCAGCTATGCTGTCCACTACTTTCTTTATTAAGAAGGGAGAGACATTTGCGAGAGATTCAGTGCTATTCACACGTGACATCAACAAATATTTTTCACCAGGAGAGATTATATTTAGCGTTTTCTTTTGATCTAACATCAGATACCTTGGAGTTACATTTGAGAAACTGTTGAAATTTAATAAACATGGCAGAGCCATATTAGCCAAAAGTAAACGTATTGCTGGAATGTTTTCACGACTGCTGAATAGCAACCATCTTCCCAGAAATACCAAACTCCTCATTTATAAAGTTGCCATAAGTCAGTACTTTTCTACGCTTTTCCAATTTGGTTCACCATTTCCCCATCAGTTGCCAAAGATATAGAAATATTCGAAAGGCGGATCCTGCAACGGTGCATTAATAGGAACTTCGAAACCTACACAAAACGTTATTCCAATAAATTTATCTACAAGAAAGCAGCTGTAACCCCTTTTTGTCAGTATGCGTTTTCTCTACAGAAAAAGTTTATTGAAAAATTGGCTAATCATGACAACGTTTTGATGAACGAGATTTACGACCTTGAGGCTGATTTGAATTGGTCAGATACAAATTACTTGTCCCCAGTGGGCATAATTTCATATGGCACAAGCTCACCGAACCCAGGCTCATGTCAACTATCAGAGTTTTACCAGAGAACTTCCCCAAGAACACACAGAGGTTGAGTTCCACCGCGTATGCAGTCGGTATAATTAAAACTTTCATCTGCACCCATCTTTCTTTTTTTTTTTAATCTAATTTTTACCAATATTTGGTGATTTAGTTTAATCCATTAATTGTTAAAATTCTGTGAAAGCTTCTCTTTTTTATATACAATATTATGTTCAACAGCTGTGTATAAGTATTTTTAAGTATTGTATAAGTTTTTGTTAAGTGTTAATTAGTTTTAGGAATTTTTTTTTTCTTGTTATTGTTATCAGATCTACTCTGAAAGACACTGTCAATGTCGGGAGCAAAAATTGTAATCTATATATTTGAAAGATACAACAGTATATTCGAAATTATCTTATTTTTAATTAGCAAGTTAATTAGCATCGTTATTGAAAAAAAGGCTCAAATAAAAGTTTACTTACTTACTTACTTACTATTACTGAATTTCAAGCAAGATTCACAAAAGGTTGCTCCACAGTGCACAATATTTATAACTTGGCACCCAATGTTCATTTAAAACTTTAAAAAGAAAAAAATTGATTTTATGGCAGCTTTTGAGAAAGTTGCTCGGAAATCACTTTACCTTTAAACTGCATACGCTTGGAGCACCAACAAAAATAGCCAAATTTTTAGAGACTGTTTATTCTACAACAAGTTTCTCTTCTGGCACTGAACTCTCAGAACCATTCGAAACAGTATCAGGGGTTAAGACATACGCGCATGATACTGTAATATTGGCTGAAGATTCAACGGCTTGAGTAATACTGCGATTACTGCCATCTAGTAGTGAATCTAAAATTAACCACACAATCTGTTATAGGTCCCTGCGAACCTTTTCACTATTTTAAGACCAACAGGCCAACATATTTTTTTTAAAGGATAAGTTAATCACAAAAAAAAAATTAAAAAAATAAGACAAAAAGCCGGAGTTAAAATTTCTTCGACCTCAGTTCTTATTACAAAAGTTCTCTTAATATTATTGTTAGGATATTGGATTTAACAACATACATCTTGCTCATACTGCTTGTAATTTTATATCCCTAATACATCCACAATACTAATTTTGTGGCACGTATGTAAGTAAGAGTATATGTGTATGTATGTCTCTCGATTAAATACTCTAACTAATTATCTATATTTAGCCACAGGTTAAAATGTCAAATAGTCGTAAATCACTTTAAACATATTTCAATTGTTACAAGTGGCTGTTACAGAACTAAATGGATTTCTTTGTAATGAATGTATCTAGAGAAAAATTAACATTATGTTAGATACTTGAATTCATTTAGATAAGTGAACCACTTATAATCTAAATTTTATACATTATATCAAATGCAAGATAATTAATATAGAAATAACAAACGCAATTGTTCTTCTTACAAAGGAATATCCGTTTTTTTTAGAACTATAAGAGACTGAGAAATACTCATCAAACAATGTTGTTTTTATCATGTTTTTCAATTATCGAATTTACCTATAATTATGTTATAGAAATCAATTAAATACGTTTAAATAAAAAATATTAAATTTTATAACTAGAGAGCTTATGTAGTACTCTGTCAAATTTGTACACTAGGCCATCATCTACTTTTGCAACTCTCAATGAGGAATATGAATCAACATAGCCCATAAGAATTTTAAGAAATTTGTAAGATTTTTTAGAAATTGCTGCGGGGTTGCTTAAAACGATTTTAGCACAAAAAAGTAAAGTATGAAACAAAAACAATTTTTTTTTGGTAATTTCTCTGGTGCTTTATTTTTACAAAACTGTTCAATTCACTTTTGAACAGTGCCAACCTACTAAAAAATTATCTTCAGTAAAAAGAATGCCAGAATTAGGCAATATATACCCATTAAATTTGAAAGGTCATTTATAGTCTTTCCTATAACAAACAAGTAAGAAAATTATAGTCAGTCTAGACCGAATATACGATACCCTATACCATGCATTCAGAGAGCCTATCTTTTAGGTTCAACTAATTAGATATAGAAAATAAGCATAAGCCAAATTTGAGTGGCCTTGTTATTAATTTTTTTGCCTTTGGATATGAAAAAGTACATATCGGATGCTATATTTGTATGGGGACTGGGTCGATAAATGGACCGATCCCGACTATCTTTGGTATAGTCATTTATTTTTTGCAAAAACATATACTAACCAAAGTTGGGAAAAATCTGTGGAATATTTTTGCTTTTTTTTGAGAGATTTAAGTGAAACTAAAGAATCAGCTTCATATGGGGGGTTATGACTAAGAATTATCCTATGGGTTTTTCTTTGTACTCCTGGTAAAAGGATGTAATTAGCATACTCAAACTCAATTTGATCGAGATCAATATGATAATTTGTATGTTATGGCAATTTAAGTCGATCTCATAGGGGTCATTTGTATGGGGATCAGGTCTGAATATGCACCGATTTTCACCAGTTTCAATGAAGTTAATTCTATAGCTAATGGAAGCAAATTTACTAAGTTTTATCAAAATATTTTCATATTTACGACCTGTAGTTTGATTACAAGATTTACATGGACACATAGACGGACGGACGGACGAGCGAACAGGCGGAAGGTCGGACTTCGCTAAATCGACTCAGAAAGTTAGTCTGAGTCGATCGGTATAATGAAAGAGTGGTCGAGGTCAAATATTTTTGGAAGTTACAAACACAAAGGCGTTATGCCCTGGCCACATTGTGGTATAGGATATAAAAAAAGTACCTTATTAGAAAAAAACAACCTTTTTAGAACAACCACAGTTTTAGGAAAAAGTACTTTTGTATCTTTTTAGGAAAATTTTATTTTGAAGGAAAACATACGGTTTTAGGAAAAAAAACTCTTCTATAGTAAGAACTTGGTAGAAAATGTACCTTTTTTTTAGGAAAAAGTGTCATTTTAGGAAAAAGTAACTTTTAAGGGAAAAATTATCTTTTTTTGCAAAAGGTACCATTGTAGGAAAAAGTACATTTTTAGAAAAAATATCTTCTTTAGTAAAACTACATTTTTACGAATTATTAGCTGTTTCAGAAAAAAAATGCCTTTTAATAAACACTGCTATTTTAGAAATAAATACTATTTAAGAAAAACTGTTTTTTTAGGAAAAAAATATCTTTTATTTTAAAAAGCACCATTTTAAGAAAAATACCCTTTTAGGAAAAAGTACCTTTTTAGGAAACTGTACTTTTTAAGGAAAAAGTGCCTTTTTTGGAAAAAGTACATTTTGATAAAAAAAAGTTCTTCTTTAGGAAAAAGCAGTTTTGTTTAGAAAAAAGTGTCTTTTTAGGAAAAACATCTTCTTGAAATAAACTAGCTTTTAAGGGAAATTAGAAAAAATTAAATTTTTAGAAAAATTTACTTTGTTAGAAAAATGTAAATTTTTTTTTGAAACTACTTTTTTTTTTGAAAAACTAACATTTTAGATAAAATTACCTTATTAGGAAAAAATAGCCTTTTTTTTTAAAATGGTACCTTTTTAGAAAAACAACTGTTTACGGTAAACTTATTTTTGTACAAAAAAACTACCTTTGTAGGAAAAAAGATCATCGTTAGACCATGTTTTAGGGAGATACATCATTTTGGGAAAATTATATACATATATTGTGGAAAGTCCTGGTAAAGAAATGTCTGAGTAAGAGAAAATTAATTTTTTGGAACAATAAATTTTATAAAAGTACCTTTTAAGAAAAGAACGTTTTAAGAAAAGTTCCTTATGAGAGAACTAGGGTTGGGAATACCGGACTTAAATATAAATACCGGTATTTCGGTATTGTAGTTCTGTAATACTGGGATCCCAGTATTAATACCGGTATTATTTTTTTTCCTAGGAATAAATAAATACTTTAATAAAAAAATATTTGATAATTATTTATTCATTTCATATAAAAGAACAAAAAAAAATTAAACACAAAATTCAGTAAAAAGTAAAAATATGAAAAGGGAAGAAACTATAATAAAATTGCACTTTATTTTCATTGGTTGAAATAAGACCTCAGGAAACATAGCTTATTAAGCGATTTATCTCCCAGCCTTGTACGAATTCTGGTGCAGATTAGGCCAGCTGCTGAAAATGCCCTCTCCGATTCTACACTTGTCGGCTGAATGTTTAGCAAATAATTGTATACTAAAGTTAAGTGTTTGCCTCTTATCCAATTTGTTTCAAAGAAAGACATTTCTTTTTTAATTGAGCGTGTTAAATCATTCTTATTTTTGTTGATTCCACTGTCACTCTCAGGTAATCTGGTGCAAGTTTTTTTTTTTGATATTGCCATCTGTAATTTTTCTTTTAACGTCAGAGATACCTCATTCCTTCGATCATCTTCATTATCATCGACATCAACTATTATATTTGAATTTGAAACGTTGGCTGATGTAGATGTTGTTGCTACAGGTTCAGATTCATAATTCTCATTGTTCAGAGCCAGACGTCGTATCTTTAGAATAATAACTTGCAATTGCGGCTTTAGTATTAATTGGAAATAATTCATAATATTTGTGGTCTTCATCATCGCAAAACACTTGAAATTTCCGTTCGTCTTTGAAGAATACGTACTTTTAAAGCTGCCGATTTTAAATCTATTAGACTCTTTTGGATGCAATTTTTTAATTTAAGGAAACGTTCTATCATAGACACCAAACTATTCCATCATGTTCTTGAGTCTAAAAACAGAGATGGCTCTTTCCCGAACTCTTCTTTTACATATTTTTGTAAAATTTTGTTATTTTTTGTAGGCGAAGCTCGAAATATTTTGACTACGGTACGAAATTTTTTTATTAATGGTAACATTTCGTATGTTGTTCGATTTTAATAAAGTAAAAATAATATAATTGGCACTAGTGAAAAAAAAAATTATAAATTTTTCTTGAAATACTAGATTGATGCATTTTCGCAAGAATTGAAATTTGTTCGTACAATTTAAGAAGATTTTTTTAAGTAAAAACCCAAGTGAAAAAACATAATATTTTGTTTAAAAATATTAAAACGAAATACGTTATTTAGCCTTTTTCAATACCGGTATTTCGGTATTATTTATTGAGGCCGAATAGCGGGATCCCGGTATCCCGGTATTCGGGATTCCGGTATTCCCATCTTTACACTTGTCAATATCGACAAGTTTGGAGCCCATACTTGTTGGTCAAACCTCCATGAAATTGAGGTTAAAGTTGTGATTTTGATTTAGTTTGTTTTTTTGCGTTATTCTTTTCAACATTTCTCCTAAAGTGACAGAAGTCTGTTAGATTTCAACTGAATTATATATTGCCCGTAAAAGCAAAGCAACAGGAAAAAAATACAAAATATAGTTTTTGTTGCATAACCTCATGTTTTGGATAAACTCTGTTTCCGCTATAAAGCCTAAAAAAATCAAAAAATCAATTTGGGTCATATTTCCCTCTAACAGTTGCAAAATAGAAATCAAAAAGATTTTTAAATGGGAAAAATAAAAAAAAAATGGTTAAAGAGATCTTTCGCTCTTTCAAGCAATTTTAATTATTTCTTCTTCTCACCCCTGCCGATGGTGGAGACCACTTGCACTCAGGGTGCGGACCCTGGGGGGTGTCAAACAAGAGCTGGTAGTTACAAAATCATGTCATCAGCTGATATTAAGTACCAGACAAATTTAAATATAAACAACATAAAATAATTAATTAAGGCATTGAATTAAATATATCGCGCTTGGCTTTCAACACATTACAACTAAGATCAATAAAATTGTGTAACACACTATAATCGTGACAAATTCTGCGGAAAGGATAAGAATTAGCATAATACAAGGTATGTTAAAATTTAAATTTGATACAAGAAACTCCGAGTCAACATCACCATTCGCAAAGTTGAATACAAAGGTAACACACAGCATGGTCCTCCTACTCTCAAGAGTATGAAGTCTGATAAGCCTTAGCCTATTAGTATATGATGGTAAGTCATCATAACTCTAACATAAACGACGTATATAGAATAGCGAAAACTTTTCATGCTCAGACCCAATTGCATTGGTTTGAATCTGATAATATGAATTCCATATTATTGATGCATATTACAAAATCGGTCTTATAAAATAAATATACCCAAAAGTTTCGTAATCTGGAGTTTATTCTCCAACAAAAAATTATAGAAAAAATTTTCTTTTCTATCTATTATTTATAATTGACAATCACCATAAAGGAAGAGTAGTAGAAAATAACACCGGCAGCTTTTTTAAAAATCGGACCTTTGTTGACCTTAAACCAAGAATCATATATAAATGAGGATGTGCAAAACGTAATTTGTTCATCATAGCAAGAGTGGCAGATCTCAGAATATTCAAAAGTTCATGAACCTAAAATATGTTCACATTGCTAATAAGCAAGATCATTCGAAAAAAAAACATATTTTTCACTTGACAAAACGCAGACATTGTTATGCATCAAGAACATAAAAACCCAGTTAGCATTTAATGAAATTATGACACGGTTTTATAAAGAATCTTGGTTTTATGACTAGATATTGAAATGAGACTAGATATGAAATGCTGACTGGGTATACACACATTGGCATACAAAAAGAAACAACAAAAACACACACATAGTTAATATAAGGAAACAAAACAAATTGTAAAAGGCAAAAAGTAGAAAAGTTTCAATTTTTTAACATTTTCAATTTCATCAAGTAAAGTTAATTTGAAAAATTTCATAAGACATTTGTTTTATGTGGAATGAAATTTTTCAAACATGGTTGAAAAAATATGTGAAATTGAAAGCAAATTGGGAAACACAAGTGTATAATAATTTCAAAAATTTTATTTTATAAAAAAAAAATTAAAGTAAATTTTATATGTTAACCAAAAAATTTAAAAAATAAGGAAATAAAAAAAATTGAAAAATACAATTCAGAAACTTAAATAAATATATGTAAATAAAAAAATTAAAAAAATTATAAATTAAAAAAAAAAATATAAATTTAAATAAAAAAATTTAAAAAAATAATAATAATAAAAAAAAAACAATTCAGGAACTTAAATAAATATAAATAAAACAATAAAAAAAATTAAAAAATAATAATAAAAAACAATTCAGGAACTTAGATATAAATTTAAATAAAAAAAAATTAAAAAAAAATAATAATAAAAATAAATTAAAGTAAATTTTAAATGTTAACCAAAAAATTCAAAAAATAAGGAAATAAAAAAATTAAAAAAAACAATTAAGAAACTTAAATAAATATAAATAAAACAATTAAAAAAAAAAATAATAATAAAAAAAAAACAATTCAGGAACTTAAATAAATATAAATAAAACAATTAAAAAAAAAATAATAATAAAAAAAAACAATTCAGGAACTTAAATAAATATAAATAAAACAATTAAAAAAATTAAAAAATAATAATAAAAAACAATTCAGGAACTTAAATATAAATTTAAATAAAAAAATTAAAAAAAAATAAAAATAAAAAAAAATTAAAGTAAATTTTAAATGTTAACCAAAAAATAAGGAAATAAAAAAATTAAAAAAAAAAACAATTCAGAAACTTACATAAATATAAATAAAACAAAAAAATTAAAAAATAATAATAAAAAACAATTCAGGAACTTAAATATAAATTTAAATAAAAAAATTAAAAAAATAAAAAAAAATGTATATTATGAAATTTTCATCTAAACCCCTGAACAGCAGCTCATATATCTTCCTTTCCACTACTCGGCTCCGTTCAATAGTCATCTGCCACAGTTTTGAAGCTACGGTAACCCCGCACACGTCAAAGTCGTACATGGCTTCACCTTTATTCGAATTATGGCGAATTAGGGTTCTTTAACATTTTAACTTCATTTGGCGGGCATGCCACTTCCACCTCATCTTTTTTCTGTGGGCTTGCCGCTGCCACCGCTTCCACGGTTGCACCCTGTTAATGCGAATGATTTAAATTATATATCGGACCCTTTAGGCTCATTTAAATATTCAATATTCAAAATCAATTTGTTAAGTTCAAAGTCGTTTTTCTCCAAAACTTATTTTCTGATCATAGGTCCCTTTAACGTTCCGTGTAAGACAAAAATTTAATGCAAAAAATATTTCCTAGAATTTGCACTCGAATTTCGAGTGCTGGGATACACTAGTAAATAATTATAAGATAAAAACATTTAAAAATACAATTGTATTTAAAAAACAGTTCAAATGCCAGAAACTTTGAATATTTAAATAACGGTTAAGATTTTACACAGTCAATTAATTACCATCTTCAATTTTTGCTGTTTTAATCAACTCTGGTACAGAAGTTTCCATTGTTTTGGCATACTTAAAAAAATTTTTTTTTCGCCTATTTTGTTGTTAAATGAATTTGTTTAAACAAATTTGCTATCTTTCGTTAGAGAACACAGCAAAGAGTGATTTCGCAAGAAAAAAAATAACGCGAAATTATTAAAAATCAATTTGCAAATTTAGAATTTTGTAAAAGTTTCCAATGTATAAAAAAAGGAAAAATCTAAACTTTGAGAATTAAATTTTATTTGAACTATTTTCGAATGAAAACACAAAATCTTATCAACTTCGGAGTTGTGCAGGATATAATGGAAAAAATAGCAAATAATTTTTATATTGTTTTTTTTTTTCGCACATGGAAAGATTAATTTTCATAATTTAATACGAAAAATAGCTTTTACTTAAAATCTTTTTAAACACTCATTTCAATTTACTCATTTCTATGAACAACACTTTTTTTTATAATTTATTTAATTATTATTTAATGATTAGAATTCAGCGATATCTGAAAAAGACAAAGCCAGTTTCAAACTCTGTGATATAAAACTAAGAAATCTTAATATTTTCCAAGTTGACAGGATATACAAAATTATCGTAAATTGTTGAACATTATTAAAATTTATGCAAAAATAAAAAACAAATTTTTTATGTTTTTTTTATTGCATATTTTTATAGTATTAAGAAAAAATAATTTATAAATTTGTTTACCTTTTTAATCACCTTTTATTTAACATCTTTAACATCTGCGGTGTAGAGGGTATAAAAAGGCCCTTTTCAGGGCCAGCACATAAATTCAAAAAGAGATTTTTTTGTTACTGCTTTTTTTATAAAATAAAGGCAATCATTAATATGACGAATTCATTTAAAAGTAAAAACTTCATAAATATAAATAAAAAACTTTGTGTAATATTAAAATAAATTTTATTTTTTATTACAAATTATAATATATAATATATACCTCTTTTTTAACAATTTCAGTTTCATATTTTCTCCTACTACATTTTTCCTTTATTCTGTTTTTTAACACTTCTTTGGCAATCCTCAAAATGGCTGCTCTCGCAACTCTTCTTCTTCATGAACTTTTTGAGTTCTGCCACTCTTGTTGATAAATATGTTCAATGTTCACATGAACATTCTGAGAACCGCCACTCTTGGTTAGTCAGTTTATGATGAACAAATTTCAGTTTGCACATCCTCATTTATATATGATTCTTGCTTAAACGTAAGAATGAAGTATCCCTTAAGTTCAGTCCTCAATTACTCGAGAAACTAAATGCGTTAGACAGGTCTTCGAAATACCATCATTTGAATCCCATCATGAAATTTTTTTATTTTAGTACAAATCTCATGTTTAGGGGAATGCAATGAATGGGGCCAGAATTGATATTGTTTTATTATTTTTAGTTTATTTTAATTTTTCCTAAGGGTGATATTGGATTCAAATGAATTATTAATTTAAAGGTCAACAAATTGCCCCTCAAATTAATAATTTTTAACTTTACGCTAGTACTTTTCAAAAGAGGTTTATTCGATCCTCAAATTTCTTTTCCCCTTTAAGAATGAGTAAAAATTAGATAAAAGTTATTGGTGAAAAACCCTTCCATACAGCACATACTATGGTTTTAAAAAACAAATATATGTGCACTGCAACCATGATTACAAGTGTTAAAATAACATTTACAATAGTCAAGTAAACATACGATTAAATCAAATAAAGTTATAAAAAAACAGTGTAATAGAATAAAAATAGAAAAAGTAAATGGAATAAATTGTTCGCGATGATATTAGAAATACAGAACATATAATCGACTTTAAGTGATGACGGGTAAAGTGTGTGCATGTGTGTGATATATGTAGTAGAGATATCAAAGAAGTGATGTGGAAAGGAGTGAATACATTGGCAACCAATGATTTAACTACTTGTTCTGCAGTTAACTCACTTTATAGTAAGAAAACAATTTAAAGAAACAAAATGAATATGAGCATATGGACACAGAAATGAATAACTCTGTTAAAATGAAGAGATGAATTTCATTATAAATTGAAACTTAATTAATTCTTCGTAAACGAGAAGATGATGGATGGACTCCTAGAAATGTCATAGCGACAATTTTTTGCGACGTACGTGACTTAAACGAAATTGATTGGTTTAGAAAGGGAAAAACCATAAACGGTGAATATCATGACTACTCTCTGGATCGATTAAATGACGAAATAATTAAAAAAAAAAAAACAAATCCATTTTAATCAAGACATTGAACGGGTGTAGTCGCTATTTCTAAACTTAAAAAATGGCTTAGCTCCAATGAGGAAATTATTGATCAAGCAAGCGCCTAAGTTGAGGACCTTCAGGAATCCTATAATTTGTAATGGATACAAAAATTAGAGAAACGTTGGACAGAGTGTATTGAAAACGAAAAGGTGGCTTTTGTTATAAAATTTTAGTTTATATTTATTCTTCGAAATCAATTTTATCGCCTTTAAGTAATTCGCTAGGATACACTTCTGCTAACGTTTTTTTCCAAAAGACGAATCGAACAATTGTGTAGAGGCAAAAGACGAATCGAACAATTGTGTAGAGGCAATTGCTCGATTCGTCTTTTATCCCTTCAATTAATTTAAAACGATGACCCCGGTGTGGTCTTATGAGTTTATTAAAGAGCCAAAAGTCGCACGGTATAAAATTAGGTAAATGCAGTAAATATGGAATAATGTAAGTCGAATAGTTAAAAAAAAAATATTCTACTATTTTTTTGAGAAAAACTTCATTCAAATATTCTCTGTTAACAGTTGGCTCCAGCGGAAAGAAACCATCGAAAGAAATGACTAAGTTTTGCTTCACAATTTGCATGTATTTGCTTGATTGGTCGGTTGTTTCGGGTTCGTAGGCATGTAGGCATAGACTCGAATCTAGATAATTTGGTATATTTATAAAAAAAAAGTACATATCAAACTGAGAAAGAAATTATATGCCCAAATCTATAAACATCGAAAGTTTACTTCTGATTTGGGCACGGTATTATATACTACAATCATCTGAAGCTATACTTTTTCGTAGACGTAGCGACCGCAACAAGGGTTAGAGTAAAAGCTGGGTAGTTTTGGAGAAACTACGGCGACGATTGCAAAATTAAAAATAGTATAATTTAATGTACAAGACATTTATATTAAACACTCACTTCTGTTAATATTGTGAATATATATGTATTCACAAAATTTTACTCATTTCGATTTGGTAACCCTAAAAGTAGTAAAAGCTCAATTCGGATGGTGTCTTTCAAAGATGTAAGCGATCACTTTCTGATCTCGCTAATAAAGGGTCCGCCATCTAACGTTTTTTTTTTTTTCAACTAGTGCTTATTTCGTGAATGGTAACACTTAGCTCATGTCTGATTTGACAGATAATTAGTTTTATCCTTCCGCTGAACGAATATGGTTGTGTGTACGCTTGAACAACGCTGGGAAATATTGCAACATTACTTTGAAAATCATGGTAATGTTGCAGAATGTGTGCGAAAATTGCGTACGGATTTTGGAAGAAGAGAAGCACCCTCAGCTCCGTATGTTCGTTATCTTGTGAAAAAAGTGAAAGAAACTGGCTCCTCATCGATAAAAAAAAAGCGTGAAAAGCGAAAAACAGTGCGTACACCCGAGAATATTGCTGCTGTGGCAGAAAGTGTGCGTGAAGCGCCATCAACAACAATTCACCGTCGTTCTCAAGAATTGAACATTTCGGAGGCATCGTTGAGACGAATTTTGCATAAAGACCTTGGTACGACGCCATACAAAGTCCAGTTGGTTCAGGAGTTGAAGCCAACTGACCATCCAATGCGTTTTCGCTTCGCTAAGTGGGCCTGCGATCGACTTACAGAAGATGCCGATTTTGCCAAAAAATCATCTTTTCAGATGAAGCTCATTTTGATCTTGGCGGGTATGTAAACAAGCAAAATTGTCGCATTTGGGGCACAGAAAACCCGCACGCATACATTGAAAAGCCGATACACCCAAAACGAGTCACTGGTTGGTGCGGATTTTGGTCCAGAGGCATAATTGGGCCATTTTTCTTCGAAAATGAGCAAAGAGTGGCCGTTATAGTCAATGGCGATCGTTATCGGGTCATGTTGAACGAATTTTTGTTCACAAAAATTGAAGAGGAGGATATTGGCAACATTTGGTTTCAACAGGACGGCGCTACGTGCCACACAGCCGAAGCTACACTCGATGTCTTGCGCCCTGTTTTTGAAGATCGCATTATCAGCCGCAGAGCTGATGTCGTTTGGCCACCTCGGAGCAGCGATTTGACACCGTTGGACTATTATTTGTGGGGTGCCCTCAAAGATAAGTGTTACGCCAACAAGTCAGAGACAATTGACGCTTTAAAGGACAATATTCGTGAAGCCATTGGTGAAATACAGCTGGACACAATCGATAATGTGCTTAAAAATTGGACCGATCGTGTAGGCTACTGCATGGCCAGCCGAGGCAGCCATTTGAATGAAATTATTTTCCATTATTAACCGGAAGGATTGTACTTTCAAATAAAAAAAGAAATTTGAGATAATATTCAGTAGTTTTTTTTATATCATTTTCAAAAAAAAAAGTTATTTGGCGGACCCTTTATAAATACTTGTTCCAGTGATTGTTTAAAATTTTAAATTTATTTATTATCCATTCAAAAAATATGCAATTATGTGAGCGGTTTCTTAAAATTTGTAGTTATTAGTTTTATATTGAAGAATATATACAAAACTAATTAAAAACAATTAAGAGTGTTAAATTCGGCTATGCCGAATCTTTGTTACCATCCATCTAGATTTTACGTTTACATTAACATCTGGACTTATTGCACAACATATAGCAAATGTGAACAAAATATTTGGAAAAGTATACAATTTGATAAACTTAATACTAATACCAAACTATTACAACAAACACACGTAATTTAAAAAAAATTTTTACAAGTGTCTCTATATTTGAGGTCATATGTTGGCAGAGTGATGCCTGATTTATCCCATTTAAAATATCAACATACTCGAAATAATAGCAAACAATATTACCTTAAGCTTATTTAGGTAAATGGTTTATTTTGCGAAAGAGTGTGATTTCCACAGACAGACAGACGGACGGACGGATGAACAGACGGACATCGCTATATTAATGCGAGTTGTTTTAAGGATAAAGAATATATATTTTTTATTTAAATTAAGCTAGTAAGGTTTACTAGCAGATTCCAGCGCTCGAAATTCGAGTGCAATTTCTAGGCCACTTTATTTTTCAACTTAGCCAATTTACAAACCAATACTATTTTGGTTTATTATTATTGTGAATGAAGAAAACAAACTCATTAACAAATTTAATAAACACACACATATCATATGTATAATTTTATGTATGTGTTAGTAGCAACTTTAAATGCAATTTAGTCAAAATAAAAATATAAAAAAAAATAAAAATCTGTGAATCCGTTGAACAGCTAAAAAGAAATACCTTTCAAATAATATACGATTGGTCAAAATCGGGAAAAAATGGTAGAGCAAAGCATCGGTCACAAGAAATCGCCTAGCCCATTAATATAATAGATATATTTACACACAACATAACACAAAAATTACATTGAACATAAAATTTAAAATGTTAAAATATAAAAAAAACTTTTTTAAACAACACAGCTTAAAATTAATATCACAGTGAAGTTTTATTTATGGCAACTGTATAGGTCGCATTAATATCTCGGTACTTTCTTTTAAATTCATCGTGTTCGTAATATTCTTCTGAATTCTTCTTTTTTATATTTTAAAATTTTTGAATTTTATGTTCAATGTATTTTTTGTTTTATGTTGTGTGTAAATTTCAATTTAATGTAACAAGAAAATATCATGTTACTGTAAGTCGGAATTGTTCTATGATACAAATATTTTGTAATAATATGATGAATGACCAAATTTGAAAAGAATCTGTGCAATATTTTTGTTTTTTGATGGATTTAAGTGAAGATTGGGAATCAGCTTCATGTGACTAACAATTGTCCTAGTGGGTTTATTTTTGGACTACTGATAAATGGAGGTAACAAACATACACAACCCAATTTGGCCGAAATCTATATGAATTTGGATATTACGCGGTCATTTGTATGGGGACTGAGTCTGAATATGAACCGATTTTCACCAGCGTTCATTCGATGGCCGATGGAGCTTATAAACTAAATTTCATCAAAATATGTTCATATTTGTAACCTGTAGTTTGATTACAAGGTTTACATGGACACACAGACGGAAGGAAGGACGGACATCGCTAAGTCGACTCAGAAAGCGATTCTGTGGCGATCGATATAATGAAAGATGGTTTTAGCAGACAACAACAACTGCCAAAGTCAAAAATTTCCAAAATCAAGAATCGCCAAAATCTAAAATCGCTAAAATAAAAATCAACAAAATCAAAAATCATCAAAAATAAATCAAATAGTTTTCTACAAAATGGAGTCCCAGTTATTTTATTCCTTACGATGGTGTAGCGAAGCGCATCGGGTTACATCTAGTAGGTTATATAAATGTAAAAAGAAAAGAAAATATCAGAGAAAAATTAATCATAATGCCAGCTACCATAGATAAAAATTAACAATTATTTTCAGCAGGTTAGTACTGGATTTGGAGGAATATATGAAAATACTCCGATAAAAATTCATACAAAAACATAAAAATATTGAAAAATGTTTATACGTATAAAACAACTCTTATTTACAGTTTTTTTAACATGCGAACATTCAGATGTATAAAAAAAAAAAAAAAAAAAATCCAAAAACAAAAAGCAAACAATTTTGTTGATTATCATATAATAGTTTGAAATCTAGCATTTTTCTGTCTCTAAGTGTTGAAAACAATGGTTATAAGTAATATCGCGTTTATAACGCACGTGGTATAAATATATATATATGTATTAGGGCGGATCGATTTGTGGGGAGGGAAAAAACTCTATAAAATACCTATGGTTTCCGTGTTCTATGATTTATGTGAAGAAAATTTGCCCGAGGAACCATACCGCTGCCTTTAAGATAGAGTCTGCTAGCTTTAACGGGTGGTTATTTTAGCGATTTCCTTCATGATTTCGTCCAAAAACATTGCGTTTACGGCCATTATTGGGCTGAAACCAAATTTTAGCTCAAAGCACAATTAAAAACGAAGTTTTCGAAATCTGTTGATTAGTGCATGAGATATAGCTAAAATATTATATTTTTTCAATTCCAGTACCTTCTTATCTCTTAGTTTGAATTTTTGAAGAAAAAAAAATAAAAATAACAAGAAAATTATAGTCGGTCTAGACCGACTATACGATACCCTACACCATGGGTTTAGAAACCCTATCTCTTAGGCCCAACTAACTGGACATTGAAAATAAGCAAAAACCAAATTTGAGTGGGATTTTTATTAATTTTTTTGGCTGCAGATATGAAAAAGTTCATATCGGATGCTATATCTATAAAGGGACTAGGTCCAAAAATGGACCGATCCTGATCATGTTTGGTAAAGTCTCTTGTATTTTGCAAAAATATGTACAAACAAAATTTGAGAAGAATCAGTGCAATATTTTTGCTTTTTAATAGATTTAAGTGAAGATCGGGAAGCAGCTCTATATGGGGTCAAAGGGATCATTTTTGGACTACTCATTAGTGGATGTAATGAACGCATACAAACCCAATTTGAGTAAGATCTATATGACAATTTGGATCTTATGGCAATTTATGTCGATTTCATATGGGTAATTTGTATGGGGGCTAGGTCTGAACATGGACCGATTCTCACCAATTTCAATAGCGTTCATCCCATGGCCGATAAAAGCTTATATACCAAATTTCATATATTCTTATATATTCATATTTGCGACCTGCAGTTTGATTACAAGCTTTACATGGACACACAGACGGACGGACGGACGGACGGATGGACGGACATTGTTAAATCAACTCAGAAAGTGATTCTGATTCGATCGGTATAATTAAAGATGGGTCTAGGTCAAATATTTGTGGTTGTTACAAACAGCAGCACAAAGTCATTATACCCAAACCACATAGTGGTATAGGGTATAAAAAGACAAAAAAGTATAAAAAAATGTATTCACTGTTTTAGCAATATCTCATGAACTAATCAACCGATTGCAATAATTTTTGACTCAAACTCTTCGCTTTTAATTGTTCTTTGATTACGCATTTTGATTCAGCTCAAAAATGGCCGTAAACGTAATGTTTTCGGACGAAATCATGAAGGAAATCGCAAAAATACCTACCCGCAAAAACTAGCAGACTCGATTGTAAAGATAGATGTATGGTTTCTCGGCCAAATTTTCTTGAAATTACCCATAAAACACGGAAATAATAGGTATTTGATCAAAAAAATTGATCCGCCAAAATATGTATATGGGGGATTTCATGTCAAGTGCACCAACTTTTAAAACCGATGTCTTCCTATCGGGATGAAATTTGCACCAATGTTAGTCCTATTGGATAGTAGTATAGACACAATTTTTCAACAAGATCGGTCCAGATCTCTCTGAGTTAGAGGGGATCAAAATTTGACATTTTGGCCAAACAGGTGTTTTTCTCATCCATGTAACTTATTACCTATTGTTCTGAGATAGTTATTTCTGCAATATTTCGGAAAAAAATACTTTAAAAAAAAAAAAAAAATTATAGACTTTTTTGGTAAATTAAAGCATTTTTTGCCTTTTTTCAAAAAGGGCATTTTTTTTTTCATAAGAAAGCTTAGGATTTTTCCTTTAAGAGCTTTTTGGTCGCTTAGTGGGATGGGAGTGGGATATCTATCAAAATAAATGTTTTGAAACTCAAGACAACGGTTTTTCAATTTTTCACAAATGCACTATTTTGAATTTTTTCCTATTTGTGTGTAAAACCTTACAAATAAAACTTATACTGAGAAACTAGACAAATTAACCTTTCCGAAGGTATATAACATACCTAACTAAAATTTTATACCCTCGATACTGTAATACCCAGAATATGTTAACCGCAGGAAAAAAAATCGCTTTTTTTCTATAGAAATGTTGAAAAATTATTATTTTTTTTATTTATTTTTAATAATAATTAAATTAATATATAATAATAATATTTAAAATAAAAAGATAAATAATTTATTAAAATTTAATCTTAATTGCATTAGATCCATTTATATCATAACTATTTTTATACTTAATTTATTGTAGCTGATTAAGTATTTAAGTCTTGTAAATTTTTAAATACCCAGTCTTTCATCCAGCTTTTTTTTACTGCGTTTTTTGTCAATCCTTGCTTAGCGTTACTAGGTTCAGCTGTTGATTTCGCTGCTGGTTTATTTGTTGTCTTTGGAAAGAAACCGCATTGAATAGAGGCAGAAAACTTTTTCAACTTGAGTCTTCCATCGACAAGCGGTATAAAAGCATGGTATTGAGCGGTTCCATCGATTGTTACCGCAGCATCGAATCTGCTCTTCAGTGTTTTCAATATTTCCTGATGATCCTCTTTGCTACTAAAAACTATTTTAGATTCTTTACAATAACTCTTTGCCCAATGGAATAAAGCAGTCGCATCTAAATGCGATCTTGATGAGAGCACTGGAGGCTATACTTCGCTGAATTTCTTTTAAGGTTTTTTCCAATACCATCACATGCTCATTTACCATGAGCCGTAGGATGAAAATGCCGCTCAGCTGGCATTCCAAAATCTTTTGCATGAGCCATAACATTTGCGAAGCTACTTTTGTTTTAAAATATTGACGAGCTCCGTCCGAAACGTAGTATACCTTCTTTACTGTAAATTTAGATTTGAGATATTTTAGTATTAGTCGGATATGATTGCCATACTTTTGTGTTCAAGTTTTTCATCTTTCATGTAGTAAATAACTACTGTGAATATAGTTGCTTGGTCGTTATTGAAGTGGAATGCTTGTATGGCATCCTGAAGAACATATTTATAGTTTTCTGCGAAATCATATGAAATAACGAATTCACCAGACTTCAAATCTATCTTCAAATCCTTGAAGAATGACCATTGCTCTTTGACTAAAAAGTCATGGTTTCTCAGGTTTAGCAATCCTGTACACATTTTTTCCACAAAATCATCCACATTTAAAATTATTGTTTTCAATGTGCATCTGTCAGTCTGAATCCAAGAATCAAATTTGACCTCCTCTATATATTATCGATGTTAAGAGTTGATTAAATTTTCTTTGATGAATGTGGTTTTCGGGCAATTGGTACATTCACCTAAGTGGCAAGAAGTTGTTGCATTGGGACACATAGTCAATTTAAGGCAATCGCGGTAATCGTGTAAATCTTCTGCCGAATCATCTGTTAAATACTTTAAGTTGATTTCCTTAAACATCAGTTTGACATTTTTATGGTAAATGCAAACGCATACTGTATGAGTTCCGCTGCTTTCTGCCAAAACGCAATGTTTTGGCCTCATATGGGTTAATTTCGTGAAGCCAATTCTAACATCCTCGTGTTCAGATTGAAATGTTGCAAATAACTGTTTCAGGTTACAGATAACCATTCTCTTCTGTTATGTTATGAAGTTATGTTACATACCTTCGGAAAGGTTAATTTGTCTAGTTTCTCAGTATAAGTTTTATTTGTAAGGTTTTACACACAAATAGGAAAAAATTCAAAATAGTGCATTTGTGAAAAATTGAAAAACCGTTGTCTTGAGTTACAAAACATTTATTTTGGTAGATATCCCACTCCCATCCCACTAAGCGACCAAAAAGCTCTTAAAGGAAAAATCCTAAGCTTTCTTATGAAAAAAATGCCCTTTTTGAAAAAAAAGGCAAAAAATGCTTTAAGTATTTTTTTCTTTTTTTTTTAGGTATTTTTTTCCGAAATATTGAAGAAATAGCTATCTAAACTCTTTGGGAGAAAATTTTCTAAGAACAATAGGTAATAAGTTACATGGATGAGAAAAAACACCTGTTTGGCCAAAATGTCAAATTTTGATCTCCTCTAACTCAGAGAGATCTGGACCGATCTTGTTGAAAAATTGTGTCTAAACTACTATCCACTTTCCACTACTACTAACATTGGTGCAAATTTCATCCCGATCGGAAGACATCGGTTTCAAAAGTTGGTGCACTTGACATGAAATCCCCCATATATGTATATATAAATTTAAAGCTTTTACTAAGTAAAAAATCTCATTAATTAACCGTCTTTTTAAAAGGACCCAACAATAAGTTAATTTTATTGTAATCGAATCAAAAAATCAATTTTAAAATTTCAAGTTTTTTTTACTTACGTTTCTATTTTCCATTTAGAAAAAATTTGTTTATTTTGTAGATTGGATTAAATAACTGTATATAGAGTTAGATTGTTTATTTGTCTATTTGTTTATGAATTGTTAAACCAAAAATGAATTTAATATTTTATAGAAAGTTGTGAATAAGTACTCGTGCTATACTGTTATGAACCATACATGCAAATGTACAACTATATCATATGAACATGCACAGCAACCGCACATACTATTGCACTCAGATACTGTCATTGGAAGGGAAAAATGTGATAGTCCAACAAACAATTTAAAAGCGATACGACCAAGATCAAAATATGTAATATTTGAATCGGATTAGCCTCAACTTAAGATTGCTATACTTATTTTTAACAGAGTGGAAAGGATCACAAAAAAGATGAGTTTTAAATTCGTTTATGTGATGCTTAAACATTTTTTAGCAGAGCTATTAGAAAGAGAAAAAGCTTAAAATTTTCTTTTGGAAAAATGTATTTTTGCTGAAAAATTTTAGCTTTCAGAAAGTAACAACAAAAAATTATTAGAATTACTTCTAATTTCATTAGGTCTTAAGAGACATAAGAAAAATATTTAAAATAAAATCATTTAAACCAATGCTCTATCACGTCTACACAATGATATTTGACAAAAAAAAAAAAAAAATAAAAAAAATTATGAATTTGTAAATTTAAGAAAAATTTCTTTTTTAAGAAAATGTACTTTTTTAAGAAAAGGTACTTTTTTAAAAATTATTTTTTTAAAAAAATATAGCTTTTTAAGAATAGTAATTGTTTATGTGCTTTTTAATAAACGGTATTTAAAAAAAAAAACTTGTAAAAATTTACTTTTTTTTAAAAAGTACTTTTAAAGAAATTTACTTTTTTAAAAGGTTCTTTATTCAGAAAAATTATTATTTTTTTTTTTGAATAATCACTTTTTAGAAAAGGTATTTTTTTTCTTGTAGAAAATGTCCTTTTGAAGAAGAGTTATTTTTTAAGAGAAGGTAGTTTTTTATGAAAAGGCACTTTTTTAAGAAAAGGAAGTTTTAAAAAAGGCATTTTTCGAAAGAAAAGATTGTTTTAGTTTTTTAAGTGAAGTTACTTTGTTACGAAAAATATCGTTAAAAAAATACTTATTTGTCAAAGGAACTTTTCTTAGAAAATTAACTTTTTTTTTTAAGAAGAACTGCTTTTAAAAGAAAATGAACTTTTTAAGAAAATATACTTGTTGTATTATTATTATACCTTATAATATTCTACTTGTTATAACAACTAAGAAACCTTTTGTAATTTTGTTATTGATTATTTCTATATATATATTTTCATTTGATATAATAAATGTAATAGGTATTTGACTAACAGAATAAATAACATCACAATACTTTTTTAAGAAAATGTTATTTTTAAATGAAAAATGTTTTTTAAGAATATATACTTTTTTAAGAAAGAATACTGTGACGAAAAGCTACTTTTTTAAGAAAATATATTTTTTAAGAAGATTTCTTTTTGTGAGAAAAGGTAATTTTGAGAAAAGGTACTTTTGGAATAAAAAGTAACTTTTTAAGATAAAGGTACATTTCCGAGTAAATTTAATTTTTAAATTTACTTTTTGGGAGAAAATACTTTTTATGGCATGGTATTTTTTTTTACTTTAAAAAGTGCTTTTTAAATAAGGTTCTTATTTCAAAAGGTACTTTCTTAAGTATATGTGCATATGTGATATAAGAATATATATTAAACCATTAAAGTAATTTTCGAGGCCAAGGAAAGGATCTAACCTAATCTGACCAGACCTGGTGACCACCCATTAGCCATGAAACACTTTGTTGTAGTGTACAGGCAATAACATAAATTACGTGATTAAATATACCAACCCATCCAACTGCACAGAACTTTGAAATGATCTTTGTAAAAAAACAAGTAAAAAATTTTAAAGAATAAAAAAAGTTTTTCTTATAACATTTACAGAATTCTGTAGAGAGAATGTTTTTCAAAAATATTTTTATAGTATTTTCTATTACCTTTGATTATAACTAAAGCACTTAATATTATATTACAATATATAAAAAAAAATTTTCTTTTAATTTTTAAGAAAATTTCAAATTAGAACAATAAACTTGTATAAAATCTATACTGTTAATAGGTAAGGTTATTTCTTGTGACCGATGATTTGTTCCACAGTCTACTCTCGATTTCGACCAAACGTATCTTATTTGAAAGGTATTTCTTTTTAACTGTCTACCAGATTTACAAATTTTTAAATTTTTTTTGGTGTTCTTCTCATTTGAAGTTGCTACAAATACATACATATAATTATGCAATGCTATGTGTGTATTTATTAAAGTTGTTAATGTGTTTGCAAAAAAAAAAAATGAGTTTGTTTTCTTCATTCACAATAATAGTTGTATTAAATTGAAAAATAATTTTGGACATAAACCAATATTTAAAAAGTGTTGAATTGTGAAGTGGCTAAAATCGATTAGCATACTTTTAGGGTCTTTATTAAATCAAAAAATAAAATTTCCTAGAATTTGCCTCGAACTTCGAGGGCTGGGATCTGCTAGTTTATATTAATGAAGTGTCTGATATTCAGAAAACCTTACATTTCAATTTAAAAAGCTATCTGTGAGACTTGGCCGCTAACAAATAAGGCTCTATTAGTTTTGTCCCTTTTTCGACAATGCCACATTTAAGCTCGGAATATCTTAATAATAAAACTAAGTAATCCAAGCATAAAGTCAGTTGCTGTTGTTAAAAAAAAAATATAATTATTATTATAAGTTTTTTTTTTAATTTTTCTTTTATTCGATTAACAGTTCATCAACTTCACACCCATCATCCGATTTAAATTTACCTATGAATTTTGGGAAAATTGTTTTTAAAATGATCTCAAACTTCCATGAGCTTTTTCGATTAGATGTGTGCCTGCCCTACAATTATTATGGAAAAAATTTGGTAAAATTATTTCAAACTTTAAATAAGAGCAAATTTTCACACAATTGTAGGGAACTACTTTTTAAAGTAGGAGTTCGTCCCAGCCACAATTTTGGCTGAATTACTTCGAAATTTAAAGGACGTAACGCCCTCATATTTTCAACTCTAAAAATAATAAATTTGCACCACGTCTTCTTTAAATATTTTTTGTAAATCGATGCCAGCTTTCAATGGAGTGTATGTTCGCATACATTTATATGGAAAGTAATTGAGTTTTTCGAGTAGATACGTCAAATTGAACAAAAAAATTTATATTGATACCCTGTTTCCATAACACAATTCGTCACAGACGAACGAAAACTTGTGTGTACTTTGTTTTTGTTCTTCATACAAATTTTCGTTCGTCTGTGACGAATTGTGTAATGGAAACAGGGTATAAAATAAATGAATGACTGACTTTTTTTTGCTTAACAAGTTCTTTAACGTTTGGCGATATTTCTGACAATGCACATCTGCTATCGTTTTCAACATTTAAACACGATCGATTCTTTGATTTAATACTAAAAAGGACGGAAAAGCTTGATTAATTAATACAGTGATATTTTTATCAAATGTATCCATGAATTCAAAATCAGTTTTGGCGTATAAATCACATTTCATTTCAACCGCCTCTTCTTGAATGTTATCGGGCATGTCCATAATTTCTATATCAAAAGGATTGCGACGCAAACGTACTTGCCCAGAACCCTATCTAAACTCCATATCTAAATGTCCTTTAATTACTTTCTTCAAATTTATATAACCAATATCAACTGAATTCAAAGCCATCAATATATTTATATGTTTGTCTTGCAATTTTAAATTAAGGACGTTTAGTGATTCATAAAAATATAAGTAAAATAAAAAAGAGATTTGTCGTCACTCAAAAGAAAAATTTCAACCTCTGTTTTTAAAAGCCACCGAACTTCGGTGTAAAATAATATTCTTGATTGTGGAGCATTTAAATCTAGAATATCGAGTTCCCCAGAGCACGGGTCTTTACAAAATTGACAACATGGTTTGTAGGCCAATTCGTCAACGTTTCTACAGCAATGAGACCCAAAAATATCTTTGCAGAAAGCGCCTCAAATGCATCTTCTCCTTTTGAAGTTTTTGTTAGCGATTTAATAAATTAAAGTTCCTCTCATATTTTATTATCTGCAATGTACTCGTTAGGCTCGAGGAGCTCAGTTACGACTCGATACTCGAGTAATGGGGTGCTCTTGTTAATATTTTATTAAAAGTGCAGGATTTAATGATATAAAAAACAAATGCATGAGAGCACTGCGCTGCGGTCATTCATGACATCGTCCGATAATATAAAATATATGAATTATTTGGACACACATTGCTATTTTTCCAAGTTTTACGTATGAGTACTATATTTTTTAATAAAATGTTTATCATACGTATTCAATTTCTATGCCAGTGGTCGCCAAAGTTTTTGAATGAAGGGCCAAATAGAGTTTTACAACATATTAACTGGGCCAAAAATAAAAAGCACTAATAGAAGAAAAAAAGTTTTCGTATGCTAGATTTTGTAAATAAATTTATAACACTTATAATTTATATTTTTTTATATTTTTATTTTTATTGAAAAAGTATTTAAAAAAAGCATTAATGAGAATTATGCAACTGGGATTTAGTTGCATTACTTAATGTTTATATGTTCTTGAGAAGCTGATATCCTCAGAATTTCCGCCAAATGAGAATCAGTCAATCTCTCACGAAATTGACATTTAATATATTTCATACGAGAAAATGTTTGTTCGCAAATATAAGTGCTTCCAAATATTGATATGTGCTCACTTTTAAATTTCTAAATATTTGGAAATATAGTGTCATCTAAATTTTGGTAGAATTCAATAAAATTTCCTTCTTTACGTACATCCTTCAGAATGTCGTTACTCTGCAAATCAATCAGCTTGAGTTGCATATTTTCTTCAACAGTATTCACCTCTACTTCAAATGGATATCGAAATAAATTAATTTTTTTTCGCTTTTTTTATAAGTCACTAATTCGAACAATAAATTAATTTTGCAGTGATTCTATTGATTTTTCAAATTCTAGATAAGGGCAAGCATTTGTATATTGCTAAGTCTCCAACAATTTTGAGCAGCACTGAATATGTACTATATGTTTATTGACGAGCTGTTTTCTAAATAATTCAAATTTAACTTCAAAAGATTTTACATCGTAAAATAATGAATACACTTATTTTCCTTTACCTGGCAGCTTATAATTCAGATCGTTTATATGTGCAGTAATATCGGTTAAAAAAGCTAATTTTCAAAACCATGCATAATCTGATAATTCAGCAATAGGCTTTGTTTTTCGTTCAATTGCATGACGAAGTTCAAAAAAACATTTGAGTACTTTCCTCTACTCAACCAGTGAACTTCGTTATGATAAAGAACATCGCCATGTTCAGCATTAATTAATGTTAGAAATTCTTGGAATTGACGATGATTCAAACCATGTCCCCGAATAAAATTTTTGGTTGAAATTACCACTGACATAATAGATTTTACATTTAGTATTTTTCCACACAATGCTTGCTATTGTATAACACAATGTAGGTTTTTTATCCCCAGTGTTTCTCACTCCTTATTAATCCGTAAAATAAGACCTATATTTTTTTCCAATCATATTTTTTGCACCATCTGTAGTTACACACATCAACTGTTTATAATTTAATTGTAGTTCTGTCATTATTTCGGAAATTTCAAGAAAAATATCCTCCAGTGGTTGTTCCCTTAAGACTCTTGAGAGCAGCTAATTCTTCAGCTTTCTGAAAAGCATCATTTATTCTTCGAATAAAAATAAGAAGCTGAGCGGTATCGGACACATCTGTACTTTCATCAAGTGCAATTGAAAATAAATTAAATTTCTTTGCTGTTTCTTTTAGCTGCGAAAAAAAAAACGCTGTTACCAATATCTTCAATTCTTCTCATTATTGTGTTTGCAGATAAACTTACATTTTAAATGCACTCAATTTTTCTGGACATACTTTTTCTGCTATTTTCAATACACATTTCTTCGCAAATTCCCCGTCTGTAAATATGGCCGCCATGCGTCAGCAATATACTTAGCAAATGATAACTTGCTCGTACTGAAGATATATTTTGATTCGGCATTTGTTTAAATATCTTCTGCTGATTTGAAAGTGTTTTTTGTGAGTTTTAATTTCTTTTTTACGTAATTCCCCATCATATTTTAAGTACATCTCAGAATGCTTCGTAGTGTAATGCCTATTCAATTTATATTCTTTAAAAACTGCAATTGTTTCTTTGGAAACAAGACACATCATTTTGTCTCTAAACTGTACAACAAAATATGTTATTGTCCCTTTTCGTTAAACAATCGACACTCGCTATCAATTTTTCTTATTTTGGATTTTGACATTGGTACAATTATATCTAAATTTTTATTATCACGCAAAAACAAACTCACTATTTAAGATTTAACAAAGAATAACATGTACGAAAAAAAACTAAATATAGTAATTCGTGGCCTACTTAAATTACTATGAGTTTTAATAATAGTATATACAGGATTTACAATTTAATTATTTATAGAGAGTAGAAATATGTGATATGTACTTGAAACTAAAAACCTTCACAAAAAAGGAAGTATAAAAATTTTTAATATTACAAAATTTAATAATAAATTTGGTTTGAGTAATGCTTTCACAATTTTTTTTTAATATTTGTATTATTTTCGCATTTTAACTCGGGGGCCGGATGGGTTGCTATAACGGGCCGGATCTGGCTCGCGGGCCGTACTTCGGCGACCTATGTTCTATGCAATTAAATATATAAATATATAACCTGATTTCTATATAAAAAGACTATAGACTTATCAAGGAATTATTTTTCTGATACGCTGCCATCAAGATTGTAGACCAGACACTATAAATATTTCAATTGTAATGCAATTTTACCCATTGGGTTATTACAATTGCAATAGTGTTTGCTATACAATGGCAAACATATTAAAGGCAATTTCTTATTATCAACAACGTATATCTTCATTTTTGTTCATTGATATGTTTTGTAAGCTGAACCAGCTGCAAATATATCATTAGATATAAAATAATATCTATGTAAAATATTATTTACAAAATATAACCAACAGATAAACACACACACACACAAACTTATATAGAAAATGTATCTAATGCATTAAAATTTCTACAAATTGTATGCATTCAGGCGCATATTCTACTGATACATAAACATAACTATAATAAAAACAAGTAAGAAAATTATAGTCGGTCTAGACCGACTATACGATACCCTATACCGTGCGTTTAGAGATCCTATCTCTCAGGTCCAACTAACTGGATATAGAAAATAAGCATAAACCAAATTGGAGTGGGATTTTTATTAATTTTTTCGGCTGCAGATATGAAAAAGTTCATATCGGATGCTATATCTATATGGGGACTAGGTCCAAAAATGGACCGATCCTGACCATATTTGGTAAAGTCTCTTGTATTTTGCAAAAATATATACAAACATACGTGAGAAGAGAATCAGTGAAGAATCAGAGAAGAATCAGTGCAATATTTTTCTTTTTTGATAGATTTAAGTGAAGATCGGGAAGCAGCTCTATATGGGGCCTATGACTAAGAGTTGTCCAATACGGATCATTTTTGGACTGCTTATTAATTGATGTAATATATACATACAAACCCAATTTGACTAAGATTTGTATGATAATTTGGATCTTATGGCAATATATGTTGATTTCATAGGGGTCATTTGTATGGGGGCTAGGTCTGAACATGGACCGATTCTCACCAATTTCAATAGCGTTCATCCCATGGCCGACAAGAAATTAAATACCAAATTTCATCAAAATATATTCATATTTGCGACCTGCAGTTTGATTACAAGCTTTACATGGACACACAGACGGACGGACGGACGGACGGACATCGTTAAATCGAATCAGATAGTGATTCTGATTCGATCGGTATAATTAAAGATGGGTGTAGGTCAAATATTTTTGGTTGTTACAAACAGCAGCACAAAGTCATTATACCCAAACCACATAGTGGTATAGGGTATAATTATGGTGGCACATGAGTGAATGAATAAATATAAATATCTCAAAATTTTCTTAAGGGGAAAAAATATTATACTTTAGATTTGAGCAGATAACTTAAAGACACAATTCTGTTCTATACAATTTTTTTTACTTTCACTTATGAAATACTTAGGCCTTTCATTTCTGTATATGCCTTAGTATCAAAATAATAACCCTCCTAATGACCATATTGAATTAAACAATCACATTCACATTACAATCATTATATTACTATCAATTTATATCATTGATTGATACATTTGTTTGTGTTACATATCTATCTTCTATTTTTAAGTTAGTTTACTAATATTTCGGTCAATGGAGATTGTTACTGTCCTATGATCAATGCTTTTTGTTGCAAAATCTGGATGACGAGATGTGGTTTGAATAGGTTGGCTCCC
Organism: Cordilura impudica; assembly: GCA_963682025.1. Lineage (NCBI taxonomy): Eukaryota > Metazoa > Arthropoda > Insecta > Diptera > Scathophagidae > Cordilura > Cordilura impudica. The sequence goes on along the minus strand of OY821519.1, from coordinate 251,793,780 downwards.
ACGTATAATACGGTGACCACAACCATCGACTTATCGAAACTAGAATTTGGCGGTAAGTTGATTTAGACAAATGGACTTGTCAATTGGCCTTCAAGGTCGTGCGATTTAACACTTCTCTATTATTTCCTATGAGGGCTATATGAAGTCATTGGTTTATGCTGATAAACCAGCAACAATTGACAACTTGGATGCCAACAGTGTTTGTGTTTTTCGTGACATACGGCCAGCAAAGCTCGAAAGAGTGGCCAACGTTGGACGTTCAAATTGTGATTCATCTAGAAGAGCCGCGGTGGCCATATGTCCGATATCATTTTAAAATATCAATGCCATGTACTGGTTTCTATCGGGCTTAAAAAAAGCCCTTATTATGTCGTACCTTTTTCTTTACAGGATTACAGCAAGTAGACTATTTAAGAAGGCTGAACTAATAGAGTTAATAGACAATCATAGCAAAACATGTTGCTTCTAAACTGCCGTACTCGGGTGTTTTTAATTTTTCGTTTGTTAGGTCTTACTGTTCCCAAAAGAGTCAGCTTGTAAGGTTCTTTAAGTAAACTCCTTGCCAAAGGGCAAGTACCATGTACAGGTTCCTTGACGTAGTATCCTCCTAGGGGAAAGTCAGATGCATTTGTCGTTTTTCCCATATATGGCACTGCGTTGAACATAAACTTCGAAGTACTGTCGCATATCATTTGATTTTTTGATTCCATAATTCTTTGGCTTGTTTGGAATATACAATATAATATATTTTAAATGGACAGCTACTACGATAATAAATAAATAAATAAATATATTGTGACATTTCCTAAACTCTCAGTTACCAATCGATTTTGATAAAAAATATACCATTTTAAAGGTATTTGTTTACAGATGAGCACCATCTTTGCAGATGTGTACCAGCTGGCACATTTTTTTGGAGTAATAATAATATCTTAGCTTCAAATAAAAACTATGCAATGCTGTATGTGTGTTTATGAATTGGCTAAAACTAACTAGGCTCTTATAAAATTATTTATTGATATACCCATTTATATTATCTTCTGTGTGTACGACAAATATTTATAATGAAATTTAATAACTTGAAATAAAAAATCACAATTTGATGAATTTTATTTAAATATTAAATTTTTTTTTATAATATACTACAGGACCCCTGTATATATTAATTTTTATAATATAACACCAAAATTTGCTAAAAGAAGTTAACGTACAGTAATGCCAAAATATGCCAAGATAAGTTAACGTACAGTAAAAGTAAAGTTGATTCTCCACGCATAACTTTCCCCAAACCCAACGAATTTAAGCAGTTAATAGCTCAAAAGAAGGAGTTTGATCCACTGAGTGTTCTTAGACCTATGTCAACAGCCTACGTTAATTAGAACTCTAGTTATAGAGGTTTGAGAGAAGAAAAATATTGAAAAAAATCTTGAATGCAAAGTTTATTCATAAATTCTTTTAATATATAAGATATAAAAATTTAAAGAAAAAAACTGAATGAAAAAATAGTTTCCTAGAATTTGCAGTCGAATTTCTGGTGCTGGGCTCTGCTAGTTGTTGATTAAATCGTCGGTTGAAGCTACTGATTCATTAAAAAAGGGGCGCGAACTTCATGGCAAGTTGTGTCTCAAAATATTGAAGTCGTCATATAATTTCGACCATGTAAGTAAATCTACGCATTTGTCCATTGCAATATTTCGGAAATTACTTCGTCCGTAAAAGAAATATCAAAACATGAAATTGGTTCGTATCGTTATTTGCATTTCCGAATCCCTTTGCCATTCTAGCTATATTTATTGAGAGTTATAAACTTTCAAATTAGTCCAGCCGTGCTTACATTTTGTTCTTAAGATGGATAGGGATACGATAATTACGTGGCCATCGGAAGAATTAGTTAAATTATCTGATGCTTGATGTTGAACATAATTCTCCCGTATTTTCTGATTCGCTCGCCTTTTTCGATGCATTTGAGTCATCCAAAATGCTCCGTAAAGTAGCAGCGATTTCTGCATTTAATGAATGAATTTATTATAAAAGAATTCAACGAATTCCAAAGAATTTATAATAAAATGTTATAAAACTTTTTAGAATTCAACGGAAGATAAAATAAAAAATTAATGTTAAAAAAAATTTGAAAGTTACACAGAAGAGAACAATACGTCTCGCAGGCGTACGACGTATCTATTTCTAAAATAAACGAACTTATCACACAAAAAACAACCACCACCGATAAGTTGCTGCTACCGCCAGAGCTTCCTATGTTAACGATTGTGAGCGAAAGAGCATCAAACTCAGAAGGAGACGTATCTTCAAATGCTCAAGAATTCCAGCGTTTAAAGGGTTAAGATAGAATGCACATGTCATTTAAAATAGAAAAGAACACAGGGCCGGAAGCCACTGAGTGTCATTCTCCAAAGACTAGCGCATTTCTTACAATGATTATAGTAATTTCAATATTACTATAGCTTTTTGTAATATAGGTTTATCTAAAGTATTTTATAGATAAACTTGTATTATATTGTGCAAATACTAGGAAATTTAATTTCTTTAAAAAATTTTTATATATGTATATACATAAATTTGTGAATATTTAAATAAAATTCATTAAATTCCACTATAAATATTTGTTGAAGACACAGAAGATACATAAATGGGTTTTGTAATAAATAATTTTATAAGAGCCTAAAGGTATTGCAATCAATTTTAGCCCATTACACACAGGGCTTTTGATATCTTAATAGATATGGATGTGTTACTACCAACTTTAAATGATTATTACTCCAAAAAAATGTACCAGTACAAATCTGTAACTATAATGGACAGCTGCAAAGAAATACCTTTCAAATGATACATTTTTTGTCAAAATCGGTTGGTAACTAAAACTGTAAAATCGGTCACAAGAAATCGCCTTGCCTATTATTATTATAGATTAAGAGTGGACTTAATGTGAAAAAAGTAATGTTGTAGTTACAAAATTTTATCAAATATTTCCAATAAAATCAATTCCATTCAAACATATGAAAAATCAAAGCTTTGTATGAAAACAATAATAAGCCTGAACATGAGGAAGAAAATAATATATTTATATATGAAAATGATAATGATATATTTTTTATTTACATACACTTAGAAAGTAACATTAAATACCAGCGCATTTTAGGTACTCTCAAAACATTAATTTGAATCTTCCAGGCAGCAAGCAACCGAATTATTAAGACGACGGTCCCAAAAAAGGTTTCCATTCATTAAATTGTGCATTTTAAAATAAAATTCATTAAATTTCATTATATATATTTGTTGCACACATAGAAGATATATAAATGGGTTTGCTAATAAATAGTTCTATAGCAGCCTAAAGGTGGGGCAATCAATTTTAACCAATCCAATTCAACACAGGGGTTTTGATATTTATAATAAATACACACACAGTATGTGTTTTATGTATATGTTCGTAGCAACTTTAAATGAATACTACTCCAAAAAAACGTAAGAGATGGTGCACATCTGTAAATATGGTGGTCATCTGCAAAGAAACACCTTTCAAATGCTACCTTCTTAATCAAAATCGATTGATAGCTAAAAGCGTAAAAGCGGTCACAAGAAATCACCTATTATATAACAAGCAGCCTCGTGATATTCACTTAAGTCTGCTTGCAAACATTACTTAACCTTAAGTTCAAGATTTTGTTTTAACTACATTAAACTTCGAATTTTCTTGAAGATGTATTCAAGTCAAAAAATAATTGTTATTTCAATTGCCACAAATGCAGTTCTTTAAAATCAAATTATTTTGTGAAAAATCATAAACGAAATATTGCAACATAAATACAAATGAGACTGCACAATAAACTTAAGAGCTTACAGAATTTTTGAACCATAAATTTCTGATTTATTTTTAAAATCAAATTTGCACCAATAATAATAAATTTTTGTTAAATTTGTGTTTTTTTTTTTCATTTCTAATTTCACCATCTGACCAAACGAAGCAAATGAGAAGCAATGTCTGCTCCTTAGAGTCGCACACAAGATGAAACTGCTGTCTGTCTGGCATTCGTTTCTTGCGGTACATACTGAAGCAGTCACATCTGTGAGTTAACTTTTTTAAACTTGGCACAATGTATATTCAATAGTATTAAGAGTATAGTTACTGCTGCAGCTGCAGCTGCACTATAACGCGGCATATTTATAGTTTCCATAAGGTCTATGTTGTTTTCTTCCTTTTTTTGCTCGTTTCTTCTTCAGTTGATTTTAACTTCTTTTAGTTGAATATTCTGGCATACAGAGTGTTGATGAATAAAACATATTTTTATTTGGAAAAATTCATTCAACTTAAAAATGAAGACTGCTTGTTTGTGAGTATGTCTTGTAAGTCTTGGGAATTTAGGAAGCAGCAGCAGCAGTAAAGGAAGAACAAACTTTTGTTTAAAGACCAACACGAAGCAATGAAGTCTATTGTTATAGCTTTTGTTTATACTAATGATATTTTTCGAAGTTAATATGATGGCAAGTTTTTGTTTAAAGAAATTTTGGTATTTTTTTTTTTTTTTTTTGTATTTAAAGATATTTTAAATTGTGTTTAAATTTCCTTATTTTTGCTACTTTTGACAAAACTATTGGTTTGCTTTGTGGTCGGTAACAAGTAGTGATTAATTAAAATTTGCGGAAATATTGCCTTTATTTATTGCCAGACCAACATATTTGTGGTAGTCAAAACAACTACTAAACACGTATTCGCACATTTCATATTCGCTAAGGGTTAGATTTACTTAGAACTTGATAACAGATGATAACAGATCTTGTCGAATAGGATATAAGTTGATTGTGGTAGTCACCCCAGACAGAGCAGATTTCTGCCCTTTAAACTATCTTAATTTTCTAACACTTTGAGCACTTCAATTTTCTGGATGGACTGTCTTTTACTCCACAGAAGGTTAAAAAATGCGAAAAAAGATTCCCTCAGAAGGTGGGGTTCGTGACTTTTTTTCGAGCAGTCTAAATACAGTGTACTCTCTCTTAAGTGGACGTCTAAGGGACTGACAAATGTGTCAACTTATGACAGGTGTCCGCTTATGAGAGAAGTACAAAAAGAGCAAATAATAATTTATAATATATTTATTTTTAATCAGTTTTATTACCAAAAAAAAAGAGCATATAAATATTAGATAAGATAAACAGAATTTTCATTAATATTTTTTCGAGAAGTGAAAAAAAAAATAATTATGCACGGTATTCAGATCGATTTAAAAAAGCCACACATTTTAGCTTGGCGAGTTTTTCCTTTAATTACAATATCTTAAAGATGTATTTGAAGGTCAGTAAGATATTGAATACCTTTAAGGTAAACAAAAAGCTTAGCTTCTTTATAAGTCGTCAATTTCACTTTCTAGTTCATCTTCAGACGAATTGGTCAGCGTTTCTTGGGAAGCAATTATAGTTTTCCATGTCGACTTGTATTTGGCTCTGATCTCGATTAAGAACATTGGTGAACTACAGCTTTCCCAATAACAAAAGACGTTCGTGAGCCTATCCTTGGCCATTTTTTCACCAGTGCTTTTTTCACCTTTTAATGCAAATGTTTTATCAGGCAATGCATTACAAATATCTCGCGAATGTTATCTTTCAATCAAAGATCGCACTGTTTCGGTAAAACTTTTGGCATCAACTTGGTTTAAACTAGCGACTTCCCCAGAAATTGCACGGAAAGTTATGTCATGCCGTTTTTTGAACCTTTCTAGCCAGTCAGATGATGCGCTAAAATCGGCATAATTCAGTTTCTCTGCAATCTATTTAGTCTTACTTCTTATAAGTGTGCCTGACAGAGGGATGCCTTTATTTTGAGCCTTCACAAACCATTCGCAGCTCAATTTTATCAATTTTATAGCCTTTGAGCTTCAACATACTCCTTTTTCCCTCCGGATTGACATCAGTGTTACACAATCTTAAAATTTGGACTTTGTTTTTGATTATGCAAGTAGCTTGAGTTTTGCTGATCTTACATTTCTTTGCAAGCTCGCTTATAGTTAGTTTTTAATATTTATGAATTTCAATGGCATTAACTTTGTCTTTAATAGTCAACACTGGTTTAGAAATAGCGAATCAAGATACAATAAGAAACTATAAATTTATGTATTTACATAAATACTTCATGCAAAACAACAAGCTGTTCATATTTCGGGACTCCCCTCTATACATACACGCATTATTGATTAGTAAACAGATACTGAAAAAAGTATCAGTATATAGGAGGTGTCCGTAAGGAGAGAGTACATTGTATACAATTACGCTTATCACTGCCTCGCTCATTCACTGATACGTTATTTGATAAACCACAAAATTGTAAAATCGCGACAACATCAAATATAAAAATCGCAAAAACTCTACTAGTGCAAAACCTAAAAATAATAATGCGTAAAAACGCTAAATTGCTGTTGGCTCATTCGATGAATGTGAAATTAGTTTACGTAAAAACGCAAAATCTCAAAGCCGTAAAGTCGTAACGCTAGACGTATATTTGTAATTTACGCAAAAATTAAATTTTGCAAAAATCAAAATCATAAACTGCCAACCAATAAAAGCGCAAAAATTAAAAAAACATGTTAAACCACCAAATTCCAAAAACGCAAGATGGCGTAGTCGCAAAAACATAAAACCTCAAAAACGCTAAATTGCTCAAATGATAATGCGTAAGAACGCTGAATCTCTGATTCGCTTATTTTGATGAATGTGTAATTAGTTTACACATTCTGAAAAATTAAAAATGTAAAACGCAGAAACGCAAAATCTCAAAACCGCTAAATCGCTGAATCGCTTCTTTGATGACTGTGTAATGCTAGACGTATATTTCCAATTTACGCAATAATTAAAAATCGTAAATCGCAAAATCATAAAACCGCAAAAACGTAAAATCGCAAAAACGGTCAATCGAAAAATATTAAATCACCACATAACAAAACGCTAAATCAAAAAAACGTTAAATCACAAAAGCTCAAAAATGTTCAATCGCAAAATCACAAAAACTGAAAATCGTAAAAACCCAAAATCGCAAAAACTCAAAATCGTAAAATCGCGTAATTGCACACACACAAACTCGTAAGAAAGCAAAACCGAAACTTGCAAAATGCATAATATCAAAAAACTAAAAGCACAAAAACGTCAAACGATGAAAACGTTAAATCAAAAAGCTCAAAACCGGTAAACCACTAAATGGTATTTTTCAAAATCGTAAAATCACGTAATTGCACACACGCAAACTCGTAAGAAAGCAAAACCGAAACTTGCAAAAGCATAATATCAAAAAACTAAAAGCACAAAAACGTCAAACGATGAAAACGTTAAATCAAAAAGCTCAAAACCGGTAAACCACTAAATGGTATTTTTTTTTTTTTTTAAGCCTAGTTCCGCGAAGCCGAGTGGCTTGTCTGCAGATTCTAATTTTGGCTTGTTTTTTTTTTTTTTTTTTTTTTTGCAGCGACACACCAAAGCCTCTGGTGGGAATCGAACCCACGACCCCCGCATGATAGGCGAGCACGCTACCTACTCACCTACCGCCAAAATCGTTTAAATACATAATCACAAAAACGCAAAAGTGCAAAAATAGTAAATCGCAAAATGTTAAATCCCAAAAATGCAGAATAGAGAAAATTTCATAGTTTTTCCTCTAATAATTTTTCGTTTTTCTCTTATTTTCGGCTATGTAGCCACACCGTTTTGTAGCCTTTATGTCTCCGTCTTCCCTAACAAATTTTCTCGTTTTCTTATAAATAGTAAGTATATATTTTTCCCTTGCTGTGTTTTTCAGCCGTCTTTGTTTGGCAATATAGTTCTTAAAATAAATTTCATTTGCATCAATTATCTGGATACATTGTTCAATGTCGGCGATGCCCTCTAGTGGTGACAAATTATATTTATCTACCGCAAGTCCGAATTTTTATACCTTATACCACTATGTGGTTTGGGTATAATGACTTTGTGCTGCTGTTTGTAACAACCAAAAATATTTGACCTAGACCCATCTTTAATTATACCGATCGAATCAGAATCACTTTCTGAGTTGATTTAACAATGTCCGTGTGTCCATGTAAACCTTGTAATCAAACTGCAGGTCGCAAATATGAATGTATTTTGATGAAATTTGGTGTGTAAGCTTTTATTGGCCATGGGATGAACGCTGTTGAAATTGGTGAGAATCGGTCCATGTTCAGACCTAGCCCCCATACAAATTACCCATATGAAATCGACATAAATTGCCATAAGATCCAAATTGTCATATAGATCTTACTCAAATTGGGTTTGTATGCGTTCATTACATCCATTAATGAGTAGTTCAAAAATGATCCCTTTGACCCCATATAGAGCTGCTTCCCGATCTTCACTAAATCTATTAAAAAACAAAAATATTGCACTGATTCTTTTCAAATTTTGTTTGTATATATTTTTGCAAAATACAAGAGACTTTACCAAACATGATCAGGATGGGTCCATTTTTGGACCAAGTCCCTATGTAGATATAGAATCCGATATGAACTTTTTCATATCTGCAGCCAAAAAAATTAATAAAAATTCCACTCAAATTTGGTTTTTGCTTATTTTCTATGTCCAGTTAGTTGGGCCTAAGAGATAGGGTTTCTAAACGCATGGTATAGGGTATCGTATAGTCGGTCTAGATCGACTATAATTTTCTTACTTGTTCTATATTGGTTTTATTTTCAAACCAATTCTTGTTGTAAACTAGCATATGTGTCTTGAACAGTTTTTCTTTCAGTGTATTTGGTTTTTCAGTTTGTCTATCTTTCACTTTCTTCTGTATGTGTTTTGTTCTGCCTGTTTGTCTGTTAATTTGTTAGTCTTCACCTATCAACAAATTACACAAGGGAACAATGGTTCTGTTGATTAAGAACTGAATATTGTTTTTAAGGTTATTTGGGACGCTGAATCCAAATCTGCCCTTGGTTTTTTTCTATCAGCTCGACTTTTCGAGATATACCGTTATGTTCAAAATTAAGGCACTTCCGCTACATATATTGGAATAACTTGAAAACGGTTCACCATATTAAATTAAAAAAAAAATCCGAAACTCGCAAACAATATTCTCTTAAAGCCGTGCTTACTTTGTTTTTAAATTTTCCAAGTAGTTTTAGAGATATCGTTCAAGTTTTGAAAAAAAAATTAAAATTTTTTTAAAAAAAACATTTTTTTTGTTCTTTAAAAATTCCGTTAAAAATCATCCGTTACCAACGGTAAACCACACATCAATAAAAACAAGTGGACTTTTCTTTTTTCTCTTTAATTGACTGTGAACTGACTAGGTGTCATAAAGGGACAATAAAATTTATAGGCGTTATGAGTTTGCTACCGCAACCATAAAAATGAAATAATCTTTTTTTATTACTTAATTTTTTTAATTCTTAGAATCATAAAAAACTAACTTATTACATACAAACACTTACACATTAGAAAATGTTATTTTTGTATGGAAATCGCGATTTATATCAATTCAGTAAATCGTGAACAAAATCAAAAGTTGTGCACCGATTGCAATGAAATAAAGCTCATTTTATTCGAAATATATTTAGCTAACTGCTTGTAGACCAAAACTGTGATTTTTGTCCCATTTTTATTTTTTAGGAATTTTTAAAGAACAAAAAAAATGTTTTTTTTTTAAAAATTTTAATTTTTTTTTCAAAACTTGAACGATATCTCTAAAACTACTTGGAAAATTTAAAAACAAAGTAAGCACGGCTTTAAGAGAATATTGTTTCCGAGTTTCGGATTTTTTTTTTAATTTAATATGGTGAACCGTTTTCAAGTTATTCCAATATATGTAGCGGAAGTGCCTTAATTTTGAACATAACGGTATATCTCGAAAAGTCGAGCTGATAGAAAAAAACCAAGTGCAGATTTGAAATCAGCGACCTCAAATTAGTAAAAATTTGCTATAAATTTCAAATCAACACAAAAAAAGTTCAATTTTGTTCCCTTGTGTTATTAATTATGGTTTTAAAGTTATGAAGTTTTCGTCTTATTAGTGTAATATTTGTATTGGTTTGTGATATATCTAAATTTAAGATCTTTCTGTGGAAGTTATATTCGATTTTGGCAAGTTTGTGTTTTATTGCCGTACATTTAAAAAGGTGTGTTACCTGTGTCATTGAATAGTGTGTGTGATTCGGTATAATTCCACAAGTCCTACATAGTAGTATAAATTTTAACTTTCCCTCCTGTTGGATTAACTTTTTTGCCTCATTACAGTATTTTTTCAATGGTTTGCTTGTGTCATTGTCATATTTGAGTGCTATGTGATTGAAGTAGCCCTTCATGGTGGTGGTTTATTTTATGATCTTATTATACCCCCCACCCCAGTGTGGAGAGGGTATATATAAGTTTGTCATTCTACTTGTAATAATTAGAAAAAAATTATGGACCCCATAAAATATATATATTTGTGATGCTTAGAACAAGCGAAGTTGATATAGCGATGTCCGTCTGTCCGTTCGTCCGTCTGTCCGTCTGTGGAAATCTCGATGACGGCGTCAATCGGGCAGCTATGGTGCGCGTTGGCATAAAAAATGATTCACTCACATCCTGAGAAGTTTTCTGTTTAAAATCGTCCAAATCGGTTGATTAGGTCCCGAGAATTGAATGAAGAAGTAAAAAAGTCTTGAAACAATATTATTTGTCTATGTTGTTCTTGTCACGATCACGACTTCAATAGGATCATGGGGCGCTCGTTTTTAGTGAGGTCCCGAGAAATCGCTGAAGAAGTAAAAAAAAATTTAAAAAAATATATATTTCTGTATTGTTCTTGTTGTTAATCTAAATGTTGTATTGTTGTCATAGCTGGACTTGTTGTTTTTGCGGTCGGTGTGGTAATAATATAATAAAAACTAACCCTTTGTACAGTTTTTTTATCTACTCTGGTAGAAAAATTGAAAAGTTTCCATTGTTTTGGCATCACAAAAAAATTTGTTAGATTATTTTTGTCATCACCACGAGCCCGCCTGCAAAGTTTCAGATCGATTAGGTCACGGTAAAAGGGTTACAAATCGATCCAAAATTTTGACTACAAGCAGACAAGCAGACACTACGAGTTAATATAAAGGGAGTAAAAATTCGCCAACATCTAAAGCAAATAGTGCTAAACTACCTGTTGTTAATAAAAAAAAACAATGTAAATTTTTAATAGAAAAATTGTGTGAGTCTGTCCAATTATGACTAAGAACCTATATCGAAGTTAGTATAAGGTAACGTACAATCGGTTTACACGGACTATAGTTTTTATTCTTGTTTTTTTTTCTTAATTTTATGCTGCCACTCATTGATCATTTTCAGAAAGCTATATAGAAATATATCTACATGTCATCATGTTGTTTGTGTAGATATTGCATGTTTAGCACATAAATATGGTTGTTTGTTTTGCCACTTGTTATGTCCATAAATTACATCAAGTAAAGATATTTTTTGTTCTCGTTGGTCTTTTTGTATTTGTTGAATTATAGTTCATAGGGGAATTTACGCACTAAGTGTAAACTAGCCATTCATTTGCACATAATTTTTCTATCTTTCTACCAGCCAACAAGTGCCAGAAGAATCTCTACTCTAACAACACAACAACGATAGTAAAAACAATAAACAAAAAGTTGTTCATATGTTGCTTTATGGAGTGTTGGTACGTTACGAATGCAATTTAGTTTAGAACTTGATACGTCTTCTCTGCAAACTAAGCTAATTATGTGCAGAGTTACTAGCAACTGGTGTAGAAAAAAAAAATGAGAAGGCTTGGTGTCATCATTCTAAAACGGAGCCTATAACATTCGATATTGTATGGTGGCAACACATATAGTCGTCTGAAAATTCTCATCATCCTGATATAAAATGGTTACATACACAAGTGTGTGGAATATGTTTGTTGGAATTTACTGTATACTGCAACCAATGCCGCCATTGATTTCTAAAGTTGATTTATTGACACGATATGGAAATTAACAATTTAAGTAAACAGCAACTGCATTGCGGTGGCGATGAGCTTATGTGGCAAATGATTTAAAACAAAGAAACGCCTCGGATGCGATAATGCTAAATTTCAAGTAATTTTTAAGCTTAAATTTCCACAAAAACAACTTAAGTGCAAATTTACTAAGTTGCCAAGTTGATTTCAAAAGGGTATAGAGGCTTAATGTTATAGACCCCATTATTAGAATAAAGCAGCACTGTTGCCATCGATAAATTTCAAAGGAAATGTATAAATGTATTAATTTGTGGCGTGCAGATATGAAAAAGTTCGCATCTGATGTTATTTCTATATGGTGTTATTTCAATGCACACTTAAAGTACGCTTGCAAAAATGCATCTATAGTAAGGACGGCGCTAGCACGAATGATGCCAAATGTTGGTGGATCAAGAGAGAGTAAAAGGCCCTTAATATCAAGTGTCATTAAATCAATATTGCTGTAAGTAGAACCTGTGTGGTTATCTGCTCTAAGATTCACCTCTCGAAAACTGATGTCGGTAGTGTGTCTGCTGAGTGTATTAGGTAAGTAGGTAATACATATCGAACCTGATCAGGAGATGTAGTATGTGTAATAATGGGAATGATTCCGAAAGAATTATTGATTGGCAAGCGAAGCTCGGAGACTTTGTACTTCGAAAAGAAGTAACTCATCTACGTCAAAGTCGGAAGTACATAAGGCGGAACCCGCAACAACAACGCTTCAATGCAGACTACCTCGCATCAGAGTTTAAATGGACGTTGAATATTACAAATTATACCCAATATGTAAAGATAGACGAATTGATATCATTGAAAGGTGAACAAGCGCCTTACACAAATTTTAAGCGATCAAGGTTCCTACAGAAGCTATCTAAACAGATTTGGATACAATGGTTCTCCTCTTGTTTACCTGATTCCACAACGTGTACATGCAATTGGAACAAGAACTACGAGTTCAAGTGAGGAAAGAAATTATTTTAGAGGCAATATTATGATCAGAGGAAAACTGGAACAAGGTGACTGAATTTTCTAAGGTTGTGCATAGGACGTTGAGAGTAGAAGAGTTTAGACAAAAGGAAACGAGGAAAATACCTGTGGTGATTAGCTAAGTCAACAGCATCTAAACAGATTGTCCCGCAGTGAAAAAATGAAAAAGAAGGAGGTAGTTTTAGTCAGTAGGAATATTCGGGAATCATATGCAAGATTTCCGCTTCCGCACCAAAAAAAAAAAGATAGACAGTGTGGCTTACCACATCGGCTAGGTTCTAAAAATGCTTTGTGATGATACATGCCAAGGAAAAGAATGTCAGGGGAAGAATGAAAATTATTGGTGGAAGGACAACATAGCCACACTACGAAATGAGTGTCTGAAGTCTAGATGAAAATTCCAGAGGAACACAGCACGACCGGATTTCATATCCAAGAGCAAGGCTTACCACCAGTTAACTAAGAATCCACAAAGTGTCATAAATCAGTATTTTAAACAGCCATGCAATGAAGCTAACGCGTGTGGTAATTTCTCGTATAAAGGGGAGGAAGTCAAACCAAATCACATCGGCACAACTGATTAAGATCACTGAGCCTCTGCTCACGGATTAGTGATAACAAAGCTCCAGGATTAGACTGCACTAATAACGGTGCACGAATGGTGTTCCGCAGAATGACACCACTCAGCTTCACTCAATTATTCAACAACAACTTCAAAGGCGGCAAATTCTATAGAAAGTGGAAGAAACAAAAAGCTTTCTGACTCCTGAACCGGGTAAGATACTTGACCTGTCGGGGAAATTGGAGGTATATTGCAAAGTTGTTCCGTAGGCAAAATCTACGTCCGACGGTATAAACGTTGTGATAAGTATGACCAAAAAGGCAATTCAAGGCAAAGTCACGGCCTGTAAATATTGTGTCATTATTACAATGGACATAAAGAATATTTCTAAGACAGCGGGATGGAAGAATATCGTATCGTTGCTGCGGAATATAAATGTCTCAGATTACCTGATACGAATGATCAAGGCCTATTTCTCGGATAGGACACTATGGTACGAAACTGACAGAGGTACAGAGTCATACCTCGGATTGGTTCTAGGACCTTTAGTGTGGAACATTATGTATGACGGAGTGTTCGGCCTAAAAATACTGGAGGAAGCGAACATTGTTGGTTCTGCAGATGTTGTCGCAGTAGTAGTATGAGCAGGACACCTAGAAGAAGTCCAGCTATATGCGATCCAAGCTATTTGGCTAGAGTCAATGATTCTGCAGCTGGTGAAATACAAGCTCTACTTATAAGTGGAAAAAGAAGGAGAAAACCCTAAAAATATTCGAGTCGGCAGTTGCGAACTAACTTCACCTAAGTACCTTGGCGTAATGATCGATGACCGCCTGAACTTCAAAAGGCATATGGATTATGTGTACAAAAAGCCAACGGGTATCGCAAATACTTTGGCCAGGATAATGCCCGGAATAGTCGAAGATAATTGCTCTCACGGGCAGAGAGCTATCAAAAAAAAAATCTAAAAATAACATGGTGCCTATCTTGAGAAGAAGGCATTTAAGAGGGTGTTGCGGATATCTTCTAATATGTTCGGAAGCAGCTAACGTTGTAGTATGAATCAACCCAACAGATATAGTGGCAAACGAGCTATTAGAGATATACGAAGCATGTAACGAAACTCCGGCCTTATCTAAACGAATCATATGACTAGGAGAAGTAGTTTTACTTAACATTTTCCATTCATTATTATAATCACCCTATCATTCTTCGCTATTTAAATATCGCTATAAAAATAAGGATATTAAAATATAAATATTCCAAATACTTAATTAAATTTCTGTGGTAAATTATAACTGATAACTGAATCAAAATGTATAGCAGCTTTTAATGAAAAAAATAGCAGCAATATATTACCGAGAACAATGCAAAAATAAAAAAAAAATATGACCAAAGAAAAGTGACGTCAACTTCATGGGAATACTGACAACAAGAATAAAAAACCAACAAAAATGAAGAAGAACAATCACAGGAGGCATAAAAGATTATACAAAAATGATAAGAAATATTACAACCAACATACACAAACACACACTTGCTCTTACACAGAACAATCAAGCAAAAATTTACACACATACACACACACATAAATACAAACATTTATCGACAGTTACACAAAGGCATTTTGTAGCATGTCATTTAATGCCGGAAGTGAATTATAACTTAATGGCCAAGATTATAAAATGGCTGCAATAAAACAATGAATCAGCGAACCCATACAAAATAACCAATACAAGAGAACAACAGCAACAACAACATTGATATATGTATGCGTGTATAGGGGTGGTCGGGATATTGGCAGTGGAACCATGGGAAATGTAGCAAGTAGAGTAGTGGGAGCTGCAGAAAGCCAAAGAAAATGAAAAAAGCTTCTTCTTCTCTTTTTTTTTTTTTTTTGTTAAGCTCTAGCTAAAGCAAAACAATAAATTTTACAATTGACAGGCCTTTGTTTAAGGTGCAGACCTACATATACACTCAGCTTTGTATAAATGTATTGGTTTTTAATAAATCTGATGATGGTGTGCCGTCCATGCGTATTTTTATGTGTGAAAGGAATCAGGGTCGTATCCTAAATTTTAAACTAAACATGTGGGTTCACTAAATTTCTAATAAATTTTGTATCCTATTTAGTACCCTTAGATGCCTTTGAAACTTGGATATATGTATAACAGAGGTTGGAAAAAATAAAGTTCCCATTTCGTTCTTTATAGCTTAATCTCATATTTATTAGGCGAAAGGCGGTTGAAAAAGCTACACCTCTGACAATTCTTGCCATCATTGGTATATTTCTGTGCGTACTACTTTTCGAACTCATATGTTTATTTGCGAGAATAATAATAATTTTAAAATTGTATAATTTTTCTCTGCTTACTACTTTCTAGAAGAAGAATGAACATCCAATGAATAAATAATACGATACTCGTATTAATAAAAACAAATACAACAATAGGGGCCAACAATAGACTAGAGCATTCAATATATTGAACTGGAAAACAAAAAGCTTTTAAAAAGTCTTTATTTTTAATTTATGGCTAGAATATTACACTTAATAGCTAGTTAAAGCAAATATTTATTAGATATTTATCGCATTTTGTGTGATTTTTATTTATTGACAATTTCAGCTGCTTTGGCTAAAATGATAAATTAATATGTTTGGCCTTTGACAGCTATTTAGTTATAAGATTTTAAAATTTAAAATAAATTGGAGATTGAAAAAAGCTTTTAGTGTAATTTTGAGTAAAATAAAATATTATAAAATTAATAAACACCAAGGCTCTACGGCCTTCCCAAAATACATAAGGAAGGTACACCCTAAGGCCAATTTGCTCTTCCATAAAGTCACCATCATAGGGATTATGTAAATACGTGGTTAACATATTGAAAAATTTAACAACAGGATCTAAGTACAATGTCAGAGATGCTATTGATTTTAAGTCTCGAATCAATAATGCAAGAATTGAGGACGACGATATGCTCATCTCCTTCGATATTATATCTTTACTTCCGAGCATCCTGGTGCAATTAGCTATTAAAACAATAGAAGAAAAATGGGATATTTTGGAAAACTACACTCAAATACCAAAACAACTACTTATGGACATCGTGACTTTTTGTATCAAGGACACGAGATATTCTCAATATGGGGACAAGTTATATGAAAAAAAGAAAGAAAGGAATGCCTATGGGATCACCAGCTTCCCCGGTAATAGCTGACATTGTCATGGAAAAATTGATAGATTTTTCAACAAAATTGATGACACAAAAACCTAGTTTTTCACAAAATATGTAGACGATTTGTTCGGCATAATAAAAACTGACGCGGTAGATAAAACTCTAAAGGCTTTAAATTCATTTAACCGACAAATACAATTCACGAAGGAAGAAGAAAAGGACAAAAAACTACCATTCTAGATTCGGTAGTTATAAGAGAGAACAATATCCTCAAATTAGATCGGTATCAAAAATCCATGGCTTCTGGAAGACTTATCAACTTCCACTCTAAACACCCAAGGCGTATAATCATAAACACAGCTAACAATTACATAAAGAGAGTGTTGGAAATAAGTGATAATGAATTTCAAGAGAAAAATATACTTAAAATCACTGAGACTTTAATGAAAAATGAATTTCCCAGAAAATCAATTACAGATCTTATTAAACATGTAAAATCCAAGGATTGTATAATTGAAGAGGAAAAACCTGGATTATCCGAACGTTTAAAGAAATCGGATATTTATGACAAAGACAAATACGAAATTGCACTGAAAACTAATAACTCGGTAAATAAACTGTTTAGAGAGGCAAAGGCAAAAATCGACAAAGAAGACAAATCAAATGTCATCTACCAAGTTGCGAAGGAGACGGAGCCTATGCCAAAAATTATATGTGGGCACAACATCCCACAGATCAGATCAAAGAGCAATTGATAAACCAATTGAGCAGAAAACTGCACTCGCAGCACACTGTACCATTACGGGACACAAACCCAATTTTAAAGAAGTTAGAATATTACAGGAAGAAAACAATTATTCAAAGAGATACACTCTAGAGATGTTGCATATAATAAATGTACCATACTCTAAGAGATGAAATTACAAAACAGATACAGACAAATGGGTACAAATTTACCGACATACAGTAGACAAATACCGACGATCAAAACAATAATCAGTTGAAAGAAGATAGCCGACAAAAACAGACGTTTTTCAACTCCAGAATTATAATATATAAAATAAAGTGTATGTATTTATTTATTTTTTTAAATTATAATTATTAGTTATTAAATAAATCATATTGTTACGAAATTGTGTTTTGGTAGGTCCCGGAAGATGATTAGCGAAGCTAATCGAAATATCGAAAAGTATAAAGAGAAGTATTTAAAAAACACATCAAACATTTAATTTTAGTGAGTTTTTGTTTGTTTTTAAATACATACATGACCTGAAGCCAAACAAAATAATTACACAAGAAACACAAAGGTCAACTATAAACTTATAAACAATTAATAAACACTTTATTTATGCGAAAACATCTATACGCGCAGGGGGTAAATTTCTATTTCACAATACGATCACAAAAACAGAGTAAACGTAATAGGTGAGAGCTGACACATAACGCTGTGTGACTTATGATTGTATTGGTGAAAAAATTATGATATAACATTGTTTTTTTATTCCACTTTTTTAAAAGCGTCATCTATGTATCACTTATATACGTTTATATTGGGATATTTTTAACGTTTTACAGCAAAGGGTTGTTGAATCAGCTGAAACAGTTTTAGCTATAAGTGCTACATAGATGACGCTTTCTGTTTGATTTTAAAAAATGGCATAAAAAATCTTTAATTACTAGATGTTTACACATCTTCCCTGTGATCGGACTCACATGTTTTTTTTTTACGTTTGCGTATAAGAGATCAATTTGAATATAAATCTGAAGACTGATTAAAAGTCTTTAGTTTTGGTATATAACTTTAGTCGTAGACCAAAATTTTTAAATATTAATATAAGACTTTAAGCAATAGTCAGAGTTTAATGTGTTTATAAACTTAAGTCCGATTAAAAGTCTTCAATCTGGAAATAAAAATTAAGTTCAGTATACGACTTAAGTTTTAAAGTAAGATTTATTGTGAGTCTAAGACACTTTTACCTGAGTATAAGACTTAAGTCTACATATAAAACTTTAATCTGAGTATAAGCATTACGACTGAATATAAGACGTTTATTGTCGGAGGATAGGACTTTTTTTTGTAATTTAACACCTTATTGGAAGAGCAAAATTTAGAGTTAATATAACAGTTAATATTAATATAAGACTTTAATCTGAATATAAAACTATAGCCTTTGTATAATATTTTAAGACTTTTATCTGAGTATATTACTTGAGTTTACTTATAAAATTTAAATTTTTGTGTAAGACTAGATACTTAGTATAACACGTTTTATTGTCGGAGTATAATACTTCTTAGTTAATATAAGACTTCAGCCTGCGTTAAGCATTTTGCCGGAGAGCGAAATTGAGTGTTAATAAAAGACTTTAGTTTAAGTATAAAACCTTAATCTGCATGTAAAACGTTAGTGGGAAAAGAAAAATTAATGTTAATGTAAGACCTTTATCTGAAGATAAGACAATAGTCTGAGTATTAGATTTTAATCTGATTATCATATTTTAGTTTGAGTATAAGGCTTTAATGCAATTACAAGAAAACTTAAGTCTCAATGTCAAAGATCTAATTGTTGGGGAAATATTCTTTATGAAAAATTGGATTCCGAAAATTTTGATATACCTTTTCCAAATGACCATAC
This sequence comes from Cordilura impudica, assembly GCA_963682025.1. NCBI lineage: Eukaryota > Metazoa > Arthropoda > Insecta > Diptera > Scathophagidae > Cordilura > Cordilura impudica. The sequence continues at coordinate 251,774,441 of OY821519.1, read as the reverse complement.
CTACATCCCTTCTAATCCTCGAAGACAAGCCTCTACAGCTGATCTATCTATAACGAATATCGCAAACTGCCTTTCTCCAGTAAGGGTAATCAATGATTTGAGTTCCGACCATCTTCCTATTAAAATAACTATAAACCGAGACTTCCGATCTGTACAAAGATCATATTTCGATTTTAATAGAGCAAATTGGTCCAGATATTCATCATTTATTAAAAGAAATTTAACTATTCCAAATGATAATAATTACAATGGTGAACAAATCGAGTCAAAGATTTCAACATTTAATGATACCATCAAAGCTGCAATTAATCACAGCGTTCCTAGTAAAATTATTAAATCAAACTCACCAACACTAACGCAACATATAAAGCATGTGATTCAAATAAGTAATGTTTTCAGAAGGAATTGGAAACGTTTTCGAGATACATCTGATCTAATTAGTACAAAATGGTATAACAAGTGCGTATCAGAAGAGAAGACAGCTGATTTCCCATCATTAAGTAATTGCGCTACTTCCATTTTTGCTGATGATACGGCTATTCTGAGTTCAGGCATCCTTTCTGCAGATGTTCTCTCCAGCCTTCAATGCGCATTAGCGCAAGTTCTTTCCTACTTCACAAAATGGAAAATAATCGTAAATTCGCAAAACACCCAAGCAATCTACTTTTCTAGACGACGAAAACCTTGGTTTTTACCTCAGCAACCAATTTCGTTTAATTATAATTTGGTGCCGTGGTCGAACAAAGTAAAATATTTGGGTGTGATTTTAGATCCCAAGCTCAAATTTAAAGATCATGTCCCCTTTATTATAGACAAAGTTACCAAAATAATAAAATTGCTCTACCCTTTAATAAGCAGAAGATCTAAACTCAGCACTGGAAACAAAACCCTTATATTGAAATCGATATTTCACGCCATTATGTTTTGTGCTGCTCCTTTGTGGTCTTCTGCAGCACAATGTCACATAAAAAAATTACAAGTAACCCAAAATAAACTATTAAAAATGATTCATAATTTGCCTTGGCATTATTCCACCCAACGGTTACACAATATCGCCAACGTCGAACTAATCAACACCCGTATTAAAAAGCTTACTTCAAATTTTTACAATAGATGTCGCAACACTGAGTACAATCATATTAGTGAGCTGATCTCGTCGTAATTTTATCCTCTTACTTTAATTCTTCTTTAAAAAAAAAAAAAAAAAAAAAAAAACAAAAAAAAAAAAATCAAAAAAAAAACACAAAGGTTTTTTGAAAATTTTTTCCTCCATCTTCAAACAATGTTAATAAAAAAGCAAATTAATTATAAAAATTGTTATTTAAAATTTAAGTAGAAAAGGAAAATATATCCTAAACTCTAAATATATATATATTGTTAAATTTCTATTTACATTAATGCTAAATAAAGAACCCCAATTGAATTGAAAAAGTCTCAATGTAAGAATTATTGTGGGTCTAGGAATATCCTCTGAGTGTAATACTTAAGTCTACGTATAAAGCTCTAATTTGAGTATAAATTTTAATTCTGAATATAGTACATTTCATTATTGGAGTATAAGATTTTTTTTTGTTAATATAATACTTCTGTCAGATAGCAAAATTTAATGCTAGTATAGGACTTTAGTTTGAGTATAAGAACTTAGTCTCATTATAAGACTTTAATCGGAAAAGAATACCTTATATTAATGTTATAAAACTAAAGTGTGAGTATAAGACTTTAATCGACTTTGAAAATTTAAGTCTGATTGAAAGAGTTTAACCCTGAATCAAAAATTATGTCGAAGTATAAGACTTTAATCTGATTATAAAATATAAGTCTGAATATAAAATACTGAATATAAAACATTTCATTGTCGAAGAATATGACTTTTTTGTTAATATAATACATTAGTCGGAGAGCAAAATTTATAGTTAATATAAGACTTTAAATTGAGTAAAAGACTTTAGCCTGCGTATAAAACCTTAGTCGGAATATAAGACATTAATCAGAATCTACATACAAATTTTTAAAGTTTAAGTCTGAGTATAAGATTTTAATCTTGAATTGAAAACTAAGTCTAGGTATAAGGCTTTAATATGATTATAAAATTTAAGTCTGAGTACATCACTTAAGTCCCAATATAAGAATTTTTGTGAATCTAGGACTTTCATCTAAATATAGTAGTTAGGTCTACGTATAAGATCTTAATTTAAGTACGAGACTTGATACTGAATGTAAGATACGTTATTGTCGGAGTATAAAACTTTTTAGTTAATATCAAACTTTAGCTTGCATATAAGACTTTAGGCGGAGAACAAAGTTTAGGGTTAACTTTGAATTGAGCATAAGACTTTGGCTAACGTACTTTAGTCGGAAAGAACACTTAATGTTAATGTAAGACTTTAATAAGACTGACTTAGTCTTAGTAAGATAATTTAAGTTGATTATAAAATTTGAATGAGTATAAGGCTTTAATCTGATTACAAAATTTAAGTCTAAATATAAGACTTAAGTCTGAATATAAAATTTGCTGTGAGTCTAAAAATGTAGTCTGAGTATAAGAATAATATGAACGTGTAAGACTTAAGATTGAATATGAGATATTTCAGTGTCGGAGTATTGAACTTATTTACTTACATAAGTATACGAATTTTTAATATAATACTTTAGTGTATAAGACATTGTATAGGACATTATTCTAAGCATAAGACTTTAGCCTTTTATAAAAGTATAAGGCATTGATATTTTATTTATTTATTTATTTTGTAACTTCTACAACAAAACATTTGTCTTAAAAAGTAGAAATCTTATGGTGTTATAATGCAAATTAACAAGTAAAATAACAATTACATACAAAATGCAATTTTTAACTCTTTTGCGAAAATCATAATATAGTTAGTAATTTTTAAACAACTAATCTATTATGATAAAATATATTCTATTGAAAAAAAGTTATCTATGAATAAAATTCAAATAATCTTTTCTTAAATTCTAACGCGTTGCTGGTTTCTTGATTGTTGGAGGAATAATATTCCAAAGACGTATTGCAGATATAAAAATTTCCATTTGGATAAATTGAACTAAATTTCTATTATTAGTATCAGTACAAGGCTTAACACTGAGTATAAGTATGACTTCAGTATTAGCATAAAACTTTGGTCTGATGATAAGACCTTAGTCTGACTATAAGGCTTTCGTCTGACCATAAGATTTTAGTAGCAATCTGTATTTATTAATCTTAATATAAGCCTTTTTCCTGGGTGTAAAATTTTAGTTAAAGTATAAGACTTTAGTCTGAGTATTGGTCTTAAGTCTGTATAATGTTCTTATATTTGTATAAGACTCACATTAACATATTGACATCTTAGTCTCTTAGTGTATAAGACTTAAGTGTTAATATGCGTCTTTACTGTGCGTATAAGACTTTCATATTTAATAAAGTATTTGATTATATATTTTTTGTTATATATTTTTCTCGTATTTTTCTTGTTTTCATTTATCCATTTTTCTTTTCTTTATTTCTTATTCCAAAAATTGTTCTTTTAATTTCACTTACACTAATAAAATTTCCTGTAAAGAAAAAAAAAACACACTTATGGCCAATTCATGTTACAGCAAAAAAAAACTGTTGGTAATTGCTGAATTTATGACAAATCACACACAAAAACAGTTAACGCTTCTACATTCTCCATTGACGCCTTTGTCTGCTTTATGTTCTTTTCATACAACATTTCATTTACAAATACAATTTAAGATTCTTTTTACAAATTCTAAGCGTCGAAAACAACTTTTCATTAGAATTTTCTCTTCATTATATGATTTTATTTTTTACACTTGATTTTTGTAGCAAAAATAAACATTATATAGGGCGTTCAAGCAAAAGCGAGACACTTATTTGTTTAGGAAATTTATACAAAAGTATTAAAATAATCTAAGCCATAAAATTCGAAACCAATTATTTATAAATACTAAATGTTTTCAAAATTGTGCTTAACCTACATTAAAGTTGGCTCGAGGTTAAATATTTTAATGAAATTATGATCCACCCTAATACAGACATTCATTAAAAAGTGTGGTAGTATGTGTTAAAGTTTAAGTTGAAAAGAAGTGTCGCTTTTATGTATTTATATATTGTATTCATTACAGTCGTTATTTATTTTATAGCAGCTCTTTTTTTATTCTGTTAACATTTCATTCTCTCTTTGTAGTTCTACAAAATGATATTTTTTTTCTATGTTGAAAGTTAAAAAGAACTACATTGAAAATGTCAGCAAAATTTTTGTATAAGTTAATTTGTTTAGAAACATTATGCGGCAGCAGAAATAAAGTTGTACTGTCGTCTTT